>CM028137.1:134080000-135330000 GCA_016271365.2 Neoceratodus forsteri
AGTTAGAGATCAGTTTATTGGAAATGAGGGCAGTACAGCTCACTCCCCTTCGCTTTTCTCAAGCTGATAACGTTCAAGTGCCGTAAAAGTGAGGTCAGAGAATGCCATCACAGCGGCAAACGTAACAAGGAGGCACAAAAAGCAGGGAGATGCTAGCAGAAGCAACTGAGTTGCTACCATGGGTGGAGGAGTGTCTACTTACCTTGGCAGTTCACCTGGTAGAACTAAACTTCCAGGTTGATTGGCTGAGTCATGAGACTGTCCATCCAGGTGACTGGATGTTGAATCCAGTGTCAGTGGCTGAGTAGGTAGCACACTCGCTTCTGAGGCCGGGAGATCAGAGGGCTCTGGGTTCAGTTCCCACATCTGGCACTTGGGTTAATATCCCAATACCGACACTGTAGTGCAGCATGAGAGGGGTGCTGCACTTCTGAGGTGCCGTCTTTCAGATGAGACATTAAACCGAGGTCCCATCTGCCTGGATTGTAGGTAATTCAGGTGGATGTTAAAGATCCCATGGCACTTATCGAAAAGAGTATTTGAATTTCATAGTAACATGCTATTTGCCAGCAGATTAGGCCTTACTGTCTATCGAGTCTGCTCGAACCTCAGATCCCTAGTTGGGTGCCGAGGGCCCCCCCCTTTGTGTTCCAGAAACCCCTATCATCCATCCCTCTGGGCCAGGCCATCATCTGATACATCCACTTTCTGTCTATCCCACCCTCTCTTGAAGCCCTCCACTGTGGATCTCTGAACCAGCTCGCCAGGCAGTGCATTCCAAGGGTCCACCACCCTCTCAGTGAAAAACCTCCTCCTCTTTTCCCCCTTCACCCTTCCAACTTCAAACCATGCCCTCTGGTGATACCTCCCTGCTTTAGTCTAAAGATCCCCTCCATGTTTACCCTATTTATTCCCTTGAGGTACTTGAAGACCTCAATCATGTCCCTCCTGTCTCTCCTCTCCTCCAATGAAAACAGGCAGAGCTCCTCAAGTCTGTCCTCATACGTCAAATCCCCTAGCCCTCGTATCATCTTAGTTGCCCTCCTCTGTACTCTCTCCAGGAGCTGTATGTCCCTTTTCAAGTGTGGTCTCCAGTACTGTACACAGTACTCAAGGTGTGGTCTAACCATTCCATTGTACAGCGGCAGAATCACTTCCTTGCTTCTAGAGGTGATCCCCACTTACGATGCATCCCAACATCCTGTTTGCCTTGCTAGCTGCTCTCCTGCACTGCTCAGAGTTATTCATACATGCATCCACCATGACCCCTAGATCTTTTTCCCCTGTTGAGGCCTCCAGCGCCTCCCCTCCCAGGGTGTATCTGTGTTTAGGGTTTCCCCACCCAAGATGCAATACCTTGCACTTAGTGATATTGAAATTTAATTTCCATGTGTGGGCCCAGCTTTCCAGGGTGTTCAGGTCCCCTTGCAGTGCCAAACTCCCCTCTTCTCCCTCAACTACTGCTCCCATCTTGGAGTCATCAGCGAAGAGACTCATTTCACACCCTATACCCTCCCTGATGTCCGATATGTATGCATTAAACGGGATCGGACCCAGGACCGAGCCCTGCGGTACCCCACTACCAACCTCTCTAGGGTTCGAGAGCTCCCCACAGACCACTACTCTTTGGGTGCGTCCAGCTAGCCAGTTTTCAATCCATCTGACCATCAAAGGGCCTACTCCTAATCCCATCAGTTTCTCCACCAGACCATTGTGGGGGACAGAGTCAAACGCCTTGCTGAAGTCCAAGAATAATACATCCACAGGCTTTCCCCTGTCCAGTTCTGATGTTACCCATTCGGAGAACTCCACAAGATTGGTTTGACATGATCTACCTGGCACAAACCCATGTTGCCGACTATCCAGACCTCCCACCTCCTCTAAGTACACCCCTAATCATTCCTTTAGTATACCCTCCATTAATTTTCCCGCCACTGAGGTCAAACTGATGGGTCTATAGTTACCTGGTACTTCCCTCGACCCCCCCTTTATGGATTGGCACCACATGTGCCTCTCGCCAATCCCTCGGTATCCTCCCTGTCTCAAGTGACCTGTTGAAGAGCTCCGCCAGGGGTGTAGCCAGTATGTCTGCCAATTTCCTCGGTGTCCTAGCCAAATTTCCCTCATTCACTAAAAATACCACCAACAGCTTAATCTGGTTCAAGGTCAATTGGCATTTCTCTGTATCCCCCTCCCCCGGGTCGTGCCTGAAAATAGGCAGGATTTGTCTAGTGCACTTACCCTGTCAACAACAAAAAAATTAAAAAAAAAAAAAATCCAGAGGTATCCAACCTCCTGTGCAGAAGATTTAGTTGCCATCATTGTGGCGGGCTACCCCACTACTAGTCCTTATTTGTAGACATAATTCTGGTGTGTGTATGTGTGTGCATATACATACATATTTTTATATATATATATATATATATTTTTTTTTTTTTAATGTAATTATATGTCTTGCTTTGAGATACAGCTCTTGCAGCAGGTCATTAGGACTGAAGCAGTGTGGCAGCTGGACCCCATGGAAAAGAGGGAAAGGGTACTATTCCCATTTCTTCCTAGTACCCAAAAAAGACCGGGAACTTATGCCCAATACTAGATCTCAGAGATCTGGACACATTCGTGACCTACAAACACTTCATGATGATCACCCTACCAGGTCTGATCCTGAAGTTATGCCAGGAGGCATGGCTAGCATTACTAGATATGCAAGATGCATATCTTCATATCCGATCGCAAGACACCATCAAAGATTCCTGCAATTCAAGTCCACGGTCGGCACTTCCAGTTCAGTGCTGTACCCCTCTGGCTGTCATCGGCTCCAAGGGTTTTTACCAGCTGCCTGAAAGTAGTAGCTGCAGCACTCAGGAGAAGAGGCCATTCTATCTTTCTGTACCTGAACGATTGGCTCCTAACTGCACAGACCAAGAAGGACCTAAATTGGGCACTCCAGGACACCTTTTGCATGTTCAAGAGCCTAGGTGTCATGATAAACCTCCCAAAGTCAACCCTCGTCCCTTACCAAAGGCTGCAATTCTTAGGGACAGTGCCTTCTTGCCAGAAGACAGGGCAGTTCGCCTAGGAAATGTTGCAGATCACACCTTGAAGCAGATAAAGGTCCCAGCACAAACCATTCTGCGACTTCTAGGCCCCATGGCAGTAGCTATAGCCACAGTGCCGCTGGCACGTCTACACATACAAGCCATTCAGTGGACACTCAGAGTCCGGTGGGACCAGAGGCAAGATGACCTCGTCAGAATAGTCTTTGTCCCAAACTCTATTCGAGTGCTGCAATGGTGGCTAGAGGCAGGAACACCTTGCAGTGGGGGTTCCCTTCCAGTCATCCACTCCAGCAAGAATCAGGATCGAGAGCACACTTGGGCAACAAAAGGACCCAGGGACCGTGGTCGGGAGCAGAGGGTTCCCTTCACATAAACATCCTAGAGATGAGGGCGGTTCTTTATGCCCTTAAAGCGTCATGGTCAGTGCTCACCCCGGGACATGTACTGATCCAAACAGACATGTCAGTAGTTTTTTACATCAGCAAACAAGGAAGCACACATTCATGCCAGCTCTGCCAAGAGCCGATGCGAGTATGGTACCGGCCAATAGAAAATCACATCACACTGTCTGCAGTTTGCTTCCCAAGGCTGCAGAACATGCTGGTGGGTCTTCTCAGCAGATCCAGTGCTCACGAATGGGAACTGCAACAAGTGTCGGAAACCCTGTTCGAAAAATGGGGATCACGAGAACTAGATCTATTTGCCGCCCCATACAACGCAAAACTGCCCAATTTCTGCTCGCTAGATCCAGGGCCTGGTGTTTTCTGGCGAGATGTGTTATCCCTCTCCTGGACAGGCAGATTCCTTTGTGCCTTCCCACTAATCCAGAGTGTCCTGTTCAAACTACAGGAAGGAGGAGTGGACGTGATTCTGGTGGCCCCATATTTTTTTTTTAATTACAATTCTATTTATCCTCCTTTGGCAGACCACCATCTTCATCTGCCAACCCTATTGGTCTGTGGGTCTTTCAGGATCTTATGGCACCATGTGCACCCCAGCAGATCCACTGAGCCGGTCTGAAAGCTTCATCCTAGGTGGCCCCCAATGTTTCCTCCGTTTACACCCCAGTGAGTAGGTCCTGTTCCTGAGACCCCGGAAGTGGTGACGCAGCTCCAGTACCAGTCTCTTCAACCCTCCCTTGACCTAATGCCAGCAGTCCTCGGAGCGACGCAGCCACTCCGGCCTCCACCAGGGGGCAGCCAAGCTCTGAGGAAACCTGATCTTCCTGGACGTAAAGTCTCCACCACTCATTCACACTGATGGGATCTACGCCGGGCTGCAGTAGCGGGAGCAAACTTTTGCAGGAGGGTTGGCGCCAGAATGGAGTCAGGAGGCGGCGCCACAAGCCTCGTCTCGTGCGACGGCAATGACTATCTCGGTGTCGACCCTCCATCCGCCTCAGTTCTTTTTTTTTTCCCGCCGCAGAGTGCTGCGTCATAAATGATGACGCAGTCAGCCTTGGCTAGAGTCAAACTCAAACTAGCAGCATAGTTTTCAGTTTTTTTATGTTGTAGTATTTCTTAAAAGTTCCGCTTACTATAATTTATTACAAGAAAGAAGTCTCAGCCTACTTTGATGGAGTCAACCATGAGTGGGTCAGGTGATGGTAGGGAGACTTTGTATGAAAGTTGTTCAGTCAGCCGGGCTGGGTCTGGCCTTCCGCCCTCTCCGGGGGTCTGACAACAGACAGTTAAGTGCCCGAGGGGAGGGGTGGTCCTACCGGAAGCATAAAAGAAAATGGTCGCGCACTCTGCACCATTCAGCCTCGAGCTCCTCTTCGACCCGTAGGTCAAGAAAGAGAAGGCGTCACTTGAGGTCGCTTTCTGGTATGTCTGCGTGTCAATTGTCGGTCATTGGGGTCAGTTGCCGGTCTCCTACAGAGTTGCTGGTTTCTGTCTCTGACCTCTTCGACATCGGAGGCCTTCCCCGCCTTCTGGTAGGGCTTCAGATGAGCTGTTTCATCAGTGGGCTGCTCTGATGGAGCAGTGGACACAGAGGTTGGTCCAGCTGCTTGGCCCGGTCACTCGGGGGGCCCTCGGACCCTGCAGGGGATTGGGTAGGGCAGTTGGGCCTCCCTAGTCACACATCGCCTTCTTCGGTGCCGTCGACTCCGCACTCGCGTGTTTCCCCCCTCACATGGCTGCGGCGGAAGAGGACACACCAATTTCTCTATCTCCTGGTATTTTTCCTTCTGTTTCCTTAAATCATAGTTTTCAGGGCCCTGCATTAGTTTAGGCGCGGTTGGTGTTGATGGGTCACTCGGCACCGTCCTCAACGTAGATACGGTTGTGGGCACCTTCCTCGGCACCGTGCGGCTTGTTGGCGCCACCCTCGGTGCCATGTGGCATTTCAGCGCTATATATAGCCAGGCGGCGCTGTGATCTTGTTCGGTGTTGAGACTTGGTAGGATGTTCTCCAGTCTTCAGGGCTCCTCGACTCTGAAACCTTTTCTCTCCTATTTTCCTTCTGATTTTCACTCCTTTCCTGTCCATACAGTCCCTCCTGGGCTATCAGGAGATGATATTGAGCCTGGCCCAGTCCTTAGGCTGGGTGATGATGTGGAAGGAACAGGATCTAATCCTGCTGCAGAGCGTGTCGTCGAGGACCTGTCATTTAAGTCTGTGCTGAAAAATTTGAATTCCGCTCTTTCTCTCCAGACTAAGGATATTGATCTTGGGAAGCTTTTAAGACTCCAATACCTTCATGTTCTGGACATCCCTATGGATTTAACTCCCCCAGTACTGCCCTCCTTTGAGACTCTTTCTCAAATGGTATGGAATAATCCCTCTCTTATTTCTTCTGTGGCTAAGTCCATAAATAGGAAGTATGCTGCTCCCAAGGATCGACCTATTTTGGACTCTCAAGCCGTTGCTGATCCTATTGTAGTTTTGGCAGAGAATGATAAGGTTGTCCTTCCTCAGACTACCACAGCTCGACATATAAACAATGAATCTGGTAAGATAGGTACTTTAGGTAAAAGAGTCTTAGCTGCATCCACCCTCGGTATATGTATCACCAGCTACCAGGGCTATTTCTCTCAATATGAGTATATTCTTTGGTATTCACTCAAACAAATGGTTGAAGCTCTACCGGGAGTCTGACACTAATTCAGAGCTTCTTCTAACCATAACCAGGGGTATCGAGTCCCAACAACCAACAGGTTAAAGCAGCTATGGACGCTTTCGATACTGCCTCTCGAGCAGCGGCGGCGGGCATTTGTACCCTCCATCATTCCTGGCCGCACACTTCAGGCTTCACGAATGATGCCCAGCAACAGGTCATGGCGTTGCCCTTCAACGGTGTGCATCTCTTCGGTCCTCAAGTAGAACAAGCTCTAGAGGCCACTCAAAAGACCAGATCGGCCATTAAATTGTCTCGACCTGCTCCTGCCCCTTCTCGGATGGGGGTGTTAATAAACGCCAGTTTCACAACCGTCAGTCCTTTCGAGGCAAAGGCAGGGAGGTTTTAATAAAACCAAGCCCCTCAGCCTCAAAAGAAAATGCAACAGATAGCACAAGGGCCCAAAGCTCCCAGTGCCACCTTCTGAGTTTCTGGCCCAAGTCCCACCTCAGCTGCCAGGGGGACTCCTCTTTAGCGGTGGGAGGTCATCTGACTCAATTTTACAACCAGTGGAAGTCCATAACATTGGACAAATGGGTCTTCGGATAATCCCTGAAGGGTATTCCTCAATCTTCGGAGACCCCTCGGATTGTCCCCAAACAGCAGCCCAGGCTGTCGGTACTTCAGTCAGAACTTCTGCCTCCGAGATGCAAGGCTTTCTGAACAACAGGGTAGTAGAAATAGTTCCGCTGGATCAACAGAACACAGGGTTCTACTCCCATTACTTTCTAGTTCCAAAGAAAACAGGGGGCATGCGTCCCATTTTGGACCACAGAAAGTTGAACAAATTTCTTCCCAAGGAGAAGTTCAAAATGATATTGCTAGGAACCCTGTTATCTTTGCTTCATCAGCATGACTGGTTAGCCTCCCTGGACATGCAGGATGCTTACCAACGTATTTCTATTCACCCAAGGCATCACAAATACCTAAGGTTTGTGGCTTTGGGCCAGCATCATCAGTTCAGAGTCCTGCCCTTTGGGCTATCCTCGGCTTCCTGAGTTTTTACAAAGTGTTGTGCAATTCTCGCAGCGCACCTCAGAAAGATTGGAGTACAAGTGTTCCCGTATCTGGACGACTGACTTCTAGCAAGTCCTTCCAGGCAAGGAACTCTCGACGCCGTATCCACAGCCTCAGACTTTCTCACGTCCGTGGGAGTTCTGCTAAATCTCAAGAAATCGAAGTTGCAGCCCTCCCAGAAGCTCCTTTTTATAGGAACTCTTCTGGATACCTCTTGTGTGAAGGCCTTTCTTTCAGAAGACAGAAGGAGCGATATCTTACAGATGTCCGGATTACATCAGGGAGAACAGCTCGGTTCGAGCTATCTCGATGCAACGGATGCTGGGTCTCATGGCATCCTTGGTGTTCACTATACCCCTAGCTCGTCTCCACATGAGGACCTCTCAGTGGATGCTCAGTACTCAATGGTCCCCAGCCACTCACCCTCAGTCCTTTCTCATCAAGGTGACAGAACCTCTGAAGAGGTCACTCACCTGGTGGCCGCAAGAGGACAACCTCGTGGGAGGGTATTTATTTGCTCCCCTGGATCACCAAATCTCCATTTCCGCGGACGCATGCCTGATGGGGTGGGGAGCCCACTGTCAGGATCTCCACACCCATGGTACGTGGACTCAAGATGAGTCCCAGCTTCATATAAATATCCTAGAAATGAGAGCTGTCCTTTATGCAGTCCGGGCTTTGAAAGACATTCTCTGTCACAAGAACATTCTCCTCCAAACAGGCAACAAAGCTGTGATGTATTACATTAACAAGCAGGGCGGTGCTCACTCTTACCCTTTATGCAGGGAAGCAATGAGGGTGTTTGAATGGTGCTTGGAGCACACGGCTCTAATTCGGGCGGTCTACCTGCCGGGAGTGCAGAACGAACTGGCATACCGTCTCAGCAGAACAGAGAAGGATCCTCACGAATGGTCTCTCGTCTCAACCGTTGTTTAGTCACTATTCGCAGAGTGGGGAACTCCAGACCTGGACCTTTTTGCATCCCCACTCAACAGAAAACTGCCTCTCTTCTGCTCCAGAAATCCAGGGCCTGGCATTTTCTGTAAGGGTGCATGTGGGCTGCAGTGGACAAAATGCTTTCTATACGCCCCTCCTAGTCTTCCTCTAATTCAGAGGGTACTTCTCAAGTTCGAGTCCCAAGGGGATAAAATGATCCTCATTGCTCCCTTCTGGCCTCGACAAATATGGTTTCCATTACTCAACAGTATGTCAAAATCCCCTCCGAAAGCACTTCCCCTTCAGACGAACCTTCTGACTCAGGGGTCTGTGGTCCATCCCAATCTGAGATTGCTTCACCTTCACACTTGGCTCCTGACGAGATAGAAGTGAACAGGTTCAATGTCTCTCGCAGAGTTTCAGATATTCTTCTGGCTGCGCGCAAGCCAGCCATTAGAAAAACTTACACAGCCAAATGGAAGCGTTTTTCACTCTGGTGTGCAAAATCTTCTTTAAATCCTTTTTCCTGCCCACCCAGTACAGTTCTAGAGTACCTTTTAGATCTCTCAAATTCAGGTCTGCAATACTCTACAGTCAGACTTCACCTTTGTGCCATTTCAGCTTATGAGCCAGTACTTTCCTTGTCACTGGCTCAGTTACCTGTGGTTAAGAGGTTTCTTAAGGGAATTCTGCATACCAGACCTCCTGTCAGACGTCCAGTCGCAGCCTGGGACGTTAATCTTGTACTAGACATGCTCACTCAAGCCTTTCGAGCCTCTAGCTACCTGTGAGCTGAAATTTCTCTTTTGGGAAACGGCCTTCCTGGTGGCCATTACCGCCGCCCGCAGAGTTTTTAAGATACTGTACATGCCTTGGTCACAGACCCTCCATATACTGTGTTTCATAAGGACAAAGTAGTTCTTAGGACCCATCCTAAGTTTCTCCCTAAGGTTGTTTCAGAATTCCATCTAAACCAACCTTTGGTCCTACCTACTTAGCGAACTTCCAGAATGAAGGAGAGCGTACCCTTTATTCTTTGGATGTCAAAAGAGCTCTGCGTTTCTATTTAGATAAAACGAAAGAAATTTGCAAAGCTCAACAACTGTTTGTTTCCTTCAGCAAGACCCGGCTGGGTCATCCTGTTGCTATCAGATGCTTCTCAGCATGGCTGGTGGCATGCCTTCGCCACTATTATTCCATGGCGCAGGATAAGTTGGAGGGCAGAGTGTATGGTCGCTCTACTGGAGCAGTCGTGCCCATTGCAGATATTTGCAATGCGGCTACCTGGAGCTCAGTGCATACTTTCGTCAAGCACTCTGCACTGGATGTCCATGCCGGGCGACATCTTTCATTTGGCAGAACCATCCTTAATTTGGCAGAACCATCCTTAATGGACTTCTGTCCTAAATTTGTGAGGTCTTGGTCTCTCCTGCTGCCCTCTCGGGGGATTATTAGCTCAGTACTCTTCCCATGTGAATGAGTGGTGGAGACTTTATGTCCAGGAAGATATGGAAATGACGTACCTACCGTAATTCTTGATCTTCTTGGACGAAGTCTCCACCACTCATTTACACACACACCCACCATCCCCCCGAGCTCACCTCTGTTGTTGGTCTTCACTCCCTCAGTCTTTAGGCTGTGAAGACTTCTTTCTTTGACCCTTCTTATACGGGTCTTCCAGACTATCTTATGTCAGGTTTTTGTTAAGCTATCCTTCTAGGTTAGTTATGCTGCACCTCCTCAGAAAAAAGGTACTGAGGTGGTTGAAGGGTCGACGCCGAGATGGTCATTGCCGCAAGAGCCGAGGCTCGCGGCTGCATCTCTGGTGCCGACCCTTCTGCAAAAAGTTTTCTCCTGCTGGGTCCTAGCACCCTCAGCGTAGATCCCATCAGTGTGAATATGTGGTGGAGACTTCGTTCAAGAAGATCTAGAATTACAGTTGGTACGTAATTTCCATTTCCTTCTGCCTGGCCTCCGGGGCCCTCCCCCCGACGATGACCCAGGCTCGTTCCCGAACCAGAGTCGCCGGCGTGGCACGAGGTGTGGCATCCAGCAGCTCGACCCTCTGCGCCAGCGAGCCGGCTGGTGGTGGCCCCATATTGGCCCACACAGATACGGTTCCCCTTACTCCAACAACTAGCAAGTGAGACTCCCCTTCTTCTTCCTCTCAGCTCACACTTACTGTCGCAAGACAACTGGTCTCTGGTTCACCCGAACTTGCAATCATTACACCTGCACACCTGGCTGCTGAAGACTTAGCAATCTGTCGTCATGGAGTCTCCAACAGAGTGGCCAGTGTCCTAGTAGCTGCGAGGAAGCCTTCTACTAGGGCCACATATGCCATGAAATGGCATAGGTTCTGCCTTTGGTCCTCAGCTCGTAACCTGGACCCTCTAAATTGCCCAGTGAAATCGGTACTAGAGTACCTCCTTTCCTTGTCAGATGCAGGGTTAAGTTATTCCTCAATAAGGGTCCATCTCTCTGCACTGTCTGCATACCATATACCTGTTGGGGATAAATCCTTGGCCCAATTAGACCCGTCACGCACTATCTTGCATGGCATTGTTCATTTGAAACCTCCCATTAGAGACCCAGTCCCTCCCTGGGACCTGCTGTTCATTTTAGAGCAGCTCACACTACCACTCTTCAAACCTGCCGTGGATTGCTAACTACGCCTCCTCCCTTGGAAGGTGTTATTTTTGGTTGCAGTTACCTCAGCAAGAAGAATTTCTGAACTCCAGGCACTTATGTGCGAGGAGCCGTATTTGATTTTTCAGAAGGACAGTGTGTCCTTAAGGACAAACCCTAGGTTTCTTCCCAAGGTAGTGTCAGAGCTCACTCTCAACCAGAACATTGATCTCCCAGTTTATTTCCCAGATTATTCCAATAGGGGAGAGGCCCTTCTTGGATGTGTAGAGGATACTCCATTACTATCCGACTAAAACCAAGGAGCACCAAAAGTCAGATCAGCTGTTCATTTCTTTTGCCCATAGAATGTTAGGGACACCAGTTTCGAAACTGTCTCTCTCGAAATGGTTGATAAATTGAGTTGTCTTCTGTTATCGGAACCGCAACAAACACTTACCAGGACCAGTAAAGGGTCACTACCAGGGGAATGGCGACAGACATCCTTTGCCTTCCAAAAGAATGTATCATCCTCCTCTGTCTGTGCAGCAGCTACTTGGAGTACTGTGCACACTTTCATTAGACGTTACAGTCTGGACATAGCTTCCAGGTGCAAAGTGGGCTTTGGCCTTGCGGTCCTGCAGGGGCTTCTTTCTTGAGGGCTTCTCTCTCATCCTTCTCCCGTCTTCTAGGGGCTAACGCTCACTGCTTGGGACTGGATTCTAATGGTGTAACCTGCTGCAAGAGCTGTATCTCGAAGTAAGGTAGTACAGTTACATAAGAACTTACCGTAACAGTAGATCTTCAGAAACAGCTCTTGCAGCAGGTACTTTCCCACCCAACTTCCCCTCAGGAGGTCAGAAACATTGCTTAATTAAATATAGATGTTCTTGGTCTTCCTTTGGAAGTGGATCCTCTGTCTCCCATCAGAATCACAAATCTTTGCCGGAATCTCAGCGGAGAACTGGGGCCGCCTTTTGTGATGCAGGGAACATCGGGGCAGGGCCGATGTTTCAAGCAGTCCCCTGCTGGATGTAGCAAGCTGTACCTTCCGCCTTGGTTCTGGTGCCTGACGGCTTCAGTCCTAATGGTGTAACCTGCTGCAAGAGCTGCAGAGGGGACTTCCATGATCCTCATAGCACCACTGTGGCCTCTCCAGATTTGGTTCCCTTTGCTGCAGCAACTGGCAGGGGCACTACCAGTTTCACTTCCGCTTATGACTCACTTGCTCTCTCAGGACAACGGGAACTCTCGTTCACCCGAACGTACAGTCCCTTCACCTTTGTGCTTGGCTCCTCAAGACTGTCAAGCTTAGATTTGGGGGTGTCTGACAAGATAGCTGAAGTCCTGGTTGAGGCAAGGAAGCCCTCTACGAGAGCCACTTATGCCATGAAGTGGAAACAGTTCTGCTTCTGGGCCACAGCGTGTTGAATAGATTCTTTGGCCTGTCTGGTTAACACCGTGCTGGAATACCTGTTATCCCTCTCGGAGTTAGGGTTGAGGTACTCCTCCATAAAAGTACACCTGGCTGCTCTTTCTGTCTTATCACACCGCTGTCCTGGGCAGAACAGTGGCTCAATTGGACATGACCCGGGTCTTTATCAGAAGCGTTCTTCACATAAAGCCCATTATTAGGGATCCTGTTGCTCCTTGGGACCTTACGGGACCTTAAATTTGTCCTGGAGAAGCTTACTCTCCCACCATTTTAACCCGCTGCGAGCTACGTTTTCTGTCCTGGAAAACGTTACTTCTAGGATCATGGATAATGTTGTTCATTCACACTTATTGGCATGTCCCCCTTCCCTTTAAGATCCACCAGAAGTCTTTCTTCAAGCTGGCTCCTCCCACCCACCCGGGTGGTATATACCTCTATTCCACCCCATGACGTCAGATCTTCCTTTCCGCTGGAAGATTCAGGTGGCCTCCCTCATGCTCACCCATTTCGTAGGCCCTGGCTTTCAAACCTTCGGTTTTAAGAAAATTAGAATCATTCGAGTTATCAAACGCCTTTTCGCATCTTCGACCATGGAAGAAAAATCTTTCGCTGGTGCTCGTGCGGCCAAAGGATGTCGCGTACCAATCCCCACTCCGCATGCGTCTACTGCCTCAGTGTCGCCCATGACACCTCATCCTGCAGTTTCTACTTGGCCTTCAAACAACATGAAGTCTTGCTGTATTCAGACATAATGCAGTTAGCCCCAGCACTTGAACTGCCCCGGAGAGGAAAGAGTTAACTCTGTGCAGAAGCATAGAACGTTGAGCTAGAGCTTGGTTTTCAAACCTCTATCTGTGGTACTTCCCAGTGTAACCGTCAGATTCTTTACTCCGCCTAACAGTGAAGTCGCTCCGGAGATTTCCTCTGCTGGGTTCGGTAAAAGTAAAGCGTTTAGTTGAAACCGCATATTTTTTTGTTATTTTCGGATTTCCAGCCTCTGTCTACGGTACAGGTAGTGTGTAGATAGGTAGTGACTGTGTTTTATTTTTGTGAAAAAGTGGAAATTGTTGGTTTTCCTTGGTTTCTTTCTGGTCGGTCTGGTTTGGAACCGACCTTGTCACATTCTGTTTAATTTTTGATTTTATTTCTGGGATTAGAGTGGTGTTCCGGTGCTAATCGGTTTCAAAACAACCGAACCTTTTGCCGGTTCTTTTAAAGAGCCCGTGACATGGTTTGTAACCGATCGGTTATTGTATTACCTGGCTTGAAAGCTGCAATAGGGTAATTTGTTAGGTTGGCCATGTCTGAGAAACTCAAGAAGAAAACCAGTCCCACTGGGTTTCAACACTGTACTGAGTGTGGGGAGGCCTTTGCTAAGGCTGACTCCCACCTCATCTGTGTTTATTGTCTGGGGTTTGACCACCTCAAGTCAGACTGCCAAATCTGTAAAAACCTTCCGAAATCCACTCTAGACAAAAGACTGAGTAGGCTGAAGGAAAGGGAGGCCGAGAAGTCCGGAGATCCAGATGGCCAGCCCGGTTCGGTTGCAGCCGAACCTGAGGAGGTGCCTACTGACCTAGGTGATACCTCCTCGGGCAAAAGGAGAGCCGACCCTGAGGGGTCGGTTCCATCAAAAAAGAAGCATAAGTCTGCTGGTTCGGATCTAATATCGCACTCTCCAACCGCGGACGAAATAGCCAAAGCGATTAGCATTGTTCAATCGCTTAGACCGGTTCTGTCTGAACTGGTGCCGCCAGTTAGACGGCCTGTTTGGTCGGATCCGTCTCCTCCGGATTATGATCCAGATGCTTATTATGAGCAGTGGGAGGGAGACGAAGACTATCCCGGTGATGACGATTACGATGACAGAGGGGTCCAGATGTGCCCACTGAACCGGACATCTCCCCAGACAGGCCCTCAGGTGTCTCTCCTCCCTGGCTCTCTGAGTCCCCATCACATTTTTTGTTCTACAAAAAGGCGGCAGAAACCCTGCAGCTTCCCTTGGTTGAAACTGCACAGGAGGATGTAGAGCCTGATTTTGTGGAAATGATGGACATCCCAGAGTCCAAAAGGCTGTCTATCCCTCTTCATAAATCCTTGGGCAAACAGACACAAAATTTTACAAACCCCTAATTCAGTATTTCCTGTGGATAAGAGAATAGACAGGAGGTATTTGTTATCAGGCTCAGCTGTGGAGTTCCTTTATAGTCATTGCAGCCATATTGGGGTAGTGCAGGCTGCAGCCTGTGTCAGGGCTAACATTCCTTTGGCTTCACACCACCCAGATAAGGACTCCAGGAAAGTGGATGCCATTGCCAAAAACCAGTATTTGGCATCCTCTTTGGGACTTAGGCAGGCTACTTATATGGCCTACACAGCCAGGTACCAGAAATCCAGATGGGATACGTTTCTGGATCAGGCTAAACAGGCCTCTCGGCAGCTAGCCAAGGAGCTGGAGAAGGTGGCTGCTGATGGAATTGAGGCATCCAAAATGCAATTTCATGCTGCTGTGGACTCCAGTGATGTGGCATCTAGAGTCATGGCTACATCTGTGTCTCTCAGAAGACATGCTTGGCTCAGATGTACTAGCCTTTCACAGGATACCCAGACTAAGGCTATGGATTTTCCTGTAGTAGGTAACTCTGTTTGGGGAGCAGACAGAGGCTTACATGATGAAAATGGATGAATACAGGACCACGTACAGGAGTGCACTGGCCAAAGAAAGGCAAGCCATTCCGCGCAAGCATCAGTCTAGGGGCAGGGGCAGGCCCTTTCAAAGGCCTTTTTACCTAGTCCAGGCCTCCTCTCCCTTCCCACAGAGGGGGTTCTTCAGAGGGAAGGGGATGAGCAGAGCTGCTCCCTCCTCCTCTTGGTCTGAGGCTTCTGCCAAGCAGACACCCTGATGTGTCAGCCCGTGTCGACTCCCCATTTCCAGTAGAAGGCAGGCTGGCTTACTACTTCCAGGCCTGGAAGTCTGTGACCTCAGATAGGTGGGTCCTGGAAGTATTCTTCTAGCGCTCAGAGCTATAGAAAAGGTTCCTACTCAGCACAAGGGAAAGGGACTGTACTCCAGGTACTTCCTTGCCCCAAAGAAAACAGGGGGAGTAGTGACCCATCCTAGACCCAAGTTATTTGAACAAACACATTTCAAAGCCCAAATTCAAAATGGTAACTCTGGGAATAATCCTTCCCTCTCTAAGGCCGGTGGATTGGCTAGCACCTCTGGACCTCAAGGATGCCTACTTCCATATTCCTATCAGGTGCTCCCACAAAAAATACCTCAGGTTTGAGTTGCCTTCAGGCCATTACCAATTCAGAGCTATGCCATTCGGCCTAACATCAGCTCCAAGGGTGTTCACAAAGTGCCTTGCAGTAGTGGTGGCTTACCTCAGAAGACAGGGTATCGCCATCTTCCCGTATCTGGACGACTGGCTCTTAGTGGGTCAGTCACCTTTACAGGTCAAGTCAACTCTTCAAACTACCCAGGTTCTACTTAGCTCCCTGAGGTTTCTTCTCAGTCTTCCAAAGTCTGTCCTCAAACCAGTTCAGCTTCTCACCTTTATAGGCATAAATTTGGACACTGTACAAGCAAAAGCCTTCCTTCCCCTGGCAAGGGTGAAGGCCCTGGTGCATCTCACTTCCTCCTTTCGACCTCAGTTCTCCCGCCCAGCAAGACAGTTCCTCCAGCTCCTGGGCCACATGGCAGCTTCCAAGGCAGTGGTGCAGGAAGCAAGGTTCCAGATGAGGGATATTCGGTTTCATCTAAGGTCTTTTTGGTCTCAAAAGGAGGATTCACTTACCAAACTGATTCCAGTGACTCAGACTCTGGTCCAAGCTCTCCAGTGGTGGCTGGACCAGGACAACCTCAAAGGGTTCCATTTCTACCTCAAGTCCTATCAGTAGTTCTAACTACGGATGCTTCTCTCCTAGGGTGGGGAGTCCACCTGGGAGCCCTGACAGCTCAAGAGGTCTAGTCTCCACAAGAGTCTCTCCTTCATATCAATCTCCTGGAACTCGGGGCAGTTTTCCTAGCCCTGCAGAGCTTCTCGGATTCAGTCAAGGGCAAGGTGGTCCAAGTCGGAACAGACAACACTACCACAATGTGGTACATCAGCAAACAGGGAGGCACTCAGTTCTCAGCCTTGTGCACAGAAACCATGAAGCTGTGGTCTCTGGCCTGTTCTCTTCAGACTTCTCTGGTAGCAGTTCACCTTCCAGGGAAGGACAACGTACTAGCAGATGCTCTGATCAGAATTTCACAGGGATATCACAAATGGTCCCTGGATCCTCACATCCTGAAGGTCATCTTCTCCAGGTGGGGCACTCCAGAGAAAAGATCTCTTTGCAGCACCGGACAATCATCAACTTCCTTTGTTTTGTTACAGACCTCCAGTCCTGAGGACGGTTCCCCAGGATGCTCTCATTTTGGACTGGAAGGGCAGGTTTTTCTATGCCTTCCCTCTGCTGTTCAGAGTTCTGATCAAGATCAGTACTCAACCCTGCACAGTGATACTGGTGGCTCCAGATTGGGCCAGACAGCCTTAGTATCCTCCACTGCTGTCCTTTTCAGTGTCACATCCCCTGTCTCTGCCGAGGACATACGAGTCTCCTGTCCTCCTCCCAAGGGCGGATCTGGTACCCCAATCTCCAGTCTCTCAATCTCAATGTCTGGCTCTTGAAGCGTTAGAATATGCAGCACTACATCTCTCTCAGGGAGTTCTGGATATTCTGAAGGTCTCCAAGAAACCTTCCACTAGAAAAACTTACAACTCCAAATGGAAAAGGTTCAGTATTTGGTGCTCTCAGAAAGGCATCCTGCCTGATTCTGCAGACATTTCCACAACCTTAGACTATCTAGTTCTACTGAATGGTCTAGGCCTTAGGCCTGCTACTCTGAAGGTTCATCTAGCAGCTGTCTCTGCATTCCTCTCAGCAGGGAAGGGCTCTTCCCTGGCATCTCATCCTGTTTTCAGAAAGATTTTCAAGGGCCTGGTTCACATTAACCCTCCATTTAGGGAGCCCACTCCGCCTTGCGATTTTAACGTCTGCATAGCTCAGCTTATGCAGCCACCCTTTGAACCTCTGGCTTCGGCCAAATTGAAGTACTTGACCTGGAAAACTGTGTTCCTGGTAGCTTTTACTTCTGCCAGGTGGATTAGTGAGATCTTACTTCGAGAAACAGCTCTTGCAGCAGGTTACACCATTAGGACTGAAGCCGACAGGCGTCAGGACCCCACGGAATTCTTCTAGCTAGTTATCTTCAGCGGGGACCGCCCCCGACGTCAGGTGTAGTACATAAGGGGGAGGTCCCGCCAGATTCCCCAGTTCTTTCCTGCCGTCGACTTGCATGTCTCGCCCCTTTGGCTCGTTTCTAGCGCGCAACACTCGGTTAAGTTCTTCCTTCGGGGAAAAGTTTGTTTTTTCAGCTCTTTTGCTGTCTGATGTCCTCTCCAACCTCCGTTGAAGGTCATAGAAACATAGAATTTGACGGCAGATAAGGACCGCTTGGCCCACCTAGTCTGCCCATTTTCCTACCTAACAGATAAGCTGCAGATCCTAGTTAATCAACAGCTTACTTCCTCTTACCCACCCTTAGGACTGCCTTATGCCTGTTCCATGCATTCTTGAAGCCCCCCACTGTTCTTGACTCCACGACCTCCTCAGGGAGGCTGTTCCATGCATCCACAACCCTCTCAGTAAAAATACTTCTCACATTACCCTGAGCCATGCCCCTCTATCTTCAAATTGTGCCCCTTGTTCTTGCACATCTCTTTTCTCGAAGATGCTACCCTCTTGGACTTTGTTAATCCTTGAGGTACTTGAAAGTTTCTATCATGTCCCCTCTCTCCCTTCTTTCCTCAGGGTATACATATTAAGCTCCTTTAGTCTTTCTTCGTATGTCTTCTGTTGCAGACCCTGCACCATTTTGGTTGCCCTCCTCTGGACAGCCTCACTCTGTCTATGTCTTTATGGAGATGGGGTCTCCAGAACTGCACACAGTACTCCAGATGGGGGTCTCACCAACTGTCTGTACAGAGGATAACAACTTCCTGTTTTCTACTATTGATGCCTCTCCTATGCATCCCAGTATCCTCAGCCTTCTTTACTGCCTTCTCACATTGCTTGCCCACCTTTAGGTCATCTGATATAATTACCCCAGGTCCCTTTCTATTTTACTGTTGTCAGTATCTCCCCCCCATTGTGTACGCTTCCCTGGGTTTTTGTTTCCCATGTGCATTATCTTGCACTTCTTTGCATTAAATCTGAGCTGCCATACATTTGACCATTCCTCCAACCTTGCCAAGTCCCTTCTCATCCTTTCCACTCCATCCTGTGTATCAACCCTGTTGCAGATCTTTGTGTCATCTGCAAAGAGACATACTTTTCCTTCCAGTTCCTGCACTGTCACTTATAAAGACATTAAAAAGGACCGGTCCCAGTACTGAACCCTGCGGTACTCCACTAGTAACCCTCCTTTCTTCACTGTGTACTCCATTTTACTACTACCCTTTGTGTCCTGTTGTCTAGCCAATTTTTTATCAGGCTACCACCTTGGGACCCATTCCAAGGCTGGCTATCTTGTGTATTAATCTTTTGTGGGGACTGTATCAAATGCCTTGCTAAAATCTAGGTAGGCCAAGTCCACAGCCTCCCTGATCTACTACTTTGGTCACCCAGTCAAAGAAATCTATTAGATTAGTCTGACACGACCTTCCCATCGATGAATCCATGTTGCCTCGGGTCCTGTGCCCCAATGGCCTCTAGGTACTCAACAATTCTTTCCTTCAGAAGTGATTCCATCATTTTCCCTACCACTGAGGTCAAACTAACTGGTCTGTAGTTTCCTGCCTCTGTCCTGCTCCCACATTTGTGAAGAGGAATTGCATCTGCCCTCCTCCAGTCCTTGGGTACCACCCCATCCTCCCATGATTTGTTAAAGAGAGTAGTCAGCGATGTCACTAGTTCTACCCTTAGTTCTTTTAGAATTCTTGGGTGAATCCCATCAGGCCCCATTTGTCATCCTTCGAAGTGCGCCTGTGGGAAGCAAATCCCGTTTAAGGATCCGCATTCGGCCTGCGTCCGGTGCCTGGGCCCAGACCACAACACCCGGTCCTGCTCTTTTTGCCTGGGGTTCAACTGCCGGACCCGGATCCATCGCCAGAAGGCCCTTCAGGCGTTCCTGCTCGAAGAAAAAATCAGGGCCAAGGACGCAGCCTCCAAGGGGGAATCCCTCCCCCCGCAGCAGTGAAGACCCCTTCAGGCTCCTCTTCTGTCTCACAGGCCAAGACCTCCAGGCCTTCCTCTTCTAAGGCCCTGGGAGGTCGGGCGATCGTCATCACCACAAGTCTGGTTCCTGCCATTCCGAACCTGACGTCAGGTCTGCCTCCTTGCCTCCTCCTCCCCAGAGGAAGACCAAAGAGCTTACCTCCTTAAAGGAAGTCGTCCGGACCTGGCGTCAGCCGTCCGGCCTTGGTCAAACCTACGTTCTTCGGTCGTCCAGCCGGGGTCCAGCGTCCATACCGTACCTATTGAGAAGAGGACCCCGCCTCCCACCGATGTCGGTCCGGAGATGATTATGGAGTAGGAGCGACCCAGCCCGAGGACCAGACGGGCGAAACCGTCCTGTTCACACTCTCAGGAGCCGACGCTGGAAGTCGACGACTGGCCATCGGGCACCGGTTCGCATCGACCTTCTCCATATCCGAGGTCAAGGAGTTGTTCACTACTGGTGGGACACCATAAAAGGAATGTGGTTCCACCCCTCCTTCTCTTCCTCCTCCTCCACCTCGCGACCCCACCAGCCCCTGCGCCCCTACTCCGTCCAGGCGCAAGCCGTGCTTTTCCTCAGGTCGAGCATGCTCTCCTCGGGAAGACCAGACTTAAAGGAGACCTCCGTCCAGATCTTCTTCAGGGTCACCCAGCCCTAAGAGACCCAGAAAACGCCGCCATTCGCCTTCGACGGAGGACACTGGATCGGAATTCTCGGAAGGATCCAGATCCCCCTCTCCGATCCACATCCCTTCTCCAGACCCATGTGAACTTCCCAGATCTCCTCCGGATGACCCATCGTTCTCAGAGATCATGAGGCATATCCAAGAGAACATGGACTGGGATGCGGAAGAATTAGACCCCGAGAGACTACACCTCACCAGGTATCTTCGGCAGAAAGATCCTAAGCCTGTGGTGGTGGTACCACCCTTGGTGGACACTTTCGTGGACGTCACCAAGGCAGCGTGGAAGCGTCCACACTCACTCCCAGCGATGCCAAAGAAAACTGGCTGCCTGTACAAGACCCCTAGGGAGGACCAGTATCTGGCTTCACATCCTCTGGCTGACTCTCTGGTCATCACAGCCTCTCATGACCGGTCCCAGAGACCGCAACATTTGAGCACCCTGCCACTGGACCCGGAGTCCAAACAGCTGGACGCTACGGGTAGGCACACGTATGCTTCCGCTACTTGCGCCATCAGATCCCTGAACTACTTAACCCACATGGTACAGTTCCAAAATGCCTTGTGGGAGCAGGGACTGGATCAGGCAGACAAATTGCCAGATGGTGAGCAGGAGGAGGAGATGTTGCAGCTCCTCCGTATGGGTTCGGACGTGGGAACCCAGGTGCTGTGAGCCGCATACGATTCCGCGGACTCCTTGGCCAGAGCGGCAGCTTCGGGCGTATGCCTCCGGAGACATTCATGGCTCCGTGTCTCCGGATTCACCCCGGACATCCAGAAGAACATTCTGGATGCCTCTTTTGACGGAGAAGTTCTTTTTGATGAAGGTCCTCACCAAACTCCCAAGAGGCCGGGAAGGCGGTGAGGTTGGTCCAGGCAATGTACCGGCCCAGGCTTAGTTCCTTTCGTAGGAACCAAAGCTGTTTTCGTGGCCGGACGCAGAGACAGCAGTCCCGCACTGGACCACAACAAAGGGGCTCTGTTTCTCGTAGAGCCCAGGGAAAGTTGCCCACGGGCCGAGGTTAGCACCCAGCTAAGCCGGCTCAGCCCGCGGGCCCTTCCGCCACCACAGCTTGACTCCTTCCCGGCCCCTGCCCCTCAGGATCAATGGGACATCAAGGTCGGGGGTCGCATTGCGGACTACCTGCCAGGGTGGCAGTCCATAACCACCGGCAGATGGGTCCTTCAGTTGGTCGAAAGAGGCCACTTTATAGAATTCACAGACAAGCCACCCTCGAGGCCTCCTCTGCTCTCCCGTTACTCTGGTCAGCACAAATTGCACATCAGGCAAGAAATACGCTTCTGCAGAAGGGAGCGGTGGAGTATGTTCCTGAGAACCCAATAGGATCCGGATACTATTCCCAGTTCTTTCTGGTTCCAAAGAAAACGGGACCTCCGTCCAATCTTGGACCTCAGTGACCTAAATACATCGGTCGCATACAAACGATTTCGCATGGTGACCCTTCTGGGTCTCATCCCCATGCTAAAGCAGGACGCCTTCTTAGCGCCCCTAGACATGCAGGACGCCTACCTGCACATCCCTGTGGCTCAAGCGCATAGGAGGTTCCTGCGCGCGGTTTCTCGGCCACCATTTCAGTTCCAAGCTCTTCCATTCGGGCTGTCTTCGCCCCCAGGGTCTTCAGTCTAAGTGCATGGCAGTCGTGGCAGCGCCTTTAAGGAGACAGGGCCACCATGTGTCCTTCAGATTTGGCCGATTGGTTTCTCATGGCCGCCTCCAGAGAGGTTGTTGTTGTTATCCAGAGCACCCAGGCTCTGTTCCAGTCTCTGGGATCCTAATCAATTACGAGAAGTCTCTCCTCATACCCACAGTAGTTGCAGTTCATAGGCGCAGTTCTGGACACCGGCCCATGGAAAGCATTTCTTCCCGATGAAAGAGCGGAACGCATCAGATCCCCCATCAGGGACCTCTCGACGGTAGAAGACTGTCCCCGCTGTTGGTCCTTCGCTTGCTCAGACACATGGCTGCGCTATCTGCAACTGTCCCTTGGCAAAAGGCTCCACATGTGGGTAACCCAGTGGATGCTCAAGGTGTGCAGTGGGACCAAAGGCAAGACCACATGCAGCAGCCGGTCAGAATCACGACATGCCGTGATTAGAGACTGGCAGTGGTGGCTAGGGGACCCAGAAACACTCTCTCATGGGGTGTTCCGGTTACAGCGCCTGTTCCAGGAGGGTGATTCTTTCCACAGACGCCCTCTGTGGCTGGGGTGGGGAGCACACCTGAACGGGGTGAGGTCCCTGTGGAACGTGGCCCCTCAAGAAGCTTTCAATCTCACATCAACATTTCCTGGAGATGAGAGGTATGTCCACGCCCTGCAAAGGTGCCTTTCAGTCAGAGATCCTGCCAATGCTTTTTATGCTTCAAACAGACAGTTTGCTGCAAGGTGATGTATTACTCAACAAACAAGGAGCGCACTCTTACCCCCCCCTTGGAAGTGATGAGGAGTGTGGGATTGGGGTCCCAACACGCATGCCAGCCTGATCGCAGTCTCACGCCCCCGGAGTGGCTAATGCAATCAGACGGCCTGAGATGCTCCCAGGCAGAGTCCACGGAAGGGAACTTCTTCAGGAGGTGCAGAGGATCTGTTTTTTCGATGGGGCACCCAGAACTGGACCTTATTCGCTTCCCCATCCAACGCAAAACTGCCCAATTTTTGCTCGCTAGATCCAGGGCCTGGTGTTTTCTGGTGAGAGACACGTTGTCCCTCTCCTGGCTGGGACAGATTCTTCTACGCCTCTTCCTCCTTCCTGTTGATCCAGAGAGTTCTTCTCAAACCGCGCGGGAGCATGCACAATGATCCTGGTAGCTCCTGCTCTGGCCCAGACAGATCTAGTTCCCCTGTAACGCAGCTGTCCCGGGAACCTCCAATCCGCTGCCTTCAGCTCCCATCTCTTGTCTCAGGAGGAAGGTTCTCTAGTCCACCCGACTTACGCTCACTGAACCTGCATGCATGGCTCCTAGAGACTAAGCCGTTTTATTGCATGTCTCGCAAGAGGTGGCGGCAGTTCTTTCTGCTGCCAGGAAGCTGGCAATGCATGCTGAGCGATGCCATCAAATGGCTACCGCCGCTTGTGGCTCTGCTAACGCAGCCTTTCCCTCTAGGATGCCCTGCAAAAGTGGTGCTGGAATACCTGCTTCCTATTCCATTCTGCCCTCTTACTCCTCTATTAAAGTGCACCTCCATGATTTTGCTTACCACTTCTCACAGCTGGGACAGCACACATGGCACAGCTTGATGCCTCTCGAGACTTCCTTGAGAGGGGTGTTAATTAGCCACCCAATACGGATCCAGTTCCTCCATGGACTTGGTTTCTTGTCCTGGAACAACTCACGCTTCCCCTTTGAGCCTGCCGCTAATTAAGAAGCTGCATTTTCTGTTGTGGAAAATATTATTTCTAGGACATGATATGTTGTTCATCCATCATTGGCAGGCATCCTTGCCGCTTAAATCCTTGGCTCGAAGTCTTCAAGCTTGTTCCTCCCACCCACCCGGTAGTATATAAACTCCTCGGCCCACCATGACGCCAGAGATCTCCTTACCGCTTGAAGCCTGAAGTTCCTCTCCTTAACGCCTATGCGCTTGTGACTGGTCTTGCTTTCTCCTCCGCTTATGGATTTAAAAAATAAATTTTGCAAAAAAGACTTCAGTCTTCTATCCTCCTGGCTATGTATGGACAAATCACTCCCAGATTTCGGAGATGCCCATGCGGCAGAAGATGTCTGACGGATCCACACTCCACGCGGTGTCTACTGCTTAGGCCTTTGAGCACGCACTACAGGCTTCATGCACCTTGTGCTCATCTTTCGGCTCTACGCCCCTAAGATCGTGGTTGCCCGATTGCACCGGGGCCATCCCGAGGCTTTTCCTCCGTGAAGTCCAAGGAGGCCCGGTTGGCGGTGTCCGCGGCGGCGGCCGGGCGTGGATCAGCCTGAAATGGGATGGTCGCTCTTAAGAGGAGGCGGCGCTGGCTTTCAGATATCTTTCCTCGGCCGCCGCATTTATCCCGCTTCTCTCGGGTTCTTCCTACACGGCTTCTTTTAAGGAGTTTTGTCTGTCCCTTCCCATCACTAAAGGGAGAAGGGCTCTGCGCCTGCTGGACCTTTCCTCGGTCCAAGAAGAGGGACAGGGGTCCTCCGTCGACGCCTGGGAGCCGGGAAAGGTCCTCTCGGCTTCGGCTCGGGTTTGATCACTGGCCGGGCCACTGGCCTCACGGTGTCCCTCACAGGTCAAGCTGGACCGGTATTCCCACTGCATGAAGTTTCGATTTTCTCACTCCATTGGACGGGCTGTCGCTTTAGCAGCCGAGATTCCCTCTCCCTTGCCCCCGGGAGGAGTTGAGGATCCCCGGCTCGCTCTGTGCCTCCTGTTCGGAGCCTCGGATGGACCATATGTCACACCAAAGGCTGCCTTAGCCAGGTTAGAGTCCAGAGATCCAGTCTATGGAACCCTTGAGCCTCAAGAAGTAGCTTGCCAAGATTTTTGCCTCTCTAGCTTCTCTTGTAGACATGCGTACGAAGCCACATACAACTCTGTCGATTCAGTGGCTGGCGCCTCAGGATCTACCATCACCTTAGGCGGCCTTCCTGGCTCTGCATCTCTGCCCTCGCCAGCAAGGTTCAGTCTGTGATTCAGGACACCCCCTTCCGGGCTCGGTGCTTTGTTGGAGACACCAAGGCGACATTACTGATCCCAGGACAGAGGTCATGCCCTAAGATCAGTTAGGTCCATGTCCATCTGGCACTCAACAGCAGCAACAGCTCTTTCGGAAAAGGACCTGGAGGCAGAGAGCAGAGGCCAGGGCTCTGCGCCAGGGCAAGCATAGAGGCCACAGGTTAGGCCACTCCTCCAGCCTCCAAGAACCAGAGACATTTAGGGGTCCTCCACTAACGCGTCCTGCCACTTCCTGACTCACTGACTCCTCAGTCTCATAATGAGGAGCAGATGGGGGGGGGAGGTTCACCCACCATGAGCAGGAATGGAAGGTGATAACCTCCAATGCATGGGTCCTGCAGTTGATGTCCGTCAGACACACTATAGAGTTTCTGAAGTCCACCAGAATCTGCACCAAAAGGTCGTCATACCTCAGTAATCGGGCTCTCCTCATCCAGAGAAAGTTCAAAGCCTCTTGCTCAAGGAAGCAGTGAACACGTTCCCTCCACAAGGGGAAGGGGTTCTCTCCATTTTCCTGGTTCCAAAAGATAGGAGAGTTCAGGCGCATCCTTGACTTAGAGCAGCCTCAGTCTCTTCGTTGGTACAAAAGTTCAGGATGCTCATATTCCAGAAAGCCTTCGCTCATTCTGTAAAATTACTGGTTCTAGGGACATCGATATGTTGTTCATCCACACTGTCTGGCAGGTATCCTTGCGCTTTAAATCTGCGGAAGGTCTTCAAGCTGGCTTCTCCCACCCACCGGGTGGTAAAACTCTGACTCCGCCCCATGGCCAGATCTTCCTTACCACTTGGAAGCTCGAGTTCCCTCCTTAACGCTCTGCGTATCAGACTGGTTCCTAATTCTTGAATTTCCGAATTTAAAAGTCTTTTCTTAAAGACTTCGGTCTTCTATCCCTCGCGACTCACGATGGACAATCGACTCCGTTTTCGGCGCTACTTGCGGGCAGAAGATGTCGGATGGATCCGCACTCCCGTGTATGTACTGTTTAGGCCTTGAGCACGATCCAGGCTTGCGACCTGTGCTCTTCGCCTTCTCAACCTTCGTCCTCGAGAGACCATGCCGCCCGTTTACAACTAGAGCGCCCGAAGTTTTCCTCCGGTAAAGTCAAAGAGGCCCGAGTCGGCAGTCTCCGCCAGATCAGCTTAGAGCAGATGATCGCCTTGAACGGGAGGCCCGCGGGCTGCTTCTTCCTGCGACGCGGCATTTATTCCGCTGTCCCTGGGTTCCTCTTACACAGCTTACTTTAAGGAGCTTTGTCCGTCCCTCTCCACTGAGGGAGAGGACCAGCTCAGCTGGACCTTCTTCTCGGTCCAGAAGAAAGACCAGGGGTAGTCTCTTCGTCGGCGCTCTTGGGGCCGGAAGGTCCCTCTTCCGGTTGTTGGCCATCGACTTCGGTCGATCATTCAAGCTTCGGTCACTGGTCTCACGGTGTCCCTGTCAGGTCAGTTGACAGATACTCCCGTTAGCGCGATCGAGATCTTTCTCGAACCGTTGGACGTGGGTTGTCGACCCGGCGAAGCCAATCCCTCTCCCGGTTCCCCAGTGGGAGTTGGGGATCCCAGCGGGCTTGCCTGTGCCTCTGGTTCCGGGCCCTTAGGCGAACCCTCGAGCCAAAGGAGGAGCGGTTCCCTCCGTCTCTCTCTCCCCGCACCCGTCCTCGGAAGGCCGAGGTTCTCTGTCTCAGTCTTCTTGGCGGTCCAGCCAATCCGCCGTCATAAGTGCCCTTTGCTTGATAGCACTGGCAACGCCGTCTCTCGTCTTCCTCCTCGGATGAGGGGAAGCTCGACATAAGTTAAATCGACGATCGAGGACCTCATGTGGCAACAACTCCTGACTGGGAACAAGCCGGCCGTCGCCTCCCTAGCCATTAAGTGGCTGTCACCAGAGCAGCCGAAACAACCTCGTTTTATCCGAGAGCCTGTTCCCAGGCGGTTGTTGCCAAAACCAGCTGCCCCACGATTCGGTGGAACCTCCGCTTCCACAGCCACTGTTTGGGGCTCTGACCAAGAACTGCCGGTCGGCTCAGGGTCTGCCCCATAGCTGTCGGTCACCCTCACTCCCGATCGCCCTCGGCAGGTGGAGGTGGCCCAGGCCGAGCAGATCTTTGCGGACTCTTCTGGTCGGCAGTTCTCCTTTTTTCTCCCAAGCGGTGGACTGGAGTCCTCTGGAGAGTCAGTCACTGGGACGACAGCCCTCGTCCTTCCTGGGGTTGCTCAGACTCATCTCGGAATCCACCGGGATGCAGCTCGAGCCCGTATCCAAGCGGGCCAAGTATCCCCTCACGGAGATATTGGACCGAGGGAATTCCCCTACGGAGGCCTTCCCTGTGGCTGAGGCCATTGTGGGCCCGGCCTTGGAACTCTGGCAGTGCCCTGCTTCCTGCCCTGCACCTTCGGCCAGGATGGCCAGGAAGTATGCGGTCCCTACCGGTTCCCTGTCCAGTTTCTCGGAACATCCCTCGGCCGAGGGTTAGTTACAGACAGAGTTTTCGGTGCCAGAAAGCGCTAGGGGCGTGGACAAACCTCCCGACAAGGTCCAGGGTGGACTATGCCGATGAAAACCTATGCTCGTCCTCCCTTGGCCTTCGTCAGGCCAGCTCGGCCCGTACTGATGGCACATTTTCTCACGCCCTGTTGGGCTCCCTGGACAGGTGGTTCCTCATCTCGGCTGACCTGCAGACCACGGTTAAGCAGGTGCGGGACCAAAACGCAGGCAGTGGCCAAGCAGCAACTCAGACTGCTTTGGATATCGGTGATTCTACGCCAGGTCAGTAGCGGCTGCAGTGGCTATGCGTATCGGGCATGGCTGAGGATATCCACCTTCTGGCGGATACCAGCACAAATTGGGATGTCCCTTCCTGGGGACCAACCTCTTCGACCCTGGGTGGAAGGCCACCTCCAGAGGATCGAAAAGTCCAATGCCACCTGGACTCTGTCTCATCCGCTCAGAGGGACAAGGGCGCCAGACCTCAAGCCAAGCCCTTTCGTCCGTCTAGCCCGGCTACAGCAACACCAGGGCCAGCAGGCTCGCGGCTGGCATCCCAAACCCAAGCCTCGGCTTCCTCCTCCAGGAGCAGGGGCGTAAGGCCCAGGTGGTCCCTCGGCGGTCCCTCCTCAGGCCCTACACACTGGCAGGTTGGGGGTGTCACCCCCAACCTCGTCACCTCACCCAGGTTCCCAGTAGAACGGCTCAGTACTTCCTTTCCGCCTGGTCTGCTATTACCACAGACAGGTGGGTGTTGTAGGTGGTAGGAAAGGGCCTGCCTCTTGAGTTCGAGCAGGCCCCACCCTTCAGAGCCGTCGAACCTCGGGGGGCCTCAGGGTCCGAAGCCTCGCTGTCAGCTCGCCGAGCCAACATCGCTCTCCTCCTCGAGAAGGAGGTGATAAGAGAGGTGGCGGACCCTCCCTCAAACCCGGGGTTCGTGTCCAGGTACTTCCTGGTTTCAAAACGGACGGAGGGCTGGTGCCCCATTCTCGACCTACACGACCTAAACAAGTTCCTAAGGTCTTGAACCTTCAGGATGGTCACTCTGGCTCAGATAATACCATCCTTGGAACACGGCGTGTGGTTCTGCGCTCTGGACCTGCAGGACACGTTCTTTCATGTCCCTATCCGTCCCGTCACATCAGAGGTTCGCCGCTTTGGCGGAGGATCCTTTCGAGTTCAAGCCATGCCCTTCGGCTCATCTCCAGCTCCCAGGGTCTTCACCAAATGCATTGCAGTGGTGACAGCATTCCCTCTTGGCCGAGGGTCGGGTTTACCTTTACCTGGGCGATTGGCTGATAGCAAGCTCCTCCAAACAGGAGGTGGGCGGTCAGAGATCTAGCCCTCCGGGTCTGCTCTCAGGTAGGCCTCCTGATCCAGCGAGGCCAAGTCGGAATTCGAGCCAAAGCAGGTGATTCTTTTCATCGGTGCAGAGCTCGACTTTCTTCGAGCCAGAGCACAGCTCACGGCGGACAGGGCTGAGGTTCTTTCCTCCTTTGCCCAATCATTTCTGGTTGGGCAATTGCGCCCTGCCCGGGACTTCCTGCGCCTCCTGGTTCTCATGGCGGCCTGTACCAGCGTGGTTCGTTGGGCCCGCCGGAACATGCGCCCTCTTCAGTGGGGGCTGGCCGACCAGTGGTCCCAACACTGCGATCCATTGGACCAGCTAGTGACGGTGACCCAGGGGATGTGGAATGCTCTCCAGTGGTGGACCGTTCCAGTTCATCTGCAGGAGGGCATCCCGTTTGTCCGCCCCGAGCCGACGGTCTCTCTATTGACCGATGCCTCTATGATGGGTTGGGGTGCCCATCTGGGGGAACACCGAGTGCACGGCCTCTGGTCCCCGCGGGAGTCCCGATGCCACATCAACCTGCTGGAGCTCCGAGCGGTCCGCCTAGCTCTCACAGTCTTTGCTCCGTTTCTTGAGGTCAAGTGGTCGGGTCCAGATGGACAATACCACGACCATGTACTATCTTAACGCCAGGCGGGGCGCTCCACATGCTCCTTTGCAAGGGCTCTCCGCATCTGGTCACTCGATGAGCAGCCTGGGCGGATCGCCTAGCCATTCATGTGGCAGGAGCCTCCAACACCCTGGCCGATGCCCTAAGCTGGATAGGGGCTGCGTTCCACGAGTGGTCTCTCCTGCCGGAGGTAGTACAAGATCTATTCTCCCATTGGAGCACACCTCAGGTGGACCAGTTTGCCTCCAGGGAGAATGCGAAGTTGAGGCTGTTCCATGCCCGTCCCCTCTCAGCAGGGCTTTCTGCAGGGATGCCTTCTCGAGCCGTGGACCCGGGCCTCTTCACGCCTTTCCCCATTCCCCTTGATGCACAGATGCTGCTCAAAGCAAGGAGGGACAAGGCGAGTGATTCTGATAGCCCCAGACTGGCCCGCCATACTGGTACCAGATCTCCTTAGCCTCAGTTCCAGGCTTCGAGGCAGCTTCCAGCTCGCCCGGACCTGCTCTCAATCGGGAAGGTATTCCATCGGACCTTCAATTCCTGCACCTGAAGGCCTGGTTCCTGGCGGCTAGTGTTCCAGGCCTTGGGTCTTTCAGCGAGGTCCTCAGTGCAGTTAGGCGTCCTGTAAGGAGTTGACCAGAAAATGCTCGCCTAAATGGAAAAGGTTTTCCATTTGGTGTCAGGGCAAGGCTTGGACCCTTCCTCCTGTTCCTTGGCAAGCATCTTGGACTATTTATGGTCCCTTCTCAGCAAGGGCTTAGGTCGGCGACCCTAAGGGTGCACCTGGCAGCCATCTCTGCTTACTGGGCGGGCGGGAAGCAGTCAGTGGCGAGAGAGAAGGTGGTCTGGCGCTTTCAAGGCTTTGATCACATTTCCCCTCGGTCGAGAACTTCACCTCCATGGGATCTACTGGTACTGGCAAAGCTCATGGGCAAGCCATTGAACCAATGCACAGGTGTGAACTCTCACCTGTCATGGAAGACCGCCTTCTTGGTGGTTATCACGTCAGCCAGAAGGATGGGAGAGCTCCAGGTGCTCTGCATCGAGTCTCCTTACCTGGTCTTCCACAGGGACAAGGTTGTCCTGCGCCCCCACCCGAAATTCCTTCCGAAGGTGGTGTCGGAGTTTCACCTTAACCAGGTGTTGACTCTGCCGGTGTTCTACCCCAATCACACCTTGGAGGCCGAATACAGGCTCCATACTTTGGACCCTAGAAGGGCGCTCGCTTATTATAAGGAGTACACGGCTGAAATTCGGGGAGAGGTTCACCAGCTGTTTGTCACCTACGCTGAAGACGCACCTGGCAGACCTGCAGCCAAGCGGACGATAAGCAGGTGGGTCACCTCCTGCATAGATCTCTGCTATAAGTTGGGCATGGAGCCTCCCAGAGGGATAAGAGCTCATTCTACCCGCCATACTGCTGCATCGGTGGCTGCTTCCAGGGACGTCCCTATCCAGGAAATCTGCAGGGCTGCTACCTGGCAGTCGGCACACACCTTCATCACCCATTACCACATCGACCTTGAGTCACGCCGGGATGCTGATTTTGGGGCCTCTGTTCTCCAGTCTCTCTTTCCCAAGTAAGTATCGGGGTGTCGTTCCTCCTCCTCCCGGAGAACTGCTAGGAGTCTGCCAGACAATGTGGATGAACAACATATCCATGTCCCTAGAAATACAGGTTACTCACCTGTAACAGGAGTTCTAGGAATGGTATATGTTGTTCATCCTGACTCCACCGACCTCCCCAGCTCGACGCACAACCTGAGCTTCCAGCGGGCCAGATCTGTGGCGTCATGGGGTGGAGCTGAGAGTTTTACCACCGGTGGGTGGGAGGAGCCAGCTTGAAGACCTTCCGGCAAGATTTAAAGCGGCATGGATACCTGCCAGACAATGTGGATGAACAACATATACCATTCCTAGAACTCCTGTTACAGGTGAGTAACCTGTATTTGTCGCTGCTGGACATGCAGGATGTTTACCTGCCACCCTATCTTCCCGGCCACACCGCTGTTTCTTGAGTTCCAATTCAAAGGGAGCACTTCCAGTTTCGGGCACTCCCTTTGGTCTGTCCTGGCACCCTGAGTGTTTACCAAGTGCCTAGCAGTGGTGGCATCTTATTTACACCGCCTGGGTACTGCAGTCTTCCCTTACCTGGACAATTGGCTGATCTCAGCCCCATCCAGGGATTATTTACTGGAAGCTCTCTCCTTTACCCTGGACCTCTTTGGCAGACTGGGGATTACTGTCAGTATTCCCAAGTTATCAATTTCTCCGTCCCAGAGAGTACAGTTCATTGGGACGGTTCTGAATATGGTCGAATGCAGAGCCTTCCTTCTTTCAGACAGGGTGGAGACCATGATCCTTCAGACTTCGTGGGTGGCTCGTCCAGGACCATCCCAGCCCAGGAGATCCCATGCCTTCTTGGCCTGATGGCAGCCTCCATCACTACTGTTCCTTGGCGAGGCTCCACAGAGTTACTCAGTGGTCCTTGCGGGTGCAGTGGATCAACTCCTGACTACCTGGACCTTCCAGTCCCGTGTCATCTGCAGTTCAGAAAGAATTGCTGTGGTGGAGGGACCACTGCAACCTTTCCGTGGGTCTTCCTTTCAGGATCCCAGCTCCTCTGGCATCCCTAACTTCAGATGCATCGAACATGGGATGGGGAGAACATCTAGGGAACACCAAGTACAAGGACTGTGGTCCAGCTTAAGCATCATTACACATCAACGTTCTGGAGATGAGTGGTCTTGGACACTTTGGAGGCCAGACCCTCCTTCATAAGGAGTCACTGCTGGTCCAAGCGGACAACATGTCTGTAGTTGGTACCTTAACAAACAAGGAAGAACTGCGTCACACTCCTATGCGGGAGGCAATGCAAGTGTAGAACTGGGTGGTCCAGCACGATCTGGCAGAGTGGCCATTCCCTGTTCCAGGTGTCCAAAATGTCCTGGCAGACAGTCTCAGCAGGGCTCTTACCCTAACTCACGAATGGGCATTAAACCAGGAAGTGGAAGAATCTCTCTTCCTAAAATGGGGGCATCCGGAAATCGACCTTTACGCCTCCCAATACAACACAAAACTTCCCAGTTTTTGCTCGCTTGTTCCAGGGCATGGTGCTTTCTGGCACAACGCACTGTCTCTTTTGGACAGGGAAATTTTTGTACACCTTCCTTCAGATTCCCATTCTCCAGCGGGTCCTTCTCAAGCTGCAGGCAGAGAAGGCATGGATGATTGTCATCGCCCCTCTCTGGCCAAGACAAATTTGGTTCCCTCAGCTACAACAGCTGTCGAGGGATCCGCCGGATCTTATTTCAAGATACAGCTCTTGCAGCAGGTAACACTATTAGGACTGAAGCCGCAGGCATCAGGAACCCGGAAATCTTCTAGCTAGCATTCTTAAGCGGGGACCGCCTCAGACGTCGGTCCCGCCTCCGTCAGGCATAGTACATAAGGAGGCGGTCCCGCCAGAATCCTCAGTTCTTTCCCGCCGTCGATTTGCATGTTTGCGCTTTTCGGTCCGTTTCTAGCGCGCGACACCTGGTAAAGTTCTTCCATTTGGAAAAGTTTGTTTTTTCTTCAAAGTCTGATGTCCTCTCCAACCTCCATTGGAAGGCCATCCATCGAAATGCGCCTGTGGGAAGCAAATCCCTTTTAAAGACCCGCATTCAGCCTGCATTCAGTGCCTAGGCCCAGATCACGATACCCGGGCCTGTACCTTCTGTCAGGGATTCAATAGCCGGACTCGTATCTGTCGCCAGAATGTCCTGCAAGCATTCCTTCTTGAGGAAAAGTTGAAGTCCATGGATTCAGCCTCCAAGGGAATCGTCGGAAAACCGGAGACACCTCGAGAAGCCTGGGAGAGGGTGAGATCAAGTCCTCTCTAGGGCCTCCGACTCACGTAGCTCCGGCTCCCGGTCCGACCGCTCCCCTTTCTGGGCCCGCTCTCAGCCTCCCCCGGCTGCGGTGAAGACTTCTTCGGGTTCTTCTTCTCTTCCTCCGGCCAAGACCTCCAGGCCTTCCTCTTCTTCGGCTTCCAAGGCCTTGCCGAGGTCAGGGGACCGCCACCACCACCACAAGTCTGGATCCTGTCACCCGGACCCCGATGCCCGATCTGTCTCCTTGCCTCCTCCTCCCCAGCAGAAGACCAAAGTGCTGACTTCGCTCAAGAGGACGTTGGATCCGACGTCAGCCAAGCACCACCGGTCCCGAGAACCGACAACCGCCAGACGCCCGTTGCTGGTTAGGCCTTCGCCACCACGGACGCTGGCGGGGGGACCAATGCCAGTTCCTGTAGAGAGGAGAACCCCTACACCTCCCACCGATGTTGGTCAGGAGGTGCCTACGGAAGAGGAGCTGACCCAGCCCGAGGACCAGACGGGTGAACCCGGTCCTGTCGCACCCCCCAGGGATCCCTCCCCTGAACCAGAGATCCCTGGGGAGCTGATGCCGGAACCAGACGACTGACCACCGGCGCCCGGTCCATCGTCGGGCCTCAGCATTTCAGAGGTTAAGGAGCTGTTCACCTACTGGTGGGATACCATAAAGAAAGATGTGGTTCCCACACCTCCTCCTCCACCCGTGACTCCACCGGCCCCAGTGCCCCCCACTCCATCCGGGGCTGCAGGCAGAGTACCTTCCCCCAAGGAGCCTGAGGAACCTCCTAGGGGTAGACCAGACAAGAGGAGACCTCCGTCCAGATCATCTTCAGGGTCACCCAGCCCCAAGAGACCCAGAAGACGCCACCATTCGCCTTCGACGGAGGACACGGAATCGGACTTCTCGGACAGATCCAGATCCCCCTCTCCAATCAGCGTCCCTTCTCCGGACCCACGTGAGGTCCCAAGATCTCCTCTGGATGACCCATCGTTCTCTGAGATTATGAGGCATATCCAGGAGACCATGGGCTGGGATGCAGAGGAACTCGACCCCGAGAGACTACGCCTTGCCAGATATCTTCGGCAAAAAGATCCAAAGCCTGTGGTGGTGCCACCCTTGGTGGACACCTTCGTGGACGTCACCAAGGCAGCGTGGAAGCGTCCACACTCTCTCCTGGTGATGCAGAAGGCTGACCTGCCTGTACAAGGCCCCTAGGGAGGACCAGTACTTGGCATCACATCCTCTGGCCGATTCTCTGGTCATTACAGCCTCACATGACCGGTCCCAGAGGCCGCAACATTTGAGCACCCTGCCACCGGACCCAGAGTCCGAGCAGCTGGATGCTATGGGCAGGCGCACGTTTGCATCCGCTACCTGCGCCATCAGGTCCCTCAACTATTTAACCCACATGGTCCAGTTTCAGAATGCCTTGTGGGAGCAGGGACTGGATCTGGCGGAAAAGATGCCAGAAGGTGAGCAGGAGGAGGAGTTGCTGCAACTCCTCCGCACGGGTTCGGATGTGGAACCCAGGTGCTGCAAAGCCACGTGATTCCACGGACTCCTCGGCCAAGTGGCAGCCTCAGGCGTATGCCTCAGAGCCAGCTTGGCTCTGTGTCTCATGATTTCCCCGGACGTCCAGAAGAACATTCTGACGCCTGCTCCACGGAGAAGTTCTTTTCAGTGAGTCTCAGAGAAGATCCAACCAAACTTCAAGAGGCCAGGAGGTGGTGCGGTCTGTCCAAGCCATGTACAGACCCAAGCTCAGTTCCTTTGCAGGAACCAAAGCCATTTCGAGGCCAGATGTACAGACAGCAGTCCCGCGCGCCTGCAACAGAGGGGCTCCTTCTCCACAGAGCTCAGGGAAGTCCTCCCATGCCGAGGCCAACACCCTGCAAAGTCGGCCCAGCTTCGCAGGACCTTCAGCACCACAGCATGACTCTTCCCGCCCCCGCCTCCTCGATCAACGGGTCACCAAGGTCGGGGTCGACATGACCACCTGCCAAGGTGGCAGTCTATAACCACCCGACAGGTGGATTCTTCAGTTGGTCAAACAAGGCCACTTTATAGAATTCTGGACAAGCCACCCACAAGGCCTCCTCTGTTTCTCCCATTACCGGGTCAGCACAGATCGCTCATCAGGCAAGAGGTACTCGCACTCCTTCAAAAGGGAGCGGTGAGTACGTCCCCTGAGAACCAGACAGATCCGATACTATTCCCACTTTTTCTGGTTCAAGAAACGGGGACCTCCATCCATTCTTGTGACCTCAGCGACCTCAACATGTCGGTCGCCCACAAACATTTTCGCATGGTGACCTCCACGGGCTCATTCCCACACTGAAAAGGACACCTTCCTAGCGTCCCTGGACATGCAGGACGCCCACCTGCACATCCTCAGAGCTCTGAGGGCACAGTAGGTTCCTGCGCTGAGTTCTCTGCCACCATTTTCAGTTCCGGCTCTTCCTTGACTGTTGTTGGCCCTGAGGGTCTTTACCAAGTGTATGGCAGTTGTGGCAGCTCTCTAGGAGACAGGGCTACTGTGTTCCTGCATCTGGACGACTGGCTTTCATAGCCGCCTCCAAAGAGGCACTGTTGCTGGTTATTCAACACACCCAGGATCGGTCTGTTCCAGTCTTTGGGCATTTTATCGACCACGAGAAGTCTCTCCGCATCGTCCCAGAAGCTGCAGTTCATAGGCGCAGTTCTGACAATCGTCTGCAGGAAAGCATTTCTTCCCGAGGAAAGATGAACACATCAGATCCCTCATCAGGATCTTCAGCGAAGAAGACTGTCCCCACCAGGTTGGTGCCGCCTGCTCAGACACAAGGCATGCGCCATATCAACCATCCTTTGGCAGGGCTCACATGCGGGTAACTCAGTGGATGCTCAGAGTGCAGGGACCAAAGGCAAGATCACATGTGAAACCGCCTGGGGAATCACGAATCTCGGTGATTCGAGACTAGCAATGGTGGCTAGACCCAGGGACACACTCTGCGGGTGTTCAGTTTACAGCGCCGTCCCCGGAGGTAATCCTCTCCACAGATGCCTCAGGGCTGGGGTGGGGAGCACACCTAAACGAGGTGAGGTCCCAGAGAACGTGGACCCCTCAGGAAGCTCAGCTCCACATCAACGTTCTGGAGATGAGGGCGGTTCTTTACGCCCTGCAGGCCTTTCAGTCAGAAATCCCATCGAGCACTCTTCTGCTTCAGACAGACAATACGCGGGTGATGTACACAACAAACAAGGAGGCGCACACTTGGCCCCCTTTGCAGGAAGCTATGAGGAGTGTGGGATTGGGTAATTCAATACGCATGAAGCCTGATTGCAGTTCATGTTCCCAGCATGGACAACAACCAGAGACGGCCTGAGTCGCCCCAGGCCAGAGTCCACAAATGGGAACTCCTTCAGGAGGTAGCGGAGGATCTGTTTCTTCGATGGGGAACTCCAGAGTTGGACTTGTTCCTTCTCCATCCAACGCAAAACTGCCCAATTTTTGCTTGCTGAATCCAGGGCCTGGTATTTTCTTGGCTTAGACCGTTGTCCATCTACTGGGCGTAACAGATTCCTCTACGCTTTCCCTCCCTTCCCATTGATCCAGAGAGTTCTTCTCAAACTACGCAGGTAGCACGCAACAATGATCCTGGTAGTGCCTTTCTGGCCCAGGCAGATCTGGTTCCCCATGCTCACGCAGTTGTCCCAGGAACCTCCAGTTCCATTGCCTTTCAGCTCCTATCTACTGTCTCAGGAGGAAGGTTCTCTAGTCCACCCGGACTTACGCTCACTGAACCTGCATGCTTGGCTCCTTGAGACATAGCCATCATGCGACATGGGGTCTCGCAAGAGGTGGCGGAAGTTCTTTCCGCTGCCAGAAAGCCGGCAATGCATGCGACGTACGCCATGAAATGATGCCGATTTTGCCTGTGGTCTCAGGCACGCGGCCTCTCCCCTTTAGAATGCCCAGTGAAATCGGTTCTGAATACCTGCTTTCCCTCTTCCACCTGGTCTCGCCTTACTCTCTATTAGTGCTGGTTCCTTCAGGCGATTTCGCCTACCACTTCCCGGTAGGCCAGCGCACCGGTGGCACAACCTTGATTGCCTCGGGACTTCCTGAGGGAGGTGTTACACCTAGGGCCACCTATCAAGGATCCCGCCCTCCTGGGACCTACTTTCAACCTGGAACAGCTCACGCCTCCCCTTGAACCTGCCGCAGATTAAGTAGCTGCCTTTTCTGTCGTGGGAAAATGTTATTTTAGGTTGCTGTCACGTCAGCAAGGAGAATTTCCAGCTTCATGCTTCCATGTAAGGAACCTTATTTGATTTTCCACCAGGACAGAGTGTCTTTGAGGACAAATCCTAAATTCCTGCCTAAGGTGGTCTCTGCCCTTACTCTTGACCAGGACATCGATCTGCCTGTGTACTTTCCCAAGTACTCCAATCAGAGGCATTGCTCACACCCTCTGTTCACCGCCTCCTTAAGGTACTACTTGAACAGGACTAAACAGCTCTGCACGCCTGAGCAGCTGTTTGTATCCTTTGCTGAGAGGATGCTGGGCCAACCAGTCTCAAAGCAGACTCTTCTCGCTGACTTGTTCAGTGTATTTCCTTTGCTACAACAGTAAACAGAAGCCCTTCCAGGCACAGTCCAGGGCCACTCAACAAGGGGTGGCTACCTCTTTGCAGCACTGCGCAATGTCTCACTTGGCCATTTGCGCCTCGGCTACTTGGAGCTCAGTGCACACATTTATTAGGCACTATAGCTCAGTCGATATCTCCATGGGAGAGCCGGTCGCCTTGCCGCTCTACAGGCCCCTGTCCTACAGTCAGGACTGCTCAAGATCTCTCCAATTTGCCTCCTCCTAGAATGCTTAGAGGCGCTATTGCTTGGGAATCAGTCCTAATGGTGTTACCTGCTGCAAGAGCTGTATCTCGAAGTAAGATAGTACAGTTACGTAAGAACTTAACGTAACAGTAGATCTTCAAGAACAGCTCTTGCAGCAGGTACCTTCCCACCCACCACATTCCCCTTGAGGAGGTATAGCCTACCAGGCCTTGGCAGGAGCTAACGCTCTTTCTTCTTTTTCTTCTGATGGCGGATCCTCGGTCTCCCCTTCTGATGTCATCCAGCGGCCGCGAATCTCCGGCGGGAGAACTGGGGATTCAAACAACATGAAATCTTGCTATATTATGACATATGCAGTGAGTCCCAACCTTAGAACTGCTCCGGAGATGAAAGAGTTAATTACATGCCAGGCATGGAATCTTGAGTGCGAGCTCGGTTGAGAACTCTGTCTGCTGTTCTTCAAACTAAAACTGTCAGATTCTTTACTCCACCTCACTGAACAGTCGCTTCGGAGATTTCTCCTTCTGCTCGGTTCATTTTGTCTGTTAAAAAGTGTAATTTCTGTTTTTAAACCGCATTTTTGTCTATTTAAACCGCAACCGGTCGGTTCAAGCTCTGTCTGTGGTATCGTAAGTAATAGATAGGTTTTACATTATTTCTGTGTGGAACTTGCAACGATATTATCAGTTTGGTTTGAACCGATCAGGTTGTTGTTAAACTTTATTAAATTGCAATTTAGAGTGCGGTTCCGGTTCTTATCGGTTCTAGAAAAACTGATTTCATTACGGTTTTTTCCACGACCCATGACACGGTTGGGAACTGATAAGGTGTCTTGCTTGCGGATTGCTCGTAAATGATCAAGTTTTTGGTTAGGCTGGCACTATGTCTGAGAAATCCAAAATTAAACCAGGCCCACTGGGTTTCAGCACTGTAGTGTCTGGGGGCCTTTGCCAAGGCTGACCCACACACCATGTGTTTGTCTGGGGTTTGACCACCTCAATGCAGACTGCCAGATTTGCAAGAATTTCCTGCAGCTACCCTGGATAAGAGAGTTGGTAGGCTCAGGAGCGAGAGGCCAAGAGTCGCTGACCTGGATGGCCAGCCGGTTCGGTGCCAACCAACCGGAGGGAGTGCCTCCTGACCAGGGCGAGACTTCCGGCAAACGGAGAGCTGACTCGGGAGGAGTCTGTCCCAGCAAAGGACTAGAATATCAGCAGGTGTGGGCCAAATTTCCTTCTCAACGCTGCAGAGATAGCCAAAGCGATCAAAATTGTCCAGTCGCCTTTCCGGTTCCTGCAGACCCGGCACCATCAGGTAAGCGGTCGGTTCGTTTGTGCCACCGTGGTTCAAGAATATGATAGAGAGGAATTTTATGAACCGGAGGAGGGGAGGAAGATTATGAAGAGAGTGAATGTGATTTTGAAAGTCTGGATGTGCCCATTGAACCGGGCATCTCCCCAGTCTCAGACCTTTAGAGTGTCTCCCCAGGCTTCTGAGTCCCCTCTCATTTTATGTTTTATAAAGGTGGTTGAAACCTCCAGCCTTTGGAAGAAGCTGTGGATGAACAGGAGGAGCCTGACTATGTGGAAATGATGGATATCCCAGAGTCCAGGAGACTGTCTATTCCTTACATAAATGTTTTAGGAAACAGACAATAAAGATTTTAAAAGCTCCTCACACTATACCTCCTGTGGATAAAAAAATGGACAAGAGGTACACATTGTCAGGCTCTGATACGGAGTTCCTTTCACAACAATGCAGCCATGTTGGGGTAATGCAGGCTGCAGCCTGTGATAAGGCAAATATTCCCTTGGTTTCACACCCCCCTTACAAGGACTCCAGGAGGATTGATGCCATGGCAAAGAAACAGTACATGGCAGCATCCTTGGGACTCAGGCAAATTATATGGCCTATGTTGCAAGATACCAGAAATCTAGATGGGATACTGTTATGGCTCTAGCTAAACAGGTCCCTGGCCAGCTTGCCAAGGAGCTGGAGCAGGTGGCTGCTGATGGTATTGAGGCATCCAAGGTGCAATTCCATGCTGCAGTGGACTCTAATGTTGTATCTTCAAGAGTCATGGCTACATCTGTGGCTTTTCGCAGAATGGCTTGGCTCAGGTGTACTAGCCTGTCACAGGATACCCAGGCTAAGGCCATGGATTTTTCTGTTGTGGGTAACTCTCTGTTGGGGGAGCAGAGAATTACATGAAGAAAATGGATGAGTACAGAACTACCTATAGGAGTGCACAGGCCAAGGAAAGGCAGGCCACTCCTCAGAGGCAGCCTTCCATGGGCAGGGGCAGGCCTTTTTACCTAAGCCCAGGCCTCTCTTCAGCCTATGCTCAGAGGGGGTTCTTTAGAGGGAGAGGCAGACGGCGTACGAGCAGGCCTGCTCCCACCCCCAGCCTAAAGCCCTGCCAAGAAAGCTCCCTGATGGGACCACCAGGGCCGATTCTCCATTGCCTGTAGGCAGGCTGGCTTACTTCGTCCAGGACTGGAAGTCTTTAACATCAGACAAGTGGGTCCTGGAGGTAGTAGCCAGGGACTGGTTCTCGGGTTCAAAAAATTTCCAAAGATGAGAACCAGATCCTTTCCACCTGCAAATCCATCAGAGGCTATCGCCCTAGAAACAGAAGTTTCAACCCTCCTGGCTCTCAGAGCTGTAGAAAGGGTTCCTCCCCTACACCAGGGCAAAGGACTGTACTCCAGGTACTTCCTTACCCCAAAAAAGACAGGAGAATGGCGGCCCATGCTGGATCTCAGATACCTAAACAAGCACCTTTTAAAACCAAGATTCAAAATGGTGACTCGGGGAATTATTTTACCCTCTCTTAAGGCCAGGGGACTGGCTAGTGTCCCTGGACCTCAAGGATGCCTACTTCCATGTTCTCATAAGAAGCTCCCACCGAAAGTACCTCAGATTCGAACTGCCCTCAGGCCATTACCAGTTCAGAGCAATGCCCTTCGGCCTCACCTCTGCCCCAAGGGTATTCGCAAAATGCCTGGCAGTAGCAGTTGCTTATTTAAGAAGGCAAAGATTGCCATCTTTCCTTACTTAGACGACTGGCTCATAGTGGGCCAGTCTCCAGCACAAGTCAAATTACACCTTCAGGTTACTCCAGCAGCTGCTTACATCTCTAGGCTTCCTTCTCAATCTCCCAAAGTCAGTTCTAGAGCCTGTTCAGCTACTCACCTTCATAGGTGCAGAACTGAACACTCAACAGGCCAGAGCCTTCCTTCCTCTAGAAGGAGCAAGGACCCTGGTTTCTCTGGCCTCCTCCTTCACTCTGCAGGTCTCTCAACCAGCAAGGCATTTCTGCAGCTGCTAGGCACATGGTTGCTTCCACAGCAGTAGTGCAGGGATCAAGATTTCAGATGAGGAACATCCAGTTCCAAAGAGAGAGCCTCTAACCAAGTTGATCCCAGTAACTCGAACCCTGATCCAGGCCCTGCAGTGGTGGCAGGATCAGAGCAATCTGAGACAAGGGGTTCTCTTCATCCCTCACTCTCACTCCTTGACCCTTACTACAGATGCATCCCTCTTGGGGTGGGAGCTTGCATGGGCACCTCGCCACCCAGGGATTGTTTTTTTTTTTTTTTATTTAACCAGGTGAGACACACTGTGTGAAAGCTTTTACAGGCGCAACCTGGGAGCACAGGGAAGTTAAGTGACTTGCTCAGGGTCACACAGTATGCAAGTGGAAACTGTGGGATTCAAACCCAGGTCTGGTCTGCTGGATGTCACCAGATTTGCAGCTCAGAGCCTTAAACCATTGCGCTATACTGCCTCCCATTGTGGTCCCCTCATGAATTTCTGCTCCACATCAACCTGTTTGAGCTCAGAGCAGTTTTTCTAGCACTTCAAGTTTTTTCCACATCTGTTCGGAACAGTGTGGTTCAGGTCAGGACAGACACCACCACAATGTGGTACATCAGCAGCAAGGAGGCACTCGGCCCACGCCTTGTGCACCAAGCAACAGTTGTGGTCTCTGGCTTATTCCCCTGAACACCTCCTCTTTATTGCAGTTCACCTCCCAGGCAAGGACAATGTCCTGGCAGATGCTCTCAGCAGGATTTCCAGGGCCATCACGAATGGTCACTGGATCCCCTAATTCTGGAGGTGGTATTTGTCAGGTGGGCACCCTCAGATAGATCTTTTGCAGCCCCAGACAATCACCAACTTCCTCTTTTTGCTGCAGGCCCCAGTGTTGGGCTCAGTCCTCTGGATGCCTTCCTTCTCAACTGGGAAGGGAGGTTTCTCTATTCTTTCCCCCCCTTCCCTCTCCTGTTCAAGGTGCTAGTCAAAATCAGATCTCAACCTTGCAAGATGATTCTGATTGCTCCAGATTGGGCCAGACAGCCCTGGTATCCACTCCTTTTGTCCTTAGCAGACCACCTTCCCCTGTGTCTCCCCAGGAATCACAATCTGTTAACCTGTGCCCAGGGGAGGGTTTGCTACCCGAATCTCAAATCCCTCAATCTCAAGGCCTGGCTCTTGAAGAGTTAGAGTTTGCTGACCTATATCTTCCAAGGGTGTATCGATATCTTGAAGGCTTCTAGGAAGCCTTCCACCAGGGTTACTTTATAATTCCAAATGGAAGAGATATTCCATATGGTGCTCTGGCAAGAATATTTCCCCAGAGTCTGCTGGTTTGCCCACAGTTCTGAATTATATGGTACATTGAATTCCTGAGCTGAGACCAGCTACCCTAAAGTGCACCTGGCAGCCAGATCTGCTTATTTGCAGGTAAACCCTTCCCTTTCAGCTCATCCGTATTCTCCAAGTTTTCAAGGCTTGCTTCACACCACCCTCCATTCAGGGACCCTGCCCCTGCCTGGGATCTTAATGTTTGCATTGGCCAGCTAATGCAACCCCTTCTAACCATTGTCTTCAGCAGAGCTTAAGTACTTGACTTGGAAAACTGTGATCTTACTTGAGAGGGCTCTTGCAGTAGGTAGTACAAATGGGACTGGCGTCGACTGGCGGCAGGACCCCCACAGGAAAATTTCTAGCTAGCAGTCCCTGGCGTGGCGGCCTCGTCAGGTGACCCCATCACACGACATCGTTATAAAGGCGGTCCCAGATGCCCACCTTCCAGTTCTTTCCACCGTGGTAGCTACGAGTAGCACCTCGCATTAAGTTTGTTGCAGTTCTGCGCATCGCGTTTTTCCGAAAAGCTACAGTTTTTCTGTTTGATCATCAGGTGAGCGCCGCTTTATGTCGCCCCCTAAAACAAGTGCGATTTCGCAGCGCCCAACTGCCACACAAGGACGGTCACCCTCTGCCTCTTCTGCCTCAGGCACCGACCACGCTGTTGATAAGTGTCCGCGACTGCCTCGTTCAACGCGGTAACCCGCAGGACGCCAGTCCTCGGCCCATCTCCTGAAGAAAAGATGTCTGCGGCGGAGAAAGAGCTGAGAAAGTAAGGCAGGCGCCAACTTCTGAAGGGCATAAAAGAAGGACAAGGATAGGCACCGGAGAAGGCTTTTCTTCTGCGACTCCGCCGGGTCGCGGGTAAGGTAACCTCCCCTCCGGGGGATCCTCCGGCAGCCTCCAAGGGTTTGGAGGAGGCGTCAGCCCACCCTTCAGGCTCGAGTTCGGGCCTGTTGGGTGTCTCCGGGCCAAAGGAGACTCTAGCCCCCAGTTTGGCCTCTCTTCCTCAGCCTACTGGTGCGGGCGCCTCCCTTAAGCCGGGCGTCAGCTCCTAAGTCGCCGACCCTTGGGCGGCGCCAGGCTGTCTCTCCCTCCGACTGGGCCTCTTCTACCTCGGCCCGCCTCGGACGGCGAGAACCGAAGTCGGACGCCGGCTCCTCCGACGTCCGCCGGGTTTCGACCCATAAGCCACACATCAGCTCCTCTGACGTGCGCCGGGTCTCCGAGCCTACGTCAGAACCACCCTCTTCCGTCGTGCCAGGCTCTCCGCAGCCTTCGCTGCGTCAGGGGCCCCAGTTCCCCTCGTCTGACTCAGGGATTTCACTCCTTCCCCAGTTGAGACCACGGATCGCGGGCTTCATCAGATCCCTCGCTGAGAACCCGATCTGACGCCGCCAAGCCGACACGGCCTCTCCGACATCAGCAGAGGCTTTTTTCCTCCGCTGGGCCCTACACCCCAGGGGTCTGCTTTAGCTGAACCGCCCCTGGAGTGCCGGCTGAGCCCATCTCTGCCAACAGCTCCTCAGGTACCTGCCGTTATACCGCCCCGACGCCGTGTTTCGGGCCAGCAGGCTCCCCTCGTGTCACCGCACTCCCCTGGATCCTCCTGCCCCGCAGTACCCGACGCCACTACCCATCTCCGCCTTATCCGCAGATGGGTTTTGGGTACTCTCCTCACGGATATCCTCCATTTCACTATCCTCCTCCACCGCCCCAGGCCGCGGTGGATTTGCAGGAGACTTGCCTCCTGGTGGGCTGAGGCCAAGGCTCAGCTCACCAGAGAGGTTGAGAGCGCTCATGACGACGGTGCCTCCACCGTTCCTCAGACACCCTAGACGGTGCCTTCCTCCCTCCTCCAGTTCCCCGGGTCTTCCTCGGGTTCCAGAGAGGGCAGAGACACGCTCTGGGACTCTTCCCACGAACACGTTCCTCCCCAGACGGGAGAGGGAGTCTTTTTCTGCCTCAGATTCTTCCTCTGTGGCTCCGCTCCTCGGAAACCTCTCAAGCGGAGTTTCCGATAAAGACGACGAGCCACGTTCTCCGTCAAACCCCGGCCGAGGACCTCCCGAGGTCTCTTCCGAGGATCCTTCTTTCACGGAGTTACTGAAGAAAATCCAGGAGGTCCATCAGTGGCAATCTTTAGATCCAGATCCTCAGCGGGTGAAACCTGTAACATCTGGATTTGCCTCTGGCCCCCACCTTAGTGCCACCCTGGATTGAGCCTCACGCCCACCTTGTTTCCACTGTTTGTAAACAACCGTCGGCTTTGCCCCACTTCCCAGGAAGTCGAACAGGCTATACCAGGCTCCAGAGGGGTGTAGACTTTTAGATTCTCACCCCATGCCGACTCAGTCGTGATCAGCCGCTCACGGCCGGTCCGCACATCCTAAACACTTGAGCTTGTCTCCCCCGGATAAGGAATCTCACCTTCTGGATCAGTTTGGAAAGAAGATCTACGCTTCCTCCACACTGGGTATAAGGGCCCTGAACTATGTAGCTTACATGGGGGATTACCAGAAGGCCGTCCTTACCCAGGCGGAATCTAAGGTCGACTCCGTGCTGGACTCCCAACTCAAGCAGGAGTTGGCCGATCTGGTCCGTTCTGCTTGTTCGGCCAGCCGTCACATGCTAAGGACAACATACGATGCAGTGGACATCGCTGGGCAAAGCTCTGCGTTTGCCGTTAGTCTTCGGTGCCACGCATGGCTTCGTGTGTCAGGTCTGGTCCCGGAGGTGCAATCTGCCATTCAAGAGGCACCTTTCAGGGGTTCCGTGCTGTTCGGCGGTGATGTCAAGGACATCATCACTGACTTGCAGGAGAAGGAACCGCCCTTAACCGGGCTGGATTCACTGTACCGCCCTATCCTCCACAGCGTCCCTTTCGCAGACGAGCTGGCCTCAAGTGAACCCCAGGAAGGCAGGCCACTAAACATCGGGCCCTCACAGCTGCCAGGCCCCCACCCAAAAAGCAACGGTGCCCCAGCTGCGGCGCTGCCTCACACCACCTGACTCCTTTCCTCTCCCACCACCTCCGTATGCACCAGAGGAACCAGTAGGAGGGAGGTTCTCCCTCCACTTCCTGGAGTGGGAGAGGATAACTTTGGATTCATGGGTGCTTCAAATCATCGCAGAGGGTCACTCTATAGAGTTTCAGCAGAAACCTCCACGTCACCCCCCTCTGAATTCCATTTATTCAAGGGACCATCTTCCTCTGGTCAGGAAGAAATATCGCTCTTCTTCCAAATGGGCTATAGAGCCTGCTCTGCTACACCTCACGGAACGGGCACTATTCCCACTTCTTCCTTGTACCAAAGATGACGGAGATCTCAGACTGATCCTCGATTCAGTTCCCTGAACCTATTTGTGGAATACAAAAGGTTCAGGATGCTCTCCCTTCAATCCCTGCTTCGGCTGGACCAATACATTCCTTCTACCCCTGCTTCGGCCGGGCCAATAGCTTTGTGCACTGGATATGCAGGATGCATACCTGCACATCCCCATTCGCCCCTCGCACCGAAAGTACCTCAGATTTGCGTTCCAGGGGGTCCATTACCAATTCCGGGCACTTCCATTTGGCCTTTCCTCGGCTCCACGAGTCTTTACCAAATGCCTGGCGGTGGTAGCGGCCCACCTCCGTTCTTTGGGAGCTCAGGTTTTTCCCTACCTGGACAATTGGCTCCTGGCAACTCTGTCCAGGGAGGAACTCCTCATGTCCTCTCCTCTCCTCACCCGCAGGTTTTACCAACCTGGTATTACCATCAACCTCTCAAGTCTCTTTGGAGCCTTCTCAGAGGCTCCAGTTCATAGGCGATTCTACACAACTTTGTGCAAAGCTTTTCTGCCTCCGGACCGGGGTTTCCTCCAGTCACAGATTTCCTCTCCTGAACTCCAGGAGGGTTCCGCGAGGTCGGTGCTTGCCTACTGGGGTTCATGGCGGCTGCCATCCCGACGGTCCCATGAGCTCGCCTCCACATGAGAATCTCTTAATGGACTCTTCGATCTCAGTGGGACCAACGAGTAGACGATCTAGATCTTCCGGATCCTGATCTCCTTGCCGATGGTCAGAGACATCAGGTGGTGGATGGTATGAGAGAACCTCTTCCAGGGGTCACCTTCTTTATCCTCCTCCCGATCAGACCTAACCATGGACGCCTCGGCGAAGGTTGGGGCCCATCTGGGTCCTCACCAACTCAAGGACTTTGGTCGAAACTGGAGATAGTTCTCCATATCAGTGTTCTCGAGCTCCGAGCGGTGCTTTATGCACTCGGCCCTTCACCAATTCATCCTTCCTGTCACCTAGCGTCCAAACGGACAACATGTGCGTGGTGGTACATCAACAAGCAGGAGGAACTCGATCCTACCCACTGTGCAGGAAGCGATGAGGGTCTGGGAGAGGGACACCTCCACAACCTTCACCTCACGGCGATCCATGTTCCAGGAGTAGACAATGTCCTAGCAGACAGACTGTCGCCATCAGCTCTTCCACACAAGTGGGAATTAGACGGAATAGTCCTAAACAGCATTTTTCAGGCTTGGGGACTCTCAAATAGACCTGTTTGGAAGTTTTGCGTTTTGGGAGGAGGCATCTGCTCCGCTCTAGAGCGAGGAGCTTTTGGAGAGCGCCTGTCTCTAAGCTGGAAGTACAGATTCGTCTGTGCTTTTCCCCCAATTCCACTGGTTCCACGTGTGTTGCAGAAACTGGCTCTAGAAGGAGCAAAAATTATTCTAATCGCTCCTTTCTGGCCCAGGCAAATTTGGTTCTCTTTTCTCCAACAGTACTCAGAGGTTCCTCCTCTTCCTCTTCCCTTATCTCCGGGATTGCTGACTCAGGATTAGGGGACCCTGGTCCATCCGGGACTCAAGTCCCTTTGACTTCCTGCATGGCTCCTTCGGACCTAGTCCAATCTCGCTTTGGAGTATCCCCTAAGGTAGCCGAGATTTTGGTAGAGGCCAGAAAGCCCTCCATTAGGTCCACTTATGCCATGAAATGGAAGAGATTCTCCATCTAGGCCGCGTCCAGGAATGAGGAACCATTTTCCTGCCCTGACCACTTTGCTGGATTACATGCGCCATCTCTTGACCTAGGTCTCAGTCACTCCTCTGAAGGTCCACATGGCAGTTATCTCTGCCTACCACGTACCTTTCGCTGCTAAGGCTTTTGCCCAGCTAGAGGTATCCAAAACCTTCCTTAGAGGGGTCCTTCACCTGAGACCCCCGATCCGGACCCCGGCGCCACCTTAGGACTTAAATTTTGTCCTCGAGAAACTTACTCTCCCCCACCTTCGAGCCACGGCTTCTGCAGACTTGAAGTTTTTGTCGTGGAAGACGCTCTTCTTAGTGGCCATTACCTCAGCTCGCAGAATTTCCGAGCTTCAGGCCCTGATGTGCAAAATCCCTTACTTGATCTTCCACAAAGAACGAGTAGCTCTCCGCACAAACCCTAAGTTTCTCCCGAAGGTGGTAGCTGCATCTACTTTGAATCAGTCTATAGAATTACCTGCTTTTTTCACGCAATACTCCAATCACGGAGAATACTTGCTTCACACTATGGATGTTCACAGGATTCTGAGATATTATACCAATAGAACGAAAGATCTCAGAAAGACTGATCAATTGTTTGTCTCTTTCGCTCACAAAAGAGAAGGCAATGCTGTTTCCAAGCAATGCCTGTCTAAATGGTTGGCTCATTGCATCACCTTCTATTATGACAAGTACAAGACCCTCCCGGGTCAGGTCAGAGGTCACTCCACTCGTGGAGTTGCTGCCTCTGCGGCTTGTTTCAAGAATGTGTCCTCGGCAGACATTTGTGCTGCGCCATTTTGACTTCCGTCCATACCTTCACTAAACATTACAGTTTGGACATTGCCTCTCACTGTGAGCAGGCTTCTCTGGTTAGCGGTCTTGCAGGGACTCCTTTCTTGAGAGTTGCAAGCTTACTACTTTTTTTGAGTAGTTCCTCCTCCCAGTGCCTTTCTTATTTGTTCCAGACTGCTTGGGATTCTGTCCTATTTGTAATTACCTACTGCAAGAGCCCTCTCGAAGTAAGATAGTACAGTTACGTAAGAACTTACCATAACAGTAGATCTTCGAGAGATGCTCTTGCAGTAGGTAATACCTTCTCGCCCGCCATCCCCCTAGTCTTTTTCAGCTCCTTTTCCATTGAGGGAAATATCTGCTTCTCTCTCGTCTTGCCTTTTGGCCTTTGGCTGAGAAAGAACTGGAAGAAGCGGGCGTCTGGGACCCCGCCCTTTATACCGGCGTCGTGTGGCGCTGGTCACATGACGAGGGGGGCGATCCCAGCCAGGGACTCCTAGCTATAAATTTTTCATAGTCCTGTCACCGTCGGGCCAGTCCTATTTGTAATTACCTACTGCAAGAGCTCTCTCAAGATCTACTGTTACAGTAAGTTCTTACGTAACTGTACTTTTTTGGTAGCCATCACTTCTGCCAGGCGCATAAGTGAACTACAGGCATTGTCAGTGGAGCCTGATTTTATCTCCTTTCATAGGGATAAAGTGGTCCTCAGAACCAACAGAAAGTTCTTGCCTAAAGTGGTCTCGGACTTTCACCTTAATCAATCCATTTCTCTCCCTGTGTACTTCACTGACCATTCCTCCTCTGGTGAGAGGAGATTACACAGTTTAGATGTCAAAAGAGCCCTAGTTACTACATAGGCGCACAAGGGTCACAGGTTTGACTCCCTCCAACTGTTCTTCACTTATGGTGAGGTGGGCAAGGAACCTGCCACTAAAAGATCCATTGCCAGGTGGATCGTCTCTTGTATCAATTTTGTTACAAAACTTGGTAAGGTTCCCCCTTCAGGCCTGAGGGCTCACTCTACCAGAGGTACAGCTGTCCTGGCTGCAGCCAGGGACATCCCTATCATAGAGATATGTCAAGCAGCTACCTGGAAAACAGTTCACACTTTCACCAAGCATTACTCCCCTGGACATCCAGGCTAGGAGTGATGCCTGCTTGGTACAGCTGTGCTTCAGAGCTTATTTCCTAAGTAGGTTCTGGCCCCTCCATGGAGGTACTGCTGTTAGTAGATATATATAATATAGCAAGACTTCATGTTGTTTGAAGAAAAAATTACTCACCTTAGTAATGTTGTTTCTTCTAGTGGAGTCTTGCTATATTATGACCTCCCCCCCCGCCTGCCCTTCTCAGAACCTCTGTTTTGGGATGTGGGTGGGCAGTGCACTGTTGGCACTTGTAGTTGCCCATTTTGTTTTTCTTCACCCCCTTTTTTTTCCTGGGGTGCTTACTGTTGTGTTTTTCATTTTTGGATCCCCTGACTTGAGTCTTGGTTTTGGGACCAAAAAATGTGTTAATATTTTAGTACCCAGTTGGCTAGTGTAGGTTTACAGCTTCCACATAGAACCTTAGTGAGTTTTGCTCATAAAGATCTGACAGTTTGAGTCTGAAGAACAACAGACAGAGTTCTCAACCGAGCTCGCGCTCAAGATTCCATGCCTGGCATGGAAGTTAACTCTTTCACCTCCGGAGCAGTTCTAAGGTTGAGACTCACTGCATATGTCATAATATAGCAAGACTCCATTAGAAGAAACAACATTACTAAGGTGAGTAATTTTTTCTTCTGGCGGGACCGCCTCCTTATGTACTACGCCTGACGTCGGAGGCGGTCCCCGCTGAAGACTACTAGCTAGAAGATTTCTGTGGGGTCCTGATGCCTGCCGGCTTCAGTCCTAATGGTGTTACCTGCTGCAAGAGCTGTTCTCGAAGATCTACTGTTACGGTAAGTTCTTATGTAACTGTACTTTCCACTCAGTGACCCACAACCTATTGACTCAGGATTAAGGTTGCCTTGTTCATCTGGGGCTCAGAACCCTACATCTTCATGCGTGGCTCCTGCAGTCAGAGATTTCGCTTTGGGGTCTCCTCCTCAGTAGCTCAGATTCTTTAGAGGCCAGAAAATCTACTCATTCCACTTATATCATGAAGTGGAAACATTTTCCATCTGGGCAACTGCCAAGAATTGGAACCCTTTTTCTTGTTCTGCCCCAAGTCATAGAATACCTCCTTCATCTGTCAGACTTGGGTCTGTCATATTCTTCCTGAAGGTCCATCTTTCGGCAGTTTCAGCGCACTCACGAGCTGGTGGATGCTAAACCTGTGGCTCAGTTGAAGGTCTCAAAACATTTCTGAAAGGGATCCTCAATCTGAAATCCCCATCCATAGCCCAACTCCACCTTGGGATTTGAACTTTGTGTTGGAGAAGCTCTCACTTCCCCACTACCACCTGTATAATCAAAAACTTGCAGGATCTTCCTTATAACTAATTAATTTAAGACAGTTCAATGCCCAGGATGTTTTAGCCAGGAAAGATCATCTGCTTTTGACTCTCCTGACCACAAGATAACACCTGCCAGCACAGAGACTGCCTGAGAACCAAAGGCTGCTACCAAAAGACTGAAGTATTTTTGCAAATCAGCAATTTCTGGACTTTGAAATTTTCAGAACTCAGGCAGACTTAGCTAACCTGTCTGTGTGTTTTTCTGTATACTTTTCCATTTTGTTTCTGATACTGTAACCTAATTTAGTACATGTTCTGTTTTAGTTGTAATTGCATTTATTTAATTATTTTAGTAAAACCTTTGCTTTTCTACAGAAATTCTGCCTGTGTGAGTTATTATATTGTATGTGACTGTAGAAGGCTTATTAATAATCTGTGACAACCTCAAGGGGCCACCACAAGCAACCACACTGAGAAAGGGGTCTGTAAAGGGATATCTGAAAGGATAAGAGAATACTAGAGTCTAAAGATTTTGAACCAGGCTGTTGCATATCCTGTAGGGAGAAGGCCAAATCAGGTGTTACACTGTTACTCCTCAAGAGAGTGCGACGCCGGGGTCTTCGCCTCCTTTATGTAACAGCCAAGTAAAGGTTCACATTTGGCCACAAGACTTGAGACTGGTATTGTGCCCTTATCCAGAGCTAGAGAGATGCCCTGATACTCATGTCTAAGGTGCAGTCTTGACCTCTGTAAGCATTCTGAAGGACAATGAAGGTATCCCTGTTCCCTCACCCTGTCATGGACTGCAGTTAAGGGTGGGCACTATGAGCTCCAGATAGTCTACAAGGGCCTCCTTGACCAGTGATTCCATCAGTTTACCCACATTAGAGTTACAACCGACATGCCTGTAGTTCCCTGCTTGCTCCTTGTCCCCATCTTGCAGAGTGGAACTCTTATCTGCTACCATCCAGTCTTTCAGAACCACATCCCATTTGTAATGAGCTGCTGAATAGCCCTACCAGGTGTTCACCCAGCTTTTCATTTCTTTTGCCCCCAGGTGAAAGGGCAGAGCGGTTTCGAAGCAGTGCCTTTCCAAATAGTTAGGCAACTGTATTCAGTATTATTAAAAGTACGAAAAACCTCTGCCGGGTCCCATCAGAAGTCATTCTACTAGGGGCATGTCTGCTTCCGCTGCCTTTTTGCAGAACGTGTCTGCGGCTGATATTTGCACCGCAGCCACTTAGAGTTCTGTCCACACCTTTACTAAACACTACAGTCTGGACATTGCTTCTAGGCGGAGGGCTGGCTTCAACCTAGCTGTCTTGCAGTGCCTTCTGTCCTAGACAGGATCCATTCTGGTTCCAAGTTTTTGTTGGAGTTATTTTTTCCTCCTCCCTTGTTCTCTCGGTCTCCCTTTGGAGGGACTGCTTGGGACTCTGTCCTATATATAATGACCTACTGAAGGAACCCTCAAAGTAAGATAGTACAGTTATCTCAGAACATTCATAACAGTAGAACTTCGAGAGGGGTTCCTTCAGTAAGTCATATTTTTCTCCCTCCCTCCTTTCCCTCATTTTATTTCTTACAGGGACTCCAAATTCTGTTTGCTCCTGCTGACAGGCCTCTTCCTAGCTCTGGCGGGAGAACTGGAGGGCGGACGTGATGACCGCCCACTATATACGGCCACTTGATGACAGGTGGGCAGATCTTACTTTGAGAGAAGCTCTTGCAGTAGGTAATTACATATAGGACTGACGTCGGCAGGCGGCAGGACCCCACAGAAAAATTTCTAGCTAGCAGTCCCTGGCGGGGACTGCCCCCACATCAGGTGACCGGCGTCAGACGACGTCGGTATAAAGGGGCGGTCCCGGACGCCACCTTCCAGTTCTTTTCCCCGCAGTCAGCTTGCAGCGCCTGCGGTGAAGTTCATGCTCAGCCCTGTTGCTTCATCCTTTTTACCGAAAGTATCAGTATTTTGCAATTTATTCGTCAGGTGAACGTCTGTTTATGTCATCCCCTTCAAAAAATAAGTGCGACTCGTGCGGCGCCCAACTGCCTCACAAAGACGGTCACTCCCTCTGCCTTTTTTGTTTAGGCCCCGACCACGCGGTCGACAAGTGCCCGCATTGCCTGCATTTCAACGCGGCCACCCGCAGACTACGCCAGCAGTCTTTGGAAGCCCATCTCCTTAAAAAGAAGATGTCTGCAATGGAGAAGGAGTTGAAGAAGCTTTGGCAAGCGCCGACTTCCCAGAAGGACACAAGTCCCCAGAAGGACACAGAAGCAGACAAAAAGGCCCGGAGAAGGCCTCCTCTTCGCGACTCCGGCCGGAACGCGAGTTAGGAACGCCCCTCAGGGATCGCTCACGGCAGCCTCATGCTTTGAGGGAGGCGCTGGCCCGCCCGTCAAGTTCGCTCGCCCTTCGAGTGCCTCCGGGCAAAGGAGGCTTCTGCCCCAGTACTGCTGCAGGCTTGCGGCCAACCTGGTGCGGGCGCTCATAGCTGGACGCCGGCTCCTCCGACGCCCACCGGAGAAGGCCGCAAGACGCCTGACCCTCTGGGGCGGCGACAGCAGTGTCCCTCGGACCGGGCCGCTTCCACCCTCAGCATGCCTCCGGCGAGGCACCCTGTCGGACGCCGGCCTCTGGCGCTCCACCGGATTCGCCCTGTCGCATGTCGGCTCCTCTGACGTGCGCCGGGCATCGGAGCCTACGACAGACCTTTCATCGTCTGTCGTTCCAGGTTCCCCGCAGCCTTCGCTGCCATCCGGGGAGCCAGAGTCTCCCCTGCCTGACCCCGGGACTTCTCTCCTCCTTCCCCAGGCGATGCTCGGGATGCTTTTCCACCATCAGACCCTCCTCCTACAGAACCGGCTCTGACGCCTTCGGGGGATATTCCTCTCCCATCGGGCCCTCCACTCCACGGGCCTATCATGGTTGATCCGCCCCTGGAGTTCCCTACTGGACCGTCTGCTCCAGCAGCTCCTCTGGTACCTGGGTATCCGCCATTCTATCTGACGCCGGTTTACCCGGGTCCGCAGTACCCGGTGCCGGCTCCACCGACGCCGCAATACCCAGCTCCAGTATTTACGCAGCCGGGTTACAGATACTCACCTTACGGTTATAATCCGTACAACTATCCCCCTCCTCCTCCTCCCCCATCGCTCCCCAGGCCGCCGGTCGATCTTCAGGAGACTCTGACCTCCTGGTGGGCTGAGACCAAGGCTCAGCTCACCAAGGAAGTCGAGCACGCTCACAGCGGCGGTGCCACCTCCGGCTCCCGTACGCCCTAGACGGCACTCTCCCTCTCCGCCTCCAGATTCTCGAGCTCTCCCCTTGGGATCCAGAGAGGGGCAGGACACGCGTCCGGGGATCCCCCCTAAGGAACCCGTTCCTCCCCCTAGACGAGCTAGGGAGTCTTACTCTGCTTCAAACTTTTCTTCTTCTTCTTCTTCTTCTCCTTCTCTCTCTCTCGGACTCCTCAGATTCCTCCGACAGATGCTCTGAGAAAGATGACGAGCCTCGCTCTCCGTCCAAGCCCACGGCCGAAGTCTCCTCCGGAGGTTCCTTCCTTCAATGGAGTTGCTCAGGAAGTCCATCAGTGCGTTTTCACAGCCAGATCCTCAGCGGGTTAAACTCACCAACATCTGGACTTGCCCCTCACGGCCCCTACCTAGTGCCACCCTGATCGAGCCTCATGCCCACCTTGTTTCCACTATTTGGAAACAACCGTCGGGTTTTAGCCCCACTTCCTCGAAGTCCAACAGGCTATACCAGGCCCGGAGGATGTAGACTTTCTAGACCTCACCCCTGCAGACTCAGTTGTGATTAGCGCCGCCACAGCCGGTCAGCACACCTGAAGCATTTGAGTCGTTCTCCCCAGATAAGGAAACTCACCTTCTGGATCAGGCACGAAGGAAGACTATGCTTCTTCCACACTGAGGATCAGGCCCTAAATTATGTAGCACATATTGGGGATTACCAGAAGGCCGCTCTTACCCAGGCTGCTATCTAAGATTGACTCTTGCCTGACTCCCAAGTCAAGCAGGAGCTAGCTGACCTTGTCCGCTCTGCTCTGCTCGGCCAGTCGTCACATTCTGAGGATTCACCTATGCTGCAGTGGACATTGCAGGACGGAGCTCCCGCATTCGCTGTGGATTCCGGCGCCACGCATGGCCCGGAAAGTGTCAGGGTCTGGTCCCAGAGGTGCAGTCAGTCATCCAAGAAGCACCTTCAGGGTTCGGCAGGCCGGTGGTGATGTCAAGGACATCATCACTGACTTGCAGGTGAAGGACGGCTCCTCAGATCTGTGGATTCTATGTACCATGTCCATCCCTCAGCGCCGCCTGGGCAGGATGCAGTCGGCCTCAAGCGAAACCCCAGAGAAGGCGGACACTAAACGGGCCCTCACAGCTGCAAGGCCCCCTCGCCACCTAAAAAGCAGCAGGTGCCCCAGCTGCAGCGCCTGCCTCACACCACCCGACTCCTTCCCTCTCCCACCACCTCCGACTTCCCGGAGGAACCGTAGGAGGGAGATTCTCCTCTCCACCTTCCGGCTGGGAGAGGATAACATCAGATTCATGGGTGCTTCTGATCATAGCAGAGGGGCACTCATGAGAGTTTCTGCAGAAACCTCCACGCCACCCCCTCCAACTCCTCTTACTCAAGGGACCATCTTCCTTGGTTAGGGAAGAAACATCTGCTTCCTCGCAGTAGTCATAGAACCCGGCCCCCTCACCTTCATGGGACGGGTTACTATTCCCACTTCTTCTTGTACCAAAGAAGACGGGAGATCTCAGACCCATTTCTCGATCTCAGCCCCTGAGCTTCTATATGGAATACAAAAGTTCATGATGCTCTCCTTCAAACCCTCCTGCCCTTCTCCAGCCGGGCTAATGGTTTTGTGCACTGGATATACAGGATGCATACCTGCACATCCTCATTCATTCCTCGTACAAGTACCTCAGGGTTTGCATTCCAAGGGGACCCATTACCATTCTGGCGCCTTTGGTCTTTCCTCGCTCCCCAAGTTTTTACCAAATGCCCTGGTGGTAGGCAGCCCACCATGCATTTCTTGGGAGTTCAGGTTTTTCCTACCTGGACGACTGGCTCCTGGCGGCCTCATCCAGGAGTGAACTCCTGCATTTTCTCTCTCACCCAGTGGGTTTTCACTGGTCTGGGTATCACCATCAGCCATTCCAAGTCTCATCTGGGACCTTCCCAGAGACTCCAGTTCATCGGGCAATTCTCGATACGACTGTGTGCAGGGCCTTCTGCCTTCGGACGGGGGCCTCCTCCAGTCCCAGATTTCCCTTCTTCCGAAACGCAGGAAGGTTCCGTGAGGTCGATTGTTTCATCTTTGGTGCTTATGGCGGCCGCCATCCCGACGGTTCCGCGTGCGTGCCTCCACATGAGGATCTCTCAGTGGGATCAACTTGTAGACGACCTAGATCATCTGGTATTGATCTCCTCACCGATGACAAGAGACTTGCAATGGTGGATGGTTAGAGAGAACCTGTTCTGGGGGATCCCCTTCTTTCATCCTCCCCCCCGCCCAGACTCTGACCATGGATGCATCAGGCGAAGGTTGGGGAGCCCATCTGGGTCCTCACCGAAACCCAGGGCTATGGTCCAGATTGGAGTTGGCTCTCCATATCAATGTGCTCGGAAGCACGAGCAGTGCTATATGCCTCCAGCCCTTCACCAATACATCCTTCCCGGTCACCTAGCTGTCCAAACAGACAACATGTGTGGTGTGGTAAATCAACAAGCAGGAGGACTCGGTCCTACCCGCTGGTCAGGGAAGCGACGAGGGTCTGGGAATGGGCAACGCTTACAACCTTCACCCACGGCGATCCATGTTCCAGGAGTCAACAATGTCCTGGCAGACAAGCTAAGTCGTTTTTCTGCTCTGCCACACGAGTGGAACTGACAAAAGTTCTAAAAGCATCTTCCAGATTTGGGGGACTACAGATAGACTTATTCACTTCCTCCCAAAACGCAAATCTTTCAACCTTGCTCGTTTGCTCCAGAGCAAGCATGCTTGGAAGCGTCGCTTATCTCTAAGCTGGAAGGACAGATTCGCCTATGCTTTTCCCCAATTCCTCTGGTCCTTGGTCCGTCTGTAGAAACTTGCATTGGAAGGAGCGAGAATGATTCTGATTGCTCCTTTCTGCCCAGGCAAATCTGGTTCTGTCTTCTCAACAATACCAGAGGTTCCTCCTTTCTCTTCCTTATCTCCAGGATTGCTGACCCTGGTCCAACCGACCAAGTCTCTTCAACTTCATGCATGGCTCCTGCAGACCTAGCCCAATCTCGCTTCATGCCTCCCAAGGTGGTCGAGATTCTGTGGAGGCTAGAAAACCTCCACTAGGTCCACCCACGCCATGAAATGGAAGAGATTTTCCATTTGGGCTGCCTCCAGGAACGTGAGCCTTTCTCCTGTCCTGTGGCCATTCTGCTTGATTATTTATGCGCCATCTTTTCTACTTGGGTCTCAGTCACTCCTTCCTTCGAAGGTTCACATGGCTGCTATTTCAGCCTACCATGTTCCTCTTCACTGATAAAGCATTGGCTCAATTGAGGTATCCAAGACCTTCTCAGAGGGATCCTTCATCTCAGGCCCTGTTCGGACTCTGGCTCTCCTTGGGACTTGAACTTTGTCCCTAGAAACCCTTTCCTTCCTTCTTTGAGCCTGCGGCTTCCGCAGACTTGAAGTTCTTATCGGGAAGACGCCTTGGTGGCCACTACTCTGCTCGCAGAATTTCCGAGCTCCAGGGTCTCTGTGTGTAAAATCCTTATCTGATTTTTCACAAAGAATGAGTAGCTTTCGCATCTAATCCTAAGTTTCTTCCTAAAGTGTAGCGGAGTCTACCTTAAATCAGTCTGTTGAGTTACCTGCTCCTTTTCACGCAGTACTCCAACCAAGCAGAATACTTGCTCCATACCATGGATGTCAACAGGATTCTGAGATACTACACTGATAGGACGCAAGGATCTCAGAAAGACTGATCAGTTGTTCATCTCTTTGTCTCACAAAAGGGAAGGCAATGCTGTCTCCAAGCAATGCCTATCAAAGTGGTTGGCTCATTGCATCACTTTCTGTTATGACAGTACAACAAGACCCTACCGGTCAAGTCAGAGGTCACTCCACTGGGAGTAGCAGCCTCTGTGGCTTGTTTCAAGAATGTGTCTCGGCAGACATCTGTGCTGCCGCCACTTGACTTCCATCCATACCTTACTAAACATTACAGTTTGGACATTCCTCGCTACGAGAGCAGGCTTCAGGTTTAGCGTCTTGCAAGGCCTCCTATCTTGAGGTTTGCAAGGTTGTTTTGCTACTTTGGAGTAGTTCCTCCCGGCACCTTTTCATTTGTTCCAGACTGCTTGGGATTCTGTCCTATATGTGAATTTTACTGCAAGAGCCCTCTCTAAGTAAGATAGCACAGTTACGTAAGAACTTACCGTAACAGTAGATCTTCGAGAGAGGCTCTAGCAGGTAACACCTTCCCACCCTCCATCCCCTAGGTTTTTTCAGGCCTTTCCATTGAGGGAAATATCTGCTTCCTCTCTCCGGCCTTTGGCGGAAAGAACTGAAGGCGGGTGTCCGGGACCGCCTTTATACCGACACGCCGCCTGACGCCGGCCCTGACGTGAGGGCGGTCCCTCCAGGACCGCTAGCCAGAAATTTTTCCGTGGGGTCCTGCCGACGCCAGTCCTATATGTAATTACCTACTGCAAGAGCCTCTCTAAGATCTACTGTTACGTAAGTTCTTACATAACTACTTTCCCCATCAAGGATTGCTACAAAAGTCTGCCCTGCAGCCTGCCAGGTGGCGCCAGTCCTATATGTAATGACCTACTGAAGGAACCTCCCTCGAAGATCTACTGTTATGGTAAGTTCCTATGTAACTGTACATCTTACTTCAAGAGGGCTCTTGCAGTAGATAATTACGTATAGGACTGACGGTGGCAGGACCACACGGAAAAATTTCTAGCTAGCAGTCCCTGGTGAGGGACCGCCCCCACGTCAGGTGACCAGCGTCAGGAGACGTCAGTATAAAAGGGCGGTCTCTGCCCACTCCTTCCAGTTCTTCCTCACTGCTAGCTCGTGCAGCGCCGTGAAAAGTTTGTGCTTCATCAGTCCTATCTTCGCCATTTTTATCGAAATAATAGCTTTTTCTAGGACACCAATATGTTGTTCATCCAACAGTCTGGCAGGTTGCTTGCCGCTTAAATCTTGCTGGAAGGTCTTCGTTGGCTCCTCCCACCCACTGGTGGTAAAAACTCGGCTCCACCCCATGATGCCAGATCTTCCTTACCGCTTGAAGCTCAGGTTCCCTCCTTAACGCTCTGCGTATAGACTGGAGCCTAATTCTTCAGTTCGCCAGCAACTTACTCTCAAATTTTCAAGACTGTGGTCAACTCATCCGCTGCCATGAGGGACAAATCGACTCCGGATTTCGGCGGTGCCCATGTGGGCAGAAAATGTCCAGGATGGATCCGACTCACATGTGTCTACTGCCTCGGCCTAGACCATGACCCGCAGGCTCATGAAGTTATGCCATTCATTTTCTGCCAACGCCCTGGAAGACAGCGCAGCCTGGTTACAGCTTGGGTTCCCAAGAAGCGCCACCCGCCTGTGAAGTTGAAGGAGGTCATGGTGACCGGCGGCTGACTCAGTTGAGCAACCCGAGCAGATGATCGCCTTGAGGAGGAGGCGCACAGGCGCAGATCATCCTCTTCCTCGGTCACGGCATTTATCCCGCCTCTCTGGGTTCCTCCTACTCAGCTTCCTTTAAGGAGCTTTGCCAGTCCTTCCACGAAGGGAGAGGGCCATCGGACATTCTTCTTGGTCCAAAAGAAGGACTCGAAGGTAAGTCCCACCGCTGGATTCGTGGGAGGGAGGTCCCTTCCCCAGACAGTCGACTACTTTACTCAGTCGAGGTTGCGGCTAAGGCCACTGGCTTCACAGTGTCCCTGTCACGTCAGCCAGCCGAGACATCTGTCGACGTGGTCGAGATTTTTCTCGACCCATCGGACGGGCTGTCGACTGGTGAAGCCGTCAATCCTTCCTCACCGGTTCCCCCGGTGGAGACCGAGGACTAGCCTGCGCCTTCTATGCCGGAGTCCCTGGTCAAGGCTTCCGAGCCGAGGGAAGAATGGGTGTTCCCCCCCCTTCCAAGACCTGTCCTCAGAAACACCGATGGTCTCGGACATCGTCTTGGTCCAGCCGATCCCAACATCGGCGGTCTCGGCACCGAAGTAAGCAGCGCCGCCGCTCATCCTAGTCTTCCTCCTCGGAAGAGGAGAGGCTTCAGCGCAAATTACGTTGATGCTACGAGGACCTGATGTGGCAGCAGTTACTTCTGTCCAGGAACAAACCATCACCTTCCCCAGCCATCAAGTGGCTGTCACCCGAGCAGCCGAAACAACCCCTCGGTGTAGTTGAGGTGCCCAAGTCTGGGCCAGTTGTTCGGCTGAAACCAGCTGCCCCACCGATTGTGGTATAACCTCCACCTCCACAACCGAAATCGGGGGTGCCGACCAAGGACTCTCGGTCAGGTCAGGGCCTGCCCCACAGGTTGTCGGTCACCCTCATTCCTGACTGTCCTCGGCAAGTGGAGGGTGGCTCAGGCCCCAGGCAGCTCTTCACGGACTCCTCGGAGTCTGACAACGACTCCTCCCTGTTCTCCAGGCCCACTGACCTGGAGTCCTTGGGGGTCCAGACGGACGAAAGCCCTCGTCCTTCATGGGTCTGCTTCGGCTCATCTCGGAGTCCACCAGGATGCAGCTTGAGCCCGTATCCAAGTGAGCCAAGTATCCCCTAACGGAGATACTGGACCGAGGGGATTCACCCACAGAGGCCTTTCCGGTGGCTGAAGCCATTGTTGGCCCAACTTTGGAGCTCTGGCAGCAGCCTGCTTCCTGTCCTGCGCCTTCGGCCAGGATGGCCAGGAAGTATGCGGTCCATACCGGCTCTTTGTCCAGTTTTTCGGAACACCCCTCCACCGAGGGTTTGGTCACTGATAGCATTTTTCCGCTCCAGGAACGCTAGGGATGGATTAAGCCCCCAACAAGGAGTCCAAAAGCTGACTATGCCGGGACAAGGTGTACGCCGATGCCCTCCCTTGGCCTCCGCCCAGGCCAGCCTTGCCGTGTCTGATGGCACACTTCTCCCCACGCCCTCATGGGCTCCTGAATGAGGTGATCCCTCATCTCCCAGCCGAACTGCAGACCACGGTCAGGCAGGTACGGGACCAGGGAAGGACAGCAGCTCCAAACGGCTCTGGACATTGGAGACTCCTGTGCCAGATCAGTTGTGGCCGCAGTGGTCATGCGCCGCAGAGCATGGCTGAGGATATCCACCTTCACTGCGGATACCAACATAAACTGGCGGATGTCCCTTCCTGGGGACCGACTCTCTTCAGCCCTGGAGTGGAAGGTCACTCAGCGGATCGAAAAGTCCAATGCCACTTGGACTCTGTCACCTCCGCCCAGAAGGACAAGGCCGAGACAACAACAACATAAGTCCTTTCGCTCTTCTGCGCCAGTGCACGCCCGCCCAACAACAACATCAGGGCCAGGCAGGCTCGCTGGCACCCCAAAGCTAGCCTGCGGCTTCCTGTAATAGGAAGCAGGGAGGAAAAAGGCCCAGGAGGTCCCTTTGGCCGGCTTCTCTCTAAGCCTGCCCAGTGACAGGTTGAGGGTGTCGCCCCAGCCTCGCCACTCTCCCGGGTTCCTCCGGGGGATGGCTCCACCACTTCCTTCTTTCCACCTGGTCTGCTATCACCACGGACCGCTGGGTGTTGGAGGTGGTAGGAAAGGACCTGCCCCTGGAGCTCAAGCAGGCCCCGCCTTTCGAGCCATCGCCCTCTGTCGGCTCGCCGAGTGATCATCCTGCTCCTCAAAAAGAGGTGATCAGGAAGGTGGCGATCCTCCTCCAGACCCAGATTTGTGTCCAGGTACTTCCTGGTCCTAAACAGACGGGGGCTGGTACCCCATTCTCGACCTTCAGGATGGCCACTCTGGCTCAGATAATCCCATCCTTGGAACGAGGCATGTGGTTCTGTTCTCTGGACTCCAGGATGGCTCTTTCACGTCCCAATCCATCCGTCCACCAGAGATTCCTCCGCCTCAGGGCAGAGGATCCTCTATGAGTTCCGGCCATGCCCTTCAGCATTCCCCTAGCTCCCAGGGTCTTCACCAAATGCATGGCAGTGGTGACAGCATTCCTGCAGCACTGAAGGGTCTGGTATACCCTTCCTGGACAACTGGTTGATTGCAGCCCCTCCAGAATGGAGGTGGAGCAGTAGAGATCTGGCCTCCAGGTTTGCTCTCAGGTTGGCCTCCTCATCAACAGGCCAAGTCGGAACTTGTGCCAAAGCAGGTGATCCAAACCATTGGGGCAGAGCTCTACTCTCTATGAGGCAGAGCCCATCTCCCAGCGGACAGGGCCGAGGTTCTTCCTCCTTGCCCAATCATTTCAGGTTGGGCAATTGTGCCCTGCCCGGGACTTCCTGCGCCTCCTGGGCCTCATGGTGGCCTGCACCAGCGTGGTCCGTTGGGCCCATTGGTACATGCGTCCCCTTCAATGGGGGCTGGCCAGCCAATGGTCACAGCACTGATCCTTTGGATCAGCTAGTGACAGTGACCCAGGGGATGTGGAATGCCTCCAGTGGTGGACCGCTCCAGCACATCTGGGAGGGCATCCCGCTTGTCCGCCTCAGTCGCCGGTCTATCGACTCGATGCTCTCTCTGATGAGTTGGGGTGCCCATCTGGGGAGCACAGAGCACACGGCCTCTGGTCCTCAGGAGTCCCAATGCCACATCAACCTGCTGGAGCTTCGAGCAGTTCGTCGAGCCCTCACCGCCTTCGGCTCCGCTTCTATGGGGTCAAGTGGTTCAGGTCCAGACGACAATACCACCCACCATGTACTACCTAAACTGCCAGGGGCGACGCGCTCCATGCCTCTGTGCAGGTAGCTCTCCACATTTGGTCACTCGTGTGCAGCCTGGAGGGGATCTCCTTGCCATCCATATGGCAGGAGCCTCCAACACCTTGGCCGATGCCCTAAGCCGGATAGGGGCCAAGGCCCCACGAGTGGTCTCTCCTGCCGGAGGTAGTACAAGATCTGTTCTCCCACTGGGGCACGCCTCAGGTGGACCTGTTTGCCTCCAGGAGAATACAAAGCTGAGACTGTTTCATGCCGCCGCCTCAGCAGGGCTCGCTGCAGGGGATGCCTCGAGCCCGTGGTACCCCGGCCTCTTCTACGCCTTTTCCTCTATTTCCCTTGATCCACAAGGTGCTTCTCAAGGCGAGGAGGGACAAGGCGCAGGTGATTCCGGTAGCCCCAGACTGGCCCCGCCAGTTCTGGTATCCAGATCTCCTCAGTCTCAGCTCCAGGCTCCCCGAGGCAGCTTCCAGCATCGCCTGACCTGATCTCAGTCATTCAGGGAAGGTATTCTATCTGGACCTTCAATCCCTGGCACCTGACGGTCTGGCCTTGAGCTGCCAGATTTCAGGCCTTGGGTCTTTCCCGGGACGAGGTCCTCAACATCATTGAGGCGCCCTGTAGAGTCAACCAAAAATGTTACACCTTCAAATGGAAGAGATTCTCCATTTGTGTCAGGGCAGGACCTGACTCTTCCTCCTGTTCCTTGGCAAGTATCTGACTACCTGTGGTCCCTTTCAGCAAGGCTTCAGTCGATGACCCTTAAGGTGCCTGGTAGCCATCTCTGCCTCTGTCTGGGCCGAAGCCAGTCGGTGGCGAGGAGAAGGTGGTCAGGCACTTTTAAAGGCCTTGATCACATATCCTCTGGTGCGAACCCACCCCCTCGCGGGATCTACTGCTGGTATTGGCTAAGCTTCATGGGCAAGCCATTTGAACCGATGCACAGGTGTGACATCTCTCACCTGTTGTGGAAGACCGCCTTCTGGTGGCTATATCATGTCAGCCAGAAGGATGGAGAGCTCCAGGCGCTTCCATCGAGTCTCCCTATCTGGTCTTCCACAGGGACAAGGTTGTCCTGCGCCCCACCGAAATTCCTTCCAAGGTGGTGTCGGAGTTTCACCTTAACCAGGTGTTGACTCTGCCGGTGTTCTACTCCACCACACTCGAGGCTGAATATAGGCTCCATACTTTGGACCCTAGAAGAGCCGCTATTACAAGGAGCGGACGGCTGAAGTTCGGGAGAGGTTCGCCAGCTGTTTGTCACCCACGCTGAAGCCGCACTTGGCAGAACTGCAGCCAAGGAGACGATAGGCAGGTGGGTCACCTCCTGCATAGATCTCTTCGCATAGGTTGCGGGCATGGGAGCTCCCAGAGGGATAAGAGCTCATTCTACTCCGCCATACCGCTGCATCGGTGGCTGCTTCCAGGGATGTCCCTATCCAGGAAATCTGCAGGACTGCTACCTGGAAGTCAGCACACACCTTCATCACCCACTACCACATCGACCTTGAGTCACACCAAGATGCTGGTTTTGGGGCCTCTGTTCTCCAGTCATTATTCCCTAAGTAGGGGGTGTGAGCCTTGCCTCCCTCCTCCCGGAGAACTGCTAGGAGTCTGCCAGACAGAGTGGATGAACAACATATCCATGTCCCTAGAAATACAGGTTACTCAACTGTAACAGGAGTTCCAGGAATGGTATATGTTGTTCATCCACATGACCCACCTGGCCTCCGGCTGCCGACGCAAGACAACCTGGCTTCCAGCGGCTAGATCTGGCCTGTGGGGGCGGAGCCGACAGTTTTACCACCCGGTGGGTGGGAGGAGCCAGCTTGAAGACCTTCCGAAGATTTAAAGCGGCAGGAACCTGCCAGACAGTGTGGATGAACAACATATACCATTCCTAGAACGCTTGTTACAGGTGAGTAACCTGTATTTTTCGACTAACGTCAGGTACCATCGTCGGTGTATGTCGTCCCCTACACCCTCCAAGCACAAAAACAAGTGTGATTTGTACGGCGCCCAACTACCGCACGAGGACGGCCATTCCCTGTGCCTGTTCTGCCTAGCCCCGATCACCCAGTCGAGAAGTGCCAGCACTGCCTCAGCTTCAGCGTGGCTACCCGGAAAAGGTGGCAGCAATCCCTGGAAGCCCATATTCTGAAGAAGAAAATTAGTTCAATGGAAAAGGAGCTCAAAACTGAGGCAGGCGCCCACTCTCAAGGCACCTGGAAGAGGAGGCACCGGACAAGGGCTCCTCTACCGCTGCCTCCCTCGGGAGCGCTGGGACACAGGTAACGTCCTCGGGGAATCGCTCTCAACAGCCACTCCGAGGTTTCCGAGGACGGCTGCCTGCCCATCTGGCTCTGGGCCGGCCTTAGTGGTGCCTCCTGGCAATTGGAGGCCTCGTTCTGGCTCCGCCGCAGGCTTGCGCCCACCACTGCAGGCTACCTGCAAGTCAGACGCCGGCTCCTCTGACGCCTGCCCGAGGGGCCGGGTAAGACCGACCCTTCTGTGCGCGGTGCCTCCACTCCACTCCACCAGACCAGGCCAATCCCTCTACTTGACCTGCCTCTGGTGATGGCTCCCACATCCGCTCGCATCTGGCTCCCCTGCTGCCATATGGGGACCCAGAGACTCCCCAGCCCAACCCCTGGGATTTCTCCCCTCCATTCCCGGGCGACGCTGGGGATCTTCCTCCTCCGTCAGACCTTCCTCCACCTGGTGCGCCACATCTGACGTCGGCTCCAATGTTGGTACCTCCGACGCCAGGGCCTCTGACGCTGGTCCTACTGACTCCGGGAGACATCCTGCTCCCGTCGGGCCCTCCCATGTGGAGCCGCCCGTGAAGCCACCAGCCGGGCCATCTGCTCCGGCAGCCCCTTCCCCGGCTCCCGGGTACCCTCCATCTTATCAGACGCCCGCGCACCTGGGACCGCAGTATCCGCGCCACAGTACCTGATGCCGGCTTTCTGTCCGCTGGTTTTGATACGCCTCACATGTATAATCTGTATCCTTATCCCTCCTCCTCCTCCACCGCCTCACAGCCTCCAGTGGACCTGCAGGAGACTCTGGCCTCCTGGTGAGCTAAGACCAAGGCTCACCTCTCCAACGAGGTCGAGAGCCACCTTCCGACGATGGTGCCGTCCCAGGTTCCCGTACGTCCGAGGCGGCACACTCTTTCACCACCTCCGGATTCCAGGGCTCTTCCGTCTGGATCCAGAGAAGGGCAGGACATGCTTCCCCGGGCTTCCTCAGGGTCCGCTGCTCTCCGGTCGGGAAAGGGAGTCTCTTCTCTTCATCCTCCCTCTTCACCTCAGACTCCTTGGATTCTTCCGACGGTTGCCCGAGAGACAATGGGCCACGCATCCGTCAAGCCCAGGCCAAGGACTCTTCCAAGTCTCCTCTGGAAGATCTTTCTTTACGGAGTTGTTTTAGAAAATCCATTAGTTCATCAGTGGCACCCTTGGAACCAGATCCTCACTGCCTGAAACTCGCTGGAACATCTGGATCTGCCCGTGACAGCTCCTACCTAGGTGCCACCCTGGATAGAGCTTCACGCCGACCTCGTTACCACCATATGGAAACAGCCATCGGCTTTAGCCCCACTTCCTAGGAAGTCGAACAGGCTTTATCAGGCTCCAGAGGGTGTTAATTTCCTGGATTCTCATCCTTGTGCCAACTCAGTTGTGATTAGCGCCGCTCACGGCCGGTCAGCCAACCCAAAACACCTCAGCTCATCGCCACCTGATAAGGAATCCCGCCTTCTGGACCAGTATGGGAGGAAGATCTACGCTTCCTCCACGCTGGGGATCAGGGCCCTGAATTATGTCGGCCATATGGGGGACTACCAGAAGGCCATTCTGACCCAGGTGAAAGCTGGTCTGACCCTGCCTGACTTCCAAGTCAAGCAGGAGTTGGCTGATCTTGTCCGGCCTGCCTGCCCGCCGGGCCAGTCGACACATGCTTCGTGCGACATACGATGCAGTGGACACTGCTGGACAGAGCTCAGCTTTCGCTGTAGGTCTACGGTGTCATGCTTGGCTCCATGTGTCAGGGTTGGTCCCGGAGGTGCAATCTGCCATCCAGGAAGCACCTTTCCACGGGTCGGTGCTTTTCAGGGGTGATGTCAAGGACATCATCACCAATTTGCAAGAGAAAGGGACGGCACTGAAGTCAGTTGATTCCATGTACCATCCCCATCAGCAACAGTGCCGTCCCTTTCGCAGACGTGAATCGCCCAAGGCAAAACCTCCCAGGGAAGGCGGGCCACAAAACGCCGGGTCTCTACAGCTGCTAAGCCTCCCCACCCAAAAAGCAGTGGTGCTTCAGCTGCAGCGCCTGCCCCACACCATCCGGACTCCTCCCTCTCCCACAGCCCGGACTCCCTGGAGGAACCGGGTAGGAGGGAGGTTTCTCCATCTTCCGGGCTGGAGAGGATAACCACAGATTATTGGGTGCTCCACCTCTAGCAGGACACTCATAGAGTTTCTTCAGAAACCACGCCGTCACCCCTCTGGTGTCGCTGATTCAAGGGAACATCTTCTCTTGGTCCAGGAGGAAATTTCGGCTCTCCTGCTGAAACAGGCAATAGAACCTGTCCCCCTCCATCTGCACGGGACGGGTTACTATTCCCATTTCTTCCTGGTCCCAAAGGAGACAGGAGATCTCAGACCAATTTTAGATCTCAGTTCCCTGAATCGTTTCGTAGAATAGAAAAGGTTCAGGATGCTGTCTCTGCAGACCCTTCTGCCCCTCCTCCGGCTGGGTCAATGGCTGTATGCCCTGGATATGCAGGATGCTTATCTGCACATTCCCATTCGCCCATCCCATCGCAAATACCTTCGTTTTTCATTCTCGGGGGGACCACTACCAGTTCAAGGCGCTCCCGTTTGCTCTATCCTCGGCCCCGCAAGTGTTAACCAAATTTCTTGCAGTGGTGGCAGCCCACCTGCGTACCAAGGAGTGTAGCAAGAAAGGCTCCTGTACCTGGACGATTGGCCCTCAGGCCCTGGCCCAGGGAGGAACTCCTGCGTTGCCTCTCCCTTACCCAGCAGGTTTCTGCCTGCCTGGGTATTACCATCAACCATTCCAAATTTCATCTGGTCCCATCCCAGAAACTACAGTTTATTGGGGCGATTCTCGATATGACCACTGGCAAGGTCTTCCTTCCTCCAGACAGGGCGTCCACCCTCCAGACTCAAATAAGTCTGCTGTCCGACCGCAGGACGGTCTCAGCGAGGTCAGTCCTTCACCTTCTCGGGCTGATGGTGGATGCTATCCCACCGTTCCTCACGCGCGACTCCACATGAGAATCTCTCAGTGGACTCTCTACGCTCCCAATGGGACCAGCTAGAGGACAACCTAGATCACCCAGTTCTGATCTCCTCGCCGATGCATCGAGACTTGCAATGGTGGATGGTTCGAGAGAACCTGTTTTGGGGAGTTCCTTTCTTTCGTCCTCCCAGACTCTAACCACAGATGCCTCGGGCGAAGGTTGGGGAGCCCATCTAGGCTCTCATCGGACCCAGGGCTCCTGGTCCAAGCTAGAACAAGCTCTCCACATCAATGTGCTTGAGCTTCGGGCAGTATTGTACGCTCTCCAAGCCCTTCAACAGTACATCCTTCCCAACCACCTAGCCGTTCAGACTGACAATATGTGTGGAGTGTGGTACATCAATAAACAGGGAGGGACTTAGTCCTACCCTCTTTGCAGGGAGGCCATGAGGGTTTGGGAGTGGGCAACACAACACAACCTTCTCCTCACGGCAATTCAAGTTCCGGGAGTTGACAACACCCTGGCAGACAAGCTAAGTTGCTCTTCTGTTCTGACTCACGAGTGGTAACTAGACCAAGGGGTCCTAGACAACATCTTCCGACTGTGGGGAACACCACAGGTCGACCTGTTCGCATCCCCTCTAAACGCAAAGCTTCCCGTCTTCTGCTCCCTCGTTCCAGAGCGAGGCACTTTCTGGAGAGACGCTCTGTCTCTAGACTGAAGGACAGATCTGCCTATGCCTTTCCCAATTCCACTCTTAGTCCCACGAGTCTTGCAGAAACTAGCTTTCAGAAGGAGCACAAATGATTCTGATCGCTCCTTTCTGGCCCAGGCAAGTTTTGTTCTCTCTTCTACAACAATACTCAGAGGATCCTCCTTTTCATCTTCCTCTTTCTCGAGGTTTACTGTCCCAGGATCAGGGAACCCTGGTCTATCCAGGCCTCAAATCCCTTCAACTGCATGCATGGCTCCTGCAGACTTAGCCCAGTCTCATTTTGGAGTGTCTCCCAAAGTAGCGGAGATTTTGGTGGAGGCCAGAAAACCCTCTACCAGATCCACTTATGCCATGAAGTGGAAAAGATTGACTGGGCTGCTTCCAAGAACGCGGAACCCTTCTTATGTTCAGCGGGGCTTCTGCTGGAGTATCTACGTCATCTGTTTGACCTGGGTCTTAGTCATTCTTCTCTGAGGTACATGGCGCCATTTCCTGGCTATCATGTTCTCTTCAAGGACAAAACTTTCCAGCTGTTGGAGGTCTCTAGACCTTTTTCAGAGGTCCCATCTGAGGCCCCACTCTGCACTCCTGCCCCCTTGGGACTTGAACTCTGCTTTCTAGGCAATCTTACTCTCACTCCCTTCGAACCTGCAGCTTCAGTGGATTTGAAGTCTTTCGTGGAAGACTCTCTTCCTGGTGACCATTACTTCTGCTTGGAGAATTTCTGAGCTCCAGGCCCTGATGTGTAAAATCCCATACTTGATTTTTCACAAGGAACGTGTTGCTCTTCACACGAATACCAAGTTGCTCCCTAAAGTAGTAGCTGAGTCTACTCTAAATCAGTCCATAGAGTTACTTGCCTTTTTTACACAGTACTCTAATCATGGGGAGTATTTACTCCATCGATGGATGTTCACCGGATTCTGAGATACTACACCAACAGGAAGAAGGATCTCAAAAAGACTGATCAATTGTTCGTCTCTTTAGCTCATAAAAGGGAAGGCAATGCTGTTTCCAAGCAATGCCTATCTAAATGGTTGGCTCATTGCATCACTTTCTGTTAAGACAAATACAAGACAACCCTCTCAGGTCAAGTAAGAGGCCACTCCACCAGAGGAGTAGCTGCCTCAGCGGCTTGTTTCAAAAATGTGTCTTCGGCAGACATCTGTGCTGCAGCTACCTGGACTTCCGTCCATACCTTTACTAAACACTATAGTTTGGATGCTGCCTCTCGCCGTAGAGCAGGCTTCAGGCTGGCTGTTCTGCAAGGCCTCTTATGTTGAGGCTTGCACAGCTAGAACTGCTTCTTGGAGTAGTTTTTCCTCCTCCCGGTGCCTCTCTTTGTTCTAGACTGCTTGGGATTCAGTCCTATAGATAATTACCTACTGCAAGAGCCCTCTCGAAGTAAGATAGTACAGATCTTACTTCGAGATACAGCTCTTGCAGCAGGTTACACCATTAGGACTAAAGCCGGCAGGCGTCAGGACGCCACAGAAATCTTCTAGCTAGCATTCTTCAGCAGGGACCGCCTCCGATGTCGGTCCCGCCCCCGACGTCCAGACTTAGTACATAAGGAGGCGGTCCCGCCCAGAATCCCCTAAGTTCTTTCCCTACCGCCGACTCTGCATGTCCTCGACTCTTCTCGGTCTGTTTCTGCCATGACGCCTGAAAAGTTATTTTCCGAATTGGAAACCTTTTTTTTCTCAATGAAAGTCTGCCATCTGATGTCCTCTCCAACTTCCGTGGAGGGCCATCCATCTAAGGGCACCTATGGGAAGCAAATTCCCTTTAAAGACCCACATTCGGCCTGCATGCGGTGCCTAGGCCCGGACCACGACACCTGGACCTGTTCCTTCTGTCAAGGGTTTAATAGCCAGACCCGGATCTGTCGCCAGAAGGCCCTACAAGCTTACCTTCTTGAAGAGAGAGAGTGAAGGCCATGGATTCTGCCTCCAAGGGGGAATCATCCGAGAAAGCCCGCCGCACCCTCAAAAGCACAAGGAGAGGGTGAGATCAATCCCTCTAGGGTTTCCGGCTCCCGGTCCGACTGCTCGCCTTCCCGGCCTGCTCTCAGCCTCCCCCGGTCGCGGTCAAGTCATCTTCGGGTTCCTCTACTCTACAGCCTGTTAAGACCTCCAGGCCTTCTTCATCTTCTTCCAAGGCCTCGCCGAGGTCAGGGGACTGCCATCACCACAAGTCCGGCTCCTGCCACTCAGCTTCTGATGTCCGGTCGGTCTCCTTGCCCCCTCCACCCCAGCAGAAAACCAAGGAGCTGACTTCACTCAAGAGGACGTCGGACCAACCGACGTTGGCCAAGCAGCACCGGTCCCGGGACCCGACAACTGCCCGTTGCCGATCAGGCCTTCTCCACCACGGATGCCGGCCAGGGGACCGATGCCTGACCCAGTAGAGAGAGGAACCCCTACGCCACCTACCGACGTCAGCCAGGAGGCGCTTACAGAGGAGGAGTCAACTCAGCCCGAAGACCAGGCGGGCGTAACCGTCCAATGTCGAACCCCAGTGAACTCCCTCCCTGAACCAGAGATTCCCTGGGGAGCCGACGCCGAACACCCACCACCGCCCTGGTCCACACATCGGGCCTCAGTTTTCAGAGGTCAAGGAGTTATTCACCTACTGGTGGGACACCATAAAGAAGGACGTGGTTCCCACACCTCCTCCTCCACCAGTGACCCCACCGGCCCCAGTGCCCCCCACCCCATCTGGGGCAGCAGGCTGAGTACCTTCCCTCTGGGAGCCTGCGGAATCTCCTAGGGGCAGACCAGACAAGAGGAGACCTCCATCCAGATCTTCTTCAGGGTCACTCAGCCCCAAGAGACCCAGAAGATGCCGCCACGCCTTCAACGGAGGACTCGGATCAGACTTCTCAGACGGATCCAGATCCCTTCTCCCATCAGCGCCCTCTGGACCCACGTGAGTTTCAAGATTCCTCCAATGACCCATCATTCCGGAGATTAAGGAGGCATATTCAAGAGAACATGGGCTGGGACGCAGAGAACTTGACCTCAGAGGCCACGCCTGGCACGATATCTTCAGCAAAAGGACCTCAAAGTTAGTGGTAGCCACTTTTGTGGACACCTTCTGGATGTCACCAAGGCAGCATGGAATCGTCCACACTCTGCTCCCGGGCGATGCCAATAGGCTGACCGCCTGCACAAGGCCCCTAGGGAGGACCAGTACTTGGCATCTCATCTCTGGCTGGCCCTGGTCATCACAGCCCTTGCATGACCAGCCAAAGGTCCCAGAGGTCGCAACATCTGAACCCTGCCACCGGACCCAGAGTCCGCCACAATTGACCTAATGGGCAGGCACACGACAGCTGCTATCTGGCGCCCATTAGGTCCCTCAACTATCTTACTCACATGGTTCAGTTCCAGAATACCTGTGGAGTAGGACTAGACCTTGTAGAAAAATGCCAGAAGGTGAGCAGAAGGAAGAGTTGCTCCATTCCTCCGCAAGGGTTCAGACATGGGAACCCAGGTGGCTTAAGTCAGATGACTCCGCTGACTCCTTCGGCCAGAGCGGGCAGCCCCAGGTAGTATGCCTCCTGAGACACCTCTCGGGCTTTCATGTTCCTGATTTATCTCGGACGTCCAGAAACATTCTGACGCCCTGCTTCACAGAGAGCTTTTCGTGAGTCCCCTGAGATGGTTCTCACCAAACTTCAAGAGGCCGGAAGGTGGCGCGTCTGTCCAAGCCATGTACAGATTCAAGCTTGGTTCCTTCTTCAGAGAACCAGAGTTGCGTTTTCACGGTCGGACGCGAGACAGCAGTCCCGCGACTGACCAAGAACAGAGGGGCTCTTTCTCCCAAAGAGCCCAGGGAAGTCGTCCGCAGGCCGAGGCCAACACCCCTGCCGGGGTCGGCCCAGCCTGCAGGACCCTGCCACCACAGCATGATTTCTCGGCCCCCGCCCCTCAGGATCAACGGGACACCAAGGTCGGGGTCAGATATGGACCACCTGCCAGGGTGGCAGTCTGTTACCACCTACAGGTAGTTCTTCAATTGGCTTAACAAGGCCACTTTATAGAATCTATGGACAAGCCACCCACAAGGCCTCCTCTGCCTCCCCTGCTCACTGGGCACAGATCGCTCATCAGGCAAGTCAATCGCCAGGTTTCACAAAAAGGAGCAGTGAGTACATCCTGAGAACCAGAGAGGAGCTGGCTACCATTCCCACTCTTTCTGGTTCCAAAGAAACAGGGACCTCCATCCAATATTGGACCTCAGCCACCCCAACATGTCGGTTGCCTACAAACTGTTTTCTACAGGTGACCCTCCAAGGGCTCCATTCCCATGCTGAGGAAGGACACCTTCTAGCATCCCTGGACATGGTGATGTCCACCGCATATCCTTATTGCTTGAACTGCACAGGAGGTTCCTCGCGCTCGAAGTTCCTCGTGCCACCACTTTCAGTTCCGGGTCTCTTCCTTCGGACTGTCATCAGCCCCTGGGGTCTCTTACTTAGTGTATGACAGTCGGGCAGCGCCCTGCGAGACAGGGCCACCAGGTGTCTCGCACTGGAACGACTGGCTTTCTCATGGCCGCCCAGAGGCGCCAGCTTGTTGGCCATCTAGAACACCCAAACGCTTTTCAGTCACTGGCATCCTATCAACTTCAAGAAGTCTCTCCTGGCACCGTCCCCAGAAGCTGCAGTTCATAGGCGCAGTTCTGACACCATCCAGGAAGTGTTTCTTCCCCGAGGACAGATCGAGCGCATCAGGTCCCTCATCAGGGACCTCTCAGCTAAGAAGACTGTCCCACCCAGACTGGTCCTTCGCCTGCTCGGATACATGGCTGCTCCATTCCAACCATCCTGGCGGCAAGGCTTCCATGCAGGTGACCCAGTGGATGCTAAAGTGCAATGATCAAAGGCAAGACTACTACGTAGCAGCCGGTCAGAATCATCAAGGCCGTGATTCCGGGACTGGCAATGGCTAGACCCAGGGACACCTCTGTGGGTAACCCCATTGCAGTGCTGGCCCCTGAGGTAATCCTTCCACAGACGCCTCAGGCTGGGGTGGGGAGCACACCTGAATGGGAGGTCCCAGGAACGTGGACCCTCAGGAAGCTCACCGTATCAACATTCTGAGATGAGGTGGTCCTTATGCCTTGCAGGCCTTCCAGTCAGAAATCCCGCGAGCTACCCTTCTGCTTCAGACAAAACAATACGTGCGGTGAGGGCCTGAATAAATGAAGGAGGAACACACTTTTACCCCTTTGCAGGGAGCTGTGAGAGGTGGGATTGGGTAATCCGACGTGGCGCAGCCTGATCGCAGTTCACAATGAGGGACAACACAATCACAGATGGCCTGAGTCGGCCCAGACCAGAGTTCCTGAGTGGGACTTTCTAGAGGTAGTAGAGGATCTGTTTCTTCGATGAAGTAATTCAGAATTGGACTTGTTCGTTTCCCTCATCCAACGCAAAACTGCCCAATTTTTGCTCACAGATCCGGGGCCTGGTGTTTTTTGGTGAGATGCGTTGTCCCTCTCCTGGGCAGACAGATCTCCTACGCCTTTCCCTCCCTTCCCATTGATCCAGAGAATCCTTCTCAAACTTTGCAGGTGAGCCATGAGGGTTTGGGAGTGGGCAACTACCAACACAACCTTCTCCTCACGGTAATTCAAGTTCGTGGAGTTGACAACACCCTGGCAGACAAGCTAAGTTGCCTCTTCTGACTCACGGTAGTGGTAACTAGACCAAGGGGTCCTAGACAACATCTTCCCACTGTGGGGAACAATCACAGGCCTTGATCTTGTTCGCATCTCCAAACCAAAGCTTCCTGGCTTCTGCCCCTGCTCCAGAGCGAGGCACTTTTCTGGAGAGACGCCTGTCTCTAGACTGGAAGGACAGATCTGCCCCATGCCTTCCAATTCCACCCACTTATCCACGGAGTCTTGCAGAAACTAGCTTCAGAAGGAGGTCACAATGATTCTGATCGCCTCCTTTCTGCCCAGGCAAGTTTTGTTCTCTCTTCTACAACAATACTCAGAGGATCCTCCTTTTCATCTTCCCTCTTTCTCGAGTTTACTGTCCCAGGATCAGGAAACCTGGTCTATCCAGGCCCCAAATCCTTCAACTGCATGCATGGCTCCTGCAGACTTAGCCCAGCTCATTTTTGAGTGTTCCCAAAGTAGGAGATTTTGTGGAGGCCAGAAAACCCTCTACCAGATCCACTTATGCCATGAAGTGAAAAGATTGATTCGTTGCTCTAAGAACGTTGAACCCTTCTTATGTTCCGGGGCTTCTGCTGGAGTATCTACGCCATCTGCTTGACCTGGTCTTATTACTATTCTTCTCTGAAGGTACACATGGGCGGCCATTTCGGCTCATCATGTTCCCTTCAAGGACAAACCGCTCAGTTGAGGTCTCTACTTTTTTTCAGAGGGTCCTCCATCTGAGTCTCCATTCGAGTTCTGCCTCTTTGGGATTTGAACTCTTCCTTGGCAATCTGATTTCCCACCTTCAACCTGCAGCTTCAAGTGGATTTAGTTCCTTTCCGGAAGACTCTCCTGGTGACCATTACCTGCTTGGTAACTTGAGTCTAGGTCCTGATGTAAAATCCCATACTTGATTTTTCACAAGGAACGGCGTTCTTCACCTAATACCAAGTTGCTCAGTAGTAGCTGAGTTCACTTAAATGTGTCCAGAGTTACTTGCCTTTTTACATGGTACTTATCTTGGGGAGTATTTACTCCATCGATGGATGTTCACTGATTCTGAGATACTACACCAACAGGGAAGAAGGATCTCAAAAGACTGATCAATTGTCGCCCTTTTTCTTTTATGGGGAAGGTATGCGTTTCCAAGCAATGCCTATCTGTTGGTTGGCTCATTGCATCACTGTTAAGACAAATACAAGACGACCTCTGTGGTCAAGTAAGAGCCTCCCACCAGAGTAGCTGCCTCAGCGGCTTGTTCAAAATGTGTGTTCGTGGTAGTCTGTGTTGTAGCTACCTGACTTCGTCCATACCTTTACTAAACACTATAGTTTGATGCTGCCTCAGAGAGTGCTCAGGCTGGCTGTTCTGCAAGGCCCTCTTATGTTGAGGCTTCAACAGCTAGAACTGCTTCTGAGGCTTCTTCCTCCCGGTGCCTCTTTGTCTAGACTGCTTGGGATTCAGTCCTATATACTGCCTCTAGAGCCCTCAAGTAAGATAGTACAGACTACTGAGATACAGCTCTGGGCAGCAGGTTACACTAGGACTGTGTCGCAGTACGCCAGGACCACAGAAATCTTCTAGCTAGTATTCTTCGTTGGACCTCCCGGTGTCGGTCCCGCTCTACGCCAGACGAGTATATATAAGGAGGCGGTCCCGCCAGAACTCTAGTTCTTTTCCGTTCCGACTTGTATGTCTCGACTGGTTCGCTTAGCCACGCCTGGAAAAGTTATTTTTCCGAATTGGAACCTTTTTTTTTCTCAGTGCCCGTTATCTGATGTCCTCTCCAACTCCGTGGAGGCCATCCACTAAGGGCACCTGTGGAAGCAAATTTCTTTAAAGACCCACATTCGCTCATAGTGTTTTAGTCTGAATTACCTACATTTGGACCTGTTCTTCTGTCAAGGGTTTAATAGCCATTCGGATCTGTCGCCAGAAGGCCCTACAAGCTTACTCCTTCTGAAGAGAGAGGAAGGCCAGGATTCTCCTGGAATCACTGAGAAAGTCTGCCGCACTAAAAGCACACAAGGAGAGTGGTGAGATCAAAATCCCTTCTAGGGTTTTCCTGCTCCCGGTCCGACTGCCTTCCTGGTTCTTTCTGGGCCTCCCGGTCGCGTCAAGTCATCTTTCTCGGTTCCTCACTTCTACAGCTTGTTAAGACCCAGGCCTCTTCTTCTTCTTCCAAGGCCTCGCCGAGGTCAGGGGACTGCCATCACAAGTCCGGCCCTGCCACTCAGCTTGATGTCCGGCTCATCTCTTGCCCCTCCACCCCAGCAGAAAACCAAGGAGTTGATCACTTAAGAGGACCGGATCAACCGACGCTGGCCAAGCAGCACCGGGTCCCGGGACCCGATAACTGTCTGTCATCAGGCCTCTCCACCACGGATGCGGGCCAGGGACTCATGTCTGATCTAGTAGAGAGAGGAACCCCACGCCACCCACCGACGCCGCTGAGGCGCTTAGAGAGGAGAGTCAACTCAGCTCAAGACCAGGCGGGCGAACCGGGTCCTGTCGAACCCCCAGGGAACCCCTCCCGAACCAGAGACCCTGGGGGTTACTGAACCCGACCGGCTCCTGGTCCGCATCGGCCTCAGTTTTCAGAGGTCATGAGTTATTCACCTACTGGTGGACACCAAAGAGACTGGTTCCCACACCTCCTCCACCAGTGACCCCACTGGTCCTAGTGCCCCTCATCCCATCTTGGGCAGCAGGCTGAGTACCTTCCTGGGATTTCATGGAATCTCCTAGCAGACCAGACAGAGGAGACCTCCATCCAGATCTTCAGGTCACTCAGCCCTAAGAGACCCAGAAGATGCCGCCACTGCCCAACGGAGGACCCGGGATCAGACTTCCCTCAGACGATCCAGATCCCTTCTCCCATCAGCCGCCCCTCTCTGGACCCACGGAGCTCTCAAGATCTCCTCCGAATGACCCATCATTTTGAGATTGTGAGGCATTCAAGAGAACATGGGGGAGTGGAGGTCTGACCCTGAGAGGCTACGCCGGCACGATATCTTCAGCAAAGGACCAGCTGTGGTGGTGCCACCCTTGGACCCCTGTGATGTCACCAAGGCAGCATGGAAACGTCCACACTGCCCCGGGCGATGTCAAGAAGGCTGACCGCCTGTCCAAGGCCCCTAGGAGGACCAGTACTGGCATCTCATCCTCTGGGCTTCCTTTGGTCATCACAGCCCACAGACCAGTCCCAGAGGCCGCAACATCTGAGAACCCTGCACCGACCCAGAGTCCAAGCACTGACTTAATGGCAGGCACACGCAGCTGCCATTCATGCCATTAGGTCCCTCAACATCTACCACATGGTTCAGTCAGCACCTCGGGAGCAGGACTGGACCTGGCAGAAAAATGCGAAGGTGAGCAGAAGGAAGAGTTGCTCCAGCCTCCGCAAGGGTTCAGACATGGGAACCAGGTGCTTCAAGCCAGATGACTCGTGACTCCTCGGCCAGAGCGGCAGCCTCAGGCAGTATGCCTCCGTAGTTTCGTGGCTTCATGTTCCTGATTGCTCTGGACGCCTGAAAACATTCTGACGCCTGTCACAGAGAGTTTTTTTGAGTCCTGAGAGGGTTCTCACCAAACTGGGTCTTGGCAGGGTGCGGTCTGTCCAAGCTATGTCTAACCCTGGTTGGTTTCAGAAATCCAGGAGCTGTTTTCACAGTCGGACGCAGGAGGTGCAGTCCCGCCTGCTCAAGAACAGAGGGGCTCTTTTCCCAAAGAGCCTAGGAAGTCCCGCAGGCCGAGGCCAACACCCCTGGCCGGCCCAGTGGACCTCAGCGACCACAGCATGATTCTTCCTGCCCTCCCTGGATCAACGGGACACCAAGGTCGGGCCGATAGGACCACCTGCCAGTGGCAGTCTATTACCACCGACAGGTGGGTTCTTCCAATTGGTCGAACAAGGTCACTTTATGTAACCATGGATGGCCAGCCACCCACAAGCCTCTGCTCTCCAGCACGCCACAGATCGCTTCATCAGGCAAGAAGTAATCGCGGCTTACAAAAGGAGCAGGAGTACATCCCGGAATCAGAGAGGAGCGGCTACTCCCACTTTTCTGGTTCCAAAGAAACAGGGGACCTCCATCCAATATTGACCTCAGCCGATCAACATGTCTGTTGCTCACAACGCTTTCACATGGTGTTCCTCCATGGCTCATTCCCATGCTGAGGAAGGAATTTTCTAGTATCCCTGACATGGGATGTCTGCTTGCACATCTCATTGCTTGAACGCACAGGAGTTCCTGCGCTCAGCCTCGGCCACCACTTTCAGTCTCGGGTTCTCTCCTTCGACTGTCATCAGCCCTGTGGTCTTTACCAGTGGTGACAGTCGTGAGGCTCTAAGGAGATAGCCACCATGTGTCCTGCACCCGAACCACTGGCTTTTTCATGGCCGCCTCCAGAGAGGCGCTGTTGTTGGCCATCTAGAACACCCAAACGCTTTTTCAGTCACTGCATCCTTATCAACTTCAAGAAGTCTCTCCGAGGCTCGTCCCAGAAGCCGCAGTTCACAGGCGCAGTTCTGGACACCACCATGGGAAAGCTTTTCTTCCCAGGACAGAGCGGAGCGATCAGGCCCTCATCAGGGGACCTCAGCGGGTGCTGTCCCCACCAGGACCGTCCCGCCTGCCGGATACATGGTTGCGTATTCCAACTATCCCGATGGCAAGGTCTAAGCCATGCAGGTGACCCAGTGGATGCTAAAAGTGCACGGGATTCAAAGGCAAGCATCTCACATGCAGTAGCCGGTCAGAATCACGGCGTCGGATTCGACTGCAATTGGCTGGACCTAGGACACCTCTGTGGGTGTTCCATTTGTGCCGCCTCGGAGGTAATCCTTCCACAGACGCCTCAGGGCTGGGGTGGGAGCACACCTGAATGGGGTGAGGTCCCAGGAACGTGGACCTCAGGAAGCCACCGATCAACATTCTGGAGATGTGCTAGAAGCTAATCGTCCAGATAAGGGAACACCTGTATTCCGATCTTTCTGAGATGCGCTGTGAGAACTGCACAACACTTTGTAAAACTCACGGCATCGAGGATAGCCCAAAGGGCAGGACTCTGAAATGATAATGCTGTCCCAGAGCCACAAACTTTAGGAATTTGTGATGCTTTGGGTGAATAGAAATGTGCTGGTAAGCATCCTGCATGTCTAGGGAGGCTAGCCAGTTGTGTTGATGAAGCAAAGGTAACAAGGTTCCTAGAGAAATCATTCTTTCTCCTTGGGCAGAAATTTGTTTAGTTTTCTGAGGTCCAGAATGGAGCGCATGCCCCCAGTTTTCTATGGAACCAGAAAGTAATGGGAATAGAACCCGGTGTTTTGTTGATGCAGCGGCACAGCTTCTACTGCCCTGTTGTTCAGAAGGCCCTGAATCTCGGTGGCAAGAAGGTCTGACTGAAGGGTTGACAGCCTGGGCTGTCATTTGGGGGGACGATCCGGAGGGGTCACTACAAGATTGAGTGAATACTCCTCGCGGATTATCCGGAGGACCCATTTGTCTAGGGTTATGGACTTCCATTGATTGTAGAAGTGCATCAGACGACCTCCCACCACTGAGGAAAAGTCAACCTCGGGCAGCTGAGGTGGGACTGGGTCAACAACTCATATATATGCTCATGCTTAAGCTCTGTGCCCTTCTGTTGCATTTTCTTTTGAGGTTGGGGAGTTTGATTTTTATGAAAACTTCCTCGGCCACGAAAGGACTGACGGTTATGAAACTGGCGTTTATTAACACTCCCTCGAGAGAGGACAGGAGGAGGTCGAGCCAACTTAATGGCTGAGCTAGTCTTTTGTGTAGCTTCTAGAGCCTGTTCTACTTGAGGGCTGAAAAGATACACACCATCAAAAGGCAACGCCATTACCTGCTGCTGTACGTCATTCGTGAAGCCTGAAGTGCGCAGCCAGGAATGACGGCGGTACAAATACCAGTCACGTTCAGGAAGCAGTGTCGAAGCATCCATAGCCGCTTTAACCTGCTGGTTGTTAGATTCTATACCCCTGGTAATGGTTTGAAGAAGCTCTGGCTTTGTATCCGATTCTAGTAGAGCTTCAACCATCTGTTTGAGTGAGTGCCAAAGGATATACTCATATTGAGAGAAATAGCCTTGGTAGCTGGCAATACGCATACCCAGTGTGGAAGCAGCAAAGACTATCTTACCTAAAGTGTTTATCTTACGAGATTCCTTATTAATAGGCTCTAGCGTTGTAGTAGTTTGGGGAAGGACTAATCTTTATCATTCTCTGCCAGTACTACAATAGGATCCAAGTAAAGGCTTGGGACGCCAAAATGGGTCGATCCTTGGGGGCTGAGTATTTCCTATCTATGGATTTCGCCACTGAAGGAATGAGAGCAGGATTATGCCATACCATTTGAGATAGCGTCTCAAAGGAGGGCTGTACCGGAGAAGTCAAATCCGTAGGGATGTCCAGAATATGGAGGTATTGGAGTTTTAGCAATTTCCCAGTTTCAATGTCTGTAGTTTGGAGAGAAAGAGTGCAAATCAAGTTTTTCAGCAGAGACTTAAAGGACAGGTCCTCGACCACAGGCTCTGCAGCAGGAATAGATCCTGTTTCTTCCACTTCATCACCCAGTCTAAGGTCTCAGTCAGGCTCAATGTCATCTCCTGACAGTCCAGGAGGGACTGTATGGACAGGAAAGGAGTGAAAATCAGAGGAAAATGAAGGAAAGGAGTTGAAGGAGGAGTCCTGACAAGTGTGTGACGCTCTAAGAACCTCTGGTGTCGCGGAGGCGAACGGCACTGAAGAAGCGCATGGCACCGACGACGGCGCCAAGAAGCCAATACACGGGCGCGAACAGGACGCGATCGGGCGCCGAAGACAGGCCGAAGCGCGCCATCGATGCCGAAAACACCCCCAAGACCGCAAAAACAGGATTTGAGGGGAAGGAAGGAGAAAAGCAGGAGATAAAGGCATCGGTGTGGCCCCCTGTGCCGCAGCTATGGTGGGGGAGGAGACACCTAAGCATGCAGTCGACGGCATCAAGATGGTGCTGCGCGACCAGGAGGCTCAACCGCCTCACCCGTTCCCAAGAAGCCCGAAGGCCCTTGAGTGACCGGGCCAGGCAGCTGGACCAAACTCCGAGCCCATTGCTCCAAAGCGGCCCGCTGATGAAACTGCTCATCTGAAGACCTACCAGAGGGTGGGGTAGGGCTCTGATGTCTAAGACGTTGGCTACCGGACACAGAAGCAGGCGACTCCAAAGGAGGAGACCAGCAACTAGCCCAATAACAGACTGTCTACGCAGACATATCAGAGGGCGACCTCGTAAAGCCTTCTTTTGACTCAGGGCCAAGAAGACCTCGAGGGCCAACGGTGCCGAGAATGCGACCGCTTATTTTATGCTACCAGGGGACCGCCACTCGGGCATTGGACTGACCGTTGTCAGACCCCCTTCCGAGAAGGCAGCGGACCGACCCAGCCCGACTGACTGAACAGTTTATACACGAAGTCTCCCTACCGCCACGGACCTGCTCATGGTCGACTCCATCATAGTAGGCTGACTTCTTTGTAAATAAGAATAAACTTAAGCGATACTTATTCGAGATATTACTACAAAATAACAAAACTGAAAACTATGCTGCTAGTTTGAAGTTTGACTCCCGGAGGGCGAGCGACGTCGTCACTGAAGCACACTCGACGGCGAGAAAAAAGGAACTGAGGCGGTTGGAGGGTCAACGCCGAGACAGTCATTACCACACGAGCTGAGGCTTGTGGTGCCGCTCCTCGCGGCTCCATCTCTGGCGCCGGTCCTCCAGCAAAATGTTTGCTCCCGCTGGGTCCTAGTGCCTCCGGCGCAGATCCCATTAGTGTGAATGAGTGGTGGAGACTTATGTCCAGGAAGATCAGTAATGTCATTAGAAAATTAAATGTCACTAAAAATGGAAATTACATACTTACCGTAATTCTTGGTGGTCTTGGACGGAGTCTCCACCACTCATTCACACTAATGTGAGTACGCCGGTGGCACTAGGACCCCGCAGGAGCGAAAAATCTTCAGGAGGGCCAGCGCCGGGATAGTACCGTGCATGTGCGGCACCACGAGGATAGCTTGTGCCATATAGGCTATCACAGCGTTGACCCTCCAACCGCTTCAGTACCTTTTCGATCAAGGAGGTGCAGTGTAACTAATGAAAGAAAATCTGACCTTAACCTCCGGGCATGTGAAAGCCCGGATGACCCATGTAAGAAGGGTCAACTGAACAAGGTCTTCACAGCTCGAACAACAAGGTAGTGAAGACCAAAAACAGAACGAGTGAGCTCGGGGGATGGTGGGTGGGCTTGTGAATAAGTGGTAGAGACTCTGTCCTAGAAGATCAAGAATTACGGTAAGTACGTAGTTTCCATATCTTCCTGGACTCAAGTCTCCACCACTCATTCACACTAATGGGAGAGTACCAAGCTAAAGATCCACCCCCCCCCCCGCACGAGACAGAGCTCACTCAGAACGCAAGTCCATAACGACTGTCCTGTCAAAGAAAGAGCTGTCTCGTATGGACATCCAGAACATAGTGCTTTACAAAGGTATGCACTGAGCAACTCACTGCCTTGCAGATGACTGCAACAGGTAAATTATGAATCTCCGCTAGGAAGCCGCAACCGCTCAGATAGAGCGGTGTGAATCCGGCCTTTCAACTTGCCTGTGACGTGGATTAGTAGTGTCAGAGACATGCTACTAACCTAGCAGAAAACATCTCATGGCAAGAGGTTGACCCAGCTGAGGCATGCTGAAGATACAATAGTTGCTCGGATGTGTATCTCTTCATTCTGTCGAAGAAGAATCGCAGAACCATCCTAAAATCCAGAGAGTGAAGGGAGTGCTCCCCTTCCTTCTGGAGTTAAAGCAAAACTTGACTAACGGTAATTGAGCCAGTGACAAGATGTCTACTGGCCCAAGATAGACCGAAAATGCGCAGAGGTGTACCTTTACTGCTGAGTATGGCTGAACTGCGAGTGACAGATCCAAGAGACACTCCAACAGCTTACTTGGTGGGCAAATGAATGGTCCAGATGGGACATGCACACCAGATGGAGAAGGATTTCCACAGCCATGTAAGTCTTCCTGGTGGAAGGCCTATGCATGACTTAGAAGACATCTGCAACGGTCTGGGAAAAACCAGAACTTACCCACTTCCATCTTCTTCGGGCTTGGCATGGAGATGATGGGAGCGCAGGCTAGATGGACTAAAGTACCTGTATCAGAGGGCCAACTTGTAGAGGAAGTCGCCTCGGGGGAATTTCTCATAGACTGTAGAGCAATGCAAATCAATCTGTCGAGGCCAGTCTGGGACGATGAGAATTATCCTGCCCCCCTGTGCATACAACTTGATCAGCACCCTCTGAATTGAGGGAAGAGGAGGAAAACTTACAGAGAGCGTCTTGAATATTGCAGTGAACACATCCTGACAGAAAACACCAGGGTCAGGATTTCTGAAGCAGGATAGAGGCAGTTTTGCGTTGAGAGGGGATGCAAAAGGACCATGTCCGAACTGCCCTATTCATGAAAAGCTACTGCACGAAATCTGAACTGATGCATCGTACTCGAGGAACCACTCTCACAACCTCATGGCCCTATGGCAGAGAGGGTAGGGGGACACCCCACCCTGTATGCTGATGTAATAGTAACCACTATTTGCCAGCAGAATAGGCCTCACGGTCTACTGAGTCTGTTCATGCCTCAGAACCCTAGTTGGGTACCGTGGCCTTCCCCCCTCATTGCATTTCTGTTTCTTCTGTCCTCCATCCCAGCGCCCCTCGGCCAGGCCAACCCCTGCTTCATCCCCTTTCTGTACCTTTCCCACCCTCTCTTGAACCCCTCCACCGCAAAAGCCAGAACCAGCTTACCAGGCAGCGCATTCCAAGGCTCCACCACCCTCTCAGTGAAATACCTCTCCTCTCTTTTGGCCCCTCGTCCTTCCACGTTCCAATACATCACAGCTTTGTTGTCGTTCCAAAGTAGGAAATGGAAATTACGTACTTACCGTAATTATTGATCTTCTTGGACAGTCTCCATCACTCATTCACACTAGTGGAATAGCAGCTGGGCGCTAGGATAAGCAGGGGCCAAATGTACCTGAAGGGTGGTGCCGAGATAGGACCCGCACATGTGGCACCCACGAGACTGACTTCGTGGCTCTCTGTAGGCTATCTCGGGCGTTGACCCTCCAAACACCTCAGTACCTTTTCGACCAAGGAGGTGCAGCATAACTAATGAGAATAACTCATTCCGAGTTTCTGGGCCCGAGAGGGCCCAGATGGCATTTGTAAGAAAGGTCAAAGAACAATGTCTTCACAGTCCGAGCCATAGGCCTTGAAGACCAGGAAAGAAAAACGAGTGAACCCAGGGGATGGTGGGGTGGGCGTGTGAATGAGTGATGGAGACTGTCCAAGAAGATCAATAATTACGGTAAGTACATAATTTCCATATCTTCCTGGACTAAGTCTCCATCACTCATTCACACTAGTGGGAGAGTACCAAGCTAAAACTCACAACCCTGAGTAGGGTGGTAGGAGATGGGGTTCACCCAGAAAGGACGGCCAAGGGCTGTCCTGCCAATAAAAAGAGCCATCTTGTAAAGAGCATCCAGAACATGATGCTTACAAGGTAAGCGCTCGAGTTGTAATGCACCACTTTGCAGACGACTGCAATGGGCACAAAATGAAACTCTGCCAGGAAGCCGCAACCACTCAGAGAGAGGTGAAAACCAGGACTCACAATTTGGTATGTGACCAAAAACTAATAGTGTCAAAGACATGTACTAATCTAATGTAAAGGACCTCAGAACTGCAAGAGCCAGAGGTAAAGTCTACAGGTGCAGGGTAGACCAAAAAGTGGAGACGGAACCCCCACTACCAAGTATGGCTGACCTGCAAACAACAGGTCCAGTAGTACTTAAACCCCTTACTTGGTGAACAAAAGAAGTTCCAGGTGGGGTTAGCTCATCAAGGAAAAAGGTTTTCACTAAGTCACTGAAAACTTCCTGATGGAAGCCGAAGCACAACTTAGAAGCCTCTTGTGGTGATCTAGTAGAATCAGATCTTAGTAACTGCATATTCCAAAAGGGAATCATCCTGCCCCTGTGTGTATAACTGTAGCAGCAGTCTCTGAACTTGGGGAAGAAAGGAAAAGTGTACAGGAGGACGTGTCCACTGTGGAAAAGGGAAAAAAACAAAACAAACAAAAAAAAAACATTTCGACGAAAAAAAAAAACGGCTGGATTTGTAAGGCAAATAGAGGCAGACGTGCATCGAGGAGGGACACAGCAGGACCAAGTCAGGGCTAACCCATTCGTTGAAGTGACTGAAAGCGGCAGAAGTAGCTCAGTGCGGTGAGACACTACTTACTCCGCCTCCCTGAAGGGAGCAGGAAGGACTCTAGTTTGCTTTGTTGAAAAACAAACATCACCGCTCTGTCACGCAGTCGGAGAGGATAGCTTGATGCTACTAACCGGCACGGAACCAGTGCACAGGACCGAAGGTGTGAATATTTGAGAAGCTACCTCAGAAAAAGACCTACTTGACCTATGGTCAAGAAAAGAGCATGTCGTCTGTTAAGTTGAAGCAAGCATGGAAATAGGAATCTAAGTTCCGACTCGCTGAAGAGTCACTTCTGTTGCTGCGAGGCTCTGATCAAGAGAAGAAAGCCTGATTAAAAAACAAAAAGGGACTAACAGACTGGTTAGACACCTAGGTTTTGGAAATATCTCGGGAATAAGAGAAAATTCTCTAGAGAAAAGAGGTGAGCTATACCACCGCTGAATAGGACTGCCCCTAGGGGTAGAAGAAATCAGGTACTCTTTACTGAAGTTTAGAGACGACCACCTCAGGGTTGAGGCGGAACCTGACCAGATCCAAAGTGTGGTATCGGGAAATTCCAGCTGGGCCCCATGCTGTGATAATTCTAACCCCCCCCCCTTTTGTATTAAATATCATTAGTCCGAGTCTGACAAGGTTGCTGGCTGCTATTTGGCAAGGATTGCCCAATGCAGAAATGACAGGGATGTCATCCCTGTGAGGAGCAGGAGGAGCCTGAGGATCCACAACTGAACCCTTGACTGGACTAATAATAGCTAGACAGATGTTAACCACCTGTGCCGAAGCAGCCACCAGAGGGGCAGCATCAAAAGAGAGCTGTATACCCCTATCAAAGGAGTGGAACAGTCTGTGTGGCTCCCCGACCACTGAATTACAATGTTCCACAGAGTATAATTGTCTTGACCACTGAAAGAGTCTAGATGCAGAGGTATATGGTCCACAGATCCAGTCTCAACACTATGGTGGACCCCATAAATGAGGAACTACTGAAAAGAGCTTCCATCACAGACTATGATGATAGAGAGAGCGTGTCTTTCAGTATATAAAATTAGTCATCCGCTGTATCACTGACCAGAAGGACAGGGAGAGACTCATCTAGATGCCCTTCTACTGCAGATGGACCCCAAAAAGAGGTCTAGGTTAGAGCCACTAGAGACTCTGCCACTAGGAAGGGTGTTGAGGAGCTTGGCACCATGTAGGGAGCTGAGAAAGTGCTGAGCGGAACGAGAGATTCCGCTGACAGAACAGAAGAGTCTCATCAGCGGAAAACCGCTGGATGATGAGACCCAATGCAGACTGCCACCCACTAAGATGTGTGGAAAAATAATCCGCAGAATTGGACTTCATTCCGCGGAAACATCCCACCACAAGTCCTGCAAACGGAGATCTTTCCCTAGTTCTGTCAGACAGCACCAACTGGCACCCCTGCAGCACCAGCGTCACAGGAGGGCACCAAGCAGTACCTATGCCAACCTGGGAGACACCGAGGGCACCCACGGCAGAACCCGCAGGTATCCTCAGCACCAATGGCATGCAAGGGCACCCCCGATGCCCACGGTACCCACAGTATCATGGCACCCAAGAAACCCATGGGCACTCATGGCACCCATGCCACCCGCGAGTGCCAGGCACCACCGCGAGGTGCCCAGCACCGCCACGCACCTGTAGAGCCACCCGCAGTACCCGCGGGCGTCTCGACACGCTTCGGGCGGCACATGAGCACCTGCGGGCATCCATGGCACCGTGGAGACACCCACAGCACTGCTAGCAGCGCCGCAGTGAAGGCAACAATGACAGCACCTACGGCTCATGACACAGCCCACGGCGCCAAGTCACGGACGAGCGACGCTGGAGTCCTGGCCGCACTCCAACACCAGCGGCGCCACCTATGGCACCAATGCCAAAGCAGTGGACACGCTGGAACTGGCGGTGCCACCAAGGTGTCGGGCACAGCGCCAGGAAAAACACTGTAGAAAAGCCAATGGAAAAGATGGGGAGAAGGAGAAAGGTGGTGCCCGTGCCGGCCCCAGCATGGAAAAGGAAGAGGGGCTAAGCACGAGGGGCTGACACGATGGCGAAGGCATCAAGAGGGCACCGCACTCATTCTGATCCAACTGACCCGGCTCCGGTCCAAAGGCTCTGAGGCTCGGAGGCCCCGAAAACAGGAACACAACCAAGAAAAAAGGAAAGTCAAACCCCCTGCTCCACAGGAGCGGCCCAGAGGTGAAACTGCTCACCAGAACTCAAACGAGACAGAGATGGAGTCCAGAGTCAAGTATATGGCCGTTAGGAGTGGGGCCAAGGGGAACCCACGAAAGTCGGTTCAGGCTTATCGCCCCTACCAACGAACAATCCTCGTGCAGACATACCAACGGGCAAACCTCGAGCGGCATCGGATCCCTGGCACCGCCAGAGTCTGTCAGGACTGTGCCCCTCAAGCACAGGACTGTCTGTAGTCAGACCCTCCCTGCTACTTAAGGATGGCGGACCGGGCACAGGCCCTCTGTCATAACAACTTTCAAACTAAGTCTTCCTACCATCACCGCTACCGTCGAAGGACGACTCTGTTGATAGCAGGAAAGAATTTCTTTTTTTTCCATAATCTTCTTGTTCATAAAATAAAAAATTACTACTAAATAGTTAAATTAAACACTAAAAGCTGCTGTCGTATAGACGAAAACTTTGACTCTGGCAGGCAGGCGACGTCGACATCCAAGCGCACTTCGACGAGGCGGAGAACTGAGGCGAGTTGGAGGTTGGCCTTGAGATAGCCTACATGGCGCGGCGCGTAGTCAGTCTGCGGTGACGCGCAAGCGCGGTCCTATCTTGGCACTGACCCTTCAGAAAATTTTTGGCTCCCACTTGGTCCTAGCTCCTCCATGCTAACCCACTAGTGTGAATGAGTAATGGAGACTTAGTCCAGGAAGATCACTTCATGGCAGGGGGCATACTCCAGGATTTTGCTTATAAGATAACTCTCATCTCTAAGAAATTTATGACAAGATGAGGATCCATCTGGCGCCACACCTGAGTGTACAGAGCTTGGCAGTGAATCCCACATGGATTATGTCCGAGGCTCTGTCATCTTGTATGGAGGACTGCGGATGCACGGTCGGAGACCACTGCTTGCTGTGGAGGATGACCAGACTCCCAGCATCCGCTCAACCAAAAAGGAGGCTGAATAGAGTTGTTTTCTGTATTGCAATGAGCCATCTAAAAATGCCATTTCTCCCGTCCTCTGGAACGAAGCCGACGCCTTGGCGGTTACCAGGAGGGCTCCTAACAGGAGGAGCCGTTGGGAACATGAACTGGCACCTTCCCAGATTCTGGAGAGAACTGAGAAGCTGCAGCAACTGCTTCCTGTCTCTCTTAACTGGATGAGCTGGCTAGCAGCCAAATGTCCAGGAAATGAAGACTTGGACACAGAAATTTAGGGAGCTGTTCCCTGAACAGGAAATAGCAGTTATATAAGAACTTACCATAACAGTAGATCTTCAAGAGAGGTTCCTGCAGTAGGTCTTCACATATAGGACTGATAGGACTGCGCCCCGGCATCAGGTTCAACAACAAACTTGGCTAGCAATCATCAGCAGGGATGCTTAACCCCAACATCAGCCTGACTATAAGAGGGGGTCCTGTGCCCACCTCCAGTTCTTTTCCACTGGAGACCTACAGAAAGGATAGCAGAAAGGGACCCTGTGCCCTGGCTAGACCTGGGGACTAGACGGAATAAAAAATGAAAATTTCCAGGAGCTGGGGGAAGGTGGATGGGAAACCAGATCTACTGCAGGAACCTCTCAAAGATCTGCTGTTATGGTAAGTTCTTATGTAACTGCTATATCTTACTTTGAGAGGGTTCCTGCAGTCGGTCTTCAAATATAGGACTGAATTCCAAGAAGTCTAACAAAAAGGAGGATTCAGAGACAGGTTTCCGGGAGGAGGAAAATGTCTGCCATCTAAGGATCAGCCTTAAGACAGAAGACCTTGCAAAACTGCAAGGCCGAAACCAGCTCGACGCCTAGAGGCAATGTCCAAACTGTAGTGCCTAGTGAAGGTGTGGACGGAAGACCAAGTTGCCGCTGCACAGATCTCTGCAGTGAACACATTCCTGAAAAAAGCGGTAGAAGTGGCCACGTTTCTGGTGGAGTGGCCTTTAACTGCCCCCAGAAAGGGTTTTTCTGTATTTCTGGTAAATGTAGTGAATACAGTTAGTCAGCCGCCTAAAATTAGCCTGATTAGAGATGGCCTTGCCCTGGCACTGGGAGGCAAAGGCCATAAAGAGTTGGTTCGACTTTCAAACCTCCTTAGTGTGAGAGGTATAGTACCTCAAAATCCGATGCACATCCAGGGCGTGTAAAAGGTACCCCCCCAACCCCTCCGTTGGAATGCTGAGGAAAATAGACCGGCAGTTCAACACTCTGGTTGAGAGTTGTCTCCAAAACCATTTTCGGAAGAAAAGAAGGAGTAGTCCTCAGGACCACCCAGTCCTTGTAGAAAATCAAATAAGGCTCTCAGCAAACAAAGGCATGAAGCTGTGAGACCCTTCGAGCTGAAGTAACTGCAACCAAAAATAGTGTCTTCCAGGACAGGAAGCGCATATCACAACTTGCTGGTTCAAAAGGGGGCAAAGTAAGTTTCTCCAGCATACAATTAAGATCCCAAGGAGGACAGGGGTTCCGGACTGGAGGTTTGGTGTGAAGGATATCCTTCAAGAAAGTTTTGGAAACCTCTAGTTGTGCTAGGGTTTTGCCCTCTACTGGAAGGTGGTAGGCAGACACCGAAGAAAGATGGACCTTAAACAGAGGAGTAACTAAGGCCCAACTCAGAAAGATGCAAGAGGTACTCTAACACCAGGGAGGCCGAGCAAGAAAAAGGGTCCAAGCATTTGGCTGTGGCCCAGATAGAAAATCTCTTCCACTTCATGGCGTAGGTGGATCTGGTACAGGGTTTTCTGGCTTCCACCAGGACCTGAGCAACCTCAGAGGAAACTCCGCAGCGAGAAACCGCTATGTCCACAGGTGCCACGCATGAAGATGGAGAGACTGAAAACTCGGATGGACCAGGGTGCCCTGCTCCCGAGACAGAAGGTTGTAAGACAGTGGCAGAAGGACCGGCCGTTCTAGAACTAGTTGTTGTAACAGCGGAAACCAAATCTGCCAGGGCCATAGAAGGGCAATCAAAATCAAGTGGGCCTCTTCTGCCTGCAGTCTCAACAGAACCTTCTAAATGAGGGGAAAGGGAGGAAACATGTATAGAAACCTCCCTGTCCAAGAGAGAGACAGTGCGTCTCGCCAAACCATCATGCCCAGGAACGAGCGAGCAAAAGTTGGGTAATTTTGTGTTGAATGGGGAGGTGAACAGATCTAGGTCTGGCCGACCCCACCGAAGAAACATGTCTTCGACCACCTCCTGCAACTTTAGTTCCCAACTGTGAGCCCTGGCTACTGATCAGCTGAGACTGTCCGCCAGGACGTTGTGCACTCCTGGTATGTGGACTGCTGTCAGAAACAGGCCGTGCTGAACAGCCCAATACCACACTCTCATTGCTTCCCTGCAAAGACGGTACGACCAGGTACGTCTCTGCTGAGGTACCACAGAGTAGCCATGTAGTCTATCTGGACCCGAAGTGTTCCCGGGATGAGTAACGACTGGAAGTCCTGGAGAGCATAGAGGACTGCTCTGGTCCCAAGGATGTTGATGTGAAGATGTTGCTCCTGAGCAGACCACGAACCTTAAGTTCTATGATCCCCCAAATGGGCTCCCCAACCCACATCGGAGGCATCCGAGGTGAGTCTCTGGGAGAGAGCCAGAGTGTTGAAGGGGGCTCCCATCAACAAGTTGGCGAGGTCCTGCCATCAGAGGAGGTCTTTCTGAAGGCTGTTGGAGATCATGACTCATTACCAGTTTGTTCATGTCGTCCAGTCGTTGATCCCACTGGACTCGAGGAGACCACGGGGTAACCTTCATGTGCAGTCTGGCCACGGGGATGGTAGGAATGGCCGCTGCCATAAAACCCAAAAGACACGAGCACCAAGTGCGCTGGGGTCCATCGAGCTTTGCCCACCAAAGTGGCCTGAGAAGCCAAGATCTTGTCTCGATCCAATGGTAAGAAGGCCTTGCTCTGGACTGTATCCAGTACCGCTTCAATAAATTGGAGGCACTGAGAGGGTACTAGCTGAGACTTGGGGAGACTGACCGAGATACCCAGCTGGGCAAACAGATCCAGAGTGAAGGAGAGAGACCCTTCAGGTTGTCTGGGGATGGGGCTGAAATGAGCCAGTTGTCCACATATGGGAACAAATATATACCCCTGCAGCGGAGAAATGCTGCTACCACCGCTAGGCACTTGGTGAAAACCAGAGGTGCTGAGGACAGCCCAAAGGGAAGTGCCTTGAATTGGAAATGGTTTTCCCAGGAGGAGAATTGAAGGAAGCGGCGGTGGGCAGGGAGGATGGGGATATGAAGGTAAGCATCCTGCATATCCAGGGAGCACAGCCATGTGTTTGACGGGAGCAGGGAGCAAGAGTCCCTGAAGAATCAGCATGCGGAACTTCTTGTACTCCACAGAGGTTGAGCGTGCTGAGATCCAAGACAGGTCGCAGATCCCCGTCTTTTTGGGACTAGGAAGAAATGGGGGTAAGTCCCTCCTAGTTGATTGGAAGAGACGGGTTCTATGGCCGCTTTTTGTAACAGGGCCTAGATCTCTTTGTGGATGACAGGGATTTGATCTGATGGGTAAAAGGACCTTCCCGGAGGGTCTGAAGAAGTAATCTCCAGGAACTCAATACAGTGACCTCTTTGTATGAGCTGAAGAACCCATACATCTGCGGTGACGGACTTCCACCCCTCTAGGTGGAGACCAAACCTCCCTCCTACCAGCTCCTCTGAGGGGGACTGAGGGAGTGGGAGGAGGGGAAGCGAGTCAGGACGCTGAGTGGGGCGGAGTTTTGGTGAACTTAGCCTGAACAGCTTGGGCTCCAGAGCCAGTGGCGTGTCTTTTACCTTGTCGCTTGTTCTGGTTCTTGTTCCATCTTCATTGGTGATGAAAGGGCTGTTTCTTTTGACCCGTCCGATACTTGGAGCATACGTCTCTAAGAGACCTACTGCTCTCTTGCAGCCCTGTAAGAATGTCTTTCGTGTCGCCGCCAAAGAGGACGGAACCCCTGAAAGGTTCATCCAAAAGGGACGACTGACTATCCTGTGCCAAACCTGTGAGGCGTAGCCATGCTAGGCGCCGGAGGCAGATTCCCCAAGGCTGCAGCCCAAGTCGCGGAGTCCACAGAATCATAAGTGGCCTGGAGTGCATGATGGCAGGAAGATTTATTCATGCAATTTGTCCAGCAGTTTAGCCCAGAGGTTTTCGTCAGGGATGCCCTGAAGGTCCCTCTCCAGTTCTGTGAAAGAAGACTTCTGAAAAGCCACCATGCGGGACACATAGTTCAGCGACAGGATGGCTCAGCAAGTGGACGAGTAGCTCTTCCTACCAAACTGGTCAAGTTGTCTTGAGACCTTGTCTGGTGGGGAGGAACTCAAGTGTTTAGGCTGAGCTGAGCGGTCATGTGCGGCTGTGATGACCACAGAATCGGCGTTTGGGTGTGAAGTGTCAGCCTTCATGGAAACAGTCGGGATGGAAGAGGGCTGTGGCCATATTGAGTAACTAGATCCTCGTGTGGGCCCATCCAAGGCGGGATGGGTAGAGGATCTGTGTTGGACAAGTCCAAATGGTCACCCCAGCCTTTTTCATTGAGGATCTATCTCCTTGGACGACCAACCCCCTGCTGTTTGAATAGTTCTCAAGAGATCCCCAAAAGAAGGATCCTCGGTGGGGGGGTTTGGGGGATTCTTTTGGATGAAGTTCGACTAGTGAACAAGGTTCAGAGAGGTTGATACTGGAATCCTCATCTAAATCCAAAGGCTAATGGACTTCCGGTGACGTCATGGAGCCATTACAAGCTTAGACTGTAGAGCTCCCCACAGGCAGTGGAAAATATCCTCCAAAAACTAGCTAGAATCAAACCAAAAATGTCAAAAGGTACAGGGGGACAATTACAGAATGCAAATCGAGGCAAAAACAGACACGATTCAAAAATGAGCAACAAGGATGCAGCCGGATTGAGAAACGGCACTACGAGCAGGCCAGCATCACTAACGAACTCGCAGACAACCGAATACGATACAGATGGGGAAAACGACCAGCTTTCACGATCGCGATTTGAGAGGTTGCTTCACGTAAATAACGGAATCTAGACGAAAACAAACAAGAATTCCGTACATGCAAACAAAACTAACAGCAGAAAGTCGAATTACCCATATGGAAGAAAAGATTATCCACCACAGAGGACCACTGAGCAAATGGTGACTATAATTCAGGCTCTAGTAAAGCAAACATCAGACCTACAAGCTAAATGCCTGGATCTGGAGGCGCTCGCAGAGAGAACCTGATTATATGGCCTACTAGAGAATATGGAAACACCCTGATGGCAGCTTTCATAGAAAACCTGCTTAAGGACACACTGGACCTCCCCGACTATCGCTTTCCATATTGAAAGAGCGCTGGGTGGCTAAGCTAAGCCTCAGACCCGCTGCCCTAGACTACGTTCAATTGTATTTAAAGTCAGTCTATTTTAGCCAAAGAAGAGATCCTCAGGCGAGCCTGGGCAAAAGAAATAAAGTATTTAACACATAGGCTATACCTAGACCACGACTACCCATTTGAGATCCAGAAGCAAAGGTTAAATATCTACCCATCTTAAAAGCATTACGAGAAAAGTCAATACGCTTCAATACGCCTTACCCAGCAAGGCTGAGGTGTTCTGGAGATCGACGGAACAAAGATTTATACAACAGCAGAGAAGCCTTGGAAGCCATGGAAAACATAATATTGCGGTGACTGAGAGGAGGAACCAAGAAGCAGAATGGGGATCAATTAAACAGCGCTCCAAACAGAAAAAGCGGGGTGCTTTATGCTTGAGGCATGAAATGGAAGCAATGCGCATCCTCCAAAAGCTTCTCGAAAAGAAAGCTGCATACAAGGATAGTCAGACTTGAAGCAGACCGAGGAAGATCAGCTCCTGTATCGTAGGAGATAACTGGCTGAGTACAATCTTTAAAACTTGATTTGTGACATAAAGTACCCTTTGGGGAGCTGTTTGTTGGCTGAACTCTCCTCACTCATCTATGCAGAGACCGAGTGGGGTCTACTGGAGATGTATGACTTTTGCTTTTCTTTTTAATTTGACTCATTACACTGGATGGAAAACTGACCCATGAGACTTACACCTGGACCTGAGAAATTATGCTCCTTAAAAATAAAGACTCAGTGGTTACTATCTATAAGTCTATTCTAGATGTAACAAAGCTGTATGAATGGGGCCCCCCCCTTTTTTTCCCTCCCCCTTTGTGCCCTCTCCAAGTGGCCTGACTGAATCCTGCAGTAGTTTAGCTGAATCTTAGGGAGAGAATACTTGAAAGCCTTTAGGATTTGCAATGGATATTAATACAGCAAGGCAGATGCTGCCCTAAGGGGGAGTCTACAGGGTACTAAAGGCCCGTTGCGGAAAACCTTTTTTGCTAAGGAGCCCCACGATAGCGAGGCTCTAGAGGAGGTCCCCCGATAAAGGTGGGCTTGGTAATCCTCCTCGTCCTCCTAGCATAGGAGTACAAAGGGGCTAGTGGGTCACTAAGCCCCCAACCCTGGAAGCTCTGATGTTTTGTTTAAGGGAGAGATTATATTTAATGTTGAATGTTACATAGAATATGGCACTACCGGGCAAAAACGCAAGTACGATTGTGTGGAATGTTTAACAAGATTGGTTGGTCTATTGAACCTGAGGCTACCACCAAAGAGCGAAGCCGCTGAGATGAGATGCTATTTAATAAGTGATTTAGTCACCCCCAGAAATGACACAGCAAGGATATACAATTTGCACTTATAATGTGCATGGAATTACTAATCCTATTAAACAAACCAAAATACTTCAATTAATGAAAGCGTAAAGGTTAATATTATGTTATTACAAACGCATCTCTCTCTTGTGCTGAGCATAAAAGTTTGAGAAGCTAGGCCTCTCTCAGGTGGTGGCCTCATCATATAAAGGGGTAGACGAAGGGTACAGCAATACTGGTTAGGCAGGAACTCCTTTGAGATAAAGGATAAAATAATAAATAAGGAGGGGATATGTATTTCTGAAAGGCGATTTAGAGGGACAAAGGTTTACGCTGGCCTCTATATTTCCCCAGCTACGGAATTCCCAGTGTGCGAAACCTGTTTTCGCAGTTGGCGGGTAGGCTGAGGAAGACTGATGTGTGGTGGGGACCTCAACTTGGATATCCGGGGGGATCAGGCTCCATTGGGGCGCGAACAAATAAGCTAGGTAGGAAAGTTCAGAACCTTCTGCAAGGACTAGGCTATGAAGATATATGGAGACACCTGTGTGGTCAGGGGCGTAGACACACTTTTTACTCGCAGGTTCATGACTCGTATTCATGCCTAGATTTTTTAATAACCCAAAAGGAACACTTAAACACCATCCATAAGGTGTGGCAGGGAGACTTTGTCCTCTCAGATCATGTACCTGTGTTTTGTAAAATACAGTCTCAAACGCCATGCAGGAGATCTTTTTGGAGACTTAATGTATCCATTCTTAGGGACAAGGAAGTACAGGAAGCAATAACCGAGACGGTTACCCAAGCAATGCTAGAAAATGACACTAGGGAGACCACCTTAGCTATACTATGGGACACATTAAAAGCAATAGTGAGGGGTAAAATCATAGGAATATCCTCCCATAAGAAAAAGCAAAGGCAAGAAAAGAAGCTCTTGCTGGAAACAAACATAGAGGTCCTAGAAGAGCTGCAGAAAGTAAATCACTGCAAAAACACAAATGTGAGCTGAACTCACTAAAAAGCAATTGAACACCATATTAGACTACGGTAGAGCAGAGGCTGATGTTTCTTCGACATAAATATCACGATGGGGGGCCAAGGTTTACGAGGCTCGTGGCAGCTCAGTTGAGAGCCCGTAGGGCAAAAGCTACTATTACAAAAGTGAGACATCCTAGAATGGATGAGCTTAAAGATAGATTGCACACAATTTCCGATGCTTTTCACTACTACTACTCTGACTCTGAGGACGCTTGTACCTCCCTTGATGATATTCAGAAATTCTTAGCTACCTTAGAGCTTCTGACCTTATCCCCTGACCAGGGAAAGTCTTTGGTGACCCCAATAACTACAAAAGAAGTTGAGTCAGCAATTAGCAATCTAAAGACAGGTAAATGCCCGGGCTCGGACGGGCTTCCCAGTGAATTTTACAAGACCCTTTCTAAAATACTGGCCCCGATACCGACAAGACTGTTCTCCTTCGTAGTTTCCCCAGGGGGCGTGACTCCACCCTCCTGGAAGGAGGCACTAATTTCGGTGATCCCTAAAGAAGGGAAAGATTTATCCCGCTGCTCATCGTATCGCCCTATATCTATTTTAAACACGGATTATAAACTGCTGGCTTCCATACTTGCTAAAAGATTGATTCATTATGCCCCGGCCTTAATAAATATGGACCAGAGTGGGTTTATTCCCGCCCGTCAAGCCCAAGATAATGTTTGGAGAACAGTCTACGTTATTGAGCAAATCAGAGCCCAAAAAAGCCCAGCAATTCTACCAGGGCTCAATGCAGAAAAAGCCTTTGACAAGGTTTCATGGAAATATCTAAGAGAGGTCCTGCTTAGGTTTAACTTCCCAGTCCTATTTGTAGACACCATCTTTAAATTCTATAACAATCCAATAGGGTACATACTAACAAATGGTCATATTTCCGAGAGATTCCAGTTATATAGAGGAACAAGACAAGGTTGCCCCCTTTCCCCTCTGCTCTTCGCCTTTTACATAGAACCACAGGCTCAGAGTCCGAGACAAGCCTCAGAAGTAGAGGGAGTGGAATTAGGAGGGACTGAACAAAAGTTAGCCTTGTTTGCGGACGATATACTCCTCTATTTGACTAACCCAGAATTTTCATTAGAGGCACTTTTTAATAAGATCCAGCAATTTACAAAAATATCGGGATTTTCCCTGAATATGGGCAAATCAGAGGCCTTGTCCTTTAACTATACCCCTTCCCCTTCCCTCAAAAAAGCTACCCAATCAGATGGGATAATAAATATATAAAATATTTAGGTATTCAAATCCCAAATAATCCAGAGGAATTGTCTACTTTGAATTATGATCCCTAATCAGGAAGATAAAGCAAAGATTTCAAGAGGTGGTTGCTGATACCTCCTCGCTCTATTTAAGGAACATAGCCATAAAAATCAATGTATTGTCCAGATTTCTATATTTGTTTCAATGTGTCCCTTATTGCTCTGTCCTCAAAAGAACTTTTGTCATGGCAAGGCTTATAAACAGATATCTTTGGGAAAATAAAAGCCTAGAGTGAGCTTCCAGAAACTGTCTCTCCCTAAACTGGAGGGTGGGTGGCTATGCCTTCACTTAAAGAATATTGGATGGCAGCACAGATACGTCTGGCCCTGCTGTAGGGCAACAGGGCATATAATGCAAGATGGAAAGAGATAGACCTAACGAGGCCAGCAGGGCCCGCCTCTCACCTGTCTCTCCCATTTAAGAGAAACCATATGCACTGTCCTCAGGCTACTAAGGCAGTTTTGAGAGGATGGCAAATGGGAACTAAGAATAAGGCATTTCAGTGTTATGCCTGGAAGTATAGGCACTTTACCTTGAACCAGGAATTTAATAACCAGTGGTTTAAGAATCAAGCCAAAAGGCCTGGAAGCACCCTGGCAGTTGATGCGGGGAATGGACATAATGAGTTTTGAGGAGGCTCAATTAAAATTTGGGTGGTCAGATAAGGATAGGTTATTTTACTACCAAATGAGAGCTTATATTTCTAACTATGTTAGACAAAGTGAGAAGAGCTCCATTCTAATAGAGGATGATACCCCGTTTAAACAGTTATGGTCCACGAGCTATGGAGAAAAGGCGATAATAATATACCAGTACCTCACGCGTCAGAAAGTACACACAATGTCCACCACACGGGCAAAGTGGGTAGGAGATTTGGGCCAGAATATATCTCCTAGAGACTGGATGAAAATTTGGAGATGTACCTGGGCCACCTCCTCATCCCCCATGTGGCGGGAATTCACATGGAAAGTAAGAATAAGATTTTTCCTTGTCCCCTCAGTTAGGTCCCGGGAGCCCGGCCCATTGTTGGAGGGAGTGCAATGAGCGGAGGACCACATATAAACATGTCTTTCTAGACTGTCCCAAAATAACGGGTTTTTGGTTCCAAATAATGGAACATATAAAAAATATATTGAGCATCCAGGGCCAATTAGAACCAATCAACTTGTTACATGGTCTTCCCCCAATGGAAATAAAGGATGTAGGCAAATTGTACTTGTGGGTGATATTGCTCAGTTCGGCCTATAAATCCATTACTAAAAAAATGGTTACAGGCATCAGTTCCCTTGATTACGGAGTGGAAACAGTTTTAAATATCCAACGAAATGAGCAAATTTCCTCAGATCTGCAGGATCGGAAAGAGATTTTTATATCAAGATGGGCCAGATGGGAATACTACCAAGATCAGATCCTCTAATCTAGTACTATAAGAGATAAAGGGAAAAATGAGATGAAGTTAAGCCCAATAGATTTCGTAGATAGACCTAAGAGTAATAAAATAAAAGTTTTTAATATGAATGTTAAATATACTTGTTAATATGCTAAAGCGTAGCGATGATAAGAAAGGTGTACTTTTGCACAATATCTTGCCCGTGGTAGTAGCCAATGTTTAAGTACTGTTATTACCTGTTGTCAAAGTACTGTATCAAAGCTGAAAGAATGTTTTGACATGACATACTTAAATGTAAAATGATTCTTTGAAGTAACATGTGAGAAAATAAAAAGTATAAAAAAAAAATAAATCCAAAGGCTACAAACCACTGGGAAGGGAAGGGTCCATCCTGATGTTGCCGACTGGAAGAGGACTCACTGCACGTCCCAAAGGAACTGAAGGAGGAGGTGGTGCTCTGGGCAGAGGAATTCCACAGAGCGGCTGGGACTGCCTAAGTTCTGTCCCAGCATCCTGCCACCATGCTGGGACAGATTTGTGATCAGGTGGCGGTGGTGGAGGAAGAGGCTGGTACCTGGGATTCCCGGGCAAGGGGTGGTAAGCAGAATGATGCCAGTAGGTGTATTGGTACCCTGCAAACCCCGAGGGATAACCTAACGGCGGATATCCAGGTGTCGGGTATCCCGTTTGCCGGATGAAAGGTCCTGGTGAAGAGCACTTGGCGGAACAGAGGCCAGGCCTAGGAAACTGCAGAGGCCCCACAGAAGGAACTAAGGGCATGGCCGGGAGGCAATGAGGCGCTGGGCAGCGGCAAGGCATCAGGGTAGGGGCTTGAGGGTCCCGAGGAGGGAGGTGTGTGTGTTCCATACCTAAGAGACCCTGGTCCGGTGATGGACCCTAGGAGGAGGGGGATCTGGTGGCAGGAAAGAACAAGGCAAAGGGGGAAGCTCTGGAAGAGACCCCAACGACAGGTCTAGGAGCGATCCTGATGGAAAGGAAAAGTCATGAATGGGTGGCGAATCCCTGGGGTAGAAACTGGCAGGGATGAAGTGTCCCCCACGAGCAAACTCGGTCGGCGTCAGGGTCCTCAAGGAAGCCTGACAGGAGAGCAGATCTGGCTGCGTGGTCGCGGAGGCTCTGTTGTCTGGGTTATCAGTCATGACTGGGCTGGCTGCAGAAGGACTGTGGTCAGGCTTATCGGTCTGGGCCAGGCACTCAGCGGCAGGGCAACTTATCGGCGGTGCTATGAGTGAGAGAACCGACAGATACCTCGGGAGAGGCTACGCAACACACCTCGGCAGGAGGGGGAGAAGGCGTCCAGCCCGCAGAAGTGGACAGAGTGCCTGTAAGAGTGATGCTCACAGTTCTGGAAGTGGAGGGTCTCCTTTGTGGAGACGGGTTTCTCTCCCCGAGCTTCTTCTTGTCCTTTATTCTAGTACTGGTTATGACGACCTCTCCCTAAGCTCCTGGAGCTCTTTTTCCAAAGAAGTCAGATGTTGGGTCAGAAGGTGGGCCTCGAAGGTCCGCTTGCATCAGGTCCGTGAGGCCTGGTTGAACCCTTGGCAAATAGCACACTCAGTTAAGTTGTGCTTAGGCCCCAGGCACAGGAGGCAGTAGGAGTAGTTGTCCCTGTGCGGAAATTGGGCGCCGCATTTGGAGCACTTCTTAAGATGAGATGACATACACTCATTTGAAAAATTCTGAGAAAACTATAAAGAATAAGATGAAAATCGAATACTAAGCGGGTGACTGATCACTGTTCAACCACGTCTGTCGAGTGAACTGAAGCAATGGTGGAAAAAACTGGAGGGTGAAGCGGGACCTATTTATAGTCGGACTGGCGTCCATCACCGGCGCCGGGGGCAGTCTCTGCTGATGATTGCTAGCTACAAGTTTGCCATTCGAACCTCATGTCAGGGGGTGCAGTCCTATATGTGAAGACTTACTACAGGAACCCACTCTAAGTAAGATTTTGTTTAAACTTCCAAGGTTGACAAATGGGCACATGCCGCCTGTTAACTTGGAACCAGAAGCAATGGAAATAGGAACCTGTACTTTGTTCTGCTGTGGAATGATTTTTACTACCCAGTACCCGCAGAGGCCTTGCATCTCAGAAGCAGAGAGTGTGTGACTGAGAGGCCGACAGACTGGCTGCCGTCTGGGTGGAAGGTCTGGGGAAAGCTATGAAATTGGGACAGTATCCCTCTCAGACAATCCTGATGACCCATAGGTCAGCTGTAATGGACTTCCACTGGCTGTAAAACTGAATTAGACTCCTCTCCTACCGCCGAGAGACTACCCCCCTCAGACAGCTGGGGTGGGGTCTGGGCTGGATCCACAGAGATTAGTGTTGGGAGCTTTCGGATCCTGCGCCCTCTATAGCATTTTCTTCGTGGCTGAGGGGTTGGTTCCTGAAAAGGGCACCTAGGCCACTACCTAGAAAGGGCTGCTTGTCACAAGGATGTCGTGTGGTTTAAATGGCAGCCCTGTTATTCTGAGTGGCCTTTAGCAGAAGAGATAAGCATAGTAAAGGAGATGTTAACCACCTGCTGCCAGCGACAGCTGCCCTAGAGGCAGAGATGTAGGTGTCCATAAAAGCTTTAGCTGACTACTTGGCTACATGTACCTAGCAATGGCGCGTTAGAATTCGAGAGACTCTTGACCAATGCACTGAGTGTTCCACAGGGTGTACTCATGCAGAGGAACACAGGTACTCAAAACGCAGGAGTCTGCTTTGGTCCACAGATGAATACTGAAATGTTATGGTGGACCCCATATCCCTGAGGAAAAGGAACTGGAAAGAAGATCTTCCATCACACTGATACAGAGGGTATGCATTCCAGCCCATAAAATGAGTGATCCACTGCGTCTTCGACAAAGCAGAAGAGGGAGAGACTCACTCAGATCCACATCTACCCCAAAATAACCTCCAAGGGCCAGTCAGGAGCAGGGAGATGCCACCACCTGGATCGGGAGGAGTTCAAAACCAGCCACGGTGACAGCACCACAAATGGCGCCACATCCAGCGCCTGCAGTGCACAGCACTGAGGACGACGCGGGTGCCGACGTAGTACCACACGGCGCTGCCTCAGGCGGCAGCACCCAAAGTGCCGGCACCAGACATGGCACCACACAGAGCAGGAATCATTACCGGACCTAGACCTGAAGTAAGGGGAAGAAGGAAGTGGTACCTGTGCTGGCCTCTGCAGAGAAATAAAGAGAAGGAGTAGGCACAAAGAGTCGGTGTCAATGGCATTAGCATGAGAAGGCACCACGCACATTCTGGCCGACCCGGCTGCGGCCCACTAGCCAGGACAACTGGACAGACGCCGTACCCCTGCTCAAAAAGGACGGCCCAGAGGTGAAACTGCTCCCGGAACCCTATCGAGGATAGAGATGGGAACCGCTGGTGAAGATCACGCCTGTTAAGAGCGGAGCCACAGGGGAACCCACTAGAGTCTGTTCACGCTTACCGCTCTCAACCAGTGACAATAAACGCACAAACATACCAGAGGGCAACCTCGAGAGGTACTGATTCTTCTTCCACCGACAGAAGGAAGAAAGCTTGAGGTCAAAGTGAAGCTGGATGCTGGAACAGCTACATTTGTGCTACGGGCGGACTGTCCTCCGTCCCCCAAGCAACAGACTGCCCATGGTCGGACCTGCCTCCGAAAATGGCGGCAGACGGAACACAGCACCACTGCCATCACAGCTTTCAAATGAAGTCTCCCTACCGTCTCTGCTACCATCAAAGGTTGAGTCCGTTGATGGCAGGCTGAGAATAACTTCATTTTCTTCTTATTTTTTTAAAAAAAGAAAAGAACACTAAAAATGGTAAGGTAAGGGAATACTAAATGGCTATAAAGCTGCTGTCATAAAGATGAAGATTAGACTCCCGGCAGGCTAACGTCGTCGTCATCGAAGCACACTCGATGGCGGGAGAAAAGGAACTGAGGTGACTGGAGGGTCGACGCCGAGATTGCCTATACGGCATGAGCTAGCCTCACAGCGCCGCACATGCGTAGTCCTATCCTGGCGCCGGCCCTCCTCAAGATTTTGATTTTTGGATCCTGTGGGGTCCTAGTGCCTCTGACATACTCCCATTAGTGTGAATGAGTGGTGCAGACTTGAATCGAGGAAGATCAAAACCATTCTGAAAGTGGAATAAGACTCAAGAGGATGGATTACATCCCAGATTTTTTTGGGGGGAGATACTGTATAAATATGATCTATACCGAAGCGCCTGCATTAGCATTAGTAAAGTTGGGGTCAGCTTGACCCTCTGCTTCAAATGTTGGGGGTCAGATCAAAAAATCTTGGGGTCAGACATTTCTCGAATGGCTCTGTATAACATTAGCATGTATTTTTTTTCTGCTAAAGATATTGCTGCAAACCTTTCAATATTCAGGGTCAGTGCTGAAGCATTGCTTTTGTTTTTTTGTGCTTCAAAATCCTCAAAAAATCCCATCTGGGGACTTCAGTAAGGGGTTAACGCAAGCCCTGCTATGACTATCTCAAACTCATTTATCAGCTGCTACAAGTCTCTAGTGACCCATTTGTAAACTTGGGAGTGTAAAAGTCTTAGAAACATAGAAGTTGACGGCAGATAAGGATTGCAAGGTCCGTCCAGTCTGCCCATCTCTTTTTCTACCTTATAAATGTGCCATCGGCCTTTGCTCTGTCAATGGCCTATCTATTCATACTCATCAGTATTGCTCCCTTATGCCGATCCCATGCCTGTTTGAAGCCCTGCACTGTATTCATATCTATCACTTCTTGAGGTAGGCAGTTCCATGCATCCACCACCACTTTCCCCTTAATCGGTCTCCCTCTAATCTCACGCAGTGTCCTCTTGTCCTGCTATTGTTCTTATATTGAAATATGTTAGATTCTCTCACCTTGTTAATGCCCTTAAGGTGTTTGAATGTTTCGATTGTATCACCTCTCTCCCTCCTTTGCTCTAAGGTATACATACTGAGCTCCGTTAATCTGTCCTCATATGTTTTCTGATGCAGTCCCTGCACCATTTTGGTAGCCCTTTCTCTGGACTGCCTCAGTTTGGTTAATGTCCTTGTGAAGGTGTGGCATCCAGTACTGCACGCAGTACTCCAAATGGGGCCTAACCAGTGTCTTGCAAATACAGGTTACTCACCTGTAACAAGAGTTCTAGGAGTGGTATATGTTGTTCATCCAAACTGTCTGGCAGATTCCTTGACACTTTAATTCTTGCCGGAAGGTCTTCAAGCTGGCTCCTCCCACCCATCTGGGTGGTAAAACCCTCAGCTCTGCCCCATGATGCCAGATCTAGCCCGCTGGAAGCAAGGTTGCACGTCGAAGCCGGGAAGGTCAGGTGGATGGACAACATATACCACTCCTAGAACTCCTGTTACAGGCAAGTAACCTGTATTCCTACGGATGTGGATATGTTGTTCAATCCACACTGTCTGGCAGACTCCTAGCAGTTCTCCGGGAGAAGGGAGGCAAGGCGCGCACCCACTACTTAGGGAATAAGGACTGGAGAACTGAGGTCCCAAAACCAGCATCCCGGCACGACTCTAGGTCAATGTGGTAGTGAGTGATGAAGGTGTGTGTGCTGACTTCCAGGTAGCAGCCCTGCAGATTTCCTGGATAGGGACGTCCCTAGAAGCAGCCACCGAAGCAGCAGTATGGTGTGTTGAATGAGTTCTTATCCCTTTGGGTGGCTCCATGCCCGCCAACCTATAGCAGAGATCTATGCAGGAGGTGACCCACCTGCTTATCGTCCGCTTGTCTGCAGGTCTGCCAGGTGTGGCTTCAGCGTAGGTGACAAACAGCTGGCGAACCTCTCCCCGAACTTCGGCCGTTCGCTCTTTATAATAAGCGAGAGCTCTTCTAGGGTCCAAAGTATGGAGTCTATATTCGCCCTCAGAGGTGTGATTGGGGTAGAACACCGGCAGAGTCAAAACCTGATTCAGGTGAAACTCAGACACCACCTTCGGAAGGAATTTCGGGTGGTGGCAAAGGACAACCTTGTCCCTGTGGAAGACCAGATAAGGAGACTCGATGGAAAGTACCTGGAGATCTCCTATCCTTCTGGCCGACATTATAGCCACCAAGAAGGCGGTCTTCCACGACAGGTGGGAGACATCACACCTGTGCATCGGTTCAAATGGCTTGCCCATGAGCTTAGTCAATACCAGCAGTAGATCCCATGGAGGTGGAGATTCTCGCACTGGAGGGGATATGTGATCAAGGCCTTTGAAAAAGCACCCAACCACCACCTCCTGCGCTACCGAGTGCTTGCGGGACTGCGACAGGTAAGCAGAAATGGCTGCCAGGTGCACCTTGAGGGTTGTCGACTGAAATCCTAGCTGAGAAAGGGACAAGTAGTCCAAAATACTAGTCAAGGGACAGAAAGAGGGGTCCAACCCCTTGTCCTGACACCAAATAGAGAATCTCTTCCATTGGAAGGCGCAGCACTTTCTGGTGGACTCGTTACGGGACACCTCAACGACACTGAGGACCTCTTCAGAAAGACCCAAGGTCTGGAACTCTAGCCGCTCAGGAACCAGGCCGTCAGGTGCAGAGATCGAAGGTCCAGATGGGGAACCTTCCCCTTGTCTACTGAGATCAGGTCTTTTTTTGTGGGGGGGGCGCGTACTGAAAGCCGCCTTGGGAGCCTGGAGCTGAGGCTGAGGAGATCTGGGTAGCAGAACTGGCGAGGCCAGTTTGAGACTACCAGAATCACCTGCACCTTGCCCCTCTTCACCTTGAGAACCACCTTGTGGATCAAGGGAAATGGAGGGAAGGCGTAGAAGAGGCCTGGGGTCCACGGCCTTGAGAAGGCAACCCCCCTGCAGCGAGCCCTGCTGAGGGGGCCGGGCATGAAACGGCCTCGGCTTCACCTTCTCCCTGGAGGCGAACAGGTCCACCTGAGGGGTGCCCCAATGGGAGAACAGTTCTTGCACTACCTCCGTGACCACTCGTGAGATGCAGCGCCTATCTGGTTGAGGGCATCGGCCAGACTGTTGGAGGCTCCTGCCACATGGATGGCTAGGAGAGCCGCCTCCAGGCTGATCACAAGAGACCAAATGCGGAGAGCCTCCTTGCACAGAGGCCAGGAGTGCGTCCCGCCCTGACGGTTGAGGTAGTACATGGTCGTGGTGTTGTCCGTCTGGACCTGAACCACTCGAGGCTCCAGCAAGTTGATGTGGCATCGAGACTCCTGAGGGGACCAGAGGCCGTGGGCTCGAAGTTCCCTCAGATGGGCACCCCAACCCATCAGAGAGGTGTCGGTCGTAAGAGTGACCGTCGGCTCGGAGTGGAAAAACGGGATACCCTCCTGCAGATGAGCTGGGATAAGCCATCACTGAAGGCCAACCCACATGTCCTGGGTCACCGTCACCGGCTGGTCCAGAGGACTGGAGCGCTGTGATCACTGGCTGTCCAGCCCCCATTGCAGGGGGCGCATATGCCAGCGGGCGCCCAACAGACCACGCTGGTGCAGGCCGCCATGAGGCCCAGAAGGCGCAGGAAGTCCTGGGCAGGGCGCAATTGCCCAATCAGAAATGACTGGGCAAAGGAGGAAAGGACCTCGGCCCTGTCAGCTGGGAGCCGAGCTCTGGCTCGAAGAGAGTCGAGCTCTGCCCAGATGAGCTGAATCACCTGCGATGGCACGAGTTCCAATTTGGCCTCGTTAAAGAAGAGGCCAATCTGAGAGCAGACCTGGAGGGCCAGGTCCCTGAACCGCTCCACCTCCAACCTGGAGGGGGCTGCTATCAGCCAGTCGTCCGGATAAGGGTACGCCCGGACCCCTCGGCACCACAGGAATGCTGTCACCACTGCCATGCATTTGGTGAAGACCCTGGGGGCTGGAGAGAGGCCGAAGAGCACGGACCGGAACTTGTTAAGAGATCCTTCTCTTCTGAAGTGGAGGAATCGCTGATGAAACGGACGGATTGGGACGTGAAAGAATGCGTCCTGGAGATCCAGAGAGCAAAACCACACGCCTAGTTCTAAGGATAGAATGATCTGAGCCAGAGACCTTCCTGAAAGTGCACGGCTTTAGGAACTTGTTCAGGTCATGCAGATCGAGAATGGGGCGCCAGCCCCCCGTCCATTTTGGGACCAGGAAGTACCCGGACACAAACCCTGGGTCAGGAGGAGGGTCCGCCACCTCCCTGATCATCTCCTTTTAGAGAAGCAGGGCAATGTCGGCTAATGAGCAGACAAAGAGGCTGCGGAACCCATTGCCCCCCCGTGGGGCGACGGCTCGATAGGGAGGAGACTGCTCAAACTTCAGAGGCAGACCCTTGCCGACCACTTCTGGCACACAGTGGTCCGGGGTGATAGTGGACCAGGCGGAAAGGAAGTGGCAGAGCCGTCCCCCCACGTAGGGAACCAAGGGGAGGAGTGACGAGGCTGGGGGAGACACCCCTCAACCCGTCACTGGGCAGGCTTGGAGGAAGGACCCGCCGAGGGGCCTCCTGGCCTTTCCCTCCAGGCTTCCTATTGGAGGAAGTGGCAGACTTAGCCTTAGGGCGCCAAGTGTGAGCCTGCTGGCCCTGTTGCTGGTGCTGCTTGGCCGGATGTGCCGCAGGAGCGGAAGGGCGAAAGGGCTTACGCTGCTGCAGGTGGCCTTTGTCCTTCTGGGCAGACGTGACAGAGTCCAAGGTGGCATTAGACTTCTCGATCCTCTGGAGATGGCCTTCCACCCCTGGCCCAAACAAGTCGGTGCCCAGGAAGGGAAAGTTTGTCAGCTTGTGTTCTGAGTCCGCCGTGAAGGTGGAGATCCACAGCCAAGCTCTGCAGTGCACAGCTCAGTGCGGCTGCTGCTGACCGGCACAAGAGTCACCAATGTCCGCTCTTCCCTGATCCCGAACTTGCTTGACCGTTGTCTGAAGGTCAGCCGGGAGATGGGGAATCACCTCATCCAGGGAACCCATAAGGGCGTGTGAGAAATGTGTCATCAGTACAGCTAAGCTAGCCTGTCGAAGGCCTAGGGAGGAAGCAGCGTAAACCTTCCACCCTGAGTAATCCAGCTTCTTAGATTCCTTATCGGGCGGTTTGTCCACATCCCTAGCGTTCCCAGAACGCCGGAAGACACTATCGATCACCAGCCCCTTCGCAGAGGGGTGCGCCGAGAAACCGAAGAGTGAACCGGTGGGGACTGCGTACTTGCGGGCCATCCTGGCCGAAGGCGCGGGACAAGAAGCAGTCTGCTGCCACAACTCCAGGGCCGGGCCAACAATAGCTTCAGCCACTGGGAAGGCCTCCGTAGGAGAATCTCCTCGGTCCAATATTTCCGTGAGGGGATACCGGGCCCGCTTCTGGACGGGCTCGAGCTGCATCTCAGTAGACTCTGAGATGAGTCGACGAACACCCAGGAACGAGAATGGGCTCTTGTCCACCGACTGACCCCCAGCGAATTCCAGGTCAATGGGCCTGAAGTACAGGGAGGAGTTGTCGTCAGACTCAGAGGAGTCCGCAAACAGCAGCTGAGCGCCTGAGCCACCCTCCACCTGCCAAGGTTGACTGGGAGTGAGGGTGACCGACAACCTGTGGGGCAAGCTGTGACCCAACTGAGGATCCTTGGTCGGGGCCCCAATGGGTGGAGCAGCCGGTTTCCGCCGAACAACCAGTGCCGGGATCGGCTCCTCGATTGACTACGAGGGATTGCTTCGGTCGCTCTGATGACAGCCACTTAATTGCAAGAGAAGGCAACGGAGTCGGCTTGTTACCGGTCAATGAAAGTTGCTGCCACATCATGTCCTCGTAGCGCTGACATAACTTACGTTGGAGCCTATCCTCCGAAGAGGACAAGGAGGATGAGCACCGGTGCTGCTTTCAATGGTGTCGAGACCGAGACCGATGACGGGATCTACTCGACTTGGAAGAGGACGGAGATTTTCGGGGTCGTCAACAGTTGGTCAAAGGGGGTTGGGGAAATCCGCTCATCCCCTGGTTCAGGGTCCTTTACGGGGGACTTCGACACAGGATGCACAGGCAAGTCCTCGGTTACCACCAGGGGAACTGGTGAAGAAGGGTAGTTGGCTTCTCCAGTCGACAAACTAACGGGTTGAGAAAAATCTCGACCGCGTCGACGGATGTCTCGGCCAGCTGACCTGATGGGGACACCGTGAAGCCAGCGGCCTTAGCCGCAACCTCGACCGAAGTCGAGCCAATGATCCGATGGAGGGATCTCTATCACTCCCACGAACGTCCGATTTGGGATTTACCTTTGGTTCTTTTTACTCAGACCGACTGGAATGTCCCGAAGGGCCTTCTCCTTTGGTGGAGAGGGACTAGCAAAGCTCCTTAAAGGAAGCAGTATAGCAGGAGCCCAAGGAGAGCGGGATAAACATTGTAACCGAAGAGGAAGATGAAGTGGCCTGGGCCGCCTCCTCCTCAAGGGCGATCAACTGCTCTAGCTGCTCCGGGGAGCCCGCAGCCACGGACATCACCCAACAGGCCTCCTTTGACTTCACCGGCGGGTACTGTTTCTCGGGACGCCCAAGTTGCAGTCTGGCAGCATGGTCCTTTAGAACCGAAGCCGAGAAGGACTTGCACAGATCGCAGGCCTGCGGATCGTGAGCAAGTCCCAGGCAGTAAACGTATGTGGAGTGCGGATCGGTCCGGGACATCTTCTGCCCACAAGGGCACCGACGGAAGCCGGGAGTGGATTTGTCCATCGTAGCTGCGAGGGAAGAAGACGACAAAGTCTTGTAAATGTCAAACCAATTTTTCGGTAAACCCAAAGAGGTAGGATCCAGGCCTAAAACACAGAGCAATAAGGAGGGAACCTGACCTTCCAAGCGGTAAGGAAGATCTGGCGTCATGGGGCGGAGCTAAGGGTTTTACCACCTGGGTGGGTGGTAGGAGCCAGCTTGAAGATCTTCCAGCAAGAATTAAAGTGGCAAGGAACCTGCCGGACAGTGTGGACAGAACAACATATCCATGTCCCTAGAAAGAGGGATTATTACCTCCCTCTTCTGACTTGTGATACCTCTACTAATACACCCTAACATCCCCCTAGCCTTACCTACTGCTTTAGTGGTCTGCCTGGATGATTTCAGGTCATCAGTGATGATGATGCCCAAGACTCTTTCTTCCCTTGCGACTGCTAGCAACTCCCCTTCCGGCCTATAGGTGGCTTCAGGGTTTCTCTTCCCTATGTGCATGATCTTGCACTTACAAACATACAAAATTTGCCAGCAGTTAAAGGCCTAGAGGTCTATCAAGTCTGCTCAAATGTGCAGCTAGCACCCCTTATTCTGCAGCTGCCCCTCCCTTCCACTCTTCCCCTTCATTGACCCTCCGCCTTGTCCTGTCCCATCCCCTTTTGAAGCAGTCCACTGTTCTACTGGATACCACTTCTGCAGGTAACGCATTCCACCCAGCCACCACCCTCTCTGTTAAAAAGTGTCTCCTCATCTCCCTCCTGAACCTTCCTCCCTCCAGTCTCATATCATGGCCCCTGGTGTCCCTCCCCTCCCTTACTTTGAACAGCCCCTCTGTACCAGTCTTGTTTATTCCTTTCATGCATTTAAAGGTTTTAATCATGCCCCCCGTCCCTCCTCTCCTCCAGTGAGTACATGTTCAACTCCTTCAGCCTCCTCTCATATGATAAGTCCCCTAGCCCCATGATCATCTTTGTCACCCTGCGCTGCACCCCCTCCAGTAACTTAATGTCCCTCTTCAGATACGGGTGCCAGTACTGCACGCAGTACTCCAGGTGTGGTCTAACTAATAACCTATACAGTGGCAGAATCACCTCCTCCCTCCTCGAGGATATACCCCTTGCAATACAATCCAGCATTTTGTTGGCCTTTGCAGCTGCCTTCCTACATTGTGCCGAGTTGTCCATTGACCCTGTAATGAGCACCCCCAGATCCTTCTCCTCCTCTGTCTGGGCTAGCTGCACTCCCCCCAGTTGGTAACTCCTCCTTGGGTTCTTCATCCCAAAATGCAGCACCTTGCACTTTTGGCATTAAACCCCAGTTGCCAGAATGTTTGACCAGGTTTCAAGCTTTGCCATATCATCCTGCAACCCTGCTATCCCCTAGGTCATCCACCACTGCTCCTACCTTGGTATCATCAGCAAACAGACTGATCTTGCTCTTGACATCCCATGATATGTCTGCAATGAATATCCCAAACAACACTGGTCCCAACACGGGCCCTGTGGAACATCGCTCGTCACTACCCTTGGATGTGAGAGCTCCCCACCCACCACCACCCTCTATTGCCTTCCCAAGCCAGTTTCCTACCCATCTCACCAGCTTTGCACCCACCCCTGTGCCTACTAACTTACTTCACAGCCTTCCATGCGGCACCGAGTCGAATGCCTTACTGAAGTAAATACAGGACATCCACTGCATTTGCACATCTCTGCATTAAACCCCAGCTGCCACTCTTTCGACCATTTTGCTAGTTTATTCAGATCTCTTCTCATTCTGCCCCACCCCATCTGGATCATCTACTCTTTTGCAGAAATTGGTGTCATCTGCAAAGACAAACCTTTCCCTACAGTCCATCTGTAATGTCACTGATGAAGATATTGAAAAGGACTGGCCACAGGACTGATCCCAGAGTTCCCCACTTGTGACTTGCATCTCTTCTGACTGCATACCATTTACTACCGCACTCTGTTTTCTGCCCGTCAAGCAGTTTGCCACCCAGTTGACCAACTTCTGACCCACCAGAGCCTACCCAGCTTATTAATCAATCTTCTTTGTGGAACAGTACCGAAAGCTTTGCTGAAGTCAAGGTAGGCGACATCAACTGCTCCCCCTTGGTCCACCACACTGGTTACCCAGTCAAAAAAAATCTGTGAGATTACTTTGACAGGACCTTCCTTTTGTAAACCCATGCTGTCTTGGATCCTGTGCTTCTATGGATTCCAGGTGTCGCACTACCCCTTTCCTTAAGGAGTGCCTCCATAATCCTGCCCACTACTGAGGTAAGACTGACTGGTCTGTAGTTCCCTGCCTCCTCCCTGCAACCACTCTTGTGGAGCGGGATCACATGAGCCCTTCTCCAGTGTTCTGGGACCTCTCCTGTGCTCAGAGACTCACTAAACAGTTCTGATAATGGCTCTGCTAGTTCCACCCTTAGGAGGGTTCGACCTTAACATTGTTTTACTAGCCCTGAACCTAGTGCAAGCTGGCCAAGGCTAGTGCAGCTAACCCTTTACTTGTCCGTCTTGACTAGTGCAGGTTTTTCATGGCTGTTAATGAAGTTGAGAAAGTCCCTACTTTAGCATGCTGTAGTCCTTTTGCTAATCTCCCTCAGTGTTCTAGGTGGCCTGGTGTGATTAACAGCTCATTAAGAGCTGCAATTATCTGGCAGTTCAAGAGGGGGATCCAACAAAAGACTCAATGTGAGTCATTATCACTCGATTGTTAGGACATTCAGCTAGTGTGCAAGCCGCGATCAAGGGGAGAGTGTTGTTAAGTCACTAGCTTCCAGTTTGCTGAACTTGTCTTTGATTTGTCCCACAATATTAGAATCAGTGTGCCTCATTTCCCAACCTTTTGAGTGCTTGTATCCAACACTGCAGTGACAGAATGCTATCATGTATACATGGTCTGCCCAGCCAGGTGGTCTGTCCACTCTATACTTTCTCTGGACACCACTGCAGACTAGGCTCTGAAGTGGCCATCCATAGACCAACAGCTGCCATTACTGACTGGTGTAATGGAACACTAGTCAATGCCATCAATGCAGTGCCACCGAGCATGTCATTTCACCCTAAAAACAATGCTTTGGAGCATGTATGGTACAAAGCAAAACCTTAGTAAAATATATAATCTGAAGGGTTAAAATAGGCATTCCTGGTGTGCATAGATCATTCTATATAGAAAGAGAGGTAGTACAGCAACATGCCTGTATACTGTTTCCTTTTGACTGATGAAAAGACACTATTGTGAAAAATCTGTTTTTGGTAGGGCAGTGCATGTAAAATATGAAAATTACATACCTACCGTAATTATGATCTGTGTATCTTCACCATTCATCACAGATGGGTATCTGGCCGGAGGTCAGGACCCTGCGGGAGCTTTTATTTTATTTTTTTAAAAGCTAGGCGAAGCCGACACACCATCGGAGCCACCCTCGGGGCCGACGCACTGCGTGGCACTCGTGGGTTGGCCGTTAGGCTGTGTTGACTCCGCCTGCTTGCCAGTTCTGAGTCACCGGAGAGGTAAGAGGAAGGGAGTGGAGGGTGGGACAAGGGAGTCCAAGGGACAGAAAAAGGAAAAGATGTATGAACTAAAAGGAGAAATAACGATGGAGAGGACAGAAAAGTAAGAGGTTAGAAACTAAAGGGGATTCGGAGGGAAGAGGGGTAGGGTGGGTAAAGAATTTGAGAGAGGGAGAAGGATAACATATCCTGACCCTGGTCCGTCTCCAGATTGTATAGGAATTGCAAGGAGTAGCTAAGCTTTCTGGCAGAATTCAGGGCATGGAACAGCTGGCAAACACTCCAGATAAGCAGTCTCGGCTATTCTGGAAGAAGGACAGGATACAGGGATTCAGCACCATCTCAAGGAAAGATTTTTTAGTGAAAAAAGGGTTTTTGTTTTTTTTTTAGGAGAAATAGGTTGGATGGAAACAGGGAGGAGGAGAGAAGGAGGGCAACTACCAACTCACAGGGGTGGAGACAAGGTACTGGAGAAGGAGTGCCGCTCGAGCTATCCACTCTTCCTGGAAAAATACTCCCCTGTGTGTCCCAATTTTACCCCACTCCTAGAGAGGATAGGGGGAGTCACAGAGAGGGAGGGGGACCCAGAGACTGAGGCCCCAGGGGATGGAGAGAAGTTGTGATGAATATGAAGATACACAGAAAGATCATAATTACGGTAAGTACGTAATTTTTATATCTTATCTGTGTCAATTTTCACCATTCATCACAGATGGGTGAGTACCAAGCCCCAGAAGGGGTTTTTTACACCCTAAGGGACAAAGTCCCTTAGCCCCCAGTGGGTGACACACTAAGGGGGAACCTTCAGTGCCTGGAGAGGCCCGAGAGTGGGGAAGAGAGATGGAGTCCCCCAAGGAAGGTGCTCCCGAGGCCTGGGCTCACTCTGTGGGAGAAAAATACAGGTTACTCACCTGTAACAGGAGTTCTAGGAATGGTATATGTTGTTCATCCACACTCATTGGCAGTATCCTTGCCGCTTTAAATCTTGCCGGAAGGTCTTCAAGCTTGCTCCTCCCACCCACCGGTGGTATAACTCGGCTCGCCCCCATGACGCCAGATCTGCCCGCTGGAAGCTCAGGTTAGCGCGGCCGGGATAGGAACAGGATGAACAACATATACCATTCCTAGAACTCCTGTTACAGGTGAGTAACCTGTATTTCTAGGGACATGATATGTTGTTCATCCACATCATTGGCAGACTCCTAGCAGTTCTCCGGGAGGAGGGAGGCAAGACGCACACCCCATATACTTACTTGGGAAAGAGAGACTGGAGAACCGAGGCCCCAAAACCAGCATCCCGGGCGTGACTCAAGGTCGATGTGGTAGTGGGTAATGAAGGTGTTTGCTGACTTCCAGGTAGCAGCCCTGCAGATTTCCTGGATAGGGACGCCCTGGAAGCAGCCACCGCTGCAGCAGTATGGCGGTAGAATGAGCCTTATCCCTCTGGGAGGCTCCATGCCCGCTAACTTATAGCAGAGATCTATGCAGGAGGTTACCCACCTGCTTATCGTCCGCTGGCTGCAGGTCTGCCAGATGCGCTTCAGCTGTAGGTGACAAACAGCTGGCTAACCTCTCCTGAATTTCAGCCGCGCGCCTCCTTATAATAAGCGAGCTCTCTAGGATCCAGAGTATGGAGCCTATATTCGGCCTCCGAGGTGTGATTGGGGTAGAACACCGCAGAGTCAACACCTGGTTAAGGTGAAACTCACACCACCTTCGGAAGGAATTTCGGTGGGGCAGGACAACCTTGTCCCTGTGGAAGACCAGGTAAGGAGACTCGATGGAAAGCGCCTGGAGCTCTCCCATCCTTCTGGCTGACGTGATAGCCACCAAGAAGGCGGTCTCCACGACAGGTGAGAGAGAGCACACCTGTGCATAGGTTCGAATGGTTTGCCCATGAGCTTTGCCAGTACCAGCAGTAGATCCCACGGAGGTGGGGGGTTCCCAGACTGAGGGGAAATGTGATCAAGGCCTTGAAAAAGCGCCAGACCACCTTCTCCTGGCCATCGACTGCTTCCCGCCCGCCTGTAAGCAGAGATGGCTGCCAGGTGCACCTCTTAGGGTCGCCGACCTAAGCCCTTGACTAGAAAGGGACCATAAATAGTCCAAGATGCTTGCCAAGGAACAGGAGGAAGGGTCCAAGCCTTGCCCTGACACCAAATGGAAAACCTTTTCCATTTGAAGGCATAGCATTTTCTGGTCGACTTACGGGACGCCTCAACTACATTGAGGACCTCGCGAAAGACCCAAAGCCTGGAACTCTAGCCGCCAGGAACCAGGCCAGGGTGCAGGGATTGAAGGTCCGGATGGAACACCTTCCCTGATTGACTGAGAGCAGGTCCGGGCGAGCTGGAAGCTGCCGGAGTCCTGGAGCTGAGACTGAGGAGATCTGGTACCAGAACTGGCGAGGCCAGTCTGGGGCTATCAGAATCACCTGCGCCTTGTCCTCCTCGCCTTGAGAAGCACCTTGGATCAAGGGAAATGGGGAAAGGCGAAAGAGGCCCGGGGTCCATTGCCTCGAGAAGGCATCCCTGCAGCGAGCCCTGCTGAGGGGGCGGCATGGAACAGACTCAGCTTCGCTCTCTGTGGAGGCAAACAGGTCCACCTGAGGTGTGCCCCAAAGGGAGAACAGATGCTGTACTACCTCCGCAGGAGAGACCACTGGGATGCAGCCCCTATCCGCTCAGGGCATCGGCCAGGGTGTTGGAGGCTCCTGCCACGTGAATGGCTAGGAGATCCGCCCAGGCTGCGCATACGAGCGACTAAATGCGGAGAGCTTCCTTGCATAGAAGCATGGAGCGGGCCCCGCCCTGGCGGTTTAGATAGTACATGGTCGTGGATTGTCCGCCTGACTCGGACCACTTGACCCCGGAGGAACGGAGCAAAGGCGGTGAGAGCTAGGGCGGACCGCCGAGCTCCAGCAGGTTGATGTGGCATCGGACTCCCAAGGGGACCAGAGGCCATGAGCCGTGTTCCCCCAGATGGGCACCCCAACCCATCAGAGAGGCATCGGTCGACAGAGAGACCGACTGCTCGGGCGGACGAACGGGATGCCCTCCTGCAATTGATCTGGAACGTCCACCACTGGAGAGCATTCCACATCCCCTGTGTCACCGACACAAGCTGGTCCAAGGGATCGCAGCGCCAGACCACTGGCTGGCCAGTCCCACTGAAGGGGACGCATGTTCCAGCGGGCCCAACGGACCACGCTGGTACAGGCCGCCATGAGACCCAGGAGGCGAGGAAGTCCCGGCAGGCGCAATTGCCCAACCAGAAATGATCGGGCAAAGGAGGAAAGAACCTCGGCCCTGTCCGCGGAGCCGCGCCTGGCTCAAGAGAGTCGAGCTGCGCCCGATGAATAAAATCACCTGCTTCGCTCGAGTCTGACTTGGCCTCGTTGACAAGGAGGCCCAGTTGAGAGCAGACCTGGAGGCCAGATCTCTGACCACTCCGCCTCCTTCCTGGAGGGAGCTGCTATCAGCCAGTCGTCCAGGTAAGGGTACACCCGACCCTCGGCCGCGAGGAATGCTGTCACCACTGCCATGCATTTGGTGAAGACCCTGAGCTGGAGACAAGCCAAGGGCATGGCTTGAACTCGAGAGAGATCCTTCCGCCGAAGCGAAGGAATCTCTGGTGAGACGGACGGATAGGGACGTGAAAACGCACACCCCTGCAAGTCCAGAGAGCAGAACCACACGCCTGCTCCAAGGATGGTATTATCTGAGCCAGAGTGACCATCCTGAAGGTTCGAGACCTTAGGAACTTGTTTAGGTCGGTAGGTCGAGAATGGGGCGCCAGCCCCCGTCTGCTTGAACCAGGAAGTACCTGGACACAAACCCTGGGTCTGAAGGAGGGTCCACCACCTCTTACCACCTCCTTCTGGAGGAGGAGTGATGTCGGCTCGACGAGCCGCCAGTGAGGCTGGGATCCCGGCCCCCGAGGGCGACGGCTCTGAAGGGTGGTGCCTGCTCGAATTCCAGAGGCAGGCTCTTCCCACCACCTTCCAAGACCCACCTGTCCGTGGTAACAGCGACCAGGCGGAACGGAAGTGCCTGGAGCCGCCTCCCACGGGGACCCAGGGGTAAGGTGACGGGATGGGGCACACCCTCAGCCCGTCACTGGGCAGGCTTGGAGGAGGGACCGCCGAGGGACCTCCTGGGCCCTTTCCTCCCTGCCTCCTGTTAGAGGAAGCCAGCGGCTTGGGTTTGGGATGCCACACGAGCCTGCTGGCCCTGACGCTGTTGGCCGGGCGCCGGGGCACAGAAGGACGAAGGGCTTAGGCTGTGGTTTGCGCCTTTGTCCTTCTGAGCGAAGAGACCGAGTCCAAGGTGGCATTGACTCTCGATCCTCTGCAGGTGACCTTCCACCCCAGGGCTCAAGAGGTCAGTCCCAAAAGGGAACATCCGCCAACTTGTGCTGGGTATCCAGTAAAGGTGGATATCCTCAGCCAAGCCCACGACGATAGCCACTGCGGCCGCCACCGATCTGGCACATGAGTCCCTACATCCAAAGCAGTCTGGAGCTGTTGTTTGGCCACTGCCCTGCCCTGGTCCCGCACCTGCTTAACCGTAGTCTGCAGATCGGCGGAAGATGAGGGATGACCTCATCCAGGGAGCCCAACAGGGCATGAGAAAATGTGCCATGAGGACGGCCGAACTGGCCTGACGAAGGCCGAGAGAGGACGAGCAGACTTTTCGCCCGACATAGTCCAATTTCTTGGACCTTGTCAGGAGGTTTGTCCATATCCTGGCGCTAAGCCGGGCGCGCTGAAAACGCTGTCGCAACCAACCCTCAGCAGAGGGGTGTTCAAAACCGGACAAGGAACCGGTAGGGACCGTGATACTTCCTGGCCATCCTGGCCAAGGCGCAGGGCAGGAAGCAGGGCGCTGCAAAGTTCCAGTGCTGGACCCACTATGGCCTCGCCACCGGAAAGGCCTCCGCCGGAGAATCCTCGGTCCAGAATCTCCGTGAGGGGATACCTGGCCCGCTTGAAACGGGTTCGAGCTCCATCCCGTAGACTCGAGATGAGCCGAGCAGTCCTAGGAAGGACGACGGGCTATCGCCCATTGGCTGACCTCCTGAAGACCCAAGTCCAGTCGCTTGGAGAAGAAGGAGGAATCATCTTCGGACTCGGAAGAGTCCTCGAAGAGCTGCCTCTGGCCTGAGCCACCCTTCACCTGCCGAGGTCGGTCGGGAGTGAGGGTAACTGACAGCCGATGGGTAAACCCTTAGCCGACCGAGAATCCTGGTCGGAGCCCCAATTGGTGGCTGTGGAGGCGGAGGTTCCACCGCAATCGTGGAGCAGCTGGTTTTGGCCTAACAACCGCCTGGGCATAGGCTCGGCAAGTCGAGGGGTTGTGTCGCCGCCCGTGACAGTTACTTAATGGCCGAAGGCGCCGAGTCGGCTTATTCCCGCCAGGAGGAGCTGTTGCAACATAAGGTCTCGCATCACGACGCACTTACGCCAGCCTCCCTCATCCGAGGAGGAGGACGAGGACGAGCGGCGACGCCGCCATCGTGTGCCGAGACCGAGACCGCTTATGACGGTGGGAACGCTGGACCGCTGAAGAGGTCCGAGACCGAGACCAGAGTCCCGGAATTTCCGGGTCGGTGCAGGAGGTGTCGGCGGAACCGACACCTTCGGCTCGAAGGTCCATCCGAGGGCTCCGGAACCGAGGCACAGGCGAGCCCACGGATCCCAACCTCCTCCGGGGAACCGGGAGAGGGAATCTCGGCTCAAAGGCGACAGCCCGTCCAATGGGTCAGAAAAATCTCGACTTCATCAGTGGGAGTCTCGGTCAACTGACCTGACGGGACACCGTGGAGGCCAGTGGCCGGGTCAGCGGGGTCGACCGGGGCCGGACGGTCGACGGCCCGGGAGGGGGACCTTCCCGTCCCAAGAGCCGACGAGAGGGACTTTACCTGTCCTCTTTTTGGACCGAGAAAAGGTCCAGCAGACGCAGGCCCTTCTCCTTTAGTGGAGAGGGACAGACAAAGCTCCTTAAAGGAAGCCGTGTAGGAAGAACCCAGAGAGCGTGACAAATGCCGCCGCCGAGGAAGATACGGGCCCGCGCCGCCTCTTCGAGGGCGACCATCCGCCGAGCTGATCCGCCGAGCCCGCCGCCGCTGACACCGCCAACCGGCCTCCTTGACTTCACCGAGGGAACGCTCGGACGCCCAGTTGCAATCGGGCAGCACGGTCTTCGAGGACGAGGTCCGAGAAAGATGAGCACAGGTCGCAAGCCCGCGGTCGGCTCAAGGCCTAAGCAGTAGACACGGGAGTGGGATCCGCCCGAGACATCTTCTGCCCGCATGGGCATCTCCGAAATCCGGGAGTCGATTTATCCATCGCAGCCGCGAGGGATCGAAGACTGAAGTCTTTTTGCAAAATATTATTTTTAAATCCGCAAACGGAGAAATAGGAACCAGCCACAAACGCAGAGCGTTAAGGAGGGAACCTGAGCTTCCAAGCGGTAAGGAAGATCTGGCGTCATGGGGCGGAGCCGAGAGTTATACCACCCGGGTGGGTGGGAGGAGCAAGCTTGAAGACCTTCCGGCAAGATTTAAAGCGGCAAGGATACTGCCAATGAGTGTGGATGAACAACATATCCATGTCCTAGAAGGTAGGTTCCCTGGTGGTGGAGTTAATCACCCATGCCGGGCCAAGGGTGATAACCGGAAAGACACAGCCATGCCATCCGCCTAGTGCAGATCGCTGTCCCTCGACCCTTGATAGTTACCTCATTGGCATCATAAGATGCCCTTGCTTGGTGCCTTGCTAGCTCCAGGCCACGCGCAGAGAGTGCAATGGCTTGTCTGGTTTGCTCCATGTCAGGCAATGAGGCTAGGAGCTGACCTAGCCTGGACCACAAGAACCTGTCGTAGGCTGCATAGTGGGCCTGATGTGCAGAGACAGAGAGAAGTAACCATGCCGAGTAGAAAGTCCTCCTACCCCAGAAATCAAAATCTAAGGAGTCTTGATCTGGGGGCAGTTAACGGTGAAGGGCACGAAGCCCATCAGGAGTATCCAACTGCGTCAATCCAGACTGTGGATGAGGCATGGAACCTGGAGACTCCAGGGATGCGCAATACCTCTGGCTAAGATCCCTTGGGGCAGGAACTCCGGAGAAGGACCTCTGCCAGGAACGCAATGATGCCTCAAGAAAGGGAGCCGGCTAGGGCGGCACCACAAGGGAGGCCTCACCAAAATTGCCTGGAAAGGCATGCGCCGAAAGTTCAGGATTGCAATAGTGGAAGGAGTAGGTGCAAATCCTCCAACATCCTCATGAGGAATTGCTGATACTCAGAGAGAGCTGTCAGCCGGAGAGATGTGGACAGAGGGTTCCGCTTCCTCGAAGAGGGGATGAGGAGCTGGAGGTCACGCCTGTTCAGTGGGTGGGGGTGGGGAGTTGAAAACCTGGCTGTCCATTGCCCTAACAGAGAAAACTGAGCAGCCACTGCCTGAACTGCTCCAAGGTAAGACGCCGCTAGGAACAAGGATGCCTGGGAGCGCAGGACAGTGTGGCAGAGGGATGAGGATAGAGCCGAGAAGAGAAGTCGGCTGACCTCTGCCTGGGCTAAGGAGCGGACTGTGGGCACCCGCGGAAGAAGGTGCCCCGGAAGACCCCAAAGCTGACAGCTGAACAACCACATCGGTACTGCCCTGGCTGCGCCCGAAGAATTCCCGTGAGGCGACTAGGGCCATATAGGTCCAGAAGGACGGTCCCTGCCTCAAAAGAATGAGACTCTCTCAAAGAGACCGAGAGGAAGAGTGGAGATCCGACTACGGCTTCTCCCAGGGCCCGGTGGACCCCAGAAAAGGCTGACGCACGACCCCACACCCCCACCCAGAGTCTTAAAGAGCCCTCCTCCTTCTCGAGAGGGCCAGCCTAGGTAGCTGGCATCTCTGGACAGCCCCCGAAGGGGCTATCCAGGGTGCAGTACTCTCCCCCCCGCAGGTACTCTGATCGGCCCCAAAGTTGGGTGATCAAGGCACGCCACCAGAGGGGGTACCGCAACTGAGGGGTCAGTGAAATCGCCAACACCAGGCTGCAGAGCTATGGTGGCCCGCACCACTGTCTGCTGGTCAACACCCCTGACCCTAGTCTTGGTAGCCACCGACCTCACCTCAGAAGGGGGACTGACTCCGACTGGTCGAAAAGACTACCGTGCTGCCCACCTCAACAGCCAACCCAGAGGGGTCAGACTGCACGTCAGACTCAGAGCTCGACACCGTCTTCAAGGAGGTAGAGTACGAGGCCCTGTGCCAAACCGTGGGAGGGCAGACAGAGCCATCCTTACCACCAGGCCCAGAGACCACAGCTGTGCCTGAGTCGGTGCCAGCGCCTCCCACAATCCTGCGAGTAGAATCCGAGGGAGGCGCGGCCCCAGCCCGAGCCAGAGATCCAGAGCTGGGACCAGTCACGGCACTGACAACAGCGCCGAGGATGGCTCCGAAGGTGGACATGGCACCAAGCATGACGCCGACTGAGGGAACCGAAGGCCCCATGGCGCCGAGCCTCGGTAAAGGACGGCGTTGCAGTAGATCTCTCGGCGCCATTAACAGTGTTGGCGCCGCGAGTGGCTTTCGACAGAGGTCACGGAGCCGCGCGACAAGTCGGCGCCGATGACGCCACCATCAGGACCCACGGCGCCGACCCTGGCCTTCTGAGACGCGCGAGGGACACCGGGATAGCCTTCACCTCCGAAGGGGCAATTGCCATGGTGGCGCCTCCTGCCTGCTCCCGAGAAGGAGCGGGACGGGCCTCCTGCATCGTGGAAGAAGCCTCGACAACGGCGAGGCTAGAAGTAGCCGAGGCTTCCTCCTCCACGGTCCTTACAGAACTGGGAGGGGACCCAGAAGAAAGGCAGAGAGAGCGTGGCTTGGCCCGACCAGTGCGCACCCCACCCCCAAAAGTCGGCAGAGCTCGCCCCTCTTTCCATGCGCGTTGTTTCGAGGACCCGGCGGTCCATGGAGAAGCAGGCGTCGCATGAATCCATGTCTTGAAGCGGGCCAAGACACGAGAGACACCGGTCTGTGACGCAGAAATTTCAGACGCATGGGCACCATCGCATGGGGGGCCAACCTATCTTGGAAGATTTCTTGCCCTCCGACCAAGTCATGACCTACAGGGGGGACGACAAAAAAAAAACCACCCACCAAAAACAGACTCGACGTTGCAAAAAAGAATAATAACAGAAAGATCTTACCGGGCAACGTCGAGTAAGCAACACAGAACTGGCAAGATAACCGACGGACTTTGGCACGAGATATGCGTCATGGAAAAACTGCGATGCAGGCCTCAGATTCTTTCTAGCTTCCACACGAGGTGACCTCTACGGCGGGAGACGAAGAACTGCCAGGCAGGCGGAGTAGACACAGCCTAACGGTCAACCAGCGAGCGCCTAATGAAAAGCCGCTGATGGTGTGTCGGCCCGCTTTACCTTTAAAAAAAAAAAAAGTTCCCACGGGGTCCTGACCTCCGCAAGATACCCATCTCTGATGAATGGTGAAGACTGACACAGATAAGATCAATATTTTAATGCCTGGTATATATAAACAGATATGTCAAAGTTTCTTACATCCCAAGCCCCCTGTGTTTGTTTAACTCTCTCCAAAGAAATCCTAGCACTGCCCCTGACCCACTTCGCAGTGTAAGAAAACTTTCAGAAGTGCAGGTCTGGTTAATCCCAGGGTGGGAGATGAGTGTCTTTTTCTGCCTGATTCTGTACATTGCCCTGCAGGTCAGTATGGGACTGTGGTGACTTGTATGATGATGCTGGCTACTGTGTGTGCAGAGCTAGAACTGCCTGATTGAACATTTGCTATTATGGTATTCTCTGGTTTGGAGGGGGAAGGGGTAAAGAAAGAGGAAGCAAGGAGCACATAGGGGGGAAAAAACCCCAAACACACACACACACAAAAAAAAAAAAACAATGGGGTACACATTGCGTGTGATTGGACTGCAGTCTTTTTTTTTTTTTTGCTGGGGCAGAAAACAATGTGGGAGCAGGATAAATATGCAAAGAGTATTTCTTGGCTTGCATTTTTCCTGTATAATCGATCAAAATTGACCATTATTATTGTGGGCTAGTGCAACCATCTGCAGGCTAGTGCAATTTTTAATCAACTTGTCTGGCTGGCTAGTGCAAAAATAAGTTAAGGTTGACCCCTGACCCTTGGTTCCTTTAGTACCCTGGGATGTATACCATCAGGTCCCATTGCCTTGTCCACCTCGAGCTTATCGAGCTCTTGTAGGACTCTCTCTTTTGTGAAAGGACTAGTGCTCACCTCCCTCCCCCCTGGGTCTATGGTCCTGAGCTATGGGCCCTGCCATACCTTCTCTTCAGTAAATACTAAGCAGAAGTATCTATTTAGGATAGATGATTTTACATGGTCCTCCTCCTCGCATGCCCCCCTTATCTCCTTTGATGTTAGCAATACCTTTTCTGGACTTTCTCCTTTCACTAATGTATCTATAGAAAGTCTTGTCACCTTCTTTTACTGTTTGCGTTAGTGTTTCCTCAGTTTGGGCCTTTGCCTGCCTTACTGCCTTCCCTGCTTCCCTTAGGGAAGTTTGGTATGCCTCCCTATCTTCATCCCGCTGTGTTCCCTTATATTTCCTAAAGTCCAGCCTTTTGGCTCTGACGTATCTGCTACTGTTTTTGAGAACCAAAGTGGTGTCCTTCTTTTGCACTTCCTTTTCTCTATAACACAACGGGATGTTGCTTCAAGTACTGCATCCTTAATACTTGCCCACTTTACCTGTACCCCCTCACCTGTATTTCTTTTTTGCCAGGGCTAGCTTAACTCTCTTGGCCATCTTATCAAAGTCAGCTCCTCTGAAGTCCCATATTTTTGCCTTGGAATGGGATGATTTAGTTGTAGTGGCCAAACTGAACCATTGGTCACTGGCCCCCAGGTGACCTTCTACCTGGAGATCTGTGATCCTTTCCCTGTTAGTCAGTACTAGAGCTAGGATAGCCCTGTCTCTTGTGGGTTGTTTGAAGCCCTCTCCCTGCAGAGAATCCACCATGTGTCTAGTTCTGGAAGACGTTCCTGCTGGTACTGACCAATCTGTATCTGGCATGTTAATCTCTCCCACTATCAGAACCTCCCCTTTAGCTGTCATGTTTGTACATCTTCTAACAGTAATGTATCCATGTCCTCCCCCTGGTCTGGGGGCCTGTAGACAACCCCAGTTCTTATGGCTGTCCCATTTCCTATTTCCAGGGTGACCCACAGTTCTTCAGACTCCTTATGTGTATTCTGAATTTCTGTAGCTTTGATATTTTCACTGACATACAGGGCCACTCCACCCCCTCCCCTTTTTTGCACCTTGGTCTCTTCTGAAAAGTACAAAGGCAGGTACCAAAGTCTTTCAAGTGTGGTTACTGGTAAACCACGTCTCACTAATTGCTACTATGTCCAGTTTAGCCTCTCATTATTGCCTGCAGGTCTGGGATCTTGTTTCCCCAGACTGCGAGCATTTGTGTACTTGATTTTCCATTGGCCGGATTTTGGTGTGTTAGTTGTTGGGTGAGGGCTGGCGTTTCCTCTGTGCGTTGTATGGGGAGTTGGACCTTTTTCCTTACTTGGTGATGCAAAAGAAATGCAAACATGCTGAACTCCTGTTTGACCACTAGCTGAGGGGGGGAGGGGTGTTCTTTCCATTCAACGTATGGGGTGCTGCACCCATCTCCCCCGTTTAACATTAAAGCAGCAGTGTTGGTTACTCAGCATAAAATGTCAATTTAGTTTTTTTTTCTAAAGCAAGGCTGTATTTCTGGTATCCTTAGATTTGTCCTGCACGTACCAGAAATGATTTAAAAATATTTTTAAAACAGCTTTTATAACAGTTAGGCAATTAACAAGTCATTAAAGATGACTGCTACTCAGTTTTAAAAAATAATTCCACTGACGTTACCTTTTGAATGTACATACTAGATTCATACTATGGACATATTAGGATGGTCTTATAGTACGTTTCTCTGATGGTAAACAGCACAGCTATTTTTAAGTATGGCCAGGATGGGTGTGGGAACTTACTAAGTAGTGACAAATGCTATTCTTTTAAAGTAACTACACAAGTTTTCAATTTGGAATTAAAATAAAAAATCTACAACATCTGTAAAATTGTAATACTTACCTCTTTTTGCCAGTATCTAATTTTTGACTGATGTTCTGCAATGTGACTGTCAATCTGCTCTATCTTCAATCTAATATTCAAAGCCTCTTTTTGAAGTGCATGTTCACTTTCCTGGATTGTTTTAATATCCTGTAGCAGATTTCGATGCTGCTCCTGAACTTCTGGTAAGGACTCCTGAACAAGATGTGTAAAGATTACTTTAGGTAAGCAAGCTACCCCACCCCTCCCTGCAAAAAAGAATTACCATGATAATAGTAAAACCACTCACTTCAGCTTGTTTACATTCTTTCATCACAACAGTAGCCATTTCCTCTAGTTTCTCAAGTTCCAGAGTCAATTCTTTAGTCTCTTTTTCATTTTCTGTGATCTCCTGCTCTGTACGCAAGGCTGAATCTTCTGCTTTTTTAAGGTTTCTGGATGGTGGTTATTGTTTTGGAGGGGGGGAAGAAGAAGAAGAAATCAACAAATGAACTGATAAGAAAAAATTACTTACCATAGTAATCTTTCTTCTTCCCCAGTGATGCTCAGATATTCATAACTTTATGCAGTAAGCCTGGAGAGTTGGACTTCCCAGAGAGATGGAACACATGTAAATAAGTAGAATTCTCTGCACATGAGCATCTTTCAAATACTACCTCTACCAACTGTAGTGTTCTAACCTCTTCAGATTTGTGACAAGCCTGGAAGTCAGTCATTAGGAGACTACTGTAAAGTACAGTTACGTAAGAACTTACCGTAACAGTAGATCTTTGAGAACAGCTCTTGCAGCAGGTAACACTATTAGGGTTCAAGCCGGCAGGCGTCAGGACCCGCAATTCTTCTAGCTAGCTATCTTCAGCGGACCGCTCCAACGTCCTGTTCTGCCTCCGGCGTCAGGCGAGTACATAAGGGGCGGTCCCGCCAGATTCCCCAGTTCTCCCGCCGGAGACGTCCGGCCGCAGGATGACATCAGAATGGGAGACCGAGGATCCATCATCAGAAGACGAAGGGGCATAAGCCCCTGCCAAAGGCGCTGAAAGCCATGCCTCCTCCAAGGGGGAAGGTGGGCGGGAAGGTACCTGCTGCAAGAACTGTTCTCGAAGATCTACTGTTACGGTAAGTTCTTACGTAACTGTACTATCTTACTTCGAGATACAGCTCTTGCAGCAGGTAACACTATTAGGACTGATTTCCAAGCAGTAACGCTTGTAAGCATACTGGGAGGAGGAGATTGGAAAATATCCATGCCAAGTCCTGACTCTAGGACAGGAGACCCTGTAGCACGGCCAGGCCAAAACCGGCTCTTCGCCGTGAGGCAATGTCCAGGCTATAATGCCTGATAAAAGTGTGTACAGAGCTCCAAGTAGCTGCAGCACAAATGGCAGAGGTGAAGAGACGCGTGAGTGCTCTGCAAAGGAGGTAACACCCTCCTTGTGGAATGGCCCTGGACTGTACCCGGGAGGGGCTTCTGTTTGGTATTGTAGCAGCATGATATACACTGGACAAGCCAGCGAGAAAGTGACTGCTTTGATAATGGTTGGCCCATCATCCTCTCAGCAAAGGAAACGAAGAGTTGCTCCGATTTGCGGAGCTGTTTTGTTCTGTTTAAGTAGTACCTTAGACAGCGGTGAACATCCAGGGTGTGAAGTAGAGCTTCTCCTCTATTGGAGTACTTAGGAAAATAGACAGGCAGGTCAATGTCCTGATTGAGAGTGAGGGTGGAGACCACCTTAGGCAAAATCTTAGGATTCGTCCTCAGGGACACTCTGTCCTGGTGGAAAATCAAATAGGGTTCCTTACACATAGGCTTGAAGCTCAGAAATTCTCCTTGCTGACGTAACAGCAACTAAAAATAACGCTTTCCAAGACAGAAACGTAGCTCGCAATCCGCGGCAGGTTCAAAGGGGGGAAGCGTGAGTTGTTCCAGGACAAAGAGCAAGTCCCATGGAGGAACTGGATCCTTAATGGGTGGCCTAAGGTGTAACACCCCCCTCTCAGGAAGTCTCGAGAGGCATCAAGCTGTGCCACTGTGCGCTGTCCCACCGGGAAGTGGTAAGCAGAAATAGCGCAGAGGTGCACTTTGATATAGGAGTAGGCTAGATCCGACTGGAAAAGGGCGAGCAGGTAATCTAACACCGCTTTCACCGGCAACCTAGAGGGGAAGGTTATGGTTCGCGTAATTACGGAACAAAAACGGCGCTTCATTTCATGGCGTGACGTCGCATGCATTGGCCGGCTTTCTGGCTCATAAAAAGGACTTCCCCACCTCGCGGCGTAGACCCCAGCGCAAGAAATGGCTATGTCTCTAGGAGCCATGCATGCAGGTTCAGTGAACGTAAGTCCGGATGGACCAGTGAACCTTTCTCGTGAGACAAGAGATGGGAGCTGAAAGGCAACGGAGCGGAGGTTCCCGGACAGCTGCGTAGCAAGAGGAGCCATATCGCCTAGGCCAGAAAGGGCTACCAGGATCAGAGTTGCACGCTCCCTCGCAGTATGAGAACTCCTCTGGATCAACGGGAAGGAGGGAAGGCGTGAGGAAGCTGTTCGTCCAGGAGAGGACAACACGCCTCGTCAGAAAACACCAGGCCCTGGATCTAGCGAGCAAAAATTGGGCAGTTTATGCTGGATGGGGAAGTTAATAAGTCCAACTCTGGAGCTCCCCATCATAGAAACAGAACCTCTGCTATCTCTTGAAGGAGTTCCCATTCGTGGATCCTGGCCTGGGAGCGACTCAGGCCATCCGCAATTGTGTTGTTCACGCCGGGAACGTGAACTGCAATCAGGCTCGCGCCATGTCGGATTACCCAATCCCACACTCTCATTGCCTCCTGGCAAAGGGGGTAAGAGTATGCGCTTCCTTGTTTGTTGAGGTAATACATCACCGCGGTTGTCTGTCTGAAGCAGAAGAGTACTGGCAGGATCTCTGACTGAAAAGCCAGCAGGGCATATAGGACCGCCTCATCTCCAGGACGCTGATATGGAGGTGAGCCTGAGGGGTCCATGTTCCTGGGACTTCACCCCGTTCAGGTGTGCACCCCACCCCAGCCCTGAGGCATCTGTGGTGAGGATTACCTCCGGGGACTGGCGCTATAAACGGGACACCCGCAGAGAGTGTACCTGGGTCTAGCCACCACTGCCAGTCTCGAATCACGGCATTTGTGATTCTGACCGGATGCTGCATGTGGTCTTGCCTTTGGTCCCACTGCACCCTGAGCATCCACTGGGTCACCCGCATGTGGAGCCTTGCCAAAGGGACGGTTGGAATGGCTGCAGCCATGTGTTCGAGCAAGAAAAGGACCGACCTGGCGGTGACGGGCTATTTCTTCGAAGATCCCTGATGAGGGATATGATGCGCTCGCCTGTCGTCGGGGAGAAAGGCTTTCCCCGGATGGTGGTGTCCAGAACTGCTCCTATGAACTGCAATTTCTAGGATGGTACGAGGAGTGACTTCGTAGTTGATGAGGATGCCCAAGGACTGAAACAGTTCTTGAGTGCTTTGAATAGCCATCAACAGTGCCTCTTTGGAGGCGCCATGAGAAGCCAATCGTCAGATGCGGGAACATGTAGTGGCCCTGTCTCCCCTTAGGAAACGCTGCCACGACTGCCATGCATTTGGTAAAGACCCTAGGGGCAAGGACAGTCCGAATGGAAGAGCTCGGAACTGGAAATGGTGGCAAAGAAACTCAAGCGCAGGAACTCCTGTGCGCTGAAGCTACAGGGATATGCAGGATCATCCTCAGCATGTCTAGGACGCAAAAGCGTCCTTCTTTAGCATGGAATAAGACCTTGAAAAGTCACCATGGAATAAACGTAGGCTGACCGACAGATTGAGGTCGCTGAGGTCCAAGATTGAACGGAGGTCCCTGTTTTCTTTGGAACCAGAAAGAAGTGAGAATAGTATCCGAACCCTCTCTGGTTCTCTGGGACGTACTCCACCGCTCCCTTTTGCAGGAGTGCAAGTATCTCTTGCCTGATAAGCAGTTTGTGCTGACCGATAACGGAGAGCAGAGGAGGAGCCACGGGTGGCTTGTCTGCGAATTCTATAAAGTGGCCTCTTTAGACCAACTGAAGAACCCACCTGTCGGTAGTTATAGACTGCCATCCTGGCAGGTACTCACGATGACGACCCCCACCTTGATGTCCTGTTGATCCTGAGGGCGGGGCCAGGAAGGGAGTCAGGCTGTGGCGGCTGAGGGACCCGAGGGCTGGGCTGGTGCAGCTGGGCGCTGGCTTCGCCCGCGGGACTGTCTACCCTGGGCTCTGGGCGAACAAGCCCTTCTGCTGTGGACGGTGCAAGGACAATTGTCTCTGCGTCCGTCCTCGGAAACCGCTTTGGTTCCTACAAAAGGAACTAAGCCTCGGTCGGTACATTGCCAGGACTGACCTCACCGCCTTCCTGGCCTCTTGGAGCTTGGTGAGGACCTTCTCAGAGGGCTCACCAAAGAGAACTTCTCCCTCAAAAGAGGCGTCCATGATATTTTTCTGGACGTCTGGGGTAAATCCGGAGGCACGGAGCCATGAGTGTCTCCGGAGGAATACGCCTGAAGCTGCTGCTCTGGCCAAGGAGTCCGCGGAATCATATGCGGCTCGCAGCACCTGGGTTCCCACGTCCGAACCTGTGCGGAGGAGCTGCAACATCTCCTCCTTCTGGCATTTTTTCTGACAGATCCAGTCCCTGTTCCCACAAGGCATTTTGGAACTGCACCATGTGGGTCAAGTAGTTCAGGGATCTGATGGCGCAAGTAGCGGAAGCATACGTGTGCCTGCCCATAGCGCCCAGCTGTTTGGACTCTGGGTCCGGTGGCAGGGTGCTCAAATGTCGCATGATCTCTGTGACCGGGTCATAAGAGGCTGCTTTGACCAGAAAGTCGGCCAGAGGATGTTGGGCAAATACTGGTCCTCCTTAGAAGCCTTGTCAGCCGGTCCAGCTTTCTTGGCATCGCCGAGGCGAGTGTGGGCGCTTCCACGCTGCCTTGATGGCGTCCACAAAGTGGACACCAAGGGTGGTACCACCACAGGCTTAGGATCTTTCTGCCAAAGATACCTGGCAAGGCGTAGTCTCTCTGGGTCTAATTCTTCCGCATCCCAGCCCATGTTCTCTTGGATATGTCGTATGATCTCAGAGAACGATGGGTCATCCGGAGGAGATCTAGGAAGCTCACGTGGGTCCGGAGAGGGGATGTGGATCGGAAAGGGGCATCTGGATCCTGAGAATTCCGATCCCGTGTCCTCCGTTGAAGGCGAAAGGCTGCGTCTTCTGGGTCTCTTGGGGCTGGGTGACCCTGAAGAAGATCTAGACGGAGGTCTCCTTTTGTCTGGTCTCCCCCTAGGAGGATCCGTAGGCTCCTGGGGGAAGGTATTGGCCTGCAGCCCCAGATGGAGTGGGGAAGCAGGAGCTGGAGGAGTCAGAGGAGGAGGAGGAGGTGTGGGAACCATATCCTTTTAATGGTATCCCACCAGTAAGTGAAAAGCCTCCTTGACCTCAGAAATGCAAAGACCCACGATGACGGACAGGACCAGGTTCATGCAAATCTGGTCCTCGAGCTCGTCAACTCCTCCTCCGTAATAAAGTGTCCTGACCGACATTGGTAGGAGGCGTCGAGGTCCTCTTCTGACTGAGGACGCCGGTCCCCCTACCGACCAACCAGAGGGCGAGGCCTGACCGGCGACGGCTCCTGGGACCTGTGAGAGGCCGACGTCGGACGAGCTGGCGTCGGATCCAACAGTCTCTTGAGAGAGGTAAGCTCCTTGGTCTTCCGCTAGGGAGGAGGAGGCAAGGAGGCAGATCTGATGTAGGGCTCAGAATGGCGGGAACCCGACTTGTGGCGGTGATGATGGTCCCCAGACCTAACCAGGGCTTTGGAGGACGAAGATGGGGGCCTGGAGGTCCTGGCCTGTGAGGAGGAAGAGGATCCGGAAGGTTTCTTCCACACTTGGCGGGGGAGGCTGAGAACGGGCCAGGGAGGGGAGGCGAGCAGTCGGACTGGGAGCCGAACTACGAGAGTCGGAGGCCCTGGACGGGGACTTGGAGGAAACCTTCTCCCTGTGCTTTCCAGAATGTTTGCGGGCCTTCTCTGCAGAATCCCCCCTGGAGGAGTCCATGGCCTTGATCCTCTCTTCAAGCAAAAACGGCTGTAGATCCTTCTGGCGACTGATCCGGGCCCGGCTGTTGAATCCCTGGCAGAACATGCAGGACCGGGTGTGGATTGTCTGTGGGCCTAGGCACGGGAAGCAGGCAATCTTGAGGATCATAAGCAGGATTTCCTTCCCACAGGCGCACTTGAGGATGGCCTTCCAGCAGGTGGGAGAGGACATCAGACAGCAAGCGAGCTGGAAAAACAAACTTTCCCGAAGGAAGAACTTAACCGTGTGTGTGTAGCTAGAAAGCGAGCCAAAGGAAGTGAGACATACAAGTCGATGGCGGAAAGAACTGGGGAATCTGGCAGGACCGCCTTATGTACCTACGCCTGACGCGGAGGCGGGACTGACGTCAGCGGTCTCCGCTGAAGATAGCTAGCTAGAAGAATTCTGTGGGGTCCAGACGCCTGCTGGCTTCAGTCCTAATAGTGTTACCTGCTGCAAGAGCTGTATCTCAAAGTAAGATCTAACATTTTATAAACAAAAGGAGGGGTTATCCCTAATTAAAGCATGGAATTTAACAGAAAAAAATTCAAAGGGAGGAGAATAACATTTGACCAAACCACAAAAAAAACTCCAAAAGGAGAACACACTTAAAAACAAAACAAACAAACAAAAACATTTTAAAATGATTAAAAGCAAAGAACATGCAACAAAACAACATGGCTTGGTGGCACAGCATGCAGAGTGCAGAGGCTGATATTGCTGATGGGGAACCTGAATATGCCGGATACTAACTGGAGCACCTTTGTTGCAGCCACATCCAAGAGCAGGGCCATTCTCGATGCCCTACAGGGGAGGGAGGGGGGGTGCCTCAGACAGCTAGTTTTGGAACCCACTCGGGAGGGAGCAAACTTAGACCTGGTATTCTCAAATGGGTACAGATAGAGGATCTCTGATCTTGAAGTGGGTAGCCATCTGGGAAACAAGTGACCACCAAATAGTGTGGTGCACGATAAATTTAGCTGTAGAATCAAGCCACACAAAAACGAAAGTACTGGACTTCAGGAGGGCTGATCTTGTCAAAATGGGAGAGTGCCTCAGAAAAGCACTAGCAAACAGGCAAGAAGGTGGGGTGGAGCAACAATGTAGAAACATCAAAACCGCCATCACAGAGGCAACGATCTTTTGTGTGAAGCAAATACATCAAAATGAAAGTAAAAAACACTATGGTTCTCAAAAGAAGTGGCGGGGGAGGTAAGGGAGAAAAAAGATAGCATTCAGGAAGTATAAGGAAACACAGAAGGAGCAGGACAGAGAACTTTACCAGTTAAAGCAGAAGAGCAAAGGCCAAACTGAGGAAAAGATAGCCAACTCGGTTAAGAAGGGAGATAAAACCTTTTATAGGTACATTAGGGAGCAAAGAAAGATGAAAGCAGGGATACTGAGGCTGAATAAAGAGGAAGATGGTTGGGCAGAGAGCGACAGTAAAAAAGCAGGGATACAGAACGAATATTTCTGCTCAGTACTCACAATGGAAAAGCAGGGGGAGAGACCTAATCCAGTCAATAGAAGCACTCTGGTTAGGAGGGCGGATATATACAGGTTACTCACCTGTAACAGGAGTTCTAGGAATGGTATATGTTGTTCATCTACACTGACTGGCAGGTTCCTTGCCGCTTTAAATCTTGGCGGAAGGTCTTCAAGCTGGCTCCTTCCACCCACCTGGGTGGTAAAACTCTCGGCTCCGCCCCATGACGCCAGATCTAGCCTCGCTGGAAGCCAGGTTTCTATGCCGGCCGGGAGGTCAGGGATGAACAACATATACCATTCCTAGAACTCCTGTTACAAGTGAGTAACCTGTATTTCTAAGGACATGGATATGTTGTTCATCCACCATCTGGCAGACTCTAGCAGTTCTCCGGGAGAAGGGAGGCAAGGCACACCCCTACTTGGGAAATAAAGACTGGAGAACCGAGGCCCCAAAATCAGCATCCCGGCGTGACTCAAGGTCGATGTGGTAGTGGGTGATGAAGGTGTGTGCTGACTTCCAGATAGCAGCCCTGCAGCTTTCCTGGATAGCGACGTCCCTGGAAGCAGCCACCGATGCAGCGGTATGGTAGGTAGAATGAGCTCTTATCCCTCTGGGAGGCTCTATGCCCGCCAACCTATAGCACAGATCTATGCAGGAGGTGACCCACCTGCCTACTGTCTGCAGGTCTGCCAGGTGTGTCTTCAGCTTAGGTGACAAACAGCTGGCAAACCTCTCCCCAAACTTCAGCCGTCCGCTTCGTGTAATAAAAGAGCGCTCTTCTAGAGTCCAAAGTATGGAGCCTATATTCGGCCTCCGAGGTGTGACTGGGGTAGAACACCGGCAGAGTCAACACCTGATTAAGGTGAAACTCCGACACCACCTTTGGAAGGAACTTTGGGTGGGGGCGCAGGACAACCTTGTCCCTGTGGAAGACCAGATAGGGAGACTCGATAGAAAGTGCCTGGAACTCTCCCATCCTTCTGGCTGGCGTGATAGCCACTATGAAAGCAGTTTTCCTCGACAGGTGAGAGATGTCACACCTGTGCATCGGTTCGATTGGCTTGCCCATGAGCTTAGCCAATAGCAGCAGTAGGTCCCATGGAGGTGGAGGTTCTCGCACCGGAGGGGATATTTGATCAAGGCCTTTGAAAAGCGCCCGACCACCTTCTCCTCACGCCGACTGCTTCCCGGCCCGCCGCGGTAAGCAGAGATGGCTGCCAGGGTGCACCTAAGGGTAGTCCGATCAAGCCCTGCCGAGAAAGGTACCACAGGTAGTCCAGAGTGCTTGCCAAGGAGCAGGAGGAACAGTCCATGCCATCGCCCTGACACCACATGGAGAATCTCTCATGTGAAGGCGTAGCATTTTCTGGTCGACTCCTTATAGGACGCCTCAACGACGTTGAGGACCTCGTCGGAAAGACCCAAGGCCTGGAACTCTAGCCGCTCAGGAACCAGGCCATCAGGTGCAGGGATTGAAGGTCCGAGTGGAATACCTTCCCCTGATTGACTGAGATCAGGTCCGGGCGGGCTGGAAGCCGCCTCGGGAGCCTGGAGCTGAGACTGAGAGATCTGGATGACCAGAACTGGCGGGGCCAATCTGGGGCTACAAAATCACCTGTGTCTTGTCCCTCCTGCCGCTTGAGAAGCACGCCAGGATCAAGGAAATGGGGAAAGGCGAGAAGAGGCCCGGGCCCACGGCCTCAGAAGGCATCCCCCGCAGCGAGCCCTGCCGCGGAGGTGGGCATGAAACCGTCTCAGCTTCGCATTCTCCTTGGAGGAAAACAGGTCCACCTGAGGCGTGCTCCAGTGGGAGAACAGTTCTTGTACTACCTCCGGCAGGAGAGACCACTCATGGGACGCAGCCCCTATCCGGCTTAGGGCATCGGCCAGGGTGTTGGAGGTTCCTGCCACATGGATGGCAAGGAGATCCGCCTCCAGGCTGCGACCAAATGCAGAGAGCTTCCCTGCACAGAGGCATGGAGCGCGTCCCGCCCTGGCGGTTTAGGTAGTACATGGTCGTGGTATTGTACGTCTGGACCGGAACCACTTGACCCCGTAGAAACGGAGCGAAGGTAGTGTGGGCTAGACAAACCGCTCGAAGCTCCAGCAGGTTGATGTGGCATCGGGACTCCCGAGGGGACCAGAGGCCGTGCACTCTGTGCTCCCCCAGAAGGGCACCCCAACCCAGAGACACATCGGTCGACAGAGAGACCGTCTGTTTGGGGCGGATAAATGGGATGCCCTCCTGCAGATAGATGTGCTGGAACGGTCCACCACTGGAGAGCGTTCCACATCCCCTGGGTCACTATCACTAGCTGATCCAGCGGATTGAAATGCTATGACCATTGGCTGGCCAGCCCCCACTTAAGAGGACGCATGTACCAACGGGCCCAAAGGACCACGCTAGTTCAGGCCGCCATGAGGCCCAGGAGGTGCAGGAAGTCCCGGGTAGGGCGCAATTGCCCAACCTGAAATGATTGGGCAAATTAGGAAAGAACCTCGGCCCTGTCCACCGGGAGCCGTGCTCTGGCTCGAAGAGTCTCGAGCTCTGCCCCGATGAACTGGATGAACTGCTTTGGCACGAGTTCCGACTTGGCCTCGTTGATGAGGAGGCCAATCTGAGAGCAAACCTGGAGGGCCAGATCTCTGGACCGCTCCACCTCCGTTCTGGAGGGGGCTGCAATCAGCCAGTCGTCCAGGTAGGGGTACACCCGGACCCTTCGGCGCCGCAGGAATGCTGCCACCACTGCCATGCATTGGTGAAGACCCTGGGAGCTAGGGAAAGGCCAAGGGCATGGCCCGGAACTTGTAGAGGGATTCCTCTGCCCTGAAGCTGAGGAATCTCTGGTGGTATGGACGGATTGGGACGTGAAAGAACGTGTCCTGCAGGTCCAGAGAACAGAACCACACGCCTCATTCCAAGGATGGGATTATCTGAGCCAGAGTGACCATCCTGAAGGTCCGAGACCTTAGGAACCTGTTCAGGTCATGCAGGTCGAGAATGGTGCACCAACCCCCCCGTCCGTTTTGGGACCAGAAAGTACCTGGACACAAGCCCCTGGTCTGGAGGAGGATCCGCCACCTTCCTGATCACCTCTTTTTCGAGGAGCAGAGTGATATTGGCACGGCGAGCCGATAGAGGCGCTGCGGACCCCGTAGCCCCCAAGGGACGACGGCTCAGAAGGGCGGGCCCTGCTCGAACTCCAGGGGCAGGCCCTTTCCTACCACCTCCAGCACCCAACAGTCTGTGGTAATAGCGGACCAGGTGGAAAGGAAGTGGTGCAGCCGTCCCCCCACGGTGGGGAGTGATGAGGCTATGGGCGACACCCTCAACCCGTCACTGGGCAGGCTTAGAGGAGGGACCGGCCGAGGGACTTCCTGGGCCTTTTCCTCCCTGCTTCCTATTAGAGGAAGCCGTAGGCTTGGGTTTGGGGTGCCAAGCGCGAGCCTGCTGGCCCTGGTGCTGTTGGGCCGGATGTCCCGCAGGCGCAGAAGGGCGAAAGGACTTATGTTGCTGTTGTCGACGGCCCTTGTCCTTCTGGGTGGAGGTGACCAAGTCCAGAGTGGCATTGGACTTTTCGATCCGCTGGAGGTGACCTTCCACTCCATAGCCGAAGAGGTCGGTCCCCAGGAAGGAAACATCCACCAGTTTATGCTGGGTATCCGCCATGAAGGTCGATATCGTCAGCCATGCTCTGCGGGCGCATGGCCACCGTGGCCGAAAATGATCTGGCACAGGAGTCTCTAATGTCCAGAGCCGTTTTGGAGCTGCTGTTTTGCCACCGCCCTTCCCTGGTCCCGTACCTGCCGGACCGTGGTCTGCAGGGTGGTCGGGAGATGAGGGATCACTTCATCGAGGGAGCCCATGAGGGTGTGGGAGAAGTGTGCCATCAGCACGGCTGAGCGGAAGCCAAGGGAGGACGCAGCACACACCTTGCGCCCAGCATAGTCCATCTTTTTGGATTCCTTGTCGGGGGGCTTATCTACATCCCTAGCGTTCCCGGAACACCGGAAAACGCTATCGGTGACCAACCCCATGGCGGAGGGGTGTTCCGAAAAACCGGACAAAGAGCTGGTAGGGACCACATACTTCCTGGCCGAAGGCGCAGGACAGGAAGTAGGCCGCTGCCAGAGCTCCGAGGCTGGGCCAACAATGGCTTCAGCCACCGGAAAGGCCTCTGTGGGTGAATCCCCTCGGTCCAGTATCTCAGTTAGGGGATACTTGGCCTGCTTGGATACGGGCTCGAGCTGCATCCCGGTGGACTCCGAGATGAGCCGAAGCAGACCCATGAAGGACGATGGGCTTCGGTCCATCGACTGGCCCCCGGAGGACTCCAGGTCAATGGGCATGGAGAACAGGGAGGAGTCGTCGTCGGACTCTGAGGAGTCCGTGAAGAGCTGCCTGGGGCCTGAGCCACCCTCCACCTGCTGAGGACGGTCGGGAGTGAGGGTGACCGACAACCTGTGGGGTAGGCCCTGACCCGACCGAGAGTTGTTGGTCGGCGCCCCCGATTTCGGTTGTGGAGGTGGAGGTTCCACCACAATCGGTGGGGCAGCTGGTTTCGTCCAAACAACTGGCCAAGGCATGGGCACCTCGACTACAGCAAGGGGTTGTTTTAGCTGCTCGGGTGACAGCCACTTGATGGCCGGGGAAGGTGATGGCTTGCTCCCAGACAGAAGTAACTGCTACCACATCAGGTCCTCGTAGCGTTGACGCAATTTGCGCTGAAGCCTCTCCTCTTCCGAGGAGGAAGACGAGGATGAGCGGCGGTGCCCCTTACTTCGGTGCCGAGACCGCTGATGTCGGCGGGATTGGCTGGACCAAGAAGATGTCAGAGACCGAGATCCTCGGAGTTTCCGAGGACGGGTCTGGGAAGGAGCAGGGGACACCCGCTCTTCCCTCGGCTCGGAAGCCTTGACCGGGGACTCCGGCACCGGAGGCGCGGGCAAGTCCTTGGTCTCCAACGGAGGAACCGGTGAAGAAAGGTTGTCGGCTTCACCAGCCCGTCTGACTGGTCGAGAAAAGCTCGACTGCGTCGACAGGTGTCTCTGCCAGCTGACCCGAAGGGGACACTGTGAAGCCAGCAGCCTTAGCCGCAACCTCGACTGAAGTCAAATGTCGACTGTCCGGGGAAGGGTACCTCTCCCGCTCCCACGAACGCCGACGATGGGACTTACCTTTCAAGTCCTTCTTTTTGGACCGAGAAGAATGTCCCGACCGCCCCTCTCCCTTTGTGGAAAGGGATTGGCAAAGCTTCTTAAAAGAAGCTGAATATGAGGTACCCAGAGAGAGTGGGATAAATGCCGTGACCGAGGAAGAGGATGATGAGGCCTAGTCGCCTCCTCCTCGAGGCGATCATCTGCTCGAGTTACTCAGCAGACCAGCGCCCTGGTAACATACTTGAGCCCTCCTTTGACTTCACCAGCTGGTAGCACTTCTCGCCGCTGTAACCGGACAGCGCAGTCTTCCAGGACGTTGGACGAAAATGAACGGCATAACTGGCAGACCTGCAGGTCATGGTCTAGGCCGAGGCAGTAGACGCATGTGGAGTGCGGATCCGTCCTGGACATTTTCTGCCCACATGGGCACCGCCGAAATCCGGGAGTCGATTTGTCCTTCTCAGCCATGAGGGAGTAACTTGACCGAAGTCTTGAAAATTTTAGAATAAGTTTCAGGCGAACCGAAGAATTAGGATCCAGTCTACATACAGAGCGTTAAGGAGGGAACCTGAGCTTCCAAGCGGTAAGGAAGATCTGGCGTCATGGGGCGGAGCCGAGAGTTTTACCACCCGGGTGGGTGGGAGGAGCCAGCTTGAAGACCTTCCGGCAAGATTTAAAGCGGCAAGGAATCTGCCAGACAGTGTGGATGAACAACATATCCATGTCGCTAAAATAGTCCTTTCACAGAAGAAAGGGTTCTGAAAAAACTCTTAAAACTGAAGATGGATGAAGCAATGGGGCCTGATGGGATTCACCCCAGAATTCTAAAAGAACTAAGGGAAGAACTATTAACACCACTGACTACCCTTTTTTAATAAATCATGGGAGGATGGTGTGGTACCTGAGGACTGGAGAAGGGCGGATGTGATTGCCCTTCACAAAAGTGGGAGCAAGACAGAGGTAGGAAACTACAGACCTGGGAAACAAAAACCTAGGGCAGGAGTACACAGTGGGGTTGGGGGGGGGTGAGATACTGACAACAACAAAAATGGAAAGGGACCTGGGGTAGTCATATCAGATGACCTAAAGGTGGGCCAGCAATGTGAGAAGGCAGTAAAGAGGGCTGGGGGGATACTGGAATGCATAGGAAGAGGCATCACCAGTAGAAAACAGGAAGTTGTTGGCCCTCCGTACAGACAGTTGGTAAGACCACATCTGGAGTACTGTGTACAGTTCTGGAGACCCCATCTCCGCAAAGACAGAGTGGAGGCTGCCCAGAGGAGGGCAACCAAAATGGTGCAGGGTCTGCACCAGAAAACATATAAAGAAAGACTAGCCTTGCAGAAAGAAGGGAGGGGGGGGACATGATAGAAAGTTTCAAATACCTCAAGGGAATCAACAAAGTCCAAGAGGGTAGCATCTTTCAAAAAAAGATGTGCAAGAACAATGGGTCACAATTTGAAGATAGAGGGGGACGGCTCAGAGGTAATGTGAGTAAGTACTGCACTTCTTCACAGAGAGGGTTGTAGATGCTTGAAACAGCCTTCCTGAGGAGGTTAGAGTCAAACACAATGGGGGAATTCAAGAATGCATAAGGCTAATCTAGTTGGGGGTAGGAGGAAGTGGGCTGTTGGTTAACTAGGATCTGCAGCTTATCCTTTATATAGGGAAATGGGCAGACTAGGTGGGCCAAGCAGTCCTCATCTGCTGTCAAATTCCATGTTTCTATGAAGTTCTGGAAGGGGAGGAAGGGAGGGAAAGTACAGTTGTGTAAGAACTTACCGTAACAGTAGATCTTCGAGAAATGAAAATTACGTACCTACCGTAATTCTTGATCTTCTCTTCTATCTTTACCATTCATTACTGCTTGGGTAAGTGCCGGAGGTGCGCACCCGCCTCTGAGGAGTTTTTTTTTTTTGATCGGCTCCAAGGTGCCACCTTGAAGTCTGACGTGCTGCATGAGTGCGCCAAGGCGGCCGTTAGGTGCCGTGAGACCTCCTCTATCTCAGTTCTGGTAGCGGAGGGCAAAATAAAAGGGTAAAAAGGAAAGCGAGGCAAAAGAGCCGAGGGACAGAAAAAGGAAAGGATATAAACTGAAAAAGGAATAAGCCGGTAGAGAATAGACAGAGAAGAAGGATTCCTACCCTAAGGGACCGCAGGGCCTCCTTTCTGGGGCGGCTCTAGGAGAGGAACAGAGGGAAGGAAGAGAAGTAGAAGAAGAAGAAAAAGAGGCATGTTGAGAGAGAGAACAGTGCCCATCGAGCATTGGTTGAGAGGCTTAGAGGCTCGAAACTAACAAGGGAGCAAGAATCCCAGTTGCTAGGACTGAGGGGTGGTCCAACCGAACCACCTGAACAGATCCGAAAGAGGGCAAACTCTCTGAACTCTCAACATGCCAAGTCCCTTCATCCTAGCTGAGGGCTCGTAGACTGCCCGGGCAGAGCGCCCACCCAGGAAGGGGACTAAGTCCCTTAGCACCTTGTTAAGTGCTAACACAGTAGTGTATGGGAAAGACTATGCCTTCTCGAAGGCAGTTTTGTAAGAAAGATAGAGTGAAACTCGATCAGACTCCCTAAAGGCAAGCAGAAAACGAGCTCAGAGCTGACAAGTTTAATCAGCAGTTAGAAGAGTTCAAAATAATACCTGCCAGGAGGAGTTCTAGACTTTGCGAGGCCAAGTCAGAGCATGGCCTCTTAGGCTGTGAAACTGCATAACCTGAAGAAGGTATTTTAGGAATCGGCACCCTAAGGGCTGGGCAGAAAGAGTTCCCTCAGAATTTAGATAAAAGTACACCTGTGTTCGTTCCTCTTTACCTTAAGGAAAAAAGGGAACCATTCATTAGGAATGGAGAAAAAAAAAAAAAAAAATTTTTTTTTTTGTTTGGCATAAAGGCCAAGGGAAGAAAGAGGAACGAGATGGGAGGGAGACACACAGAAGGAGGCCACTGGGGAAGGTGGGTGGGTATCAGTAATTGTGAAGATACAAGAGAAGATCAAGAATTACGGTAGGTATGTAATTTCATATCTTCCCTTGTCAATCTTCACCATTCATTACCGCTTTCATGAGTAGCCCCCTTTAGAAAAAAAAAAGGGGGAACCCAAGGAAAGACCCCAGCCTCCTGCTGGTGAGAAACAGAAGGAAAGACCTGGGCTAATCAGAGAGAAGCCTATGGAGAAGAGCTAGGAGGTGCCCCGAGGATGGGGAGACGGAGAAGCCCCTGCAGTAATCTCTAGCTCTGGAGGAAATGAGACAGGTCCCAGGCGAAGTGAAATCACCCTACGCCGGGCCAGGGGTGACAACCTTGATAGACAAAGCCATGCCGTCCGCCTAATGCAGATCGCTGTCCCCGCAAGCCTGAAAGCCACCTCACTGGCGTCATAAGATGCCCTTGTTTGGTGTCTTTTCAGCTCCAGGCCTATAGCAGAGGGGGCAATAGCCTGTCTGGTTTGCTCCATATCAGGCATTGATGCTAAGAGCTGAGAGAGCATCGACCACAGATGCCTACTGTAGGCAGCATGATGAGCCTGATGTGAGGCAATGCAAGCCATCACACGAGAGGAAGAGAGCGCTCTTCGCCCCACGGTTGGATGTAGGGAATCGATTCGGTGGGCGGTTGTGCGCCAGCAGCGGCGCCGGAGGAGTCTCCAGGTATACCAAACCCGAGGGCGGGTTGGGGAAGAGTACCCAGGGATTCCCGAAGGGGCACTATACCTTCGTCGACAGTCTGTCGGGGCTGGAGAAGGGGCAGCTGGCGACTGCCAGGAACGGACAGACGCCTCCTGGAAGGGGATAGCTAGGAAGGTACCACCAGGTGCTGGGCACTGAATTCTCCAAGAAATTCATGCTGCCTCCGCTTGGTATTGTCTCGCCTAACGAGGAGATTCAAGATCCTCACCATCTCGAAGATCGCTGATATTCAGTGAATATCAGCATCGGAGAGATATGAGCAGAGGGTCCTCTCCCTCAGAGGAGGGAGACGAGGATGATGGAGAGCTTGAGCATCCAGAAGATTCTTGCGGCGGTGGGGATAGGTGAAAGACCCGCTCATTCATACATCTGACATATCAGGGGAAGGCCGCCGCAGGACCGACATGGCCCGAAGAGCGGGGGGTGGCTGCAGAGGCACTGGAGATGGGCATCTACGAAGAGGCAACTGTCCTCTGCTAGGGCTCTGAACCGGAGAACGGAGCCCAGGCTGGGGATTCGGACAACAGACCAGGTGCTAAAGCGGAACCCTGGGGATGTGAAACCTGGAAGAGCCAGAAGGATTCTCCTGTGACTGCATGGATCCAGAAGGGCAGCTCAGCAGCAACGCATCCGGAGGGACCCCGGGTCCAAGAGGGAAAGGGGCCAGCACTAGCTCCCAGCCACTCCGGGGTGGCGGCAGGACCGTGACGACTGCACCCTGCCCTTGACCCGAGAACGCCTCCTCCTCGACCCCAGTGTTCCACACCCTGAGTGGTTGCAACAGCACCCGGGGAGGGTAGCTGTCACGAGCCCCCCAGGAGATAGAGCCCCTTCCTCCGCCCCTACTCCATCGCCCCCTGGGACCCAGGACCACCCCTAGCCTGAGGGCCCTCAGGGGAGGACAGCAGCGGGGACAGCGGGAGAGGCCCGCTGTGCCGCCTAGCACCACATGCCACCGGGGACCCCGACTCCGAAGAGTGAGGTTGCCAGGATGGGTCCACATCTGAGTCATGACCTCCGCAGAGGAAGAAACCAGCTGAACCACAATGCTAGCAACCCGGGGTCCCTGGAGAAAGCGGACTGGGCGACCTCCGGCCCACCTGCACCCGCTAGGCCCGCCCTGGCTGGGCCACGGCGGAACCCAACCCGGTGCTGCCGAGAGAGCGGAGCAGACCTGCGGCGCCAGCCAGAGCGGCACCGCCTCAATCACGGTGCCGCCCAGCAGGCGCCGACCTCGAGATTGGGGAGCCAGCACCTCTGAGGAGGTGACTGCCGAGCGGTGTCCCCGCCATGCCCCAGGAGGGACTCTACGACGTCCTCTGACACCGCCAAAGAAGCTTCCTCTCCGGCAAGAGAAGAGGAGGAAGCCTCCTCCTCCACGGACCGTGATAGGCCTGAGAGGGACCCGGAGGAAGGGCCTAGAGACCTTACCTGAATCTTGGACGAACCGAAGGTCGGCGGGGTCTTGCCGATCTGGAATGCACGGACTTAGAGGACACGATGGTCTATGGAGGAACAGGCGTCGCATACGTCCATATCGTGGTTGGGTCCCAGGCAACGGAGACAAACATCACGCCGGTCCGAGACGGAGAAATGCCGGTCACAGGGCACCGACGCATAGGGGCACAGCCCGCCTTCGACTTACGCTTTGGCCCCAAACCTGACATGATGCAAACTAAACAAGGCAAAAAACAGTAATAAAGCACTCGGCGCCGTCAACAGAAAATAAAAGAACGGTCTTACCAGGAGACGGCTACGAGCGAGTCACTGTAGAAGAAACGAGGAGTCTTGATGTAGAACCGTTAACCACCGCGCAGCAGGTGCAGCCTCGGCGGCGGGAGAAAAGAACTGAGACAGAGGAGGAGTCTCGCACTCTAATGATTACCCCTCGCGCATGACTCAGTATGTCATTAAGGATGGCACCGCTGGAGCCAACTCAAAACAAACTCAGTGAAGGGAAGCAAGGTCCGCACTAACCCAAGCAGTAATGAATGGTGAAGATTGACAAGGGAAGATCAGCTGTTGCAGCAGGTTACACCATTGGGACTGAAGCCGGCGGGCAGGGACCCACAAATTTCTAGCTAGCAGTATCCAGTGGGACCGTCCCCAATGTCGGCCCGCCCGACGTCCAGGCATCATACAAAAGGGGCGGTCCCCAGAATCCCCAGTTCTCCCACTGGAGACTCCCAACCGCTAGATGACAACAGAAGTGGAGAGTGAGGATCCGCCTTCAAAGAAGGTATTCAGAGAGGTGTTACAAACACCGAATCCTAGGTAGTGACAAAAGGAACAACTCTACTTTCAGAGGAGATGGTGGGAGGGAAACTACCTCCTGCAAGAGCTGTTCTCGAAGATCTACTGTTACAGTAAGTTCTTACATAACTGTACCATCTTACTTCTAGAAACAGCTCTTGCAGTAGGTTACACCATTAGGACTGATTCCCAAGCAATTCTGGAAATCCCTCTCAAATGGGAGGAGGCCAGGGAGAGATCAAGAGTTGAACAGAAGCCTAGGACTGCAGTCCCTGAAGGACTGCTAGACCAAAACCAGGTCTTTACCATGATGCAACGTCCAAGCTATAATGCCTGATAAAGGTGTGCATGGTGCTCCAAGTAGCTGCTGCGAAGAAGGCTGAAGCGGACACATTCTTCAAAGCAGCAATCCCCTTTGTGGAATGTCCCCTAACTGAGCCCAGTAGGGACTTGTTACGCTTCTGGTAACAGAACGTGATACAATGGATGAGCCACCTAGAAAGTAATTGTTTAGAAACCGGAGCACCCAGTATCCTATGGGTGAAGGAAACAAAAAGCTGATCAGATTTATGGTGTTGCCTGGTTCTGGTCAGGTAGTATCTAAGACACCAATGTACATCAAGGGTGTGCAGCAGGGCCTCTCCTCTATTGGAGTATTTAGGAAAATACACTGGCAGGTCAATATCCTGATTAAGGATGAGGGCTGAGACCACCTTAGGTAGAAATTTTGGGTTGGTCCTTAGGAACACACTGTCCTGGTGAAAAACCAAATATGGTTCTTTGAATATAAGTGCGTATGCTCAGAAATCCTTCTGGCCGAAGTAAAAGCAAAGTACAGTTACCTAAGAACTTACTGTAACAGTAGATCTTCGAGAGAGGCTCTTGCAGTGGGTGGCAGTACATATAGGACTGGCGTCGACGGTGGCAGGACCCATGGAAAAAATATCTAGCTAGCAGTCCTAGCTGAGACTGCCCCTCGTCAGGTGACCGGCGTCAGACGAGCGCCGGTATAAAGGGCGGTCCTGGGCGCCTGTCTTCCAGTTCTTTCCACGCCACAGGCCCGAGCGAGAGAGAAGCAGATATTTCCCTTAATGAAAAGGAGCTGAAAAAGCTTGGGGATAGAGGAGGCAGAAGGTGTACCTACTGCAGAGGCTCTCGAGATCTACTGTTTAGGTGAAGTTCTTCACGTAGCTGTGCTATCTTACTTGAGAGGGCTCTTGCAGTGAAGCTGAATACATGGACAGAATCCCAAGCAGTCTGGAACAAATGAAAAGGCACCGGGAGGAGGAATTACTTTAAAAGTAGCAAACAGACTTGCAAACCTCAAGATAGGGAGGCCTTGCAAGACAGCTAACCGAAGCCTGCTCACGGCAGAGGCAATGTCCAAACTGTAATGTTTAGTAAATGTATGGACAGAAGCCAAGTAGCGACAGCACAAAATGTCTGCCGCAGACGCATTCTTGAAACAAGCCGCAGAGGCTGCTACTCTTCGAGTGGAGTGACCTCTGACTTGACCCGGAACAGTCTTGTTGTACTTGTCATAACAGAAAGTGATGCAATGAGCCAACCACTTTGATAGGCATTGCTTGGAGACAGCATTGCCTTCTCTTTTGTGAGCAAGAGAGACGAACAACTGATCAGTCTTTCTGAGATCCTTCGTCCTATCAGTGTAGTATCTCAGGATCCTGTGGACATCCATGGTATGGAGCAAGTATTCTCCTTGGTTGGAGTACTGTGTGAAAAAGGCAGGTAATTCAATAGACTGATTTAAGGTAGACTCCGCTACTACTTTTGGGAGAAACTTAGGATTTGCATGAAGAGCTACTCTTTCTTTGTGAAAGATCAGATAAGGATTTGCACATAAGAGCCTGAGCTCGGAAATTAAGTAGCAGAAGTAATGGCCACCAAGAAGAGCGCCTTCCATGATAAGAACTTCAGTTCATGGAAGCGAGGGCGCAAAAGAAGGAAGGGTAAGTTTCTAGAACAAAGTTCAAGTCCCGGGGGCGGAGATGAAGGACCCCTTGAGAAAAGTCTTGGATACCTCAATTGGGCAAATGCCTTATCAGCGAAAGGGAGATGGTAGCTGAAATGAGCCATGTGGACTTTCAAGAGGAATGACTGAGACCAGGTCGAAAAGATGATGCAGATAATCAAGCAGAACGGCCACAGGACAGGAGAAAGGCTCCACGTTTCTGAAGGCAGCCCAAATGGAAAATCTTTTCCATTTCATGGCGCAGGTGGACCTAGTGGAGGGTTTTCTAGCCTCCACCAGAATCTCGGCCACCTTAGGGGAGACGCTAAAGTGAGACTGAGCTAGGTCTGCAGGAGCCATGCATGAAGTTTAAGAGACTTGAGTCCCGGATGGACCAGGGTCCCCTGATCCTGGGTCAGCAATCCTCGAGATAAAGGAAGAGGAAGAGGAGGAACCTCTGAGTATTGCTGTAGAAGAGAGAACCAGATTTGCCTGGGCCAGAAAGGAGTGATCAGAATCACTCTCGCTCCTTCCAATGCCAGTTTCTGCAATACACGAGGGACAAGAGGAATGGGTGAAAAGCATAGACAAATCTGTCCTTCCAGTTTAGAGACAGAGCGTCGCTCAGCCTGGCTAGGCGGCCGAGCAAGGTTGGAAGCTCTGCGTTTTGGGGGCGGCGAACAGGTCTATCTGTGGAGTCCCAAATCTGGAAGATGCTTTAGAACTTTTGATCCAGTTCCACTCGTGTGGCAGAGCCAAGACGACTTAACTTGTCTGCCAGGACATTGTGCAACTCCCGAACATGGATTGCCGTGAGGTGAAGGTTGTGAAGCATTGCCCATTCCCAAACCCTCATCGCTTCCCTGCACAGCGGGTAGGACAGAGTCCCTCCCTGCTTGTTGATGCACACCACGCACGTTGTCTGTTTGGACGGCTAGGTGACCGGGAAGGATGTATAGGTGAAGGGCCTGAAGAGCATACAGCACTGCTCGAAGCTCGAGCACATTGATGCGAAGAGCTAACTCCAATCTGGACCATTAGCCCTGGGTTCGATGAGGACTCAGGTGTGCTCCCCAACCTTTGCCTGATGCATCTGTGGTCAGAGTCTGGGCGGGGGGAGGATGAAAGAAGGGGACCCCCCTGAAAAGGTTCTCTCGGACCATCCACCATTGCAAGTCTCTTATCATCGGCGAGGAGATCAGCACAAGATGATCTAGGTTGTCTACAAGTTGGTCCCACTGAGAGCGGAGAGTCCACTGAGAGATCCTCATGTGGAGGCGCGCACGCGGAACCGTCGGGGTGGCAGCCGCCATAAGCCCCAGGAGATGGAGCACCGACCTCGCCGGAACCCTTCTGTGTTCCGAAAGAAGGGAAATCTGGGACTGGAGGGAGGCCCCCCTGTCCAGAGGCAGGAAGGCCCTGCACATTGTGGTATCGAGGATTGCCCTGATGAACTGGAGTCTCTGGGAAGGATCCAGATGAGACTTGGAATGGTTGATGGTGATACCCAGACCAGTGAAAACCTGCTGGGTGAGGGAGAGAAAATGCAGGAGTTCCTCCCTGGACGGGGCTGCCAGGAGCCAATCGTCCAGGTAGGGAAAAAAACTGAACTCTCAAAATGCACGGTGGGCTGCTACCACCTCCAGGCATTTGGTAAAACTCGGGGAGCCGAGGAAAGACCAAAAGGGAGCACCCGGAATTGGTAATGGTCCCTCTGGAACGCAATCCTGAGGTACTTTTGGTGCGAGGGTCGAATGGGGATGTGCAGGTACGCATCCTGCATATCCAGTGCACAAAGCCATTGGGCCAGCCGAAGAAGGGGCAAGAGGGTTTGAAGGGAGAGCATCCTGAGCCTCTTGTATTCCACGTAGAAGTTCAGGGAGCTGAGATCGAGAATAGGTCTGAGATCTCCCGTCTTCTTTGGTACAAGGAAGAAATGGGAATAGTAACCTGTCCCGTGAAGGGGGACGGGCTCTATGGCCTGCTTCACGAGGAGAGCAGATATTTCTTCCCTGACCAAAGGAAGATGGTCCCTTGAATAAGAGGAGTTCAGAGGGGGGTGACGTGGAGGTTTCTGCAGAAACTCTATAGAGTGCCCCTCTGCTATGATCTGAAGCACCCATGAATCCGATGTTATCCTCTCCCAACCCGGAAGGTGGAAGGAGAATCTCCCTCCTACCAGTTCCTCCGGGGAGTCTAGAGGCGGTGGGAGAGGGAATGAGTCAGGTGGTGTGAGGCAGCGCCGCAGCAGGGGCACCCGCTGCTTTTTTGGGCGGCGGGGGCATAGCAGCTGTGGGGGCCTGACGTTTAGTGGCCCGCCTTCCTTGGGGTTTCGCTTGAGGCCGGCTGCGTCTGCGAAAGGGACGGTGCTGCGGGGGATGGGGACGGTACACTGAATCAACAGATTTGAGGGCCGTCCCCTTCTCCTGCAAGTCAGTGATGATGTCTGAACATCACCACGAAAACAGAACCCTGAAAGGTGCTTCTTGAATTGCTGACTGCACCCTGGGACCAGACCTGACACACGGGCCATGCGTGATGCCGAAGACTTACGGCAAATGCAGAGCTCCATCTCACTGAGATATCCACTGCATCGTGGGTGGGTCCTCCAGAATGTGACAACTGGCCGGGCGGTGCAGAGCGGACAAAAGTCATTGCTCCTGCTTGACTAGGGAGTTAGGCAAGGGAGTCAATCTTGGATTCCAGCCAGGGTAAGGACAGCCTTCTGCTAATCCCCATATGAGCTACATAATTTGAGGGCCTGATCCCAGTGTGGAAGAAGCATAGATCTTCCTTCCATACTGATCGAAGAGTGAGATTCCCTTATCCGGGAGGCAGGCTCAAATGTTTGATTGTGCAGGCCGAGCGTGAGCGGCGCTAATCACAACTGAGTCTGCATGGGGTGAGTCTAAAAAGTCTCCACCCTCGGAGCCTGGTTAAGCCTGTTGGACTTCCAGGAAGTGGGGCTAAAAATGACGGTTGTTTCAAATAGTGGAAACAAAGGCGGGCATGAGTCTCCTTCCAGGGTGGCACTAGGTAGGGGAACGTGAGAGGCAAGTCCAGATGCTCGGCGAGTTTAACACGCTGAGGATCTGGTTCTAAAGCAAGCCACTGATGGACTTCCTGGATCTTCCTGAGCAACTCTGTGAAGGATCCTCGGAGGAGTCCTCGGCGGGGCTTGGACAGAGGCGAGGCTCGGTGCCTTTCTCGGAGCATCCGTCGGAGGAATCTGAGATAGAAGAAGAGGAATTTGAAGCAGGTAAGACTCCTAACCATCTAAGGGAAGACGGGTTCTTAGGGGATCCATGGATGCGTTCTCACCCTCTCTGGATCCAGGGGCGGAATCCGGAGGGCTGGAGAGGGAGTGTGCCGTCCTGGGTGTCACGGGAGCGGGGCTGGCACTGTCGTCGTAAAGGCGGCTCTAGTCTTCCTTGGTGAGCTGAGCCTTGGCCTCAGCCCACCAGGAGGCCAGAGTCTCCTGAAGATCCACGCGTGGCCTAGGGGCGTGGTGAGGGGATAGCTGTACGGATTATATCCGTGAAAAGAGAGTATCCGTAACCCAGCCGCGGGAATACCAGAGCTGGGATTGCGCGCCGGGTACCGCGTGTCGAAGGAGACGGTGCCGGGTACTGCGGACCCGGGTAAACCAGAGTCGGATAGGATGGCGGATACCCAGGTACCGGAGGAGCTGCCGGAGCAGACGGCCCAGTAGGGAACTCCACGGGCAGATCACCCATGATAGGCCCGTGGGGTGGAGGGCCCGATGGGAGAGAATATCTCCCGCCAGTGTCGGGGCCGGCATCCAATCCGGTTCTGTAGGAGGAGGATCTGACGGTGGAAAAGCATCGCATAGGGACGGAGGAGAGAAGTCCCCGGGGTCAGGCAGGGGGGACTCGGGCTCCCCGGACAGCAGCAAAGGCTGTGGGGAACCTAGAACAACAGACGGAGCAGGGTCAGTCGTAGGCTCTGAGGCCTGGCGCACGTCGGAGGAGCCGATGTGCGACTTAGGGGCCAGATCCCGGCGGACGCCAGAGGAGCCGGGCCGAGGGTGGGAAGAGGCCCGGTCCGAGGGGGACACTGCAGTGCGCTGCCCCGAAGGGTCGGGCGTCTTAGCGGCCTTTCTGACATCTGGCTTATGGGAGGTGCCCGCACCAGTAGGCTGCAAGCCTGCGGGAATACTGGGGGCCGAGGCCTCCTTTTGCCCAGAGGCACCCAGCGGGCTCGAACGCGAACCCGATGGGCGGGCTGACGCCTCCTCCAAAGCCTTGGAGGCTGCCGTCGGGCGATCCCCCAGAAGGGACGTTACCTTAGCCGCAACTCCAGCTGGAATCGCGGAAGAGGAGGCCTTCTCCCGGTGCCTTTCTTTGTCCCACTTCTTGTGTCCTTCAGGGGAGGTCGACGCCTGTCGAAGCTTCTTCAACTCCTTCTCCATCGCGGACATCTTCTTTTGGGAGATGGGCTTCCAAAGACTGCTAAGCGTCATCTGCGGGTGTCGTTGAAATGACAGGCAATGCAGGCACTTGTCAACCTCGTGTGGTCGGGCCTAAACAAAAGGCAGAGGGTGACTGTCTTTGGCTGAGGCGGTTGGGCGCCATGAGTCGCACTTATGTTTTGAAGGGCGACATAAACTGACGTTCACCTGACGAAGAAAATACAGAATACTGATACTTTCGGTAAAACCGACGAGCAACAGGGCTGAGCTTACGAACTTCACTGCGATGAGCTCTGCACAAGCTGGACGGTGGGAAAGAACCGAAGGCGGGCGCCCGGACCGCCCTTTATACCGACGCCGCCTGATGCCGTCACCTGACGTGAGGCGGTCCGCCGGGGACCGCTAGCTAGAAATATTTCTGAGGTCCTGCCGCCTGCCGACGCCAGTCCTATATATGATTACCACCTGCAAGAGCCTCTCAAAGCAAGATCTAAAAATAACGCTTCCATGCCAGAAGACGTAGCTTGCAATCCACAGCTGGTTCAAAAGGGGGCAGTGTATGTTGCTCCAGGACGAAGGGCAAGTCCTATGGAGGAATGGATCATAAATCGGAGGCCTAAGGTAGAGAACGCCTCTCAAAAAGGCTTGTGCAGTTTCCAACTGAGCTATGGACCGTAGGGCTATAGGACTGTGATAGGTAGAGATGGCACAAAGGTGTACTTTTATTGAGGAGTAGGCCAAGCATGCCGAAATAGGGACAATAGGTAGTCTAGAACCGAACCCTCAGAACAATCCGGGGGGGCAAGTCCTCGTGCTTGAGCCCAGAGACAAAATCTGCGCCATTTCATGGCGTATGTGGCATGAGTGGCCAGTTTTCTAGCAGCCGCTAGAACATCTGCTACCTCTTGCGAGACCCCGTAACGCACGACAGCTATGTCCCTAGGAGCCAGGTATGCAGGTTCAGAGAGCGAAGGTCTGTGTGGACCAAGGATCCTGCCTCCTGGGACAATAAGTGAGAGCTTAGTGGCAGAGGCACCGGAGGTTCCTGAGACAATTGGTACAGGAGAGGAAACCAGATCTGCCTGGGCCAAAAGGGCGCGATTAATATCAGTGTTGCAGGCTCTCTGCGGAGTTTCAGAAGAACCCTCTGGATCAATGGGAAGGGAGGAAATGCATAGAGGAATCTGCCCGTCCAGGAGAGGGACAATGCATCTCGTCAGAAAACACCAGGCCCTGGATCTAGTGAGCAGAAATTGGGCAGTTTTGCGTTGTATGGGGACGCGAAAATGTCTAACTCTGGTGTCCCCCATCTGCGAAACAGTCCCTCTACAACCTCCTGGAGTAATTCCCATTCGTGGACTCTGGCCTGAGAACGGCTCAAACCGTCTGCGATAACATTGTCCACTCCTGGGACATGAACAGCAATAAGGTTTGTGCCGTGTTGCAGTACTCAATCCTACGCCCTCATGGCCTCCCTGCAAAGAGAGTAGGAATGAGTGCCTCCTTGTTTGTTGAGGTAATACATCACCGTGGTATTGTCTGTTTGCAGCAGCAGAGTACCCAGTGGACTCTCTGATTGGAAGGCCTGCAAGGCATAAGGACCACTCTCATCTCCAAAATATTTATGTGAAGATGAGCTTCCTGGGACATCCACGAGGCCCGAGACCTGACCCTGTCGAGTGCTCCCAAACGGACCCTGAGCGTCCGTGGAAGTGTCTGGTGGAGATGGCGCAGCAAAGGGACTCAATGACAGGTTCCCTGGTTCAAGCCACCATTGCCAATTCGGATGACGGAATTCGTGATCCAAACTGGAAGCTGCAGACGGTCTTGCTTTTGATCCCACTGCACCCGTAACATCCACTAGGTCACCCGCATGTGGAGACAGGCTAAAGGGATTGTCTCAATGGCCGCAGCCATGTGTCCGAGGAGGCAAAGGACCAGTCTTGCTGGGATGGTCTTCTTTGTCAAGATATCCCTTATGAGGGATCTGATGTGCTTTGCTCTGTCCTAGGGCAAAAGGCTTTCCCCTGGACGGTGTCCAGGACTGTACCTATGAACTACAGTCTCTGAGACGGAACCATGTGCGACTTCTCCTGATTGATAATGATGCCCATGGATCCGAAGATGGAACGAGTACAGTGGATCGCGGACATCAGAGCCTCCTGAGAGGGGGCCATGAGGAGCCAATCATCCAGGTAGGGGAACACGTAGTGGCCTTGTCTCCTGAGAGCCGCTGCTACGACTGCCATGCACTTTGTGAATACCTGAGGTGCCGAGGACAGTCCAAAACAGAGGGCTCGGAAATAATGGCGACCTAGAAACTCGCAACGCAAGAACTTTCTGTGCTTGAGCCATCTGTATGCGCAGGTAAGCATCCTGCACGTCCAGTGACGCTTAAGAAGGTGCCCTGCTTGAGCATGGGAATTAAACCTGGAAGAGTCACCGTGCAGAAGCGTTTATAAAGCACCGAAACATTGAGGTCGCTGAGGTCCAGAATCAGACGAAGGTCCCCTGTCTTTTTGGGAACCAGAAAGAAGTGGGAACAGTATCCTGCGCCTGTCTGGTTCCACGGTACGTGCTCTATAGCCTCTCTTTCCAGAAGTGCTAGCACTTCCTGCTGGATGAGCAGTGCGCGTGCTGTCCCGAATAACGGGAAAGCAGGGGAGGCCTTGACGATGGGTGGTCGAGGAATTCTATAGAGTGTCCTCTCTCGACCAATTGGAGGACCCACCGGTCGGTGGTTATCGTCTGCCACCCTAAAAGGTGGCGAGAGATACAACCCCCGACCTAATCTTCCCGTTGATCCAGAGGAGGGCCGGGAAGGAGTCATGCTGTGGCGGCGTTGCCTCCCGCAAGCTGGGTCAGCTTTGTATATCTCTTGACCTTGGCCTGGGGAAGATTTAGGTTGGGCCTTGCAGTTAAAGTTGCCCCTTTGCTGCTAGCCGGGACGTGGCTGCTGCCGTTGTTGCCGGCTGTGAAAACTATTCTGGTTCCTACGAAACGGTCGTCCATGAGGCCGATTCGATGGCAGGAAAAGAACTGGGTATTCTGGGGGGCCGCGGCAGACGTCGGGGCGGTCCCCGCTGGATGCTGCTAGCAAGAAAATTTTCCGTTGAGTCCTGGTGCCTGCCAGCTTCAGTCCTCATGGTGTAACCTGCTGTAACAGCTGTTTCTCGAAGTAAGATGTTATGAATATCTGAGCATCACTGGGAAGAAAGAAGATTACTATGGAAAGTACTTCTTTCTTCTAACCCCAGTATGCTCAGGATATTCATAACTTTATGCAGACTATCAAGCAGTACCACTGGAGGTGGGCACATAACTTATTTTGAAACAGACTCTGCAGGACTGCTGTGCCAAACCTAGCATCACTTCTGGACAGAATGTCTAAGTTGTAATGCTTTGTAAAGGTGTGTACTGTTTTTCCAGGTAGTTGCTTTGCAAATGTCCACCAAGAGAACCTCCCTAGCAGCTGCAAGAGTGGCAGCAGTCCCTCTTGTAGAATGCACCTTCAACCCGGTTAAGGGCTCTTTACCTGCTTTAGTGCAGCAGAATTGGATACACTGGATTATCCCTCTAGAAATGGAACTTTTCGAGGCTGGTTTACCCTTTTCCTACATCCCCACATGTAAGGAATAGTTGTTTTCCATCCTTTCTATGGTCTTTAGTGGCTGTCATGTAATAGCTGATGTCCATTTTCACATCCAGACTATGGAGCCTTCTTTACCAGAACTGGTATGGTCTGTGAAAAGACAGGTAGAGTGATTGATTGGTTCAGATAAAAGTCTAAAACCACTTTAGGAAGAAACTGTCAGTTCTGAGGACTACATTATCTCTGTGAAATGAGATATAGTCTTGATCAATGCAGAGAGCCTGGGGCTTGCTAATTCTTCTTGCAAAAGTAATAGCTACTAGAAAATGTTTTCCAAGTAACATATTTCAGGTGGGCAGTAGCCATGAGGCTCAAGGAGGGCCCATGAGCTTGGCTATACACGTTCAGATCCCAAGCAGCACTGGTGCTCTGTGAGGTGGGTGCAAATGCATCAACCATTTAAAAATATTTTATAAATGTTGTCTGATGTCACTGACACCTTTATCTATGCAGAAACGTACGCAGATACTGCTGCTAGATGAACCTTTAGGGAACTGGGTTGCAAAGTCTGTTACAGGAGCGGTACCGCCGGTCCACACTGCGGGAACCGGACGACCGTTACGGCGGCACCTGATCCCATAATGCAGCTCACGCTGCGCTAGTGGACCATTACCACGCATCCACACTACGGCTGGTAATGTTATCGAGGCACAACCGATTTCATAACCGTTGTTGAAACCACCTCATATGTGGTTTCAACAACGGTTACGAAAATGCCTTCTGTAACATTACAGGTATAAACGCAAACCGTTGCGTTAATGGTTTGGGCCTTCTGTAACATTACAGAGGCATAGTGTGGACAGGGCCTAAGACAACAAACTCCAGTCTTATTTGGTGTAAGGTCCATACTTGAACACAAGAGAGAAAATCTCTTCCATTTGGAAGAATACGTTTTCTTTGTAGAAGGTTTTCTATAACCTTTTAAAATATTTAAGATAGCTTCTGAAAGATTTAAATCTGCATACTCTAACTCCTCAAGAGCCATGCTTTGAGATGAAGGGACTCGAGATTCGGGTACAACAACGTTCCCCGATTGGAGGTCAGGAGATTGTGCCTGGGAGGCAAATGTACTGGTCTGCTGACAGACATGGAGAGCAGAAAAGAGTACCATGGATGCCTGGGCCAGTCTGGAGCTATGAAGATCAGAGATGCTGAAAGGGATCTTAGCTTCAGTAATACCTTGAAAACCAGAGGGAATGGGGAAAAGGCATACAGGTGTCTGCCTGACCAATCCAGAGCCAGGGCATCCAGAGGGACAGTGCCCTGTGCTGGAGGTCTGCAGCAATACTGAGGTAGCTAGTGGTTCTGGTGGAATGCAAACAAGTCTATCTCTGGAGGGCCCCACCTCCTGAAAATGACTTGCATCACCTGCTTCTTTAGAATCCATTCGTGATGAGCCTGGTTGATGCGACTTAGTGCATCTGCCAAGGTATTGTCCTTTCCTGGCAAGCGGATTGCCTGTAAGGATACCTTCGAAATGCATGGAGTCCAAATTTTCATGGCCTCTGTGCAAAGGAGGTTGATCTGGTACCTCCCTGCTTGTTTATGCAGTACATTGGGTGGTACTGTCTGTTCTGATCTGTACCACCCTTCCCAATACCAGTGAAGAGAAAGCCTTTAAGGCTAGGAGCACTGCTATGTATACCTCTCAACTGTCCCTGATTTTGCCTCAAAATTTTACTCTGTCCCTCCTAAAAATCATGTTTCCGCGACCAAATAGTGGGGGTTGTCAGCACAAAATAATGTCAAACATTAAAATTGCAGACTTGTTCTTCCTTAGAAAATGCATTTTACACAAACCCCTTATTCTACCTGCTTCCTGAGTGGATACCACTAATTTTGAAGATGTGTCCCTAATTTTAGTCCCTTTCCCTGATTTTTTTTTTTTTTTTAACACTTGTCCCTGATTTTGGAGGCCAGAGGTTGAGAGGTATGCTGCTATGAGCGCTAGTAATTTTTTGTGCTGAAGGACACTGCTGCTGACCAAGTACCCTGAGTTGTGTGCTTCCCCCCAGCCCAAAAGGGATGCATCTGTTGTGAGGACCAGAGAGGGATTTTCTCTCTGAAAAGGAACTCCTTGCCTTAGATTGCATTCCTCCTTCCACCGCAAGAGGGCCCTTGATAGTGCCCTTGTCATGGGAATAAGCTTTGAAAAAGGGTCTTTCTTTTGACTCCAGTGAGTCCTGAGGTGAAACTGGATGTCCCGCATGTGAAACCTGGATTCCTGCACTGTGTCTGTGGATGCAGCAATATGACCTAGTAGCTGCAGAAACTGCCTAACTGATTTTTGGCTTGTGCAAACTGAAGGAATTAGCTCTTGACTGAAGACTTTGCACCATGTCAAAGGGTAAAAGATCTCACCCTGAAGTGTGTTGATTTCTGCCACTACTTAACTGCAAAATTTGAGAAGGAGTTAGAACAGATTTCTTTTGGTTTACTATAAATCCCAGGGACTCCAAGAGGTGCTGGGTGATTCATAGGAATTCCTTACTTGGTCTGGTGACTTGCCACCACCAGTCGTCCAGGTATGGGAAGACAATTACTTCCTGTCTTCGATGATATGCCATCATAGTACTAGGCATTTTGTAAATACCCTTGGTGCTGAGGAGAGGCTGAAGGGAAGAGTTGAAAACGGTAATGACCGAAGGGAGCCTGAATCTGAGATACTTTCTATACGATTCCTTTATGGGGATGTGGAAAAAGAAGTCTTTCAAATCCAGTCCAATTTTTGGATTGTTGGCAATATCCGAGCCAGAGTTACCATTTTTAACTTTTTTTTTTTTTCAGATGCTTGTTTAAAGCTTTGAGATCCAACACTGGCCGCCACTCTCCCCTTTTCTTTGCTGTTAGGAAGTATATGGAGTAAAAAGCTCTTCAATTTCTGAACCTCTGCTTCTAGTAGTGTTTTCTCTGCTAGAGGAGGTGAGCAGTAAACCCTGGTTTTTTGTGGAGGAAAGATTTAAAATCCAGAGACAGACCCTGACCCACTACCTCCAGAACCCACTTGTCTGTGGTGATGCTTAGCGAAGCCTCGAGGAAATGGGACAGTCTGCCTCCGACAGAGAGGGAAGAGGCAGCCTGAGCCTCAGGCATTTTGCTTTGATTGGGGCCGAGGTTGGGCCTGAGAGCCCCTTCTACCCCTAGAGTATCCCTGCTGTGGACACTGCTGGTACTAGGGCACAGTTACTGGCTGGAAAAAGGGTCTGGACTCTGGTCAAAAGACCTTCCTCTGCCCCCAAACAGGGCATAGTGGATGAAAAGCTCTCTCTTTAGAAGAGTTGCTTCTATCATTAGCCTTATATTTATCCACTTTCTTCATGTAGACAACAGTGGATTCTCCAAAGGAATTTCCTCTAAAGGAAAGTCCAAGGCTTTGCTTGATTATCCTAAGTAAGGTTCGTGGCCCTGAGCCAAGCAAACCTCTGTGCCACAGTGTTAGCCATCCATCTGGCTGCAGTATCATTTGAATCAGTAGCCATCTGGAACTGGTACTTAGCAACCTCCATCCAAAACCTGGCAGTTTCAGCCAGGTCTTCAGACAAGGGTGAAGGGGCTTTCATGGACATGTCCAGTACCGACTGCCACAGAGATTTTTGATACTGGGCAGTATAAGGTTGAAAGGTAGCATGTCACATGGCCAAAGAAGCTGACAAATAGCTTTTTTTGGCCATACTGTCTATTTTTCTGGAGTCCTTGTCCGGAGGGTGGGAATCTGGCTTTGTCATAGACTTCCTGCTGAATAACCCCTTGATGGTCTGGATGGAAGAAAAGGAATCTGGCTCCTTCTGTCTAATATTTTTATCTAGTCTCCTATCAATAGTAGGAACAGAATTAGGGTCTACAAGTTTCAGGGTGTCCTTTTTAAAAAAAATTATAAACTGGCAGAAGAGCTTTTGTGGGTGTTAAATACATCATATTCAAGTATTCAATTTCTTCCTCATTCTCAATTTGCTCTGGGGTAGCAATGTCCAGAGTATCTGCCATTCTCCTCACAAATGTAAAATGTGAGGAATAATCCTTGGACATCGAAGGTTGACAATGGTTCATCTTCAATCCTCCTCAAAAATTGCTCCTTTGGCAAGAGAGAGCAACACATCACTGCTAGACTGGAGATTTGGGGGCTGCTGCTGGGGGATGATGGTTTGTAGTGCCTGGATAATTTTAAAAGCCTGGGCTATTTCTTCAGCTGAGGGCAAGCAGGCATGTGCAGAACACCCTGGTTTAGCAGGAGAGGGTTCTGCATGTTTCAATTCTTTAGAGGAACTGGGAGTGACAGTTCTTACCTCTTTTGCCCTTTTCACCCATATCAGGGGCAAGCAAACTTGTGGGTTCAGCCAAAGCAGATTGGGGTGTCAGCTGGTCAGAGCCTGAGGGACCCCTAGGAAATCTTTTATTCAGCCTTTGAAGATGTTTTTCCCATGGTTTTATCTGGGAAAGTTGTTCGAACCACAGACAAGCCACACATAAGGTGTGCTTGTCTGCCTTAGACAACATCTCCACATTTTAAGCAATTCTTAAAACCGGGCTCTCTGGTTTTCTTTTTAGGTTTCTCTCATATGGTGATGCCCAAAGAAAAAAAAAAAAAAAACACCAACCGCTAAATTAAAAAGAGCTAATGCGTATTTTTTTTTGTGGTCGGTTCCGGAACAGACAGGAACCAAACCGAAAAGATGACAAATGAACCAACTCAGTGGATCTGTAACCAATAAAAACAGGTTACTCACCTGTAAAAGTAGTTCTAGAAGTGGTAATATGTTTTTCATACATACTCTTTGGTATGTCCCTTCCACTTTAAATCTTGCCGTAAGTCTTCAAGCTGGCTCCTCCACCACCTGGGTGGTATAACCCTCGGCTCTCCCCCATGACGCTCACATCTTAGCCTGCTGGAAACCAGGTGTTGTGCTGCTCCGTAGCTGGGGAGGTCGGTGGGACCTCGTGGATGAACAACATATACCACTCCTAGAACTACTGTTACAGGTGAGTAACCTGTTTTTCTAAGAGCGTGGATATGTTGTCCATCCACACTTTGGCAGACTCTAGCAGTTCTCTGGAAGGAAGGAGGCAAGGCACACACCCCTACTTGGGAACAGAGGCCCCAAAGCCAGCATCCTGGCATGACTTGAGGTCGGTGTGGTAATGGGTAATGAAGGTGTTTGCTGACTTCCAGGTAGCAGACTGGCAGATTTCCTGGATAGGGATGTCCCTGGAAGCAGCAGTGCAGTGGTAGAATGAGCCCTTATCCCTTTGGGAAGCTCCATGCCCGCCAACTAATAATACAGACTTAGTAAGATGTAATCCACCTTAAAAAAGTCCATTTTGCTGCAGGTCTGCCAGAGGCGGCTTCAGCGTAGGTGACTAACAGCTGGCGAACCTCTATCCGAATTTCCACTGTTCTCTCCTTATAATAAGAGAGCATGTCTTGGGTCCAAAGTATGGAGCCTATACCTGGCCTCTGAGGTGTAATTAGGGTAGTACACTGGCAGAGTTAACACCTGGTTAAGGCCTGGTTAAGGTGAAACTCTGACATCACCTTCGGAAGGAATTTCGGGTGGGGGCGTAAGATGACCTTGTCCCTGTGAAAGACCAGATAAGAGGAGTCCACCGAAAATGGCCTGGAGCTCCCCTGTCCTTCTGGCAGATGTGACAGCCACCAGGAAGGCTGTCTTCCACAAAAGTGTGACAAGGCACACTTGTGCATTGGTTTGAATGGCTTGCCCATGAGCTTTGCCAGTACCAGCAGTAGATAACACGGAGGTGGAGGTTCATGCACCGGAGGGGTTATGTGATCCAGGCCTTTGAAAAAGCACCCAACCACTGTCTCCTGTGCCAACGCCGGCTGACCAGCCTGCGCCCGGTAAGTAGAGGTGGCTGCCAGTTGCACCCCAAGGGTCGATGACTGCAGACCCCCTTTGGAAAGAGACCAAAGGTAGTCAAGAATGTTAGCAATTGGACAGGACAGAGGGTCCAGGCCCTCGCATGAACACCAAATGGAAAACCTTTTCCATTGAAGGCGTAACATTTCCTGGTCGATTCCTTTCTGGATGCCTTCACCATGGTGAGGACATCCTCGGAAAGACTCAAAGCCTGGAACTCTAGCCGCTCAGGTACCAGGCTGTGAGGTGCAGGGATTGAAGGTCCGGATGGTATACCTTCCCCTGATTGAGAGATATCAGGTCCGGGCATACTGGAACCTGCTCCGGGGGCCTGTAGCTGAGGAGATCTGGATACCAGAACTGGCACGGCCAGACTGGGGCTACCATCCTCACCTTGAGAAGCACTTTGTGGATCAAGGGAAATGGAGGGAAGGTGAGTAGAGGCCTGGGGTCCACGGCCTCCAGAAGGCATTCCTGCAGCGACCCCTGCTTGGGGGTGAGGGTGGGCATGAAACAGCCTCAGCTTGGTGTTCTCCCTGGAGACAAACAGGTCCACCGTCGGTTTGCCCCAGTGGGAAAACAGGCTGTAAGCTACATCTGGATGGAGAGATAACTCGTGGGATGTCTCGCCTAAGAGCATCCACCAGATGGTTTGAGGCTCCTGCCACATGGATGGCTAGGAGATCCACCCCAAAACGGCAGACGAGGGTCCAGACGCAGAGCGCCTCTCTGCAAAGCAGACGGGAGTGAGTGCCACCCTGTTCGTTGAGGTAGTACATGGTTGTGGTATTGTCCGTCTGGACTTGAACCACTTGACTCCGGAGCTGAGGAGCGAAAGCTGACAGTGCCAGTCTGACTGCTCTGATCTCCAACAGGTTGATGTGGTATCAGGACTCCTTGGGGGTCCAGATCCCATGGGCTCTTTGTCCCGATGTGGGCTCTCCAGCCCACAAGAGAGAGCACCGTCGTGAGGACAGCCCGTCGGCTCAAGGCAGACAAATGGGATCCCTTCCTGCAACCAGTCTGGGGCGGTCCACCATTGGAGAGTGTCCCACATCCCCTGGGTTACTGTTATCAGCTGGTAGGAGTGACCGTGGTGCTGAGTCCACTAGGTGGCCAACTCCCACTGGAGGGGGCGCATGTGTAACCGGGCCCAATGTACCACAGGGTGCATACCGCCATGTAACCCAGAAGGTGCAGAAAGTCCCAGGCAGGACACAACTGCCCAACCAGAAATGATTGGGCAAAGGAGGAGAGAAACTCCGCCCTGTCTGCTGGGAGCTGAGCTCTGCCCTGATGAAACACATCACCTGGGAAGGCACCAGTTCCAACTTGGCCTTGTTGATCAGGAGGCCGAGTTGGGAGCAGATAGTACAGTTACGTAAGAACTTACCGTAACAGTAGATCTTCGAGAACAGCTCTTGCAGCAGGTTACACCATTAGGACTGAAGCTGGCAGGCGTCAGCACCCCACGGAATTCTTCTAGCTAGCTATCTTCAGCGGGGACCGCCCCCGACATCGGCCCTGCCCCCGATGTCAGACGTAGTACATAAGGGGGCGGTTCTGCCAGATTCCCCAGTTCTCCTGCCAGAGACTCCCGGCCGCAGAATGACATCAGAATGGGAGACCGAGGATCCGTCATCAGAAGAGAAAAGGTGTAAGCCCCTGTCCAAGGCTCAGTAAGCCATGCCTCCTCCAAGGGGGAATGGTGGGCGAGAAGGTACCTGCTGCAAGAGCTGTTCTCGAAGATCTACTGTTATGGTAAGTTCTTATGTAACTGTAATATCTTACTTCGAGAAACAGCTCTTCCAGCAGGTTACACCATTAGGACTGATCTCCAAGCAATAGTGCCTGTAAGCATTCTGGGAGGAGGAAACTAGGAAAGATCTTTGAGAAGTCCTGACTCTAAGACAGGAGACCCTGTAGCATGGCCAGGCCGAAACCGTCTCTCTGCCGAGATGCAGTATCAGGCTATAGTGCCTAATGAATGTGTGCATGAGCTCAAGTAGCTGCAGCACAAATGGCAGAGGTGAAGCGTTACAAAGTGCTGCAAGCGCGGTAGCCACCCCCTTGTGCGAATGGCCTGGACTGTACCTGGGAGGGGCTTCTGTTTTTTGTCATAGCAAAATGAGATACACTGGACAAGCCAGAGAAAGAGACTGCTTTGAAACTGGTTGGCCCAGCATCCTCTCAACAAAAGAAGCGAATAGTTACTCGACTTCATGGCTGTTTAGTTCTGTTCAGGTAATACCTTAGACAGCGGTGAACATCCAGGGTGAGAAACAATGCCCTCCTCTATTGGAATATTTGGAAAATATACAGGTAATCGATGTCCTGGTTGAGAGTGAGGCAGAAGACCACCTAAGCAAAAACTTGGATTAGGTCCTCAGAGATACTGTGTCCTGGTGGAAAATCAAATAAAGCTCCTTACACACGAGGTGTGGAGCCGGAAACTCTCCTTGCTGGCGTGAGCAGCAGCAAAAATAACGTTTTCCACGACACAAAGCGTGGCTGCGTAATCAGCGGCAGGCTCAAAGGGGGCGTGAGTTGTTCCAGGACAAAGAAGTAAGTCCATGGAGGAACTGGATCGCAATGGGTGGCCTAAGGTGTAACACCCCCTCCAGTCTCGAGGCATCAAGCTACATGCCACTGTGGCTGTCCCACCTGGAGTGGTGGCAGAAATGTGAAGAGGTGCCTTAATGAGAAGTAGCGAGACCCGAGATGGAATAGGAAGCCAGGCATTCCAGCACCACTACGGGCATCCTGGGGGAAAGGCCCGTGCTTCGACCACAAGCAAAGCGGCATCATTTCATAGCGTCCGACCATCGTTGCTGGCTTTCTGGCAGCGGAAGAACTTCCGCCACCTCTTCGAAGACCATATGCACTTAAAATGGCCTATGTCTCTAGGAGCCAAGCATGCAGGTTCAGTGAGCATAAGTCTGGTGGACCACAGAACCTTCCTCCGAGACAAGAGATGGAGCTGAAAGAGCAGGAATTGGAGGTTCAGGGACAGCTGCGTTAGCAAGGGGAACCAACTCTGTCTGGGCTGGAATGGAGCTACCAGGGTCATTGTTGCATGCTCCTCGCGCAGTTTGAGAAGAACTCTGAATCAGCGGGAAGGAGAGGGAAGGCGTGAAGGAATCTGTCCGCCTAGGAGAGGACAACGCATCTCGCCAGAAAACACCAGGCCCTGGATCTAGTGAGCAAAAATTGGGCAGTTTGCGTTGGATGGGAAGTGAATAAGTCCAGTTCTGGAGTGCCCCATCAGCGAAACAGATCCTCTGCTACCCTTGAAGAGTTCCCACTCGTGAACTTGACAGGAGCGACTCAGGCCGTCTCACGGCTGTGTTGTCCATTCCGGGAGCGTGAACTGCAATCGGAGCTGCGCCGTGTCAGATTACCCAATCACACTCTCAGCCAGCTTCCCTGCAAAGGGGTGGAAGTGTGCGCCTCCTTGTTTGTTGAGGGTAATACATCACCCTTGGTATTGTCTGAAGCATAGGTATTAAGTAGGGGATTTCTGACTGAAAGGCCTGCAGGGCATAAAGGACCCATGCCCTCATCTCCAGAATGTTGATGTGAGATGAGCTTCTTGAGGGTCCCACGTTCCCTGGGACTTCACCCCATTCAGGTGTGCTCCCACCCAAGCCCTGAGGCATCTGTGGAAAGAATCACCTCGGGTATGGCGCTGTGGAATGGAACACCCATAGAGTGTGTTCCTGGGTCTAACCACCACTGCCAGTCTCCGAATCACGGCATACGTGATTCTGACCAGCTGCTGCTGTGGTCTTGCCTTTGGTCCCACTGCACCTTGAGCATCCACTGAGTTACCCGCATGTGGAGCCTTGCCAGAGGGACGGTTGGAATGGCCGCAGCCATGTGTCCGAGCAAGCGAAGGACCAGCCTTGCAGGAGCAGTCTTCTTTGTCGAGAGGTCCCTGATGAGAGATCTGATGCGTTCCGCTCTTTTGTCGGGAAGAAATGCTTTCCCTTGGACGGTGTCCAGAACTGCACCTATGAACTGCAGCTTCTGTGACCGCACGAGGAGAGACTTCTCGTAATAAATTAGGATGCCCAGAGACTGAAACAGAGCCTGGGTGCTCTGGATAGCCAGCAACAATGCCTCTCTGGAGGCGGCCATGAGAAGCCAATCGTCCAAGTACGAGAACACATAGTGGCCCTGTCTCCTTAAAGACGCTGTCACGACTGCCATGCACTTGGTAAAGACCCTGGGGACTGATGACAGTCCTAACGGAACAGCTCGGAACTGGAAATGGTGGCCGAGAAACTCGAAGCGCAGGAACCTCCTGTACTTGAGCCCTGAGGATATGCAGGTAGGCGTCCTGCATGTTAGGGGCCGCTTAGAAGGCGTCCTGCTTTAGCATGGAGACAGAGACCTGAAGGGTCACCATGCGAGAGCTCGCTTTGTAGGCGCACGATGTATTTAGGTCGCTGAGGTCCAAGATTGGACGAAGGTCCCCTGTTTTCTTCGGAACCAGAAAGAAGTGGGAATAGTATCTGGATCCTATCTGGTTCTCTGGAACATACTCCACCGCTCCCTTCTGCAGGAGTGAGAGTATTTCTTGCCTGATAAGCAATCTGTGCTGACCCGAGTAACGGGAGAGCAGAGGAGGCCTCGAGGGTGGCTTGTCTGCGAATTCTATAAAGTGGCCTCTTTCAACAAACTGAAGGACCCACCTGTCTGTGGTTATGGACTGCCACCCTGGCAGGTAGTCCGCAGTGTGACCCCCGACCTTGATGTCCTGTTGATCCTGAGGGGCGGGGAAGGAGTCATGCTGTGGCGGCGGAGGGGCCCGCGGGCTGAGCCGGCTTAGCTGGGCGTGACTTGGCCCGTGGGCAGCTTTCCTGGGCTCTGAGAACAGAGCCCTCTCTTGTGGTCGGTGAGGACTGCTGTCTCTCGCGTCCGGCCACGGAAGCGGCTTTGGTTCCAAGAAAGGAACTAAGCCTGGGTGGAGTACATTGCCTGGACCGACCTCACCCATCCTCCGGCCTCTTGGAGTTTGGTGAGGACCTTCTCAGAGGATTCACCAAAAAGAACTTCTCCGTCAAAAGAGGCATCCAGGATATTCTTCTGGACGTCCGGGGTGAATCCGGAGACACGGAGCCATGAGTGTCTCCGGAGGCACACGTCCGAAGCTGCCGCTCTGGCCGAGGAGTCCGCGGAATCGTACACGGCTCGCAGCACCTGGGTTCCCACGTTCGAACCTGTACGGAGGAGTTGCAACATCTCCTCCTTCTGCTCACCGTCTGGCAATTTGTCCGCCAGGTCCAATCCTTGCTCCCACAAGGCATTTTGGAACTATACCATGTGGGTTAAGTAGTTTAGGGATCTGATGGCGCAGGTAGCAGAAGCATATGTGTGCCTGCCCATAGCGTCCAGCTGTATGGACTCCGGGTCCGGAGGCAGGGTGCTCAAATGTTGCGGTCTCTGGGACCGGTCATGAGAGGCTGTGATGACCAGAGAGTCGGACAGAGGATGTGAAGCCACATACTGGTCCTCCCTAGGGCCTTGTACAGGTGGTCAGCTTTCTTTGGCATCGCCGGGAGCGAGTGTGGACGCTTCCACGCTGCCTTGGTGGCGATCACAGTGTCCACCAAGGGTGGCTACCCAGGCTAGGATCTTTCTGCCGAAGATACCTGGCGAAGCGTCGTTTCTCGGGGTCTAATTCTTCCGCATCCCAGCCCATGTTGTCTTGGATATGCTTCATGATCTCTGAGAATGATGGGTCATCCGGAGGATATCTAGAAAGTTCACGTGGGTCCAGAGAGGGGATGTGGATCGGAGAGGGGAATCTGGATCCTTCTGAGAATTCCGATCCCATGTCCTCCGTCGAAGGCAAAAGGCGGCGTCTTCTGGGTGTCTTAGGGCTGGGTGTCCCTGAAGAAGGTCTCCTTTTGTCTGGTCTCCCCCTAGGAGGATCCGCCGGCTCCTAGGGGGAAGGTACACGGCCTGCCGCCCCGGACGGAGTAGGTGGCGCAGGGGCCGGTGGGGTCGCAGGTGGAGGAGGAGTGGAAACCACATCCCTTTTATGGTATCCCACCAGTAAGTGAACAACTCCTTGACCTCGGATATGGAGGCCCGACGACTGACTGAGCGCCGATGGCCAGTCGTCCTGGTTCGTTGCAGCTCCTGGGGTCTCAGGTTCTGGAGAGGGCTCCCTGAGGAGTGTGACAGGACCAGGTTCGCCCGCCTGGTCCTTGGGCTGGGTCAGTTCCTCCTCCGTGATCGTCTCCTGACCGGCGTCGGTGGGAGGCATTGGGGTCCCTCTTCTCAATGTATAAGCATGCGGGACGTCTGTCCCCCAGCGGCGACCCGAGGCGTAAGCCCTGACGGCCGACAGGCGTCTGGCGATCGACGGTTCCTGGGACCTATGGTGTAGGGCAGGCATTGGACGGGTTGGCGCCAGGTCCGACGACTTCTTTAAGGAGGTAAGCTCTTTGGTCTTCCTTTGGGGAAGAGGAGGCAAGGAGGCAGACCCAACGTCGGGTTCGGAATGGCGGGAACTAGACTTATGGTGGTGATGACGGTCCCCCGACCAAGCCAGGGCCTTAGAAGAGGAAGATGGGGAAGGCCTGGAGGTCTTGGCCTGTGAGACAGAAGAGGAGCCCAAAGGGGTCTTCACCGCTGCGGGGGGAGGCTGAGAACGGGCCCGGGAAGGACAGCGGTCGGACCGGGAGCCGGAGCTAAGGGAGTCGGAGGCCCTAGACGGGGACTTGGATCTAACTCTCTCCCTGTGCTTCTCGGAGTGTCTCCGGGCCTTCTCCGAGGATTCCCCCTTGGAGGCTGCGTCCATGGCCGATTTTCTCTTGAGCAGGAATGCCTGAAGGCCTTCTGGCGACGGATCTGGGTCGGCTGTTTGAACCCCTGGCAAAAAAGTAGGACGGGTGTCGTGGTCTGGGCCCAGGCACGGGCGAAGGCAGAATGTGGATCCTTAAGCAGGTTGCTTCCCACAGGCGCACTTGAAGGATGGCCTTCAACGGAGGTTGAGAGGACATCAGACAGCAAAGAGCGAAAAAACAAACTTTTCCCAAAGGAAGAACTTAACGGCGTTGCAGCGCTAAACGAACCAAGGGTCGAGACATGCAAGTCGATGGCGGGAAAGAACTGAGAATCTGGCGGGACCGCCCCCTTATGTACTACGCCTGATGTCGGGGGCGGTTCCCCCTGAAGATAGCTAGCTAGAAGAATTCCGTGGGGTCCTGACGCCTGCCGGCTTCAGTCCTAATGGTGTAACCTGCTCAAGAGCTGTTTCTCGAAGTAAGATCTGGAGGGCCATGTCCCTGGACCTCTCCACCTCCTGTAGGGTGGTACCTGCTAAGAGTCAATCGTCGAGGTAGGGATCAATTCTGACCCCCCCCCCCCCGAGATGGGATGCCACCACTGAAATGCATTTGGTGAAGACCCGTGGGGCTGATAACAGGCCAAATGGCATGGCTTGGAACTCGTACAGAATCCCTTCGACTTTGAAGCGGAGGAACCGCTGATGAGACAAATGGGTTGGGACATGAAAGAACGCGGCCTGCAGATTCAGTGAACAGAACCACATGTTTTGCTCGAAGGATGGTATTTTCTGGGACAGAGTGACCATCCGAAAACTGCGTGACCTCAGGTCGTTTAGATGTAGAATGGCTCGCCAATCTCCCCCCCCCTTGGGCACCAGGAAGTACCTGGAGACAAAGCCTGGATCTGCGCAATGTCGTCTCGGCTTGGAGGGTACTGCTTGAATTCCAGAGGCAGTCCCTGACCGACCACTTTGAGAACCCACCTGTCCGAATGAGACAGCGGAAAGGAAGTGGCGGATCTGGCCCCCACGAGAAGACCCAGAGCTGGCATGACAGGAGACAGGGAGGCAGCCCCCACCCCGTCACTGAGCAGGCTTGGAGAAGGGGGATCCAGGACCAGAACCTCGGCCTCCTTTATGGGCCTGGGGGCATCAAGCTTGTGCCTGTTACCTATAAAGGAGGGCTGCTGTGGCACAGGAGAAGAGTGCCGAAAAAGCTTCTTCTGCTGGTTCTTGCCCAAAGAACCCTTGGCAGAAGTAGCATCCAAGTTGGCACTGGACTGCTCAATACGCTGGAGATGCCAGCCACAACCAGGCCAACAAGATCTGTGCCCAGGAACGGCACATCAGCCAGTTTATGCTGAGTATCCGCCAGGAAGGAGGATAGTCTCAGCCAAGCCCTGAGACGAGAGGCAACTGTGGCAGCCATCGAACGGCCAAAAGAATCCCCATCGTCCAGGGTCAGCTCGGCTGCTGTTTGGCAACAGCTCGACTCCTGACCCCAGACCTGCTTGACCGAGGTCTGCATGTCCGCGAGGAGGTGAGGGAGGACTTCATCCAAAGACCCCAAGAGGGCACTGGAGAAGTGTGCCATGATGATGGCCGAACTTGCCTGACAAAGGTCAAGGAAGAAGCCACATAGATCTTCCTGGCCGAATAATCCAAGAGTTTGGACACTTCTCGAGGAGGTCGGTCAGTGTCGGCAGAACTGCCAATGCGCCTGAACACAAAGGCGGTCACCAGGCTCTCTGCCAAGGGTACTCTTTGAACCCAGCAAGGACCCCATGGGCACCGCATACTTGCAGGCAGACAGTGCTGGACAAGAGGCAGGGGTGTTGCCAGAGTTCTAAGACCGAGCCAAAAATGGTCTCGCCACAGGAGAAGCCTCCATCGGGGTACCCTGCTCTTGAAGATGTCCGTGAGATGGTACTCCGCCTTTTTCTGCACTGGCTCCAGGGGCATTCCTGTGGACTCAGAGATGAGGCAAAGAATGCACTGAAAGGACGAAGGATCTTCCTCTGTCTCTAACCCACTGGCTAATTTGTCATCCCCGGGATAAGAATGCAGGTCGGTCACATCCGAATACAACGGATGACTGCCTAGGTCACCCTCGACCCGCTGAGGGTGGTCCAGGGTGACAGTGACCGAAAGACGCCGGAGAAGCCCAGTATCTGGCCTATCTTCTTTAGAAGTAGCCCCTCCCACAGGCTGCTTGGCGGTGGTTCCACCACTATCAGTGGAGAGACCAGTTTAGGTCGAATCGGAGGTTTCGCCGGCTACGCGGGCGGGGGAACCGACTTTATCGGCTCCAAAGGAGTCTGCTTCAGCTTAGGAGGTGAAAGCCAAGTAATGGCCAGGGTATAAGCAGAGGTTGGTTTGTGCCCCGTCAAAAGCAGTTGTTGCCACATGAGGTCCTCGTAGTGCTGCCGGAGCCTCTCCTCATCTGAGGACAACCGATGGCATTGCCTCTTTTTAGAGAACTTGTGTATCTTCGTTGACCTTTCGGTCGAGGGGGTCCTGGACCTCAATCGAGATTGGACAGGCCAATTCGGTCGCTTGTGAGACATTGATGGGACGGTGATTTCCCGGGGTCGGGGACCACTTTGATGCGATTCTGAGCAGGATTAGTCTCCTCGTCGGGGAAAGTAAGGACTGGAGTTCGATTGAGAGAATCATCGACTGGAGTCGGTGACAATGGGTCGAAGACTATTTCAACGTCGTCGATAGACACTTCGGTCAACTGGCCAGATGGCAAAGCCAGGAAGTCAGTGGCCGAAGAGGCAATTTTGACTGAAGTCGAGACTGCCGGTTCCTGGGACCGAGATCTCTCCCGATCCCAAGAGCGTCTCCGTCGAGAAGATGATGATCCCAGGTTCTTTTCCCGCTTATGGTTTCAGAAAAGGTCACAGTACCACCTCTGCCCTCCTGGAGTTCACTGGAGCACTGCACAGTACTCTGGACAGTGGGCATCTAACTGAGGCAGTCTTTATCGACTTGACCAAGGTGTATGATACTGTCCACCCTCAGCTGCTAATAGACCAGCTGCTGAACACTGGGCTCTCTCATGACTCTACAGTGTGGTTTAAAAGCTACCTTGAAAATCATTCGCAAAGAGTAAAAATTGCTGACGTACTCTCTGATACTTTACCAGTTTGCTCTGGTGACCCCCAGCAATCCATACTGGGTCCATTTCTTTTGAGCCTTTTCTAAATTCCTTCCACAATCCTGCTCGGAACAAATCATCTGTATGCTGACGATGCAGTTGTTCTCTCTTCACACAAAGACCCTACACCACTACAACTCAATCTACAACATGGTTTCACTTCTGTTGAGAATTGGTTTACTAATCATGAACTTGTCCTTAATCACAAAAAAACAAAAGTCTATGCTTTTTAGCAGCTCTCACAACCAGCACAGGCTACACCCCCTGACTAGCTCCACCAGCCAGGGGAATAGCCTTGAACAGGTCCAGTCTTTCAAGTACCTAGGGATCCTGCTCGACTTCAACCTATCCTACAGGGCCCACACTGACAGCGTAGCAAAAGCTGCAAATTCACGACTAGGCTTATTGTTCAGGGACAGGAAACATCTCACCCCGGAAGCCTTGAAGATCGTCCAGAGTTCCGTGATCTCCATCACTGATTACGGCCCAATCATTTATGGCTCAGCCATGGCAACTACCCTCAGACGCACATCAACATCCCTCAACAAGGCCTGTCGGCTTATCAATGGAGCCCACCGTCTCACTCATACCTGTGATCTTTACGCTCAATCTGGATGGCTCCAACTGTATTAAGTACTTGACCTGCACCATGGCGAAAAATATAATCCTGGGCCTCGCCCCTCCTGGTGTCCAAGCTCTACTGCACCCTAGTACTAATCCGCGAAACTCCAGGAGATCCAAATTGCAGCTTCTGCAATTTCCCCGCTGTCGCACTACCCAGGGTCAACGATTTTTCGCCCATAGGGCTCCCTCGTAGCTGAATGGACTCAGCACCACCATCTTCGCTGCTCCCAAACTTGGCATGTTTAAAACCAGGCCCTGACTCTCTTACTGTCTCCAGCTCCTGTGATTGCCTCACCTAATCAGAAATACTTGCCACCAACAGCCTTGCCACCCCCCTCAGAGCACTTATCTCCTATTTTACCTCTGCTCCCATGATCCCTACCCGTTCCCATCTCCCTTCCCTCCAGCACTTCTCCCAGAGATGTCTGACAATGCCTCCGCTGCTACTACTCCCATCTTGCCACCCCGTTCCTCCTCCATTGTTCTTTACCCCTCTCATGGTAGATGCTGCTCCAGGCCATTCTATGTACTGAGCTCTCTAATATGTTGCCTTCTCCCTTAATCAATAACTGCACAATGTACTGTTTATCTGCAATGTTATTTCTGTTGTATCCCATGTATTATACTTCAACTGACGTGGAACCTTTGAAAAGAGCCTTGGCTCAAAGGTATTTGTAATCCTAGGACCAAATAAAAATAAATAAAATACTGAAACTGAGATGAGTGCGTGCCCACAGGACCCTCTCCCATAGTCAGAGAGACTGGCACAACTCTCAGAAGGAACCCGAGAAAGTGAAGCCCAGGTTGAGCAGAACAAGGAAGTTCTGAGAAGAAGTTTCAGCAGCCCAAGCTGCTTCCTCCTCGAAAGCTTGTATGCATTCCAATTGCTCGGCGGATCCTGCAGCCGCGGAAACTGCCAACCAAGCCTCCATAGATTTCACTGGAGGGTTCTGTTTTCTGGCCTCCCCAACTTCAGGTGTGTGCGGGCGATTAGGTAGGGGCGTTGATAATGCCAGACAAAGATCACGCGTGGTGTCATAGTGCGACATCAAGGCAATGGACGCACACAGCGTGGGGATTGGGTGAGCGACATCTTCTGGCTGTAGGAACACGGGTGAAAGACTTGTCTTCCATACTCGAGGTAGTAGTCGTGATGTGTCTGCGAACTAAGCGGATTTTCAGAATAACCGAAGGTTTTGAAGCCAGGCCTACAAAATGTAGGAGCATGAAGGAGGTAACCTGAATCTTCCAGAGGAAAGGAAGATCTGGCGTCATGGGGTGGAGCCAGGGATATACCACCCCTTGTCGGTGGAAGGAGCCAGTTTGAAGACTTCGGCAAGATTTAAAGTGGAAGGGACATGCCAAAAGTGTGGATGAACAACATATCCACGATCCTAGAAAAGCGGTTACAAAAAACACTAACCAACAAATACACTAAATCAAAGGCTCTTTAATTAGAGAACCCAGATGAAAGTAAATAACTAACCTGGTTCGAACCGCGAGGAACCGGAAAAATAACTAATTTAAACAATAAACAAGATTTTTTACCGACAATTAGTAGAGACAGTAAAAGAAATGAAATATACTTAAGTTTTTATGGTTTTTGAATCTTCTTCACACGAAAGAGGACGACGACAACTCCGAGCGACCAGACTTTCAGGTGGAGAAAAAATTCTGAAGAAGTTAGAACACTACAGTTGGTAGAGGCAGTATTTGAAAGATGCTCACGTGCAAATAATTCTACTCATTTGCATGTGTTCCACCTCTCCGGGCAGTCCAACCCTCCAGGCTTACTATATAAAGTTATGAATATCCTGAGCATTATGCAGTTAGAAGAAAATGATACTTGCATAAACAGGTTACTCAGTTGTGACTGTAGTTCTAGGACTGGTATATGGATAACATCAACAGAATGGTAATTATTCCTTAAGAGCTAATTCGCCGGAACATCTTTAAAAAAAGCTCTTCCCCATCACAAGGGTGGTATACCCCTTGGTTCCACCCTGTTATGTCACATCTTTGCACACTGCAAGCAGGGATCCGTGGGTCATTTGCTGGGGAGGACAGGTGGGTGGTGTGGATGTGAACCACATACCACTCCTAAAATACAGGTTACTCACCTGTAACAGGAGTTCTAGGAAAGGTATATGTTGTTCATCCACATTGTCTGGCAGGTATCGTTGCCGCTTTAAATCTTGCTGGAAGGTCTTCAAGCTGGCTCCTCCCACCACCCGGTGGTAAAACTCTCGGCTCCGCCCATGGCCAGAGCTTACTACAGGGAAGAATACACAATGGGTGGGAGGTAGTAACAACAACAAAAATGGAAGCGACCTGGGGGTAATCATATCAGATGACCTTAAGGTTAGCAAGCAATGTGAGAAGGCAGTAGGGAGGGCTGGGGGTATACTGGGATGTATAGGGAGAGGCATCATCAGCAGAAAACAGGAAGTTGTTATCCCTCTGTACAGACAGTTGGTGAGACCCCATCTGGAGTACTGTGTCCAGTTCTGGAGACCCCATCTCCGCAAGGACAGACAGGATAGAGGCAGTCCAGAGGAGGGCAACTAAAATGGTGCAGGGTCTGCAAGAGAAGCCATATGAGGAGAGATTAAAGGAGCTTAACATGTATACCCTTGAGGAAAGAAGGGAGAGGGGGGACATGAGAGAAACTTTTAAGTACCTCAGTGGAATCAACAAAGTCCAAGAGGGTAGCATCTTTCAGAAAAAGAGAGTTGCAAGAACAAGGGGACACAATTTAAAGATAGAAGGAGGGCAATTCAGGGGCAATGTGAGGAAGTATTATTTCACAGAGAGGGTAGTGGATGCATGGAACAGCCTTCCTGAGGAGATTGTGGGGTCTAAAACTGTGGGAGAATTCAACAATGCATGGGACAGACATAAGGCAATTCTTGTGGGGGGGTGGGAAGAAATAGGCTGTTGGTTAACTAGGATCTACGGCCTATCCTGTAGGTGAAATGGGCAGACTAGATTGGCCTAGCGGTCCTTATCTGCCGTCAAAGTCTATGTTTCTAGATTCTGGCCGCTGGAAGCTCAGGTTGTGCGTGGCGAGCAGGAGGTCGGGTGGGTCGTGTGGATGAACAACATATACCATTCCTAGAACTCCTGTTACAGGTGAGTAACCTGTATTTCTAGGGACATGGATATGTTGTTCATCCACACTTTCTGGCAGACTCCTAGCAGTTATCCGGGAGAAGGGAGGCAAGGTGCACACCCCCTACTTAGGGAATAGAGACTGGAGAACCGAGGCCCCAAAACCAGCATCCCGGCGTGACTCAAGGTCGATGTGGTAATGGGTGATGAAGGTGTGTGCTGACTTCCAGGTAGCAGCCCTGCAGATTTCCTGGATAGGGACGTCCCTGGAAGCAGCCACCGATGCAGCAGTATGGCGGGTAGAATGAGCTCTTATCCCTCTGGGAGGCTCCATGCCTGCCAACTTATAGCAGAGATCTATGCAGGGTGACCCACCTGCCTATCGTCCGCTTGGCTGCAGGTCTGCCAGGTGCAGCTTCAGTGAAGGTGACAAACAGCTGGCGAACCTCTCCCTGAATTTCAGCCATGCGCTCCTTATAGTAAGCACCCTTCTAGGGTCCAGAGTATGGAGCCTATATTCAGCCTCCGAGGTATGACTGGGGTAGAACACCGGCAGAGTCAACACCTGGTTAAGGTGAAACTCCGACACCACCTTGGAAGGAATTTGCGTGGGGGCGCAGGACAACTTCTGTCCCTGTGGAAGACCAAGTAAGGAGACTCCTATGCAGCGCCTGAGCTCTCCCATCCTTCTGGCTGACGTGACAGCCACCAAGGCGGTCTTCCACGACAGGTGAGGTTCACACCTGTGCATTGGTTCGAATAAACGCCCGCTGAGCTTTCCAGTACCAGCAGTAGATCCGCAGGTGGGGTTCTCGCACAGGAGGGGAAATGTGATCAAGGCCTTTGAAAAAGCGCCAGACCACCTTCTCCTGCGCCACCGACTGCTTCCCGGCCCGCGCCCGGTAAGCAGAGATGGCTGCCAGGTGCACCTTAAGGGTCGTCGACCTAAGCCCTTGCTGAGAAGGGACCAAGGTAGTCCAATATGCTCCCAAGGAACAGGAGGAAGGGTCCAGGCCCTTGCCCTGGCACCAAATGGAAAATCTCTTCCATTTGAAGGCGTAGCATTTTCCGGTCGACTCCTTATGGGACGCCTCAACTACATTGAGGACCTCATCGGAAAGACCCAAGGCCTGGAACTCTAGCCGCTCAGGAACCAGGCTGTTAGGTGCACGGATTGAAGGTCCGGATGGAACACCTTCCCCTGATTGACTGAGACAAGGTCAGGGCGATCTGGGTACCAGTACTGGTGGGGCCAGTCTGGGGCTATCAGAATCACCTGCGCCTTGTCCCTCCTTGCTTTGAGAAGCACCTTGTGCATCAAGGGGAACGGGGGAAAGGCGTAGAAGAGGCCAGGGGTCCACGGCCTCGAGAAGGCATCCCCGTGCAGCGATCCCTGCTGAGGGGGGCGGGCATGGAACAGCCTCAGCTTCGCATTCTCCCTGGAGGCAAACAGGTCCACCTGAGGTGTGCCTCAATGGGTGAATAGATCTTGTACTACCTCCGGCAGGAGAGACCACTCGTGGGACGCAGCCCCTATCCAGCTTAGGGCATCGGCCAGGGTGTTGGAGACTCCTGCCACATGAATGGCTAGGAGAGCCGCCTCCAGGCTGCGCACGAGTGACCAGATGCGGAGAGCTTCCTTGCATAAAAGCATGGAGCGCGTCCCGCCCTGGTGGTTTAGATAGCACATGGTCGTGGTATTGTTCATCTGGACACGGACCACTTGACCCCGAAGAAACGGAGCAAAGGCGGTGAGAGCTAGACGGACCACTCGGAGCTCCAGCAGGTTGATGTGGCATCGGGACTCCCATGGGGACCACAGGCGGTGTGCTCGGTGTTCCCCCAGATGGGCACCCCACACCATCAAAGAGGCATTGGTCGATAGAGAGCCCGTCAGCTCGGGGCGGACAAACGGGATGCCCTCCTACAGATGAACTGGAGCGGTCCACCACTGGAGCGTTCCACATCCCTGGGTCACAGTCACTAGCTGGTCCAATGGATCCATGGCGTTGGGACCACTGGCGGCCAGCCCCCACTGAAGGGGCGCATGTTCCAGTGGGCCCAACGGATACGCTGTTACAGGCCGCCATGAGACCCAGGAGGCGCAGGAAGTCCCGGGCAGGGCGCAATTGCCCAACCAGAAATGATTGGGCAAAGGAGGAAAGAACCTCGGTTCTGTCCGCCGGGAGCCATACTCTGGCTCGAAGAGAGTCGAGCTCTGCCCCGATGAACAGGATCACCTGCTTTGGCTCAAGTTCCGACTTGGCCTCGTTGATGAGGAGACCGACCTGAGAGCAAACCTGGAGGGTCCGATCTCTGGACCGCTCCACCTCCTGTCTGGAGAGGGCTGCTATCAGACAATCGTCCAGGTAAGGGTAAACCCGGACCCCTCAGCGCCGCAGGAATGCTGTCACCACTGCCATGCATTTGGTGAAGACCCTGGGAGCTGGAGAGAAGCCGAAGGGCATGGCTTGGAACTCGAAAAGTTATCCCTCCGCTCCAAAGTGAAGGAACCTCTGATGTGACGGACGGATAGCGACGTGAAAGAACGCGTCCTGCAGGTCCAGAGAGCAGAACCACATGCCATGTTCCAAGGATGGTATTATCTGAGCCAGAGTGACCATCCTGAAGGTTTGAGACTTTAGGAACTTGTTTAGGTCGTGTAGGTCGAGAATGGGGCGCCAGCCCCCGGTCCGTTTCTGAACCAGGAAGTACCTGGACACGAACCCCGGGTCTCAGGGAGGGTCCGCCACCTCTCTGATCACCTCCTTCTCGAGGAGAGCGATGTCGGCTTGGCGAGCCGACAGTGAGGCTTCGGACCCCGAGGCCCCCTGAAATGCAACGGCTCTGAAGGGTGGGACCTGCTCAACTCCAGAGGCAGGCCTTTCCCATCACTCCAACACCCACGGTCTGTGGTGATAATGGACCAGGCGGAGAAGTAAGTGAATGACCGCCTCTCGAGGCACCTGGGGTGAAGCGACGGGGTTGGGGGCGACATCCCTCAACCCGTCACTGGGCAGGCTTGGAGGAAGGACTGGCCGAGGGACCTCCAGGGCCTTTAGCTCCCTGTTTCTTGGAGGAGGAAGCCGAGGGCTTAAGTTTGGGATGCCAAGCTCATGCCTGCTGGCCCTGACGTTGCTGGGCCGGACGTGCTGCGGGCGCAGAGGGACGAAAAGGCTTAGGCTGCGGTCTGCGGCCTTTGTCCTTCTGTGCGGATGGGACAGAGTCCAAGGTAGCACTGGACTTCTCGATCCTCTGGAGGTGACCTTCCACCCCATGGCCGAAGAGGTCGGTCCTCAGGAAGGGGACATCCGCCAACTTGTGCTGGGTATCCGAAGTGAAAGTGGATATCCTCAGCCATGCCCGACGGCGCATAGCCACTGCGGCTGTTACTGACCTGGCACATGAGTCCCCAATGTCCAGAGCAGTCTGAAGCTGCTGTTTGGCCACTGCCCTGCCCTGGTCCCGCACCTGCCTAACCGTGGTCTGCAGGTCCGCCGGAAGATGAGGAACTACCTCGTCCAGGGAGCCCAACAGGGCATGAAAGAAATGTGCCATAAGTACGGCCGAACTGGCCCGACGAAGGCAGAGAGAGGACGCAGCGTAGACTTTTCGCCCGGCATAGTCCAATTTCTTGGACTCCTTGTCGGGAGGTTTGTCCATGTCCCTAGCGTTCCCGGCGCGCCGGAAAACGCTGTCGGTAACTAGCCCCTCAGCTGAGGGGTGTTCCAAAACCGGACAAGGAACCGGTAGGAACTGCATACTTCCTGGCCATCCTGGCCGAGGGCGCAGGACAGGAAGCAGGGCGCTGCCAGAGCTCCAAGGCCGGGCCCACTATGGCCTTGGCCACCGGAAAGACCTCCGTAGGGGAATCCCCTCGGCCCAGTATCTCCATGAGGGGATACCTGGCCCGCTTAGACACAGGTTCGAGCTTCATCCCAGTGGACTCAGAGATGAGCCGAAGCAATCCCAGATAGGACGAAGAGCTATCGTCCATCGACTGACCTCCAGAGGACTCCAAGTCTACTCGCCTGGAGAAAAGGAAGGAATCGCCGTCGGACTCTGAAGAGTCCGCAAAAAGCAGCCTCAGGCCTGAGCCACCCTCCACCTGCTGAGGTCGAAGCCCCAAATAACAGCTGTGGAGGCGGCGGTTCCACCGGGATCGGTGGAGCAGCTGGTTTTGGCTGAACAACCGGCCTGGGAACAGGCTCCTCAAGTGAGTCGAGGGGTTGTTTTGGCCGCTCCGATGACAGCCACTTAATGGCCGGGAAAGGCGTCGGCTTGTTCCGGTCAGAAAGAGCTGTTGCCACATGAGTCCTAAATATCGTTGGCGTAACTTACGTGAAGCCTCCTCGTCCGAGGACGGCGGTACCGAGACCACCTACGGCGGCGGGATCGGCTGGACCACAAGACGCCCGAGACCGAGAACCTTTGCTTTTCCGAGGGGTGCGGAGGAACGAGGAACCAGAGGCACTGGCAAGCCCAGGATCCTCAACTCCTACCGGGGGAACTGGGAGAGAAGTTCTCGGCTACGCCTGGCGACAACCGTCAACAGGGTGAGAAAAATCTCGACTCGTCGTGAGGAGTCTCGGTCAACTGACCTGGCCGGGACACCGTGAGACCAGTGGCGAAGCTGAGCGATCGACCAAGTCGATGTCCGACAACTTCGGGGAGAGGACCTTTCCGCTCCCAAGAGCGTCGACGGAGGACTTACACTTGTCTTTCTTTTGGACCGAGAAGAAGGTCCAGCAGGCGTTGGTCCCTCTCCTTAGTGGAGAAGGACAGACAAAGCTCATAAAGGAAGCTGTATAAGAGGAACCCAGGAGAGCAGGATAAATGCCGCAGCGAGGAAGATGCAGTCGCGCCGCCTCCTCTTTGAGGCGATCATCTGCTCTAGCTGATCCGCCAAAGCCGCCGCCCGTGGAAACACGCCGACCGGGCCTCTTTTGACTTCACCGGAGAAAGACGTTTCTCGGACACCCCAGTTGTAAATGGGCAGCACGGTCTTCGAGGGCGTAGGCTGAGAAGGAAGAGCACAGGCCACAAGACTGGAGTGGTGCTCAAGGCCTAAACAGTGACACCGCGTGAGTCGCGGATCCGTCCGAGACATCTTCTGCCCACAGGGCATCTCCGAAAAACTGGGAGTCGATTTGTCCGCCGCGGCCGCAGGGGATAGAAGACCCGAAGTCTAAGTGCAAAACTTTAAATTCGCAAAACCGAAGAATTGGAACCAGTCTTGTCGCGGCGTTATGGAGGAACCTGAGCTGCCAAGCGGTAAGGAAGATCTGGCGTCATGGGCGGGCTGAGAGTTTTACCACCGGGTGGGTGACAGGAGCCAACTTGAAGACCTTCCGACCCAAGATTTAAGCGGCAGGATACCTGCCAGACGAGTGTGGATGAACAACATATCCATGTCCTCGAAATACAGGTTACTCACCTGTAACAGGAGTTCTAGGAATGGTATATATTGTATATTCACACTTTCTGGCAAGTATCTGCGCTTCTAATCACAGAAGTCTTCAAATATTCCTCCCACCGGGTGGTAACTCCAGCTCCATATCAACCTTGAATCTAACCATGGAAGCAAGGTTGTGCGTCCCGAGCTGGGGGCCGTGTGGATGAACAACATATACCATTCCTAGAACTCCTGTTGCAGGTGAGTAACCTGTATTTCTAGGGACATGTATGTTGTTCATCCACACTACGAGACTCTAGCAGTTCTCCGGGAGGGGGGAGGCAAGGCGCACACACACCATACTTACTTGGGAAAGACAGACTGGAGAACCGAGGCCCCAAAACCAGCATCCGGGCGTGACTAGAGGTCGATGTGGTAGTGGGTAATAAAGGTATGTGCCGACTTCCAGGTAGCAGCCCTGCAGATATCCTAGATAGGGATGTCCCTGGAAGCAGCTACCGATGCAGCGGTATGGCGGGTAGAATGAGCTCTTATCCCTCTGGGAGGCTCCATGCCCGCCAACCTGTAGCAGAGCTCTATGCAGGAGGTGATCCACCTGCCTATCGTCCGCTTTGCTGCAGGTCTGCCAGATGCGGCTTCAGCGTAGGTGACAAACAGCTGGCGAACCTTTCCTGAACTAGCCGTCCGCTCCTTATAATAGCGGCGCTCGTCTAGGGTCCAAAGTATGGAGTCTATATTCGGCCTCCGAGGTGTGACTGGGGTAGAACACCGGCAGAGTCAACACCTGGTTAAGGTGAAACTCCGACACCACCTTCGGAAGGAACTTCAGGTGGGGGTGCAGGACAACCTTGTCCCTGTGGAAGACCAGATAAGGAGACTCTATGGAAAGCGCCTGGAGCTCTCCCATCCTTCTGGCTGACGTGACAGCCACCAAAAAGGCGGTCTTCCACGAAAGATCACACTTGTGCATTGGTTGAATGCTTGCCCATGAGCTTGGCCAATACCAGCAGTAGATCCCACGGAGGTGGAGGTTCTCGCACCGGAGAAATGTAATCTAGGCCATTGAAAAAGCACCGACCACCTTCTCCTGTGTCACAGACTGCTTCCTGGCCCGTGCCGGTAAGCAGAGATGGCTGCCAGGTTCCTTAAGGGCCGTCAACGAAGCCCTTGCCGAAGGGACCACAGGTAGTCAGAATGCTAGCCAAGGAACAGGAGGAAGGTCCAGGCCCTTGCCCTGACACCAAATGGAGAACCTCTTCCATTTAAAGGCGTAGCATTTTCTGGTCGACTCCTTACAGGATGCCTCAACAATGTTGAGGATCTCGTCGGAAAGACCTAAGGCCTGGAACTCTAGCCGCTCAGGAACCAGGCCGTCAGGTGCAGGGATTGAGGGTCCGGATGGAATACCTTCCCCTGATTGACTGAGATCAAGTCCGGGCAGGCTGGAAGCTGCCTCGGGAGCCTGGAGCTGAGACTGAGGAGATCTGGATACCAGAACAGATGGGGCCAGTCTGGGGCTACCAGAATCACCTGCGCCTTGAGAAGCACCTTGTGGATCAAGCAAAATGGGGGAAAGGCGTAGAGAGACTCAGCTTCGCATTCTTCCTGGAGGCAAACAGGTCCACCTGAGGCATGCCCCAGTGGGAGAACAGATCTTGTACTACCTCCGGCAGGAGAGACCACTAGTGGGACGCAGCCCTTATCCGGCTTAGGGCATCCGCCAGAATGTTGGAGGCTCCTGCCACATGGATGGCAAGGAGGTCCGCCTCCAGGCTGTGCACGAGGGACCAAATGTGGAGAGCTTCCCTGCACAGAGTCATGGAGCGCGTCCCGCCCTGGAGGTTTAGGTGGTACATGGTCGTGGTATTGTCCGTCTGGACCTGGACTTGACCCCGTAGAAATGGAGCGAAGGCGGTAAGGGCTAGACGAACCACTCTAGGCTCCAGCAGGTTGATGTGGCATCGGGACTCCCGAGGGGACCAGAGGCTGTGCGCTCTGTGCTCCTCCAGATGGGCACCCCAACCCGTCAGAGAGGCATCGGTCGATAGAGAGACCGTCCGCTTGGGGCAGATGAACGGGATGCCCTCCTGCAGATGAGTTGGAACGGTCCACCACTGGAGAGCGTTCCACATCCCCTGGGCCACTGTCACTAGCTGATCCAAAGGATCGGAGCGCTGTGACCATTGGCTGGCCAGTCCCCATTGTAGGGGACGCATATGCCAACGGGCCCAATGGACGACACTGGTGCAGGCTGCCATGAGGCCCAGGAAGTCCCGGACAGGGGCGCAATTGCCCAACCTGAAATGACTGGGCAAAAGAAGAAAGAACCTCGGTCCTGTCCGCTGGGAGCTGTGCTCTGGCTCGCAGAGAGATGAGCTCTGCCCCGATGAATTGCATCACCTGCTTTGGCATGAGTTCCGACTTGGCCTCGTTGATAAGGAGGCCAACTTGAGAGCAAACCTGGAGGGCCAGATCCCTGGACCGCTCCACCTCCATTCTGGAGGAGGCCGCAATCAGCCAGTCCAGGTAGGTGTACACCCGACCCTTCACGCCGAAGGAATGCTGTCACCAATGCCATGCATTTGGTGAAGTCCCTGGGAGCTAGAGAAAGGCCGAAGGATATGGCCCGGAACTCGTAGAGGGACCCCTCTGCCCTGAAGTGGAGGAATCTCTGGTGGGACAGACGGATTGGGACGTGAAAGAAGGCGTCCTGGAGGTCCAGAGAACAGAATCACACACCTCGTTCCAAGGATGGAATAATCTGAGCCAGAGTGACCATCCTGAAGGTTCGAGACTGTAGAAACCTGTTCAGGTCATGCAGGTCTAGAATGGGGCGCCAGCTCCCTGTCCGTTTCGGGACCAGGAAGTACCTGGACACAAACCCCAGGTCTGGTGGAGGATCCGCCACCTTCCTGATCACCTCCTTTTCAAGGAGCAGGGCAATGTCGGCTCAACGAGCCAACAGGGAGGCTGCGGACCCCGTAGCCCACCGCAGAATGACGGCTCGGAAGGGCGGAGCCTGCTCGAACTCCAGAGGCAGGCCCTTTCCTACCACCTCGAACACCCAGCAGTCCATGGTGATAGCAGACCAGTGGGAAAGAAAGTGGCAGAGCCGTCCCCCCCATGGGGAGGGCCAGAAGAAAGTGACAAGGTTAGAGGCGACACCCTCAACCTGTCACTGGCAGGATTGAAGGAAGGACCGGCCGAGGGACCCCCTGGGCCTTTTCCTCTTTGCTTCCTGTCAGAGGAAGCCGAAGGCTTGGCTTTGGGGTGCCAAGCGCGTACCTGCTGGCCCTGATGCTGGTTTTGCTGGGCTGGATGTGCCGCAGGAGCAGAAGTGCGAAAGGACTTATGTTGCTGACGGCGGACCTTGTCCTTCTGGGCGGAGGTGACAGAGTTCAGGGTAGCGTTGGACTTTTCGATCCTCTAGAGGTGGCCTTCCACTCCAGGGCCAAACAGGTCAGTCCCCAAACAGGGGACATCCGCCAATTTGTGCTGGGTATCCACCGTGAAGGTGGATATCCCCAGCCATGCTCTGTGGCACATGGCACTGCGGCTGCTACTGATCGGGCACAGGAGTCTCCAATGTCTAGACCCATTTGGAGCTGCTGTTTTGCCACTGCCCTTCCCTGATCCGGCACCTGCTTGACTGTAGTCTGCAGGTCGGCTGGGAGATGAGGGATCAGCTCATCCAGGGAGCCCATGAGGCGTGGGAGAGTGTGCCATCAGCACAGTCGAGCTGGCCTGCGGAGGCCGAGGAGGCGCAGCACACACCTTGCGCCCGGCACAGTACAGCTTTTTGACTCCTTGTCGGGGCTTATCCACATCCCCAGTGTTTCCGGAGGCTGGAAACTATCGTGACCAACCCCTCCGTAGAGGTGCTCTGAAAACCAGACAAAGAGCCAGTAGGGACCGCGATACTTTCTGGCCATCCTGGCGAGCAGGTAGGACAGGAAGCCGGCCTCTGCCAAAGCTCCAAGGCTGGGCCAACAATGGCTTCAGCCACCGGAAAGGCCTCCGTGGGAGAATCCCCTCAGTCCAGTATCTCCGTGAGGGGATACTTGGCCCGCTTGTATATAGGCTCGAGCTGAATCCCGGTGGACTCCGAGATGAGCCGAAGCAGACCCATGAATGACGATGGGCTCTCGTCCATCGACTGCCCCTCAGGAGGACTCCAGGTCAAGGGGCCTGGAAAACAGGGAGGAGTTGTTGTTAGACTCTGAGGAGTCTGCGAAGAGCTGCCTGGGGCCTGAGCCACCCTCCACCTGCCGAGGACGGTCGGAAGTGAGGGTGACAGACAACTGGTGGGGCAGACCCTGACCCGACCGAGAGTCCTTGGTTGGCGCCCTCGATTTCGGTTGTGGAGGCTGAGGTTCCATCACAATCGATGGAGCAGCTGGTTTCGGCTGAACAACCGGCCCCAGGCTTGGGCTCTCGACTACCAGCTGGGTTGTTTGGCCTTTCGGATAGCGGCCACTTGATGGCGAAGGAAAGCGGCAGCGTCTGCTTGTTACCGGACAAAAGGAGCTGCTGCCACATTAAGTCCTCGTAGTGTCGACACAATTTGAACCGAAGCCTCTCCTCTTCCGAGGAGGAAGATGAGGACGAGCGGCGCCCTCGCTTTCCTCGGTGCCGAGACAGAGACTGCTGATGTCATCGGGATCGGCTGGACCGAGATGAGGTCCGAGACTGAGACCCTCGGTGTTTGCGAGGGCGGGTCTGGGAGGGAGCGGGGGACACCCGCTCCACCCTCGGCTCAGGAGCCTTGACCGGGGACTCCGGCACAGGCAAGTCCTCAGTTTCCAACGAGGGAACCTGTGATGAAGGGTTGTCGGCTTCACCAGTCGATAGCCCGTCCGACCTGACAGGGACACCGTGAAGCCAGCAGCCTTAGCCGCAACCTCGACCAAAGTTGAGTGTCGACTATGTGGGGAAGAGAACCTCTCCCGCTCCCATGAACGTAGACGGTGTGACTTACCCTTCGAGTCCTTCTTTCTTGACCAAGAAGAGTGTCCCAATGGCCCCTCTCTCTTCGTGGAAAGGGACTGCAAAGCTCCTTAAAAGAAGCTGTGTAGGAGGATCCCAGAGAAAGCGGGATAAATGCCGCGACCGAGGAGGATGAGGATGCGGCCTGGGCCGCCTCTTCCTCGAGGGCGATCATCTGCTAGAGTTGTTCAGCCGAGCCAGCCGCTGGACACCACTCAATGGGCCTCCTTAGACTTCACGGCAGGTAGCGCTTCGGCGCCCAAGTTGTAACCGAGCAGCGGTCTTCAAGGACGTTGGACGAGAAAGATCTACACAACTCGCAGGCCTGCGGGTTGTGATCAAGGCCGAGGCAGTAGACGCAGGTGGAGTACGGGTTCGTCCTGGACATCATCTGCCCGCATGGGCACCACCGAAAACTGGGAGTCAATTTGTCCATCGCAGCCGCGAGGGAAGAATTTGACCGAAGTCTTGAGAATTTTAATACTATTTTCGTGGAACTAAGAATTAGGATCCAGTCCACAACAGACAGCGTTAAGAGGGAACCTGAGCCTAGCTGTAAGGAAGATCTGGTGTCATGGGACGAAGTTGAGAGTTTACCACCGGGTGGTGGCAGGAGCCAGCTTGAAGACCTTCCGCAAGATTTAAAGTGGCAAGGAACCTGCCAGACAGTGTGGATGAACATATCCATGTCCCTAGAAGTGACTATTCCCCCGAAGAGTCCCCCAGAGCCTGGATCGTCTCCCGTTTGGAAATCTGGTAGAGAAATGTCCGCCCTGACAGCTCCCCAGAGGTGGACAGTGTCAAAGTCGGTGTCCACGCAGGAATTTGACATGAGAGAGGGAGGATGAGGATGTGGGAACCTACTCTCCAGGTCTGTAACTAGCTCAGCTCTTGCATCCTTCCACCAGCTAAAGACCTTCCTAATGTCCGGCTGAGACTGGAGGGGTGGAGGAGGAGAACTAACAGGCGGAGGGAGAGGGTAACCACGAGGAAGATAAGAATATTCAGGGTACCCTGTAGAATAACCCGGGAAATGTGAATAACCCGGGTAGACATGTCCCTGGGAGAGCCAATCATGTGACAGATCAGCCGGGGGATTTGGCCTGTGAAATACCCAGAGGGGTACTGAGGGACAAAGTGGGGTCTACCAGAGAGACTGATGTTGGGTGTATCCATGTTGGGCCCGGCGTAGTGCAGATACACATAGGGTCCAGCGTGGGATAGGCGGCCATTGGGACCCCTTTTGACGGAAAGAGCAAGGGTCTGGTTGGGTAAGGCCAAGCTCGGAACCACTGACAGCGGGATCAGCACGGCTGACATCAGGTGTTGCATAGCAGTGTCGGAACCAGTCGCAGCGGGTATGATGAGGGACCCGCTCCTGTTAAAAGATCCAACGGCAGCAAGGGAGCGGGCTCTGGCCAGGAGACTGGTGTCGGAGAAGCCAAAGTCACCGGGGTTGCTCTGGTGGGGGTTGGGGGCAGGTCGATCGACCGGCGCCGGAATTCTCCCTAAGTCAGGTATAGGAGGAACCTCCAAGGGTGGTTTTCTAGGCAGAGGAGGATCTTCTTGACCTGAGACCCCAGAAGGGGAAAGCTGGGGCAACCCTGAGGAGAACACCTCTAGAGGACCGGTGCTATCTCCAGCCGGAGAGGCAGGATTGGAGGAAGCCTCAGCAGGCAGAGAAGGAAGGGGAAAGAGGGGTAGTCTTCCCTGGGCTACTCCGGACGTCGGGTGGGCTGACGTTAGTCCCCGATGGGAGATCCACGCCAGAGCAGTCCCCAGAAGGGAGGCGCCTGACTAGGTGAAGATGCAGCAGGAGTCAAGGAGAAGCTCGCACCCCCAAACTGTCATAGGGACCCGTGGAGCAGGGCAGCGGATTAGTGGCAGTTGCGGTTTACCGTGCACTGTAACAGGAGAAGAATCTTGAAGGAAGAGTCCCCGGACGCGCCTGGATTCTTACTGCAGGCAGCGGGAAGTGGCCTTCTAGCTGCGTGCTCAAGCTCGGCTTGTTTCTCCATGGTGCTTCTTCTCACTGTTTCTCCTTTTATGTTTTGAAGGAAAGAGAAAGAAGTGAAGTCAATCCCAGATTTTCCATTTGTTTCTCTAATGATGCTAATCGAGATTTGAGGAGATGGGCCTCTAAGGCCTGCTGCTTTCCCTTCCGCGAGGCCTTTGTTGAAAGGCTGACAGTCGGCACAGGAGGCAACCGGATTGGCTGGGCCTAGGCAGATCATACACTGTTTGTGACCATCCTTGTGCAGGATCTGAATGTCACAAGCCTCATACTTCTTTTGTGGAGACGACACAGATCATTGAAAATAAGATACAGTGGCAATTTTCTGAGGGGAAAAAAAAAAACACTCAAAAAACGTAACGTTCAACCGACGATCGCAGAAGTGTGTCTGCCAAAAGGCACTGCACGAGGTGACGGCGGGAAAGAACTGATGGGTTGGCCTGAGGACTGCTCACTATACAGACTTATGCTGTCGATGCTGGGCGGTCCTCTGTCGGGTATTGCTAGCAAAGTCTGCCGTTGGGTCCTGACACCAGATGGCACTAGTCCTACAAGTTACGACCCACTGAAGGAACCCTCTCGAAGACAGACAACAGGTTACTCATACCTTGTCCATCCACACTTCTTGGCAGGTACCTTGCCGCTCCAAGATGTGCCAGAAAGTCTTCAAGCTGGCTCCTCCCACCTACCCAAGTGGTATAACCCATGGCTCCGCCCTATGACGCCAGATCTTGGCCTGCTGGAAGCCAGGTTTGCATCGAGCCGGGAGGTCGGAGGTTAGTGTGGATGAACAACACACCACTCCTAGAACTACTGTTACAGGTGAGTAACCTGTTTTTCAGGGATCGGTATATGTTGTTCTATCCACACTTCTAGCAGACCTCTAGCAGTTCTCTGGGAGGAGGAAGTAGAGACGACACACCCTACTTAGGAAAGGGATTGGAGAACTGAGGCTCCAAAACCATCATCCCAGCGTGACTTGAGGTCGATGTGGTAATAGGAAATGAAAGTGTGTGCTGACTTCCAGGTAGCTGCCCTGCAGATTTCCTGGATAGGGGCGCCCTAGAAACAGCCACCGATGCAGCGGTATGGCGGATGGAATGAGCCTTAAAGCCCTATGGGAGGCTCCATACCAGCCAACCTATAACAGAGGTCAATGCAAGATGTAATCCATTGTGCTATTGTCCGCTTGGCTGCAGGTCTGCCAGGTGTGGCTTCACCATACGTGACAAACAGCTGGCAAACCTCTCACCGAACTTCTGCTGTTCGCTCTTTGTAGTAGACAAGCGTTCGTCTCAGGTCCAAAGTATGGAGCCTGTACTCTGCCTCCGAGGTGTGATTGGGGTAGAACACCAGCACAGTAATCACCTGGTCAAGATGAAATTCTGACACCACCTTTGGAAGGAATTTCGGGTGAGGGCGAAGGACTACCTTGTCCCTGTGGAAGACCAGGTAAGAAGACTCGATTGAGAGCATCTGTAACTCCCCAGTCCTTCTAGCTGATGTGAGAGCCACCAAGAAGGCGATTTTCCATGACAAATGTGAGATGTCACATTTGTGCACAGGTTCGAATGGCTTGTCCATGAGCTTTGCCAAAACCAGCAGTAGATCCCATGGAGGTGGAAGTTCACGCACTGGAGGGGATATGTGATCTAGGCCTTTGAGAAAGCACCAGACCACGTTCTCCTACGCCACTGACTGCTGACCGGCCCGTGCTCGGTAAGCAGAGATGGCTGCCAGGTGCACCTTTAGGGTCATCAACCGAAGTCCCTGCAGGGAGAGGGACCAAAGTCCCTGCAGGGAGAGGGACCAAAGTCCCTGCAGGAGAGGGACCAAAGTCCCTGCAAGGAGAGGGACCAAAGTCCTGCAAGGAGAGGGACCAAGATAGTCAAAATGCTAGCCACTGGACAGGACAGAGGATCCAGCCCTTTGCCTGACACCAGATGGAGAATCTCTTTCATTTAAAGGCATAGCATTTTCTGGTCAATTCTTATGGGAAGCCTCAACAACGTCGAGGACCTCGCCAGAGAGACCCAAGGCCTGGAACTCTAGTCGTTCAGGACCCAGGCTGTCAGGTGCAGGGGTTGAAGTTCTGGATGAAGTACCATCCCCTGATTGACGGACGGCAGGTCTGGGCGTGCTGGAAGCCTCCTCGGGAGCCTGGAGCTGAAGAGATCAGGACACCAGAACTGGTGTGGCCAGTCTGGGGCTCCCTGTCCCTCCTGACCCTGATGAGCACTTTGTGAATCGAGGGAAGGTGTAGAAGAAGCCTGGGGTCCACGGCCTTGAGAAAGCATTCCCCTGCAGCGAACCCTGCTAAGGGGGTGGGGTGGGCATGATACAGCCTCAGCTTCGCATTCTCCCTGGAGGCGAACAGGTGGGACAACAGATCTTGTACGACATCCTGGTGGAGAGACCACTGGTGAGATGCCCCGCCCATCCAGCTGGGGTAATCAACAAGCTGATTCGAGGTCCTGCTACTTGAATGTTCTATTGAGTACTTATTTGTATTATCCATTAGTATTATTGTGCACACTGTAAATATTTTATATGTACTTTACTACTTGGCTCGTATTAACAAGGTCCATCTTGAAATGAGCTTGCTCAACGATGTTCGCCTAGATAAATAAAGACTTTGATTGACTGACTGGGAGATCTGCTTCCAGGCTGAAGGACGAGGGACCAAATGGGAGAGCTTCCTTGTAGAGGGGCAAGGCAGCGTCTTGCCCTGCCTGTTGAGATGGTACATGGTCATGGTATTGTCTGCCTGGACCTGGACCATTTGACCCCAGACAAGCAGGCGAATGCGGTCAGGGCTAGTCGAACCGCCAGCAAGTTGATTGGTACAAGGGACTCCTGGGGGGACCAGAGCCCATGGGCTCTGTGCTCCCCAGATGGGCATCCCAACCCATCAGAGGCACGTCAGTCATCAGGATGACAGTCAGCTAAGGGCGGACAAACAGGATCCCTTCCTGCAGGTGGGAAGGGACGAACCACCAATGGAGGCCGTCTCATATCCTCTCGGTCACAGAGAGCAGGTGGTCAAGATGACCGGAGCGCTGAGACCATTGGCTGGCCAGTACTCACTGGAGGGAATGCAAATGCCAGTGGGCCCATTGGACCACCCTGGTGCAGGCTGCCATGTAGCCCAGAAGATGCAGGAAGTCCTGGGCAGAGCGAGATTGCCCAACCAGAAATGATTGGGCAAAGTAGGAGAGAACCTCAGCCCTGTCTGCCAGGAGCCGAGCTCCGCCCCGATGAACTGAATCACCTGCGAAGGCACGAGGTCCGACTTGGCCTCACTGATCAGGAGTCCAAGGTCGAGGCAAGTCTGGAGGGCTAGATCCCGGGACTGTTCCATCTCCTGCCTGCAGGGACCTGCCACCAGCCAGTCGTTCAGGTAAAGGTACATCAGGACCCATCACTGCCATGCAGTTGGTGAAGACCCAGAGGACTGAACACAGGCTGAAGTGCAGGGCTTGGAACTCGTAGAGGGTTCCCTCAGCTCAGAAGTGGAGCGAACTGTCGATGGGCCGGACGGATCGGGACGTGAAAGAACGAGTCCTGAAGATCTAGGAGCAGAATCATATGCCTTGCTCCAGGGATGGTATGATCTGAGCCACAGTGACTATCCGGAAGGTGGGGAACCTGTGGCACTTGTTCAAGGTCATGCAGATCTAAATGGGTGCCAGCCCCCCATCCATTTTGATACCAGGAGGTACCTGAAATGAACTCAGGGTCTGAAGACGGGTCTGCCACTCTGCGCACTACCACCTTGAGGAGGAGATGAGTTGTCGTCTTGGAGAGCCAACTGAGAAGCTACGGACACCAGATCCCCCCATAGAGCAGGCTCGATATGGAGGGCCTGCTCAAATTCAGGCGCAGGCCTGACCAATCACTATCAGAACCCAACGGTCCGTGGTGATAGCAGACCAGGCAGAAAGGAAGTGGATGAGCTGGCCCTCATGGGAGGTCACAGGGCAGGTGTGATGGGATTGAGGGAGCGCCTCCCCAACCCGGCACTGGGCAGGCTTGGAGAAGGTCCCATGGAGGAGGAGCTGCCTGGATGCCCCCCCGGTTTCTGAACTAGAGGCGGCCATGGACTTGGCCCAAGGACACCAAGATTGAGCCTGCTGGCCCTGCAGTTCTGACGCTTGGGGCCCTTGGCCTTCTGGGCAGATATGGTGGAGTCCAAAGTGGCACTGGACTTCTCTATTTGTTGGAGGTGGCCTCCACGCTAGGCCGAGCAGGTCGGTGCCCAGAGGGACATCTGTCAGCTTGTGTTGCGTATCAACCATAAAAGGCTGAGGCAGCATAATAGCGCTGCAGAGCATGGCCACTGCGTCCACTACCAAATGGGCACAAGAGTCACTAATGTCCAGAGCATTCAGGAGTTGTTGCTTCGAGACTGCCCTAGCCTGGTCCTGGAACTGCTTGACCGTGGTCTGGAGGGACGTCGGGAGATGAGGATCATCTCGTCCAGGGAGCCCAAGAGTGCATGGGAGAAATGTGCCATGATAAAGGCCGGGCTGGCCTGACGAAGGCCAAAGGAGGAGGCTGCACAGATAATCTTCCTGGAATAGTCCAGTTGTTTGGATTCCTTGTCCGGGGGTCTATCCACATCCCCATTCTTGCTTGAGCGTCGAAAGATGGAGTTGGCCACCAACCCCACCGCAGAGAGGTGCTAAAAAAAAAATTAAAAACCCGAAAGGGACCCCATACTTGAGGGCCATGCAGGCAGAAGGTGCAGGATGCTGCCACAGCTCCAAGGCTGGGCCCACAATGCCCTCAGCCACCGGAAAGACCTCCGTCAGAGTATCCTCTTTATCCAGAATCTCTGTGAGGGAATACCTGGCCCATTTCTGGACAGGCTTGAGCTCCATTCCTGTGGACTCGGAAATGAGCCGACAAATACCCATAAGCGAGGTAGGGCCCTTGTCGACAGACAGATTCACCCCCCTCCCCAAATCTTCGGACTCCGAGGAGTCCTTGTAAAGTGGATGACCACCCGTGTCACTCTCAACCCGCCTTGGGTGGTCAGGAGAAAGAGTGAACAACCACCGATGGGGGAGGGCTTGAACTGACAAGAGATTTCTTGGTCAGAGCCCCGGACTTCAGTTCCTTAGGCGGCGGTTCCACCAGATCGGTGGAATTGCGGTGGGGCCTTAACTGGCACCTCAGTGATGGTGGCTGATGCTCGGGTTAGCTCGAGCGAGAGCCACTTAATGGCCGGGGTAGGAAACAGAATCGGTTTTGACCTGGACAGGAACAAATGCTGCCATATTAGATCTTCGTGGCGCTGACGCAACTTGCGCCAGAGCCTCTCCTCAACCGTTTACCATGGCATCGGGAGGGAGATAGCTGATGAGGGTTAGTATTGTCCGATGTCGAAGTCGAGGAAAGAGACAGAGACCTCGACTGTTGGCTGGGCCGATGGGGGAAGTCAGGGAAACCTGTGGTTGCTCCTGGTCAGGTTCCTTGGGGGATGGGTCTTGCCCAGTGGGCTGAACTGACCTGTCCAAAGGCACCGGCATCCAAAATAAAGAGTCATTGGCCGGATCAGGCGACACCCAGCCGATCAGATCGAGAAAAATCTTGGCCACATCAACAGGCGTCTCAGCTGACTGGTCTTACGGGTGACTGTGAAACCAGCGGCCTCAGCTGGACTTCAACTGAAGTCGACACAGGGGTTTCCTGTGAGCGGTACCGCTCCTTGTCCTTTTTCGACTCCTCCTTCCGAGAGCGCAAAACATGTGACCCCAAAGGGGCCTCTCCCTTGGTAGAGAGATAGACTAGTACAATTCCTTGAAGGAAGCCGGAACAGAAGTACACCGCGGCCTGTGCCGCCTCCTCCTCAAAGGCCTTCGGCTATTCCAACTGCTCGGCGGACCCCGCAGCTGCGGAGTCCACCCAATGGGTATCCTTGGATTTAACCGGTGGGTAACGCTTCTCCAGTCGCCCCAGCTGAAGTCAGGCAGCACGGTCTACCAGAACCGAAGGTGAAAAGAACCAACAGTGATCGCAAGCCTGCAGATCGTGGTCGTGTCCCAGGTAGTAGACGCATGCGGCGCGTGGATCGGTGAAACATCTGCCTGCAGGGGAACTGGCGAAACCCAGGAACCGATTTGTCTTCTACCACGGTAGTGAGAGACTAAGACAAAGAAGAAAATTAAGAGAGTTTTAAAATAAGTTTTGGAAGCGAATCTGAAGATTCTAGAGCCAGGGCCTACTACACGTGGGTGCGCCAACGAGGAAACCTGAACCTTCCAGCGGAAAGGAAGATCTGGCATCATGGGGCGGAGCCGAGGTTTATACCAACCGGGTGGTTAGGAGAAGCCGGCTTGAAGACATTCTGGCACATCTTAAAACAGCAAGGTACCTGCCAAGAAGTGTGACTAGAACAACATATCCACTATCCTAGAACATGAATGTTATATACACACACGCGCACACTGTGTGTGATGCTTTTCTAAAGGGGTTTATGTTGCATCCCACGGCTCGGATGCGTGTAAAATTCTGGTTACACACATATACCACCCCACATATTATTCTATATTTTAATAATGCATTTCAGGTTATGCGTGTTTTAACAATTTTGTCCATCTATGTGTTTTTGCAATTAACAAGTAATTGTGTCCTATTTTTTTCTTTTTAAGATAAATCTGGATAGAAAGAGTATAATATTTTCAGAATCTTAAACACATGCTCAAAACTATTCTGCTGGATGAACAAAGCTTGTTCACAGCTGTGCTGCCAGCAGATAATCAAGAGTTACACATTTCAAGGTTGGCCCCATGATACCAGGCCAGTAGGTACATAGCCACATTTGCATCTTGTAGACCCGAGTTCACACCTGAAATTGTAAGAGAAAAGGCTGCAAGAGAGGAGTAAAGCGACAGAAGTTGGTCGCGGTGGCAGTCCCAGAAATCTGTACTGACAAACACAGCCAGGGTTTAGAAATCCTGATCTGGGGCCCCAATACCTGTTAGCACCATGAGAGCCAGCCTTGAGATATGTAGTTTTGATGATCAGCTGGCAGCATAGCCTAGAGGTTAAAGCAATCCTGAAGATCATGTTTACTAACAGTTTGAAATGAAAAGGTGATACCTCACTAGTTTCAATGCACATACAAAACGATGATAAAAGTAGAAAGTGTTGTAAAAACACCTGAAAACACATTTAATAAAACAGTTAATTTCCCATTTAACCTGTTGTATTAAATACAGTCAAAGGAGGACCTAGATCCTCGGTGATGATATTTCCCATCAGGAGCCCAAAACATATGGCTGCCTCCAGCCCTTAATTACAGGGTGATTTACCTACGAATAACTCTGGACTGCAAACACTTGCAGATAAACACAATGGTTCAATCAAATGAAAAAATTACTCACCTTAGTAATTATGTTTCTTCTAATGGAGTCTTGCTGTATTCTGACAATTGTAGTGATTCCCAACCTTTGAACTGTCACGGAGAACAAATAGTTAACTTTCTATGCAAGGCATTGAATGCTGAGCTCGAGCTGGTTGAAGTCTGTCTGAGTGATTCAAATCTAAATCACAGATTCTTACGAGCCCAACTAAACTAAAAATCATATGTGAAATTGTAAAAATGCTTACTAGCCAACTGGCTGAAAAAGGTTTTGGATTCCCAAGGAAGACTCAAGTCAGGAAACCCAAAAACCAATGTATTATAAATAACAATGATAAATCAGCACCCAAAAGAAAAATGAGGAGGGTGCAAGCAGAAAACACCCCTGGGGTGCAACACTGCACCTGCCCACCCACTTCCCAAAAACAGGTTCTGAGAGAGGAGGCAGGGGGGAGGTCAAAACACAGTAAGACTCCATTAGAAGAAACATAATTACCAAGATGAGTAATTTTTTCATCAAACAACATGAAGTCTTGCTGTATTCTGACAATTGCAGACTACCAAGCAGTACTTCCAAGGAGGAGGAAGAACCTACTTTGGAATAGGCTATGAAGTACTACTGTGCCAAACACAGCATCACTCCCTTGCCTGATATCCAAAGTAATACTTAGTAAGGTATAGACTGTTTTCCAGATGGCTGCTTGACAAATTTCTAAGAGAGGGATATCCCTGGCAGCAACCAGGGAAGCAGCTGTACCTCTTGTGGAATGATACCTCAGGTCTGAGAGTGGAGTTTTTCCCAGTTTTTCATAGCAGAATTGTATACAATACACAATCCACCTGGCAACAGATCTTTTGGTGGCAGGTTTGCCCTTTCCCACTTCTCCATAAGTGAGGAAAAACTGGAGGGAGTCAAACCTGTGACCCTTGGTACACTATGTAGTAACTAGGGGCTCTTTTGACATCTAAACCATGTAGCCTCCTCTCCCCTGAGGAAGAATGATCAGTGAAGAAAACAGGGAGAGACACAGACTGGTTTAAATGGAAGTCTGAAACCACTTTGGGCAAGAACCTTCTATTGGTTCTAAGGACCACTTTATCCCTGTGAAATGAGATAAAATCAGGTTCCATTGACAGGGCTTGCAATTCACTGATACGCCTGGCAGAGGTAATGGCTACCAGGAACACAGTTTTCCAAGTCAAGTACTTAAGCTCTGCTGAAGACATAGGCTCAAGGGGGGGGGGTTGCATAAGTTGAGCAATGCAAACATTCAAATCCCAGGCAGGGGCAGGGTCTCTAAAAGGAGGATTGGTAAAGCAATCCTTTAAAAAATTTACAGAACACAAGATAGGAAGATAGTGAGGAAGACTTCCCCACTGACAAAAACGCAGAAACAGCTGACAAGTGTACTTTGAGAGTAGCGGTCTGAAGCCTAGGCTATTAAGATGGACCATATAATCCAGAACCGAAATCTTAGGCAATCCAGCAGTGTCTGGAGAAACAGGTTTCTTAGAATATCAAATGCAGAATCTTTCCATTTGGAGTTACAAGTCTTTCTGGTGGAGGGCTTTCAAGAAGCCTTGAGGATATCCAGAACCCCTAGGGAAAGATGCAGATCTGCAAACTCTAACTCTTAAAGAGTCATGCTTTGAGATTGAGAGACTGAAGATTGGGGTACCAAACCCTTCCCTGAGAGGATGTTAACCAGTTGTAATTCCTGAGAAGAGACAGGGGAAGATGGACTGCTAGGGACAGCAACAGGGTGTACCAGGGCTGTCTGGCCCAATCTGAGCAATCAGAATCACCTTGCAAGGTTGAGACCTTATTTTTACCAAACCTTTAAACAGGAGTGGGAAGGGGAAAGGCATACAGAAAAGTACAGTTACGTAAGAACTTACCGTAACAGTAGATCTTCGAGAACAGCTCTTGCAGCAGGTTACACCATTAGGACTGAAGCCGGCAGGCGTCAGGACCCCACGGAAAAATTCTAGCTAGCTATCTTCAGCGGGGACCACCCCCGACGTCGGTCCCGCCTCCGATGTCAGGTGTGGTACATAAGGGGGCGGTCCCGCCAGATTCCCCAGTTCTCCCGCAGGAGACTCCCAGCCGCAGGATGACATCAGAATGGGAGACCGAGGATCCACCGTCAGAGGAAAATAAGGAATGAAAATCCCAACATGTTGAGGTAAAGCCATGCCTCCTCCAGGGGGGAAGGTGGGCAGGAAGGTAACTGCTGCAAGAGCTGTTCTCGAAGATCTACTGTTACGGTAAGTTCTTCCGTAACTGTACTATCTTACTTCGAGACACAGCTCTTGCAGCAGGTTACACCATTAGGACTGATTCCCAAGCAGAAACGCTGCCAGAAATTCCGGGAGGAGGAAAATAGGAAAACGTTCCAGGTCCTGAACCTAGGACAGGAGACCCTGCAGCACCGCAAGGCCGAAACCAGCCCTACGCCGAGAGGCGATGTCCAGGCTATGATGCCTGATAAAGGTATGCACAGAGCTCCAAGTGGCTGCAGCACAAATAGCAGAGATGGACACGTTTTTAAATGCTGCAAAGGATGTGGCCACACCCCTGGTAGAATGACCCCGGATAGAACCCGGAGGGGCTTCTGTTTTCAATCATAACAGTAGGAAATACACTGGACAAGCCAGCGAGACAAAGTCTGTTTGGATACTGATTGGCCCATCATTCTCTCAGAGAAGGAACGAAAAGCTGATCAGAACTACGAGAGGTTTAGTTCTGTTGAGGTAATACCTCAGGCTGCGGTGAACATCCAGGTGTGGAGCAAAGCCTCTCTCTATTTGAATAACTCGGGAAATAGACCGGAAGGTCAATATCTGGTTTAGAGTGAGTGAAGAGACCACCTTAGGCAAAAACTTAGGATTCGTCCTCAAGGATACTCTGTCCGGTGGAAAACTAAATAAGGCTCTTTGCACATGAGAGCGTGAAGCAACAGCAACTAAAAATAACGTCTTCCACGACAGAAACAGCAGCTGCAATCCGCTGCAGGTTCAAGGGGAGGCGTGAGCTGTTCCAGGACAGAGCAGATCCCATGGAGGCACAGGGTCCCTAATGGGAGGCCTAGGTGTAACACTCCCAAGAAATTCCTGAGAGGCGTCAGTTGAGCTGCTGCACGGTCCCACCGGGAGGTGATAGGCAGAAATGGCACAAAGATGTAAGCTTAATAGAGGAGTAGGCTAGGCCTGAATGAAAAGGGAGAGAGATAATCCAAAACTACTCCCACAGGACAACCTAAAGGGGAATAATCACCAGGCGTGACCATAAACAAAAACGGCGCCATTTCATGGCGTACGTCGCATGCGTTGACGGCTTTCTGGCTGCAGAAAGAACCTCTGCAACCTCTTGCGAGACCCCATGACGCAAGATGGCTATGTCTCTAGGAGCCAAGCATGCAGGTTCAGAGAACGTAGATCCGGATGGACCAATAAACCTTTCTCCTGAGACAGTAGGTGGGAGCTGAGCGGCAACGGGAGCGGAGGTTCCCGAGATAGTTGCACCAACAAAGGGAACCAGATCTGTCTGGGCCAGAATGGGGCCACAGAATCATAAGTGCGTGCTCCTGCGCGGTTTGAGAAGAACCTCTGGATCACACGGGAAGGGAGGAAAGCGAGAGAATCTGTTGCCCAGGAGAGGGATAACGCGCCTCGCCAGAAAACACCAGGCCCTGGATCTAGCAGAGCAAAAATTGGGCAGTTTTGCGTTGGATGGGGATGGAAACAAGTCTGGATTCTGGAATTCCCATCGAAGAAGCAGATCCTCTGCTACCTCTTGAAGAAGTTCCACTAGTGGACTCCTGGCCTGGGATAAACTCAGGCCGTCTGCGATCATGTTGTCCACCCGAGCGTGCACAGTGATCAGATTTACGCTGTGTCGATTACTCAATCCCACACCTCATGGCCTCCCTGTAAAGGGGTAAGAGTGTCGGACTCCTTGTTTGTTGAGGTAATACATCACAGGCGTGTTGTCTGTCTGAAGCAGGAGAGTACGGTGGGATTACTGACTGAAAGGCCTGCAGGGCATAGAGAACCGCCCTCATCTCTAGGACATTGATATGGAGATGAGCTTTCAACGGGTCCACGTGCCCTGGGACTTTACCCCGCTCCAGGTGTGCCCCCATCCAAGCCTGGGCGTCCGTGGTGAGGGTTACCTCCGAGACGCCGCTACAAGCGGGACGCCCTTGGAGGCGATCCGGGGACTAGCCACCACTGCCAATCTAGGATCACTGAGTTCGTGATCCTGACCGGATGCTGCAAGTGGTCTGGCCTTTGGTTCCATTGCACCTTGAGCATCCACTGGGTTACCCGCATGTGGAGCCTTGCAGAAAGGGACAGTAGAATAGCCGCAGCCATGTGTCCGAGCAAGTGAGAGGACCGACCTGGCAGGTATGATCTTATTCGACGACAAACCCTTATGAGGGATCTGATGGATTCCGCTCTGTCGTCCGGAAGAAAAGCTCTTCCCTGAACAGTGTCCAGTACTGCGCCTATGAACTGCAGTTTCTCTGACGCGTACCAGGAGAGACTTACGTAATTTATGAGAATGCTCAGAGATTGGAACAAATTCTGGGTGCTCTGGACCGGATAACAACGCCTCCCTGGAGGCGGCCATGAAAGCCAGTCGTCGAGGTACAGGAACACATAGTGGCCCTGTCTCCTCAGGATGCTGCCACGACTGCCATGCACTTGGTAAAGACCCTCAGTGCGGATGACAGTCCGAGCGGAAGAGCTCGGAACTGAAAGTGGTGGTCGAGAAACTCGAGCTGAGGAACCTCTGGTGCGCGTGGCTATGGAGATATGCAGGTTCGTCCTGCATGTCTAGAGGCATAAAAAAGGCGTCTTGTTTCAGCATGGGAATAAGGCCGGAAGAGTCACCATGCGGAATCTTTTGTAAGCCGACATAACATTGAGGTCGCTGAGGTCCAGAATCGGACGGAGGTACCAGATTTCTTGGGAACCAGGAAGAAGTGGGAATAATATCCTCGTCCTCTTCTGGTTCTCCGGGACGTACTCTATCGCTCCTTTTCTTAGGGAGCGTGAGTACCTCTTGCCAGATCAAATTTTGTGCTGCCCGGATACCGGAGAGCAAAGGAGGCCTCGAGGTGGCTTTTCTGCGAACTCTATAAAGTGGCCTGGACTGACTAACTGCAGAACCCACCTGTGGTGGTGATGGCCTGCCATCCCGGCAGGAAGTTGTAATCGACCCCGACCACGATTTCCCGTTGATCCTGAGGCGGGGCGCGAAAGAGTCAGGCTGTGGCGGCAGATTGGCCGCTGGCTGGGTCAGCCTAGGGGAGCGCTGACCTCGGCTGGCGGGCTGATTTCCCTGAGTTCTCACGAAACCTGAGCCCCTCTGATGTGTAGCGGAGCAGACTGCTGCCTCTGTGTCATACAGTAACTTTGGTTCCTCTGAAGGAACCAAGCTTGGAGTCGATACATGGCTTAGACAGACCCAACATCTCCGGCCTCTTGAAGTTTGGTAATGATCTTCTCAGAAGGATTACCAAATAAAACTTCTCCCTCGAACAGGCGTCCATAATGTTTTTCTGGACATCCGGGGTGGCGCGGAGACAAGTAACCAGGAGTGTCTCCGGAGGCAAGCGCCAAAGCTGCTGCTCGGGCCGATGAGTCCGTGGTCGTCCGGCTTCGAAGCGCAGGTCCCCACGTCTGAACCCCGTGCGGAGGAGCTGGAGCATCTCCTTCTTCTGCTCACCTTCGGGCAGCTTTTCAGCCGCCTCAGACCCTGTTCCTAAGCGTTCTGGAACTGAACCATGTGGGTTAGGTACTTCAAGGATTTGATGGCGCAGGTAGCGGAAGCGTACGTGCGCCTGCCCAGAGCGTCCAACTGTTTGGACTCTGGGTCCGGTGGCAGGGTGATCAGATGTTGCGGCCTCTGTGACCGGTCATGTGAGGCTGTGATGACCAGAGAGTCGGCCTGAGGCTGCTGTGTCAGGTACTGGTCCTCCTTAGGAGCCTTGTACAGACGATCAGCTTTCTTCGGCACCGCCGGGAGCAAATGTGGACGCTTCCACGCTGCCTTGGTGAGGTCCACGAAAGTGTCCACCAAGGGTGATACCACCACAGGCTTGGGGTCCTTTTGCCAAAGATATTTAGCAAGGCGTAACCTTTTGGGGTCTAGTTCTTCTGCATCCCATCCCATGTTCTCCTGGATATGTCGCATAATATCCATGAAAGAAGGGTCATCCGGAGGAGATCTCGGTGTCTCACGTGGGTCCGGAGAAGGGATGGAGAGAGGAGATGGGGATCTAGAAGAGGTGTAGACTGATCCCGTGTCCTCCGTCGACGGCGAACGTCGGTGTCTCCTGGACCTCTTGGGGCTGGGTGATCCAGAAGAGGATTTCGACAGAGGTCTCCGTTTTTCTGATCTTCCCCTGGGAGAGTATCTAGGCTCCCGGGGGGGAGTTAAGCGGCCTGCTGACCCCGAAGGTGAAGGGGGGGGGCAGGCACCGGAGGAGGAAGAGTGGTGGGGGCCATGTCCCTCTTAATGGTATCTCACCAATAAGTGAAGAGATCCTTCACTTCCGCTAAAGAAAGTCCCGACGACGGCCCAGGCGCCGGAGGGCGGTCGTCGGGTCCCGGCGTCGGCTCCACAGGGGCCTCGGATAAAGCGAGGGGGCCCTGGGAGTTTCCGTGAGACCGAGATTGCCTGTCTGGTCCTTGGGCTGCGTTAAATCCTCCTCAGTCAGCGTCTCCTGACTGACGTCGATCGAGGCGAAGGAGCCTATTCTCAGGAAGAGCGGACGTCGGTCTCCCAACCGGCGTCTGCTGGGGCAGACTGGCCGGCGGCGGCCGTCCGGCGGCAGCGGCTCAGGAGAGGAATGACGTCGGCCGGCGACAGTCGAGCGGCCGTCGGAGTCCACCGTCTCAACGGTGTGAGCTCAAAAGTTTTGCGGGGAGGCACAGAGAGTCGACCGGACGTCCGGGTGCCGAGGCAGGAACCCGACTTATGATGATGGTGATGGCGCTCCCGGACTCGCCAAGGCCTTAGAAAGAGGACGGACAGGCCTGGCGGACTTGGCCGAGGAAGGAGGCGGCTTAGGTACCGCAGCCGGGGAGGCTGAGAGCTGGCCCTGGAAGGAGAGCTGTCGGACCTAGAACCGAGCGCAGGACTCGAGTCCTGGACGGGGACCTGAAGGGCCTTCCTTCTTTTCTCCGTGCTTGTGGGATTTGGACGACATGGTTTTAAATTCTCCTCCAACAAAAAAGCCTGAAGAGCCTTCTGACGCGGATCCTGGTTCGCTGTTGAACCCTGGCAGAACGAACAGGCCCGGGTATCGTGGTCTGGGCCCAGGCACCTGACGCAAGCCGTGTGGGGGTCCTTGAAGGGGATCTGTTTCCCGCAAGCACACTTGGAGGGATGACCGGAGGTCGGAGAGGACATCAGCAACAATCTTGCTTGAAGAAAAAGGAATTCCTGGAGGAAAGCTCTGTAACCATGCGTCGCGCGCTAGACTGAAAACCGAAGGGTCGAGATATGCAAGTCGACGGCGGGAAAGAACTAAATCTGGCGGGACCGCCTTATGTACCACGCCTGACGTCGGGGGCGGTCCCCGCTGAAGATAGCTAGTTAGAATTTTTCCGTGGGGTCCTGACGCCTGCCGGCTTCAGTCCTAATGGTGTAACCTGCTGCAAGAGCTGTGTCTCGAAGTAAGATCTTCCCTTCCCAATTCAGAATCAGGGTGTCCAGAGGGACTGAGCCCAAGACTGGAGGTCTGCAACAAAAGTGAGGGAGTTGGTGATTGTCTGGGGCTGCAGAGAGATCTATCTCTGGAGTGCCCCGCCTTGAAAAAAATCACTTTCAACACCCGAGGGTCCAGGGACCATTCGTGACAGCCCTGAAATCCGCTCAGTGCATCTGCTAGCACAATGTCCTTGCCTGGAAGGTGAACTGCTACAAGAGAGGTTTGCAGGGAATAAGTCAAGGACCACAACTTCATGGCTTCTGTGCACAAGGCTGTGGACCGAGTACCTCCCTGCTTGTTGATGTACCACATGGGGGTGTTGCCTGTTCTGACTTGAACCACCTTGTTCTGTACAGACTGTAAGAACGTTTTTAAGAGCCAGAAAAAACTGCTCTGAGCTCTAGAAGATTGATGTGGAGAAGGGATTCTTGGGGGGACCACAGCCCCTGGGCAGTAAGGGACCCCAGATGGGCTCCCCAGCCCAGGAGAGAAGCATCCGTGGTAAGGACCACTGAACAAGGCTGAGCAACTAAAGGAACACCTTGTCTTAAATTGTCTTGATCCTGCCACCACTGAAGGGCTTGGATCAAGGTCAGAGTCACTGGGATCAGTTTGGTAAAGGAATCCTTCCTCTGAGACCAGAAAGCTCTCAGGTGGAACTGAATATCCCTCATCTGGAACCTTGCCCCCTTGGACCACTGCTGTTGAAGCTTCCATGTGGCCCAAGAGCTGGAGGAAATGCCTTGCTGGTCGAGATATCCGAAGGCTGAAGGAAGAAGCTAGTTCCATAAGAACCCTTGCCCATTCTAGAGGAAGAAAGGCTCTTGCTCAGAGTGTGTCCAGTTCTGACCTATAAAGGTAGGAAGCTAGACTGGTTCGAGAACTGACTTGGGAAGGTTGAGAAGAAATCCTAGAGAAGTGAGCACTAGCTGGGTCACTTGCAGGTGAGACTTGACTTGGTCTGGAGACTGACCCACTATTAGCCAATCGTCCAGATATGGAAAAATGGAAATCTTCTGCCTTCTTAGAAAGGCAACTACTACAACCAGGCACTTGTGAAAACCCTTGGGGCTCAGGTTAGGCCAAAGGACACTCTCTGAGCTGATAATGACCTGAGGGCAACTCAACCTGAGGTACTTTCTGTGGGAGCACCATGGGAATGTCAAAGTAGGCATCTCTGAGGTCCAGGGAGGCTAGCCAGTCCCTTAGCATTAGAGAGGAAGGATTACTCCCAGAGTTATTGTCTTGAACTTAGGTTTTAAAAGATATTTGTTTAGATCTCTTAGGTTCTAGGATGGGTCGCCACTCCCTGTCTTTTTCTGGGTCAGGAAGTACCTGGAGTACAGTCCTTTGCCCCAATGTAGGGTAGGTACTCTCTCTATAGCTCTTAAAGCTAGGAGAGAAGAAACCTCTGCCTCTAGGGCAAGGGTTTCTGAAAGATTTGCAGGGGGAAAAGATCTGGCTCTCATCTTTGGAAATTTTTTGAAGCTGAGAACCAGTCCCTGGCTTACTACTTCCAGGACCCACTTGTCTGATGTAATAGACACCCAGTCCTGGAAAAAGTAAGTCAGCCTGCCCCTACTGGAATAGGAAAGTCACCCGGGCAGGCCCATCAGGGTATCTGCTTGGCAGGGGCTTTAGGCTGAGAAGTGGATGCAGCCCTGCTCATCACCCTTCTGCCTCTCCCTCTGAAGAACCCCCTCTGAGAAAAGGAAGAAGAGGCCTGTGCTTGGTAAAAAGGCCTTTGAAAAGGCCTGCCCCTAGACTGCTGCCTTTGAGGAGTTGCCTGCCTTTCCTTGCCCTGAGCACTACTGTAAGTGGTCCTGTACTCATCTATTTTCTTCATGTAATTCTCTGTCTGCTCCCCAAACAGAGAATTACCCACTACAGGAAAATCCATGGCCTTAGCCTGGGTGTCCTGCAAGAGGCTAGTACATCTGAGCCAAGCCATCCTCTGAAGAGCCACAGATGTAGCCATGACACTTGACACATCATTAGAGTCCACTGCAGCATGAAACTGAACCTTAGATGCCTGAATCCCATCTGCAGCCATCGCCTCCAGCTCCTTGGCTAGCTGGGGAGGCCTATTTAGCCAGTACCAGTACAATGTCCTACCTGGACATCTGGTCACCTGGCTGTATAAGCCATATAATTCGCCTGCCTGAGTCCCAAAGAAGATGCCATGTACTGCTTCTTTGCCATGGCATCAGTCTTCCTGGAGTCCTTGTCTGGGGGTGTGAAGCCAAGGGAATATTTGCCTTGTCACAGGCAGCTACCTGTACTACCCCAACATGGCTGCATTGCTGATATAAGAACTCCATGTCTGAGCCTGAAAGTGTATACCTCTTGTCCATTCTTCTATCCACAGGAGGTATAGTGTTAGAAGACTAAGATTTTTTTGTGTCTGTTTCCCAAAAGACTTATGGAGGGGAATAGACCATCTGCTGGACTCTGGGATGTCCATCATCTCTACATAATCAGGCTCCTCTTGATCTTCCACAGCCTCCTCCATAGGAAGCTGGAGGTTTTAGCCACCTTTCTATAAAACATAAAGTGAGAAGGCGACTCAGAAAGCCTAGGAGGGGAAACACCTGAAAGTCTGTCTGGGGAGATGTCCGGTTCCACGGGCACATCCAGACCTTCACTTACATCATCTTCCTCAAATTCGCCTTCCTCATCAAATTCCAGTTCATAATAATCTTCAAGGGTATACTCTTGAACCGAGGGAACCAACCGAACTGAAACCCTGCCAGAAGGAGCCGGATCGGTCGGAACCGGACGGGGCAATTCCACAATCTGAATCGCTCTGGCTATCTCTTCGGCGGTCGGAACATGAACCTCTAAATCCAAACCGGTCAATTTATCTTTGCGTTTTCTTTTTGTCGGAACCGATCCCTCGGAATCTGCTCTCCTTTTGCCCGGAGTATCTCCCTGGTCAGAGGACACTCTTTCTGGTTTGGTCAAAACCGAATCGGGCTGGCCATCCGGGTCAGCGGACTTCTCGGCCTCCTTTTCCCTCAGTCTACCTAGTCTTTTCTCAAGGGTAGATTTGGGAAAGTTTTTACATATTTGGCAGTCTGAATCGAGGTGGTCAAACCCCAGACAATAAACACAGGTGGTGTGGGGATCGGCTTTAGCAAAGACCTTCCCACACTCACTGCAGTGTTGAAACTCAGTGGGCCCGTTTTTTTTCTTGTGTTTCTCAGACTTGGCCAACCGAACCAAACTTACCCTTTTTTCAGCAACCTCCAGCCAAGACTCCCTTTATCAGTTCCTAACCGTGTCACGGTATTGGAAAAACCTTTCAAAACACTTTTTTAGAACTGATAAGAACCGGTAACTACAAACTAAGTAAACAAACAAATTTCACTATCAAATGGCCAGTTCAGCCGAACCGAGCCACACTTTTACTAGTTCCACACAGAAAAACAGAACAATTCTTATCTAGTACTCATGGCACCACAGACAGAGACTGAACCAACTAAGCAGTTACTTTTTTTCGGTTTAAAAACCGATGAAAACTAAAACTTTAACTGACTTTCGAACAGAGCTGAAGGAGAAATCTCCGGAGCGACCGTTCAATGAGGCGAAGTAAAGAATCTGACGGTTTATGTTCGAATCACTCCAGACAGAGACTTCAACCGAGTTTCAGCTCCGCATTCTATGCCCTGCATAGAAAGTTAACTATTTGTTCTCCGGGGCAGTTCAAAGGTTGGGAGTCACTGCAATTGTCGGAATACACCATGACTTCACATTCTTTGAATAGCTTTTTATGGGCTTTCAGACATTAAGAAATCCTGTTGATGGCAGTTCCCCTTTAACATCTCCTGAAGATGGCTGGGCAACCATGAAGACCCAAGTCGAGCCCTTTTCGCACAATAGGACACATCTAGACAGACAGTGGTTTTCAACTCATTTGATTATTTTGCATACCTGCCTGCAGTCTTGATAGCGACTTGTGCCTTGGTTATTGCAGAAGCACATCCATCTGTTTCCTTGCAGATTTTATCCACTTTGTCTTGTTGAGCTTTAAGCTTGTGGTTGTTTATATCAACAATAAGATTGTGCAGCCTCTTAACCTCACTCTCTACCTTACCAGCTTTCTTTGTCGCTTCTTCATAATCTAAAAATTGAATAAACAAATGTGACATAGTACCTTTCACATGCAATACATATGAAAATTACGTACCTATCGTATTTATGATTTTTCTGTGCATCTTCACCATTCATCACCTTTGGGTATGTGGCTGGAGGAGGTCATGACCCCTGCTGGGAGTTTTTTTGGGGTGAGTCAACGCCCACTGTGGGCCGCCTTTTGCTGGATCGACCATGTGTAGCGCGGACTGGCAGTTAGGTGCTGCCGACTCCTCCTTCCTGCTAGTTCTGAGTCACCGAGAGGTCAGAAGAAGGGTTGGGAGGGTGGGACAAGGAAGTCCAAGGGCAGACAAAGGAAAGATATAAAAACTGAAAAGTAAGTAATGACTGAGAGGATAGAATAAGAAAAGGCGACAAAAACTAAAGGGATTTGAGTGGAACTGATCTCTGGAAATGAAAAAAATGAGGAAGGGTGGTTACGGTTCTTAGACATTAAGACGACTTGGGGCGCACCATACCCTGCAACATTGACCTGTCTCCAGATTGTATAGTACCTGCATGGAGTGGCCAAAGGCTTACTGCCAGAATTCAAGGCACAGAATTGCTGGCAAAAACTCCTTTAAGAAGAGCTGGTTATTCTGGAAGAGACAGGCTACAGGGAATTCTCCCCACTCTCAAGGGAAAAAATACTGTTGGTGTAATGAAAGTATTTTCTTGAATGGTGAAGGATATAACAAAATGACAAGGAACTGAGGAAAGAGCGGGAAAAGAGAGAGGAGGACAGGACGGAGGGCAACTGCTACTCCCACCCCAAAGGTGAAGCCTAGAGCACTGGAAAAGTGCCCCAAACCCTCACCGAAAAATATTATCCCACAAAGCTCGCCCATGACAAAAGAAAGGAGGGGCAAGGATGCACAGAGAGTGAGGGGACCCAGAGACTGAGGCCCCAGCGGTATGGTGGGCTGGATTGTGATGAAAGGTGAAGATACACAGAAAGATCATAATTACAGTAAGTACGTAATTTTCATATTTTCTCTGTGTCAATCATCACCATTCATCATGGGAGAGTGCCGAGCTCGAAGGGGGTTAACAAAACCTAAGGAACAGAGTCCCTTAGCCTCATAGAAGGTGACACACTAAGAGGGAGAACCTTCAGGGCCTGGGAGGCCCGAGTGTGGGGAGAGTGAGACGAGACCCACCGAGGGGGTAGAAGTTGCCCTGACAGACGCCGCCTCCTCTACGGGAGAAAAGAAAAATTACTCACCTTAGTAATGTTGTTTCTTCTAATGGAGTCTTGCTATATTATGACATATGCAGTGAGTCCCAACTCTAACTGCCCGAAGGTGAAAGTTAACCTTCCATGCCAGGCATGGAACTTTGAGTCAGTTGAAAACTCTATCTGTTGTTCTTCAAACTCAAACTGTCAGATCTTTACGAGCAAAACTCACTAAGACTCTGTGTGGAAGCTGTAAACCTACACTCAGCCAACTGGCTACTAATTATATAAACACATTTTTGGTGCCAAAACAAAGACCAAAGTCAGGAGACCCAAAAAATGCAAACCACAACACAGATCACCCCAAAAAGGAGGGGTGAAAAATAAGGTGGGCATCTACTAAGTGCCAACACTGCCCTTCCCACCCACATCCCAAAAGTAAAGGTTCTGAGAGGGGCAGGCAGGGGGAGGTCATAATATAGCAAGACTCCATTAGAAGAAACAACATTACTAAGGTGAGTAATTTTCTTCAAACAACATGAAGTCTTGCTATATTATGACATATGCAGACTACACAGCAGTACCTCCATGGAGGAGGGACAGAACCTACTTAGAAATAGGCTCTGAAGCACCACTTGTTAAACTGAGCATCACTCCAGCCTGGATGTCCAGGGAGTATGCTTGTAAAAGTGTGAACTGTTTTCCAGGTAGCTGCTTGACATATCTCCAGGATAGGGATGTCCTGGCAGCAGCCAGAGATGCAGCTTACCTATGGTAGAGTGAGCCCTCAGGCCAGAGGGAGGAACTTTACCCAGTTTTTCACAGCAGAATTGGATACAAGAGACAATCCACCCGGCAATGGATCTTTTGGTGGCAGGTTTCCCTTTGCCAACCTCACCATAAGTGAGGAACAGTTGGAGGGAGTCAAACCTGTGATCCTTGGTATGATCTATGTAGTAGCTAAGGGATCTTTTGACATCTAAACTGTGCAATCTCCTCTCACCAGAGGAGGAATGGTCAGTGAAGTACACAGGGAGAGAGATAGATTGATTAAGGTGGAAATCTGAAACCACCTTAGGCAAGAACTTTCTTAGTCCTGAGGATTACCTTATCTCTGTGAAAAGAGAGAAAATCAGGCTCCTCTGACAATACTTGTAACTCACTTATGCGTCTGGCAGAAGTGATGGCTACCAAAAACACAGTTTTCCAAGTTAAATACTTAAGCTCTGCTGAAGACAAGGGCTCAAAAGGAGGTTGCATAAGCTGAGCAATGCAAATATTAAGATCCCAGGCAGGGGCAGGGTCCCTGAATGGAGGGTTGGTGATGAAGCAACCCTTGAAAAACCTGGAGAATACAGGATGAGCTGAAAGAGAAGAGGGTTACCTGCTGATAAGAAAGCAGACATGACTGCCAGGTGCACTTTTAGGATAGCTGGCCTCAGCCCCAAAGAATTCAAATGCACCATATAATCCAGGACTGTGGGAAAGTCGGCAGATTCTGGGGAAATATGCTTGCCAGAGCACCATATGGAAAATCTCTTCCATTTGGAATTATAAGTAGCCCTGGTGATATCCAATACACCTTGGGAGAGGTGTAGGTCAGCAGAGACTAACTCTTCAAGAGCCAGGCCTTGAGATTGAGAGATTTGAGATTCGGGTACCAAACCCTCCCCAGAGCACAGGTTAACAGGTTGTGATTCCTGGGAAGACACAGGAGAAGGTGGACTGCTAAGGACATAAGGAGTGGGTACCAGGGCTGTCTGGCCCAATCTGGAGCAATCAGGATCATCTTGCAGGGTTGAGATCTGATTTTGACTAGCACCTTGAACAGAAGAGGGAAGGGGGGAAAAGCATAGAGAAACTTCCCTTCCCAACTGAGAAGGAAGGCATCCAGAGGGACTGAGCCCAACACTGGGGGTCTGCAGCAAAAAAGGGGAAGTTGGTGATTGTCTGGGGCCGCAAAAAGATCTATCTGCGGGGTGCCCCATCTGGCAAAGACTACTTCCAGTACTAGGGGATCCAGTGACCATTCGTGATGGCCCTGGGAAATCCTGCTGAGAGCATCTGCAAGGACATTGTCCTTGCCTGGGAGGTGAACTGCCGTAAGGGAGGTGTTCAGGGAATAAGCCAGAGACCACAACTTCACTGCTTCGGTGCACAAGGCCATAGACCGAGTGCCTCCTTTGCTTATTGATGTATCACATTGTAGTGGTGTTGTCTGTTATGACCTGAAAAACTTTGTTCTGAACAGATGTGGAAAAAACTTGAAGTGCTAGAAAAACTGCTCTGAGTTCCAACAGATTGATGTGGAGCAGAGATTCCTGAGGGGACCACAATCCCTGGGTAGTGAGTTCGCCCATGTGAGCTCCCCACCCCAAGAGGGATGCATCTGTAGTAAGGATCAAGGAGTGAGACTGAGGGGTGAAGGGACCCCTGTCTCAGATTGCTCTGGTCCTGCCACCACTGAAGGGCTTGGATCAGGGTTCGAGTCACTGGGATCAATCTGGTTAGAGGGTCTCCTTTGAGACCAAAAGGCTCTCAAATGGAACTGGATGTTCATCATGAAACCTTGCTCCCTGCACTACTGCTGCAGAAGCAGCCATGTGCCCAGGAGCTGCAGAAAATGCCTTGCTGGTCGAGAGACATGCAGGGTGAAAGAGGAGGCCAGAGAGACCAGGGTCCTTGCTCCTTCCAGAGGAAGGAAGGCTCTGGCCTTGTGTGTTCGGTTCTGCACCTATGAAGGTGAGAAGCTGGACAGGCTCTAGAACTGACTTTGGAAGATTGAGAAGGAAACCTAGAGATGTGAGCAGTTGCTGAGTTACCTGAAGGTGTAGTTTGACTTGTTCTGGAGACTGGCCTACTATGAGCCAGTCGTCCAGGTAAGGACAAATGGCAATCTTTTGCCTTCTTAAGTGGGCAACTGCTACTGCCAGGCATTTTGTGAATACCCTCCGGGCAGAGGTGAGGCCGAAGGGCATTGCTCTGAACTGGTAATGGCCTGAGGGCAGTTCGAATCTGAGGTACTTTCGATGGGAGCTTCTGATAAGAACATGGAAGTAGGCATCCTTGAGGTCGAGGGACGCTAGCCAGTCCCTTGGCCTTAGAGAGGGTAAAATAATTCCCAGAGTCACCATTTTGAATTTTGATTTTAAAAGGTGCTTGTTTAGGTATCTGAGATGCAGGATGGGCGCATTCTCCTGTCTTTTTGGGGGTGGGAAGTACCTGGAGTACAACCCTTTGCCCTGGTGTGGGGTGGAACCCTTTCCACAGCTCTGAGAGCCAGGAGGGTAGAAACTTCTGTTTCTAGGGCAAGTGCCTCTGATGGATTAGCAGGTGGAAAGGACCTGGTTCTCATCTTTGGAAATTTTTTGAAGCCGAGAACCAGTCCCTGGCTTACTACTTCCAGGACCCACTTGTCTGATGTTAAAGACTTCCAGTCCTGGACAAAGTAAGCCAGCCTGCCCTCTACAAAAAGTGGAGAATTGGCCCTGGCCACCCCATCAGGGTGCCTGCTTGGCAGGGGCTTTAGGCTGAGGGGTGGAAGCAGGTCTGCTTGTACCCTGTCTGCCTCTCCCTCTAAAGAACCCCCTCTCGGCATAAGCTGAAGAGGAGGCCTGGGCTTGGTAAAAAGGCCTATGAAAAGGCCTGCCCCTGGAAGGCTGCCTCTGAGGAGTGGCCTGCCTTTCCTTGGCCTGTGCACTCCTATACTCATCCATTTTCTTCATTTAATTCTCTGTCTTCTCGCCAAACAGAGAATTACCCACAACAGGAAAATCCATGGCCTTAGTCTGGGTATCCTGTGACAGGCTAGTTCATCTGAGCCAAGCCATTCTGCGTAGTGCCACAGATGTAGCCATGACTCTTGATGACACATCATTAGAGTCCACTGCAGCATGGATTGCACCTTGGATGCCTCAATACCATCAGCAGCCACCTGCTCCAGCTCCTTGGCAAGCTGGCCAGGGACCTGTTTTGCTAGAGCCATAACAGTATCCCATCTGGATTTCTGATATCTAGCAACATAAGCCATATAATTTGCCTGTCTGAGTCCCAAGGATGCTGCCATGTACTGTTTCTTTGCCATGGCATCAATCCTCCTGGAGTCCTTGTCAGGGGGGTGTGAAGCCAAGGGAATATTTGCCTTGTCACAGGCTGCAGCCTGCACTACCCCAACATGGCTGCATTGATGTGTAAGGAACTCCGAATCAGAGCCTGACAATGTATACCTCTTGTACATTCTTTTATCCACAGGAGGTATAGTGTGAGGAGTTTTTAAAATTTTTACTGTCCGTTTCCCAAAAGATTTATGAAAAGCAATAGACAGTCTCCTAGACTCTGGGATATCCATCATTTCTACATAGTCAGGCTCTAGGCGGAGACACTCCTGAAGGTCTGTCTGGGGAGATGTCTGGTTCAATGGGCACATCCAGACTTTCAAATTCACATTCACTCTCCTCATACTCCTCTTCCCCCTCCTCCGGTTCATAAAATTCCTCTAAATCATATCCTTGAACCGGTTGAACCGACCGAACCGTACGCTTACCTGATGGTGCCGGTTCGGTCAGAACCGGGGAAAGCGACTGGACAATTTTAATCGCTTTGGCTATTTCTTCAGAGGTTGGAGATGAAAATTTTGGCTCCACACCTGATGATTTTCTAGTTCTTTTTGCAGGAACAGACTCCTTGCAGCAGGTTACACCATTAGGACTGATTCCCAAGCAATAATGGAAATCCCACACCATTGGGAGGAGGGAAGGTAGAAATCCTTAGAAAAACCTAAGCCTAGGACAGAAGTCCTTGAAGGACTGCTAGACCAAAACCTGCTCTTAGCCTTTACGATATCCAGGCTATAATGCCTGATGAAAGTGTGCACAGAGTTCCAAGTAGCTGCAGCACAGATAGCCGAGGTGGACACATTCTTAAGGGCCGCAAAGGAGGTAGCCACCCCCCTTGTGGAACTACCCTTGACCATGCCCAGTAAGGGGTTGTTACGTTTCTGGTAACAGAACGTGATACACTGAATGAGCCACCTGGACAGCGACCATTTAGAAACAGGAGCTCCCATCATCCTGTGGGCGGAGAGAAAAAGCTGGTCCGATTTTCGGTGATATTTGGTTCTGGTCAGATAGTATCGGAGACACCTATGCACATCTAGGGTGTGCAACAGGGTCTCTCTTCAATTTGAATAGTTGGGAAAGTACACTGGTAGGCGATGTCTTGATTAAGGGTGACAGCTGAGACCACCTTAGGCAGAAATTTGGGATTAGTCCGTGGGATACCCTGTCTTTGTGAAAAACCAAATAAGGCTCTTTGCACATGAGTGCATGGAGTTCAGAAATTCTTCTGGCTGAAATGTGACAACTAAAAACAACGTCTTCAAGTGAGAAGACTTAGTTCACAATCCAGGCTGATTCAAAGGGTGGGAGCGTGAGCTGCTCCAGGACAAAGGGTAGCTCCATGGCGGAATTGGAGCCTTAATCGGAGGTCTAAGGTGGAGAATACCTCTCAGAAAGGCTCTGGACAGTCTAGAGGCAAAAACCCACGTGCTTGACCCCACAGGCAAAAACGGCGCCATTTCATGGCGTAAGTAGCGCGAGTGGCCGGTTTTCTCGCGGCCACCAGAATGTCGGCTACCTCTTGCGAGACCCCATGTTGCAAAATGGCTATGTCTCTAGGAGCCAAGCGTGTAGCCTCATTGAACGAAGGTCCGGATAGACCAAGGAGCCCTCCTCCTGAGACAACAAGTGACAGCTGATTGGCAGAGGCACCAGAGGTTCCCGGGACAGCTGATGTAGCAGAGGGAACCAGATCTGCCTGGGCCAGAACAGAGTGATGAGAATCAGCGTCGCTTGCTCTCTGCGAAATTTCAGAAGAACCCTCTGGATCAACGGAAAGGGGGGAAAGGCATAGAGGAATCTGCCCGCCCAGGAGAGGGACAACGCGTCTTGCCAGAAAACACCAGGGCCTGGATCTAGCGAGCATAAATTGGGCAGTTTTGCGTTGGATGGGGACGCGAAAAGGTCTAACTCTGGTGTACCCCATCTGTGAAACAGATCTTCTACTACCTCCTGGAGTAGTTCCCTCTCGTGGACTCTAGCCTGAGAGCGGCTCAGGCTGTCTGTGATGACATTGTCCACTCCTGGGACATGAACAGCAATGAGGTTTGCGCCGTGTTGCAAAGCCCAATCCCACACCCTCATGGCCTCCCTGCAAAGCGGGTAGGAATGGGTGCCTCCTTGTCTGTTGAGGTAATACATCACCGTGGAATTGTCTGTTTGTAACAAAAGAGTACCCAGTGGAATCTCTGACTCAGAGGCCTGCAGGGCGTAAAGAACTGCTCTCATTTCCAGGATGTTTGTGTGGAGATAAGTCTCTTGGGCTGTCAACAGGCCCGGAGACCGGACACCGTCAAGGTGTGCTCCCCATCTGTGCCCTGAGGTGTCTGTGGAGAGTGTTACAATCTGAGACGGTGCAATGAAGAGGACCCCTGCCGATAGATTCTTCGGATCGAGCCACCATTGCCAATCCGGATTATGGTCTTCGTGATCCGGACTGGAAGCTGCAGATGGTCTTGCTTTTGATCGCATTGGACCCATAACATCCACTGGGTGACCAGCATGTGGAGACGAGCAAGCGGGGCTGTTGCAATGGACGCAGTCATGTGTCTGAGAAGGCAAAGGACCAAGGGATCTGATGTGTTCCGCTCTGTCCTGGGGAAGAAAAGCTTTCCCTTGGATGGTGTCCAGATTTGCGCCTATGAACTGCTGAGTCTGAGACGGAACCAGACGAGACTTCTCTTGATTGATCAAGATGCCCAGCGTCTCGAACAGAGACAGAGTATAATGAATGGCAGACATCAAGGCCTCCCGAGAGGGCGCCATGAGAAGCCAGTCGTCCAGGTAGGGGAACACGTAGTGGCCTTATCTCCTCAGAGTCACCGCTACGACTGCCATACACTTCGTGAATACCCGAGGTGCCGATGACAGTCCGAAAGGGAGGGCTCGAAACTGATAATGGTGGCCCTGGAACTCAAATATTCTTTTAAAGTAACTACACAAGTTTTCAATTTGGAATTAAAATAAAAATCTACAACATCTGTAAAATTGTAATACTTACCTCTTTTGCCAGTATCTAATTTTGACTGATGTTCTGCAATGTGACTGTCAATCTGCTCTATCTTCAATCTAATATTCAAAGCCTCTTTTTGAAGTGCATGTTCACTTTCCTGGATTGTTTTAATATCCTGTAGCAGATTTCGATGCTGCTCCTGAACTTCTGGTAAGGACTCCTGAACAAGATGTGTAAAGATTACTTTAGGTAAGCAAGCTACCCCACCCTCCCTAAAAAAGAATTACCATGATAATAGTAAAACCACTCACTTCAGCTTGTTTACATTCTTTCATCACAACAGTAGCCATTTCCTCTAGTTTCTCAAGTTCCAAGTCAATTCTTTAGTCTCTTTTCATTTTCTGTGATCTCCTGCTCTGTATGCATAAGGCTGAATCTTCTGCTTTTAAGGTTTCTGGATGGTGGTTATTGTTTTGGAGGGAGAAGAAGAAGAAATCAACAAATGAACTGATAAGAAAAATTACTTACCATAGTAATCTTTCTTCTTCCAGTGATGCTCAGATATTCATAACTTTATGCAGTAAGCCTGGAGAGTTGGACTTCCCAGAGAGATGGACACATGTAAATAAGTAGAATTCTCTGCACATGAGCATCTTTCAAATACTACCTCTACCAACTGTAATGTTCTAACCTCTTCAGATTTGTGACAAGCCTGGAAGTCAGTCATTAGGAGACTACTGTAAAGTACAGTTACGTAAGAACTTACCGTAACAGTAGATCTTTGAGAACAGCTCTTGCAGCAGGTAACACTATTAGGACTGAAGCCGGCAGGCGTCAGGACCCCACGGAATTCTTCTAGCTAGCTATCTTCAGCGGGACCGCTCAACGTCTGTTCTGCCTCCGGCGTCAGGCGTAGTACATAAGGGGCGGTCCCGCAGATTCCCAAGTTCTCCCACGGAGACGTCCGCCGCAGGATGACATCAGAATGGGAGACCGAGATCCATCATCAGAAGGCGAAGGGCATAAGCCCCTGCCAAAGCTGAAAGCCATGCCTCCTCCAAGGGGAAGGTGGGCGGGAGGTACCTGCTGCAAGAACTGTTTCGAAGATCTACTGTTACGGTAAGTTCTTACGTAACTGTACTATCTTACTTCGAGATACAGCTCTTGCAGCAGGTAACACTATTAGGACTGATTTCCAAGCAATAACGCTTGTAAGCATACTGGGAGGAGGAGATTGGAAAATATCCATGCCAAGTCCTGACTCTAGGACAGGAGACCCTGTAGCACGGCCAGGCCAAAACCGTCTCTTCGCCGTGAGGCAATGTCCAGGCTATAATGCCTGATAAAAGTGTGTACAGAGCTCCAAGTAGCTGCAGCACAAATGGCAGAGGTGAAGACGTTACGCAGTGCTGCAAAGGAGGTAATCACCCTCCTTGTGGAATGGCCCTGGACTGTACCCGAGGCTTCTGTTTGGTATTGTAGCAGCATGATATACACTGGACAAGCCAGCGAGAAAGTGACTGCTTTGATAATGGTTGGCCCATCATCCTCTCAGCAAAGGAAACGAAGAGTTGCTCCGATTTGAGAAGCTGTTTTGTTCTGTTTAAGTAGTACCTTAGACAGCGGTGAACATCCAGGGTGTGAAGTAGAGCCTCTATTGAGTATTTAGGAAAATAGACAGGCAGGTCAATGTCCTGATTGAGAGTGAGGGTGGAGACCACCTTAGGCAAAATCTTAGGATTCATCCTCAGGGACACTCTGTCCTGGTGGAAAATCAAATAGGGTTCCTACACATAGAGAGTGAAGCTCAGAAATTCTCCTTGCTGACGTAACAGCAACTAAAAATAACGTTTTCCAAGACAGAAAACGTAGCTCGCAATCCGCGGCAGGTTCAAAGGGGGGAAGCGTGAGTTGTTCCAGGACAAAGAGCAAGTCCCATGGAGGAACTGGATCCTTAATGGGTGGCCTAAGGTGTAACACCCCCCTCTCAGGAAGTCTCGAGAGGCATCAAGCTGTGCCACTGTGCGCTGTCCCACCGGGAAGTGGTAAGCAGAAATAGCGCAGAGGTGCACTTTGATATAGGAGTAGGCTAGATCCGACTGGAAAAGGGCGAGCAGGTAATCTACACCGCTTTCACCGGCAACCTAGAGGGGAAGGTTATGGTTCGCGTAATTACGAACAAAAACGGCGCTTCATTTCATGGCGTGACGTCGCATGCATTGGCCGGCTTTCTGTCCGCAAAAAGGACTTCCGCCACCTCGTGCGAGACCCCGTGTCGCAAAATGGCTATGTCTCTAGGAGCCATGCATGCAGGTTCAGTGAACGTAAGTCCGGATGGACCAGTGAACCTTTCTCGTGAGACAAGAGATGGGAGCTGAAAGGCAACGGGAGCGGAGGTTCCCGGGACAGCTGCGTTAGCAAGAGGAGCCATATCTGCCTAGGCCAGAAAGGGGCTACCAGGATCAGAGTTGCACGCTCCCTGCGCAGTATGAGAACTCCTCTCTGGATCAACGGGAAGGGAGGGAAGGCGTAGAGGAAGCTGTTCGTCCAGGAGAGGGACAACACGTCTCGTCAGAAAACACCAGGCCCTGGATCTAGCGAGCAAAAATTGGGCAGTTTTTCGTTGGATGGGGAAGCGAACAAGTCCAACTCTGGAGCTCCCCATCATAGAAACAGAACCTCTGCTATCTCTTGAAGGAGTTCCCATTCGTGGATCCTGGCCTGGGAGCGACTCAGGCCATCCGCAATTGTGTTGTTCACGCCGGGAACGTGAACTGCAATCAGGCTCGCGCCATGTCGGATTACCCAATCCCACACTCTCATTGCCTCCTGGCAAAGGGGGTAAGAGTGTGCGCTTCCTTGTTTGTTGAGGTAATACATCACCGCCGTGTTGTCTGTCTGAAGCAGAAGAGTACTCGACAGGATCTCTGACTGAAAAGCCAGCAGGGCATATAGGACCGCCCTCATCTCCAGGACGCTGATATGGAGGTGAGCCTCCTGAGGGTCCATGTTCCTGGGACTTCACCCGTTCAGGTGTGCACCCACCCCAGCCCTGAGGCATCTGTGGTGAGGATTACCTCCGGGACTGGCGCTATAAACGGACACCAGAGAGAGTGTACCTGGGTCTAGCCACCACTGCCAGTCTCGAATCACGGCATTTGTGATTCTGACCGGATGCTGCATGTGGTCTTGCCTTTGGTCCCACTGCACCCTGAGCATCCACTGGGTCACCCGCATGTGGAGCCTTGCCAAAGGGACGGTTGGAATGGCTGCAGCCATGTGTTCGAGCAAGAAAAGGACCGACCTGGCGGTGACGGGCTTCTTCTTGGAAAGATCCCTGATGAGGGATATGATGCGTTCCGCTCTGTCGTCGGGGAGAAAGGCTTTCCCCCGGATGGTGTCCAGAACTGCTCCTATGAACTGCAATTTCTAGGATGGTACGAGGAGTGACTTCTCGTAGTTGATGAGGATGCCCAAGGACTGAAACAGTTCTTGAGTGCTTTGAATAGCCATCAACAGTGCCTCTTTGGAGGCGCCATGAGAAGCCAATCGTCAGATGCGGGAACATGTAGTGGCCCTGTCTCCCCTTAGGAAACGCTGCCACGACTGCCATGCATTTGGTAAAGACCCTAGGGGCAAGGACAGTCCGAATGGAAGAGCTCGGAACTGGAAATGGTGGCAAAGAAACTCAAGCGCAGGAACTCCTGTGCGCTGAAGCTACAGGGATATGCAGGATCATCCTCAGCATGTCTAGGACGCAAAAGCGTCCTTCTTTAGCATGGAATAAGACCTTGAAAAGTCACCATGGAATAAACGTAGGCTGACCGACAGATTGAGGTCGCTGAGGTCCAAGATTGAACGGAGGTCCCCTGTTTTCTTCGGAACCAGAAAGAAGTGAGAATAGTATCCGAACCCTCTCTGGTTCTCTGGGACGTACTCCACCGCTCCCTTTTGCAGGAGTGCAAGTATCTCTTGCCTGATAAGCAGTTTGTGCTGACCCGAGTAACGGGAGAGCAGAGGAGGCCACGAGGGTGGCTTGTCTGCGAATTCTATAAAGTGGCCTCTTTCGACCAACTGAAGAACCCACCTGTCGGTAGTTATAGACTGCCATCCTGGCAGGTAATTCGCGATACGACCCCCGACCTTGATGTCCTGTTGATCCTGAGGGCGGGGCCAGGAAGGGAGTCAGGCTGTGGCGGCTGAGGGACCCGAGGGCTGGGCTGGTGCAGCTGGGCGCTGGCTTCGCCCGCGGGACTGTCTACCCTGGGCTCTGGGCGAACAAGCCCTTCTGCTGTGGACGGTGCAAGGACAATTGTCTCTCGTCTGTCCCGGAAACCGCTTTGGTTCCTACAAAAGGAACTAAGCCTCGGTCGGTACATTGCCAGGACTGACCTCACCGCCTTCCTGGCCTCTTGGAGCTTGGTGAGGACCTTCTCAGAGGGCTCACCAAAGAGAACTTCTCCCTCAAAAGAGGCGTCCATGATATTTTTCTGGACGTCTGGGGTAAATCCGGAGGCACGGAGCCATGAGTGTCTCCGGAGGAATACGCCTGAAGCTGCTGCTCTGGCCAAGGAGTCCGCGGAATCATATGCGGCTCGCAGCACCTGGGTTCCCACGTCCGAACCTGTGCGGAGGAGCTGCAACATCTCCTCCTTCTGGCATTTTTTCTGACAGATCCAGTCCCTGTTCCCACAAGGCATTTTGGAACTGCACCATGTGGGTCAAGTAGTTCAGGGATCTGATGGCGCAAGTAGCGGAAGCATACGTGTGCCTGCCCATAGCGTCCAGCTGTTTGGACTCTGGGTCCGGTGGCAGGGTGCTCAAATGTCGCATGATCTCTGTGACCGGGTCATAAGAGGCTGCTTTGACCAGAAAGTCGGCCAGAGGATGTTGGGCAAATACTGGTCCTCCTTAGAAGCCTTGTCAGCCGGTCCAGCTTTCTTGGCATCGCCGAGGCGAGTGTGGGCGCTTCCACGCTGCCTTGATGGCGTCCACAAAGTGGACACCAAGGGTGGTACCACCACAGGCTTAGGATCTTTCTGCCAAAGATACCTGGCAAGGCGAGTCTCTCTGGGTCTAATTCTTCGCATCCCAGCCCATGTTCTCTTGGATATGTCGATGATCTCAGAGAACGATGGGTCATCCGGAGGAGATCTAGGAAGCTCACGTGGGTCCGGAGAGGGGATGTGGATCGGAAAGGGGCATCTGGATCCTGAGAATTCCGATCCCGTGTCCTCCGTTGAAGGCGAAAGGCTGCGTCTTCTGGGTCTCTTGGGGCTGGGTGACCCTGAAGAAGATCTAGACGGAGGTCTCCTTTTGTCTGGTCTCCCCCTAGGAGGATCCGTAGGCTCCTGGGGGAAGGTATTGGCCTGCAGCCCCAGATGGAGTGGGGAAGCAGGAGCTGGAGGAGTCAGAGGAGGAGGAGGAGGTGTGGGAACCATATCCTTTTAATGGTATCCCACCAGTAAGTGAAAAGCCTCCTTGACCTCAGAAATGCAAAGACCCACGATGACGGACAGGACCAGGTTCATGCAAATCTGGTCCTCGAGCTCGTCAACTCCTCCTCCGTAATAAAGTGTCCTGACCGACATTGGTAGGAGGCGTCGAGGTCCTCTTCTGACTGAGGACGCCGGTCCCCCTACCGACCAACCAGAGGGCGAGGCCTGACCGGCCACGGCTCCTGGGACCTGTGAGAGGCCGGATGGACGAGCTGGCGCCGGATCCAACAGTCTCTTGAGAGAGTAAGCTCCTTGGTCTTCCGCTAGGGAGGAGGAGGCAAGGAGGCAGATCTGATGTAGGGCTCAGAATGGCGGGAACCCGACTTGTGGCGGTGATGATGGTCCCCAGACCTAACCAGGGCTTTGGAGGACGAAGATGGGGCCTGGAGGTCCTGGCCTGTGAGGAGAAGAGGATCCGGAAGGTTTCTTCCACACTTGGCGGGGGAGGCTGAGAACGGGCCAGGGAGGGGAGGCGAGCAGTCGGACTGGGAGCCGAACTACGAGTCGGAGGCCCTGGGCCGGGGACTTGGAGGAAACCTTCTCCCTGTGCTTTCCAGAATGTTACGGGCCTTCTCTGCAGAATCCCCCTGGAGGAGTCCATGGCCTTGATCCTCTCTTCAAGCAAAAGCGGCTGTAGATCCTTCTGGCGACTGATCCGGGCCCGGCTGTTGAATCCTGGCAGAACATGACGGGACCGGGTGTGGATTGTCTGTGGGCCTAGGCACGGGAAGCAGGCAATCTTGAGGATCATAAGCAGGATTTCCTTCCCACAGGCGCACTTGAGGATGGCCTTCCAGCAGGTGGGAGAGGACATCAGACAGCAAGCGAGCTGGAAAAACAAACTTTCCCGAAGGAAGAACTTAACCGTGTGTGTGTAGCTAGAAAGCGAGCCAAAGGAAGTGAGACATACAAGTCGATGGCGGAAAGAACTGGGGAATCTGGCAGGACCGCCTTATGTACCTACGCCTGACGCGGAGGCGGGACTGACGTCAGCGGTCTCCGCTGAAGATAGCAATAGAAGAATTTGTGGGGTCCAGACGCCTGCTGGCTTCAGTCCTAATAGTGTTACCTGCTGCAAGAGCTGTATCTCAAAGTAAGATCTAACATTTTATAAACAAAAGGAGGGGTTATCCCTAATTAAAGCATGGAATTTAACAGAAAAAAATTCAAAGGGAGGAGAATAACATTTGACCAAACCACAAAAAAAACTCCAAAAGGAGAACACTCTAAAAAACAAAACAAACAAACAAAAACATTTTAAAATGATTAAAAGCAAAGAACATGCAACAAAACAACATGGCTTGGTGGCACAGCATGCAGAGTGCAGAGGCTGATATTGCTGATGGGGAACCTGAATATGCCGGATACTAACTGGAGCACCTTTGTTGCAGCCACATCCAAGAGCAGGGCCATTCTCGATGCCCTACAGGGGAGGGAGGGGGGGTGCCTCAGACAGCTAGTTTTGGAACCCACTCGGGAGGGAGCAAACTTAGACCTGGTATTCTCAAATGGGTACAGATAGAGGATCTCTGATCTTGAAGTGGGTAGCCATCTGGGAAACAAGTGACCACCAAATAGTGTGGTGCACGATAAATTTAGCTGTAGAATCAAGCCACACAAAAACGAAAGTACTGGACTTCAGGAGGGCTGATCTTGTCAAAATGGGAGAGTGCCTCAGAAAAGCACTAGCAAACAGGCAAGAAGGTGGGGTGGAGCAACAATGTAGAAACATCAAAACCGCCATCACAGAGGCAACGATCTTTTGTGTGAAGCAAATACATCAAAATGAAAGTAAAAAACACTATGGTTCTCAAAAGAAGTGGCGGGGGAGGTAAGGGAGAAAAAGATAGCATTCAGGAAGTATAAGGAAACACAGAAGGAGCAGGACAGAGAACTTTACCAGTTAAAGCAGAAGAGCAAAGGCCAAACTGAGGAAAAGATAGCCAACTCGGTTAAGAAGGGAGATAAAACCTTTTATAGGTACATTAGGGAGCAAAGAAAGATGAAAGCAGGGATACTGAGGCTGAATAAAGAGGAAGATGGTTGGGCAGAGAGCGACAGTAAAAAAGCAGGGATACAGAATGAATATTTCTGCTCAGTACTCACAATGGAAAAGCAGGGAGAGACCTAATCCAGTCAATAGAAGCACTCTGGTTAGGAGGGCGGATATATACAGGTTACTCACCTGTAACAGGAGTTCTAGGAATGGTATATGTTGTTCATCTACACTGACTGGCAGGTTCCTTGCCGCTTTAAATCTTGGCGGAAGGTCTTCAAGCTGGCTCCTTCCACCCACCTGGGTGGTAAAACTCTCGGCTCCCCCATGACGCCAGATCTAGCCTCGCTGGAAGCCAGGTTTCTATGCCGGCCGGGAGGTCAGGGATGAACAACATATACCATTCCTAGAACTCCTGTTACAAGTGAGTAACCTGTATTTCTAAGGACATGGATATGTTGTTCATCCACCATCTGGCAGACTCTAGCAGTTCTCCGGGAGAAGGGAGGCAAGGCGCACACCCCCCTACTTGGGAAATAAAGACTGGAGAACCGAGGCCCCAAAATCAGCATCCCGGCGTGGCTCAAGGTCGATGTGGTAGTGGGTGATGAAGGTGTGTGCTGACTTCCAGATAGCAGCCCTGCAGCTTTCCTGGATAGCGACGTCCCTGGAAGCAGCCACCGATGCAGCGGTATGGTAGGTAGAATGAGCTCTTATCCCTCTGGGAGGCTCTATGCCCGCCAACCTATAGCACAGATCTATGCAGGAGGTGACCCACCTGCCTACTGTCTGCAGGTCTGCCAGGTGTGTCTTCAGCTTAGGTGACAAACAGCTGGCAAACCTCTCCCCAAACTTCAGCCGTCCGCTTCGTGTAATAAAAGAGCGCTCTTCTAGAGTCCAAAGTATGGAGCCTATATTCGGCCTCCGAGGTGTGACTGGGGTAGAACACCGGCAGAGTCAACACCTGATTAAGGTGAAACTCCGACACCACCTTTGGAAGGAACTTTGGGTGGGGGCGCAGGACAACCTTGTCCCTGTGGAAGACCAGATAGGGAGACTCGATAGAAAGTGCCTGGAACTCTCCCATCCTTCTGGCTGGCGTGATAGCCACTATGAAAGCAGTTTTCCTCGACAGGTGAGAGATGTCACACCTGTGCATCGGTTCGATTGGCTTGCCCATGAGCTTAGCCAATAGCAGCAGTAGGTCCCATGGAGGTGGAGGTTCTCGCACCGGAGGGGATATTTGATCAAGGCCTTTGAAAAAGCGCCCGACCACCTTCTCCTGCGCCGACTGCTTCCCGGCCCGCGCTTGGTAAGCAGAGATGGCTGCCAGGTGCACCTTAAGGGTAGTCGACCGAAGCCCTTGCCGAGAAAGGTACCACAGGTAGTCCAGAGTGCTTGCCAAGGAGCAGGAGGAACAGTCCATGCCATCGCCCTGACACCACATGGAGAATCTCTCATGTGAAGGCGTAGCATTTTCTGGTCGACTCCTTATAGGACGCCTCAACGACGTTGAGGACCTCGTCGGAAAGACCCAAGGCCTGGAACTCTAGCCGCTCAGGAACCAGGCCATCAGGTGCAGGGATTGAAGGTCCGGGTGGAATACCTTCCCTGATTGACTGAGATCAGGTCCGGGCGGGCTGGAAGCCGCCTCGGGAGCCTGGAGCTGAGACTGAGAGATCTGGATGACCAGAACTGGCGGGGCCAATCTGGGGCTACAAAATCACCTGTGTCTTGTCCCTCCTGCCGCTTGAGAAGCACGCCAGGATCAAGGAAATGGGGAAAGGCGAGAAGAGGCCCGGGCCCACGGCCTCAGAAGGCATCCCCCTGCAGCGAGCCCTGCTGCGGGAGGTGGGCATGAAACCGTCTCAGCTTCGCATTCTCCTTGGAGGAAAACAGGTCCACCTGAGGCGTGCTCCAGTGGGAGAACAGTTCTTGTACTACCTCCGGCAGGAGAGACCACTCATGGGACGCAGCCCCTATCCGGCTTAGGGCATCGGCCAGGGTGTTGGAGGTTCCTGCCACATGGATGGCAAGGAGATCCGCCTCCAGGCTGCGACCAAATGCAGAGAGCTTCCCTGCACAGAGGCATGGAGCGCGTCCCGCCCTGGCGGTTTAGGTAGTACATGGTCGTGGTATTGTACGTCTGGACCGGAACCACTTGACCCCGTAGAAACGGAGCGAAGGTAGTGTGGGCTAGACAAACCGCTCGAAGCTCCAGCAGGTTGATGTGGCATCGGGACTCCCGAGGGGACCAGAGGCCGTGCACTCTGTGCTCCCCCAGAAGGGCACCCCAACCCAGAGACACATCGGTCGACAGAGAGACCGTCTGTTTGGGGCGGATAAATGGGATGCCCTCCTGCAGATAGATGCTGGAACGGTCCACCACTGGAGAGCGTTCCACATCCCCTGGGTCACTATCACTAGCTGATCCAGCGGATTGAAATGCTATGACCATTGGCTGGCCAGCCCCCACTAAAGGGGACGCATGTACCAACGGGCCCAAAGGACCACGCTCAGTTCAGGCCGCCATGAGGCCCAGGAGGTGCAGGAAGTCCCGGAGATGAATTGCCCAACCTGAAATGATTGGGCAAATTAGAAAGAATCCTCGCCCTGTCCACCGGGAGCCGTGCTCTGGCTCAGGAGTCTCGGCTCTGCCCGATGAACTGGATGAACTGCTTTGGCACGAGTTCCGACTTGGCCTCGTTGATGAGGAGGCCAATCTGAGAGCAAACCTGGAGGGCCAGATCTCTGGACCGCTCCACCTCCGTTCTGGAGGGGGCTGCAATCAGCCAGTCGTCCAGGTAGAGGTACACCGGACCCTTCGCGCCGCAGGAATGCTGCCACCACTGCCATGCATTGGTGAAGACCCTGGGAGCTAGGGAAAGGCCAAGGGCATGGCCCGGAACTTGTAGAGGGATTCCTCTGCCCTGAAGCTGAGGAATCTCTGGTGGTATGGACGGATTGGGACGTGAAAGAACGTGTCCTGCAGGTCCAGAGAACAGAACCACACGCCTCATTCCAAGGATGGGATTATCTGAGCCAGAGTGACCATCCTGAAGGTCCGAGACCTTAGGAACCTGTTCAGGTCATGCAGGTCGAGAATGGTGCACCAACCCCCCCGTCCGTTTTGGGACCAGAAAGTACCTGGACACAAGCCCCTGGTCTGGAGGAGGATCCGCCACCTTCCTGATCACCTCTTTTTCGAGGAGCAGAGTGATATTGGCACGGCGAGCCGATAGAGGCGCTGCGGACCCCGTAGCCCCCAAGGGACGACGGCTCAGAAGGGCGGGCCCTGCTCGAACTCCAGGGGCAGGCCCTTTCCTACCACCTCCAGCACCCAACAGTCTGTGGTAATAGCGGACCAGGTGGAAAGGAAGTGGTGCAGCCGTCCCCCCACGGTGGGGAGTGATGAGGCTATGGGCGACACCCTCAACCCGTCACTGGGCAGGCTTAGAGGAGGGACCGGCCGAGGGACTTCCTGGGCCTTTTCCTCCCTGCTTCCTATTAGAGGAAGCCGTAGGCTTGGTTTGGGGTGCCAAGCGCGAGCCTGCTGGCCCTGGTGCTGTTGGGCCGGATGTCCCGCAGGCGCAGAAGGGCGAAAGGACTTATGTTGCTGTTGTCGACGGCCCTTGTCCTTCTGGGTGGAGGTGACCAAGTCCAGAGTGGCATTGGACTTTTCGATCCGCTGGAGGTGACCTTCCACTCCATAGCCGAAGAGGTCGGTCCCCAGGAAGGAAACATCCACCAGTTTATGCTGGGTATCCGCCATGAAGGTCGATATCGTCAGCCATGCTCTGCGGGCGCATGGCCACCGTGGCCGAAAATGATCTGGCACAGGAGTCTCTAATGTCCAGAGCCGTTTGGAGCTGCTGTTTTGCCACCGCCCTTCCCTGGTCCCGTACCTGCCGGACCGTGGTCTGCAGGGTGGTCGGGAGATGAGGGATCACTTCATCGAGGGAGCCCATGAGGGTGTGGGAGAAATGTGCCATCAGCACGGCTGAGCGGAAGCCAAGGGAGGACGCAGCACACACCTTGCGCCCAGCATAGTCCATCTTTTTGGATTCCTTGTCGGGGGGCTTATCTACATCCCTAGCGTTCCCGGAACACCGGAAAACGCTATCGGTGACCAACCCCATGGCGGAGGGGTGTTCCGAAAAACCGGACAAAGAGCTGGTAGGGACCACATACTTCCTGGCCGAAGGCGCAGGACAGGAAGTAGGCCGCTGCCAGAGCTCCGAGGCTGGGCCAACAATGGCTTCAGCCACCGGAAAGGCCTCTGTGGGTGAATCCCCTCGGTCCAGTATCTCAGTTAGGGGATACTTGGCCTGCTTGGATACGGGCTCGAGCTGCATCCCGGTGGACTCCGAGATGAGCCGAAGCAGACCCATGAAGGACGATGGGCTTTCGTCCATCGACTGGCCCCCGGAGGACTCCAGGTCAATGGGCATGGAGAACAGGGAGGAGTCGTCGTCGGACTCTGAGGAGTCCGTGAAGAGCTGCCTGGGGCCTGAGCCACCCTCCACCTGCTGAGGACGGTCGGGAGTGAGGGTGACCGACAACCTGTGGGGTAGGCCCTGACCCGACCGAGAGTTGTTGGTCGGCGCCCCCGATTTCGGTTGTGGAGGTGGAGGTTCCACCACAATCGGTGGGGCAGCTGGTTTCGTCCAAACAACTGGCCAAGGCATGGGCACCTCGACTACAGCAAGGGGTTGTTTTAGCTGCTCGGGTGACAGCCACTTGATGGCCGGGGAAGGTGATGGCTTGCTCCCAGACAGAAGTAACTGCTACCACATCAGGTCCTCGTAGCGTTGACGCAATTTGCGCTGAAGCCTCTCCTCTTCCGAGGAGGAAGACGAGGATGAGCGGCGGTGCCCCTTACTTCGGTGCCGAGACCGCTGATGTCGGCGGGATTGGCTGGACCAAGAAGATGTCAGAGACCGAGATCCTCGGAGTTTCCGAGGACGGGTCTGGGAAGGAGCAGGGGACACCCGCTCTTCCCTCGGCTCGGAAGCCTTGACCGGGGACTCCGGCACCGGAGGCGCGGGCAAGTCCTTGGTCTCCAACGGAGGAACCGGTGAAGAAAGGTTGTCGGCTTCACCAGCCCGTCTGACTGGTCGAGAAAAGCTCGACTGCGTCGACAGGTGTCTCTGCCAGCTGACCCGAAGGGGACACTGTGAAGCCAGCAGCCTTAGCCTCAACCTCGACTGAAGTCAAATGTCGACTGTCCGGGGAAGGGTACCTCTCCCGCTCCCACGAACGCCGACGATGGGACTTACCTTTCAAGTCCTTCTTTTTGGACCGAGAAGAATGTCCCGACCGCCCCTCTCCCTTTGTGGAAAGGGATTGGCAAAGCTTCTTAAAGAAGCTGAATATGAGGTACCCAGAGAGAGTGGGATAAATGCCGTGACCGAGGAAGAGGATGATGAGGCCTAGTCGCCTCCTCCTCGAGGCGATCATCTGCTCGAGTTACTCAGCAGACCAGCGCCCTGGTAACATACTTGAGCCCTCCTTTGACTTCACCAGCTGGTAGCACTTCTCGCCGCTGTAACCGGACAGCGCAGTCTTCCAGGACGTTAGCCGAAAATGAACGGCATAACTGGCAGACCTGCAGGTCATGGTCTAGGCCGAGGCAGTAGACGCATGTGGAGTGCGGATCCGTCCTGGACATTTTCTGCCCACATGGGCACCGCCGAAATCCGGGAGTCGATTTGTCCTTCTCAGCCATGAGGGAGTAACTTGACCGAAGTCTTGAAAATTTTAGAATAAGTTTCAGGCGAACCGAAGAATTAGGATCCAGTCTACATACAGAGCGTTAAGGAGGGAACCTGAGCTTCCAAGCGGTAAGGAAGATCTGGCGTCATGGGGCGGAGCCGAGAGTTTTACCACCCGGGTGGGTGGGAGGAGCCAGCTTGAAGACCTTCCGGCAAGATTTAAAGCGGCAAGGAATCTGCCAGACAGTGTGGATGAACAACATATCCATGTCGCTAAAATAGTCCTTTCACAGAAGAAAGGGTTCTGAAAAAACTCTTAAAACTGAAGATGGATGAAGCAATGGGGCCTGATGGGATTCACCCCAGAATTCTAAAAGAACTAAGGGAAGAACTATTAACACCACTGACTACCCTTTTTAATAAATCATGGGAGGATGGTGTGGTACCTGAGGACTGGAGAAGGGCGGATGTGATTGCCCTTCACAAAAGTGGGAGCAAGACAGAGGTAGGAAACTACAGACCTGGGAAACAAAAACCTAGGGCAGGAGTACACAGTGGGGTTGGGGGGGGGTGAGATACTGACAACAACAAAAATGGAAAGGGACCTGGGGTAGTCATATCAGATGACCTAAAGGTGGGCCAGCAATGTGAGAAGGCAGTAAAGAGTGCTGGGGGGATACTGGAATGCATAGGAAGAGGCATCACCAGTAGAAAACAGGAAGTTGTTGGCCCTCCGTACAGACAGTTGGTAAGACCACATCTGGAGTACTGTGTACAGTTCTGGAGACCCCATCTCCGCAAAGACAGAGTGGAGGCTGCCCAGAGGAGGGCAACCAAAATGGTGCAGGGTCTGCACCAGAAAACATATAAAGAAAGACTAGCCTTGCAGAAAGAAGGAAGGGGGGGGACATGATAGAAAGTTTCAAATACCTCAAGGGAATCAACAAAGTCCAAGAGGGTAGCATCTTTCAAAAAAAGATGTGCAAGAACAATGGGTCACAATTTGAAGATAGAGGGGGACGGCTCAGAGGTAATGTGAGTAAGTACTCTACTTCTTCACAGAGAGGGTTGTAGATGCTTGAAACAGCCTTCCTGAGGAGGTTAGAGTCAAACACAATGGGGGAATTCAAGAATGCATAAGGCTAATCTAGTTGGGGGTAGGAGGAAGTGGGCTGTTGGTTAACTAGGATCTGCAGCTTATCCTTTATATAGGGAAATGGGCAGACTAGGTGGGCCAAGCAGTCCTCATCTGCTGTCAAATTCCATGTTTCTATGAAGTTCTGGAAGGGGAGGAAGGGAGGGAAAGTACAGTTGTGTAAGAACTTACCGTAACAGTAGATCTTCGAGAAATGAAAATTACTGCACTACCGTAATTTTGATCTTCTCTTCTATCTTTACCATTCATTACTGCTTGGGTAAGTGCCGGAGGTGCGCACCCGCCTCTGAGGAGTTTTTTTTTTTTGATCGGCTCCAAGGTGCCACCTTGAAGTCTGACGTGCTGCATGAGTGCGCCAAGGCGGCCGTTAGGTGCCGTGAGACCTCCTCTATCTCAGTTCTGGTAGCGGAGGGCAAAATAAAAGGGTAAAAAGGAAAGCGAGGCAAAAGAGCCGAGGGACAGAAAAAGGAAAGGATATAAACTGAAAAAGGAATAAGCCGGTAGAGAATAGACAGAGAAGAAGGATTCCTACCCTAAGGGACCGCAGGGCCTCCTTTCTGGGGCGGCTCTAGGAGAGGAACAGAGGGAAGGAAGAGAAGTAGAAGAAGAAGAAAAAGAGGCATGTTGAGAGAGAGAACAGTGCCCATCGAGCATTGGTTGAGAGGCTTAGAGGCTCGAAACTAACAAGGGAGCAAGAATCCCAGTTGCTAGGACTGAGGGGTGGTCCAACCGAACCACCTGAACAGATCCGAAAGAGGGCAAACTCTCTGAACTCTCAACATGCCAAGTCCCTTCATCCTAGCTGAGGGCTCGTAGACTGCCCGGGCAGAGCGCCCACCCAGGAAGGGGACTAAGTCCCTTAGCACCTTGTTAAGTGCTAACACAGTAGTGTATGGGAAAGACTATGCCTTCTCGAAGGCAGTTTTGTAAGAAAGATAGAGTGAAACTCGATCAGACTCCCTAAAGGCAAGCAGAAAACGAGCTCAGAGCTGACAAGTTTAATCAGCAGTTAGAAGAGTTCAAAATAATACCTGCCAGGAGGAGTTCTAGACTTTGCGAGGCCAAGTCAGAGCATGGCCTCTTAGGCTGTGAAACTGCATAACCTGAAGAAGGTATTTTAGGAATCGCACCCTAAGGGCGGTCAGAAAGAGTTCCCTCAGAATTTAGATAAAAGTACACCTGTGTTCGTTCCTCTTTACCTTAAGGAAAAAAGGGAACCATTCATTAGGAATGGAGAAAAAAAAAAAAAAATTTTTTGTTTGGCATAAAGGCCAAGGGAAGAAAGAGGAGCGAGATGGGAGGGAGGCATACAGAAGGAGGCCACTGGGGAAGGTGGGTGGGTATCAGTAATTGTGAAGATACAAGAGAAGATCAAGAATTACGGTAGGTATGTAATTTCATATCTTCCCTTGTCAATCTTCACCATTCATTACCGCTTTCATGAGTAGCCCCCTTTAGAAAAAAAAAAGGGGGAACCCAAGGAAAGACCCCAGCCTCCTGCTGGTGAGAAACAGAAGGAAAGACCTGGGCTAATCAGAGAGAAGCCTATGGAGAAGAGCTAGGAGGTGCCCCGAGGATGGGGAGACGGAGAAGCCCCTGCAGTAATCTCTAGCTCTGGAGGAAATGAGACAGGTCCCAGGCGAAGTGAAATCACCCTACGCCGGGCCAGGGTGACAACCTTGATAGACAAAGCCATGCCGTCCGCCTAATGCAGATCGCTGTCCCCGCAAGCCTGAAAGCCACCTCACTGGCGTCATAAGATGCCCTTGTTTGGTGTCTTTTCAGCTCCAGGCCTATAGCAGAGGGGGCAATAGCCTGTCTGGTTTGCTCCATATCAGGCATTGATGCTAAGAGCTGAGAGAGCATCGACCACAGATGCCTACTGTAGGCAGCATGATGAGCCTGATGTGAGGCAATGCAAGCCATCACACGAGAGAGGAAGAAGCGCTCTTCGCCCCACGGTTGGATGTAGGGAATCGATTCGGTGGGCGGTTGTGCGCCAGCAGCGGCGCCGGAGGAGTCTCCAGGTATACCAAACCGAGGCGGGTTGGGGAAGAGTACCCAGGGATTCGAAGGGCACTATAGCTCGTCGACAGTCTGTCGGGCTGGAGAAGGGGCAGCTGGCGACTGCCAGGAACGGACAGGCACGCCTCCTGGAAGGGATAGCTAGGAAGGTACCACCAGGTGCTGGGCACTGAATTCTCCAAGAAATTCATGCTGCCTCCGCTTGGTATTGTCTCGCCTAACGAGGAGATTCAAGATCCTCACCATCTCGAAGATCGCTGATATTCAGTGAATATCAGCATCGGAGGAGATATGAGCAGAGGGTTCCTCTCCCTCAGAGGAGGGAGACGAGGATGATGGAGAGCTTGAGCATCCAGAAGATTCTTGCGGCGGTGGGGATAGGTGAAAGACCCGCTCATTCATACATCTGACATATCAGGGGAAGGCCGCCGCAGGACCGACATGGCCCGGAAGAGCGGGGGGTGGCTGCAGAGGCACTGGAGATGGGCATCTACGAAGAGGCAACTGTCCTCTGCTAGGGCTCTGAAATCCGGAGAACGGAGCCCAGGCTGGGGATTCGGACAACAGACCAGGTGCTAAAGCGGAACCCTGGGGATGTGAAACCTGGAAGAGCCAGAAGGATTCTCCTGTGACTGCATGGATCCAGAAGGGCAGCTCAGCAGCAACGCATCCGGAGGGACCCCGGGTCCAAGAGGGAAAGGGGCCAGCACTAGCTCCCAGCCACTCCGGGGTGGCGGCAGGACCGTGACGACTGCACCCTGCCCTTGACCCGAGAACGCCTCCTCCTCGACCCCAGTGTTCCACACCCTGAGTGGTTGCAACAGCACCCGGGGAGGGTAGCTGTCACGAGCCCCCAGGAGATAGAGCCCCTTCCTCCGCCCCTACTCCATCGCCCCCCTGGGACCCAGGACCACCCCTAGCCTGAGGGCCCTCAGGGGAGGACAGCAGCGGGGACAGCGGGAGAGGCCCGCTGTGCCGCCTAGCACCACATGCCACCGGGGACCCCGACTCCGAAGAGTGAGGTTGCCAGGATGGGTCCACATCTGAGTCATTGACCTCCGCAGAGGAAGAAACCAGCTGAACCACAATGCTAGCAACCCCGGGGGTCCCTGGAGAAACGGCACTGGACGACCTCGGCCCACCTGCACCCGCTAGGCCCGGCCCTGGCTGGGCCACGGCGGAACCCAACCCGGTGCTGCCGAGAGAGCGGAGCAGACCTGCGGCGCCAGCCAGAGCGGCACCGCCTCAATCACGGTGCCGCCCAGCAGGCGCCGACCTCGAGACTGGGGGAGCCAGCACCTCTGAGGAGGTGACTGCCGAGGCGGTGTCCCCGCCGCGGCCCCAGGAGGGACTACGACGTTCCTCTGACACCGCGAAAGAAGCTTCCTCTTCGGCAAGAGAAGAGGAGGAAGCCTCCTCCTCCACGGACCGTATAGGCCTGAGAGGGGACCCGGAGGAAGGGCCTAGAGACCTTACCTGGGAATCTCTGGACGCAGCCCCCCGAAGGTCGGCGGGGTCTTGCCGATCTGGAATGCACGGACTTAGAGGACACGATGGTCTATGGAGGAACAGGCGTCGCTCACGTCCATATCGTGGTTGGGTCCCAGGCAACGGAGACAAACATCACGCCGGTCCGAGACGGAGAAATGCCGGTCACAGGGCACCGACGCATAGGGGCACAGCCTGCCTTCGACTTACGCTTGGCCCCCAAACCTGACATGATGCAAACTAAACAAGGCAAAAAACAGTAATAAAGCACTCGGCGCCGTCAACAGAAAATAAAGAACGGTCTTACCAGGAGGCGGCACGGTGAGTCACTGTAGAAGAAGCGAGAGTCTTGATGTAGAACCGTTAACCACCGCGCAGCAGGTGCAGCCTCGGCGGCGGGAGAAAAGAACTGAGACAGAGGAGGAGTCTCGCACTCTAATGATTACCCCTCGCGCATGACTCAGTATGTCATTAAGGATGGCACCGCTGGAGCCAACTCAAAACAAACTCAGTGAAGGGAAGCAAGGTCCGCACTAACCCAAGCAGTAATGAATGGTGAAGATTGACAAGGGAAGATCAGCTGTTGCAGCAGGTTACACCATTAGGACTGAAGCCGGCAGGCGCCAGGACCCCACGGAAATTTTCTAGCTAGCAGTATCCAGTGGGGACCGTCCCCAATGTCGGCCCGGCCCCCGACGTCAGGCATCATACAAAAGGGGGCGGTCCCCCAGAATCCCCAGTTCTCCCACTGGAGACTCCCAACCGCTAGATGACAACAGAAGTGGAGAGTGAGGATCCGCCTTCAAAGAAGGTATTCAGAGAGGTGTTACAAACACCGAATCCTAGGTAGTGACAAAAGGAACAACTCTACTTTCAGAGGAGATGGTGGGAGGGAAACTACCTCCTGCAAGAGCTGTTCTCGAAGATCTACTGTTACAGTAAGTTCTTACATAACTGTACCATCTTACTTCGAGAAACAGCTCTTGCAGTAGGTTACACCATTAGGACTGATTCCCAAGCAATTCTGGAAATCCCTCTCAAATGGGAGGAGGCCAGGGAGAGATCAAGAGTTGAACAGAAGCCTAGGACTGCAGTCCCTGAAGGACTGCTAGACCAAAACCAGGTCTTTACCATGATGCAACGTCCAAGCTATAATGCCTGATAAAGGTGTGCATGGTGCTCCAAGTAGCTGCTACGCAGAAGGCTGAAGCGGACACATTCTTCAAAGCAGCAATCCCCTTTGTGGAATGTCCCCTAACTGAGCCCAGTAGGGACTTGTTACGCTTCTGGTAACAGAACGTGATACAATGGATGAGCCACCTAGAAAGTAATTGTTTAGAAACCGGAGCACCCAGTATCCTATGGGTGAAGGAAACAAAAAGCTGATCAGATTTATGGTGTTGCCTGGTTCTGGTCAGGTAGTATCTAAGACACCAATGTACATCAAGGGTGTGCAGCAGGGCCTCTCCTCTATTGGAGTATTTAGGAAAATACACTGGCAGGTCAATATCCTGATTAAGGATGAGGGCTGAGACCACCTTAGGTAGAAATTTTGGGTTGGTCCTTAGGAACACACTGTCCTGGTGAAAAACCAAATATGGTTCTTTGAATATAAGTGCGTATGCTCAGAAATCCTTCTGGCCGAAGTAAAAGCAAAGTACAGTTACCTAAGAACTTACTGTAACAGTAGATCTTCGAGAGAGGCTCTTGCAGTGGGTGGCAGTACATATAGGACTGGCGTCGACGGTGGCAGGACCCATGGAAAAAATATCTAGCTAGCAGTCCTAGCTGAGACTGCCCCTCGTCAGGTGACCGGCGTCAGACGAGCGCCGGTATAAAGGGCGGTCCTGGGCGCCTGTCTTCCAGTTCTTTCCACGCCACAGGCCCGAGCGAGAGAGAAGCAGATATTTCCCTTAATGAAAAGGAGCTGAAAAAGCTTGGGGATAGAGGAGGCAGAAGGTGTACCTACTGCAGAGGCTCTCGAGATCTACTGTTTAGGTGAAGTTCTTCACGTAGCTGTGCTATCTTACTTGAGAGGGCTCTTGCAGTGAAGCTGAATACATGGACAGAATCCCAAGCAGTCTGGAACAAATGAAAAGGCACCGGGAGGAGGAATTACTTTAAAAGTAGCAAACAGACTTGCAAACCTCAAGATAGGGAGGCCTTGCAAGACAGCTAACCGAAGCCTGCTCACGGCAGAGGCAATGTCCAAACTGTAATGTTTAGTAAATGTATGGACAGAAGTCCAAGTAGCGGCAGCACAAATGTCTGCCGCAGACGCATTCTTGAAACAAGCCGCAGAGGCTGCTACTCTTCGAGTGGAGTGACCTCTGACTTGACCCGGAACAGTCTTGTTGTACTTGTCATAACAGAAAGTGATGCAATGAGCCAACCACTTTGATAGGCATTGCTTGGAGACAGCATTGCCTTCTCTTTTGTGAGCAAGAGAGACGAACAACTGATCAGTCTTTCTGAGATCCTTCGTCCTATCAGTGTAGTATCTCAGGATCCTGTGGACATCCATGGTATGGAGCAAGTATTCTCCTTGGTTGGAGTACTGTGTGAAAAAGGCAGGTAATTCAATAGACTGATTTAAGGTAGACTCCGCTACTACTTTTGGGAGAAACTTAGGATTTGCATGAAGAGCTACTCTTTCTTTGTGAAAGATCAGATAAGGAATTTTGCACATAAGAGCCTGGAGCTCGGAAATTCTGTGAGCAGAAGTAATGGCCACCAAGAAGAGCGCCTTCCATGATAAGAACTTCAGTTCATGGAAGCGAGGGCGCAAAAGAAGGAAGGGTAAGTTTCTAGAACAAAGTTCAAGTCCCGGGGGCGGAGATGAAGGACCCCTTGAGAAAAGTCTTGGATACCTCAATTGGGCAAATGCCTTATCAGCGAAAGGGAGATGGTAGCTGAAATGAGCCATGTGGACTTTCAAGAGGAATGACTGAGACCAGGTCGAAAAGATGATGCAGATCATCAAGCAGAGCGACCAAGGACAGGAGAAAGGCTCCACGTTTCTGAAGGCAGCCCAAATGGAAAATCTTTTCCATTTCATGGCGCAGGTGGACCTAGTGGAGGGTTTTCTAGCCTCCACCAGAATCTCGGCCACCTTAGGGGAGACGTCAAAGTGAGACTGAGCTAGGTCTGCAGGAGCCATGCATGAAGTTTAAGAGACTTGAGTCCCGGATGGACCAGGGTCCCCTGATCCTGGGTCAGCAATCCTCGAGATAAAGGAAGAGGAAGAGGAGGAACCTCTGAGTATTGCTGTAGAAGAGAGAACCAGATTTGCCTGGGCCAGAAAGGAGTGATCAGAATCATTCTCGCTCCTTCCAATGCCAGTTTCTGCAATACACGAGGGACAAGAGGAATTGGGTGAAAAGCATAGACAAATCTGTCCTTCCAGTTTAGAGACAGAGCGTCGCTCAGCCTGGCTAGGCGGCCGAGCAAGGTTGGAAGCTCTGCGTTTTGGGGGCGGCGAACAGGTCTATCTGTGGAGTCCCAAATCTGGAAGATGCTTTTTAGAACTTTTTGATCCAGTTCCCACTCGTGTGGCAGAGCCAAGGAACGACTTAACTTGTCTGCCAGGACATTGTCGACTCCCGGAACATGGATTGCCGTGAGGTGAAGGTTGTGAAGCATTGCCCATTCCCAAACCCTCATCGCTTCCCTGCACAGCGGGTAGGACAGAGTCCCTCCCTGCTTGTTGATGCACACCACGCACGTTGTCTGTTTGGACGGCTAGGTGACCGGGAAGGATGTATAGGTGAAGGGCCTGAAGAGCATACAGCACTGCTCGAAGCTCGAGCACATTGATGCGAAGAGCTAACTCCAATCTGGACCATTAGCCCTGGGTTCGATGAGGACTCAGGTGTGCTCCCCAACCTTTGCCTGATGCATCTGTGGTCAGAGTCTGGGCGGGGGGAGGATGAAAGAAGGGGACCCCCCTGAAAAGGTTCTCTCGGACCATCCACCATTGCAAGTCTCTTATCATCGGCGAGGAGATCAGCACAAGATGATCTAGGTTGTCTACAAGTTGGTCCCACTGAGAGCGGAGAGTCCACTGAGAGATCCTCATGTGGAGGCGCGCACGCGGAACCGTCGGGGTGGCAGCCGCCATAAGCCCCAGGAGATGGAGCACCGACCTCGCCGGAACCCTTCTGTGTTCCGAAAGAAGGGAAATCTGGGACTGGAGGGAGGCCCCCCTGTCCAGAGGCAGGAAGGCCCTGCACATTGTGGTATCGAGGATTGCCCTGATGAACTGGAGTCTCTGGGAAGGATCCAGATGAGACTTGGAATGGTTGATGGTGATACCCAGACCAGTGAAAACCTGCTGGGTGAGGGAGAAAATGCAGGAGTTCCTCCCTGGACGGGGCTGCCAGGAGCCAATCGTCCAGGTAGGGAAAAACCTGAACTCTCAAAATGCACGGTGGGCTGCTACCACCTCCAGGCATTTGGTAAAACTCGGGAGCCGAGGAAAGACCAAAAGGGAGCACCCGGAATTGGTAATGGTCCCTCTGGAACGCAATCCTGAGGTACTTTTGGTGCGAGGGTCGAATGGGGATGTGCAGGTACGCATCCTGCATATCCAGTGCACAAAGCCATTGGGCCAGCCGAAGAAGGGGCAAGAGGGTTTGAAGGGAGAGCATCCTGAGCCTCTTGTATTCCACGTAGAAGTTCAGGGAGCTGAGATCGAGAATAGGTCTGAGATCTCCCGTCTTCTTTGGTACAAGGAAGAAATGGGAATAGTAACCTGTCCCGTGAAGGGGGACGGGCTCTATGGCCTGCTTCACGAGGAGAGCAGATATTTCTTCCCTGACCAAAGGAAGATGGTCCCTTGAATAAGAGGAGTTCAGAGGGGGGTGACGTGGAGGTTTCTGCAGAAACTCTGTAGAGTGCCCCTCTGCTATGATCTGAAGCACCCATGAATCCGATGTTATCCTCTCCCAACCCGGAAGGTGGAAGGAGAATCTCCCTCCTACCGGTTCCTCCGGGGAGTCTAGAGGCGGTGGGAGAGGGAATGAGTCAGGTGGTGTGAGGCAGCGCCGCAGCAGGGGCACCCGCTGCTTTTTTGGGCGGCGGGGGCATAGCAGCTGTGGGGGCCTGACGTTTAGTGGCCCGCCTTCCTTGGGGTTTCGCTTGAGGCCGGCTGCGTCTGCGAAAGGGACGGTGCTGCGGGGGATGGGGACGGTACACTGAATCAACAGATTTGAGGGCCGTCCCCTTCTCCAGCAAGTCAGTGATGATGTCTGAACATCACCACGAAAACAGAACCCTGAAAGGTGCTTCTTGAATTGCTGACTGCACCCTGGGACCAGACCTGACACACGGGCCATGCGTGATGCCGAAGACTTACGGCAAATGCAGAGCTCCATCTCACTGAGATATCCACTGCATCGTGGGTGGGTCCTCCAGAATGTGACAACTGGCCGGGCGGTGCAGAGCGGACAAAAGTCATTGCTCCTGCTTGACTAGGGAGTTAGGCAAGGGAGTCAATCTTGGATTCCAGCCAGGGTAAGGACAGCCTTCTGCTAATCCCCATATGAGCTACATAATTTGAGGGCCTGATCCCAGTGTGGAAGAAGCATAGATCTTCCTTCCATACTGATCGAAGAGTGAGATTCCCTTATCCGGGAGGCAGGCTCAAATGTTTGATTGTGCAGGCCGAGCGTGAGCGGCGCTAATCACAACTGAGTCTGCATGGGGTGAGTCTAAAAAGTCTCCACCCTCGGAGCCTGGTTAAGCCTGTTGGACTTCCAGGAAGTGGGGCTAAAAATGACGGTTGTTTCAAATAGTGGAAACAAAGGCGGGCATGAGTCTCCTTCCAGGGTGGCACTAGGTAGGGGAACGTGAGAGGCAAGTCCAGATGCTCGGCGAGTTTAACACGCTGAGGATCTGGTTCTAAAGCAAGCCACTGATGGACTTCCTGGATCTTCCTGAGCAACTCTGTGAAGGATCCTCGGAGGAGTCCTCGGCGGGGCTTGGACAGAGGCGAGGCTCGGTGCCTTTCTCGGAGCATCCGTCGGAGGAATCTGAGATAGAAGAAGAGGAATTTGAAGCAGGTAAGACTCCTAACCATCTAAGGGAAGACGGGTTCTTAGGGGATCCATGGATGCGTTCTCACCCTCTCTGGATCCAGGGGCGGAATCCGGAGGGCTGGAGAGGGAGTGTGCCGTCCTGGGTGTCACGGGAGCGGGGCTGGCACTGTCGTCGTAAAGGCGGCTCTAGTCTTCCTTGGTGAGCTGAGCCTTGGCCTCAGCCCACCAGGAGGCCAGAGTCTCCTGAAGATCCACGCGTGGCCTAGGGGCGTGGTGCAGGAGGGGATAGTTGTACGGATTATATCCGTAAAGAGAGTATCCGTAACCCAGCTGCGGGAATACCAGAGCTGGGTATTGCGGCGTCGGGTACTGCGGTGTCGAAGGAGACGGTGCCGGGTACTGCGGACCCGGGTAAACCAGAGTCGGATAGGATGGCGGATACCCAGGTACCGGAGGAGCTGCCGGAGCAGACGGCCCAGTAGGGAACTCCACGGGCAGATCACCCATGATAGGCCCGTGGGGTGGAGGGCCCGATGGGAGAGAATATCTCCCGCCAGTGTCGGGGCCGGCATCCAATCCGGTTCTGTAGGAGGAGGATCTGACGGTGGAAAAGCATCGCATAGGGACGGAGGAGAGAAGTCCCCGGGGTCAGGCAGGGGGGACTCGGGCTCCCCGGACAGCAGCAAAGGCTGTGGGGAACCTAGAACAACAGACGGAGCAGGGTCAGTCGTAGGCTCTGAGGCCTGGCGCACGTCGGAGGAGCCGATGTGCGACTTAGGGGCCAGATCCCGGCGGACGCCAGAGGAGCCGGGCCGAGGTGGGAAGAGGCCCGGTCCGAGGGGGACACTGCAGTGCGCTGCCCCGAAGGGTCGGGCGTCTTAGCGGCCTTTCTGACATCTGGCTTATGGGAGGTGCCCGCACCAGTAGGCTGCAAGCCTGCGGGAATACTGGGGGCCGAGGCCTCCTTTTGCCCAGAGGCACCCAGCGGGCTCGAACGCGAACCCGATGGGCGGGCTGACGCCTCCTCCAAAGCCTTGGAGGCTGCCGTCGGGCGATCCCCCAGAAGGGACGTTACCTTAGCCGCAACTCCAGCTGGAATCGCGGAAGAGGAGGCCTTCTCCCGGTGCCTTTCTTTGTCCCACTTCTTGTGTCCTTCAGGGGAGGTCGGCGCCTGTCAGCTTCTTCAACTCCTTCTCCATCGCGGACATCTTCTTTTGGGAGATGGGCTTCCAAAGACTGCTAAGCGTCATCTGCGGGTGTCGTTGAAATGACAGGCAATGCAGGCACTTGTCAACCTCGTGTGGTCGGGCCTAAACAAAAGGCAGAGGGTGACTGTCTTTGGCTGAGGCGGTTGGGCGCCATGAGTCGCACTTATGTTTTGAAGGGCGACATAAACTGACGTTCACCTGACGAAGAAAATACAGAATACTGATACTTTCGGTAAAACCGACGAGCAACAGGGCTGAGCTTACGAACTTCACTGCGATGAGCTCTGCACAAGCTGGACGGTGGGAAAGAACCGAAGGCGGGCGCCCGGACCGCCCTTTATACCGACGCCGCCTGATGCCGTCACCTGACGTGAGGCGGTCCGCCGGGGACCGCTAGCTAGAAATATTTCTGAGGTCCTGCCGCCTGCCGACGCCAGTCCTATATATGATTACCACCTGCAAGAGCCTCTCAAAGCAAGATCTAAAAATAACGCTTCCATGCCAGAAGACGTAGCTTGCAATCCACAGCTGGTTCAAAAGGGGGCAGTGTATGTTGCTCCAGGACGAAGGGCAAGTCCTATGGAGGAATGGGATCCTTAATCGGAGGCCTAAGGTAGAGAACGCCTCTCAAAAAGGCTTGTGCAGTTTCCAACTGAGCTATGGACCGTAGGGCTATAGGACTGTGATAGGTAGAGATGGCACAAAGGTGTACTTTTATTGAGGAGTAGGCCAAGCATGCCGAAATAGGGACAATAGGTAGTCTAGAACCGAACCCTCAGAACAATCCGGGGGGGCAAGTCCTCGTGCTTGAGCCCAGAGACAAAATCTGCGCCATTTCATGGCGTATGTGGCATGAGTGGCCAGTTTTCTAGCAGCCGCTAGAACATCTGCTACCTCTTGCGAGACCCCGTAACGCACGACAGCTATGTCCCTAGGAGCCAGGTATGCAGGTTCAGAGAGCGAAGGTCTGTGTGGACCAAGGATCCTGCCTCCTGGGACAATAAGTGAGAGCTTAGTGGCAGAGGCACCGGAGGTTCCTGAGACAATTGGTACAGGAGAGGAAACCAGATCTGCCTGGGCCAAAAGGGCGCGATTAATATCAGTGTTGCAGGCTCTCTGCGGAGTTTCAGAAGAACCCTCTGGATCAATGGGAAGGGAGGAAATGCATAGAGGAATCTGCCCGTCCAGGAGAGGGACAATGCATCTCGTCAGAAAACACCAGGCCCTGGATCTAGTGAGCAGAAATTGGGCAGTTTTGCGTTGTATGGGGACGCGAAAATGTCTAACTCTGGTGTCCCCCATCTGCGAAACAGTCCCTCTACAACCTCCTGGAGTAATTCCCATTCGTGGACTCTGGCCTGAGAACGGCTCAAACCGTCTGCGATAACATTGTCCACTCCTGGGACATGAACAGCAATAAGGTTTGTGCCGTGTTGCAGTACTCAATCCTACGCCCTCATGGCCTCCCTGCAAAGAGAGTAGGAATGAGTGCCTCCTTGTTTGTTGAGGTAATACATCACCGTGGTATTGTCTGTTTGCAGCAGCAGAGTACCCAGTGGACTCTCTGATTGGAAGGCCTGCAAGGCATAAAGGACCACTCTCATCTCCAAAATATTTATGTGAAGATGAGCTTCCTGGGACATCCACGAGCCCCGAGACCTGACCCTGTCGAGGTGTGCTCCCAAACCGGACCCTGAAGCGTCCGTGGAGAGTGTCACGATTGGAGATGGCGCAGCAAAGGGGACTCCCAATGACAGGTTCCCTGGTTCAAGCCACCATTGCCAATTCCGGATGACGGAATTCGTGATCCAAACTGGAAGCTGCAGACGGTCTTGCTTTTGATCCCACTGCACCCGTAACATCCACTAGGTCACCCGCATGTGGAGACAGGCTAAAGGGATTGTCTCAATGGCCGCAGCCATGTGTCCGAGGAGGCAAAGGACCAGTCTTGCTGGGATGGTCTTCTTTGTCAAGATATCCCTTATGAGGGATCTGATGTGCTTTGCTCTGTCCTAGGGCAAAGGCTTTCCCTGGACGGTGTCCAGGACTGTACCCTGAACTACAGTCTCTGAGGCGGAACCATGTCCGACTTCTCCTGATTGATAATGATGCCCATGGATCCGAAGATGGAACAGTACAGTGGATCGCGGACATCAGAGCCTCCTGAGAGGGGGCCATGAGGAGCCAATCATCCAGGTAGGGGAACACGTAGTGGCCTTGTCTCCTGAGAGCCGCTGCTACGACTGCCATGCACTTTGTGAATACCTGAGGTGCCGAGGACAGTCCAAAACAGAGGGCTCGGAAATAATGGCGACCTAGAAACTCGCAACGCAAGAACTTTCTGTGCGCTTGAGCCATCTGTACGTGCAGGTAAGCATCCTGCACGTCCAGTGACGCTAAGAAGGTGCCCTGCTTGAGCATGGGAATTAAACCTGGAAGAGTCACCGTGCAGAAGCGTTTATAAAGCACCGAAACATTGAGGTCGCTGAGGTCCAGAATCAGACGAAGGTCCCCTGTCTTTTTGGGAACCAGAAAGAAGTAGGAACAGTATCCTGCGCCTGTCTGGTTTGATGCGATGCTCTATAGCCTCTCTTTCCAGAAGTGCTAGCACTTCCTGCTGGATGAGCAGTCGGCGTGCTGTCCCGAATAGCAACGGAAAGCAGGGGAGGCCTTGACGATGGGTGGTGGGGAATTCTATAGAGTGTCCTCTCGACTAATTGGAGGACCCACCGTCGTGGTGGTTATCGCTCGCCACCCTAAAAGGTGGCTAGAGATAAAACCTTCACCTAATCTTCCCGCTGATCCAGAGGAGGGCCGAAGGAGTCATGCTGTGGCGGCGTTGCCTCCATAAGCTGGGTCAGCTTTATATCTCTTGACCTTGGCCTGGGAAGATTTAGGTTGGGCCTTGCAGTTAAAGTTGCCCTTTGCTGCTAGCAGGACGTGGCTGCTGCCGTTGTTGCCGGCTGTGAAAACTATTCTGGTTCCTCTGAGCGGTCGTCCATGAGGCCGATTCGATGGCAGGAAAAGAACTGGGTATTCTGGGGGCGCGGCAGGCGTGGGCGTCCCGCTGGATGCTGCTAGCAAGAAAATTTTCCGTTGAGTCCTGGTGCCTGCCAGCTTCAGTCCTCATGGTGTAACCTGCTGTAACAGCTGTTTCTCAGTAAGATGTTATGAATATCTGAGCATCACTGGGAAGAAAGAAGATTACTATGGAAAGTACTTCTGTCTTCTAACCCCAGTAATGCTCAGGATATTCATAACTTTATGCAGACTATCAAGCAGTACCACTGGAGGTGGGCACATAACTTATTTTGGAAACAGACTCTGCAGGACTGCTGTGCCAAACCTAGCATCACTTCTGGACAGAATGTCTAAGTTGTAATGCTTTGTAAAGGTGTGTACTGTTTTTCCAGGTAGTTGCTTTGCAAATGTCCACCAAGAAACTCTCCTAGCAGCTGCAAGGTGGCAGCAGTCCCTCTTGTAAGAATGCACCTTCAACCAGTTAAGGGCTCTTTACCTGCTTTAGTGCAGCAGAATTGGATACACTGGATTATCCTCTAGAAATGGAACTTTTCGAGGCTGGTTTACCCTTTTCCTACATCCCCACATGTAAGGAATAGTTGTTTTCCATCCTTTCTATGGTCTTTAGTGGCTGTCATGTAATAGCTGATGTCCATTTTCACATCCAGACTATGGAGCCTTCTTTTACCAGAACTGGTATGGTCTGTGAAAAAGACAGGTAGAGTGATTGATTGGTTCAGATAAAAGTCTAAAACCACTTTAGGAAGAAACTGTCAGTTCTGAGGACTACATTATCTCTGTGAAATGAGATATAGTCTTGATCAATGCAGAGAGCCTGGGGCTTGCTAATTCTTCTTGCAAAAGTAATAGCTACTAGAAAAATGTTTTCCAAGTAACATATTTCAGGTGGGCAGTAGCCATGGGCTCAAAAGGAGGGCCCATGAGCTTGGCTATACACACGTTCAGATCCCAAGCAGGCACTGGTGCTCTGTGAGGTGGGTGCAAATGCATCAACCATTTAAAAATATTTTATAAATGTTGTCTGATGTCACTGACACCTTTATCTATGCAGAAACGTACGCAGATACTGCTGCTAGATGAACCTTTAGGGAACTGGGTTGCAAAGTCTGTTACAGGAGCGGTACCGCCGGTCCACACTGCGGGAACCGGACGACCGTTACTGACACCTGATCCCTGATGCAGCTCACGCTGCGCTAGTGAACCATTACCACGCATCCACACTACGGCTGGTAATGTTATCGGCACAACCGATTTCATAACCGTTGTTGAAACCACCTCATATGTGGTTTCAACTAACGATCTATGCCTTCTGTAACATTACAGGTATAAACGCAAACCGTTGCGTTAATGGTTTGGGCCTTCTGTAACATTACAGAGGCATAGTGTGGACAGGGCCTAAGACAACAAACTCCAGTCTTATTTGGTGTAAGGTCCATACTTGAACACAAGAGAGAAAATCTCTTCCATTTGGAAGAATACGTTTTCTTTGTAGAAGGTTTTCTATAACCTTTTAAAATATTTAAGATAGCTTCTGAAAGATTTAAATCTGCATACTCTAACTCCTCAAGAGCCATGCTTTGAGATGAAGGGACTCGAGATTCGGGTACAACAACGTTCCCCGATTGGAGGTCAGGAGATTGTGCCTGGGAGGCAAATGTACTGGTCTGCTGACAGACATGGAGAGCAGAAAAGAGTACCATGGATGCCTGGGCCAGTCTGGAGCTATGAAGATCAGAGATGCTGAAAGGATCTTAGCTTCAGTAATACCTTGAAAACCAGAGGAATGGGGAAAAGGCATACAGGTGTCTGCCTGACCAATCCAGAGCCAGGGCATCCAGAGGGACAGTGCCCTGTGCTGGAGGTCTGCAGCAATACTGAGGTAGCTAGTGGTTCTGGTGGAATGCAAACAAGTCTATCTCTGAGGGCCCACCTCCTGAAAATGACTTGCATCACCTGCTTCTTTAGAATCCATTCGTGATGAGCCTGGTTGATGCGACTTAGTGCATCTGCCAAGGTATTGTCCTTTCCTGGCAAACGGATTGCCTGTAAGGATACCTTCAAAGAGTACGCCAGAGTCCAAATTTTCATGGCCTCTGTGCAAAGGAGGTTTGATCTGGTACCTCCCTGCTTGTTTATGCAGTACATTGGGGTGGTACTGTCTGTTCTGATCTGTACCACCCTTCCCAATACCAGTGAAGAGAAAGCCTTTAAGGCTAGGAGCACTGCTATGTATACCTCTCAACTGTCCCTGATTTTGCCTCAAAATTTTACTCTGTCCCTCTCAAAATCATGTTTCCATGACCAAATAGTGGGGTTGTCAGCACAAAATAATGTCAAACATTAAAATTGCAGACTTGTTCTTCCTTAGAAAATGCATTTTACACAAACCCCTTATTCTACCTGCTTCCTGAGTGGATACCACTAATTTTGAAGATGTGTCCCTAATTTTAGTCCCTTTCCTGATTTTTTTTTTTTTTTTTAACACTTGTCCCTGATTTTGGAGGCCAGAGGTTGAGAGGTATGCTGCTATGAGCGCTAGTAATTTTTTGTGCTGAAGGACACTGCTGCTGACCAAGTACCCTGAGTTGTGTGCTTCCCCCCAGCCCAAAAGGGATGCATCTGTTGTGAGGACCAGAGAGGGATTTTCTCTCTGAAAAGGAACTCCTTGCCTTAGATTGCATTCCTCCTTCCACAGCAAGAGGGCCCTTGATAGTGCCCTTGTCATGGGAATAAGCTTTGAAAAAGGGTCTTTCTTTTGACTCCAGTGAGTCCTGAGGTGAAACTGGATGTCCCGCATGTGAAACCTGGATTCCTGCACTGTGTCTGTGGATGCAGCAATATGACCTAGTAGCTGCAGAAACTGCCTAGCAGTTTTTGGCTTGTGCAAACTGAAGGAATTAGCTCTTGACTGAAGACTTTGCACCATGTCAAAGGGTAAAAAGGCTCTACCCTGAAGTGTGTTGATTTCTGCCACTACGAACTGCAAAATTTGAGAAGGAGTTGGAACAGATTTCTTTTGGTTTACTATAAATCCCAGGGACTCCAAGAGGTGCTGGGTGATTCATAGGGAATTCCTTACTTGGTCTGGTGACTTGCCCACCACCAGTCGTCCAGGTATGGGAAGACAATTACTTCCTGTCTTCGATGATATGCCATCATAGTACTAGGCATTTTGTAAATACCCTTGGTGCTGAGGAGAGGCTGAAGGGAAGAGTTGAAAACCGGTAATGACCCGAAGGGAGCCTGAATCTGAGATACTTTCTGTACGATTCCTTTATGGGGATGTGGAAAAAGAAGTCTTTCAAATCCAGTCCAATTTTTGGATTGTTGGCAATATCCGAGCCAGAGTTACCATTTTTAACTTTTTTTTTTTCAGATGCTTGTTTAAAGCTTTGAGATCCAACACTGGCCGCCACTCTCCCCTTTTCTTTGCTGTTAGGAAGTATATGGAGTAAAAAGCTCTTCAATTTCTGAACCTCTGCTTCTAGTAGTGTTTTCTCTGCTAGAGGAGGTGAGCAGTAAACCCTGGTTTTTGTGGAGAAAGATTTAAAATCCAGAGACAGACCCTGACCCACTACCTCCAGAACCCACTTGTCTGTGGTGATGCTTAGCGAAGCCTCGAGGAAATGGGACAGTCTGCCTCCGACAGAGAGGGAGGAGGCAGCCTGAGCCTCAGGCATTTTGCTTTGATTGGGGCCGAGGTTGGGCCTGAGAGCCCCTTCTACCCCTAGAGTATCCCTGCTGTGGACACTGCTGGTACTAGGGCACAGTTACTGGCTGGAAAAAAGGGTCTGGACTCTGGTCAAAAGACCTTCCTCTGCCCCCAAACAGGGCATAGTGGATGAAGAAGCTCTCTCTTTAGAAGAGTTGCTTCTATACGTGGCCTTATATTTATCCACTTTCTTCATGTAGACAACAGTGGATTCTCCAAAAAGGGAATTTCCCTCTAAAGGAAAGTCCAAGGCTTTGCTTGATTATCCTAAGTAAGGTTCGTGGCCCTGAGCCAAGCAAACCTCTGTGCCACAGTGTTAGCCATCCATCTGGCTGCAGTATCATTTGAATCAGTAGCCATCTGGAACTGGTACTTAGCAACCTCCATCCAAAACCTGGCAGTTTCAGCCAGGTCTTCAGACAAGGGTGAAGGGGCTTTCATGGACATGTCCAGTACCGACTGCCACAGAGATTTTTGATACTGGGCAGTATAAGGTTGAAAGGTAGCATGTCACATGGCCAAAGAAGCTGACAAATAGCTTTTTTTGGCCATACTGTCTATTTTTCTGGAGTCCTTGTCCGGAGGGTGGGAATCTGGCTTTGTCATAGACTTCCTGCTGAATAACCCCTTGATGGTCTGGATGGAAGAAAAGGAATCTGGCTCCCTTTCTGTCTAATATTTTTTATCTAGTCTCCTATCAATAGTAGGAACAGAATTAGGGGTCTACAGAAGTTTCAGGGTGTCCTTTTTAAAAAAAAATTATAAACTGGCAGAAGAGCTTTTGTGGGTGTTAAATACATCATATTCAAGTATTCAATTTCTTCCTCATTCTCAATTTGCTCTGGGGTAGCAATGTCCAGAGTATCTGCCATTCTCCTCACAAATGTAAAATGTGAGGAATAATCCTTGGACATCGAAGGTTGACAATGGTTCATCTTCAATCCTCCTCAAAAAATTGCTCCTTTGGCAAGGAGAGGCAACACATCACTGCTAGACTGGAGATTTGGGGGCTGCTGCTGGGGGATGATGGTTTGTAGTGCCTGGATAATTTTAAAAGCCTGGGCTATTTCTTCAGCTGAGGGCAAAGCAGGCACTTGTGCAGAACACCCTGGTTTAGCAGGAGAGGGTTCTGCATGTTTCAGTTTCTTTGAGGGAACTGGGGAGTGACAGTTCTTTACCTCTTTTTGCCCTTTTTCACCCATATCAGGGGCAAGCAAACTTGTGGGTTCAGCCAAAGCAGATTGGGGTGTCAGCTGGTCAGAGCCTGAGGGACCCCTAGGAAATCTTTTATTCAGCCTTTGAAGATGTTTTTCCCATGGTTTTATCTGGGAAAGTTGTTCGAACCACAGACAAGCCACACATAAGGTGTGCTTGTCTGCCTTAGACAACATCTCCACATTTTAAGCAATTCTTAAAACCGGGCTCTCTGGTTTTCTTTTAGGTTTCTCTCATATGGTGATGCCCAAAGAAAAAAAAAAAAAAAAACACCAACCGCTAAATTAAAAAGAGCTAATGCGTATTTTTTTTTGTGGTCGGTTCCGGAACAGACAGGAACCAAACCGAAAAGATGACAAATGAACCAACTCAGTGGATCTGTAACCAATAAAAACAGGTTACTCACCTGTAAAAGTAGTTCTAGAAGTGGTAATATGTTTTTCATACATACTCTTTGGTATGTCCCCTTCCACTTTAAATCTTGCCGTAAGTCTTCAAGCTGGCTCCTCCCACCCACCTGAGTGGTATAACCCTCGGCTCTCCCCCATGACGCCACATCTTAGCCTGCTGGAAACCAGGTGTTGTGCGTCTGCAGCTGGGGAGGTCGGGTGGGACCTCGTGGATGAACAACATATACCACTCCTAGAACTACTGTTACAGGTGAGTAACCTGTTTTTCTAAGAGCGTGGATATGTTGTCCATCCACACTCTTTGGCAGACTCCTAGCAGTTCTCTGGAAGGAAGGAGGCAAGGCACACACCCCCTACTTAGGGAACAGAGGCCCCAAAGCCAGCATCCTGGCATGACTTGAGGTCGGTGTGGTAATGGGTAATGAAGGTGTTTGCTGACTTCCAGGTAGCAGACTGGCAGATTTCCTGGATAGGGATGTCCCTGGAAGCAGCAGTACGGCGGGTAGAATGAGCCCTTATCCCCTTTGGGAAGCTCCATGCCCGCCAACTAATAATACAGACTTATGCAAGATGTAATCCACCTTAAAAAAGTCCATTTTGCTGCAGGTCTGCCAGAGGCGGCTTCAGCGTAGGTGACTAACAGCTGGCGAACCTCTATCCGAATTTCCACTGTTCTCTCCTTATAATAAGAGAGCATGTCTTGGGTCCAAAGTATGGAGCCTATACCTGGCCTCTGAGGTGTAATTAGGGTAGTACACTGGCAGAGTTAACACCTGGTTAAGGCCTGGGTTAAGGTGGAAACTCTGACATCACCTTGGAAGGAATTTCGGGTGAAGTGCTAGATGACCTTGTCCCTGTGAAAGACCAGATAAGAGGAGTCCACGAAAATGGCCTGGAGCTCCTGTCCTTCTGGCAGATGTGACAGCCACCAGGAAGGCTGTCTTCCACAAAGTGTGACAAGGCACACTTGTGCATTAGTTTGAATAAGCTTGCCCATGAGCTTTGCCAGTACCAGCAGTAGATAACACGGAGGTGGAGGTTCATGCACCGGAGGGGTTATGTGATCCAGGCCTTTGAAAAAGCACCCAACCACTGTCTCCTGTGCCAACGCCGGCTGACCAGCCTGCGCCCGGTAAGTAGAGGTGGCTGCCAGTTGCACCCCAAGGGTCGATGACTGCAGACCCCCTTTGGAAAGAGACCAAAGGTAGTCAAGAATGTTAGCAATTGGACAGGACAGAGGGTCCAGGCCCTCGCATGAACACCAAATGGAAAACCTTTTCCATTGAAGGCGCAACATTTCCTGGTCGATTCCTTTCTGGATGCCTTCACCATGGTGAGGACATCCTCGGAAAGACTCAAAGCCTGGAACTCTAGCCGCTCAGGTACCAGGCTGTGAGGTGCAGGGATTGAAGGTCCGGATGGTATACCTTCCCCTGATTGAGAGATATCAGGTCCGGGCATACTGGAACCTGCCCCGGGGGCCTGTAGCTGAGGAGATCTGGATACCAGAACTGGCACGGCCAGACTGGGGCTACCATCCTCACCTTGAGAAGCACTTTGTGGATCAAGGGAAATGGAGGGAAGGTGAGTAGAGGCCTGGGGTCCACGGCCTCCAGAAGGCATTCCCTGCAGCGACCCCTGCTTGGGGGGTGAGGGGTGGGCATGAAACAGCCTCAGCTTGGTGTTCTCCCTGGAGACAAACAGGTCCACCGTCGGTTTGCCCCAGTGGGAAAACAGGCTGTAAGCTACATCTGGATGGAGAGATAACTCGTGGGATGTCTCGCCTAAGAGCATCCACCAGATGGTTTGAGGCTCCTGCCACATGGATGGCTAGGAGATCCACCCCAAAACGGCAGACGAGGGTCCAGACGCAGAGCGCCTCTCTGCAAAGCAGACGGGAGTGAGTGCCACCCTGTTCGTTGAGGTAGTACATGGTTGTGGTATTGTCCGTCTGGACTTGAACCACTTGACTCCGGAGCTGAGGAGCGAAAGCTGACAGTGCCAGTCTGACTGCTCTGATCTCCAACAGGTTGATGTGGTATCAGGACTCCTTGGGGGTCCAGATCCCATGGGCTCTTTTGTCCCCGATGTGGGCTCTCCAGCCCACAAGAGAGGCACCGGTCGTGAGGACAGCCGTCGGCTCAAGGCAGACAAATGGGATCCCTTCCTGCAACCAGTCTGGGGCGGTCCACCATTGGAGAGTGTCCCACATCCCCTGGGTTACTGTTATCAGCTGGTAGGAGTGACCGTGGTGCTGAGTCCACTAGGTGGCCAACTCCCACTGGAGGGGGCGCATGTGTAACCGGGCCCAATGTACCACAGGGTGCATACCGCCATGTAACCCAGAAGGTGCAGAAAGTCCCAGGCAGGACACAACTGCCCAACCAGAAATGATTGGGCAAAGGAGGAGAGAAACTCCGCCCTGTCTGCTGGGAGCTGAGCTCTGCCCTGATGAAACACATCACCTGGGAAGGCACCAGTTCCAACTTGGCCTTGTTGATCAGGAGGCCGAGTTGGGAGCAGATAGTACAGTTACGTAAGAACTTACCGTAACAGTAGATCTTCGAGAACAGCTCTTGCAGCAGGTTACACCATTAGGACTGAAGCTGGCAGGCGTCAGCACCCCACGGAATTCTTCTAGCTAGCTATCTTCAGCGGGGACCGCCCCCGACATCGGCCCTGCCCCCGATGTCAGACGTAGTACATAAGGGGGCGGTTCTGCCAGATTCCCCAGTTCTCCTGCCAGAGACTCCCGGCCGCAGAATGACATCAGAATGGGAGACCGAGGATCCGTCATCAGAAGAGAAAAGGTGTAAGCCCCTGTCCAAGGCTCAGTAAGCCATGCCTCCTCCAAGGGGGAATGGTGGGCGAGAAGGTACCTGCTGCAAGAGCTGTTCTCGAAGATCTACTGTTATGGTAAGTTCTTATGTAACTGTAATATCTTACTTCGAGAAACAGCTCTTCCAGCAGGTTACACCATTAGGACTGATCTCCAAGCAATAGTGCCTGTAAGCATTCTGGGAGGAGGAAACTAGGAAAGATCTTTGAGAAGTCCTGACTCTAAGACAGGAGACCCTGTAGCATGGCCAGGCCGAAACCGTCTCTCTGCCGAGATGCAGTATCCAGGCTATAGTGCCTAATGAATGTGTGCACAGAGCTCCAAGTAGCTGCAGCACAAATGGCAGAGGTGAAGACGTTACAAAGTGCTGCAAACGAGGTAGCCACCCCCCTTGTCGAATGGCCCTGGACTGTACCTGGGAGGGGCTTCTGTTTTTTTGTCATAGCAAAATGAGATACACTGGACAAGCCAGCGAGAAAGAGACTGCTTTGAAACTGGTTGGCCCAGCATCCTCTCAGCAAAAGAAACGAATAGTTGCTCCGACTTGCGAAGCTGTTTAGTTCTGTTCAGGTAATACCTTAGACAGCGGTGAACATCCAGGGTGTGAAACAATGCCCTCCTCTATTGGAATATTTAGGAAAATATACAGGTAATCGATGTCCTGGTTGAGAGTGAGGCAGAAGACCACCTAGCAAAAACTTGGATTAGTCCTCAGAGATACTGTGTCCTGGTGGAAAATCAAATAAAGCTCCTTACACACGAGGTGTGGAGCCGGAAACTCTCCTTGCTGGCGTGACAGCAACCAAAATAACGTTTTCCACGACAGAAAGCGTGGCTGCGTAATCAGCGGCAGGCTCAAAGGGGGCGTGAGTTGTTCCAGGACAAAGAGTAAGTCCATGGAGGAACTGGATCCCAATGGGTGGCCTAAGGTGTAACACCCCTCTCAGGAAGTCTCGAGGCATCAAGCCATGCCACTGTGGCTGTCCCACCTGGAAGTGGTAAGCAGAAATGTCGAAGAGGTGCCTTAATGAGAAGTAGCGAGACCCGAGATGGAATAGGAAAGCAGGCATTCCAGCACCACTTCGGGCATCCCTGGGGGAAAGGCCCGTGCTGCGACCACAAGCAAAGCGGCATCATTTCATAGCGTCCGCCATCGTTGCTGGCTTTCTGGCACGCGGAAGAACTTCCGCCACCTCTGAGACCCGTGCACAAAATGGCTATTCTCTAGGAGCCAAGCATGCAGGTTCAGTGAGCATAAGTCTGGGTGGACTACAGAACCTTCCTCCCGAGACAAGAGATGGGAGCTGAAAGGCAACGGAATTGGAGGTTCCAGGGACAGCTGCGTTAACAAGGGGAACCAACTCTGTCTGGGCTGGAATGGAGCTACCAGGGTCATTGTTGCATGCTCCCTGCGCAGTTTGAGAAGAACTCTCTGAATCAACGGGAAGGGAGGGAAGGCGTAGAGGAATCTGTCCGCCTAGGAGAGGGACAACGCATCTCGCCAGAAAACACCAGGCCCTGGATCTAGTGAGCAAAAATTGGGCAGTTTGCGTTGGATGGGGAAGTGAATAAGTCCAGTTCTGGAGTGCCCCATCAGCGAAACAGATCCTCTGCTACCCTTGAAGAGTTCCCACTCGTGAAACCTTGACATGGAGCGACTCAGGCCGTCTCACGGACTGTGTTGTCCATTCCGGGAGCGTGAACTGCAATCGAAGCTGCGCCGTGTCAGATTACCCAATCACACTCTCATCGCTTCCCTGCAAAGGGGTGGAAGTGTCGCGCCTCCTTGTTTGTTGAGGGTAATACATCACCCTTGGTATTGTCTGAAGCATAGGTATTAAGTAGGGGATTTCTGACTGAAAGGCCTGCAGGGCATAAAGGACCCATGCCCTCATCTCCAGAATGTTGATGTGAGATGAGCTTCTTGAGGGTCCACGTTCCCTGGGACTTCACCCCATTCAGGTGTGCTCCCACCCAAGCCCTGAGGCATCTGTGGAAAGAATCACCTCGGGTATGGCGCTGTGGATGGAACACCCATAGAGTGTGTTCCTGGGTCTAACCACCACTGCCAGTCTCGAATCACGGCATACGTGATTCTGACCAGCTGCTGCTGTGGTCTTGCCTTTGGTCCCACTGCACCTTGAGCATCCACTGAGTTACCCGCATGTGGAGCCTTGCCAAAGGGACGGTTGGAATGGCAAGCCATGTGTCCGAGCAAGCGAAGGACCAGCCTTGCAGGAGCAGTCTTCTTTGTCGAAGGTCCCTGATGAGATCTGATGCGTTCCGCTCTTTGCGGGAAAATACTTTCCCTGGGCCGGTGTCCAGGACTGCACCTATGAACTGCAGCTTCTGTGACCGCACGAGGAGAGACTTCTCGTAATAAATTAGGATGCCCAGAGACTGAAACAGAGCCTGGGTGCTCTGGATAGCCAGCAACAATGCCTCTCTGGAGGCGGCCATGAGAAGCCAATCGTCCAAGTACGAGAACACATAGTGGCCCTGTCTCCTTAAAGACGCTGTCACGACTGCCATGCACTTGGTAAAGACCCTGGGGACTGATGACAGTCCTAACGGAACAGCTCGGAACTGGAAATGGTGGCCGAGAAACTCGAAGCGCAGGAACCTCCTGTGCACTTGAGCCCAGAGGATATGCAGGTAGGCGTCCTGCATGTCTAGGGGCCGCTAAGAAGGCGTCCTGCTTTAGCATGGGAATGAGGCCCTGAAGGGTCACCATGCGAAGCTCGTTTGTAAGCGACTCGATGTATTAAAGTCGCTGAGGTCAGATGGACGAAGGTCCCTGTTTTCTTGAACCAGAAAAGAAGAGGGAATAGTATCTGGATCCTATCTGGTTCTCTGGAACATACTCCACGCTCCCTTCTGCAGGAGTAGAGTATTTCTTGCCTGATAAGCAATCTGTGCTGACCGAGTAACGGAGAGCAGAGGAGGCCTCAGGGTGGCTTGTCTGCGAATTCTATAAAGTGGCCTCTTTCAACAAACTGAAGGACCCACCTGTCTGTGGTTATGGACTGCCACCCTGGCAGGTAGTCCACCAGTGTGACCCCGACCTTGATGTCCTGTTGATCCTGAGGGGGCGGGGAAGGAGTCATGCTGTGGCGGGCGGAGGGCCCATGGGCTGAGCCGGCTTAGCTGGGCGCTGACTTGGCCCGTGGGCAGCTTTCCCTGGGCTCTGCGAGAAACAGGGCCCCTCTCTTGTGGTCCGGTGAGGGACTGCTGTCTCTGCGTCCGGCCACGGAAACGGCTTTGGTTCCAACGAAAGGAACTAAGCCTGGGTCGGTACATTGCCTGGACCGACCTCACCGCCTTCCCGGCCTCTTGGAGTTTGGTGAGGACCTTCTCAGAGGATTCACCAAAAAGAACTTCTCCGTCAAAAGAGGCATCCAGGATATTCTTCTGGGCGTCGGGGTGAATCCGGAACCACGGAGCCATGAGTGTCTCCGGAGGCACCGTCCAGGCTGCCGCTCTGGCCGAGGTCAGCGGAGAGTCGTACCGACTCGCAGCACCTGGGTTCCCACGTTCCGAACCTGTGCGGAGGGAGTTGCAACATCTCCTCCTTCTGCTCACCGTCCTGGCAATTTGTCCGCCAGGTCAATCCTTGCTCCCACAAGGCATTTGGAACTATACCATGTGGGTTAAGTAGTTTAGGGATCTGATGGCGCGGGAGTAGAAGAAACATGTATGCCTGCCCATAGCGTCCCAGCTGTATGGACTCGGGTCCGGAGGCAGGGTGCTCAAATATTCTTGCGGTCTCTGGGACCCGGTCATGAGAGCTGTGATGACCAGAGAGTCGGACAGAGGATGTGAAGCACATACTGGTCCTCCCTAGGGCCTTGTACAGGTGGTCAGCTTTCTTTGGCATCGCCGGGAGAGAGTGTGGGCGCTTCCACGCTGCCTTGGTGGCGATCACAGTGTCCACCAAGGGTGGGCTTCACAGGCTTGGATCTTTCTGCCGAAGATACCTGGCGAAGCGTAGTTTCTCGGGGTCTAATTCTTCCGCATCCCAGCCCATGTTGTCTTGGATATGCTTCATGATCTCTGAGAATGATGGGTCATCCGGAGGATATCTAGAAAGTTCACGTGGGTCCAGAGAGGGGATGTGGATCGGAGAGGGGAATCTGGATCCTTCTGAGAATTCCGATCCCATGTCCTCCGTCGAAGGCAAAAGGCGGCGTCTTCTGGGTGTCTTAGGGCTGGGTGTCCCTGAAGAAGGTCTCCTTTGTCTGGTCTCCTAGGAGGATCACGGCTCCTGGGGAAGGTACACGGCCTGCCGCCCCGGACGGAGTAGGTGGCGCAGGGGCCGTTGGGGTCGCAGGTGGAGGAGGAGTGGAAACCACATCCCTTTTTATGGTATCCCACCAGTAAGTGAACAACTCCTTGACCTCGGATATGGAGAGGCCCGACGACTGACTGGGCGCCGATGGCCAGTCGTCTGGTTCCGGCGTTGGCTCCCTCGGGGTCTCAGGTTCTGGAGAGGGCTCCCTGAGGAGTGTGACAGGACCAGGTTCGCCCGTCTGGTCCTTGGGCTGGGTCAGTTCCTCCTCCGTAATCGTCTCCTGACCGACGTCGGTGGGAGGCATTGGGGTCCTCTTCTCAATGTATAGCATGCGGGACGTCTGTCCCCCAGCGGCGACCCGAGGCGTAAGCCCTGACGGCCGACAGGCGTCAGGCGATCGGCAGTTCCTGGGACCTATGGTGTAGGGCAGGCATTGGAGCGGGTTGGCGCCAGGTCCGGCGACTCTTTTAAGGAGGTAAGCTCTTGGTCTTCCTTTGGGGAAGAGGAGGCAAGAGGCAGACCCAGACGCCGGGTTCGGAATGGCGGAACTAGACTTATGGTGGTGATGGCGGTCCCCGACCAAGCCAGGGCCTTAGAAGAGGAAGATGGGAAGGCCTGGAGGTCTTGGCCTGTGAGACAGAAGAGGAGCCCAAAGGGGTCTTCACCGCTGCGGGGGGAGGCTGAGAACGGGCCCGGGAAGGACAGCGGTCGGACCGGGAGCCGGAGCTAAGGGAGTCGGAGGCCCTAGACGGGGACTTGGATCTAACTCTCTCCCTGTGCTTCTCGGAGTGTCTCCGGGCCTTCTCCGAGGATTCCCCCTTGGAGGCTGCGTCCATGGCCCCGATTTTCTCTTCGAGCAGGAATGCCTGAAGGGCCTTCTGGCGACGGATCTGGGTCCGGCTGTTGAACCCCTGGCAAAAAGAGTAGGACCGGGTGTCGTGGTCTGGGCCCAGGCACCGGACGAAGGCAGAATGTGGATCCTTAAACGGGATTTGCTTCCCACAGGCGCACTTCGAAGGATGGCCTTCAACGGAGGTTGGAGAGGACATCAGACAGCAAAAGAGCCGAAAAAACAAACTTTTTCCCAAAGGAAGAACTTAACCGAGCGTTGCGCGCTAGAAACGAGCCAAAGGGTCGAGACATGCAAGTCGATGGCGGGAAAGAACTGGGGAATCTGGCGGGACCGCCCCCTTATGTACTACGCCTGATGTCGGGGGTGGTCCCCCCTGAAGATAGCTAGCTAGAAGAATTCCGTGGGGTCCTGACGCCTGCCGGCTTCAGTCCTAATGGTGTAACCTGCTCAAGAGCTGTTTCTCGAAGTAAGATCTGGAGGGCCATGTCCCTGGACCTCTCCACCTCCTGTAGGGTGGTACCTGCTAAGAGTCAATCGTCGAGGTAGGGATCAATTCTGCCCCCGAGATGGGATGCCACCACTGAAATGCATTTGGTGAAGACCCGTGGGGCTGATAACAGGCCAAATGGCTATGGCTTGGAACTCGTGACAGAATCCCTGACTTTGAAGCGGAGGAACCGCTGATGAGACAAATGGATTGGGACATGAAAGAACGCGGCCTGCAGATTCAGTGAACAGAACCACATGTTTTGCTCGAAGGATGGTATTTTCTGGGACAGAGTGACCATCCGAAAACTGCGTGACCTCAGGTCGTTTAGATGTAGAATGGCTCGCCAGTCTCCCCCCCCCTTGGGCACCAGGAAGTACCTGGAGACAAAGCCTGGATCTGCTCAATGTCGTCTCGGCTTGGAGGGTACTGCTCGAATTCCAGAGGCAGTCCCTGACCGACCACTTTGAGAACCCACCTGTCCGAATGAGACAGCGGAAAGGAAGTGGCGGATCTGGCCCCCACGAGAAGACCCAGAGCTGGCATGACAGGAGACAGGGAGGCAGCCCCCACCCCGTCACTAAGCAGGCTTGGAGAAGGGGGATCCAGGACCAGAACCTCGGCCTCCTTTATGGGCCTGGGGGCATCAAGCTTGTGCCTGTTACCTATAAAGGAGGGCTGCTGTGGCACAGGAGAAGAGTGCCGAAAAAGCTTCTTCTGCTGGTTCTTGCCCAAAGAACCCTTGGCAGAAGTAGCATCCAAGTTGGCACTGGACTGCTCAATACGCTGGAGATGCCAGCCACAACCAGGCCAACAAGATCTGTGCCCAGGAACGGCACATCAGCCAGTTTATGCTGAGTATCCGCCAGGAAGGAGGATAGTCTCAGCCAAGCCCTGAGACGAGAGGCAACTGTGGCAGCCATCGAACGGCCAAAAGAATCCCCACTGTCCAGGGCCGTCTGAAGCTGCTGTTTGGCAACAGCTCGACCCTGACCCCAGACCTGCTTGACCGAGGTCTGCATGTCCGCGAGGAGGTGAGGGAGGACTTCATCCAAAGACCCCAAGAGGGCACTGGAGAAGTGTGCCATGATGATGGCCGAACTTGCCTGACAAAGGTCCAAGGAAGAAGCCACATAGATCTTCCTGGCCGAATAATCCAAGAGTTTGGACACTTTCTCGAGAGGTCGGTCAGTGTCGGCAGAACTGCCAGTACGCCTGAACACAAAGGCGGTCACCAGGCTCTCTGCCGAAGGGTACTCTTTGAACCCAGCAAGGGACCCCATGGGCACCGCATACTTGCGGGCAGACAGTGCTGGACAAGAGGCAGGGTGTTGCCAGAGTTCTAAGACCGAGCCAAAAATGGTCTCGGCCACAGGAGAAGCCTCCATCGGGGTACCCTCGCTCTTGAAGATGTCCGTGAGATGGTACTCCGCCTTTTTCTGCACTGGCTCCAGGGGCATTCCTGTGGACTCAGAGATGAGGCAAAGAATGCACTGAAAGGACGAAGGATCTTCCTCTGTCTCTAACCCACTGGCTAATTTGTCATCCCCGGGATAAGAATGCAGGTCGGTCACATCCGAATACAGCGGATGACTGCCTAGGTCACCCTCGACCCGCTGAGGGTGGTCAGGGTGACAGTGACCGAAAGCGCGGAGAAGCCCAGTATCTGGCCTATCTTCTTTAGAAGTAGCCCTCCCACAGGCTGCTTGGCGGTGGTTCCACCACTATCAGTGGAGAGACCAGTTTAGAGTCGAATCGGAGGTTTCGCTGACTACTTGAAGCCGGGAACCGACTTTACCGGCTCAAAGGAGTCTGCTTCAACAGGAGGTGAAAGCCAAGTAATGGCCAGGCATAAGCAGAGGTTGGTTTGTGCCCGTCAAAAGCAGTTGTTGCCACATGAGGTCCTCGTAGTGCTGCCGGAGCCTCTCCTCATCTGAGGACAACCGATGGCATTGCCTCTTTTTAGAGAACTTGTGTATCTTCGTTGACCTTTCGGTCGAGGGGGTCCTGGACCTCAATCGAGATTGGACAGGCCAATTCGGTCGCTTGTGAGACATTGATGGGACCGGTGATTTCCCGGGGTCGGGGACCACTTTGACGCGATTCTGAGCAGGATTAGTCTCCTCGTCGGGGAAAGTAAGGACTGGAGTTCGATTGAGAGAATCATCGACTGGAGTCGGTGACAATGGGTCGAAGACTATTTCAACGTCGTCGATAGACACTTCGGTCAACTGGCCAGATGGCAAAGCCAGGAAGTCAGTGGCCGAAGAGGCAATTTTGACTGAAGTCGAGACTGCGGTTCCTGGGACGAGATCTCTCCCGATCCCAAGGCGTCTCCGTCGAGAAGATGATGATCCCAGGTTCTTTTCCGCTTATGGTTTCAGAAAGGTCACAGTACCACCTCTGCCCTCCTGCGAGTTCACTGGAGCACTGCACAGTACTCTGGACAGTGGGCATCTAACTGAGGCAGTCTTTATCGACTTGACCAAGGTGTATGATACTGTCCACCCTCAGCTGCTAATAGACCAGCTGCTGAACACTGGGCTCTCTCATGACTCTACAGTGTGGTTTAAAAGCTACCTTGAAAATCATTCGCAAAGAGTAAAAATTGCTGACGTACTCTCTGATACTTTACCAGTTTGCTCTGGTGACCCCCAGCAATCCATACTGGGTCCATTTCTTTTGAGCCTTTTTCTAAATTCCCTTCCACAATCCTGCTCGGAACAAATCATCCTGTATGCTGACGATGCAGTTGTTCTCTCTTCACACAAAGACCCTACACCACTACAACTCAATCTACAACATGGTTTCACTTCTGTTGAGAATTGGTTTACTAATCATGAACTTGTCCTTAATCACAAAAAAACAAAAGTCTATGCTTTTTAGCAGCTCTCACAACCAGCACAGGCTCACCCCTGACTAGCTCCACCAGCCAGGGAATAGCCTTGAACAGGTCCAGTCTTTCAAGTACCTAGGGATCCTGCCGACTAACCTATCCTACAGGGCCCACAATGACAGCGTAGCAAAGCTGCAAATTCACGACTAGGCTTATTGTTCAGGGACAGGAAACATCTCACCCGGAAGCCTTGAAGATCGTCAGAGTTCCGTGATCTCCATCACTGATTCTGGCCCAATCATTTATAGGCTCAGCCATGGCAACTACCCTCAGACGCACATCAACATCCCTCAACAAGGCCTGTCGGCTTATCAATGGAGCCCACCGTCTCACTCATACCTGTGATCTTTACGCTCAATCTGGATGGCTCCAACTGTATTAAGTACTTGACTTGCACCATGGCGAAAAATATAATCCTGGGCCTCGCCCCTCCTGGTGTCCAAGCTCTACTGCACCCTAGTACTAATCCGCGAAACTCCAGGAGATCCAAATTGCAGCTTCTGCAATTTCCCCGCTGTCGCACTACCCAGGGTCAACGATTTTTCGCCCATAGGGCTCCCTCGTAGCTGAATGGACTCAGCACCACCATCTTCGCTGCTCCCAAACTTGGCATGTTTAAAACCAGGCCCTGACTCTCTTACTGTCTCCAGCTCCTGTGATTGCCTCACCTAATCAGAAATACTTGCCACCAACAGCCTTGCCACCCCTCAGAGCACTTATCTCCTATTTTACCTCTGCTCCCATGTCCCTACCGTTCCCATCTCCCTTCCCTCCAGCACTTCTCCCAGAGATGTCTGACAATGCCCGTCTGTTCTACTACTCCCATCTTGCCACCCGTGCCTCCTCCATTGTTCTTACCCCTCTCATGGTAGATGCTGCTCCAGGCCATTCTATGTACTGAGCTCTCTAATATGTTGCCTTCTCCCTTAATCAATAACTGCACAATGTACTGTTTATCTGCAATGTTATTTCTGTTGTATCCCATGTATTATACTTCAACTGACGTGGAACCTTTGAAAAAGAGCCTTGGCTCAAAGGTATTTGTAATCCTAGGACCAAATAAAAAAATAAATAAAATACGAAACTGAGATGAGTGCGTGCCCACAGGACCCTCTCCCATAGTCAGGAGAGACTGGCACAACTCTCAGAAGGAACCCGAGAAAGTGAAGCCCAGGTTGAGCAGAACAAAGAAGTTCTGAGAAGAAGTTTCAGCAGCCCAAGCTGCTTCCTCCTCGAAAGCTTGTATGCATTCCAATTGCTCACGGATCCTGCAGCCCTGAAACTGCCAACCAAGCCTCCATAGATTTCACTGGAGGGTTCTGTTTTCTGGCCTCCCCAACTTCAGGTGTGTGCGGGCGATTAGGTAGGGGCGTTGATAATGCCAGACAAAGATCACACTTCGAGGTGTCATGGTCGACATCAAGGCAATGGACGCACACAGCGTGGGGATTGGTGAGCGACATCTTCTGGCTGTAGGAACACGGGTGAAAGACTTGTCTTCCATACTCGAAGGTAAATAGTCGTGATCGGTAATGCGAACTAGACGGATTTTCAGAATAACCGAAGGTTTTGAAGCCAGGGCCTACAAAATGTGGGAGCATGAAGGAGGTAACCTGAATCTTCCAGAGGAAAGGAAGATCTGGCGTCATGGGGTGGAGCCCAGGGATATACCACCCCTTGTCGGTGGAAGGAGCCAGTCTTGAAGACTTCCGGCAAGATTTAAAGTGGAAGGGGACATGCCAAAGAGTGTGGATGAACAACATATCCACGATCCTAGAAAAGCGGTTACAAAAAACACTAACCAACAAATACACTAAATCAAAGGCTCTTTAATTAGAGAACCCAGATGAAAGTAAATAACTAACCTGGTTCGAACCGCGAGGAACCGGAAAAATAACTAATTTAAACAATAAACAAGATTTTTTACCGACAATTAGTAGAGACAGTAAAAGAAATGAAATATACTTAAGTTTTATGGTTTTGAATCTTCTTCACACGAAAGAGACGACCGACAACTCCGAGCGACCAGACTTTCAGGTGGAGAAAAAATTCTGAAGAAGTTAGAACACTACAGTTGGTAGAGGCAGTATTTGAAAGAGTGCTCACGTGCAAATAATTCTACTCATTTGCATGTGTTCCACCTCTCGGGCAGTCCAACCCTCCAGGCTTACTATATAAAGTTATGAATATCCTGAGCATTATGCAGTTAGAAGAAAATGATACTTGCATAAACAGGTTACTCAGTTGTGACTGTAGTTCTAGGACTGGTATATGGATAACATCAACAGAATGGTAATTATTCCTTAAGAGCTAATTCGTGAACATCTTTAAAAAGCTCTTCCCCATCACAAGGGTGGTATACCCTTGGTTCCACCCTGTTATGTCACATCTTTGCACACTGCAAGCAGGGATCCGTGGGTCATTTGCTGGGGAGGACAGGTGGGTGGTGTGGATGTGAACCACATACCACTCCTAAAATACAGGTTACTCACCTGTAACAGGAGTTCTAGGAAAGGTATATGTTGTTCATCCACATTGTCTGGCAGGTATCGTTGCCGCTTTAAATCTTGCTGGAAGGTCTTCAAGCTGGCTCCTCCCACCTACCCGGGTGGTAAAACTCTCGGCTCCGCCCCATGACGCCAGAGCTTACTACAGGGGAAGAATACACAATGGGTGGGGAGGTAGTAACAACAACAAAAATGGAAAGCGACCTGGGGGTAATCATATCAGATGACCTTAAGGTTAGCAAGCAATGTGAGAAGGCAGTAGGAGGGCTGGGGGTATACTGGGATGTATAGGGAGAGGCATCATCAGCAGAAAACAGGAAGTTGTTATCCCTCTGTACAGACAGTTGGTGAGACCCCATCTGGAGTACTGTGTCCAGTTCTGGAGACCCCATCTCCGCAAGGACAGACAGGATAGAGGCAGTCCAGAGGAGGGCAACTAAAATGGTGCAGGGTCTGCAAGAGAAGCCATATGAGGAGAGATTAAAGGAGCTTAACATGTATACCCTTGAGGAAAGAAGGGAGAGGGGACATGAGAGAAACTTTTAAGTACCTCAGTGGAATCAACAAAGTCCAAGAGGGTAGCATCTTTCAGAAAAAGAGTTGCAAGAACAAGGGGACACAATTTAAAGATAGAAGGAGGGCAATTCAGGGGCAATGTGAGGAAGTATTATTTCACAGAGAGGGTAGTGGATGCATGGAACAGCCTTCCTGAGGAGATTGTGGGGTCTAAAACTGTGGGAGAATTCAACAATGCATGGGACAGACATAAAGCAATTCTTGTGGGGGTGGGAAGAAATAGGCTGTTGGTTAACTAGGATCTACGGCCTATCCTGGTAGGGAAATGGGCAGACTAGATTGGCCTAGCGGTCCTTATCTGCCGTCAAAGTCTATGTTTCTAGATCTGGCCCGCTGGAAGCTCAGGTTGTGCGTCGAAGCCGGGGAGGTCGGGTGGGTTGTGTGGATGAACAACATATACCATTCCTAGAACTCCTGTTGCAGGTGAGTAACCTGTATTTCTAGGGACATGTATATGTTGTTCATCCACACTTTCTGGCAGACTCCTAGCAGTTATCCGGGAGAAGGGAGGCAAGGTGCACACCCCCTACTTAGGGAATAGAGACTGGAGAACCGAGGCCCCAAAACCAGCATCCCGGCGTGACTCAAGGTCGATGTGGTAATGGGTGATGAAGGTGTGTGCTGACTTCCAGGTAGCAGCCCTGCAGATTTCCTGGATAGGGACATCCCTGGAAGCAGCCACCGATGCAGCAGTATGGCGGTAGAATGAGCTCTTATCCTCTGGGAGGCTCCATGCCTGCCAACTTATAGCAGAGATCTATGCAGGAGGTGACCCACCTGCCTATCGTCCGCTTGGCTGCAGGTCTGCCAGGTGCAGCTTCAGTGAAGGTGACAACAGCTGGCGAACCTCTCCCTGAATTTCAGCCATGCGCTCCTTATAGTAAGCACCCTTCTAGGGTCCAGAGTATGGAGCCTATATTCAGCCTCCGAGGTATGACTGGGGTAGAACACCGGCAGAGTCAACACCTGGTTAAGGTGAAACTCCGACACCACCTTCGGAAGGAATTTCGGGTGGGGGCGCAGGACAACCTTGTCCCTGTGGAAGACCAAGTAAGGAGACTCTATGCAGAGCGCCTTGAGCTCTCCCATCCTTCTGGCTGACGTGACAGCCACCAAGAAGCCGGTCTTCCACGACAGGTGAGGTTCACACCTGTGCATTGGTTCGAATAAACGCCCGCTGAGCTTTCCAGTACCAGCAGTAGATCCGCAGGTGGAGGTTCTCGCACAGGAGGAAATGTGATCAAGGCCTTTGAAGCGCCAGACCACCTTCTCCTGCGCCACCGACTGCTTCCGGCCCGCGCCCCGGTAAGCAGAGATGGCGCCAGGAAACACCTTAAGTCGCCGTACCTAAGCCCTTGCTGGAGAAAGGGACCAAAGGTAGTCCAATATGCTCGCCAAGGAACAGGAGGAAGGGTCCAGGCCCTTGCCCTGGCACCAAATGGAAAATCTCTTCCATTTGAAGGCGTAGCATTTTCCGGTCGACTCCTTATGGGACGCCTCAACTACATTGAGGACCTCATCGGAAAGACCCAAGGCCTGGAACTCTAGCCGCTCAGGAACCAGGCTGTTAGGTGCACGGATTGAAGGTCCGGATGGAACACCTTCCCTGATTGACTGAGACAAGGTCAGGGCGATCTGGGTACCAGTACTAGTGGGGCCAGTCTGGGGCTATCAGAATCACCTGCGCCTTGTCCCTCCTTGCTTAGAAGCACCTTGTGCATCAAGGGAGCAGAGGGAAAGGCGAAGAGGCCAGGGTCCACGGCCTCGAGAAGGCATCCCGCGCAGCGATCCCTGCTGAGGCGGCGGCATGGAACAGCCTCAGCTTGCATTCTCCTGAGGCAAACAGGTCCACCTGAGGTGTGCCTCAATGGGTGAATAGATCTTGTACTACCTCCGCAGGAGAGACCACTCGTGGGGACGCAGCCCCTATCCAGCTTAGGGCATCGGCCAGGGTGTTGGAGACTCCTGCCACATGAATAGCTGGAGAGCCGCCTCCAGGCTGCATGCAGGTGACCAGATGCGAGGCTTCCTTGCATAAAAGCATGGGCCCGCGTCCCGCCCTGGTGGTTTAGATAGCACATGGTCGTGGTATTGTTCATCTGGACACGGACCACTTGACCCCGAAGAAACGGAGCAAAGGCGGTGAGAGCTAGACGGACCACTCGGAGCTCCAGCAGGTTGATGTGGCATCGGGACTCCCATGGGGACCAGAGGCGGTGTGCTCGGTGTTCCCCCAGATGGGCACCCCACACCATCAAAGAGGCATTGGTCGATAGAGACACCGTCAGCTCGGGGCGGACAAACGGGATGCCCTCCTACAGATGAACTGGAACGGTCCACCACTGGAGGCGTTCCCACCCCTGGGTCACAGTCACTAGCTGGTCCAATGGATCGCAGCGTTGGGACCACTGGCTGGCCAGCCCCCACTGAAGGGGGCGCATGTTCCAGTGGGCCCAACGGATACACGCTGGTACAGGCCGCCATGAGACCCAGGAGGCGCAGGAAGTCCCGGGCAGGGCGCAATTGCCCAACCAGAAATGATTGGGCAAAGGAGGAAAGAACCTCGGTTCTGTCCGGCGGGAGCCATACTCTGGCTCGAAGAGAGTCGAGCTCTGCCCGATGAACAGGATCACCTGCTTTGGCTCAAGTTCCGACTTGGCCTCGTTGATGAGGAGACCGACCTGAGAGCAAACCTGGAGGTCCGATCCTGGACGCTCCACCTCCTGTCTGGAGGGCTGCTATCAACTGTCGTCCAGATGAGGGTAAACCCGGACCCCTCAGCGCCATGAAAATGCTGTCACCACTGCCATTTGGTGAAGACCCTGGGAGCTGGAGAGAAGCCGAGAAGGGCATGGCTTGGAACTCAAAAGTTATCCCTCCGCTCCAAAGTGAAGGAACCTCTGATGTGACAGACGGATAGGCGACGTGAAAGAACGCTGCCCTGCAGGTCCAGAGAGCAGAACCACATGCCATGTTCCAAGGATGGTATTATCTGAGCCAGAGTGACCATCCTGAAGGTTTGAGACTTTAGGAACTTGTTTAGGTCGTGTAGGTGAGAATGGGCGCCAGCCCGGTCCGTTCTGAACCAGGTACCTGGACACGAACCCGGGTCTCAGGAGGATCCGCCACCTCTCGATCACCTCCCTTCTCGAGGAGGCGATGTCGGCTTGGCGAGCCGACAGTGAGGCTTCGGACCCCGAGGCCCCCTGAAATGCAACGGCTCTGAAGGGTGGGACCTGCTCGAACTCCAGAGGCAGGCCCTTTCCCATCACCTCCAACACCCACCGGTCTGTGGTGATAATGGACCAGGCGGAAAGTAAGTGGTGAAGCCGCCCCCTCACGGGGGGCACCTGGGGTGAGGCGACGGGGTTGGGGGCGACATCCCTCAACCCGTCACTGGGCAGGCTTGGAGGAAGGACTGGCCGAGGGACCTCCAGGGCCTTTAGCTCCCTGTTTCTTGGAGGAGGAAGCCGAGGGCTTAAGTTTGGGATGCCAAGCTCATGCCTGCTGGCCCTGACGTTGCTGGGCCGGACGTGCTGCGGGCGCAGAGGGACGAAAAGGCTTAGGCTGCGGTCTGCGGCCTTTGTCCTTCTGTGCGGATGGGACAGAGTCCAAGGTAGCACTGGACTTCTCGATCCTCTGCAGGTGACCTTCCACCCCATGGCCGAAGAGGTCGGTCCTCAGGAAGGGGACATCCGCCAACTTGTGCTGGGTATCCGAAGTGAAAGTGGATATCCTCAGCCATGCCCGACGGCGCATAGCCACTGCGGCTGTTACTGACCTGGCACATGAGTCCCCAATGTCCAGAGCAGTCTGAAGCTGCTGTTTGGCCACTGCCCTGCCCTGGTCGCACCTGCCTAACCGTGGTCTGCAGGTCCGCGGAAGATGAGGAACTACCTCGTCCAGGGGCCCAACAGGGCATGAAAGAAATGTGCCATAAGTGCGGCCAGAACTGGCCCGACGAAGGCAGAGAGAGGGCGTAGCGTGGACACCTGCCCGGCATAGTCCAATTTCTTGGACTCCTTGTCGGAGGTTTGTCCATGTCCCTAGCGTTTCCGGCACCCCGGAAAACGCTGTCGGTAACTAGCCCCTCAGCTGAGGGGTGTTCCGAAAAACCGGACAAGGAACCGGTAGGAACTGCATACTTCCTGGCCATCCTGGCCGAGGGCGCAGGACAGGAAGCAGGGCGCTGCCAGAGCTCCAAGGCCGGGCCCACTATGGCCTTGGCCACGGAAAAGACCTCGTGGGGAATCCCTCGACCCAGTATCTCCATGAGGGATACCTGGCCGCAAGACACAGGTTCGAGGCTTCATCCCAGTGGACTCAGAGATGAGCGAAGCAATCCCAGATAGGACGAAAGAGCTATAGATCCATCGACTGACCTCCAGAGGACTCCAAGTCTACTCGCCTGGAGAAAAGGAAGGAATCGCCGTCGGACTCTGAAGGAGTCCATAAAAAGCAACCTCAGGCCTGAGCCACCCTCCACCTGCTGTGGGTCGAGCCCCAAATAACAGCTGTGGAGAGCGGGTTCCACGAGATCGGTGGAGCAGCTGGTTTGGCTGAACAACCGGCCTGGGAACAGGCTCCTCAAGTGGTCGAGGGGTTGTTTTGGCGGCTCCGATGACAGCCACTTAATGGCGCGGAAAAGGCGTCGGCTTGTTCCGGTCAGAAAGACTGTTGCCACATGAGTCCTAAATATCGTTGGCGTAACTACGCCGAAGCCTCCTCGTCCGGGGACGAGCGGCGGCACCGACCACCTACGGCGGCGGGATCGGCTGGACCGCCAAGACGCCCGAGACCGAACCTTGCTTTTCCGAGGGCGCGAGGGAACGGGGAACCAGAGGCACTGGCAAGCCCACGGATCCTCAACTCCTACCGGGGAACGGGGAGAGAGGATTCTCGGCTTCGCCTGGCGACAACCCGTCCAACGGGTCGAGAAAAATCTCGACTGCGTCGACGGGAGTCTCGGTCAACTGACCTGACGGGGACACCGTGAGACCAGTGGCCGAAGCCGAACGATCGACCGAAGTCGATGTCCGACAACTCGGGGAGAGGGACCTTTCCCGCTCCCAAGAGCGTCGACGGAGGGACTTACACTTGTCTTTCTTTTTGGACCGAGAAGAAGGTCCAGCAGACGTTGGTCCCTCTCCCTTAGTGGAGAAGGACAGACAAAGCTCCTTAAAGGAAGCTGTATAAGAGGAACCCAGGGAGAGCAGGATAAATGCCGCGGCCGAGGAAGATGCAGTCCGCGCCGCCTCCTCTTTGAGGGCGATCATCTGCTCTAGCTGATCCGCCAAGCCCGCCGCCGTGGAAACCGCCGACCGGGCCTCTTTTGACTTCACCGGAGGAAAACGTTTCTCGGGACACCCCAGTTGTAAATGGGCAGCACGGTCTTCGAGGACGTAGGCTGAGAAGGAAGAGCACAGGCCACAAGACTGTGGGTCGTGCTCAAGGCCTAAACAGTAGACACACGTGGAGTCTGGATCCGTCCGAGACATCTTCTGCCCACAGGGCATCTCCGAGAAACTGGGAGTCGATTGTCCGCCATGACAGCCGTGAGGATAGAAGACCCGAGAGTCTAAGTGCAAAACTTTAAATTCGCAAAACCGAAGAATTGGGAACCAGTCTTGTCGCGAGCGTTATGGAGGAACCTGAGCTGCCAAGCGGTAGGAAGATCTGGCGTCATGGGCGGGCTGAGAGTTTTACCACCGGGTGGGTGACAGGAGCCAACTTGAAGACCTTCCGCCAAGATTTAAGCGGCAGGATACCTGCCAGACAGTGTGGATGAACAACATATCCATGTCCCTAGAAATACAGGTTACTCACCTGTAACAGGAGTTCTAGGAATGGTATATATTGTATATTCACACTTTCACGGCAGGTATCTTGCGCTTTAATCTTGCCAGAAGGTCTTCAAATATTCCTCCCACCGGGTGGTAATCTCAGCTCCTTAACAACCTTGAATCTAACCAGCTGGAAACCAGGTTGTGCGTCCGAGCTGGGGGCCGTGTGGATGAACAACATATACCATTCCTAGAACTCCTGTTGCAGGTGAGTAACCTGTATTTCTAGGGACATGTATATGTTGTTCATCCACACTTTCGGGCAGACTCCTAGCAGTTCTCCGGGAGGGGGGAGGCAAGGCGCACACACACCATACTTACTTGGGAAAGACAGACTGGAGAACCGAGGCCCCAAAACCAGCATCCGGGCGTGACTAGAGGTCGATGTGGTAGTGGGTAATAAAGGTATGTGCCGACTTCCAGGTAGCAGCCCTGCAGATATCCTAGATTGGGATGTCCCTGGAAGCAGCTACCGATGCAGCGGTATGGCGGGTAGAATGAGCTCTTATCCTCTGGGAGGCTCCATGCCCGCCAACCTGTAACAGAGCTCTATGCAGGAGGTGATCCACCTGCTATCGTCCGCTTTGCTGCAGGTCTGCCAGATGCGGCTTCAGCGTAGGTGACAAACAGCTGAACCTTTCCTGAACTGAGCCGTCCGCTCCTTATAATGCGGCGCTCGTCTAGGGTCAAAGTATGGAGTCTATATTCGGCCTCCGAGGTGTGACTGGGGTAGAACACCGGCAGAGTCAACACCTGGTTAAGGTGAAACTCCGACACCACCTTCGGAAGGAACTTCAGGTGGGGGTGCAGGACAACCTTGTCCCTGTGGAAGACCAGATAAGGAGACTATGGAAAGCGCCTGGAGCTCTCCCATCCTTCTGGCTGACGTGACAGCCACCAAAAAGGCGGTCTTCCACGAAAGATCACACTTGTGCATTGGTTTGAATGCTTGCCCATGAGCTTGGCCAATACCAGCAGTAGATCCACGGAGGTGGAGGTTCTCGCACCGGAGAAATGTAATCTAGGCCATTGAAAAAGCACCGACCACCTTCTCTGTGTCACAGACTGCTTCCTAGCCGTGCCGGTAAGCAGAGATGGCTGCCAAATTACTGTAAGGAGCCGTCAACGAGCCCTTGCCGAGGGACCACAGGTAGTCAGAATGCTAGCCAAGGAACAGGAGGAAGGTCAGGCCCTTGCCCTGACACCAAATGGAGAACCTCTTCCATTTAAAGGTAGCATTTTCTGGTCGAACTCTTACAGGATGCCTCAACAATGTTGAGGATCTCGTCGGAAAGACCTAAGACCTGGAACTCTAGCGGCTCAGGAACCAGGCCGTCAGGTGCAGGGGATTGAGGGTCCGGATGGAATACCTTCCCTGATTGACTGAGATCAAGTCGGGCAGGCTGGAAGCTGCCTGGGAGCCTGGAGCTGAGACTGAGGAGATCTGGATACCAGAACAGATGAGGCCAGTCTCTGGGCTACCAGAATCACCTGCGCCTTGAGAAGCACCTTGTGGATCAAGCAAAATGGGGAAAGGCGGAGAGACTCAGCCGCATTCTTCCTAGGCAAACAGGTCCACCTGAGGCATGCCCCAGTGGGAGAACAGATCTTGTACTACCTCCGGCAGGAGAGACCACTAGTGGGACGCAGCCTTATCCGGCTTAGGGCATCCCCAGAATGTTGGAGGCTCCTGCCACATGGATGGCAAGGAGGTCCGCCTCAGGCTGTGCACGAGGACCAAATGTGGAAGCTTCCCTGCACAGAGTCATGGAGCGCGTCCGCCCTGGAGGTTTAGGTGGTACATGGTCGGTGGTATTGTCCGTCTGGACCTGGACTTGACCCCGTAGAAATGGAGCGAAGGCGGTAAGGGCTAGACGAACCACTCTAGGCTCCAGCAGGTTGATGTGGCATCGGGACTCCCGAGGGGACCAGAGGCTGTGCGCTCTGTGCTCCTCCAGATGGGCACCCCAACCCGTCAGAGAGGCATCGGTCGATAGAGAGACCGTCCGCTTGGGGCAGATGAACGGGATGCCCTCCTGCAGATGAGTTGGAGACGGTCCACCACTGGAGGCGTTCCACATCTGGGCCACTGTCACTAGCTGATCCAAAGGATCGGAGCGCTGTGACCATTGGCTGGCCAGTCCCCATTGTAGGGGACGCATATGCCAACGGGCCCAATGGACGACACTGGTGCAGGCTGCCATGAGGCCCAGGAAGTCCCGGACAGGGCGCAATTGCCCAACCTGAAATGACTGGGCAAAAGAAGAAAGAACCTCGGTCCTGTCCGCTGGGAGCTGTGCTCTGGCTCGCAGAGAGATGAGCTCTGCCCCGATGAATTGCATCACCTGCTTTGGCATGAGTTCCGACTTGGCCTCGTTGATAAGGAGGCCAACTTGAGAGCAAACCTGGAGGGCCAGATCCCTGGACCGCTCCACCTCCATTCTGGAGGAGGCCGCAATCAGCCAGTCCAGGTAGGTGTACACCCGGACCCTTCAGCGCCGCAGGAATGCTGTCACCAATGCCATGCATTTGGTGAAGTCCCTTGGAGCTAGAGAAAGGCCGAAGGATATGGCCCGGAACTCGTAGAGGGACCCCTCTGCCCTGAAGTGGAGGAATCTCTGGTGGGACAGACGGATTGGGACGTGAAAGAAGGCGTCCTGGAGGTCCAGAGAACAGAATCACACACCTCGTTCCAAGGATGGAATAATCTGAGCCAGAGTGACCATCCTGAAGGTTCGAGACTGTAGAAACCTGTTCAGGTCATGCAGGTCTAGAATGGGCGCCAGCTCCCTGTCCGTTCGCGGACCAGGAAGTACCTGGACACAAACCCCAGGTCTGGTGGAGGATCCGCCACCTTCCTGATCACCTCCTTTCAAGGAGCAGGGCAATGTCGGCTCAACGAGCCAACAGGGAGGCTGCGGACCCCGTAGCCCACCGCAGAATGACGGCTCGGAAGGGCGGAGCCTGCTCGAACTCCAGAGGCAGGCCCTTTCCTACCACCTCGAACACCCAGCAGTCCATGGTGATAGCAGACCAGTGGGAAAGAAAGTGGCAGAGCCGTCCCCCCCCCATGGGGGGAGGGCCCAGAAGAAAGTGACAAGGTTGGGGGCGACACCCCTCAACCTGTCACTGGGCAGGATTGAAGGAAGGACCGGCCGAGGGACCCCTTGGGCCTTTTCCTCTTTGCTTCCTGTCAGAGGAAGCCGGAGGCTTGGCTTTGGGGTGCCAAGCGCGTACCTGCTGGCCCTGATGCTGGTTTTGCTGGGCTGGATGTGCCTCAGGAGCAGAAGTGCGAAAGGACTTATGTTGCTGACGGCGGACCTTGTCCTTCTGGGCGGAGGTGACAGAGTTCAGGGTAGCGTTGGACTTTCGATCCTCTGGGGTGGCCTTCCACTCCAGGGCCAAACAGGTCAGTCCCAAACAGAGGACATCCGCCAATTTGTGCTGGGTATCCACCGTGAAGGTGGATATCCCCAGCCATGCTCTGTGGCACATGGCACTGCGGCTGCTACTGATCGGGCACAGGAGTCTCCAATGTCTAGACCCATTTGGAGCTGCTGTTTTGCCACTGCCCTTCCCTGATCCGGCACCTGCTTGACTGTAGTCTGCAGGTCGGCTGGGAGATGAGGGATCAGCTCATCCAGGGAGCCCATGAGGGCGTGGGAGAAGTGTGCCATCAGCACAGTCGAGCTGGCCTGACGGAGGCCGAGGGAGGGCGCAGCATACACCTTGCGCCCGGCACAGTACAGCTTTTTTGACTCCTTGTCGGGGGGCTTATCCACATCCCCAGTGTTTCCGGAGCGCTGGAAAACTATCGGTGACCAACCCCTCCGTAGAGGAGTGCTCTGAAAAACCAGACAAAGAGCCAGTAGGGACCGCATACTTTCTGGCCATCCTGGCCGAACGGGTAGGACAGGAAGCCGGCCTCTGCCAAAGCTCCAAGGCTGGGCCAACAATGGCTTCAGCCACCGGAAAAGGGCTCCGTGGGAGAATCCCCTCAGTCCAGTATCTCCGTGAGGGGATACTTGGCCCGCTTGTATATAGGCTCGAGCTGAATCCCGGTGGACTCCGAGATGAGCCGAAGCAGACCCATGAATGACGATGGGCTCTCGTCCATCGACTGCCTCACGGAGGACTCCAGGTCAAGGGGCCTGGAAAACAGGGAGGAGTTGTTGTTAGACTCTGAGGAGTCTGCGAAGAGCTGCCTGGGGCCTGAGCCACCCTCCACCTGCCGAGGACGGTCGGAAGTGAGGGTGACAGACAACTGGTGGGGCAGACCCTGACCCGACCGAGAGTCCTTGGTTGGCGCCCTCGATTTCGGTTGTGGAGGCTGAGGTTCCATCACAATCGATGGAGCAGCTGGTTTCGGCTGAACAACCGGCCCAGGCTTGGGCACCTCGACTACCCGCTGGGTTGTTTTGGCCTTTCGGATGACGGCCACTTGATGGCCGGGGAAGGCGACGGCGTCTGCTTGTTACCGGACAAAGGAGCTGCTGCCACATTAAGTCCTCGTAGTGTCGACACAATTTGAACTGCTTCCTCCTCTCCGAGGAGGAAGATGAGGACGCAGCGGCCACTGGCTGCCTCGGTGCCGAGACAGAGACTGCTTGATGTCATCGGGATCGGCTGGACCGAGATGAGGTCCGAGACTGAGACCCTCGGTGTTTGCGAGGGCGGGTCTGGGAGGGAGCGGGGGACACCCGCTCCACCCTCGGCTCAGGAGCCTTGACCGGGGACTCCGGCACAGGCAAGTCCTCAGTTTCCAACGAGGGAACCTGTGATGAAGGGTTGTCGGCTTCACCAGTCGATAGCCCGTCCGACCTGACAGGGACACCGTGAAGCCAGCAGCCTTAGCCGCAACCTCGACCAAAGTTGAGTGCCACTATGTGGGGAAGAGAACCCTCCGCCTCCATGAACGTGAGATGTGGATTTACCCTTCGAGTCCTTCTTTCTTGACCAAGAAGAGTGTCCCAATGGCCCCTCTCTCTTCGTGGAAAGGGACTGCAAAGCTCCTTAAAAGAAGCTGTGTAGGAGGATCCCAGAGAAAGCGGGATAAATGCCGCGACCGAGGAGGATGAGGATGCGGCCTGGGCCGCCTCTTCCTCGGGGGCGATCATCTGCTAGAGTTGTTCAGCCGAGCCAGCCGCTGGACACCACTCAATGGGCCTCCTTAGACTTCACCGGCAGGTAGCGCTTCTCGGGGCGCCCAAGTTGTAACCGAGCAGCGCGGTCTTCAAGGACGTTGGACGAGAAAGATCTACACAACTCGCAGGCCTGCGGGTTGTGATCAAGGCCGAGGCAGTAGACGCACGTGGAGTACGGGTTCGTCCTGGACATCATCTGCCCGCATGGGCACCACCGAAAACTGGGAGTCAATTTGTCCATCGCAGCCGCGAGGGAAGAATTTGACCGAAGTCTTGAGAATTTTAATACTATTTTCGGCCGAAACGAAGAATTAGGATCCAGTCTATACGCACAGCGTTAAGGAGGGAACCTGAGCTTCCAAGCGGTAAGGAAGATCTGGTGTCATGGGACGAAGCTGAGAGTTTTACCACCCGGGTGGGTGGCAGGAGCCAGCTTGAAGACCTTCCGGCAAGATTTAAAGTGGCAAGGAACCTGCCAGACAGTGTGGATGAACATATCCATGTCCCTAGAAGTGACTATTCCCCCGAAGAGTCCCCCAGAGCCTGGATCGTCTCCCGTTTGGAAATCTGGTAGAGAAATGTCCGCCCTGACAGCTCCCCAGAGGTGGACAGTGTCAAAGTCGGTGTCCACGCAGGAATTTGACATGAGAGAGGGAGGATGAGGATGGGAACCTACTTCCAGGTCTGTAACTAGCTCAGCTCTTGCATCCTTCCACCAGCTAAAGACCTTCCTAATGTCCGGCTGAGACTGGAGGGGTGGAGGAGGAGAACTAACAGGCGGAGGAGAGGGTAACCACGAGGAAGATAAGAATATTCAGGGTACCCTGTAGAATAACCCGGGAAATGTGAATAACCCGGGTAGACATGTCCCTGGGAGAGCCAATCATGTGACAGATCAGCCGGGGGATTTGGCCTGTGAAATACCCAGAGGGGTACTGAGGGACAAAGTGGGGTCTACCAGAGAGACTGATGTTGGGTGTATCCATGTTGGGCCCGGCGTATTGCAGATACACATAGGGTCCAGCGGAGGATAGGCGGCCATTGGGACCCCTTTTGACGGAAAGAGCAAGGGTCTGGCGTTGGGTAGGCCAGCCGGAACCACTGACTGCGGATCAGCACGGCTGACATCAGGTGTTGCATAGCGTCGGAACCAGTCGCAGCGGGTATGATGAGGGACCCGCCTCGTTAAAGATCCAACGGCAGCAAGGGAGCGGGCTCTGGCCAGGAGACTGGTGTCGAGAAGCCAAAGTCACCGGGTTGCTCTGGTGGGGTGGGGGCAGGTCGATCGACCGGCCATGAATTCTCCTAAGTCAGGTATAGGAGGAACCTCCAAGGGTGGTTTTCTGGCAGAGGAGGATCTTCTGACCTGAGACCCCAGAAGGGAAAGCTGGGGCAACCCTGAGGAGAACACCTCTAGAGGACCGTGCTATCTCCAGCCGGAGAGGCAGGATTGGAGGAAGCCTCAGCAGGCAGAGAAGGAAGGGGAAAGAGGGGTAGTCTTCCCTGGGCTACTCCGGACGTCGGGTGGGCTGACGTTGAGTCCCGATGGAGATCCACGTGAGCAGTCCCCAGAAGGGAGCGTCTGACTAGGTGAAGATGCAGCAGGAGTCAAGGAGAAGTCACACCCCCCAAACTGTCATGCGGACCCGTGGAGCAGGGCAGCGGATTAGTGGCAGTTGCGGTTTACCGTGCACTGTAACAGGAGAAGAATCTTGAAGGAAGAGTCCCCGGACGCGCCTGGATTCTTACTGCAGGCAGCGGGAAGTGGCCTTCTAGCTGCGTGCTCAGCTCGGCTTGTTTCTCCATGGTGCTTCTTCTCACTGTTTCTCCTTTTTATGTTTTGAAGGGAAAGAGAAAGAAGTGGAAGCCGAATCCCAGATTTTCTCCATTTGTTTCTCTAATGATGCTAATCGAGATTTGAGGAGATGGGCCTCTAAGGCCTGCTGCTTTCCCTTCCGCGAGGCCTTTGTTGAAAGGCTGACAGTCGGCACAGGAGGCAACCGGATTGGCTGGGCCTAGGCAGATCATACACTGTTTGTGACCATCCTTGTGCAGGATCTGAATGTCACAAGCCTCATACTTTTGTGGAGACGACACAATCATTGAAAATAAGATACAGTGGCAATTTTCTGAGGGGAAAAAAAAACACTCAAAAAGCATAACGCTCAACCGGCGATCGCGAAGTGTGTCTGCCAAAGGCACTGTACCCAGGCGGCGGAAAGAACTGATGGGTTGGCTTTGAGGACTCGCTCACTACAGACTTATGCTGTCGATGCTGGGCGTGTCCTCTGTCGGGTATTGCTAGCAAAAGTCTGGCCGCTGGGTCCTGACACCAGATGGCACTAGTCCTACAAGTTACGACCCACTGAAGGAACCCTCTCGAAGACAGACAACAGGTTACTCATACCTTGTCCATCCACACTTCTTGGCAGGTACCTTGCCGCTCCAAGATGTGCCAGAAAGTCTTCAAGCTGGCTCCTCCCACCTACCCAAGTGGTATAACCCATGGCTCCGCCCTATGACGCCAGATCTTGGCCTGCTGGAAGCCAGGTTTGTGCATCGAAGCCGGGGAGGTCGGGAGGGTTAGTGTGGATGAACAACATACACCACTCCTAGAACTACTGTTACAGGTGAGTAACCTGTTTTTCTAGGATCGTGTATATGTTGTTCTATCCACACTTCTTAGCAGACTCCTAGCAGTTCTCTGGGAGGAGGAAGTAGAGACGCACACACCCTACTTAGGAAAGGGATTGGAGAACTGAGGCTCCAAAACCATCATCCCAGCGTGACTTGAGGTCGATGTGGTAATAGGAAATGAAAGTGTGTGCTGACTTCCAGGTAGCTGCCCTGCAGATTTCCTGGATAGGGACGTCCCTAGAAACAGCCACCGATGCAACGGTATGGCGGATGGAATGAGCCTTAAAGCCCTATGGGAGGCTCCATACCAGCCAACCTATAACAGAGGTCAATGCAAGATGTAATCCATTGTGCTATTGTCCGCTTGGCTGCAGGTCTGCCAGGTGTGGCTTCACCATACGTGACAAACAGCTGGCAAACCTCTCACCGAACTTCTGCTGTTCGCTCTTTGTAGTAGACAAGCGTTCGTCTCAGGTCCAAAGTATGGAGCCTGTACTCTGCCTCCGAGGTGTGATTGGGGTAGAACACCAGCACAGTAATCACCTGGTCAAGATGAAATTCTGACACCACCTTTGGAAGGAATTTCGGGTGAGGGCGGACTACCTTGTCCCTGTGGAAGACCAGGTAAGAGACTCGATTAGAGCATCTGTAACTCCCCAGTCCTTCTAGCTGATGTGAGAGCCACCAAGAAGGCGATTTTCCATGACAAATGTGAGATGTCACATTTGTGCACAGGTTCGAATGGCTTGTCCATGAGCTTTGCCAAAACCAGCAGTAGATCCCATGGAGGTGGAAGTTCACGCACTGGAGGGGATATGTGATCTAGGCCTTTGAGAAAGCACCAGACCACGTTCTCCTACGCCACTGACTGCTGACCGGCCCGTGCTCGGTAAGCAGAGATGGCTGCCAGGTGCACCTTTAGGGTCATCAACCGAAGTCCCTGCAGGGAGAGGGACCAAAGTCCCTGCAGGGAGAGGGACCAAAGTCCCTGCAGGGAGAGGGACCAAAGTCCCTGCAAGGAGAGGGACCAAAGTCCCTGCAAGGAGAGGGACCAAAGATAGTCCAAAATGCTAGCCACTGGACAGGACGAAGGATCCAGCCCTTTGCCCTGACACCAGATGGAGAATCTCTTTCATTTAAAGGCATAGCATTTTCTGGTCAATTCCTTATGGGAAGCCTCAACAACGTCGAGGACCTCGCCAGAGAGACCCAAGGCCTGGAACTCTAGTCGTTCAGGACCCAGGCTGTCAGGTGCAGGGGTTGAAGTTCTGGATGAAGTACCATCCCCTGATTGACGGACGGCAGGTCTGGGCGTGCTGGAAGCCTCCTCGGAGCCTGGAGCTGAAGAGATCAGGACACCAGAACTGGTGTGGCCAGTCTGGGGCTCCCTGTCCCTCCTGACCCTGATGAGCACTTTGTGAATCGAGGGAAGGTGTAGAAGAAGCCTGGGGTCCACGGCCTTGAGAAAGCATTCCCCTGCAGCGAACCCTGCTAAGGGGGTGGGGTGGGCATGATACAGCCTCAGCTTCGCATTCTCCCTGGAGGCGAACAGGTGGGACAACAGATCTTGTACGACATCCTGGTGGAGAGACCACTGGTGAGATGCCCCGCCCATCCAGCTGGGGTAATCAACAAGCTGATTCGAGGGTCCTGCTACTTGAATGTTCTATTGAGTACTTATTTGTATTATCCATTAGTATTATTGTGCACACTGTAAATATTTTATATGTACTTTACTACTTGGCTCGGTATTAACAAGGTCCATCTTGAAAATGAGCTTGCTCAACGATGTTCGCCTAGATAAATAAAGACTTTGATTGACTGACTAGGAGATCTGCTTCCAGGCTGAGGACGAGGGACCAAATGCGGAGAGCTTCCTTGTAGAGGGGCAGGAGGCGCGTCTTGCCCTGCCTGTTGAGATGGTACATGGTCATGGTATTGTCTGCCTGGACCTGGACCATTTGACCCCGAACAAACGAAGCGAATGCGGTCAGGGCTAGTCGAACCGCCAGCAAGTTGATGTGGTACAGGGACTCCTGGGGGGACCAGAGCCCATGGGCTCTGTGCTCCCCAGATGGGCATCCCAACCCATCAGAGGCACGCCAGTCATCAGGATGACAGTCAGCTAGAGGCGGACAAACAGGATCCCTTCCTGCAGGGGAAGGGACGACCACCAATGGAGGCCGTCTCATATCCTCTCGGTCACAGAGAGCAGGTGGTCAAGATGACCGGAGCGCTGAGACCATTGGCTGGCCAGTACTCACTGGAGGGAATGCAAATGCCAGTGGGCCCATTGGACCACCCTGGTGCAGGCTGCCATGTAGCCCAGAAGATGCAGGAAGTCCTGGGCAGAGCGAGATTGCCCAACCAGAAATGATTGGGCAAAGTAGGAGAGAACCTCAGCCCTGTCTGCCAGGAGCCGAGCTCCGCCCCGATGAACTGAATCACCAGGCAGTGAGGTCCGACTTGGCCTCACTGATCAGGAGTCCAAGGTCGAGGCAAGTCTGGAGGGCTAGATCCCGGGACTGTTCCATCTCCTGCCTGCAGGGACCTGCCACCAGCCAGTCGTTCAGGTAAAGGTACATCAGGACCCATCACTGCCATGCAGTTGGTGAAGACCCAGAGGACTGAACACAGGCTGAAGTGCAGGGCTTGGAACTCGTAAAGGGTTCCCTCAGCTCAGAAGTGGACGAACTGTCGATGGGCCGGACGGATCGGGACGTGAAAGAACGAGTCCTGAAGATCTAGGGAGCAGAATCATATGCCTTGCTCCAGGGATGGTATGATCTGAGCCACAGTGACTATCCGGAAGGTGCGGAACCTGTGGCACTTGTTCAGGTCATGCAGATCTAAATTGGGGTGCCAGCCCCCCATCCATTTTGATACCAGGAGGTACCTGGAAATGAACTCAGGGTCTGAAGACGGGTCTGCCACTCTGCGCACTACCACCTTGAGGAGGAGATGAGTTGTCGTCTTGGAGAGCCAACTGAGAAGCTGCGGACACCAGATCCCCCCATGGAGCAGGCTCGATATGGAGGGGCCTGCTCAAATTCCAGACGCAGGCCTCGACCAATCACTTTCAGAACCCAACGGTCCGTGGTGATAGCAGACCAGGCAGAAAGGAAGTGGATGAGCTGGCCCCTCATGGGAGGTCACAGGGCAGGTGTGATGGGATTGAGGGAGGCGCCCTCCCCAACCCGGCACTGGGCAGGCTTGGAGAAGGGTCCGATGGAGGAGGAGCTGCCTGGATGCCCCCCCCCCCGGGTTTCTTGAACGAGGCGGCCATGGACTTGGCCCAAGGACACCAAGATTGAGCCTGCTGGCCCTGCAGTTCTGACGCTTGGGGCCCTTGGCCTTCTGGGCAGATATGGTGGAGTCCAAAGTGGCACTGGACTTCTCTATTTGTTGGAGGTGGCCCTCCACGCTAGGCCCGAGCAGGTCGGTGCCCAAGAAGGGGACATCTGTCAGCTTGTGTTGCGTATCAGCCATAAAGGCTGAGACGCGCAGCCAAGCGCTGCAGAGCATGGCCACTGCGTCCACTACCAAATGGGCACAAGAGTCACTAATGTCCAGAGCATTCAGGAGTTGTTGCTTCGAGACTGCCCTAGCCTGGTCCTGGAACTGCTTGACCGTGGTCTGGAGGGACGTCGGGAGATGAGGATCATCTCGTCCAGGGAGCCCAAGAGTGCATGGGAGAAATGTGCCATGATAAAGGCCGGGCTGGCCTGACGAAGGCCAAAGGAGGAGGCTGCACAGATAATCTTCCTGGAATAGTCCAGTTGTTTGGATTCCTTGTCCGGGGGTCTATCCACATCCCCATTCTTGCTTGAGCGCCGAAAGATGGAGTTGGCCACCAACCCCACCGCAGAGAGGTGCTAAAAAAAAAAAAATTAAAAACCCGAAAGGGACCCCATACTTGAGGGCCATGCAGGCAGAAGGTGCAGGATGCTGCCACAGCTCCAAGGCTGGGCCCACAATGCCCTCAGCCACCGGAAAGACCTCCGTCAGAGTATCCTCTTTATCCAGAATCTCTGTGAGGGAATACCTGGCCCATTTCTGGACAGGCTTGAGCTCCATTCCTGTGGACTCGGAAATGAGCCGACAAATACCCATAAGCTGAGGTAGGGCCCTTGTCGACAGACAGATTCACCCCTCCCTGAAATCTTCGACTCGAGGAGTCCTTGTAAATGGATGACCACCGTGTCACTCTCAACCCGCCTTGGGTGGTCAGGAGAAAGAGTGAACAACCACCGATGGGGGAGGGCTTGAACTGACAAGAGATTTCTTGGTCAGAGCCCCGGACTTCAGTTCCTTAGGCGCCGGTTCCACCCAGATCGGTGGAATTGCCGGTGGGGCCTTAACTGGCACCTCAGTGATGGTGGCTGATGTCGGTTGCTCGGGCGAGAGCCACTTAATGGCCGGGGTAGGAAACAGAATCGGTTTTGACCTGGACAGGAACAAATGCTGCCATATTAGATCTTCGTGGCGCTGACGCAACTTGCGCCAGAGCCTCTCCTCAACCGTTTACCATGGCATCGGGAGGGAGATAGCTGATGAGGGTTAGTATTGTCCGATGTCGAAGTCGAGGAAAGAGAGCAGAGACCTCACTGTTGGCTGGGCCGATGGGGAAGTCAGGGAAAACCTGTGGTTGCTCCTGGTCAGGTTCCTTGGGGATGGGTCTTGCTCAGTGGGCTGAACTGACCTGTCCAAAGGCACCGGCATCCAAAATAAAGAGTCATTGGCCGGATCAGGCGACACCCAGCCGATCGGATCGAGAAAAATCTTGGCCACATCAACAGGCGTCTCAGCTGACTGGTCTTACGGGTGACTGTGAAACCAGCGGCCTCAGCTGGACTTCAACTGAAGTCGACACAGGGGTTTCCTGTGAGCGGTACCGCTCCTTGTCCTTTTTCGACTCCTCCTTCCGAGAGCGCAAAACATGTGACCCCAAAGGGGCCTCTCCCTTGGTAGAGAGATAGACTAGTACAATTCCTTGAAGGAAGCCGAACAGAAGTACACCGCGGCCTGTGCCGCCTCCTCCTCAAAGGCCTTAGGCTATTCCAACTGCTCGGCGGACCCCGCAGCTGCGGAGTCCACCCAATGGGTATCCTTGGATTTAACCGGTGGGTAACGCTTCTCCAGTCGCCCCAGCTGAAGTCAGGCAGCACGGTCTACCAGAACCGGAGGTGAAAAGAACCAACAGTGATCGCAAGCCTGCAGATCGGGCGTGTCCCAGGTAGTAGACGCATGCGCGCGTGGATCGGTGAAACATCTGCCTGCAGGGAACTGGTGAACCTAGGAACCGATTTGTCTTCTACCACGGTAGTGAGAGACTAAGACAAAGAAGAAAATTAAGAGAGTTTTAAAATAAGTTTTGGAAGCGAATCTGAAGATTCTAGAGCCAGGGCCTACTACACGTGGGTGCGCCAACGAGGAAACCTGAACCTTCCAGCGGAAAGGAAGATCTGGCATCATGGGGCGGAGCCGAGGTTTATACCAACCGGGTGGTTAGGAGAAGCCGGCTTGAAGACATTCTGGCACATCTTAAAACAGCAAGGTACCTGCCAAGAAGTGTGACTAGAACAACATATCCACTATCCTAGAACATGAATGTTATATACACACACGCGCACACTGTGTGTGATGCTTTTCTAAAGGGGTTTATGTTGCATCCCACGGCTCGGATGCGTGTAAAATTCTGGTTACACACATATACCACCCCACATATTATTCTATATTTTAATAATGCATTTCAGGTTATGCGTGTTTTAACAATTTTGTCCATCTATGTGTTTTTGCAATTAACAAGTAATTGTGTCCTATTTTTTTCTTTTTAAGATAAATCTGGATAGAAAGAGTATAATATTTTCAGAATCTTAAACACATGCTCAAAACTATTCTGCTGGATGAACAAAGCTTGTTCACAGCTGTGCTGCCAGCAGATAATCAAGAGTTACACATTTCAAGGTTGGCCCCATGATACCAGGCCAGTAGGTACATAGCCACATTTGCATCTTGTAGACCCGAGTTCACACCTGAAATTGTAAGAGAAAAGGCTGCAAGAGAGGGAGTAAAACGACAGAAGTTGGTGCGGTGGCAGTCCCAGAAATCTGTACTGACAAACACAGCCAGGGTTTAGAAATCCTGATCTGGGGCCCCAATACCTGTTAGCACCGCAGAGCCAGCCTTGAGATATGTAGTTTTTGATGATCAGCTGGCAGCATAGCCTAGAGGTTAAAGCAATCCTGAAGATCATGTTTACTAACAGTTTGAAATGAAAAGGTGATACCTCACTAGTTTCAATGCACATACAAAACGATGATAAAAGTAGAAAGTGTTGTAAAAACACCTGAAAACACATTTAATAAAACAGTTAATTTCCCATTTAACCTGTTGTATTAAATACAGTCAAGGAGGACCTAGATCCTCGTGATGATATTTCCCATCAGAGCCCAAAACATATGGCTGCCTCTAGCCCTTAATTACAGGGTGATTTACCTATAATAACTCTGGACTGCAAACACTTGCAGATAAACACAATGGTTCAATCAAATGAAAAAATTACTCACCTTAGTAATTATGTTTCTTCTAATGGAGTCTTGCTGTATTCTGACAATTGTAGTGATTCCCAACCTTTGAACTGTCACGGAGAACAAATAGTTAACTTTCTATGCAAGGCATTGAATGCTGAGCTCGAGCTCGGTTGAAGTCTGTCTGGGAGTGATTCAAATCTAAATCGTCAGATTCTTACGAGCCCAACTAAACTAAAAATCATATGTGGAAATTGTAAAAATGCTTACTAGCCAACTGGCTGAAAAAGGTTTTGGATTCCCAAGGAAGACTCAAGTCAGGAAACCCAAAAACCAATGTATTATAAATAACAATGATAAATCAGCACCCAAAAGAAAAATGAGGAGGGTGCAAGCAGAAAACACCCCTGGGGTGCAACACTGCACCTGCCCACCCACTTCCCAAAAACAGGTTCTGAGAGAGGAGGCAGGGGGGAGGTCAAAACACAGTAAGACTCCATTAGAAGAAACATAATTACCAAGATGAGTAATTTTTTCATCAAACAACATGAAGTCTTGCTGTATTCTGACAATTGCAGACTACCAAGCAGTACTTCCAAGGAGGAGGGAGAGAACCTACTTTGGGAATAGGCTATGAAGTACTGCTGTGCCAAACACAGCATCACTCTTGCCTGGATATCCAAAGAGTAATACTTGGTAAAGGTATAGACTGTTTTCCAGATGGCTGCTTGACAAATTTCTAAGAGAGGGATATCCCTGGCAGCAACCAGGGAAGCAGCTGTACCTCTTGTGGAATGATACCTCAGGTCTGAGAGTGGAGTTTTTCCCAGTTTTTCATAGCAGAATTGTATACAATACACAATCCACCTGGCAACAGATCTTTTGGTGGCAGGTTTGCCCTTTCCCACTTCTCCATAAGTGAGGAAAAACTGGAGGAGTCAAACCTGTGACCCTTGGTACACTCTATGTAGTAACTAGGGGTCTTTGACATCTAAACCATGTAGCCTCCTCTCCGAGGAAGAATGATCAGTGAAGAAAACAGGGAGAGACACAGACTGGTTTAAATGGAAGTCTGAAACCACTTTGGGCAAGAACCTTCTATTGGTTCTAAGGACCACTTTATCCCTGTGAAATGAGATAAAATCAGGTTCCATTGACAGGGCTTGCAATTCACTGATACTCAAGGAGGTAATGGCTACCAGGACACAGTTTTCCAAGTCAAGTACTTAAGCTCTGCTGAAGACATAGGCTCAAAGGGGGGAGGTTGCATAAGTTGAGCAATGCAAACATTCAAATCCCAGGCGAGGCAGGGTCTCTAAAAGGGAGGATTGGTAAAGCAATCCTTTAAAAAATTTACAGAACACAAGATAGGAAGATAGTGAGGAAGACTTCCCCACTGACAAAAACGCAGAAACAGCTGACAAGTGTACTTTGAGAGTAGCGGTCTGAAGCCTAGGCTATTAAGATGGACCATATAATCCAGAACCGAAATCTTAGGCAATCCAGCAGTGTCTGGAGAAACAGGTTTCTTAGAATATCAAATGCAGAATCTTTTCCATTTGGAGTTACAAGTCTTTCTGGTGGAGGGCTTTCAAGAAGCCTTGAGGATATCCAGAACCCCTAGGGAAAGATGCAGATCTGCAAACTCTAACTCTTAAAGAGTCATGCTTTGAGATTGAGAGACTGAAGATTGGGGTACCAAACCCTTCCCTGAGAGGATGTTAACCAGTTGTAATTCCTGAGAAGAGACAGGGGAAGATGGACTGCTAGGGACAGCAACAGGGTGTACCAGGGCTGTCTGGCCCAATCTGAGCAATCAGAATCACCTTGCAAGGTTGAGACCTTATTTTTACCAAACCTTTAAACAGGAGTGGGAAGGGGGAAAGGCATACAGAAAAGTACAGTTACGTAAGAACTTACCGTAACAGTAGATCTTCGAGAACAGCTCTTGCAGCAGGTTACACCATTAGGACTGAAGCCGGCAGGCGTCAGGACCCCTCGGAAAAATTCTAGCTAGCTATCTTCAGCGGGGACCACCCCCGACGTCGGTCCCGCCTCCGATGTCAGGTGTGGTACATAAGGGGGCGGTCCCGCCAGATTCCCCAGTTCTCCCGCAGGAGACTCCCAGCCGCAGGATGACATCAGAATGGGAGACCGAGGATCCACCGTCAGAGGAAAATAAGGAATGAAAATCCCAACATGTTGAGGTAAAGCCATGCCTCCTCCAGGGGAAGGTGGGGAAGTATTTGCTGTAAGATGCTCTGAAGATCTACTGTTACGGTAAGTTCTTCCAGAACTGTACTATCTTACTTCGAGACACAGCTCTTGCAGCAGGTTACACCATTAGGACTGATTCCCAAGCAGAAAGCTGCCAGAAATTCCGGGAGGAGGAAAATAGGAAAAAAACGTTCCAGGTCCTGAACCTAGGACAGGAGACCCTGCAGCACCGCAAGGCCGAAACCAGCCCTACGCCGAGAGGCGATGTCCAGGCTATGATGCCTGATAAAGGTATGCACAGAGCTCCAAGTGGCTGCAGCACAAATAGCAGAGATGGACACGTTTTTAAATGCTGCAAAGGATGTGGCCACACCCCTGGTAGAATGACCCCGGATAGAACCCGGGAGGGGCTTCTGTTTTCAATCATAACAGTAGGAAATACACTGGACAAGCCAGCGAGACAAAGTCTGTTTGGATACTGATTGGCCCATCATTCTCTCAGAGAAGGAAACGAAAAGCTGATCAGAACTACGAGAGGGTTTAGTTCTGTTGAGGTAATACCTCAGGCTGCGGTGAACATCCAGGGTGTGGAGCAAAGCCTCTCCTCTATTTGAATAACTCGGGAAATAGACCGGAAGGTCAATATCTTGGTTTAGAGTGAGTGAAGAGACCACCTTAGGCAAAAACTTAGGATTCGTCCTCAGGGATACTCTGTCCCGGTGGAAAACTAAATAAGGCTCTTTGCACATGAGAGCGTGAAGCAACAGCAACTAAAAATAACGTCTTCCACGACAGAAAACGTAGCTCGCAATCCGCGGCAGGTTCAAAGGGAGGAAGCGTGAGCTGTTCCAGGACAGAGAGCAGATCCCATGGAGGCACAGGGTCCCTAATGGGAGGCCTAAGGTGTAACACTCCCCTAAGAAATTCCTGAGAGGCTTCCAGTTGAGCTACTGTACGGTGCCCCACCGGGAGGTGATAGGCAGAAATGGCACAAAGATGTAGCTTAATAGAGGAGTAGGCTAGGCCTGAATGAAAAAGGGAGAGGAGATAATCCAAAACTACTCCCACAGGACAACCTAAAGGGGAATAATCACGAGTGCGTGACCATAAACAAAAACGGAGCCATTTCATGGCGGACGTCGCATGCGTTGCCGGCTTTCTGGCTGCAGAAAGAACCTCTGCAACCTCTTGCGAGACCCCATGACGCAAGATGGCTATGTCTCTAGGAGCCAAGCATGCAGGTTCAGAGAACGTAGATCCGGATGGACCAATAAACCTTTCTCCTGAGACAGTAGGTGGGAGCTGAGCAGCAACGGGAGCGGAGGTTCCCGAGATAGTTGCACCAACAAAGGGAACCAGATCTGTCTGGGCCAGAATGGGGCCACCAGAATCATGTGTGCGTGCTCCCTGCGCAGTTTGAGAAGAACTCTCTGGATCAACGGGAAGGGAGGGAAAGCGAGAGGAATCTGTTCGCCCAGGAGAGGGATAACGCGTCTCGCCAGAAAACACCAGGCCCTGGATCTAGCGAGCAAAAATTGGGCAGTTTTGCGTTGGATGGGGATGCGAACAAGTCTAGTTCTGGAATTCCCCATCGAAGAAGCAGATCCTCTGCTACCTCTTGAAGAAGTTCCCACTCGTGGACTCTGGCCTGGGATCGACTCAGGCCGTCTGCGATCATGTTGTCCACCCCGAGAACGTGCACAGTGATCAGATTTACGCTGTGTCCGATTACCCAATCCCACACCCTCATGGCCTCCCTGTAAAGGGGGTAAGAGTGTGCGACTCCTTGTTTGTTGAGGTAATACATCACCGCCGTGTTGTCTGTCTGAAGCAGGAGAGTACGGTGGGATTACTGACTGAAAGGCCTGCAGGGCATAGAGAACCGCCCTCATCTCTAGGACATTGATATGGAGATGAGCTTCCAACGGGGTCCACGTACCCTGGGACTTTACCCCGTCCAGGTGTGCCCCCCATCCAAGGCCTGAGGCGTCCGTGGTGAGGGTTACCTCCGGGGACGGCGCTACAAACGGGACGCCCTTGGAGAGCGATCCGGGGACTAGCCACCACTGCCAGTCTAGGATCACTGAGTTCGTGATCCTGACCGGATGCTGCAAGTGGTCTGGCCTTTGGTCCCATTGCACCTGAGCATCCACTGGGTTACCCGCATGTGAGCCTTGCGAAAGGGACAGTAGGAATAGCCGCAGCTGTGTCCGAGCAAGTGAAGGACCGACCTGGGTATGATCTGTTCGGACGACAAACCCTTATGAGGGATCTGATGCCCGCTTGTCGTCCGGAAGAAAAGCTCTTCCCTGAACAGTGTCCAGTACTGCGCCTATGAACTGCAGTTTCTTCGACGGTACCAGGAGAGACTTCTCGTAATTTATGAGAATGCCCAGAGATTGGAACAAATTCTGGGTGCTCTGGACCGCGAGTAACAACGCCTCTCTGGAGGCGGCCATGAGAAGCCAGTCGTCGAGGTACAGGAACACATAGTGGCCCTGTCTCCTCAGAGATGCTGCCACGACTGCCATGCACTTGGTAAAGACCCTTGGTGCGGATGACAGTCCGAACGGAAGAGCTCGGAACTGAAAGTGGTGGTCGAGAAACTCGAAGCAGAGGAACCTCTGGTGCGCGTGGATATGGAGATATGCAGGTATGTCCCTGCATGTCTAGAGACGCCAAAAGGCGCCTTGTTTCAGCATGGGAATAAGGCCCGGAAGAGTCACCATGCGGATCTTTTGTATGCACCTACTAAATTGAGGTGTCGCTGAGGTCCAGAATCGGACGGAGGTACCAGATTTCTTGGGAACCAGGAAGAAGTGGGAATAATATCCTCGTCCTCTCTGGTTCTCCGGGACGTACTCTATCGCTCCTTTTCTTAGGAGCGTGAGTACCTCTTGCCAGATCAAATTTTTGTGCTGACCCGGATACCGGGAGAGCAAAGGAGGCCTCGAGGGTGGCTTTTCTGCGAACTCTATAAAGTGGCCTAGACTGACTAACTGCAGAACCCACCTGTCGGTGGTGATGGCCTGCCATCCCGGCAGGAAGTTCGTAATGCGACCCCCGACCACGATTTCCCGTTGATCCTGAGGGGCGGGGGCCGGAAAGGAGTCAGGCTGTGGCGGCAGATTGGCCCGCTGGCTGGGTCAGCCTAGGGGAACGCTGACCTCGGCTGGCGGGCTGTTTTCCCTGAGTTCTACGAAAACCTGAGCCCCTCTGATGTGTAGCGGAACGGAGCTGCTGCCTCTGTGTCCGCCCACGAAAACAGCTTTGGTTCCTACGAAAGGAACCAAGCTTGGGTCGGTACATGGCTTGAACCGACCTTACCGCCTTCCCGACCTCTTGAAGTTTGGTAATGATCTTCTCAGAAGGATTACCAACTAAAACTTCTCCCTCGAACAGAGCGTCCATAATGTTTTTCTGGACATCCGGGGTGAAGCCGGAGACAAGTAACCAGGAGTGTCTCCGGAGGCAAACGCCAGAAGCTGCTGCTCGGGCCGATGAGTCCGCTGGAGTCGACGCTGCTCAAGCACTTGGGTCCCCACGCCTGAACCTGCACGGAGGAGCTGGAGCATCTCCTTCTTCTGCTCACCTTCGGCAGCTTTTCAGCCTCAGACCCTGTTCCCACAAAGCGCTCTGGAACTGAACCATGTGGGTTAGGTACTTTAAGGATTTGATGGCGAGGTAGCGGAAGCTGCACGCGCGCCTCGCCCAGAGCGCCCAACTGTTTGGACTCTGGGTCCGTGGCAGGGTGATCAGATGTTGCGGCCTCTGTGACCGGTCATGTGAGGCTGTGATGACCAGAGAGTCGGCCTGAGGCTGCTGTGTCAGGTACTGGTCCTCCTTAGGAGCCTTGTACAGACGATCAGCTTTCTTCGGCACCGCCGGGAGCAAATGTGGACGCTTCCACGCTGCCTTGGTGAGGTCCACGAAAGTGTCCACCAAGGGTGATACCACCACAGGCTTGGGGTCCTTTTGCCAAAGATATTTAGCAAGGCGTAACCTTTTGGGGTCTAGTTCTTCTGCATCCCATCCCATGTTCTCCTGGATATGTCGCATAATATCCATGAAAGAAGGGTCATCCGGAGGAGATCTCGTGTCTCATGGGTCCGGAGAAGGGATGGAGAGGAGATGGGATCTAGAAGAGTGTAGACTGATCCCGTGTCCTCCGTCGTGACGTGACGCCGGTGTCTCCTGGACCTCTTGGGGCTGGGTGATCCAGAAGAGGATTTCGCAGAGGTCTCCGTTTCTGATCTTCCCTGGGAGGTATCTAGGCTCCGGAGAGTTAGCGGCCTGCTGACCCCGAAGGTGAAGGGGGGGCCGGCACGGAGGAGGAAGAGTGGTGGGGGCCATGTCCCTCTTAATGGTATCTCACCAATAAGTGAAGAGATCCTTCACTTCCGCTAAAGAAAGTCCCGACGACGGCCCAGGCGCCGGAGGGCGGTCGTCGGGTCCCGGCGTCGGCTCCACAGGGGCCTCGGATAAAGGCGAGGGCCCTGGGAGTTTCCGCGACCGGATTGCCTGTCTGGTCCTTGGGCTGCGCAATCCTCCTCAGTCACGCCTCCTGACTGACGCCGGTCGAGGCGAAGGGAGCCCTATTCTCAGAAGAACGGACGCCGGTCTCCCAACGCGCCTGCTGGATGATTTGCCGACGACGGCCGGGCCCGGCCGACGACGGCTCCAGGGAGGAATGACGACGGTCGACGACAGTCGAAGCCGGGCGCCGGGTCCACCGTCTCAACGGTGTGAGCTCAAAAGTTCTGGCGGGGAGGCACAGAAGACGACCGGACGCCGGGTGCCGGGCGGCAGGAACCCGACTTATGATGATGGTGATGGCGCCTCGGACTTCGCGCAAGGCCTTAGAAGAAGAGGACGCACGGCTGGGGACTTGGCCTGAGAAGGAGGCGCTTAGGTACCGCAGCCGGGGAGGCTGAGAGCTGGCCCTGGAAGGAGAGCTGTCGGACCTGGAACCGAGCTGCAGGATCGAGCCCTGGACGGGGACCTGGAAGGGGCCTTCTCCCTTCTTTTCTCCGCGTGCTTGTGGGATTTGGACGACATGGTTTTAAATTTCTCCTCCAACAAAAAAGCCTGAAGAGCCTTCTGACGTCGGATCCTGGTTCGGCTGTTGAACCCCTGGCAGAACGAACAGGCCCGGGTATCGTGGTCTGGGCCCAGGCACCTGACGCAAGCCGTGTGGGGGTCCTTGAAGGGGATCTGTTTCCCGCAAGCACACTTGGAGGGATGACCGGAGGTCGGAGAGGACATCAGCAACAATCTTGCTTGAAGAAAAAGGAATTCCTGGAGGAAAGCTCTGTAACCATGCGTCGCGCGCTAGACTGAAAACCTAAGGGTCGGTGATATGCAAGTCGACGGCGGAAAGAACTAAATCTGGCGGGACCGCCCCCCCTTATGTACCACGCCTGACGTCGGGGGCGGTCCCCGCTGAAGATAGCTAGTTAGAATTTTTCCGTGGGGTCCTGACGCCTGCCGGCTTCAGTCCTAATGGTGTAACCTGCTGCAAGAGCTGTGTCTCGAAGTAAGATCTTCCCTTCCCAATTCAGAATCAGGGTGTCCAGAGGGACTGAGCCCAAGACTGGAGGTCTGCAACAAAAGTGAGGGAGTTGGTGATTGTCTGGGGCTGCAGAGAGATCTATCTCTGGAGTGCCCCGCCTTGAAAAAAATCACTTTCAACACCCGAGGGTCCAGGGACCATTCGTGACAGCCCTGAGAAATCCCGCTCAGTGCATCTGCTAGCACAATGTCCTTGCCTGGAAGGTGAACTGCTACAAGAGAGGTTTGCAGGGAATAAGTCAAGGACCACAACTTCATGGCTTCTGTGCACAAGGCTGTGGACCGAGTACCTCCCTGCTTGTTGATGTACCACATGGGGGTGTTGCCTGTTCTGACTTGAACCACCTTGTTCTGTACAGACTGTAAGAACGTTTTAAGAGCCAGAAAAAACTGCTCTGAGCTCTAGAAGATTGATGTGGAGAAGGGATTCTTGGGGGGACCACAGCCCCTGGGCAGTAAGAGACCCCAGATGGGCTCCCCAGCCCAGGAGAGAAGCATCCGTGGTAAGGACCACTGAACAAGGCCGAGCAACTAAAGGAACACCTTGTCTTAAATTGTCTTGATCCTGCCACCACTGAAGGGCTTGGATCAAGGTCAGAGTCACTGGGATCAGTTTGGTAAAGGAATCCTTCCTCTGAGACCAGAAAGCTCTCAGGTGGAACTGAATATCCCTCATCTGGAACCTTGCCCCTTGGACCACTGCTGTTGAAGCTTCCATGTGGCCCAAGAGCTGGAGGAAATGCCTTGCTGGTCGAGATATCCGAAGGCTGAAGGAAGAAGCTAGTTCCATAAGAACCTTGCCCATTCTAGAGGAAGAAAGGCTCTGCTCAGAGTGTGTCCAGTTCTGACCTATAAAGGTAGGAAGCTAGACTGGTTCGAGAACTGACTTGGGAAGGTTGAGAAGAAATCCTAGAGAAGTGAGCACTAGCTGGGTCACTTGCAGGTGAGACTTGACTTGGTCTGGAGACTGACCCACTATTAGCCAATCGTCCAGATATGGAAAAATGGAAATCTTCTGCCTTCTTAGAAAGGCAACTACTACAGCCAGGCACTTTGTGAAAACCCTTGGGGCTCAGGTTAGGCCAAAGGACACTTCTCTGAGCTGATAATGACCTGAGGGCAACTCGAACCTGAGGTACTTTCTGTGGGAGCACCTGATGGGAATGTCAAAGTAGGCATCTCTGAGGTCCAGGGAGGCTAGCCAGTCCCTTAGCATTAGAGAGGGAAGGATTACTCCCAGAGTTATTGTCTTGAACTTAGGTTTTAAAAGATATTTGTTTAGATCTCTTAGGTCTAGGATGGGTCGCCACTCCCCTGTCTTTTTCTGGGTCAGGAAGTACCTGGAGTACAGTCCTTTGCCCCAATGTAGGGTAGGTACTCTCTCTATAGCTCTTAAAGCTAGGAGAGAAGAAACCTCTGCCTCTAGGGCAAGGGTTTCTGAAAGATTTGCAGGGGGAAAAGATCTGGCTCTCATCTTTGGAAATTTTTGAAGTTGAGAATTGGTCCCTGGAGCTACTACTTCCAGGACCCACTTGTCTGATGTAATAGACACCCAGTCCTGGAAAAAGTAAGCCAGCCTGCCCCCTACTGGAATAGGAAAGTCACCCCGGGCAGGCCCATCAGGGTATCTGCTTGGCAGGGGCTTTAGGCTGAGAAGTGGATGCAGCCCTGCTCATCACCCTTCTGCCTCTCCCTCTGAAGAACCCCCTCTGAGAAAAGGAAGAAGAGGCCTGTGCTTGGTAAAAAGGCCTTTGAAAAGGCCTGCCCCTAGACTGCTGCCTTTGAGGAGTTGCCTGCCTTTCCTTGCCCTGAGCACTACTGTAAGTGGTCCTGTACTCATCTATTTTCTTCATGTAATTCTCTGTCTGCTCCCCAAACAGAGAATTACCCACTACAGGAAAATCCATGGCCTTAGCCTGGGTGTCCTGCAAGAGGCTAGTACATCTGAGCCAAGCCATCCTCTGAAGAGCCACAGATGTAGCCATGACACTTGACACATCATTAGAGTCCACTGCAGCATGAAACTGAACCTTAGATGCCTGAATCCCATCTGCAGCCATCGCCTCCAGCTCCTTGGCTAGCTGGGGGGAGGCCTGTTTAGCCAGTACCAGTACAATGTCCTACCTGGACATCTGGTACCTGGCTGTATAGGCCATGTAATTCGCCTGCCTGAGTCCCAAAGAAGATGCCATGTACTGCTTCTTTGCCATGGCATCAGTCTTCCTGGAGTCCTTGTCTGGGGGTGTGAAGCCAAGGGAATATTTGCCTTGTCACAGGCAGCTACCTGTACTACCCCAACATGGCTGCATTGCTGATATAACAACTCCATGTCTGAGCCTGAAAGTGTATACCTCTTGTCCATTCTTCTATCCACAGGAGGTATAGTGTTAGGAGACTAAGATTTTTTTGTGTCTGTTTCCCAAAAGACTTATGGAGGGGAATAGACCATCTGCTGGACTCTGGGATGTCCATCATCTCTACATAATCAGGCTCCTCTTGATCTTCCACAGCCTCCTCCATAGGAAGCTGGAGGGTTTTAGCCACCTTTCTATAAAACATAAAGTGAGAAGGCGACTCAGAAAGCCTAGGAGGGGAAACACCTGAAAGTCTGTCTGGGGAGATGTCCGGTTCCACGGGCACATCCAGACCTTCACTTACATCATCTTCCTCAAATTCGCCTTCCTCATCAAATTCCAGTTCATAATAATCTTCAAGGGTATACTCTTGAACCGAGGGAACCAACCGAACTGAAACCCTGCCAGAAGGAGCCGGATCGGTCGGAACCGGACGGGCAATTCCACAATCTGAATCGCTCTGGCTATCTCTTCGGCCGGTCGAACATGAACCTCTAAATCCAAACCGTCAATTTATCTTTATGCTTTTTGTCGGAACCGATCCTCGGAATCTGCTCTCCTTTGCCCGAAGTATCTCCTGGTCAGAGGACACTCTTTCTGGTTTGGTCAAACCGAATCGGCTGGCCATCCGGTCAGCGGACTTCGGCCTCCTTTCCTCAGTCTACCTAGTCTTTTCTCAAGGGTAGATTTGGGAAAGTTTTTACATATTTGGCAGTCTGAATCGAGGTGGTCAAACCCCAGACAATAAACACAGGTGGTGTGGGGATCGGCTTTAGCAAAGACCTTCCCACACTCACTGCAGTGTTGAAACTCAGTGGGCCCGTTTTTTTTCTTGTGTTTCTCAGACTTGGCCAACCGAACCAAACTTACCCTTTTTTCAGCAACCTCCAGCCAAGACTCCCTTATCAGTTCCTAACCGTGTCACGGGTATTGGAAAAAAACCTTTCAAAACACTTTTTTTTAGAACTGATAAGAACCGGTAACTACAAACTAAGTAAACAAACAAATTTCACTATCAAATGGCCAGTTCAGCCGAACCGAGCCACACTTTTACTAGTTCCACACAGAAAAACAGAACAATTCTTATCTAGTACTCATGGCACCACAGACAGAGACTGAACCGACTAAGCGGTTACTTTTTTTCGGTTTAAAAACCGATGAAAACTAAAACTTTAACTGACTTTCGAACAGAGCTGAAGGAGAAATCTCCGGAGCGACCGTTCAATGAGGCTAAGTAAAGAATCTGACGGTTTATGTTCGAATCACTCCAGACAGAGACTTCAACCGAAGTTTCAGGTTCGCATTCTATGCCCTGCATAGAAAGTTAACTATTTGTTCTCCTGCAGTTCAAAGGTTGGGAGTCACTGCAATTGTCGGAATACACCATGACTTCACATTCTTTGAATAGCTTTTATGGGCTTTCAGACATTAAGAAATCCTGTTGATGGCAGTTCCCTTTAACATTCTCCTGAAGATGGCTGGGCAACCATGAAGACCCAAGTTTCCAGCCCTTTTCGCACAATAGGACACATCTAGACAGACAGTGGTTTTCAACTCATTTGATTATTTTGCATACCTGCTCTGCAGTCTTGATAGCACTTGTGCCTTGGTTATTGCAGAAGCACATCCATCTGTTTCTTGCAGATTTTATCCACTTTGTCTTGTTGAGCTTTAAGCTTGTGGTTGTTTATATCAACAATAAGATTGTGCAGCCTCTTAACCTCACTCTCACCTTACCAGCTTTGCCGCTTCTTCATAATCTAAAATTGAATAAACAAATGTGACATAGTACCTTTCACATGCAATACATATGAAAATTACGCACCTATCGTATTTATGATTTTTCTGTGCATCTTCACCATTCATCACCTTTGGGTATGTGACTGGAGGAGGTCATGACCCAGCAGGAGTTTTTTTTTTGGGGGTGGAGTGCTTCCCATCGTGGCCGCCTTTGAAGCCAGCGCACGCATGAGCATGTGCGCGGACTGGCAGTTAGGTGCTGCCGACTCCTCCTTCCTGCTAGTTCTGAGTCACCGAGAGGTCAGAAGAAGGGTTGGGAGGGTGGGACAAGGAAGTCCAAGGGGCAGACAAAGGAAAAGATATAAAAACTGAAAGGCTAAGTAATGACTGAGAGGATAGAATAAGAAAAGACGACAAAACTAAGGGATTTGAGTAGGGCCAACTCTGGAAATAGAAAAATGAGGAAGGGTGGGTTACGGATTCTTAGACATTAAGACGACTTGGAAGCACTATACTCCTGCAACATTGACCTGTTCCAGATTGTATAGTACCTGCATGGAGGGTTGGAATATTTACTGCCAGAATTCAAGGCACAGAATTGCTGGCAAAACTCCTTAAGAAGAGCTGGTTATTCTGGAAGAGACAGGCTACAGGGAATTCTCCCCACTCTCAAGGGAAAAAATACTGTTGGTGTAATGAAAGTATTTTCTTGAATGGTGAAGGATATAACAAAATGACAAGGGAACTGAGGAAAGACGGGAGAAAGAGAGAGGAGGACAGGACGGAGGGCAACTGCCTACTCCCACCCCACGGGGTGAAGCCTAGAGCACTGGAGAAGGAGTGCCCCCCCCCCAAACCACTCACCCGAAAAATATTATCCCATGTGCCCCGCCCATGACAAAAGAAAGGAGGGGGGCAAGGATGCACAGAGAGAGGAAGGGGGACCCAGAGACTGAGGCCCCAGCGGTATGGTGGGCTGGATTGTGATGAAAGGTGAAGATACACAGAAAGATCATAATTACAGTAAGTACGTAATTTTCATATTTTCTCTGTGTCAATCATCACCATTCATCACCGTTGGGAGAGTGCCGAGCCCCCCCCCCCCGGAAGCGGGTTAACAAACCTAAGGAACAGAGTCCCTTAGCTCTCAGAAGGTGACACACTAAGAGGGAGAACCTTCAGGGCCTGGGGAGGCCCGAGTGTGGGGAGAGTGAGACGAGGACCCACCGGAGGGGGTAGGAAGTTGCCCCGACAGACGCCGCCTCCCTCTATGGGAGAAAAGAAAAAATTACTCACCTTAGTAATGTTGTTTCTTCTAATGGAGTCTTGCTATATTATGACATATGCAGTGAGTCCCAACCTTCGAACTGCTCCGAAGGTGAAAGTTAACTTTCCATGCCAGGCATGGAACTTTGAGCTCGGTTGAAAACTCTATCTGTTGTTCTTCAAACTCAAACTGTCAGATCTTTACGAGCAAAACTCACTAAGACTCTGTGTGGAAGCTGTAAACCTACACTAGCCAACTGGCTACTAATTATATAAACACATTTTTTTGGTGCCAAAACAAAGACTAAAGTCAGGAGACCCAAAAAATGCAAACCACAACACAGATCACCCCAAAAAGGAGGGGTGAAAAATAAGGTGGGCATCTACTAAGTTCCAACACTGCCCTTCCCACCCACATCCCAAAAGTAAAGGTTCTGAGAGGGGTACAGGGGGAGGTCATAATATAAGACTCCATTAGAAGAAACAACATTACTAAGGTGAGTAATTTTCTTCAAACAACATGAAGTCTTGCTATATTATGACATATGCAGACTACACAGCAGTACTTCCATGGAGGAGGGACAGAACCTACTTAGGAAATAGGCTCTGAAGCACCACTGTGCCAAACTGAGCATCACTCCTAGCCTGGATGTCCAGGGAGTAATGCTTGGTAAAAGTGTGAACTGTTTTCCAGGTAGCTGCTTGACATATCTCCAGGATAGGGATGTCCCTGGCAGCAGCCAGAGATGCAGCTGTACCTATGGTAGAGTGAGCCCTCAGGCCAGAGGGAGGAACTTTACCCAGTTTTTCACAGCAGAATTGGATACAAGAGACAATCCACCCGGCAATGGATCTTTTGGTGGCAGGTTTCCCTTTGCCAACCTCACCATAAGTGAGGAACAGTTGGAGGGAGTCAAACCTGTGATCCTTGGTATGATCTATGTAGTAGCTAAGGGATCTTTTGACATCTAAACTGTGCAATCTCCTCTCACCAGAGGAGGAATGGTCAGTGAAGTACACAGGAGAGAGATAGATTGATTAAGGTGGAAATCTGAAACCACCTTAGGCAAGAACTTTCTTAGTCCTGAGGATTACCTTATCTCTGTGAAAAGAGAGAAAATCAGGCTCCTCTGACAATACTTGTAACTCACTTATGCGTCTGGCAGAAGTGATGGCTACCAAAAACACAGTTTTCCAAGTTAAATACTTAAGCTCTGCTGAAGACAAGGGCTCAAAAGGAGGTTGCATAAGCTGAGCAATGCAAATATTAAGATCCCAGGCAGGGGCAGGGTCCCTGAATGGAGGGTTGGTGTGAAGCAACCCCTTGAAAAACCTGGAGAATACAGGATGAGCTGAAAGAGAAGAGGGGTTACCTGCTGATAAGAAAGCAGACATGACTGCCAGGTGCACTTTTAGGATAGCTGGCCTCAGCCCCAAAGAATTCAAATGCACCATATAATCCAGGACTGTGGGAAAGTCGGCAGATTCTGGGGAAATATGCTTGCCAGAGCACCATATGGAAAATCTCTTCCATTTGGAATTATAAGTAGCCTCTGTGATATCCATACACCTTGGGAGAGGTGTAGGTCAGCAGAGACTAACTCTCAAGAGCCAGGCCTTGAGATTGAGAGATTTGAGATCGGGTACCAAACCCTCCCCTGAGCACAGGTTAACAGGTTGTGATTCCTGGGAAGACACAGGGGAAGGTGGACTGCTAAGGACATAAGGAGTGGGTACCAGGGCTGCCTGGCTCAATCTGGAGCAATCAGGATCATCTTGCAGGGTTGAGATCTGATTTTGACTAGCACCTTGAAAAGAAGAGGGAAGGGGGGAAAAGCATAGAGAAACTTCCCTTCCCAACTGAGAAGGAAGGCATCCAGAGGGACTGAGCCCAACACTGGGGGCCTGCAGCAAAAAAGGGAAGTTGGTGATTGTCTGGGGCTGCAAAAGATCTATTCAGTGGGTGCCCCATCTGGCAAAGACTACTTCCAGTACTAGGGGATCCAGTGACCATTCGTGATGGCCCTGGGAAATCCTGTTGAGAGCATCTGCAAGGACATTGTCCTTGCCTGGGAGGTGAACTGTCTGAAGGGAGGTGTTCAGGAATAAGCCAGAGACCACAACTTCACTGCTTCTCGGTGCACAAGGCCATAGACCGAGTGCCTCCTTTGCTTATTGATGTATCACATTGTAGTGGTGTTGTCTGTTATGACCTGAAAAACTTTGTTCTGAACAGATGTGGAAAAACTTGAAGTGCTAGAAAAACTGCTCTGAGTTCCAACAGATTGATGTGGAGCAGAGATTCCTGAGGGGACCACAATCCCTGGCAGTGAGTTCCCCATGTGAGCTCCCCCACCCAAGAGGGATGCATCTGTAGTAAGGATCAAGGAGTGAGACTGAGGTGAAGGGGACCCCCTGTCTCAGATTGCTCTGGTCCTGCCACCACTGAAGGGCTTGGATCAGGGTTCGAGTCACTGGGATCAATCTGGTTAGAGGGTCTCTCCTTTGAGACCAAAAGGCTCTCAAATGGAACTGGATGTTCATCATCTGAAACCTTGCTCCCTGCACTACTGCTGCAGAAGCAGCCATGTGCCCCAGGAGCTGCAGAAAATGCCTTGCTGGTCGAGAGACATGCAGGGTGAAAGAGGAGGCCAGAGAGACCAGGGTCCTTGCTCCTTCCAGAGGAAGGAAGGCTCTGGCCTTGTGTGTTCGGTTCTGCACCTATGAAGGTGAGAAGCTGGACAGGCTCTAGAACTGACTTTGGAAGATTGAGAAGGAAACCTAGAGATGTGAGCAGTTGCTGAGTTACCTGAAGGTGTAGTTTGACTTGTTCTGGAGACTGGCTCACTATGAGCCAGTCGTCCAGGTAAGGAAAAATGGCAATCTTTTGCCTTCTTAAGTGGGCAACTGCTACGCCAGGCATTTTGTGAATACCCTCCGGGCAGAGGTGAGGCCAAGGCATTGTTTGAACTGGTAATGGCCTGAGGGCAGTTCAATCTGAGGTACTTTCATGGGAGCTTCTGATAAGAACATGGAAGTAGGCATCCTTGAGGTCCAGGGACGCTAGCCAGTCCCTTGGCCTTAGAGAGGGTAAAATAATTCCCAGAGTCACCATTTTGAATTTTGATTTTAAAAGGTGCTTGTTTAGGTATCTGAGATGCAGGATGGGCCGCCATTCTCCTGTCTTTTTTGGGGTAAGGAAGTACCTGGAGTACAACCCTTTGCCCTGGTGTAGGGGTGGAACCCTTTCCACAGCTCTGAGAGCCAGGAGGGTAGAAACTTCTGTTTCTAGGGCAAGTGCCTCTGATGGATTAGCAGGTGGAAAGGACCTGGTTCTCATCTTTGGAAATTTTTTGAAGCCGAGAACCAGTCCCTGGCTTACTACTTCCAGGACCCACTTGTCTGATGTTAAAGACTTCCAGTCCTGGACAAAGTAAGCCAGCCTGCCCTCTACAAAAAGTGGAGAATTGGCCCTGGCCACCCCATCAGGGTGCCTGCTTGGCAGGGGCTTTAGGCTGAGGGGTGGAAGCAGGTCTGCTTGTACCCTGTCTGCCTCTCCCTCTAAAGAACCCCCTCTCGGCATAAGCTGAAGAGGAGGCCTGGGCTTGGTAAAAAGGCCTATGAAAAGGCCTGCCCCTGGAAGGCTGCCTCTGAGGAGTGGCCTGCCTTTCCTTGGCCTGTGCACTCTATACTCATCCATTTTCTTCATTTAATTCTCTGTCTTCTCAAACAGAGAATTACCACAACAGGAAAATCCATGGCCTTAGTCTGGGTATCCCAGATAGGCTAGTACATCTGAGCCAAGCCATTCTGCATGCGCCACAGATGTAGCCATGACCTTGATGACACATCATTAGAGTCCACTGCAGCATGGAATTGCACCTGGATGCCTCAATACCATCAGCAGCCACCTGCTCCAGCTCCTTGGCAAGCTGGCTAGGGACCTGTTTTGCTAGAGCCATAACAGTATCCCATCTGGATTTCTGATATCTAGCAACATAAGCCATATAATTTGCCTGTCTGAGTCCCAAGGATGCTGCCATGTACTGTTTCTTTGCCATGGCATCAATCCTCCTGGAGTCCTTGTCAGGGGGGTGTGAAGCCAAGGGAATATTTGCCTTGTCACAGGCTGCAGCCTGCACTACCCCAACATGGCTGCATTGATGTGTAAGGAACTCCGAATCAGAGCCTGACAATGTATACCTCTTGTACATTCTTTTATCCACAGGAGGTATAGTGTGAGGAGTTTTTAAAATTTTTACTGTCCGCTTCCCAAAAGATTTATGAAAAGCAATAGACAGTCTCCTAGACTCTGGGATATCCATCATTTCTACATAGTCAGGCTCTAGGCGGAGACACTCCTGAAGGTCTGTCTGGGAGATGTCTGGTTCAATGGGCACATCAGACTTTCAAATTCACATTCACTCTCCTCATACTCCTCTTCCTCCTCCGGTTCATTAAATTCTCTAAATCATATCCTTGAACCGTGGAACTTCCATCAAACCGTACGCTATTTGATGGTGCCGGTTCGGTCAGAACCGAAAGCGACTGACAATTTTAATCGCTTGGCTATTTCTTCAGAGGTTGGAGATGAAAATTTTGGCTCCACACCTGATGATTTTCTAGTTCTTTTTGCAGGAACAGACTCCTTGCAGCAGGTTACACCATTAGGACTGATTCCCAAGCAATAATGGAAATCCCACACCATTGGGAGGAGGGAAGGTAGAAATCCTTAGAAAAACCTAAGCCTAGGACAGAAGTCCTTGAAGGACTGCTAGACCAAAACCTGCTCTTAGCCTTTATGCGATATCCAGGCTATAATGCCTGATGAAAGTGTGCACAGAGTTCCAAGTAGCTGCAGCACAGATAGCCGAGGTGGACACATTCTTAAGGGCCGCAGAGGAGGTAGCCACCCCCCTTGTGGAACTACCCTTGACCATGCCCAGTAAGGGGTTGTTACGTTTCTGGTAACAGAAGCGTGATACACTGAATGAGCCACCTGGACAGCGACCATTTAGAAACAGGAGCTCCCATCATCCTGTGGGCGGAGAGAAAAAGCTGGTCCGATTTTCGGTGATATTTGGTTCTGGTCAGATAGTATCGGAGACACCTATGCACATCTAGGGTGTGCAACAGGGTCTCTCTTCAATTTGAATAGTTGGGAAAGTACACTGGTAGAGCGATGTCTTGATTAAGGGTGACAGCTGAGACCACCTTAGGCAGAAATTTGGGATTAGTCCGTAGGGATACCCTGTCTTTGTGAAAAACCAAATAAGGCTCTTTGCACATGAGTGCATGGAGTTCAGAAATTCTTCTGGCTGAAGTGACGGCAACTAAAAACAACGTCTTCCAAGTGAGAAGACTTAGTTCACAATCCGCGGCTGATTCAAAGGGTGGGAGCATGAGCTGCTCCAGGACAAAGGGTAGCTCCCATGGCGGAATTGGAGCCTTAATCGGAGGTCTAAGGTGGAGAATACCTCTCAGAAAGGCTCTGGACAGTCTAGAGGCAAAAACCCACGTGCTTGACCCCACAGGCAAAAACGGCGCCATTTCATGGCGTAAGTAGCACGAGTGGCGGTTTCTCGCGGCCACCAGAATGTCGGCTACCTCTTGCGAGACCCCATGTTGTAAAATGGCTATGTCTCTAGGAGCCAAGCGTGTAGCCTCATTGAACGAAGGTCCGGATAGACCAAGGAGCCCTCCTCCTGAGACAACAAGTGACAGCTGATTGGCAGAGGCACCAGAGGTTCCCGGGACAGCTGATGTAGCAGAGGGAACCAGATCTGCCTGGGCCAGAACAGAGTGATGAGAATCAGCGCCGCTTGCTCTCTCTGAATTTCAGAAGAACCTCTGGATCAACGGAAAGGGGAAAGGCAGAGGAATCTGCCCGCCCAGGAGAGGGACAACGCCTTGCCAGAAAACACCAGGGCCTGGATCTAGCGAGCATAAATTGGGCAGTTTTGCGTTGGATGGGGACGCGAAAAGGTCTAACTCTGGTGTACCCCATCTGTGAAACAGATCTTCTACTACCTCCTGGAGTAGTTCCCTCTCATGGACTCTAGCCTGAGAGCGGCTCAGGCTGTCTGTGATGACATTGTCCACTCCTGGGACATGAACAGCAATGAGGTTTGCGCCGTGTTGCAAAGCCCAATCCCACACCCTCATGGCCTCCCTGCAAAGCGGGTAGGAATGGGTGCCTCCTTGTCTGTTGAGGTAATACATCACCGGGAATTGTCTGTTTGTAACAAAGAGTACCCAGTGGAATCTCTGACTCAGAGGCCTGCAGAGGCGTAAAGAACTGCTCTCATTTCCAGGATGTTTGTGTGGAGATAAGTCTCTTGGGCTGTCAACAGGCCCGGAGACCGGACACCGTCAAGGTGTGCTCCCCATCTGTGCCCTGAGGTGTCTGTGGAGAGTGTTACAATCTGAGACGGTGCAATGAAGAGGACCCCTGCCGATAGATTCTTCGGATCGAGCCACCATTGCCAATCCCGGATTATGGTCTTCGTGATCCGGACTGGAAGCTGCAGATGGTCTTGCTTTTGATCGCATTGGACCCATAACATCCACTGGGTGACCAGCATGTGGAGACGAGCAAGCGGGGCTGTTGCAATGGACGCAGTCATGTGTCTGAGAAGGCAAAGGACCAAGGGATCTGATGTGTTCCGCTCTGTCCTGGGGAAGAAAAGCTTTCCCTTGGATGGTGTCCAGATTTGCGCCTATGAACTGCTGAGTCTGAGACGGAACCAGACGAGACTTCTCTTGATTGATCAAGATGCCCAGCGTCTCGAACAGAGACAGAGTATAATGAATGGCAGACATCAAGGCCTCCCGAGAGGGCGCCATGAGAAGCCAGTCGTCCAGGTAGGGGAACACGTAGTGGCCTTATCTCCTCAGAGTCGCCGCTACGACCGCCATACACTTCCTGAAAACCTGAGGTGCCGATGACGGTCTGAAAGGGAGGGCTCGAAACTGATAATAGTAGCCCTGGAACTCAAAGCACAGAAACTTTCTGTGCGCTCGAGCGATGGGTCTTTGCAGGTAGGCATCCTGCATGTCCAAAGACGCTAGAGAGGTGCCCTGCTTCAGCATGGGAATCAGATCTGGGAGGGTCACCATGCGGAAGCGTTTGTACAGGACCGACTTCTTGAGGTCGCCGAGGTCCAGTATCGGATGGAGGTCCCCAGTTTTCTTGGAAACCAGAAAGAAGCGAGAATAATATCCTGTGTCCCTCGGGTTCCATGGAATGTGCTCTATCGCTTCTTTTTCCAGGAGCGAGCACCTCCTGCTGTATAAGCAGGGCGTGCTGACCCGAGTAGCAGGAAAGCAGGGGAGGTCTTGCTGGTGGGTGGTCAAGAAATTCTATGAAATGGCCTTCTTGACCAATTGAAGAACCCACCGGTCAGTGGTAATCGACTGCCACCCTGAAAAGTGGCGAGCGATGTGACCCCCGACTTTTTGCGCCCGTTGATCCAATGGAGGGGTGGGGGCCGAGATGGAGTCATGCTGTGGCAGCACTGGTCCCTGCAGACTGGCCCGGTTTAGTGTAGCATTGGGCTCTGCCTGGGGACGACTTAGCCTGGGCTTTTTCGCTGAAAAGTGCCCGTTTGTTGCTGGGCGGAACATGGCTGCTGTCTGTTGCCGGCTGCTAAAATGGCGCTCTAGTTCTGAAAGAACGGGCCTGGTCTGTACATGGCCCGTACAGACCTGACTGCCTTCCCAGCGTCCTGAAGTTTGGTGATCACCGTCTCCGAGGGTTCACCAAAAAGTACTTCTCCGAGGTAGGGGCGTTCTGAAACTGTACCATGTGGGTTACATAGTTCAGGGACCTGACAGAGCATGTAGCGGCTGCATACATGCATCTCCCCAGGGCATCCAATTGTTTGGACTCCTGGTCCGGTGGCTGTTTGCTCATGTGTTATGGTCTTTGGGACCGGTCATGTGAGGCTGTAATGACCAGGGAGTCTGCCAGAGGTTGTTGAACCAAGTACTGGTCCTCTCTCGGGGCCTTGTACAGGTGGTTAGCATTCTTCGGCACCGCAGCAGTGGAGTGTGGACGCTTCCATGCAGCCTTGGTGACGATCCTGGGATCTACCCCTATGAAGTGGAGTCTGCTCCTTGGTGGTTGGTGGTCGTCCTGCTGGCCCCTGTGGTGAAGGAGGGGGCGTACGAGGTGAAGGAGTAGGAGGAGAAGGTTTCACTAGGACCACGTCTTTGCGGATGGTGTCTCACCAGAAAGTAAGGAATTCCTTTACTTCTTGAATATTCATGCCCGACGACGGGTTCTCGGGTGTCTCCAGGGTGGGCGAAGATTCCTCGAAGACCAGCATTCTCTGTGTCGCCTGCCTGGTCTCCGGGCAACGCGTGCTGTCGGTGGTCTTCGGCTGATGACTTGGTCCGTGAACGCCTGGTCAGCCCAGCTGGCTGCTTGGCTGATGTTCGGCTCCGCGAACGCCTAGCAGACTTCAGGTGCTTGGCCAAAATCGGGTCAGTCGTCTGCTTGAGGGATGCCATGTCCTTCGTGTTCCTGGGTGGAGGATCCGGGCTCCTAGGGGGCTGGGAGACTGACCGGGAGTCGGGGTCCCGACGTCGGTTGGAAGAGGAAGACTTGGGGCGTTCAGAGGACTTTGAAAAGGCCCGAGAGGGAGTAGAGGAAGACGAGGGCCTGGAGGTCTTAATGGGCTGAAGAGTCGAATAAAAGCTGGAAGCCCGGACCTTGACCGGAGGGGCTGAGACCTAGCCCTGAAGGGAGAGCAGTCCGATCGGTTGGAGTCTGAGCTCCGGGAATCTGAGGCCCGGTTCCGGGATCTGGACCTTGCCTTCTCCTGGTGCTTATCCCGGTGTTTGTGGAACTTGGAGGAAGAATCGCCCCTGGAGGAAGGTTCTTTGTTCATCCTACTAAGTTTTTCCTCTAGCAGGTAAGCCTGAAGTGCCTTCTGACGGCTGATCCTTGTGTGGCTGTTGAACCCCTGGCAAAAGGTGCAGGCCTTGGTATCGTGGTCCGGGCCTAAGCAACGCACACAAGAAAAATCAGGATCCTTGAAAGGGATCTGTTTTCCGCAGGCACACTTTGAAAGGTGACCCTCAAATAAGGAGTTGGAGAGGACATTAGTCATGTAGAAACTCTGGAAGTGCCAAGTCGTTATGCGCTAGGTGGAGACCGAGAGCCTGATGCTGGTGAGTCGATGTCGGGAAAAGAACTGGGGATTCTGGGGACTGCCCCCTTATGTACTGTGCCTGACGTTGGGGGCGGTCTCAGCTGAATACTGCTAGCTAGAAAATTTCTGTGGGGTCCTGGCGCCTGCCGGCTTCAGTTCTAATGGTGTACCCTGCTGCAAGAGCTGTTTCTCGAAGTAAGATCAACGGGCACAGGTCGGGCAGCATGATCTTCCGACCTCCACGGCCCGACCCAAATGATGCCTCCTCAAGCTGGATCCTCAAAGTGCAACTTGAGCTGTAGGTGGCTCCTCGTCCCCCCCCCTACCCCACATATCCGTGTCAGCAGATTTCTCTGCTTCCTTTCCCTAAGTCTACCTAATCTTTTTTCCAGGGTAGACTTAGGAAAGTTTTTACAAATTTGGCAGTCTGTATCGAGGTGGTCAAACCCCAGACAATAAACACAGGTGGTGTGGGGATTGGTCCTAGCAAAGACCTCCCCACACTCACTGCAGTGTTGAAACCCAGTGGGCCCGTTTTTTTTCCCTTGGGTTTCTCAGACATAGCCAACCTAACCAAACTTACCCTTTTTTCAGCAACTGCCATGCAAGACTCCCTTATCGGTTTCTAACCGTGTTACGGGTACTGGAAAAAAACGTTAAAAACAAGTTTTGTTTTTTTTTAAACCAATAAGGACTGGTAACCACACTAAAGAAAAACAAGAGTTCAATATATTGGATTGGTTCAGGTGAACCGATCGAAAGGAAAAAATTACTCACCTTAGTAATGTTGTTTCTTCTAATGGAGTCTTGCTGTATTCTGACTATTGCAGTGATCTCCAACCCTTGAACTGCTCTGGAGAACAAAGAGTTAACTTTCCATGCAAGGCATGGAACGCTGAGCTCGAACTCGGTTGAAGCCTCTGTTTGCTGCTGTTTGAACCCCAACCGTCAGATCTTTACGAGCTATACTTACTGGGAGTTGTGTGTGGAAACTGTAAACTCACACTAGCCAACTGGCAACTAAATTTGATAAAAAGTTCTTTTTCGGTTTCAAAGCAAAGACTCAAGTCAGGAATCCCAAAAAACAAAACACAACACACACCCAAAAAAAAAGGAGGGTGAGAAAAAGGGGCACCTCTAGGTGCTAACACTGCTTTTGCCCACCCACATCCCAAAAAAACAGGTTCTGAGAGGGGAGGTCAGAATACAGCAAGACTCCATTAGAAGAAACAACATTACTAAGGTGAGTAATTTTTTCTTCAAACATGAAGTCTTGCTGTATTCTGACTATTGCAGATTACCAAGCAGTACCTCCATGGAGGAGGGACAGAACCTACTTTGGGAATAGGCTCTGAAGTACTGCTGTGTCAAACAGAGCATCACTCCTAGCCTGGATATCCAGAGAGTAATGCTTGGTGAAAGTATGGACTGTTTTCCAGGTGGTTGCTTGACAAACCTCTAAGATAGGAATATCCCTGGCAGCAGCCAGGGAAGCAGCTGTACCTCTAGTAGAGTGAGCCCTCAGGGTGGGATTCTACCCAGTTTTTCCTAGCAGAATTGTATACAAGAGACAATCCACCTGGCAATAGATCTTTTAGTGGCAGGTTTTCCCTTACCGACCTCCCCATAAGTGAGGAACAACTGGAGGGAGTCAAACCTGTGACCCTCGGTGCACTCTATGTAGTAGCTAAGGGCCCTTTTTATGTCCAGGCTGTGCAGCCTCCTCTCTCCAGAGGAGGAATGGTCAGTGAAGAAAACAGGAAGAGACAGACTGATCAAGGTGGAAATCTGAAACCACCTTAGGCAGAAACTTCCTGTTAGTTCTTAGGACCACTTTATCTCTATGGAAAGGGAAGAAATCAGGCTCCACTGACAGGGCTTGCAATTCGCTGATGCGCCTGGCAGATGTAATGGCTACCAAAAACACAGTTTTCCAAGTCAAGTACTTAAGCTCTGCAGAGGACAAAGGCTCGAAAGGGGGCTGCATAAGCTGAGCAATGCAAATATTAAGGTCCCAAGCAGAAGGGAGGATTAGTGTGCAACAGTCCCTTGAAGAATTTGCAAAATACAGGATGGACTGAAAGAGAAGAGGGCTTGCCTACTGACAAAAAAGCAGAAACAGCTGCCAAATGTACTTTGAGTGTAGCTGGTCTGAATCCCAAGCCATTGAGATGAACCATATAGTCCAGGACTGTAGGCAACCCAGCAGATTCTGGAGAAATGTGCTTATCAGAGCACCAAATAGTGAACGTTTTCCATTTGGAGTTGTAAGTCTTTCTGGTGGAAGGCTTTCAAGAAGCCTTTAGAATATCCAGGACACCTTGAGAGAGGTGCAGATCAGCAAACTCAAACTCTTCAAAAGCCAGGCCTTGAGACTGAGAGATTTGAGATCCGGATACCAAACCCTCCCCTGAGAGGATGTCAACAGGTTGTAATCCCTGGGAAGAGACAGGGGAAGGTGGACTGCTAAGGACAGCAACAGTGGGTACCAGGGCTGTCTGGCCCAGTCTGGAGCGATCAGAATCACTTTGCAGGGTTGAGACCTGATCTTGACTAGTACCATGAACGGGGGGGGGGGGGGCATATAGGAACTTCCCTTCCCAATTGAGTACCAGAGCATCCAGGGGGACTGAGCCCAATACTGGGGGTCTGCAGCAAAAGAGAGGAAGTTGGTGATTGTCTGGGGCTGCAAAAAGATCTATCTGTGGAGTGCCCCATCTTGAGAAAATCACCTTCAAAATTAGGGGATCCAGGGACCATTCGTGGTGGCCCTGATATATCCTGCTGAGAGCATCTGCCAGGATATTGTCCTTCCCTGGCAGGTGAACTACTGTGACAGAAGTCTGCAAGGAATAGGCCAGAGACCACAACTTCATTGCTTCTGTGCACAAGGCCGTAGACAGAGTGCCCCCCTTGCGTGTTGATGTACCACATTGTGGTGGTATTGTCTGTTCTGATCTGGACTACTTTGTTCTGAACAGACTTGGAAAACACTTGTAGTGCCAGAAACACTGCTCTGAGTTCCAAGAGAATGATGTGAAGCAGAGATTCTTGAGGTGACCACAGCCCTTGGGTGGTAAGATCCCCCAAGTGGGCTCCCCAGCCCAAGAGGGAGATGTCTGTGGTGAGGATTAGAGAAGGAGACTGAGTGTCAAAAGGAACTCCTTGCCTTAAATTGTCCTGATCCTGCCACCATTGCAAAGCCTGGATCAGGGTTCGAGTCACTGGGACTAGTTTGGTCAGGGAATCCTTTATCTGGGACCAGAAGGTTCTCAAGTGTAACTAAATGTCCCTCATCTGAAATCTTGCACCCTGGACCACTGCTGTAGAGGCTGCCATGTGGCCCAGGAGCTGCAAGAAGTGCCTTGCTGGTCAAGACACCTGAAGGGTGAAAGAAGAGGCCAGTTCTCTTAGTGTCCTTGCCTTGTCCAGGGGAAGGAAGGCCTTTGCTCTTATTGTATCCAGCTCCGCCCCTATAAAGGTGAGGAGCTGCACTGGCTCTAGATCTGACTTTGGAAGGTTTAGGAGAAACCCTAAGGAAGTGACCAGTTGCTGTGTTATCTGAAGATGTGACTTGACTTTGTCTGGAGACTGACCTACTATGAGCCAGTCTTCCAGGTATGGAAAGATGGAGATCTTTTTACTCCTTAGAAAAGCAACTACTACTGCCAGGCACTTTGTGAACACCCTTGGGGCTGATGTTAGACCAAAGGGCATTGCTCTGAATTGATAGTGGCCTGAGGGCAACTCGAACCTGAGGTACTTTCTGTGGGAGCACCTGATAGGAATATGAAAGTAGGCATCCTTGAGGTCCAGGAAGGCTAGCCAGTCCCCTGGCCTCAGAGAGGGCAGAATTATTCCCAGAGTCACCATTTTGAATTTTGGCTTTAAAAGGTGCTTATTTAGGTATCTCAGATCCAGGATGGGCCGCCATGTTCTGTCTTTTTGAGGGTTAGGAAGTACCTGGAGTACAATCCTTTGCCCCTGTGTAGGGTAGGAACCCTTTCTATGGCTCTGAGAGCCAAGAGGGAAGAAACCTCTGCCTCTAGGGCTAGGATCTCCGAAGGATTTGCAGGTGGAAAGGATCTGGTTCTCATCTTGGGAAATTTTTTTGAAGCGGAGAACCAGTCCCTGGCTTACTACTTCCAGGACCTACTTGTTTGATGTTAAAGACTTCCAGTCCTGGTCAAAGTAAGCCAGCCTGCCCCCTACAGGTAGTGGAGAATCGGCCCGGGCAGACCCATCAAGGTGTCTGCTTGGCAGGGGCTTTAGGCTGAGGGGGTGGAAGCAGGCCTGCTCACACCTTGTCTGCCTCTCCCTCTAAAGAACCCCCTCTGAGGAAAAGCAGAAGAGGAGGCCTGGGCTTGGTAAAAAGGCCTGTGAAAAGGCCTGCCCCTGGAATGCTGCCTCTGAGGAGTGGCTTGCCTTTCTTTGGCCTGAGCACTCCAGCAGGTGGTCCTGTACTCATCCATCTTCTTCATGTAATTCTCTGTCTGCTCCCCAAACAGAGAATTACCAATGGCAGGAAAATCCATGGCCTTAGCCTGGGTATCCTGTGACAGGCTAGTACATCTGAGCCAAGCCATCCTTCGAAGGGCCACAGACGTAGCCATGACTCTAGATGAAACATCATTGGAGTCCACAGCAGCATGAAATTGCACCTTGGATGCCTCAATTCCATCCGCAGCCACCCACTCCAGCTCCTTGGCAAGCTGGTCAGGGGCCTGTTTAGCGAGAGCCACTACAGTGTCCCACCTAGACTTCTGGTATCTAGATGTGTAGGCCATATAGTTAGCCTGCCTGAGTCCCAAAGATGCTGTCATGTACTGTTTCTTTGCCATGGCATCAATCCTCCTGGAGTCCTTGTCGGGGCACCGGAGCCAAGGGAATATTTGCTTTATTACAGGCAGCAGCCTGCACTACTCCAACATGGCTGCATTGCTGGGAAAGGAACTCCGTGTCTGAGCCTGAAAGAGTATACCTCTTGACCATTCTTTTGTCCACAGGAGGTATGGAATTAGGAGTTTTTAAAATTTTAAATGTCTGTTTCCCCAAAAGATTTATGGAGGGGAACAGACAGTCTCCTGGACTTTGGGATGTCCATCATCTCAACAAAATCAGGCTCCTCCTGATCCTCTACTGCTTCTTCCATAGGAAGCTGGAGGGTTTCAGCCACTTTATTGAAAAACAAAGTGGGAAGGGGACTCAGAAAGCCTAGGAGGAGAAACACATGAAGGTCTGTCTGGGGAGATGTCCGGGTCAATAGGCACATCCAGACTTTCATAATCACCATCATCATCATTATCCTCATACTCTCCCTCCTCCTTCTCCGGTTCATAAAATTCTTCTAAAGTATAATCCGGAACCGGTGGAACCGACCGAACCAAGCCCCTAACCGATGGTGCCGGTTCAGCCAGAACTGAAGTTAGCGACTGAACTATCCTTATCGCTTTGGCTATCTCAGCGGGCGGAGAAAGAACTTGAGGATCCGAACCGGACGATTTATCCCTTCTTTTTCTTTTAACTGGAACTGACTCCTCAGAATCAGTTCTCCTTTGGCCCGAAGAAGTTTCACCCTGGTCAGAGGGCACTCCTTCTGGTTCGGTTGGAACCGAACCGGGCTGGCCATCTGGGTCAGCGGACTTCTCGGCCTCCCTTTCCCTCAGTCTACCTACTCTCTCATCCAGGGTTGCTTTGGGAAAACTTTTACACATTTGGCAGTCTGCATTGAGGTGGTCAAACCCCAGACAATAAACACAGGTGGTGCGGGGGTCAGCCTTAGCAAAGGCTTCCCCACACACACTACAGTGTTGAAACCCAGTGGGCCGGTTTTTTTTCTTGGGTTTCTCAGACATGGCCAATCCTAACCAAAGCATGCCCTTTTTAAATGATGCATGGAAGAAAGACACCCCTATCGGTTCCTGACCGTGTTATGGGTCTTGGAATAAAATCTGTTTTTTTTTTTTTTAAGAACAGATACGGACTGGTTACCACACTCTAATAAAGACAAACGTTTTTTGACACAAACCTGATCGGTTCAAACCGAACTGATCCAATGTTAACAAGTTCCACACAGAAAACTAATATAGAAAACCTATCTGGTACTCACGGTACCAGAGACTTAAACTGACAAGTTAAAAGCAGAAATTCGGTTGAAACCGAGCGAAAAAACGACACTTTAACCGACTTTTTTTGAACCGAGAGAAGGAGAAATCTCCGGAGCGACTGTTTAGTGAGGTGGAGTAAAGAATCTGATGGTTGGGGTTCAAACAACAGCAGACAGAGGCTTCAACCGAGCTCGAGCTCAGCGTTCCATGCCTTGCATGGAAAGTTAACTCTTTGTTCTCCGGGGCAGTTCAAGGGTTGGAGATCACTGCAATAGTCAGAATACAGCAAGACTTCATGTTGTTTGAATACAAGTTTTACAATTTCCACAAATAAACAGAGAAACTATCTAAAGTACTCACGGTACCGCAGACAGAGCCTGAACAAACAATGCGGAAATAATTTCGGAATGAAACAGACAACTTTAACCGACTTTGAACCAAGCAGAAGGAAAAATCCCCGGAGCGACTGTTCAGTGAGGCGGAGTAAAGAATCTGGTAGTTGGGTTTCAAAGTGGTGCAGACAAGAGACCTCAACCGAGCTCAACGTTCTATGCACTGCATAGAAAATTAGCCCTATACTCTCTGGGGCAGTTTAAAGGCTGGGGCTAACTGCACGTTGTCAGAATACAGCACAACTTCATGTTGTTTGAACAGCAGAGTCCACAGTGGCACTGGACTGCTCGATTCACTTGAAGGTGACCATCCACACCTGGGCTGAAGAGATCAGTACCCAGGAAAGGAACATCAGTGAGTTTGTGCTGGGTATCCGCCGTAAAGGTGGAACGCCTCAGCCAAGCCCTGCGGCGCATGGCAACTGCGGCTCCCACTGAATGGACGCAAGAGTCCCAGAGACCCAAGGCAGTCTGACGTTGCTGCTTGGCAATGGCTTGGCCCTGGTCCTGCTTGACCGCAGTCTAAAGGTCAGCAGGGAGGTATGGGATAACTTCGTCCAAGGAGCCACTGGAAAAGTGCGCCATGATGATGGCCGAGCTTGCCTGATGGAGGCCTAGAAAGGAGGCTGCACAGACCCTTCCTGGCAGAGTGGTCCAGTTTTTTGGACTCCTTTTCTGGGAGGTCTATCAGTGTCAGCAGAGCTGCCTGTGCATCTGAACACAGACACAGTCACTAACACCTCTGCCGAGGGATGTTCCGTGAACCAAGAGAGGGACCCAATGGACACCGCATTCTTGCAGGCCATCTGGGCTTATGGCGCTGGGCAGGAGGCAGGATGCTACCAAAGCTGGGCCAACAATGGCATCGGTCACTGGGAAGGCTTCCTGAGGGGTATCCCCTCTTTTAAGAATATCTGTAAGAGGGTACTCCCATCCATTTCTGGACAGGCTACAGGGGCATCTCTGTGGATTCGGAGATAAAGTGGAGAATTCTCAAAAATGATGAAGGATCCTCCTCCGTCGACAGACTACCCACCGACTCATCATCCAGCAGGTGAGAGTGGAGATCGGTGTAGTCAGAATCCGAGGTATCTGGATAAACTGGTCAGCCACCAAGGTCCCCATGTACACGCCTGGGGCGGTCAGGCGTAAGGATGATCGATAACCTGCGAGGAAGACCCAGAATCGTCTGAGATTCCTTCGTAGGAGCCCCTCCCGAAGGCTGTTTAGGTGGCGGCTCCACCACTATCGGTGGAGAGACGGATTGTGGCTGAACTGGGGCAGGTTTTACCAACTCCGCTGGCAGAGGAACAGATTTTACCGGTTCCAGTGGAGTTGGCTTCGGCCTGGGAGGTGAAGGCCAGGTAATGGCGGGGTAGAAATCGTAGAAGGCTTCTACCTGGACAGAATGAGCTGTTGCCACATTATATCTTCGTAGTGTCAATGAAGCTTCTGCCGAAGCTTCTCCTCATCCGAGGAGGATGAAGATGAACGGTGGAGTTGCCTCTTCTTAGAGTGCTTATGCGCCTTCCTTGGACTCTCGGTAGAGGGGGTCAGAGATCTTGATCTGACTGGCTGAGCAGGTCTTTTGGGGGACATCGAGGGAGCCAGTGGGTTTGCCAGCAGGCTGGGTTTCCTCATCAGTAAAGTTCAGGACCGTGGTCCTGGTAAGTGAGTTGTCGGCCTCGTAGGGTGACAACAGATCGACAGGGTCGAGAGAGATCTCCACTGCATCGTCGATTAAGACCTCTTCCGGCTGACCAGTCAGCAAGGCAGAGAAGCCAGCAGCCGAAGAAGCAGTCTCGACTGAAGCAGAGACTGGAGATTCCTGTGACCGAGATCGCCCTCGATCCCAAGAATGTCTTCGCCGAGACGAAGAATATCTCGGTTCCTTGTTCTTTTTATGGGACCGGGAAGTATGTGAGCCCAAAGGTTCCTCGCCCTTGGTGGGGAGGGAGAGACAGATCTCCTGAAAGGAGCCCAAGAACAGGTAGCCCAGGTTGAGTGGAATGAAAATTGGCTGAGAGGAAAGCTCCGCGGCCTGCACCGCCTCTTCCTCCAAGGCCTGCATCTGTTCTAACTGCTCGGCAGACCCCGCAGCCGCGGAGACCAACCACCAGTCCTCTTTGGATATCACCGGAAGATTCAGTTTCTTGGGCCTACCCAACTTAAGCCGCATGAGACAACGCCGAGGACGCCGGTGAAACGATACATTCATGCCTGGGTGTCGCGACCAACACCCAAGCAGTAGACACACGCGGTATGGGTCTGCTGTGCGACACTTTCTGGCCACATGGGCACCGGCAAAAACTGGGGGAAGATTTATCTTCTGTAATCGAATAGCAAAATTTGCAACTGCAAGCTCGAACGAGCTTAATCTTCCGAGGGTGTGAAGAAATCTAAGCCAGGGCCTACAAGACGTGGTAGAGGAGAGGAGGCAAGCTGAATCTTCCAGCGGAAAGGAACATCTGGCATCATGGGGTGGAGTCAAGGGTTATACCACCGGGGTGGGTGGGAGGAGCCAGCTTGAAGACCTTTTGGCAAGAATTAAAGGGGAAAGGGACATGCCAAGACGTGTGGACGAACAACATAACCACGTCCATAAAAAAGAACATTTTGAAAAAAAAACAGGATGCTTGCTAAGGAGGGGGGTTGCAAGGACTTGTAAAAACAGAGCTGCAATTTCACGCAAGAGAGACACAGACAGAGACTGAAGGAAAAGTCAGATGGATCTTTCCTGTTTATTCTGCCTTTGTAAATAGTTATACTGAACAATTGTATTTGTTTTATTGTTATTCATATTAAAACACTTGTTGCGAATTTTACAACTGCTCCTGGTTTTCCTATGCTTCCTGACCCGTGCCTCGACAGCTACCAGGATGGCCGTCTCTTTTGACAGGTGTGACATTTAACTCTTGAGCACAGAATCGAAATGCTTTCCCATGAGCACTACCAAAACCAGCAGTAAGTCCCACAGTGGAATATGCACCAGAGGGGATAGGAGGTCCAGGTCCTGGAAAAAGAGCTCCACCACCTTATCTTGAGCAACCATCAACTTACCAGCACACACCTGATAAGCAGAGATGGTGGCCAGGAACGTCTTTAGGGTTGCTGCCTGCAGTCCAAGTTGGGAAAGAGACCAGAGGTAGTTCAGGATGCTAGCTACAGTAGACAAGCAAAGAGATACAGGCCTTTTCCCCAAACACTATATGTAGAATCTTGTCCATCTGAAGGCATAGCTTCTGTGAGTCGACTCTACTGGAGCCATCACAAGGTGGAGAACCTTCTCAGAAATACCCAAGGCCTTGAACTCTAGCAGCTCAGGAATCGGGCAGTGAGGTGCAGAGAGTGAAGGTCCAGGTTCAGCATCGTCCTCTGAAGTCTGGCCAGCAGGTCTGTGCAGAGAGCAGTCACTGTGGAGGCCTGCTGCTGAGGACAGTCGGGTACTAGATCTGACACGACCAGTCTGGACCTTAAAAAACATATTCTGCTTCATAGAAAGGGGAGGAAAGACATACACGAGGCCTGGAGTCCAGGGCCTCACGAAGGCATCTCCCAACAATATTCCAAGACTATGGGGGGGCAGGCACAAAACAGCCTCAGTTTAACATTCTCCCAGGAAGCAAAGTGGTCCAGCAAGGACATACGACACAGGGAGAACAGGTTGTTCACCACCTCCTGATTCAGGGACCACTTGTGCGATGTCTCTCCTACCCGGCTGACAGCGTCTGCCAGCTGATTTTTCTCTCCTGCGACACAGATCGCCAGAAAATCTGCACCCAAGTTGCGCACCAGGGTCCACGTGTGGAGTGACACCCAACACAGGGGAAGGGAGAGGGTTCTGCCTAGCTTGTGGAGATAGAACATAGTCGTGGTGCTGTCTGGACCTGCACGGCCTGAACCCAGACTAGTGGAGCGAATTACAACAGAGCCAAGTACACTGCACGGAGCTCTGGCAGGTTTCTGTGGTGACGGGACTCCCTAGATGACTAAAATACATGGGCTCTCCGGTCTCCCAGGCACGCTCCTCATCCCACCAGAAACGAATCCATCATGAGCGTGATGGTCGGAGCTGGATGTACAAACAGTATTACTTCCACAAGGAGTTCTGGGACTACCTACCACTGGATGACATCCCACATCGGCTGGGTCACTATGACTGCCTGGTCCAAGAGAACCAGATGCTGGGACCACTGAAGGCGCAGTTATCACTGAAAGTGGAGCATCTGCCAGAAGGCTCAACAGACCACACTGGTGCAGGTTGCCATATACCCCAGCAACCGGAGGAAATCTTGAGCAGGGAACAGCAGCAATGGAGGCAAGATCCAGTGCCCAGTCTGCAAAGAGGTGGCCTTGGCCTGCAGGGAGTCTAGTTCTGCCCCAATGAACCTGATCATGTGCTTCGGTACCAGTTTGGAGTTACCTGTGGTGATCAAAAGCTCAAGTCTCGACAAGTCTGAAGAGCCAGATCTGTGGATCTCTCTATGGCCTCTATGGATGGACTAGCTATCCGCCAGTCGTTCAGGCAGGGCTACAATCTGACCCGAAGACACTGTAGGTGATCCGCAGCTGTAGCTATGCACTGGGTGAAGACCCTGGGCAGTGAAGAGAGGTAGAAGGGCATGAACTGGTACAAGACCCCTTAAGCAAGAAAAATGAAAATTATTTACCTACCGTAATTCTTGATCTTCTTGGACGAAGTCTCCACCACTCATTCACACTAGTGGGAGAGTACCGGGCTGAAAACAATGCCCCCCCCCCAGGAGTAGGGCAGCAGGAAAAAAGAGCCATCTTAGGACAGATGTCCATTAAGGACTGACCTGCCAAAAGAAAGATGCTGTCTGGCATGGACATCCAGGGTGAAATGCTTCATGAAAGTGTGCACAGAGCTCTACATGGCCGCACTGCAGATGTCTGCAATGGGCATGTTTCAAATCTCTGCCAGGGATGCCGCGACTGCTCTGGTAGAGTGGACATACACCCTGCCTTCTAGCTTCAACTGTGCCATTGAGTAGCAGTGGCGAAGATGCTACTAACCATGCTGAAATGCACCAAATGGCAACAGGCTGACACAGCCAGGCCATGCTAGAGGAGACAAAGAGTTGTTTGGATTTGCAAATCTCTTTCGTTTTGTCGGTGTAGAATCACAAAGCCCTTTTTACATCCAGTGAGTGAAGGGTGTGCTCTGCTTCATTCTGGAAATTTGCAAAGTAGGTTGGAAGGACCAAGGGCTGGTAAAGGTGAAATTCTGAGACCACTTTAGGCAGGAATTTATGGCGACTTCTGAGAACCACCTTGTCCTTGAGAAATACTGTGTATTTTGGGGGGGGGGGTTAACGACGACGACGGACACACCCTGCAAGCGGAGGTAATGGTCACAAGGAAGGCTGCCTTCCAGGTCCGAAATGTCAAGTCACAGGTTGCTAGAGGTTCACAAGTTTATGGGTGACCATGTCTACCACAAGATTGATATCTCACGCGGCCACTGGCAGCCTAGTGTGCAGGATACCTTTAAGGAATCTCTTGACCATGGGTAACTAAGCCACTGACATTCTGTAATGGTTAGTGGTAGGCAGAAACCGCACAAAGGTGCACCTTTACTGTCAAGTATTGCAGTCCTGCATTCGATAGGTCTAGGAGATACTTTAACACTTTACTTGGTGGGCAAACAAAGGGGTCCAGGGTGGACTTTGCGCACCAAATTGAAAACCGTTTCCACTTTGCCATGTACGTCTTCCTAGTGGATGGCGTACGCGCAGCTAAGAGGATTTCTGAGATTCTCAGAGATGTTAAACCTACCCACTTGTATGTGCAGGTGGGACCCGTCCAGACTCCACAGGCCCTGGATGTGGAGGTCTTGACAGAGAGCTCCCCAGCCGGTCAGAGATGCATCTGTGGTGATGGTGATCAGGAGCCAGGCATGGAGATGAAGGGATCGCAGGTTGCGATGGACCACCGGACCTTGTGTCAGGAGGTCCATCTGTAAGAAAAGTTGTCTCAAAGGGACTTCTGATAATGTGTTAACAGAAACCATATCTGACAAGGCCTGTATGGGGTGATGAGAATCATGCTTCCTCCTTGCGCCCTAACTTGAGCAGCACCTTCTGAACTAAGGGAAGGAGGAGGAAATGCGTACAGTGTCCTGTCCACCACAGTCTAAATGCATCCTGACAGAAAGTGCCAGGTTCTGGATTTCTGGAGCAGAATAGAGGCAGTTTTGTGTTGAGTGAGAATGCAAAAAGGCCCAGGTCCGGAGTGCCCCATTCTACGAATAGCAACTGCACAACGTTTGGATTGCGAGTCCACTCGTGAAGATCCGCCTCCCTTCAGCTTAGGTAGTCTGCCAGATTGCTCTGGGCTCCCAGCAGGTAGACCGCCTGGATTAGGACTTCATGCTCGGGACACCACTTCCACGGCCTCTCTGCACAGAGGGTAGAAGTGTGCTCCACCCTGCTTGTAGATGTAGTACATCACCGCCTTCTTGACAGTCTGAAGGAGAATTACTTTGTGACAGAGAGCATCCTTCGGGGCTTGGACAGCGTACAGGACAACTCTCATCTCCAGGGCATTTATGTGCAGGTAGGACTTGTCCTGACTCCACAGGCCCTGGGTGTGGAGGTCCTGACAGTGAGCTCCCAAGCCGGTCAGAGATGCATCTGTGCTGATGGTGATGGTGATCAGCGTCACCAGTGGGGCAAAGGGGAAACCCTGGAGAAGACTGTCCTCCTGGGTCCACCAGGTGAGTGACCTTGTTAGAGACTCTTGTGGAAGGATTGCGAGTGCATGGTGGGAGACCACTGAGTGCTAAGCATCCACTGTGTGGTTCTCATGTGCAAGCGAGCATAGAGAGAGCTTGGACCAAGTCGCTCTCCTTGATGAAGTGAGCCATTTGCAGAATATCATTTCTCCTGTCCTCTGGAAGGAAGGCCCTTGCCCTGGAGGTGTCCAGAAAAGCTCCTATGAAGAGAAGTTGCTGGGAGGGCTGAAGCAGCGATTTTTCCATGTTCAGTAGAACTCCCATGGATGTGAGGAACTTGGAAGCCATGGAAACTGCTTCCTGTGTCCCCTGTCTGGAAAGACTCGCTAGGAGCCAATCGTCCAGGTACGAGTTTTCTGGGATGCGCCATGAGTGCCAGAAAACACTTTGCAAAGACCCGTGGAGTCCAAAGGGCAGTACTCTGAATTGGTAGTGCGGATCCAGGGCCATGAAGCGTAGGTACTTGTGGTGGCTTGGGTGCACTGGAATGTGCTGGTAGGCGTTCCGCATGTCCAGAGATGCCAACCAATCATTTTAATGAATGAGAGGCAATGGCACTCCCAGCGAGATCTTGAATTTTTCTTTGAACACGTATTTGTTCAATTTCCTTAGGTCTAGAATATAGCGCATACTGCCTGTTTTGTTTGGAAACAGAAAGTAGCGGGAGTAGAAACCTGTGTTCTGTTCTGCCTGTAGAAACCACTTTTATTGTCCTGTTGTTCAGAAGGCCCTGAATCACATGCAAGGTCAGCTGACTGAGAGGTAGACAATCCGGGGCCTGAGAAATTGAGTCCCCCTTCAGGCAGCTGGAGGTGGGACCCGGCCGGATTCAGAGGGTGGCACTGGGCACTTTGTGCCCCAGCCACGCTTATTTTGCGGCCGAGGAGTTTGGTTTCTATTAAAGCTCCTGGCCTTTACCTCGAAAAGGACTGCCAGTCACAAAACTGTCAACGATTCCCACCCTTATGAGGGGCCGCAGGAGTCGGCGTGGCTGCTTTAATGGCAGTCCTGGTTTTCTGAGCGGAGTGACAGGGTTGAAGGCGGCCCTGCCCCATTTGTTATGCATAAAGAGTTTAAATGCAAGGGTATGTTATATCTTCTCCTTTTCCGCCTCTTGCCTGTGTGGTTGCGCAACCAAACTTTCTTGTGAGACCTAGGAACTGATCACTCCGACGGTTTCGCAATTCACCTCTTGCTATCTCTTTGCTTTCACTTGCTATTTCTGTCTTTTCTCCCCCCTTGCATATCTGCGGGTATAAAACTATAGGTGAATCTTTATGCGTAAAACTGTATGAGATACTGGGATCCTTTATTTAAAGCTGTATGTAGTTATACTGTTGAAATGATTTCAAAAAGTTATTTGGAACTCAAGGGGTTAACCTGAAATACAGTTTTTAAGCCTTCTGCAGCGCTGTCAACAAGGGCTCAGTTCTGGGTCACTACGTACTGTTTTGCTGCACCAGCAATGAACGACACTGATAAGAACATTCTGTAAACTTACAAGTACATTCTGTGAGAAGAAGGGTCTCAACGAGTTCCCAGTCAAACTTTTAAAAAGAGCAGCAATGTTACTGGCAGAGAGACAAGTAGAGTGAGAGACTGAAACTTGGAATTAAGAGATACCCTCAGAAAAATGACTTAGTTTTCTCTGCTTGTTCTGCCTTTGTAAATAGTTATATAGAATATTGTTTATTTTGCTGTTGAGAAAAATAAAACGCTATTGGTGAATTTTGAAACTGCTCCTGGTTTTCCTGTGCTTACTGATCTGTGCCTGGATGACAAGTGGCCTGACAGCTAATATTCTTCAGGTGAAGCTACCTCTGGCTGGAAGCTGTAATATTGAACATAGGATTTGCAAGAAAGCAAGTTGTGCTCACAACAGAGGGAGGTGAACCTTACAATTGTCTTTGGTTTGTAGCAGACATTCTGCAGGTGGAGGCTACTTCTAACTGAAAGGTAAAATAAGGAACACAGAATGATCAGGAAAGACAGTCTTTCAAGCAACAGAGGGAGGAGGATCTAGCTTTACTTTTGTTACAATTGTTAAGATTTTCAGTGCAGGAAAAGTTTAAACCCTGAGGGACGGAATACTGTTTACTGTGTCTGTCCTGGTGAACAGCTGATTTATCTTCGGGCTGACTGCTTTCAGAGCACAAATCACCAGGCTGCTTTGGGGCTGAGGAGGTTTACCTGTGTCTGACTTGGATGTCAGGATTTTTCTCTGTTTGATTAGCAGGGTATTTTTCTCTGCCAAACTGCTGTCTAGGGCATCTTGCTGACAGGAAGGCACTCATCGCAGCGGTGGGTCAGAGCTTTTAGCCGATTGTTTCGGGAGGGCACAGTTTAGGCTCAACCCCTGCCCACCGCTCACCCCACCCACCCCTGGAAATAGTTCCTCTATACCTGGGGTTCTGACATTTCCTCAAGAGTGCAAGGTGCATATCACGGTCATATCCTCTCTAGCACACTGCACTGACAATATAAGCATATACAATGTATAATATACATATTTCTATATAACAAACCAATCACACACACACATACACACAAAAAAAGTAGATAAACATGTGGGGAGTAGTGCAATGTAATGGCTGTGGGGCAGCAGTCTTCCAGGAGTCTTTAGTGAGGCTGAGATGCCGCCCTATTTGCAGACAACTCTCTGCCCTGAGGGAGGAAGTTGCCCGTCTTCAGGCCACACTGGACAGTAGTAAGGGAACCTTCCCCCGGGCCACACTGGACAGTAGGAAGGGAACCTCCCCCATCCAGGGAGCACCAGAGCCACCACCACTACCTCAGAGATTGTGAAGAAAGCACAGCAGTTGGACCACAGTGGGCTGAGAGAGGGTGAAGATGGTGGAAGAGAGGCATACCCAGTCAGTTGTTCCACTCCACAATCCATACACCATTCTGGGGAAGCATAGTTCCTCTATGGATGCACCTGCAGAGGACACTAAGGAGGCTGAGGACAACTGTCACAAGGGAGGCCCACGGAAGGAGGCAGAGGACACCACAGGGAAAGGAAGCAGCTCCTGGTGGGTGACTTAAGCATTAGGGGGATAGAACTGGGGAGAGGAGGGAAAACTGAAGTAAGGTGCCTGCCTGGTGCCATGGCTTGAAGGGACAGGAAGTGCATCCTCAGGATCACGAGAACAGCTGCATGGGAGTCTGAGCTGGACATCATTGTCCACCTAGTGACAAATGACTTGGCTCATCATGAGATTAGAGCAGTGCAGGAGGAGTTTGTAGAGTAGGGAAGGGGCCCAAGACAAGTAGCACACACAGTATCCTTCTCAGAGGTGCTGCCTGTCAATGCATGGGTGAGGCGAGGGTACTTTGCACCATGCAGTTTAATGAATGGTCGAAAAAAATGGTGTGGAGCACAGGGGTTTGGCTTCACTGGGGACTAGGGTTCCACCTGGAGGGACACCAGCCTATACTGGCAGGATGGTCTGCATCTGTCCAGGAAGGGAACAAGTCTTTTGAGCAATCGGTTTAAATGCTTCATTGGCAAGCTTTTAAACTAGTCAAGAGGGAGGCACTTATAAGCAGCAGGAAAACCCCAGCCTCTCCCTACAAAACAGGGTACTAAATGAGAAAAAGGCCGAGGTAGAAAGGTCAGTGGGGGATGCTGCAACAGAAGGTGAACCCATCAAAAAATGGAGAGCAATGAGTACCAATGCCCGTAGTCTGGGTAAAAAGCTTCCTGAATTAGTAGCCTTGATGGAGGAAGAAAAAATTACTCACCTTAGTAATGTTGTTTCTTCTAATGGAGTCTTGCTATATTATGACATATGCAGTGAGTCCCAACCTTCGAACTGCTCCGGAGGTGAAAGAGTTAACTTTCCATGCCAGGCATGGAACTTTGAGCACGAGCTCGGTTGTAAACTCTGTTGTTCTTCAAACTCAAACTGTCAGATCTTTACGAGCAAAACTCACTAAGGGTTCTGTGTGGAAGCTGTAAACCTACACTAGCCAACTGGCTACTAAATATAACACATTTTTTGGTCCCAAAACAAATACTCAAGTCAGGGGATCCAAAAAATGAAAAACACAACACCCAAACACCCCAAAAAGGAGGGGTGGAAAAACAAGGTGGGCATCTACTAAGTGCCAACACTGCACTGCCCACCCACACCCCAAAAGCAGAGGTTCTGAGAGGGGCAGGCAGGGCGGAGGTCATAATATAGCAAGACTCCATTAGAAAAAACAACATTACTAAGGTGAGTATTTTTTCTTCAAACAACATGAAGTCTTGTTATATTATGACATATGCAACTACACAGCAGTACCTCCATGGAGGAGGGACAGCACAGCTATTGCAAACCGAGCATCACTCCAAGCCTGGATATCCAGGGAGTAATGCGTGGTAGAAGTGTGAACTGTTTTCCAGGTAGCTGCTCGACATATCTCTAGGATAGGGATGTCCCTGGCCGCAGCCAGAGACACCACTGTACCTCTGGTAGAGTGAGCCCTCAGGCCTGAGGGAGGAACCTTACCCAGTTTTTCATAGCAAAACTGGATACAAGAGACAATCCACATGGCAATGGATCTTTTAGTGGCAGGTTTCCCTTTACCAACCTCACCATAAGTGAGGAACAGTTTCTGCCAAGAAAGAGGAGTGGTTGGACCACAGTGGGCTCAGGGACGGTGAGGGTGGTGGAACAGAGGCGCATCCCTCCAGTTGTACCTCTCCACAATTCCTATGCCATTCTGGCAAAGTGTGGTTCCTCTATGGAGGCACCCACAGTGGAGACCAAGGAGGATGCTGGGAACCTCCACAAAGGAGACCCACAGGAGGGTGGCAGGGGACCCTGCAGGGGAAGGAAACAACTCCTGGTGGGGGACTCCATTGTTAGGGAAGGTAGAACTGGGCAAGAAGGGAGAGGGGAGGTAAGGTGCCTGCTCAACAGCCATGGCTTGAGTGGACAGGGAGCTTAATCCTCAGGATTGCTGTGAGCAGCTGCACAGGGAGGGAGCTGGATGTCATTGTCCACCTAGGGACAAATGACCTGGCTAAGAAAGGATTAGAGAAGTGCAGGAAGAGTTTGTGAATTGGGGCGGGCCTTAGTCAAGTAGCACGCACGTGAACCTTTCTCGGAGGTGCTACCCATCTATGGCATAGGAGAGGCTAGGTGTTCCACTACAGGATTCAATCAGTGGTTGAAAACTGGTGTGGAGCTCAGGGATTTGGCTTCATTGGGACTGAGGGTCCACCTGGAGTGATGCAAGCCTATACTGGCATGATGGGCTGCATCTGTCCGGGAGGGGAACCAGGATCCTAGGTGATAGGTTTAAATGCTTCATTGGCAAGCTTTAAACTAGCCAAGGGGAGGCACCGGAAAGGAGCAGGAAAATCCTAGCCCCCAAACAATCACAGTAGTAAGTGTGGCAAACACCAACATGGAGGTGTCGACAGGAGAAGGGCTGGTGTAAATGGAAAAGTGACAAAGGCAAGGTCAGGATGGGGCAAAAGGTGGTAAGGCCATCAGAAATGGAGGGTAATGAGTACCAATGCCCGTAGTCTGGGCAACAAGCTCCCTGAGCTGGTGGCCTTAATGGAAGAGGGATGCCTGGATATTGTAGCAGTCACAGAAACATGGTACACAGAGAACCATGACTGGGATGTTAACATACCAGGGTACATAACCTACAGGAGAGACAGGCAGGGGAGAAGAGGGGGGAGGAGTAGCTCTCTATGTAAAGGAAGGGATAAAAGCAACTGAACAAAAGAGTAAACAGGGAGGAGAGGAGGCACTGTGGGTCACCTTGGAGACTGGAAAGGGCACCACAATCCGCACAGGGGTTGTGTACAGACCCCCATGTCAGGGGAAGGAATGGACAAGGATATGATGGAAGGCATTCTTAGAATGGCAGAGAAAGGGGAGATACTGTTGATGGGAGACCTGAATATGTCAGATGTTAACTGGAGCACATTTGCTGCAGCCACATCCAAGAGCAGGGCCATTCTTGATGCCCTACAGGTGAGAGGCATTAGACCGCTAGTTTCGGAACCCACTTGTGAGGGAGCAATCTTAGACCTCGTGCTCTCAAACGGGGGCAGTGAGAGGATCTCGGATCTAGAAGTGGGTTGTCATCTGGGGACAAGTGACCATCAAACAGTGTGGTTCACGCTAACTCAGCTACAGAGTCAAGCCACAAAAGTGAGGGTACTGGACCTTTGGAGGGCTGACTTTGGCAAGATGGCAGAGTGCCTCAGAAAAGCACTAGCAAACAGGCTAGAAGGAGGTGTGGAGCAACAATGGGAATTATCAAAACTGCCATCACAGAGGCAACAAGCTCTGTGAAGCAAATAAACAAATCAAACGTAAAGAAAAGCCACTCATGGTTCTCAAGAGAGGTGGCTGTGAAAGTCAGGAAGAAAAAGATAGCATTCGGAAGTATAAGGAAACACAGAAGGAGCAGGACAGAGAGCTGTACCAGTTAAGGCAGAAAGAAGCAGGGAGGAAGTCAGAATAGCAAAGGCCCAAACTGAGGAAAAGATAGCCAACTCAGTTAAGAAGGGGATAAACCTTTATAGGTACATCAGCGTAGAAAGAAAGACAAAGGGAGGGATAGTGAGGCTGAATAGAATGAACGTGGTGGGCAGAGGGGACAGTGAAAAGCAGGAATACTGAACGAATATTTCTGCTCAGTATTCACAAAAGAGGAGGGGAAGTGCCTAATCCAATTAACAGAAGCACTCTTGATAGGGGGGTCGATCCCAGTCCTTCACAGAAGAAAGGGTTCTGCAAGAACTCCTAAAACTGAAGGTGGACAAGCAATGGGTCCTGATGGAATTCACCCAGAATTCTAAAAGAATTAAGGAAGGAACTAGTGAAACCACTGGCTACTCTTTTAATAAATCATGGGAGGATGGTTGTGGTACCGAGAGGACTGGAGGAAGGGATGTGATTCCCTTCACAAAAGTGGGTCCAAGACAGAGGCAGGAAAACTACAGACCCGTCAGTCTGACCTCTGTGGTAGGGAAAATGATGGAGTCACTCTGAAGGAAAGAATAGCTGAGTACCTAGAGGTCAGTGCAGCACAGGATCCAAGGCAGCATGGGTTCACAGCGGAAGGTCATGTCAGACTAATCTAATAGATTTCTTTGACTGGGTGACCAAAGTAGTAGACCAGGGAGGGCTGTGGACATGGCCTACCTAGACTTTAGCAAGGCATTTGACACAGTCCCACACAAAGATTATTAGTCAAATTAACCAGCCTGGGAGGGGTCCCAGGGTGGTAGCCTGGGTAAAACATTGGCTGGACAACAGGACACAGAAGGTAACTGTAAATGGAGTCCACTCTGAAGAAAGGAAGTGTTACTAGTGGGGCACCGCAGGGTTCAGTATTGGGTCCAGTCCTTTTAATGTTCTTCATCAGTGACATTGCAGAGGACTGGAAGGAAAGTATGCCTTTTGCAGATGACACAAAATCTGCAACAGGGTTGATACACAAGGAGGCGTGGAAAGGATGAAAAGGGACTTGGCAAGGTTGGAGGAATGGTCAGACGTATGGCAGCTAGGATTCAATGCAAAAGTGCAAAATAATGCACCTGACAAACAAGAACCCAGGGAAAAATACACAATGGGTGGGGAGTAGTAACAACAAAACAGGAAAGGGACCTGGGGTAATCATATCAGATGACCTTAAGGTTAGCAAGCAATGTGAGAAGGCAGTAGGGAGGGCAGGGGTATACTGGGATGTATAGGAAGAGGCATCAGCAGCAGAAAACAGGAAGTTGTTATCCCTCTGTACAGACAGTTGGTGAGACCCCATCTGGAATACTGTGTTCAGTTCTGGAGACCCCATCCCCGCAATGACATAGACAGGATAGAGGCAGTCCAGAGGAGGGCAACTAAAATGGTGCAGGGTCTGCAAGAGAAGCCGTATGAGGAGAGACTAAAGGAGCTTAATATGTATACGCTTGAGGAAAGAAGGGAGAGGGGACATGATAGAAACTTTCAAGTACTCAAGGAATCAACAAAGTCCAAGAGGGTAGCATCTTTCAGAAAACAGACTTGCAAGAACAAGGGACACAATTTAAAGATAGAAGGAGGCGTGTTCAAGGGCAGTGAGGAAGTATTATTTCACAGAGAGGGTAGTGGATGCATGGAACAGCCTTCCTGAGGAAGTTGTGGGGTCTAAAACTGTGGGAGAATTCAAGAATGCATGGGACAGACATAAGGCAATTCTTGTGGGGTGCAGGAAGATATAGGCTGTTGGTTAACTAGGATCTGCGGCCTATCCTGTAGCTAGGGAAACGGGCATACTAGATGGGCCTAGCGGTCCTTATCTGCCGTCAAAGTCTATGTTTCTATGAGGTAGTCAAACCTGTGACCCTTGGTACGTTCTATGTAGTAACTAAGGGCTCTTTTGACATCTAAACTGTGCAGTCTCCTCTCGCCAAAGCAGGAATGGTCAGTGAAGTACACAGGGAGAGACATAGATTGATTAAGGTGGAAGTCTGAAACCACCTTTGGCAAGAACTTTCTATTAGTCCTGAGGACCACCTTATCTCTATTAAAGAAGATAAAATCAGGCTCCACTGCCAATGCTTGTAATTCACTTATGCGCCTGGCAGAAGTGATGGCTACCAAAAACACAGTTTCCCAAGTCAAGTACTTAAGCTCTGCTGAAGACAAAGGCTCAAAGGGATGCTGCATAAGCTGGGCAATGCAAATATTAAGATCCCAGGCAGGGGCAGGGTCCCTGAATGGAGGGTTGGTGTGAAGCAACCCATTGAAAAACTTGGAAAATAAAGGATGAGCTGAAAGAGAAGAGGGTTTACCTGCTGATAAGAAAGCAGACACGGCTGCCAGGTGCACTTTTAGGGTAGCTTGTCTCAGCCCCAAAGTATTCAAATGCACCATATAATCCAGGACTGTGGGTAAGTCAGCAGATTCTGGGAAATATGCTGCCAGAGCACCATATGGAAAATCTCTTCCATTTGGAATTATAAGTAAGCTCTGGTGGAAGGCTTCCTGAAGCCTTCAAGATATCCAATACACCTTGGGAGAGGTGTAGGTCAGCAAACTCTAACTCTTCAAGAGCCAGGCCTTGAGATTGAGAGATTTGAGATTCGAGTACCAAACCCTCCCCTGAGCACAAGTTAACAGGTTGTGATTCCTGGGAAGACACAGGGGAAGGTGGACTGCTAAAGACATAAGGAGTGGGTACCAGGGCTGTCTGGCCCAATCAGGATCATCTTGCAGGGTTGAGATCTGATTTTGACTAGTACCTTGAACAGAAGAGGGAAGGGGGAGCAAAGAGAAACTTCCCTTCCCAACTGAGAAGGAAGGCATCCAGGCGGACTGAGCCCAACACTGGGGGCCTGCAGAAAAAAAGGGGAAGTTGGTGATTGTCTGGGGCAGCAAAAAGATCTATCTGCGGGGTGCCCCATCTTGCAAATACTACCTCCAGTACTAGGGGATCCAGTGACCATTCGTGGATGGCCCAGGAAATCCTGCTGAGAGCATCTGCCAGACATTGTCCTTGCATGTGAGGTGAATCCGCCGTGGCGGGAGGTGTCTAGGAACAACCAGAGACCACAACTTCACTGCTTCGGTGCGCAAGGCCGTAGACAGAGTGCCTCCTTGCTTGTTGATATACCACATCGCAGTGGTGTTGTCTGTCCTGACCTGTACCACTTTGTTCTGAAAAGATGTGGAAAAAACTTGAAGTGCTAGAAAAACTGCTCTGAGTTCCAACAGATTGATGTGGAGCAGAGATTCCTCAGGGGACCACAATCCCTGGGTAGTAAGGTCGCCCATGTGAGCTCCAGACCCCAAGAGGGATGCATCTGTAGTAAGGATTAAGGAGTGAGACTGAGGGGGTGAAGGGAACCCCCTGTCTCAGATTGCTCTGGTCCTGCCACCACTGAAAGGCTTGGATCAGGGTTCGAGTCACTGGGATCAATTTGGTTAGCAGGTCTCTCCTTTGAGACCAAAAGGCTCTCAAATGGAACTGGATGTCCCTCATCTGAAATCTTGCTGCCTGCACTACTGCTGTAGAAGCAGCCATGTGACCCAGGAGCTGCAAAAAATGCCTTGCTGGTCGAGAGACCTGCAGGGTGAAAGAGGAGGCCACAGAGACCAGGGTCCTTGCTCTTTCCAGAGGAAGGAAGGCTCTGGCCTCTTTTGTGTTCAGTTCTGCACCTATGAAGGTGACAAGCTGGACAGGCTCTAGAAATGACTTGGAAGATTGAGAAGGAAACCTCAGAGATGCGACCAGTTGCTGGAGTTACCCTGAAGGTGTACTTTGATTTGGTCTGGCGACTGGCTTGCTAGTGAGCCAGTCGTCCAGATAAGGAAAGATGCAACCTTGCCTTCTTAAGTGGGCAACTGCTACTGCCAGGCATTTTGTGAATACCCTGGAGTGAGAGGCCAAGGGCATTGCTCTGAACTGGTAATGGCTCTGAGGGCAGTTCAACAGAGTACTTCGCTGGGAGCCTACAGTAAGAACATGGAAGTAGGCATCCTTGAGGTCCAGGGACGCTAGCCGAGTCCTTGGCCTTAGAGAGGGAGTAAATAATTCCCAGAGCCACCATTTTGAATTTTGGTTTTAAAAGGTGCTTGTTTAGTATCTGAGATCCAGGATGGGCCGCCATTCTCCTGTCTTTTGGGGTAAGGAGTACCTGCAGCACAACCCATTGTCCTGGTTAGGTAGAACTTTTCCACAACACTGAGAGCCAGAAGGTAGAAACTTCTGTTTCTAGGGCAAGTGCCTCTGATGGATTTGCAGGTGAAAGGACCTGGTTCTCATCTTTGAAATTTTTGAGCTGAGAACCAGTCCTACCATCACTACTTCAGGACTCACTTGTCTGATGTTAAAGACTTCCAGTCCTGGACAAAAATAAGCCAGCCTTACCCACGATATGGGAAGATAGGCCCAGGCCATCAGGGTGCCTGCTTGGCAGGGGAAGGCTTTAGGCTGGTGGTGGAGCTTGGTCTGCTTATTGCCAGTCTGCCTCTCCCTCTAAAGAACCCCTCTGGGCATAAGTTGAAGGAGGTCTGGGCTTCAGTAAAAAAGGCCTATGAAAGAGGTCTGCCCTGTCCCTGGAAGGCTGCCTTTGAGGAGTGGCCTGCCTTTCTTTGGCCTGTGCACTCCCTATAGGTGGTCCTATATACTCATAAATTTCTTCATGTAAATTCTCTGTCAGCTCCCAAACAGACAATTACACAAAAGGAAAAATCCATGGCCTTGGTCTGGTATCTGTGACGAGCTAGTACATCTGAGCTAGCCATTCTGCAGTGCCACAGATGTAGCCATGACTCTTGATGACACATCATTAAGAGTCCACTGCAGCATGGAACTGCACCTTGGATGCCTCAATACTATCAGCAACCACCTGCTCCAGCTCCTTGGCAAGCTGGCCAGGGACACCTGTTCACTAGAGTCATACCCGATCCCATCTCGTTTCTGATATCTAAGCAACATAAGCCATATAATTTGCCTATCTAGTCCCAAGGATGCTGCCATGTACTTGTCTTCTTTGTAACATCAATCCTCCTGAGTTCTTGTCGAGAGTGTGTGTGTGTGTGTGTGAAGCTAAGGAATATTTGCCTGTCACGATGCTGCATGCTACCCCAACATGGCTGCATTGGTGTGTAAAGACTCCGTGCCAGAGCCTGACAATGTGCCTGCATCCATTCCTTTATCCACTGGGTATAGTGTTAAAGGACTTTTTAGAATTTTACTGTCTGTTTCCCAAAATTAATGCAAAAGGAATAGACAGTCTCCTGAGACTCTGGGATATCATCATTCCACATAGTCAGGCTCCCTACTTGATCATCCACAGCTTCCTCCATAGGGGAGTTGAGGGGTTTCAGCCACTTTTTTTATAAAACATAAAATGAGAGGGGGACTCAGAAAGCCTAGGGGGAGACACTCCTGAAGGTCTGTCTGGGGAGATGTCCAGTTCAATGGGTACATCCAGACTTTCAAATTCACATTCACTCTCCTCATATTCCTCTTCCCCCTCCTCCGGTTCATAAAATTCCTCTAAATCATATTCTTGAACTGGTGGAATCGAGGAAAGCGACTGGACAATTTTAATCACTTTGGCTATTTCTTCAGCGGTTGGAGATGGAAATTTTGGCTCCACACCTGCTGATTTTCTAGTCCTTTTTGCTGGAACCGAGCTCCTCAGTCGGCTCTCCTTGCCCGAGAAGTCTCGCCTGGTCAGGGGGGCACTCCCTCTGGTTCGGTTACAACCCGAGCGGACTAGCAGCCTCTCTTTCCCATAGCCTATCCCAACTCTCTTATCCAGGGTAGCTGCAGGAAAATTTTGCAAATCTGGCAGTCTGCACTGAGGTGGTCAAACCCAGACAATAACACACAGATGGTGTGGGGTCAGCCTTGGCAAAGGCTTCCCCCACAAACCACCACAGTGTTGAAACCTTAGTGGGTCAGTTTTTCTTTGGGTTCCTCAGACATAGTGCCAGCTAAACCAAAAACTTGCCCATTTATGGCAATCCGCCAAGCAAGACTCTCTTATCGGTTCCCAACCGTGTCACGGGTCATGGAAAAAACCGTAATGAAATCTGTTTTTTTTTTTTTTTTTATAGAACCGATAAGAACCGGGAACCGCACTCTAAAAGACAGATTTAAAATATTTACAAAACCTGATCGGTTCAAACTGAACCGATAATACAGTTTACAAGTTCCACACAGAAAATAAATGTAAAACCTATCTAGTACTTATGATACCACAGACAGAGTTTGAACCAACCGGTTGCGGTTTAAATTCGGCTAAAAAAACGAAAAATTAATACTTTAACCGACAAAATGAACTGTTCAGTGAGGCGCGCAGTAAAGAATCTGACAGTTTGAGTTTGAAGAACAACAGACAGAGTTTTCAACTGAGCTCGTGCTCAAAGTTCCATGCCTGATATGGAAAGTTAACGCTTTCACCTCCGGAGCAGTTTGAAGGTTGGGACTCACTGCATATGTCATAATATAGCTAGACTTCATGTTGTTTGAACATCTGGATATCGTGGCAGTCACAGAAACATGGCACACACAAAGCCATGACTGGGACGTAAACATACCAGGATACACTATCTACAGGAGGGACAGGGAAGGTAAAAGAGGAGGAGGAGTAGCTCTTTACATAAGGGAAAGAATCAAAGCAACAGAACAAAAGGGTAAACTGGGAGGAGAAGAAGCACTGTGGATCAATTTGGAGACAGGCAATGGCACCACAATCCGCACAGGGGTTGTATACAGACCCCCCTCTCAGGTGGAGGAAATGGACAAGGAAATTATAGAAAGTATATTAGAATGGCAGAAGAAGGGGAGATATTGCTGATGTGTGATCTGAATATGCCAGATGTTGACTGGAGTGCAGTTACAGCAGCCACTTCGAAGAGTGGGGTTATTCTAGATGCCCTACAGGGGGCATGCCTTAGACAACTAGTATTGGAACCCACTCGAGAGGGAGCAATCTTAGAGCTGGTTCTCTCAAATGGAGATGGAGAGAGGATCACAGATGTAGAAGTGGGTAGCCATCTGGGAACTAGCGACCATCGAACAATATGGTTCACAATAAACACAGCAATAGAGTCAAGCCATACAAAGGCAAAAGTACTGGACTTTAGGAGGGCTGACTTTGCCAAAATGGGTGAGTGCCTAAGGAATGCACTAGCAAATGGTCAGGAAGGAGGGGTGGAAGAACAATGGGAAATAATAAAAACTGCCATCACAGAGGTAACAAGCCTTTGCGTGAAGCAAATAAACAAAACAAAATTATGTAAGAAACCACTACAGTTCTCAAAGGAAGTGGCAGAGAAGGTTCAAGAGAAGAAAAAGAAAACACTCAGGAAGTACAAGGAATCGCAGAAGGAGCAGGACAGAGAACTGTATCAGTTAATGCAAAACGAAGCTGGGAAGGCAGTCAGAACAGCAAAGGCCCAAACCGAGGAAAAGATAGCCAACTCAGTTAAGAAGGGGGATAAAACCTTTTATAGGTACGTCAGGGAGCGAAGGAAGACCAAAGGAGGGACAGTGAGGCTTAATAAAGGGGAGGGCAGAGGGTGACTGTGAAAAGGCAGAGATACTAAGCAAATATTTTTGCTCAGTATTTACAAACGAAGAGGGGGAGGTACCTAAAACAAACAACAGAAACACTCTGGATACAGAAATTGATACTAGCCCATTTACAGAAGAAAGGGTTCTGAAAAAAACTCTTAAAACTGAAGGTGGACAAAGCAATGGGGCCTGATGGGATTCCATCCCAGAATTCTAAAAGAACTAAGGGTAGAACTAGTGACACCACTGACTACCCTTTTAACAAATCATAGGAGGATGGGGTGGTACCGAAGGACTGGAGGAGGGCAGATGTGATTCCCCTTCACAAAAGTGGGAGCAGGGCAGAAGCAGGAAACTACAGACCTGTTAGTTTAACCTCAGTGATAGGGGAAATGATGGAATCACCGCTGAAGGAAAGAACTGTCAAGTATCTAGAGCCCAGAGGGGCACAGGACCCAAGGCAACATGGATTCACAGCGGGAAGGTCATGCCAGACAAATCTGATAGATTTCTTTGACTGGGTGACCAAAGTAGTAGATCAGGGAGGGGCTGTGGACATGGCTACCTAGACTTCAGCAAGGCATTTGACACAGTCCCACACAAAAGATTAATATACAAGTTAACCAGCCTAGGGTGGGTCCCAAGATGACAGCCTGGGTAAGGGTGGCTCTGGAGAATAGGACACAGGGAGTAATAGTAAACGGAGTCCACTCTGAAGAAAGGGAGGTTACTAGTGGGGTACCACAGGGTGCAGTATTAGGACCGGTCCTCTTCAATGTCTTTATAAGCGACATTGCAGAGGGACTGGAAGAAAAAATTACTCACCTTAGTAATGTTTCTTCTAATGGAGTCTTGCTATATTATGACATAAGCAGTGAGTCCCAACCTTACTGCTCTGGAGGTGAAAGAGTTGACTTCCATGCCAGGCATGGAATCTTGAGCGCGAGCTCGGTTGAAAACTCTGTCTGTTGTTCTTCAAACTCAAACGGTCAGATCCTAACGAGCAAAACTCACTAAGGCTCTGTGTGGAAGCTGTAAATCTACGCTAGCCAACTGGCTACTAAAATATTAACACATTTTTTGGTCCCAAAACCAAGACTCAAGTCAGGGGATCCAAAAATGAAACACACAACAGTAAGCACCCCCAGAAAAAAAAGGGGTGAAGAAAACAAAGTGGGCAACTACAAGTGCCAACAGTGCACTGCCACCCATCCCAAAGAAGTTCTGAGAGGGGCAGGCGGGGGGTCATAATATAGCAAGACTCCATTACAAGAAACATTACTAAGGTGAGTAATTTTTACTTCAAATAACATGAAGTCTTGCTATATTATGACTATGCAGACTACACAAGCAGTACCTCCATGGAGGAGGCCAGAACCTACTTAGGAAATAGGCTCTGAAGCACAGCTGTGCCAAACCGAGCATCACTCCTAGCCTGGATGTCCAGGGAGTAATGCTTGGTGAAAGTGTGAACTGTTTTCCAGGTAGCTGCTTAACATATCTATGATAGGGATGTCCCTGGCTGCAGCCAGGGCAGCTGCTACCTCTGGTGAGAGTGAGCCTTAGGCCTGAAGGGGAGACCTTACCCAGTTTTGGTAACAAAATTGGATACAAGAGACGATAAACCTGGCAATGGATCTTTTAGTGGCAGGTTTCCCTTTGCCCACCTCACCATAAGTGAGGAAAAGTTGGAGGGAGTCAAACCTGTGACCTTTGGTACGCTCTATGTAGTAACTAAGGGCTCTTTTGACATCTAAACTGTGTAATCACCACTGACCAGAGGAGGAATGGTCAGTGAAGTACACAGGGAGAGAAATAGATTGATTAAGGTGAAAGTCCGAGACCACTTTAGGCAAGAACTTTCTGTTAGTTCTGAGGACCACTTTATCCCTATGAAAGGAGATAAAATCAGGCTCCACTGACAATGCTTGTAGTTCACTTATGCGCCTGGCAGAAGCGATGGCTACCAAAAACACAGTTTTCCAAGTCAAGTACTTAAGCTCTGCTGAAGACAATGGTTCGAAAAGGGGTTGCATTAGCTGGGCAATGCAAACATTAGGATCCCAGGCAGGGGCAGGGTCCCTGAATGGAGGGTTGGTGTGAAGCAACCCCTTGAAAAACTTGGAGAATACCGGATGAGCTGAAAGGGATGAAGGTTTACCTGCTGATGAGAAAGCAGATACGGCTGCCAGGTGCACTTTTAGTGTAGCTGGTCTCAGCCCCAAGGAATTCAAATATACCATATAATCCAGAACTGTGGGCAAACCAGCAGACTCTGGGGAAATATTCTTGCCAGAGCAGTATATGGAAAATCTCTTCCATTTGGAAATATAAGTAGCCCTGGTGGAAGGCTTCCTAGAAGCCTTCAAGATATCGAGTACACCCTTGGAAATATATAGGTCAGCAAACTAACTCTTCAAGAGCCAGGCCTTGAGATTGAGAGATTTTAGATTCAGGTACCAGACCCTCCCCAGGGCACAGGTTAACAGATGTGATTCCTGGGAGACACAGGGAAGGTGGACTGCTAAGGACAAAAGGTGGATACCAGGGCTGTCTGGCTCAATCTGGAGCAATCAGAATCATCTTGCAAGGTTGAGATCTGATTTTGACTAGCACCTTGAACAGGAGAGGAAAGGGGGGAAAAGCATAGAGAAACTTCCCTTCCCAGTTGAGAAGGAAGGCATCCAGAGGGACTGAGCCCAACACTGGGGGCCTGCAGCAAAAAAGAGGAAGCTGGTAGAGGAGAATCGGCCCTGGCAACCCCATCAGGGTGCCTGCTTGGCAGGGACTTTGGGCTGAGGGGTAGAAGCAGGTCTGCTTGTACCCAGTCTGCCTCTCCCTCTAAAGAACCCCCTCTGGGCATAAGCTGAAGAGGAGGCCTGGGTTTGGTAAAAAGGCCTATGAAAAGGCCTGCCCCTGGAATGCTGCCTTTGAGGAGTGGCCTGGCTTTCCTTGGCCTGTGCACTCTTATAGGTGGTCCTATACTCATCCATTTTCTTCATGTAATTCTCCGTCTGCTCCCCAAACAGAGAATTGCCCACAACAAGAAAATCCATGGCCTTAGACAGAGTATCCTGTGACAGGGTAGTACATCTGAGCCAAGCCATTCTGCGAAGTGCCACCGATGTAGTCATGATCCTTGATGATACATCATTAGAGTCTACTGCAGCATGAAATTGCACCTTGGATGCCTCAATACCATCTGCAGCCACCTGTTCCAGCTCCCTGGCCGGGGCCTGTTTTGCTAGAGCCAGCACAGTATCCCATCTGGATTTCTGGTACCTAGCAGCATAAACCATATAATTTGCCTGTCTGAGTCCCAAAGATGCTGCCATGTATTGTTTCTTTGCCATTGCATCAATCCTCCTGGAATCCTTTTCAGGGGGGTGAGAAGCTAGGGGAATGTTTGCCTTGTGTCAGGCTGCAGGCTGCACTACCCCCACATGGCTGCATTGTTGTGTGAGGAACTCCGTATCAGAGCCTGATAATGTATACCTCTTGTCCATCCTTTTATCAACAGGAGGTATAGTGTGAGGAGTTTTTAAAATTGTTACTGTCTGTTTCTGAAAAGATTTATGCAAAGGAACAGACAGTCTCCAAGACTCTGGGACATCCATCATTTCTACATAATCAGGCTCCTCCTGGTCACCAACAGCTTCCTCAAAAGGGAGCTGGAGAGTTTCAGCAACTTTTTTTTATAGAACATAAAATGAGAAGAGGACTCGGAGAGCCTGGGAGGAGAAACCCCTGACGGTCTGTCTGGAGAGATGTCCGGTTCAATGGGCACATCCAGACGTTCAAATTCACATTCACTCTCCTCATAATCCTCTTCTCCCTCCTCCGGTTCATAAAAATCCTCAAAATCATAATCTTGAACCGGTGGAACTGGCCGAACCGAGCGCTTCCCTGATGGTGTCGGTTCGGTCGGGACCGGGGAAAGTGACTGGACAATTTGAATTGCTTCAGCTATTTCCTCAGCGGTTGGAGAGATAACTTTTGCACTAGCTGACCTCCTAGTCCTTTTTGTTGGAACCGGCTCCTCAGAGCTGGCTCTTCATTGGCCCGAGGAAGTATCGCCCTGGTCAGAGGGCACTCTCCCTCGATTCCGGTTTCAACCCGAACCGGGCAACTCATCCGGGTTAGCGGACTTTTTGGCCTCCCTTTCCCTGAGCCTACCAACTCTCTTCTCTATGGTGGCAGCAGGAAAATTTTTACAAATCTGGCAGTCTGCATTGAGGTGGTCAAACCCCAGACAATAAACACAGGTGGTGTGTGGGTCAGCCTTAGCAAAGGCTTCCCTACAGACACCACAGTGTTGAAACCCAGTGGGCTCAGTTTTCCTTTTTGGTTTCTCAGACATAGTGCAAGCCTAACCAAACTTGCCCGTTTATGGCAATCCGCCAAGCAAGACTCCCTTATCAGTTCCCAACCGTGTCATGGGTCGTGGAAAAAAACGTAATGAAATCTGTTTTTTTTTTTAGAACTGATAAGAACCGGGAACCGCACTCTAAATAAGGACTAGTAAGTTTTTAAGACAACCTGATTGGTTCAAACCGAACTGATAACCACTTACAAGTTCCACACAGAAAAGAAATGTAAAACCTATTACTTACAATACCACAGACAGAGCTTGAACCAACCGGTTGTGGTTTAATTTCGGTCAAAAACGATAAAATAATACTTTAACCGACAAAATGAACCGAGCAGAAGGAGAAATCTCCGGAGCGACTGTTCAGTGAGGCGGAGTAAAGAATCTGACAGTTTGAGTTTGAAGAACAACAGACAGAGTTTTCAACTGAGCTTGAGCTCAAAGTTCCATGCCTGGCATGGAAAGTTAACTCTTTCACCTCCGGATCAGTTCGAAGGTTGGGACTCACTGCATATGTCAATATAGCAAGACTTCATGTTGTTTGAAGCATTTTCTTAACAAGCGCCTGCAAATACTTATAAAAAAGAGCTGTAATGTTTTGCAAAATGCATTTGAAATTGAGAAAAAAAAAAGGACTCTTTTCTGTGTTTGTACTGCCATTGTAAATAGTTATGAACAACATTTTTTATTTTGCTGTTATTAATAAAACACTTATTGCGAAGTTTTCAACTGCTCCTGGATTTCCTATGCTTCCTGACCTGTGCTTCGACAACAGAGACGTAGTTGGGAAGAACTGGACTTACACCGCATGCAGGCGTCACAAAGGAGGAGAACCGACTCTTCCAAAAAGACAGGAAGATCAGATGTCATGGGATGAAGCCAAAGAGAATAGAACCCGGGCGGGAGCAGCTTAGCTTGAAGACGTTTCAGTTGGATTTAAAGGGGAAGGAAGACTGCCAACGTGTGGATAGTGCACCATATCCACATCCCTGGAAGTGCAATATTAACAGGATATATTGTCAGATTACAGAAATGTTCAATGAAAGCATTTACATACTCCAGAGAAAGTAAGCAATGTCAACAATACACTTTTAAATGACTGAATAGTTGAAATTAAAATACATTTACTTTAAAATAAATTTATTATGTGCATCATAACTGCAATTTGAAGAATTATTTCTCTTTTAATCATGCACAGAAATTTAATGCCCCTGCTTTTCGAAATCTTTTTCCAGGATTTTTCAACTTTCCCCCCTTAGTCTTCCAATCCCATATTGTGCCCTCCTCTTTTCTCCAACATACCCAAAGAAGGTTTTGTCCCCCTCCTTGCCTGCTTTGCTATCCTCTTCTTAGCAGCCTCCTTTCTTTTTTCCCCTGTCCTCGTCCTTTTGTGTCTTCCTGTACCTCCTGAATGCTCTAGTCTTCTCCTTGACCCCCAAAGCAACCTCTCCAGTGAACCAGAGAGGTCTTTTCCAGGTTTTATTTTTTCTCACCCTTGTTACACGAGTCCATGGCTTTATATACTCCACTCTTGATGGCTGCCCATAATTCCTCCACGCCCTGCACATCTCCTATCTTAAGCATTTCTTCTCTAACTACCTTCCACATTCCATGGAAATCAGCTTTCCTGAAATCCATTACCTTGGTTCTCGTCCTAACCTTCTCCCTGCCCGCTTTCACCCTGAATCTGACAGCCCTATGATCACTGGTGACAAGCTCTTCCCCCACCTCCACACTGTCCCCATTTGTGAGGACCACATCCAATGGGTTTTCACCCCTAGTGTGCTCACTGACCCTTTGCTGTAGGAATATGCCCAGCAGAGCCTCCAAGGTGCCCCTGCTCCTCGCGGAGATTACTGTCTGGGCCTCCCAGTTGATGTCCGGAAGTTTTAAGTCCCCAACTAGCAGAAGTTCCCCTTTCTGTGCCACCCTCGCTTCTGATTCTACCAGGTATCTATCCCTCTTCCTCCCCCTGCATAGGAGGCCTATAGACTACCCCAACTTGCAGGTTTTCCCCTTGTCCCCTGTCTAGGGTGACCCATATTATCCATTTCCCCCTCCTACTCCGGTCCCTCCATGGTCCCGATCCCATCCTTGACATATGCCACCCCCCCTCCTTTCCCTCCTGATCTTTCCTAAACAAGCAATACCTTGGGATCACAGTCTCCAAGGTGTGGTGCTCGTTCCACCAAGTCTCACTCACTGCTGTAATATCAAGGTTCTCCTCAGTCAGGAGGGAGAACACTTGGTTTGCTGGCCAAGGCACCTAGCTTCACCTGAGCTCTTCCTTCCAAGACTGCTTGAAAGGCAGAATAGAGAACCTTACCAGAGCAAGGGAAAAGGATTAAGACTTCTTTTGGCTAAGCAGATTTACTGTGTGGTGGTGTTTTTATTTTTTACTCACAGGGATTGCTACTGTTTGTTGCTAACATTTTATTGCTTTATTTTTCTCTGTAGCAAAGTGTTTCTTACAGCGTATATCTTCTCTGAAATTATTACAGGTGGTGCTTTACAGGTTTTACAGTTTTATCTAACATTAGGATAAGCTTTCAGGGTTACTGCATTTGTTGTTGACTGATTGTTTCTGCTCTTACCTCCTAGTTCTTTCATCCGTGGTGGTCCTTTTTCGGCAGGGGAAGGGCCCAGCCACCAACCCCCATCCCCAACCACCCCACTACACTCCTTTTAAGGGTACCACAGTTGTGACATTTCCTGTGGCAGAGCAGGAAGGGGCGGATCAGTGGGGCATCCACAAGGTGAGCTCATTTACAGGGGCACTAGTAATTTAACTTATTATAACAAGTTAAACAAAAACAAAACACAATCAAACCATTGCTTGCATTTTTTTCCTTCTAATTACCCTGACTAGGTTATAAACCCAGCAACTTATCTGGAATGGATATCATTAACTGCAGGTACTGTGGAACAATTTTCAGAAGGACAGTCTTACAGGATTTAGGACACTGTCCTACATGCTGGGCCATTGGAGATCTTAGCAGCATGGGCAGAGACTGAACGCCTCAAATTTCATATTTAAGAGGAAATACATTATAAGAACCACCGGCCATTTCCCCAGCATCCAATAGAAAAACCTCGACCGCAGAGGATAGTTGGACCAGGAGGTTGGCAGGTGGTTAGGAGGGGCAAATAGGGTGCCCCATCACTCTCTGCTTTCCAACATATTACCTCCAAAAACCATATAAACACTACAAACAGGTATTTGCCTCTATCTCTGAAATCAAACAAAGAGGCAGAAGACACTGCGGCACAGGAGCTAGTACAACAAAACTCACCCAAATCAGGAACCAAAACAAGAAAAGCAAAAATGAAATCCAAAAAATTTCTGATCATAGGAGATTCCATGATTCGGGGAGTTGATACCCATCTCCAGCCAGGGGTAATGGTCAGATGTCTCCCAGGTACATCAGCATGGAGAGACACTGACCACATTGCTAAAATTGATCACAAAGCAGGAGAAAACACTGATGTCCTAGTACACATAGAAACATAGACTTTGACGGCAGATAAGGACCGCTAGGCCCATCTAGTCTGCCCATTTCCCTACCTACAGGATAGGCCGCAGATCCTAGTTAACCAACAGCCTATTTCTTCCTACCCCCCACAAGAATTGCCTTATGTCTGTCCCATGCATTCTTGAATTCTCCCACAGTTTTAGACCCCACAACCTCCTCAGGAAGGCTGTTCCATGCATCCACTACCCTCTCTGTGAAAAATACTTCCTCACATTGCCCTGAACACCCTTCCTTCTATCTTTAAATTGTGTCCCCTTGTTCTTGCAAGTCACTTTTTCTGAATTCTGAAAGATGCTACCCTCTTGGACTTTGTTGATTCCACTGAGGTACTTAAAAGTTTCTATCATGTCCCCCCTCTCCCTTCTTTCCTCATGGGTATACATATTATGCTCCTTTAGTCTCTCCTCATACGGCTTCTCTTGCAGCCCTGCACCATTTTAGTTGCCCTCCTCTGGACTGCCTCTATCCTATGTCCTTGCGGAGATGGGGTCTCCAGAACTGGACTAGGGGACATAGGGACTGATGATCTAGCCAGCCGGTCAGTTGTGGAGACCAAGAAACACCTGACCAGGCGGGGTGACAAACTATCATCCATTTCGTCCAGCATCTCCTTCTCTGAGATCCTGCCAGTCTGGGAGGGGGCAGATGGACGGAAGGTCAGAGAAGGGGAGCTAAACACGTGGCTCAAGGGCTGGTGTCAGGAAAAAGGACACAGATTTGTAGGGAACTGGTAACAGTTCTGGGAGGCGAAAGTTCTTTAAATTTGATGGACTGCATCTGACTAAGGAGGAGTCAGAGCATTGGGGCAGAGTTTGGCGTCTTTGCAGAATATTTAAACTAGCAAATGGGGGAGGGTGCAGCACCCCATAAAGTCGAATGGGAAGACACCCCTCCCCTCAGCTAGTGGTCAAACAAGATTCAGCATGTTTGCAGTTCATTTGCATCACCAGGTAAGAAAAAAGGTTTGTCTCCCATACGGCCTTTGGGGTAATGCCAAACCTCACCCAACAACTAACACACGAAATCTGGCCAATGGAAAATCATGTACACAAATGCTCACTAGCCTGGAAATAAGATCCCAGACCTGCAGGCAATAATGTCAGAGGCTAAACTGGACATAAGTAGCAATTAGTGAGGCGTGGTTTACCAGTAACCACACTTAGGAGACTTCAGTACCTGGCTATGTATTGTTCAGAAGAGACTGAGGTGCAAAAAGTGGAGAGGGTGGCCTATGTCACTGAAAATATCAAAGCTACAGAAATTCAGAATACACATAAGAAGCCAGAAGAACTGTGGGTCACCCTGGAAACAGGAAATGGGACAGCCATAAGAACTAGGGTTGTCTACAGGCCCCCAGACCAGCGGAAGGACAGACACATTACTGTTAGAAGATATACAAAACATGACAGCTAAAGGAGAGGTTCTGATAATGGGAGACTTCAACATGCCTGATACAGATTGGTCAATACCAGCAGGAACATCTGCCAGAACTAGACACATAGTGGATTCCCTGCACAGGGAGGGCCTCAAACAACTGGTACAACAACCCGCAAGAGACAGGGCTATCCTAGATCTAGTACTGACTAACAGGAAGGGATCACAGATCTCAGGTGAAGGTCACCTGAGGGCCAGTGACCATCACATGGTATGGTTCAATTTGGCTACTACATCTAAATCATCCCATTCAAGGCAAAATATGGGACTTCAGAGGAGCTGACTTTGATAAGATGGCCAACAGAGTTAAGCTAGCCCTGGCAAAAAGAAACACAGGTGAGGGTACAGGCAAAGTGGGCAAGCATTAAGGATGCAATACAGAAGCAACATCCCATTGTGTTAGACAGAAAAGGAAGTGCAAAGAAAAGAACCACTTTGGTTCTCAAATACAGTAGCAGAAAGGGTCAGAGCCAAAGGCTGGCCTTCCAGGAAATATAAGGGAACACAGCGGGATGAAGATAGGGAGGCATACCAAACTGCCCTAAGGGAAGGCAGTAAGGCAGGCAAAGTCCCAAACTGAGGAAACACTAGCACGAACAGTAAAAGAAGGTGACAAGACTTTCTATAGATACATTAGTGAAAGGAGAAAGTCCAGAGGGAGTATTGCTAAGCTTAATGGAGAAAAGGGAGCATGTGAGGAGAAGGACCATGTAAAAGCATCTACCCTAAATAGCTACTTTTGTCTCAGTATTTACTGAAGAGAAGGTAGGACAGGGCCCACAGCTCAGCACCATGGACACAGGGAAGGAGGTGAGCTTTTCTCCCTTCACAAAAGAAAGGGTCCTACAACAGTTTGCTAAGCTCAGGGTTGGATAAGGCAGCAGGGACCCGGATGAAACACATCCCAGGAGTACTTAAAGCTAAAGGTGGAACTAGCAGAGCCATTAGCAGAACTGTTTAGTGAGTCTCTGAGCACAGGAGAGGTCCCAGAAGACTGGAAGGGCTCATGTGATCCCGCTCACAAGAGTGGTAGCAGGGAGGAGGCAGTACTACAGACCAGTCAGTCTTACCTCAGTAGTGGGCAAGATTATGGAGGCACTCCTCAAGGAAAGGATAGTGCAACACCTGGAATCCATAGGGCACAGGATCCAAGACAGCATGGGTTTACAAAAGGAAGGTCCTGTCAAACTAATCTCATAGATTTCTTTGACTGGGTAACAGAGTGGTGGACCAAGGGGCAGTTAATGTTGCCTACCTTGACTTCAGCAAAGCTTTTGACACTGTTCCATAGAAGATTGATAAATAAGCTGGGTAGGCTGGGTGGGTCAGAAGTTGGTCAACTGGGTGGCAAACTGGTTGGCAGACAGAAAACAGAGAGTGGTGGTAAATGGTATAGTCAGAAGAGATGCAAATCACAAGTGAGGTACCTCAGGGATCAGTCCTGGGGCCAGTCCTCTTCAACATCTTCATTAGTGACCTTGCAGATGGACTAGAGGGTAAAGCTTGTCTGTTTGCAGATGACACCAAGATCTGCAACAGAGTAGATGATCCAGATGGGGTGGGCAGAATGAGAAGAGATCTGGATAAACTAGCAAAATGGTCAGAAGAGTGGCAACTGGGATTTAATGCAAAGAAGTGCAAGATCATGCACATAGGGAAGAGAAGAAAAAATTACTCACCTTAGTAATGTTGTTTTTTCTAATGGAGTCTTGCTATATTATGACATATGCAGTTTGTCTCAGCCTTAGAACTGCTCCGGAGGTGAAACAGTTAACTTCCATGCCAGGCATGGAATCTTGAGCGCGAGCTCGGTTGAAAAAACTCTGTCTGTTGATCTTCAAACTTAAACTGTCAGATCTTTACGAGCAAAAGCTCACTAGAATTCTGTGTGGAAGCTGTAAACCTACACTAGCCAAGTGGCCACTTAAAATATTAACACATTTTTTGGTCCCAAAACCAAGACTCAAGTCAGGGGACCCAAAAAATAAATCAAATACAACACCCCAACAAGGAGGGTGAAAACACAAAGTGGGCATCACTAAGTGCCAACACTGCACTTCCACCCACATCCCAAAAGAAGAGGTTCTGAGAGGGGCAGGCTGGGGGAGGTCATAATATGCAAGACTCCATTAGAAGAAACAACATTACTAAGGTGAGTAATTTTTCTTCAAACAACATGAATCTTGCTATATTATAGTCATCTCTGAACTACACAGCAGGACCTCCATGGAGAGGGACAGAACCTACTTGGAAAATAGGCTCTGAAGCACAGCTGTGCCAAACCCGAACATCACTCCTTGCCTGGATGTCCAGAGGTAATGCTTGGTGAGAAGTGTGTACTGTTTTCCAGGTAGCTGCTTGACATATCTCTAAGATAGGATGTCCCTAGCAGCAGCTAGGGGCACAGCTGTACCTCTGGTAGAGTGAGCCCTCAGGCCTGAGGGAATCTTACCCAATTTTTGATAACAAAATTGGATACAAGAGACAATCCACCTGGCAATAGATCTTTAGTGCAGGGTTTCCTTTACCAACCTCACATAGTGAGGAACAGTTGGAGGGGTCAAACCTATGACCCTTAGTGCAGCTCTATGTAGTAACTAAGGGCTCTCTTACATCTAAACTGTGCAGCCTCCTCTCGCCAGAGGAGAATGGTCAGTGAAATGCGCTGGAAGAGAGATATAGATTGATTAAGGTGGAAATCTGAAACCACCTTAGGCAAGAACTTCCTCTTAGTCCTGAGGACTACCTTATCTCTGTGAAGGAGATAAAATCAGACTCCACTGACAAAGCTTGAATTCACTTATCGCCTGGCAGAAGTGATGGCTACTAGAAACAGTTTTCCAAGTCAAGTACTTAAGCTCTGCTGAAAACAAAAGGGCTCAAAGGGGTTGCATTAGCTGAGCAATGCAAACATTAAGATCCCAGGCACCAGCAGGTCCCTGAATGGAGGGTTGGTGTGAAGCAATCCCTTGAAAAACTTGGAGAATACAGGGTGAGCAGAAAGAGAAGAGGGCTTTACTGCTGAAATAAAAGCAGAGACAGCTGCCAAATGCACTTTCAGGGTAGCTGGCCTTAGCCCCAAAGTATTTAAATGGACCATATAATTCAGGACTGTGGGCAAATCAGCAAATTCTGGGGAAATATGCTTTCCAGAACACCATATGGAAAACCATTTCCATTTAGAATTATAAGCAGCCCTGGTGGAAGGCTTCCTAGAAGCCTTCAAGATATCGAGTACACCTTGAGAAAGGTGTAGGTCAGCAAACTCTAACTCTTCAAGAGCCAGGCCTTGAGGTTGAGGGATTTGAGATTCGGATACCAGACTCTCCCCTAGGCACAGGTTAACAGATTGTGATTCCTGGGAAGACACAGGGGAAGGTGGACTGCTAAGGACAGAAGGTACCAGGGCTGTTTGGCCCAATCTGGAGCAATCAGAATCACCTTGCAAGGTTGAGATCTGATTTGACTACCTTGAACAAAAGAGGAAAGGGGAAGGCATAGAGGAACTTACCTTCCCAGTCGAGAAGGAAGGCATCCAGAGGACTGAGCCCAACACTGGGGCCTGCAACAAAAAGCGGAAGTTGGTGATTGTCTGGGGCTAAAAAGATCTATCTGAGGGTGCCCCATCTGGCAAATACTGACTCCAGTACTAGGGATCAAGAGACCATTCGTGATGGCCCTGGGAAATCCTGCTGAGAGCATCAGCCAGAACATTGTCCTTGCCTGGGAGGTGAACTGCCATGAGGGAAGCGTTCAGGGAGTAAGCCAGAGACCACAACTTCATTGCCTCGGTGCACAAGGCCGAAGACCGAGTGCCCCCTTGCTTGTTGATGTACCACATTGTAGTGGTGTTGTCTGTTCTGACTAGTACCACTTTGTTCTGAACAGATGCAGAAAAAACCTGAAGTGCTAGAAAAACAGCTCTGAGTTCCAACAGATTGATGTGGAGCAAAGATTCCTGCGGGGACCACAACCCCTGGGTGGTGAGGTCGCCCATGTGAGCTCCCCACCCCAAGAGGGACGCATCTGTAGTAAGGGTCAGGGAGTGAGATTGAGGGATGAAAGGAACCCCCTGTCTCAGGTTGCTCTGCTCCTGCCACCACTGCAGGGCCTGGATCAAGGTTCGAGTTACTGGGATCAATTTGGTTAAAGGATCTCTCCTTTGAGACCAGAATGCTCTCAAATGGAACTGAATGTCCCTCATCTGAAATCTTGCTCCTTGCACTACAGCTGTGGAAGCAGCCATGTGCCTAGGAGCTGAGAAGTGCCTTGCTGGTCGAGAGCCTGCAGAGTGAGGAAGAGCCAGAGCTACCAGGGTCTTTACTCTTTCTAGGCGAGAGAAGCTCCGGCCTGTTTTGTGTCCAGTTCTGCGCCTATGAAGGTGAGTAGTTGAACAGGCTCTAGAACTGACTTTGGAAGATTGAGAAGAAAACCTAGAGATGTAAGCAGCTGCTGGGTAACCTGGAGGTGTAATCTGACTTGGTCTGGAGACTGACCCACTATGAGCCAGTCGTCCAGGTAAGGAAAGATGACAATCTTTTGCCTTCTTAAGTGAGCAACTGCTACTGCCAGGCATTTTGTGAATACCCTTGGGGCAGAGGTAAGGCCGAAGGGCATTGCTCTGAACTGGTAATGGCCTGAGGGCAGTTCGAGATCTGAGGTACTTTCGGTGGGAGCTTCTTGTAAGAACATGGAAGTAGGCATCCTTGAAGTCCAGGGACACTAGCCATCCCCTGGCTTTAGGAAGGTAAATAATTCCAGAGTCATCATTTTGAATTTTGGTTTTAAAGGTGCTTGTTTAGGTACCTGAGATCCAGGACGGGCCACCATTCTCCTCTCTTTTTTGGGGTGAGGAAGTACCTGGAGTACAGTCCTTTGCCCTGGTGTAGAGGAGGAACCCTTTCTACAGCTCTGAGAGCCAGAGGGTTGAGACTTCTGTTTCCAAAGCGAGAGCCTCTAATGAATTTGCAGGTGGAAAGGATCTGGTTCTCATCTTTGGAAATTTTTTGAAGCTGAGAACCAGTCCCTGGCTTACTACTTCCAGGACCACTTGTCTGATGTTAAAGACTCCCAGTCCTGGGCAGTAAGCCAGCCTGCCCCTACAGGTAATGGAGGAATCGGCCCTGGGCATCCCATCAGGGTGCCTGTTTGGCAGGTGCTTTAAGCTGAGGGGTGGGAGCAAGCCTGCTCGTACCCCATCTGCCTCTCCCTCTGAAGAATCCCCTCTGGGCATAAGCTGAAGAGGAGGCCTGGGCTTGGTAAAAAGGCCTGTGAAAAGGCTTGCCCCTGCCCTTGGAAAGCTGCCTTTGAGGAGTGGCTTGCCTCTCTTTGGCCTGAGCACTCCTATAAGTGGTCCTATACTCATCCATTTTCTTCATGTAATTCTCTGTCTGCTCCCCAAACAAAGAATTACCCACAACAGGAAAATCCATGGCCTTAGCCTGGGTATCCTGTGACAGGCTAGTACATCTAAGCCAAGCCATTCTGCGAAGTGCCACAGATGTAGCCATGACTCTTGAAGATACATCATTAGAGTCCACTGCAGCATGGAATTGCACGTTGGATACCTCAATACCATCAGCAGCCACCTGCTCCAGCTCCTTGGCAAGCTGGCCAGGGACCTGTTTTGCTAAAGCCATAACAATATCCCATCTGGATTTCTGGTATCTTGCAACATAGGCCATATAATTCGCCTGTCTGAGTCCCAAGGATGCTGCCATGTATCGTTTCTTTGCCATGGCATCAATCCTCCTGGAGTCCTTGTCAGGGGGGTGTGAAGCAAGGAGATATTTGCCTTATCACAGGCTGCAGCCTGCACCACCCAACATGGCTGCATTGTTCTGAAAGGAACTCCGTATCAGAACCTGACAATGTTTACCTCTTGTCCATTCTTTTATCCACAGGAGGTATAGTGTTAGGAGCTTTTAAAATTTTATCAGTCTATTTCCTAAAAGATTTATGCAAAGGAATAGACAATCTCCTGAGACTCTGGGATATCCATCATTTCCACATAGTCAGGCTCCTCCTGTTCATCCACAGCTTCTTCCAAAGGAAGCTGGAGGTTTCAACAACTTTTTATAAAACATAAAATAAGAAGGGGACTCAGAAAGCCTAGGGGGAGACACTCCTGAAGGTCTGTCTGGGGAGATGTCCGGTTCAATGGGCACATCCAGACTTTCAAAATCACATTCACTCTTCATAATCCTCCTCCCCCTCCTCCGGTTCATAAAACTCTATATCATATTCCTGAACCGGTGGAACCGACCGCTTACCTGTTGGTGCCGGTTCGGTCGGAACTGGGGAAAGCGACTGGACAATTTGGATCGCTTTGGCTATCTCTGCAGTGGTTGGAGAAAAATTTTGGCTCCACACCTGCTGATTTTCTAGTCCTGTTTGTTGGAACTGGCTCCTCTGAGTCAGCTCTCCGTTTGCCTGAGGAAGTCTCGCCCAGGTCAGAGGGCACTCCCTCCGGTTCGGTTGGCACCGAACCAGGCTGGCCATCCGGGTCAGTGGACTTCTTGGCCTCTCGTTCCCTGAGCCTATCAACTCTCTTATCCAGGGTAGCTGCAGGGAAATTCTTGCAAATCTGGCAGTCTGCATTGAGGTGGTCCAACCCCAGACAATAAACACATGTGGTGTGTGGGTCAGCCTTGGCAAAGGCTTCCCCACAGACACTACAGTGCTGAAACCCAGTGGGCCCGGTTTTTCTTTTGGGTTTCTCAGCCATAATGCCAGCCTAACCAAAAACTTGCCCTTTTCCGGCAAATTGCCAAGCAAGACACCCTTATCGGTTCCCAACCGTGTCACGGGTCGTGGAAAAAACCATAATGAAATCCGTTTTTTTTAGAACCGATAAGAACCGGGAACCGCACTCTAAATGCAATTTATTAAGTTTAAACAAACAACCTGATCGGTTCAAACCGAACCGATAACGTTTGCAAGTTCCACACAGAGGAAAGTAAAACCTATCCGTTACGTACGATACCACAGACAGAGCTTGAACTGACGGTTCACGGTTAAAATAAGACAAATCGGTTTAAAAAACCAAGAAATTACAGTTTTTAACGAGAAATGAACGAGCAGAAGGAGAAATCTCGGGCGACTGTTCAGTGAGGAGGTAAAGAATACGACAGTTTAAGTTTGAAGATCAACAGACAGTTTTTTCAACCGGGACCGCGCTCAAGATTCCATGCCTGGCATGAAGTTAACTCTTTCACCTCCGGAGCAGTTCTAAGACAGAACAAACTGCATATGTCATAATATATCAAGACTTTCATGTTGTTTGAAACCCTGAAGCCACCTATAGGCTGGGAGGGGAGTTGCTAGCAGTCACAAAGGAAGAAAGAGACTTGGGCATCATCATCATTACTGATGACCTGAAATCATCCAAGCAGACCTCTAAAGCAGTAGGTAAGGCTAGGTGGGGTGTTAGGGTGTATTAGTAGAGGTATCACAAGTCGTAGAGGAGGTAATAATCCTTCTTTACAAGACACTGGTTGGAAGCCCCATCTGGAGTACTGCGTGCAGTATTGGAGCCACACCTTCACAAGGACATTAAGCAAATTGAAGCAGTCCAGAGAAGAGCAGCCAAAATGGTGCAGGGACTGCATCAGAAGACATATGAGGACAGATTAACAGAGCTCAATATGTATACCCTTGAGCAAAGGAGGGAGAGAGGCGATATGATTGAGGCATTCAAACACCATAAGGGCATTAACAAGGTGAAAGAGTCTAACATGTCTAAATATAAGAAAAATAGCAGGACAAGAGGACACAGCATGAGATTAGAGGAGGGCCGATTAAGGAGAAATGTGAGGAAATTCTTTTTCACAGAAAGGGTGGTGGATGTATAGAATGGCCTACCTCAAGAAGTGGTGGCTATGAATACAGCGCAGGGCTTCAAACAGGCATGGGATAGGCATAAGGGAGCAATACAAATGAGTATGAATAGATAGGCCACTGACAGAGCAAAGGCCGATGGCACATTTATAAGGTAGACAAAGAAATGGGCAGACTGGATGGGCCTTGCGGTCCTTATCTGCAAATCAACTTCTATGTTTCTATGTCATAGTGGCCTCAGTTCTCCATTTTGTTCCCGGCTCCTGGCATTTGCAACAGAGCCCTCAAACATATATCCCCATCCCGTCTTCCCCTGCTGCTAAGTGTTCCCTTGATGAGTGTTGTGGCATGGGGAGGGGCTGATAGCCTCCCTGCTTTGCCTCTGTAAGGATGGCCCTGTGCTTAGCTCCCCAATCTAGTTTAACTTGAACTCTCTTGCCATGAAATCCCCAGTTTACTTTTTTAGTGCAGCTGCCCTGCAGAGCTCAGATGAAGCCTGTCTTGGACATCAGCCTCCTCCCATGTAGACCCACAGTCACCTACACCAAACCTCATCCAACTGCACTAACCTTCTAGCCAACTGTTGAATGTCCTTACAGTTTCCTTTCTGGGTGTGCTTGCTCTTGGTACTGGCAGCACCTCAGAGAGGAAATACAGTGTTGCTCCTACAGTAAGTACCTAGCGACTTCCTCAAACCTTGCATGTACATCCATCAGACTTTTCCATCAAGTCATTTGTGCCCAGGTGAAACAACAGGCGTGTCCTTTCATCCTGTTGCTTACCCCAGGAGGAATATGATGCCTCACCTCCAGCGCCATCATCCCTGGCATGCACTGTACCCATACTGCACTGTTATTTGCTCCTTTCCTTCCCCATTTCAGCCCCTTAACTATTGAGTCCCCCAAGAGTGCCACCCTACTGCCCCCTGTGTCCTGGGTGTCCTTTTGGCCTCCAGCCTTGCATCACGGGGTTTGGCTCCCTTTGGCCTCCCCCTCATGACTTGGTTGTTTCTCCTGCTTGTCATTTGTTCCCTCTTTCCTAACCTATCATGATGTTTACCAACACCTAGCATCATTCCTTCTTCGGCCTCTCCCTTTAACTTTTCCACTGACCCCTCCCCCCATACATCTTCAACCCTTGCACTTCTGCCTGCTTCTTCCATCCCTGCAACCCCCCACCCCCAAAATCACCGTTTGAGCATGAACAAACTTCACCTGGCCAGTCAATCTGCTCCTGGCCCTCCCGTCTGCATCACTGTATCTGGTCTTGCCAACTGTGCTTGACCCCCTCCCCCAACTGTTCCTATCCACCCATCCTTGCAGAAGGTTTTGAGCACCATACCCCACTTGGGGAAGTCTTCCTCCTCACCACCTGCCCTGTCTGCACATTCCCCTTCCACTGCACCCTGCCCGACACATGCTCCAGCCTCCTACTGCAGCTCCTTTCCTGCAGGGATCCCTCACTTTCAGTCTCCCCAGAGCTCAACCCCATCTCTTCTAGTGCTTCCTTCCTGTCCCTTTTCTTATGCCACAGTTGCCCTGGTGCCACCTTCTGGTGTGTCCCTAATGTGCCAGTCCCTCCTCCACCCTTTCCCTGCATGGGATGTGCCCTCCTCCTGCCCCCCTTCCATTTCACCTGAGATCTTTCCCCTATGTCTCCAAGCCACTGACCCCCTCTGATGGCCCCTGACAGACCCCATCCAGCCCAATGTCCTCGACTAGAATACCTGGGAAGCTGCAGACGACTATTTTTTTACTTCTACCCACTGGCCCATTCTCTTCCTCCTGAGTTTCCCTTCTTTCTAGGCATCCTTCTGTCATTCCCTCCTCCTGATCCAGCTGACCTTTATTCTCTAGCTACAGGAGTAATTTTTGTGCCTCTGACCTTCCTGCTGTCTATTCCCACGGACCCCTGTCCTCCTGTCCCTGGCATCCTTGTCCCAACCCTGGACTTGCTTCTGTCCGTGACCACCTCTGGTCTATCCTCTGGAACCTCCTCCATCCTCTCCCTCCCAAGCATTTGACTAAGCAGTATATCTGATTTTCCAGGGATTGACTCAGTCCTTACCACTCCTTTGATTTATACTGTCCTTGTCTCTCTACTCCTGTTTCCCAGCTTCCTCCCATTTAGCCCACGTCATGCACCACTTTCTCCCTCAACTCGTGAGCTGCTTACACATCATACATCCCCCATCCTCCAAGCCCAATCATGGGTGCAGTCTGTTGAATTCAAGTCACATTTGGTACAGTATTTGTAATACTTTACATGCTGATCCAGAAACAGCAACCTACCTTTTGAAGGACTCAAGTGTTTTCTCCAACTGTTTCTGTTTGCTCTTATCAGGAGCTGCAGCAATTACATTAGCTTCAAGCTCTTTAAGCTGAACTTTCAGAGAACTTCTTGCTCTGACAAGCTCTATGGAAGAAAGCAGGATCATTAGGGCTCTTAGTTCTCTATAGCACTTCAGCTGTTGGTTTTGCATTAAGTCTCCTAAACAAACCAGTGCAGAACTGCTGTGGTAGTTTCTGTCTAGCCAATGGTCAGGTTTATGTGTCATCATCAATAAAAAAAACCATGTAGATGCTGGGGAGGAGCCAAAGGTTAGCAGAGGCACAGAAAGAACATGATTGGCAGTGGAGAACATCAAGCAGTCTGCAGATAAGTGCAGTAGCACTTAAGCTCAATATGTCATTGGCTTCCAGCAAATACGCACCAGGTTGGAGGTGCTAGAAAAAGTCCAGAGTGCAAACACTGGAATATCGGCTCTACTGGAGGAGGCTGAAGGTGACTGTACAGTCCTTTTCTTAAAGAACTTGCCGAAGGAGCAATCTCAAGGACAACTGGACCAGCTGCCAAGGAATAAAACCTACAGTAAGACCAAGAGGAAAAAACACCCTGCATGCTGCTAGCTGTTACCGACAATGCTGGAACTCCAGACAAGATTTAAACCTGCCCAGACAAGAGCAGCTACAGGAGGGAGCTACAATTCTCCTGATTCCCAGATACAGGTTACAGCGAACCATGAAATGAAAAAGAAGTCTGAGTTAGCAGCATGTTAAAGACTTGGAAATAACACATAATGCTATTCCCAGCAAAACTAATAATTCACGACAGAAAAGACAGACAGGTTATTCACCTGTAACCGCTATCCTAGAAGTGGTATACAGTTCACATCACACACCAGCAGTTTCAATTGAACAGGTTTTCAGTCAGACAATCTTTTCGAACATATGAAAAATGCCAGCAGATACAGGCCATAAGGTCTATCGAGTGCACAGCTCATCAGTTAATTACTCTGCAGCTGCCCGCCCCAACCATGTCCAACCCACTCTAAAAACTGTCCACCGACTTTTAGGTAACCACCTCCTCTGGTAGGGTGTTGCACCCAGCCACTGTCTTTTTCATGACGTGTCTTCTCATTTCCCTCCTGAGCTTTCTACCCTCCAACTTCAGGCTGTGCCCCCTAGTTTCTCTCCCTTCTTTTAATCTAAAATTCCCCTATGTGCTACGCCTACTTGTGCTCTTTGTGGCAACCTAGCCACTGCCAATCATATCTGCAGACATGTTTTGTTATATTTTTGTGTAAGTGTAAATGCCACAAAATGACAGTTAATGAAAGGGTCACAGAGAGAGAGAGAGAGAGAGAGAGAGAGGGAGAGAGACTGGATTTTTCAAATATTTGACCTTCCTCCATGACCTGAGGGTGAAGCTTGCTGGGCAGGAAGCCAAATTACTTCAAAGGTTGCTCAGCAAGGATGTGCCAGAAAACCATCGCCTGTCGTAAACCTTTGCACTTCAAAGACAGGATGCTAGGGAAACCAAGGTTTAGGAAATAGCCCTTCTTGACAAACTGGTGTAAATTATCTTACCAGTAAGGCACTGGGACATCAAAAAGGCGGCCAGGAAATTGGACTGGGGAAATAGGTACAATAATTCCCTCAAGTTTGGAAGAGCAAGAGCGACATCTACTGCCCCCCCCCCCAAGGCCAACAGCTGACAAAGGGCAGTGTGACAGACGGGGGGGGGATGCCTATTGGGGCGTCAATCAGAAGCTCAGTGCATTCTGTCACAGCATTTGGACACTCTTCAGACACACAAGAAGCAAGACTGCTACAGAAGGACTGAAACCTTTGAAAAACATTTACTTTACTGGACTTCAATTCACTACGAACTTAAAATAGAACTTTAGGTAACAGTTATAGGGTGTTTTTCAAGTATATTTTCCGCTTTAATTTGCATTTTTTCAAATTTTCAACATCTTTCAGTTACAACTTATGATAATTATTTTAGTAAAAAATGAAAATACGCACCTATCGTTATTCTTTACCATTCATCACCGGTGGGTGACTGGCCGTAGACAAGCACCCGACGGGAGTTTTTTTCCCCCTAGAAGGGAGGAGCTGGCGCTGCCCATGAGGCCGATGTACTGCATGGCGCTCATGGGTTGGCCAGTAATGGCCGTTGGCTCCTCCCCCACTTCAGTTCTGCATGCAGGAGAGACAAAGGAAAAGACAGAATAGAGAAAAATGAGGGCGGGGCAAGGGAACCAGAGGAACAGTAAAAGGAAAGGATATAAACTGCAAAAGGAATAGGCTGACCAGAGGAGTATCTAGGAGGGAAGGGGCTGAAAAAGCCCCAATCTTTGGATGGCCACTAAGGGCAGGAAAGGGAGGGGGAGGGAGAGAGAGCATACTAGGAAAAAGGGAAGGAGAGGAGGGACCAACGTCCACACAGAGCTTGCAATCAGTAGTGCCTCCAGGGAGGCAACAGCCTACCACCTGGGCAGTTTCCGAGGCAGAACTCTGCTTTACTGAATCTTGTAGGAGATGGAATCCCTCCATCCAGCCCCTATACCCTGAGGGTGGAAACCACCAATCGGTGAGGATCCCCCTTCCCCCCGTTACCGTTTTCCAGGAAGAACCCACAGGGTTCAGGGGGTGAAGGGATCCCACCCATTAGACAGGAAAAGGAGGGGAAATAATAATAATAGGAAGGAGCAGAGGGGAGTTCCCACAACCCCAGACCCCCTCCATCCCAGGGGACCCAGAGAGTCAGCACACCTGAAGGGTGGGGGCCTGTTGCATAATAGGCCTGTACCCATTTATGGGGTTCATACTGTATCGCTATAATGTACTTTAGAATAAGACATTGTCTCTTTAAAGTTTTAGGACTGAAACTACAAAATAGCCTTAATTGTTATAATGGCAAGGTGGATGGTATGTCTCAAGATAAGGAAACAGGTATATAGCCCAGGAAGGCATAAAATATCCCACTGTAGCTTTCCATTACAGAAAAAAGTAACATAATGACCTAGGGGTCAGGGGTCAAGCAAATGCATGGACCAGATGTGACTGGGGTTGACATGGAACCTGTCGTGGAACCACAGTGACACCTACATGGAAAAGGTACACTGTTGCACCCCATCACAGTGTGGGTGTAGCTTGAAGATGACAAGCTTGTATGTATAAGACACACATTTTGAACTCAGAGCAGTTGAGAAACAGTTTAGCTACGGGTCAGGTAGACTGTCCAGCTGGCATATACTTGAAGATGGAAAAAATCTCTAAACCCAGACCTGAGTGTGTGGAAACTGTGACTTTTCACATACTGAACACAAAATTCTGATTTTAAGTCAGAAATTTGGAAACCAAAATTTTTTTTTTCACCAAGGAAGCATATGAAGACTTTTTAAAAGGACATGCAGAGGAACAAACTTGGGATCCAAAATTGCTACAAGATGTTGCTTCAATGTTGCAGTGTCAGTGGCTCAGTAGGTAGCACACTTGCCTCTGAGGCCGGGAGATCAGAGGGCTGTGGGTTCAGTTCCCACATCTGGCACTTGGGTTAATATCCCAGTACTGACACTGTAATGCAGCATGAGAGGGATGCTGCATTTCTGAGGTGCCGTCTTTCGGATGAGACGTTAAACCGAGGTCCCATCTGCCTGGATTGGTGGTAGTTCAGGTGGATGTTAAAGATCCCATGGCACTTATCGAAAAGAGTAGGGAAATTTTTTTTTTTTTTTATTGAAATCAAAAGCATTTACACAGGTATTCATATAGACCAAAATAAAGAAAAATAAATTCAACTGTAATATAAATAAACAGCTCCATTGGACACTTTAAGACATTTCAAACTCAACAGAAGGTGACACTTATGCTCTCCCAAAGTAACTAAATACTAAAACCTGATAATGTCAAGCAAAATGTAACAGTTCCTAATAAAAGGCTATCTAAGTATAGTAGAAATAACTCAAGTCAACAAGTACTGGACTGTGTAATAATGTATAAGAGATAAAACAATCACCTCCTTTTTTTTTTTTTTAAAAAATCTGAAAGAAGACCATTGCTTAACCAATTCATTTGTAGTATCACAATGGAAATCAGTAATCAACCACTTCTGAAATTCCTTTACAATAATAAAATACAGCTCCAAAGCCGGGATATTCTGTTGTTGCAAAACTAAGCGACATCTACATATCCAGATCCAGTATACAAAAAAGCACATACAATCCTAAATATGCAAATGTGCTTCTGAGCAAAATAGGAATTAGGAATGCCATAAAATAACAGAGATGGGCGGAGGTATAGGTATCCCAATTTTCCATCTGTTTTGACAACATCCCAGAATTGGATGATAAACGGACAGGAAAAATATAAATGATCCATTGTTTCTATAACATTAGGACAACTTTCCTAGGACAATATCTCTCTTGAAGTGATTTATGTTTCTGATTCCCTTTAATATTGATTTTCTAGTGTACACCTAACCAAATTGTATCCCACATAGATTCAGGGATATGGGTCAGTAATATCTATGAATATAAACTTTTGTTGGGCGCTAGTAAAATGGGAAAAGGTTAGACCTGAAACTGTGTTATCAATAATTCATCATATAAATGCCGTCTAGAAAAGGTCTGGGCCACTGAATAGCCAATATCCCATTTAATTACCGTATCAAAACCTCCTCCCACCTCTTCACAAGCCTAGGACGCCTTTTATTCTTGTGAAAAAATAATCCCTTATCCCATTCTGACAAAATTCCTTTGAGTATCGGAGAACCCATTTAATCCATTGTTTAGTAGAATTTTTATATCGGGACTAAATTCATGTAAAAAGATCGTGAAGTAAAATAATATAGGGTTCAGCATATTTACACCGCCATCTTTGACTCGTTTGTGAGTACCGACCTTTTGATTGGATTCAATCTGCTCCCCAGAAACAAGTGAAAAACAGTCTGGATAAAGGCGCTGAATTTCTTGGTACCAGAAAAACAGCACTAAGATATATAAATATCGGGGCCAGAAAGGACTTAATCAAGTAAACCCTTTTTTTCCCCACTTTCCATTTATTCCATCTACTAACCATGTCATTCCCTACTGATAACAGTCTAGACCAATTGTATTCAGCCATTGCTTTGCACGCAAAATAAAGCCCAAATTTTGTAAGGGTCTACAGCCACCTCACAACCACCAACCATCCTAGAATCCTCTGGAAACCTGCTAAGGCCAGACATTTAGTTTCCCAATATTTAAGGTGGCTCCTGAAATTTTCCCCACTACTTGAATTAAGCGGAGAGCAGTGAGCAGAGACTGTGGATCCTGAATAATCAAACACATATCATCAGCATATGCAAGTACTTTGTCCCTGATGAAAAGCCCCGATATGTCCAAAATATTCGGGGACCTTTGTAATAATCTCATGACAGGGTCAATAAAAAAAACATAAAGGAGTGGGCTCAAAGGACACCCTTGACGCACCCCCCTAAGTACTGGAATTTTCGGACCCATCCAGCCATTCTCAAGGGATTACATACGCTAGGCCGTAGCAAATTTTCAGCCAGTCCACAAAAATCTTGTGGGATCCCATAAGCCAATAGGCAATCCCATAAATAGGAGTGGGACACCTATCAAGCGCTTTAGCCTGGTCTAGGCTGACAAGAAAACCTAGATCGCTCCCATCCTGATGTCTACCATCACCCTCCACTATTTCCCTAAGCAGTAATAAAGCATCAGTGATACTCGTCCTGGAACGGAACAAAATTGAGATGGGTTAATCAGTACATCCATAACTGAACCCAGTCTATTCCCCAACAGTTTAGCAAATACTTTAAAATCAGTATTCAGCAAAGTGAGGGGCCTCCAATTAGTCAAATTAGTAGAATCACCTGATTTAAACAGAAAAAACAACAAGCCCTCATACATTTGATTTGGTAAACAACATTCCTTCTGAAAAAATCTAAAGACTTCTAATATTTCTAGTGGAATTATCTCCCATAAGAAATGATACAATTCAGCAGGTAACCCATCTGAACCAGGTGAAATCCCCGTTCGAAGATTTTTAAACACCCTATCAATTCTGACTTAGAAAAGGGGCAGTCAAAGCATCGCATAAATCTGGTGAAAGTTGAGGTAGAGCTGCTGCATGAAGTAATTGCGTAGTATATGGTGAGTGTACCACTGGAGAACCAAACATATCTGTTACGTGCTGTACAATAATATTCATAATGGAAACATTATCGGTAGCTAAAGTACCCTGGGGAGTCATTAGGCCTGATATCAATTTTCTCTCCCGTCTATTTTGGCAACTAACATACGGATTAATACTTTCTGCCTTCCCATGAGTACCAAAGGATTGTTCCAGTTGAAGAGAACATAGCCTGTCATATTGGAAAGATTTCATTTTCTGTTTTATAAAACTAATTTCTCCACTAAGGTCCAACCCTCCCATACTCTGACTCGACAGCAATTCTCCCAGTTTATTTCTAAAAGCTAGATAATCCCTATATTTCGTTCTGGCCTGAACCCTCCCCTGCAACTGAAGGAATTGGATAACAATATTTTTTAAATCTCCCCACCATGCTCCCATATCCTCATAAAGAAAAATTGTCGAGGCCTTATCTTCCACCAGAGACTTGAGGCCTGACAAAATAATCGGATCTGCTAATAATGAGACATTTAATCTCCAAAACCCCAATCCTGGTCCCCTAACAGAGTAATGCAATACTAATCCCAATCAACATGTGATCGGAAGTTTCTATGGGAATAATAAATCGTTTTGAAATATCTAAATTATGCTTCAAAAATAAAAATCTATCCTAGAAAAAGCTTTCCTTTATAAAAGGTTGCTTTCACCTCTTCGACATATCGGTTTGAAAGTCTTTCAGACCAGCTTGCAAAACTACAGATTTCAAAAATTTTTATCACAATATTGTTTTCCCTTTTCCCCTGGATTTGGAAGTTTATATTAAAGTCACCCCCAAAAATCTGTCTACTGGTAAATAAATGCAGGTTGGATTTTAGTTAAAGATCAATCCTTGAAGCTTTGGATTGTGGGCCATAAATGGTAATCAATCTACAAGACAATGTATTGATAACCACATCCAACAGTAAGGCCCTACCAGGTTCAATGTCCACTAGGCGTAAAACCTGTACATCGGTGAAACGAAAACAAAAACCTACCCCACAACAGGCTTCCGAGCCTATCGACCACACCGAAGTACCCCACCACCAATCCTTGGAAGCTTGAGATGTTTCCGCTAAAGTATGAAATCTAGTGTCCTGTAGCATAAAAACATCAAACTCCAAATCACTTAATATACCGAAAGTTGTTCTACGTTTATAGAACGATTTAATGCTGTTAACATTTAAACACGCCACCCTCAGGTTCATGAAATCAAGGAGGTTTGTTTAAATGTTTCCTAGTAGACCTGGTTACACGCTTCTGTACTGACTGATCTAACGGGGGTTGCAATATCGATTCAGATAGGCCCTGACTAGAAACCTGGGAAATTCTCTATGGGACTCTCCTTATCTAGCAGCTCTCCCCATGAGGAAAAGGCTGAAAATCTGTTAGTAAGGGTGGTGGAGAAAGAGTTAGCTGTGATTGCCTTTGATCTGAGCCAGCCTCTTTAGAAGAGGTGGGATTAGCAGCCTGAGAACCTTCTACAGTAAGAAAACCTGTCTCTCCAGCCTCATCAAGAGGTAAGGACAAATGGACCGGATCTTGTGCAGGTGAAACCTGCGGATTATAAAAGAAGCGCCAACTACCTCAGTAGCAGCTAGTGTAGGATTCTCAATAGTGTGAGAAGGTAAAGGTGGAACCACAGTGGGCACCCTCTTGACTAAACTCACGTCATACTCCCAGAAACCAAATCACTACTACCTCCGCGTCCCCTAAAGCGAACGGAGGAAGGAAGACATGCCTACCTCATGCCCCTAGAGGTTTTTGCTTGTGACAAAAGTGTGTCATGTTCAGAGACAGATTCAATTATGGGCCATGGACATCCCTGGAAGCTATGAGCAGTATCCCCACATAAGTTACAGATAGGGGTGCAGTGCACTGGTCTGCAGAGTGCCCCAATAAGCCACAAAGAAAACATTTGATAGCTGTACAATCGTTATTCAAATGCGATAAATCGCCACATTTATAACAGCTTTTAGGTTGACCAGCATAAAATAATATCCTCTATCCCTACCCAAAAAAGGGAGCTGGTAAATGTTGAATGCCGTATCCGTGTGTTTTAATTGGACCCTAAAAGTCCACCCCCATTCCAGAAGCCATTTACTCAATTATTGGTTTGGGATGCTCCACAGTAGAACATTGCTTTTCTAACCAGAATTTAATATTTGAAACATCAACACCCTCATTCCTAAATAAAATTGTAACAGTTTTAACAGTAGGTTTAGTCACAGGAATTGCCAAAAATTAGACCAATCAACCAGATGCTTGCGCTCATAATACAGCTTCCAAAATTTGTCCAGTAATGCCATCGAGCAAAAGCTAATGTTATAGTTCCTATCACCTGGAGCGTGGATAAAGGCATATACATCTACAGGAGTAAACCCCATGCTGTCTTTAATTAGGGTTTTCCCCACCCATACTCTATCCGGAACTATAGGTGCATCTCCAACATAGCGGAGGCAGACTAGGAACCTTCGTTTTGCTGCCGTCACAGGTTTATGAAAAGACCAGCAAGCGATTTTGAAAACCCTGGTTTTGTACAGGGGCAGCTCTTTCACTGCAGCGACAGACACGAGTTCATATCAGAGAACTCAGGCGAAACTTGACCCTCACTCCTCGTCATTGCAGTACCTAAGTTAGAGAAAGTACCTGAAAGTCCTGAGGTAGGGAGATGCTGTCGGAAGGGTCAGAGACATGAATATTCGGCAAAGCTGTCGTCGCGTCTAACGCATCACCAGAAATCCCCGCCTCTGTCTCAATCTGCATGTCAGTAGTGAAGCTCGGTGAATGCAGCGACGGCAAATCAGTGCGACCAGTCGCATCCCCCCCAGAGCAAATCGGAGAACCCGGCAGCGTACCCACCGGATCAGGAGTCCAACGGTTTCCCGAATAGATCCATCCTGCTCTGAGTAGAGCATCCTCCGGTGACCACTCCGCTTCATCCGCAGCCTGCACAGAGTCTTTGGGCAACAATAACGACTTGTTCCCAGCACAGCTGGAGTCCATGCAGGTAGATATACGTTTGCTAGTATTAAGTGAAGGACTGGCGAGACGACCTTTTCCTTTTCCGTTCCTCTTCAAGTCTGGACTTGCTCTGAATATATTCTTGTTCAGCATTAGAAATAAGAGCAAGTAATTGGGATTTTGGCGTCTAGTTCTTCTTGTAATCTAAGTTCCTCAGGATGCAAATCCCCATCAGCCTCCATCAAGCCAGATTGATCCAAACAGGTCTCTGGTATTACTTCAGAAACCAAACTCTGTGCCAAAGGAAAGTTATCATCTACGTAGCTCCTTAGAAGCCTCTGTAAGTCCACAAAACTGACCGTCCTCTTCCATGGTCTGGACAGACTGTGCTTCCCTGATCTTCCACAGCATAACAAGCGCCCTCTGCCTCCATGAAGTAGAAATTTCCTGGTGTCCTGGCCAAATTTCCCTCATTCACTAAAAATACCACCAACAGCTTAATCTGGTTCAAGGTCAGTTGGCATTCATCTGTTTCCCCTCCCCCGGGTCGTGCCTGAAAATAGGCAGGATTTGTCTAGTGCACTTACCCGGTCAACAAAAGCTAAATAAATAAAATAAAGGACTCATCTCTAAAAGGACATTTAAAATCTTGGTTAGATTCCAACGTCAAAAAAGGTCTAGTTTAGAATAACAGTATCTAATGTTTTCTGCAAACCATCCAGTTTTACTTTTGATACTGTCTGCAATTCAAAGTTCTTCCAAACTGTAGAATTTTCAGCACTGGTTTTATTTTAAGTAAATCTTTATGATTTTATCAACTCTGCCCAGGGTCAGATTTGTGTGAGCTAACAGTTTTAACAGAATGGTTTTGAAAGACTGTGTGCATTGAAAGATAGAACCACTCAGCTATCGTACCAAACTACTTAGGCAAGACGTAGCCAGTGGCCATGTTGGGCTTCAAATACTGAACGTAGTGCAGAGTCAAGGGAACTGGAGAAGTACAGTTACGTGAGAACATACCATAACAGATCTTCGCGAGAGGCTCTAGCAGTAGGTACTCACATACAGGACTAAGCCACCAGGTGCTAGGACCACACGGAAAACTTTTAGCAAGCACAGTCTGGTGGGGGACCCCCAAAAGGTCACGTGACCAATGTCAGCATGGTGCCATAAAGGGAGCGGTCCCCACAACCGCCCTCCAGTTCTCCCGACGGAGACCTACAAAGGTGCGACAGAGTAGGAGTGGGCTCCTGGAGCTAAAAGCTATTACAGGAGAAAGAAGAAGAAACCCAGGGGGTAGGAAAGCAGTACCTACTGCAAGAGCCTCTCTCGAAGATCTACTGTTACGGTAAGTTCTTACGTAACTGTACTATCCTGCTTCGAGAGGGCTCTTGTAGTAGGTACTCGCATACAGGACTGGGTTCCAAGTAGCAACACGAGACAAGTCAGACATGGGAGGTATGATCGGGTTTGCAGAAAAAATAAGGTTACTCATGATAACAGTCCCTGCAGAACAGCAAGGCCAAAGACCGCTCTGCGCCTTGAAGCGATGTCAAAACTGTACTGTTAAGTAAAAGTATGGACAGAACTCCAAGTTGCAGCTGCAAAAATGTCGGTGACAAACTTTCCTGAAACAAGCGGCAGAAGCAGCCATCCCTCTGGCTGAATGTTCGTGGACCTCCCCTGGAAGGGGTTTGTTGCACTTCTTGTAACAGAAGGTAATGCAGTATTGCCAACCATTTGGACAAACCTGATTTTGAAACAGCAGCGCCCTCTCTTTTAGGCACAAAGGAAAACAATTTGTAAGTTTTACGGACAGACTTTGTCCCGTTTATGTAGTACTGAAGAATTCTGTGTACATCTAGAGTGTACAAAAATGCTTCACCCCAGTTGGAGTGCGCCGTGTAGTACACAGGCAAGTTAAGTGACTGGTTCAATGTGGATTCTGATACCATGTTAGGCAAGAACTTCGGATTGGTTCATAGAGCCACCCGGTCTCCATGAAAAATCAAGTAAGGTATCTTACACATTAGGGTTTGAAGCTCAGAAATCCTTTGAGCTGAAGTGATGGCCACAAGGAAGAGGGCTTTCCAGGAAAGGTAGTGCATGTCAGAACTCGCTGCCGTCTTGAAAGGACGCAGTGTGAGTTTCTCTAGGATTAAATTAAGTCCCAGAGAGAGCAGGGCTTAGTACAGGTGGTTTTAAATGGAGGTTCCCCTTTAAAGTTTTGGATACCTCCAGCTGAGCCAGAGCCTCACTTCCCACAAGGATGTGGTACAGGAAATGGCAGATAAATGGACTTTCAAAGTTGAGTAACTAAGACCCAGATCGTAGAGATGCAGCATGTAATCCAAGACCTGTGCGACTGAACAAGGAAAAAGGTTCTAGCCCTGACATAAGTGGCTCTAGTGGAAGGCTTTCTGGCCTCCACCAGAATTTGTGCTACCTTCGAGGAGACCCTGAAATGTGCAGCAGCTTTGTCAGTAGGTGCCATGCATGCAGATGAAAGAACCAGAGACCTGGATGTACCAGGGTCCCCTGTTCCTGAGTCAAGAGATCCTGAGAGACTGGCAGCAGAAATGGAGGTTCCACTGATAGTTGTTGCAGGAGAGAGAACCATATTTGTCTCGGCCAGAAGGGAGCAATGAGAATCAGTCATGCTCCTTCTGTCTGGAGTTTCATTCGTACTCTCTGAATCAATGAAAGTAGAGAGAAGGCATACACGAACCTCCTCTTCTAACATAGAGACAGCACGTCTCACCAGAAAACATCACGCTCTGAAACGAGTGAGCAGAAGGTTGGTAGTTTTGCACTGAGTGCTGAGGTGAACAGGTCTATCTGTGGCCTACCCTTCCGAAGATGTCTTCTACCACAGACTGTCTGAGCTCAGACTCGAGTGCACTGGCTTGTATGCGGCTCAGTGTATCTGCCAGGATGTTTTGATTGCCTGGCACATGGACTGCTGTCAAATGAAGGTTCTGGTTGGCAGCCCAGTACCACACACTCATAAGCTTCTGACAAGAGGGGATAAGAGCGAGTTCTGCCCTGTTTATTTGCGTACCAGACTATGCACATGTCTGTCTGAATCATGAGTTGACCGGGCTGGATGAGATGTTGGAAAGCCTTTAGGGCATTCAACACTGCCCTCATCTTGAGCACACTGATATGAAGGGACAGTCTGTTATGGGACCAAGGACCCTGTGTCCTGTAGTTTCCCCAAGTGTACTCCCCATCCCAGGCCTAAGGCATCAGTCATCACAGTTTGGGAGGGAATGGCTAAGCGGAATGGGACACCCTTGGAGAGGTTATCCAGGTTTTGCCACCACGAGAGGTCCCAAGCCACTGGGTCTGAAACCAGGATCTCGAGGTTTAGATCGTCTGATCTCTGGTCCCACTACACTCAGACTGTCCATTGAGAGACTCATGTGTAGTCTGGTTAAGGGGGCCGAAGGGATGACCGCAGCCATGAGCCCGAGCAGTCAAAGGATTGACCTGGCTGGTATCCTACTTTGCGATGCTACCAGGCGTGCCTATTGTATGTTGACATCCTGTCCTGTGGCAGGAAGGCCTTGCCCTGGAAGAAAAAAATTACTCACCTTAGTAATTGTGTTTCTTCTAATGGAGTCTTGCTGTATTCTGACATATTGCAGTTAGTCCCAGCAATTGAACTGCTCCGGAGGAGGTTAACTCAATGCCGAAGCATAGAGCGTTGAGCTAGAGCTCAGTTAAAACCACTGTCTGCTGCACTTGAAGTGTAACCATGCAGATTCTTATGGGCTACTACTACCTAGCTACACTCTAAAAGAGGAAATTGTAAAAACCATTAGCCAAAAGGCAACTAAGTTTTTTGGATCCCATAAGACTCAAGTCGAGAAACCCAAACACAAAAAACAGATAGTGAACATAAATAAATAGAAGTTAAGCCTATACAGCAGAAACTAGTGCACCTCTGGGGTGCAGCACTGAATCTGCCAACACACTTCCCCAAAAAACCCGGTTCTGAGAGGGAGACAGGTCAGAATACAGCAAGACTCTGTTAGAAGAAACAATTACTAAGGTGAGTAATTTTTTCTTCTAACATGAAGTCTTGCTGTATTCTGACATACTGCAGACTACCAAGCAGTACCTCCATGGAGGAGGGAATAGAACATATTTTGGGAATAGGCTCTGTAGCACTGCTGTACTAAACCTAGCATCACTCCTAGCCTGGATATCCAGAGAGTAGTGCTTGGTGAATGTATGGACTGCTTTCCAGGTGGCTGCCTTGCAAATCTCTAACAAAGGAATATCCCTGGCAGCAGCTGTACCTCTAGTCGAATGAGCCCTCAGGCCTGATGATGGCATTTTCCCTAGCTTTTCATAGCAAAATTGTATACAGGAGACAAACCACCTGGCAACAGTTCTCTTAGTGGCAGGTTTGCACTTACATCATCGTAAGTGAACAACAACTGAAGGGAGTTAAACCTGTGGGTCTTAATACGCTCAATGTAGTAGCTAAGGGCCCTCTTAACATCTAAAATGTGAAGTCTTCTTTCTCCTGAAGAAGAGTGATTAGTGACGAATACAGGGAGAAACACAGACTGGTTCAAATGAAAATCCAAAACCACCTTGGGCAAGAATCTTCAATTGGTTTTAAGGACCACCATATCTCTATGAAATAAGATAAAATCAGGCTCCACTGACAGAGTTTGCAACTCACTGATACTCTGGCAGGCTGTGCTACTCAGAAACAGTCTCCAAGTCAAGTGCTTAAGTTCTGCTGAAGATGAAGGTTCAAAAGTGTGTGGAATAAGCTGTGCAATGCAAACATTAAGATTCCAAGCAAGGGAAGGGTCCCTAAAGGGGGGATTGGTATGAAGCAATCCCTTGAAAAATTTACAGAACACAGGATGAGAAGCCAGTGAAGGTGGTTTTCCAAATGACAAAAAAGCAGAAACAGCCGACAAATGTACTTTGAGGGTAGCTGGCCTGAGGACTAGGACATTGAGGTGAATCATGTAGTCCAGAACTGTAAATAATCCAGCAGTGTCTGGAGATATGTGCTTCTTGGAACACCAAATACTGAACCTCTTCTACTTGGATCATAAGTTTTCCTCATGGTAAGTTTTCGAGAGGCTTTGAGAATATCTAGAAACCATTGAGACAGGTGTAAATCTGCATACTCCAACTCTTCAAGAGCCATGCCTTGAGATTGAGACACAGAAGGTTGGGATACAAAACCCTCCCCTGACAGAAGGTTAACAGATTATGATTCCTGGGAACAGACAGGGGAAGATGGACTGCTAGGGACAGCAAGAGAAGATACCAAGGCTGCCTGGCCCAATCTGGAGCAATCAGGATCACTTTGCAAGACTGTGACCTTATCTTGACCATAATCTTGAACATCAGAGGAGCGGAGGAAAGCATACAGAAATTTCCTTCCCAATCCAGAACCAGAGCATCCAGAGGACTGAGCCCAAGACCGGTGTCTGCAACAAAAGAGGAAGTTGGTGATTGTCTGGGGCTGCAAAGAAATCTATCTCTGGAGTGCCCAATCTTGAAAAAAAAATCACTTTTAACAGTAGGGGATCCAGGGACCATTCGTGATGGCCCTGGGAAATTCTGCTCAATGCATCTGCTAGCACATTGTCCTTTCCTGGGAGGTGAACTGCTACCAGAGAGGCCTGAAGGGAATAAGCCAGCGACCGTTTTTTCATAGCTTTGTGCATTAGGCCGTAGACAGAGTGCCTCCCTGCTTGTTGATGTACCACATGGTGGTGGTGTCTGTCCTGACTTGAACCACCTTGTTCCTCACTGATTGAGAGAAAGCCTGTAGAGCCAGGTACACTGCCCTAAGTTCCACGAGACTGATGTGGAGAAGAGACCCCTGAGGGGACCACACTCCCTGAGCTGCGAGAGCCTCCAAGTGAGCCCCTCAACCCGGGAAACAGGCGTCTGCGGACAGGACCACAGAATGAGACCGTGAAAAGAATGGGACCCCTTGCCTGAGACTGTCCTGATCCTGCCACCATTGAAGAGCCTGGAACAGAGTGTGAGTCACTGGAAACAACTTGGTCAGAGGATCTTTTCTCTGAGACCAAAAGGCCTTCAGATGAAACTGAATGCCTCATCTGGAATCTAGAATCTGGCCTCTTGGACCACTGTAGTGGAAGCTGCCATATGGCCCAGTAACTAAAAAAGTGTCTTGCTGGACAAGAGGTCGGAAAGAGGAGGCCAGCTCCACAATGGACTTCACCCTTACCAAAGGAAGAAATGCCTTTGTTTTGACTGTGTCTAGTTCCACCCTATGAAGTCAATAGTTGTAATGGCTCGAGCACTGACTTGGTAAGATTGAGAGTAAACCTAGAGAGGAGCACTTGCTGGGTCACTTTAAGATCTGACTTGACGTGGTCTGGAGACTGATCTACTATGAGCCAGTCGTCCAGGTAAGGGACTTACTTTGGCTTAAGCACTCCTATAGGTGGTCCTGTGTTCGTCCATCTTTTACATGCAATTCTCTATCTGCTCCCCAAACAGAGAATTACCTACAATAGGGAAATCCATGGCCTTATCCTGGGTATCCAGTGATAGGCTAGTACATCTGAGACAAGCCATTCTCTGCAGAGCAACAGATGTAGCCATGACTCTAGATGACACATCATTGGTGTCAATAGCAGCATAAAAATACAGGTTGCTCACCTGTAACAGGAGTTCTAGAGTGGTATATGTTGTTTATCCACACTGTCTGGCAGGTTCCTTGCCGCTTTAATTCTTGCCGGAAGGTCTTCAAGCTGGCTCCTCCCACCCAGCCGGGTGGTAAACCCTCAGCTCTGCCCCATGACCCCAGATCTAGCCCGCTGAAAGCCAGGTTGTGCGAAGCCGGGGAGGTCAGGTGGGTCGTGTGGAAGAACAACATATACCACTCTTAGAAAGTACAGTTACGTAAGAACTTACCATAACAGTAGATCTTCGAGAGAGGCTCTTGCAGTAGGTAATACATATAGGACTGACGCAGGCCGGCAGCAGGACCCCACGGAAAAATTTCTAGCTAGCAGTCCCTAACGAGGGACCGCCCCCACGTCAGGTGACCGGCGTCATCGACATAGGTATAAATCGGTCCTGGGCGCCCGCCTTCAGTTCTTCTTTTCTCACACAGGCCAGGAAGGCCCAGACAAGAGAGAAGGATGATTCCATTCTGGAAAAGGAGCTGAAAAGCCTAGGGGATGGAGAAGGATATATTTATTGCAAGAGCTCTTCAAGATCTACTGTTACGTGTAAGTTTTACGTAACTGTACTATCTTACTTCGAGAGGGCTCTTGCAGTAGGTAATTACATATAGGACTGAATCCAAGCAGTCTGGAACAAAGAAAAGGCACCAGGAGGAGGAACTTCTCAAGAAGTAGCTCTGGCATTGCAAGCCTCAAGACAGGAGGGCCTTGCAAAACAGCCAGCCTGAAGACTGCTCTACGGCGAGAGGCAATGTCCAAACTGAAGTGTTTCGTAAAAGTATGGACGGAAGTCCAGGTAGCAGCAGCGCATATGTCTGCTGCAGAAACATTCTTGAAACAAGCCGCAGAGGCAGCTACTCCTCTCGTGGAGTGGCCTCTGACTTGACCCGGGAGGGTCTAGTTGTACTTGTCATAACAGAAAGTGATGCAATGAGCCAACCACTTAGGCAATGCTTGGAAACAGCATTACCTTCCCTTTTGGGAGCAAAAGAGACGAACAACCGATCAGTCTTTCTGAGATCCTTCGTCCTGTTGGTATAGTATCTCAGAATCCGGTGAACATCCATAGTATGGAGTAAATAGTCCCCCTGGTTAGAGTACTGCGTAAAAAAGGCAGGTAGCTCTATGGACTGATTTAAGGTAGACTCTGCTATTACTTTAGGTAGAAGCTTAGGATTCGTGCGAAGAGCAACTAGTTCTTTGTGAAAAAACAAGAAAGGGATTTTGCACATCAGGGCCTGAAGCTCGCCGATTCTTCAAGCCGAAGTAATGGCCACCAAGAAGAGCATCTTCCATGAAAGAAATTTCAAATCTGCAGAAGCTGCAGGTTCCAAAAGAGGAAGAGTAAATTTCTCGAGGACAAAATTCAAGTCCCAAGGTGGGGGAGACAGGAGTACGGATGGGGGACCTCAGATGGAGGACCCCTCTGTGAAAGGTCTTGGAGACCTTCAGTTGAGCAAAAGCTTTATCTGTGAAGGGAACATGGTAGGCTGAGATAGCCGCCATGTGAACCTTCGAGGAGGAATGGCTGAGACCCAGATCGAACAGATGGACACAAGTACTCCAGCAGAAAACCCACTGAACAGGAGAAAGGCTCCACATTCTTGGAGGCTGCCCAAATAGAGAATCTCTTCCATTTCATAGCATAAGTGGACCTGGTGGATGGCTTTCTAACCTCCACGAAAATTTCCGCCACTTTTGAGGAAACTCCAAAACGGGATTGGGCTAGGTCTGCAGGAGTCATGGATGGAGTTGAAGAGATTTGAGCCCTGGATGCACAGGGTCAGCAAACCTCGAGATAGAGGAAGAGGAGGATCCTCTGAATAGTGCTGTGAAGAGAGAACCAGATTTGCCAGGGCCAGAAAGGAAGTGATCAGAATCATCAGCTCCTTCTGTGGCTAGTTTCTGTAATACTCGTGGGATCAGAGGAATTGGGGGGAAAGCACAGACAAATCTGTCCTTCCAGCCTAGAGAAGGAGCGTCACTCCAGAAAGCGCCTCGCTCTGGAATGAGCAAGCAAAAGATGGGAAGTTTTGCGTTTTGGGGGGAGGCGAACAGGTCCACCTGCGGAGTCCCCCAAAGCTGAAAGATGTCATCTAGTACCCCTTGATCCAGTTCCCACTCGTGAGCCAGGGCAGAGGAGTGGCTTAGCTTGTCTGCCACAGTGTTGTCGACTCCTGGAACGTGAATCGCCGTTAGGTGAAGGTTGTGTTGTGTTGCCCATTACCAAACCCCTATTGCCTCCATGCATAGAGGGTAGGACAGAGTTCCTCCTCGTTTGTTGATGTACCACACCACATGTTGTCTCGCCTGAGACGCTAGGTGGCCGGGAGAATGTATTGGTGAAAGGCTTGGAGGCATACAACACAGCCGAAGCTCTAGCACATTGATGTGGAGAGCTTGTTCCAGCTTGGACCAGGAGTCCTGGGTCTGATGAGGTCCTAGATGGGCTACTCAACCTTACGCCTGGCGCGTCTGTAGTCAGAGTCTGGGAGGGAAGGATGAAGAAGGGACCCCTGAAACAGTTCTCTCGAACCATCCACCATTGCAAGTCTTGCACCATCGGCGATGAGATCAGAACTAATTGATCTAGGTCGTCCACAAGTTGATCCCATTGAGGCGAAGAGTCCACTGAGAGATCTTCATGTGAGTCGAGCTCAGGGGATCGTTGGAGCGGCCGCCGCCATGAGTCCCCAGAAGACAGGACCACGATCTACGCCAAAACCCTCCTGCGTTCTCACAACAGGAAACCTGGGATTAAAGAGAGGCCGCCCTGTCCGGAGGCAGGAAGGCCTTGCAGACAATCGCATCGAGGATGGCCCCAATGAACTGTAGTCTCTGGGAAGGATCCAGATGAGACTTGGAATGGTTGATGGTAATACCCAGGCAGGTGAAAACCTACTGGGGAGGAGAAAGCATGAGGAGTTCCTCCCTGGAGCGAGTCTGCCAGGAGCTAGTGTCCCAGGCAGGGGAACACCTGAACTCCCATTATGCGCCCAGGTGGCCGCTACCACAGCCAGGCATTTGGTAAATACTGGGGCAAGGATAGACCAAAGGGGAGCGCCTTGAATTGCTAGTGGTCCCCCTGAAATGCAAAACGAAGATACTTGCGGTGAGAAAGGTGAATGGGAATGTGCAGATAGGCATCCTGCATATCCAGTGCACAAAGACATTGACCCGGCCGAAGGAGGGGCAGAAGGCTCTGCAGAGAGAGCATCCTGAACCTTTTGTATTCTACATAAAGATTCAGGGAACTGAGATCTAGAATTGGTCTGAGATCTCCCGTCTTCTTTGGGACCAGGAAGAAATGGGAATAGTAAACCGTTCCCTGAAGATGCAGGGGGACGGGCTCTATCACTTGCTTCAAGAGAAGAGCCGAAATTTCTTCCGGACCAAAGGAAGATGTTCCTTTGAATAGGCCGACTTCAGAGGTGGGTGGCGGGGTGGTTTCTGAAGAAACTCTATGGAGTGCCCTTCCGCTATAAGCTGGAGCACCCAAGAATCCGTGGTTATCCTCTCCCATCCCGGAAAGGTGGAGAAACCTCCCTCCCTACCGGTTCCTGGAAAGTCAGAGGCGGTGGGAGAGGAAAGGAGTCAGGTGGTGTGGGGCAGCGCCACAGCTGAAGCACCAGCTGCTTTTGGGTGGGTGGGGGCTTAGCAGCTGCGGGGCCCGAGGTTTGGTGCCCGCCTTCCTGTGGTTTCGCCTTTGGTGAATCCGTCTGCGAAGGGACTGCGCTGCTGTTGTTGGGATGGTACATGGAATCCACGGATTTCAGAGCTCCCTTCTCTTCTAGAATTGGTGATGTCCTTGATATCACCCCGAAGAGTTCTTCCTGAATAGCGGATTGCACCTCAGGACCAAACCTGACAAGTGGAGCCAGGCATGCGCCGTGAACCCTGGCGGGGAGCTCCGCCCGGCAGTGTCCACGCATCATATGTCAGCCCGCAAAATGTGGGACTGGCCCGAGTGAGCAGAACTAACGAGGTCGCTAACCCTGTTTGACCTGGGAGTCAGGCAAGGAGTCCAGCTTGGATTCCACCTGGGTAAGGACAGCCTTCTGGTGATCCCCCATGTGGGCAGCGTAATTCAGGGCCCGAATTCTCAGTGTGGAAGAAGCATAAATCTTTCTTCCATACTGGTCCAAGGCGAATTCCTTATCGGAGGAGACAAGCTCAGATGTTTTGGATGTGCCGACCGGCCGTGGCGGCTCTAATCACGACCAAGTCGGCCCGAGGTGAAAGTCTAGGTAGTCCACCCCTCAGGAGTCTGGTACAGCCTGTTTGACTTCCTGTGAAGTGGGCTAACGCCGACGGTTGTTTCCAAATCGTGGTAACAAGGTTGGCATGAGGATCAATCCAGGGTGGCACTAATGTTGGAGCTGTCACGGGCAGATCCAGATGTTTGGAGAGTTTAAGTCGCTGAGGATCTGGTTCCAAACAGTGTCACTGGTGTACCTCCTGGATTTTTCTAAGCAACTCCGTGAAAGATGGATCCTCCGGAGGAGACTTCGGAGCGCCTCCTCGGCCGGGGCTCAGATGGAGAGCGGGGCTCGTCGTCCCTCTCGGAGCATCCCTCAGAGGAGTCCAAGGAATCCGAGAGGGAAGAAGAAGACTAAGACTCCCTTACCCGACTTGTGGGAGGAACGGGTTCCTCGGGTGGTACCTGAAACGTGTGTCCTGCCCCTCTCTGGACCCAGAGGGAAGAGCTCTGGAATCCGGAGGTGGTGAAGGAGTGTGCCGTCTCAGATGTACGGGAGCGTGGCGGCAGCAATCCAAAAGGCTCTCTCTACCTCCCTGGTGAGCTGAGCCTTGGCCGCCAGGAGGCCAGAGTCTCCTGCAGATCCACTGGCGGCTTTGGGGGCTATGAGGTGGAGGAGGGAAAAGTGTCTGAGGTTGTACCCGTAGGCGAGTATCCAAAACCCGGCTGCAGGAAACCCGCGCCGGGTACTACGGTGCTGATACTGTGGTCCCGGTACGACAGCGCCGGATAAGATGGCGGGACCGAAGCCAGGGAGCTGCCGCAGCAGACAGCCCAGTCGGCGGAGGCCCCGACAGAGGGAAACATCCGAAACGGGATGTCCCTGGGCCAGCAGAACCGACGCCAGATCCGGTTTCTGACGGAGAGGAAGATCCCATCATCTGGGATGGAGGAGAACTCTTGTTCCTCATGGGCCCAGTGGAGACGCGCAAAGGAGGACTTCTCCGTGCCTCTCCTTGTCCTTTTTCCGATGTCCTTTGGGGACAGTAGATGCCTGGCTCAACTTTTTCAACTCCTTTTCCATAGAAGACATCTTTTTCTTGAGGAGATGGGCTTCCAGGGACTGTTGGTGCCGTTTATGGGTAGCCGCGTTGAAGTTGAGGCAATGCTGGCACTTCTCGACCGTGTGATCGAGGGGCCTAGGCAGAAAAGGCACAGGGAATGGATGTCCCTTGTGTGGCAGTTGGGCGCCTCACAGGGCATACTTGTTTTTGTGCTCTGAGGGTGTAGGGGACGACATACACAGACGATGTACCCGACGACTGATAAAAGAATAACTATTTTTCGGTAAAAACCGACGAAAGGTAGGGCTGAAGCATGAACGTTACTGTGAGGCGCTGAACGAGCTGACGGCGGGAAAGAACTGGAAGGCAAGCATCCGGGACCGCCCCTTTATACCGATGTCGTATGACGCCGGTCACCTGAGGTGGGGTGGGGACAGTCCCTTGCCAGGGACTGCAAGATAGAAATTTTTTCATGGGGTCCTGCCACCGGCCGGCATCAGTCCTATATGTAATTACCTACAGCAAGAGCCCTCTCCAAGTAAGATCTCCTGTTACAGGTGAGTAACCTGTATTTCTAGGGATGTGGCTATGTTGTTCAATCCACACTGTCTGACAGACTCCTAGCAGTTCACCAGGATGAGGGAGGCAAGGCGCCCACCCCCTGCTTAGGGAATAAAGACTGGAGAACCGAGGTCCCAAAACCAGCATCTCTGCATGACTCTAGGTCAATGTGGTAATGGGAAATAAAGGTGTGTGCTTACTTCCAGGTAGCAGCCCTGCAGATTACCTGGAAAGTGACGTCCCAAGATGCAGCTACCGAAGCAGCGGTATGGCGTGTAGAATGAGCTCCTAATGCTTTGGGAGGCTCCATGCCTGCCAACCTACAGCAGAAATCTATGCAGCAGGTGACCCACCTGCTTATCGTCTGTTTGGCTGCAGGTCTGCCAGGTGCGGCTTCAGCGTAGGTGACAAACAGCTGGCGAACCTATCCCTGAACTTCAGCCATTCGCTCCTTATAATAAGTGAGCGATCTTCTAGGGTCCAAAGTATGGAGCCTATATTCAGCCTTCGAAGTGTGATTGGGGTAGAACACCAGCAGAGTCAACACCAGGTTAAGGTGAAACTCCGACATCACCTTCGGAAGGAATTTTGGGTGGGGTCGAAGGACAACCTTGTCCCTGTGGAAGACCGGATAAGAAAACTCGATGGAAAGCACCTGGAGCACTCCCATCCTTCTGGTTGACATTATAGCCAACAAGAAGGTGGTTTTCCACGATAGGTGGGAGAGACAGCACCTGTGCATCGATTTGAATGGCCTGCCCATGAGCTTAGCCAATACCAGCAGCAGATCCCATGGAGGTGGAGGTTCTCGCACCGGAGGGGATATGTGATCAAGGCCTTTGAAAAGCGCCTGACCACTTTCTCCTGCGCCACCGACTGCTTGCCAGCCAGCCCAGAAGCAGAGAAAGGGACAACAGGGTAGTCCAAAATACCCAGCTAAGGGACAGGAAGAGGGTCCAACCCTTGGCCTGACACCAAAGAAAAAATTACTCACCTTAGTAATTGTGTTTGTTCTAAAGGAGTCTTGCTGTATGGAAAGAGATAAAATCAGGTTCCACTGACAGGGCTTGCAGTTCACTGATACGTCTGTCAGAGGTAATGGCTACCAAAAACACAGTTTTCCAAGTCTAGTACTTAAGCTCTGCTGAGGACATAGGCTCAAAGGGAGGTCGCATCAGTTGAGCAATGCAAACATTCAAGTCCCAGGCAGGGGCAGGATCCCTGAAGGGAGGATTGGTATGAAGCAATACCTTGAAAAATTTACAGAACACAGGATGAGATGATAGTGAGGAAGACTTCTTCACTAACAGAAAAACAGAAACAGCTGACAAGTGTACCTTGAGAGTAGCTGGTCTGAGGCCTAGCCATTAAGATGGACCATATAATCCAGAACTGTAGGAAATTCAGCAGGGTTTGGGGAAATATGTTTCTTAGAACACCAAATGCTGAATCTTTTCCATTTGGAGTTATAAGTCTTTCTGGTGGAGGGTTTTCGAGAAGCTCTGAGAATATCCAGAACCTCCTGAGACAGCTGCAAATCTGCATACTCTAACTCTTCAAGAGCCATGCCTTGAGATTGAGAGATCGAAGATTGGGGTACCAAATCCTCCCCTGAGAGGAGGTTAACAGGTTGTAATTCCTGGGAAGATGAACTGCTAGAGACAGCAACAGGGGATACCAAGGCAGTCTGGAGCAAACAAAATTACCTTGCAAGGTTGTGACCTTATTTTGACTAGAACTTTGAACAGAAGAGGAAAGGCATACAGAAATTTCCCTTTCTAGTTCAGAATCAGAGCATGCAGAGGGACTGAACCAAAGACTAGGGGTCTGCAACAAAACAGAGGAAGTTGGTGATTGTCTGGGGCTACAAAGAGATATGAAAATTACGTACCTACGGTAATTCTTGATCTTCTCTTGCATCTTCACCATTCATTACTACTTGGGTTAAGCCGGAGGCGCGCACCCGTACGGGAGTTTTTTTTTTTGGGAGTTGGCTCCAGGCACTGACCTCGAGATCACGATGAGTCATGCGAGGGGCGCCGCAGGTGCCAGAGACTCCTCCCTCTATCTCAGTCTCTGGTAGCTGGAGGCGAAAATAAAGGGTAAGAAAAAAGAAAGTGAGGCAAGAGAGCCGAGGGATGGAAAAAGGAAAGGAAATAAACTGAAAAAGGAATAAGCCGATGGAGAATAGACAGAGGAAAGAGAATTCCTACCCTAAGGGTCCGCAGGGCCTCCTTTCGGGCGTGCTCTAGGGGAGGAACAGAGGGAGGAAGGAAGAAGAAGAAAGAAAGAGGCATGTTGAGAGGGGAAACAGTGCCCATCGAGCATTGGCTGGAGAGGCTATAGGCTCCTAAACTAACAAGGAGCAAGAATCGTTAATAGAACTGGAGGGGAGGTTCAATCGAACCACCTGAACAGATTCGAATGAGGGCAGACTCTCTGAACTCTCAAAATGCCAAGTCCCTTTATCCTAGTTGAGGGCTCCTAGACTGCCCGGGCAGAACCTGTTCCGGGTAGAGCACCCATCCAGGAAGGGGACTAAGTCCCTTAGACCTTGTAAAGTGCTAACACAGTAGTGTATGGGAAAGACTATGCCTTCCCGAAGGCAGTTTTGTATGAAAGATAGAGTGAAACTCAGTCAGACTCCCTAAGGCAAGGCAAACAGATGCTCAGAGCTGACAAGTTCAGTCAGTAGCTAGAAGAGCTCGAAATAATACCTGCCAGGAGGATTCTAGACTTTGCCGAGGCCAAGTCAGGGCATGGCCACTTGGGCTGTGAAACTGCATAACCTGAAGAAGGTATTTAGGAATCGCACCCTAAGGGCAGTCTGAAAGAGTTCCCTCAGAATTAGAGAAAATACAACCGTGCTCGTTCCTCTTTACCTTGAGGAAAAAAGGGGATCCATTCACTAAGAATGGAAAACAGAAAGTTTTTTTTTTTTTTGGCATAAAGGCCAAGGGAAGGAAAAGGAACGAGACGGGAAGGGGAGATGCCACAGAAGGAGGCCAGTGAGGGGAAGGTGGGTGGGTATCAGTAATGAATGGTGAAGATACAAGAGAAGATCAAGAATTCTGGTAGGTACATCATTTTCATATCTTCCTTGTCAATCTTCACCATTCATTACTGCTGAGTGATACAAGCCCTCCCTTAAAAAGGGGAGGGGGTAGAACCCTGAGGGAACAAGACCCCAGCCTCCTGTTGGTGAGAAACAGAAGGGAAGACCCTGGGCTAATGCAGAGAGTAGTCTAAGTGGGAGAAGAGCTAGGAGGTCCCCCCGAGGACGGGGAGAAGGAGGAAGCCCCTGCAGAAGTCTCCTAGCTCTGGAGGAAAAGACGGGTCCCCTGGAAGGCGGAGCGAATCATCCTACGCCGGGCCAGGGGTGACAACCTTGATAGACGAAGCCATGCCATCCGCCTAATGCAGATCGCTGTCCCAGCAAGCCTGGAAGCCACCTGATTGGCGTCATAAGATGCTCTTGCTTGGTGTCTTGCCAGCTCCAGGCCTATATCGGAGAGGGCAATAACCCATCTGGTTTGCTCCGTATCAGGCATTGATACTAAGAGCTGGAGAACATCGACCACAGATGCCTACTGTAGGCAGCGTGGTGAGCCTGATGTGACGCAATGCAAGCCATCGCAGACGAGAGGAAGAGAACACTCTTCACCCCACCTGTCAATTGTAGGGAATCCAGATCTGGTGAACGGTCATCAGCCTAGGCGCGCCCGGAAGGAGTCTCTAGATATATCAAACCTGAGGACGAAAGTTGGGAAGGGTACCCAGGATTCCAAGGCACAATACCTTCGTGACAGTCTGCCAGGGCTGGAGAACAGCTGGCTGACACTGCCAGGAACGGATAGCGCCTCCTGGAAGGATAGGCAGGAAGGTACCACCAAGTGCTGGGCACTGAATTCTCCAAGGAATTCAGGCGTCTCGCTCAGTATTGTCTCGCCTAACATAGGAGATTCAAGATCCCTCACCATCCTCGAAAGGATACGTGATATTCAGTGAAATCAGCGTCCGGAAGAAATATGAGCAAGGGTTCCTCTCCCTCAGAGGAGGGAGGCGGGATGATAGAGGCTGAATGTCCAGAAGATTCCTGCAGCGGTGGGGAGAGTCGAAGACCCTCTCATGCATATATCTAACGATGAGGGGAAGGCACGAGAACCTCTGAACTGCTCCCAGGATAACGGACTTGTAGGACCGACATGGACTAGAAGAGCAGGGGTGGTTGCAGAGGTACTGAGAAGGGCACCTGAAAAGGCAACTGACCTCTGCTAGGCTCTGAACCGGAGACGGAGCCCAAGCTGGCAGGATTCGGACAACAGACCAGGTTGCAAATGGAACCATGGGGTGCGAACCCTGGAAGAGCCCAGGAGGGAACCTCCCTGTGAAGAACCTGTGACTGCATGGATCCAGAAGGGCAGTCCACAGCAACGCCACCGGAGGGGACCCGGGCTCGGCGCTGTAGCTCCTAGCCACCCACGAGGGTGGCGGCACAGACGCGATGACCATCCCCACTCCTCGACCCCTCGGGACTCAGAGAGCCCTCCTCCTCGACTCCAGCGTTCTCCCACCCCGAGAGCAACAGCACCGGAAGGGTAGCTGTCACGGACCCCCTGGAGGAGAGCCCCCTCAGTCCCCACCATCGCCCACCGGGACCCGGGCCCACCCTTAGCCCCAGGGTCCTCAGGGGAGGACGGGAGCGGAGACAGCAGGAGGGCCGCCAGCCGCCTAGCACCAAGTGTTACCGGGACCCGGGTGCCAGGATGGGTCCATGTTCAGTCATCGACCTCGAAGAGGGGCGAGATCAGCAGAACCTCAATCAGCAACCCGGGTCCCTGGAGGAACGGTGCCGTGAACGGCACCGGTGCCAGGGACGGCGCCGGACGACCCTAGCCCACTCGCAACTGCTAGGCCCGGTCCCGGCTCCCCTGCTGCGCCAGTTAGGCTCACGGCACCGCCCCCGGTGTCGGAACCCAACCCGGCGTCGCCAGGATCCGAAACGGCACCGGAATGCGGCGTCGAGGGTCCACCGGTGCCAGGCCCAGCAGGTGCGGGCCTCGACACTGGGGAACCGGTATACGGCGTTGAGCGAGTCGCTGAGGAGAAAGCGAGGAATCATAAGCATTAGAAAAACTCAAGAACACTATTTCGCTACCGCGCAGCAAGTGCAGCATCGACGGTGGGAGAAAGCAGAACTGAGATAAAGGAGAGTCTGACACCTAACGGCCACCCCTCGCGCATGGCCTTGTCGTCCTCAAAGGGTGCGTTGGAAGCGACTCCGAAAAAAAAAAAAAAACCTCCCGTAGCGGGTGCGTGCTCGGCTTAACCCAAGCAGTAATGAATGGTGAAGATTCACAAGGGAAGATCTATCTCTGGAGTGATCCACTTTGAAAAAATAACTTTCAACGCCAGGGGTCCAAGGACCATTCGAGATGGCCCTGGGATATCCTGCTCAGTGCATCTGCCAGCATACTGTCCTTTCCTGTAAGGTGGACTGCTATTAGAGAGGTCTGCAAGGAATAAGCCAGGGACCACAATTTCATGGCTTCCATGCAAAAGGCGGTAGACAGAGTGCCTCCCTGCTTGTTGATGTACCACATGGTTGTGGTATCGTCTGTTCCAACCTGAACCACCTTGTTCTGCACAGTCTGAGAAAAGGCTTGTAGGGCCAGAAACACTGCCCCGAGTTACAGAAGAGTGATATGAAGAAGGGACTCCCGAGGGGACCACAGTCCCTGGGTGTGAGAGCTCACAGATGACCTTCCCACTCCAATAGGGAAGCATCCGTGGTAAGGACCACTGAATGAGACTGGGTGACAAATGGGACCCCTTGCCTTAAACTGTCCTGATCCTGCCACCACTGGAGGCTTGGATCAGCGTCAGATCACTGGAATCAGTTTGGTAACAGGGTCCTTCTTTTGGGACAAAAAGCCATCAGATGGAACTGAATGTCCCTCATCTGAAATCTCCCCTTGGACCACTGCTGTAAAAGCTGCCATCTGGCCCAACAGCTGAAGGAAGAGCTTTGCTCATTGAGACACTTGAAGGCTGAAGGAAGAAGCCAGTTCCACAAGAACTCTTGCCCTTTCCAGAGGAAGTAAGGCTCTTGCTTTGACAGTATCTAGCTCTGCCCTATAAAGGTAAGGAGCTGCACTGGTTCGAGGATCGACTTCGGAAGGTTGAGAAGAAACCCCAGGGAAGACAGCACTTGCTGTGTTCACTTGCAGGTCTGACTTGACTTGGTCTGGAGACTGACGCACTATGAGCCAGTCGTCCAGATATGGAAAGATGGGAAATCTTCTGTCTTCTTAAAAAGGCCACTACTACTGCCAGGTACTTTGCAAAAACCCTTGGAGCTGATGTTAGGCCGAAGGGCATTGTTTTAAACTGATAATGGCCTGAGGGCAACTTGAACCTGAGGTACTTTCTGTGGGGGCACCTGATGGGAATGTGAAAGCAGGCATCTTTGAGGTCCAGGGAGGCTAGCCAGTCAACTGGCCTTAGAGAGGGAAGAATTATTCCTGGAGTCACCACCATGAACCTTGGTATTAAAAGATATTTGTTCAGGTATCTTAGCTCTAGGATGGGTCATCACTCCCCTGTCTTTTTTTGGGGGTAAGGAAGTACCTGGAGTACAGACCTTTTGCCCCAGTGTAGGGTAGGAACTCTCTCTATGGCTCCTTAGGGTCAGAAGAGATGAAACCTCTACCTCTAGGATAAGGGTTTCTGAGAGACTAGCAGGTGGAAAAGATCTGGCTCTCATCTTTGGAAATGTTTTGAAGCTGTGAGCCAGTCCCTGGCTTACCACTTCCAGGACCCACTTGTCTAAAGTAACAGAAACTCAGTCCTGGATGAAGTAAGCCAGCCAGCCCCTACAGGGATAAGAGAGTCGACCTGGGCAGACCCATCAAGGTGCCTGCTTGGCAGGGCCTTAGGCTGAGAGTGGATGCAGCCCTGCCCATCCTCCTTCTGCCTCTCCCTCAGAAGAACCCTCTCTGTGAAAAGAGAAGAGGCCTGTGCTTGGTAGAAGGCCTATGAAAAGGTCTGCCCTGCTTGGCCTGTGCACTCCTATAAGTGGTCCTATACTGTATTCCTCCATTTTCTTCATGTAATTCTATGACTGCTCCCAAACAGAGAATTACCTTCCACAGGGAAATCCATGGCCTTAGCTTGGGTGTCCTGTGAGAGGCTAAGTACAACTGAGCCAAGCCATTCTCTAAAGAGCAACAGATGAAGTCATGACTCTTGATGACATCACTGGAGTCCACAGCAGCATGGAACTCTATCTTAGATGCCTCAATCCCATCCACAGCCACCTCCTCCAGATCCTTGGCCAGCTGTGGGGAGGCTTACTTAGCCAGTGCCAGTACAGTGTCCCACCAGGACTTCTGGTACCTGACAGTATAGGCCATATAATTAGCCAGCCTGAGTCCCAAAGAGGATGCCATTTACTGCCTCTTTGCCAAAGGCATCCATCCTCCTGGAGTCTTTATCTGGGGTGTGAAGCCAAGGGGACATTAGCCCTGTCACAGGCTGCAGCCTGCACGACTAACATGGCTGCATTGTTGGCAGGAAACACTCTGTCTGAGCCTGACAGGGTGTACCTCTTATCCATCCTTCTATCAACAGGAGGTACAGAATTAGAAGACTAACATTTTTGAGTCTGTTTACCAAAGATTTGTGCAAGGGAATAGACAGCCTCCTGGACTCTGGGATGTCTATAACCCTCTACAAAATCAGGCTCCTCTGTAGGTTCCTCCATAGGATGCTGAACAGTTTCAGCCACTTTCCTGTAAAACATATAGTGGGAGGGACTCAGAGAGCCTAGAGAGAAACACCAGAAGGTCTGTCTGGTGAGATGTCCGCTCAATGGGCACATCCAGACTTTCTGCTCCATCATAATCATCACCTTGTTCAAAATCCCCCTCCACCTCAAATTCCGGTTCATAAAAATCTTCAGGAGCATACTCCTGAACTGGTGGAACCGACCAAACCCCTAGCTAACCGAGCTGGATCGGACAGAACCGGGCGAAACGATTCAACAATCCAAATCGCTCGGACAATCTCATCAGCGGTCGGAACATGAACCTCTGGATCCAAACCGGCTGACTGGTCTTCTTGTAGGAACCGATCCGTCAGGATCGGCTCTCCTCTTGCCCGAAGAAGTATCGCTCTAGTCAGAGGGCACTCCCTCCTGGTTCGGTCGGAAACTAACCGGGATGGCTATCTGGGTCAGTGGACTTCTCGGCTTCCTTTTCTTAAGTCTACCTAATCTCTTTTCTAAGGTAGTTTTAGGAAAATTTTTACAAATTCGGCAGTCTGTATCAAGGTGTTCAAACACCACACAATAAACCCAGTGGGCCCATTTTTTTTCATGGGTTTCTCAGACATGGCCAACCTACTCAACCTTACCCTTTTTTTTTTTTTTTTAAACAACTGCCAGGCAAGACTCCCATTTTTAGAACCGATAAGGACTGGTAACCACACACTAAATAGTAAAAATCAATATAAGGGATCGGTTCAGTCGAACCGATTGAACAAACTTACAATTTTCACACAATGATCAGAAACTACTATCTAGTACTCATGGCACCGCAGACAGAGCCTGAACTGACTATGCGGATTAAATTCTGACTAATTTCAGCTTAAAACTGACACTTTAACCAACTTGTGAACCGAGTTGAAGGAGAAATTTCCAGAGCGACTGTTCAGTGAGGCGGAGTAAAAAAATCTGACGGGTGGGTTTCAAAGGGCTGCAGACAGAAACCTCAACCGAGCTCAGCATTCTATGCACTGCATAGAAAGTTAACACTTGTTCTCGGGGCAGTTTAAAGGCTGGAGCTAACTGCAGATAGTCAGAATACTGCAAGACTTCATGCTGTTTGAAAGGAGAATCTCTTCCATTTGAAGGCGAGAGTTTTCTGGTCGACTCTTTCACGGGCGCTTTAACTTCTGCCCTACCATCCCTGGGAAGGGATCTATTGGGAGAGAGATAGGCCTGGGTTTGGACAAGTGGCCTGCCAGAGCCTTGTACTCATCAACCTTTTTCACGTAGTCAGTGGTCCTGTAATCAAACAACATGTTCTGATCACACGGGAAATCCATGGCCTTGGTGTGGGTGTCTGTGGTTAGGCTGGTTGTTCTAAGCCAGGCGTAAGGATCTCAGAAAATGGCATAGGCTATCGCCCCTAAAGGCTGCATCATTGTTGCCATCCTCATGTGGAACTGGTACTTTGTAGCTTCCATGGCAGTTTGTCATATCCACTAGCTCCTGCTCCATAGAATCTGACCCACTACGGCAATGGCCAGGACGGTCTTCCATAGGGCTTTCTGATATTTGGTTGTGATCGCCATGTACGAAGAAAGTCTGAGAAGCAGGGATGCTGTGGCATACATTTTCTGTGCTATAAAGTCAATTTTCTTGGCGCCTTTGTCCGGAGGTAAAGGGGACAGGGACACTCCAGCTTTCTCACAAGCTGCTTGCTGCACCATACTTTCGTGGCTAGGGTGTGCAGACAGGAACTCTGTACCATTTCTAGACTATATTTTCTTTCAATCCGCTTGTCAACCCGTCACCAAAGTGTGGTTTTGAAACACTTTCATGATATTTCTTCTGAACGCATTACAGATATGGAAGGCTAGGTTCTTGGGGGTTGCAAGACATCTCATCTACCTTTAATCTTCGTCTTCATTGACATTCTGGTTGGGCTCCTGTGTAGAGAGGTCCAGGGTTAGCATATTTTGTATAAATGTAAACACAGAGGAGGGATCCTCCTGGTCATACAGTGTGTCCCCGAATGGAGGGTGCAGGGACTCATAGGGCTCAAGGCCCTCAAAATCCATGTCAGGGGCATCATAAAAATGTTCTTTGTCATCTACGTCACCCTCACAGTCTACAGAGGACAGAACTGTGGAAGAGTGCTTGCCAGCCCCAGTAAAGATAGGACCCATCTTTTGAAGGGTCTGGGACAGTTGCCATATCTTGCACTGATGGAAGATTATTTATTTGGAAAATGTTTCACCAAGACAGACAACATGAGCCGCAAACAGCTCGTTTCCAGAAGCCTCGGGGGAAGACGATGACACAAGAGTTGGGAGAACAAGCAAACACATAGGAATACAACTATAATTTCTAAAACAAAGCAGTGTAGTATTATCAGAGCTGAAATAAACCAGACCAACCGAGCAGGGTGAACAAAACCATATTCGGATATAGCATACACTGCAACAACCCAAGAGCAGGTGATCGAGCAGGTTAGAGGATGGGTAACACATCTGAAGTGCTAGAAATGAAAATTACGTACCTACCATAATTCTGATCTTTCTATGTATCTTCACCATTCATCACAGATGGGTACTGGCTGGAGGTCAGGACCCTGCGGGAGCAATTTTTTTTTTTAAAGGGGTAGGCGGAGCTGACACACCATCGGCGCCGCCCTCGAGGCCGATGTACTGTGTGGCGCTCGAGGGTTGGCCGTTCGGCTGTGTCGACTCCGCCTGCCTACCAGTTCTGAGTCGCCAGAGAAGTAAGAGGAAGGGATGGAGGGTGGGACAAGAGACTCCAAGGGACAGAAAAAGGAAAGGAAAAACTGAACTAAAAGGAGAAATAACGACTGAGAGGACAGCAAAGAAGAGGTTAGATTAAGGGGATTGGGTAGGAGCCCCAATCTCTGGAAGCGGAAGAAGGAAGGGGAGAGAATTTAGGAGACAGTGAGAGGTATCAAGATATCCGAGACCCTTCTCCGTCACCAGACTGTATAGGAACTGCAAGGAGTAGCAAAGCTCTCTGCCAGAATTCAAGGCACAGAATAACTGGCAAATACCCCAGAAGCAGAGTCGGCTATTCTGGAGGAAGGTCAGGGTACAGGGATTTAGTACTCTCAGGAAAAATGTTTGGTGAAAAAAGGATTTTTTTTTTTTTGAAATAGTTGGATGGAAACCAGAAAGAGGGCAACCACCAACTCCCACCCCATCGGGGTGGAGACATGTAGTAGAGAAGGAGTGCCGCTCGAGCTGTCTACCCTTCATAGGAGAATACCCCCCTGTGTGTCCCTACTTTACCCCGCTCCTAAAGAGGAGAGGGGGAGCCACAGAAAGGGAGGGGTACCCAGAGACTGACGCCCCAGGGGGATGGTGGGTGGGGCAGTGATGAATGGTGAAGATACACAGAAAGATCACAATTACGGTAGGTATGTAATTTTCATATCTTATCTATGTCAATCTTCACCATTCATCACAGATGGGTGAGTACCAAGCCCCCCCGAAGGGGGTTGTTTCATTACACCCTAAGGGACAGGGTCCCTTAGCCCTCAATGGGTGACACACTAAGGGGACCTTCAGGGCCTGGGAGGCCCGAGAGTGGGAGGGAGAGACGGGTCCCCTGGAGGGAAAGAAGCTGCCCGACAAGCGCCGCAGTCGCTGCACGGGAGAAAAGGTAGGTGTTCCTGGTGGGCGGAGCAATCACCCTACCGGGCCAAGGGTGACAACCAGGAAAAGACAGCCACGCCCATCTCCTAGTGCAGATCGCTGTCCCCACGACCCTGCTAGTTACCGCTGGCCGTGAAGATGCCCCTCACTTGGTGCCTTGCTAGCTTCAGGCCATGTGCAGAGAGCGATGGCTTGTCTGGTTTGCTCAGAGTCAGGCAACGAGCTAAGATCTGACCTAGCCTGGACCACAAGAACCTATTGTAGGCTGCATAGTGGGCTGGTGAGCAGAAAAGAAAGGAGTAACCGTGCCGAGTAGAAGGTCTTCCTCCCTCAAAAATCAAAATCCGAGGAGTCTTGATCTGGGAGCCGGTCACGGTGGAGGGCGCAAAGCCCATCAGGAGGGTCCAGAAATGTCAAGCCAGACTGTGGATGAGGCATGGAACCTGGAGACTCCTGGGTAGCGCAATACCTCTGGCTGAGGTCCCTTGGGGCCGGAACTCCGGAGAAGGGCCTCTGCCAGAAACGCAAGGATGCCTCCCGAAAGGGAGCAGGCCAGGGCGGCACCACAAGGGTGGTCTTGCGAAAAATCGCCTAGAAAGGCGTACACCGCATGCTCAGGATTGCTAACAGTAGAGGGTGAAAGGTGCAAGTCCTCCAACATTCTAACGAGGAAATGCTGATACTCCAAGAGATCAGCAGCCGGAAAAATGTGGACAGACTGTTCCTCTCCCACAGAAGAGGGGGATGAGGAGCTGGAGGTCACCATATGTTCCGAGGGTGGCTGCACGGGGGGAGGTTGAAAAACCTGGCGGTCCATAGCCCTGCCATAAGCGGGGAACCGGGCAGCCACTGCTCTGAACTGCTCCCAGGTGAGAGGGCTGCTAGGACCAAGAATGCCTGGGAGCGCAGGAGAATGTGGCAGAGGGATGGGGCAGAGCCGAGAAAAGAAGTCGGCAGACCTCCACCAGGGCTAGGGAGCGGACCGTGAGCACCAGAGAAGGGTGCCCCGGAAGACTCCATAGCCGACAGCTGTACAACCACGTTGGTACTGCCTTGGCTGCGCCCAGAAGAATCCGTCCAGTGAGGCGACCGGGGCCGTAAAAGTCCAGAAGGACGTTCCCCTGCCTCAAAAGAATGGGACTCCCTCAAGGAACCCGAGGGAAGGGTGGAACCGCACTGGCTCCGCCCAGGCCTCCAAGGGACCCCAGAAAGGGCGGCGACGCTCGACCCCACACCCTCGACCCCTCAGAGTCTGAGAGAGTCCTCCTCCTCGAGAGGCCAGCCTAGATAGCTGGCATCTCTGGGCAGCCCACCAAGGGGAGACCCAGAGAACATTACCCTCCCTCCTGTAGGCTTCTTGATGGGCCCAAAAGTAGGCGATCAAGACACACCACTGGAGGGGTACCACCACCGAGGAGTCGATGAAACCCAAGACCAGGTTGCAGAGCTATGGTGGCTTGCACCACTGCCTGCTGGTCAGCACCACTGACCCCAGTCTCAGGGGCCATGTGACTCTCCTCAGTAGGGGCTGGCTCCGACTCGCGATGAGACCACAGAGCTGCCTCCTCTGCAGTCAACCCCAGGGTGTGACTGCTTGTCTGACTCGGAGCTTGACTCCGACGAGGTAGAGAACGAAGCTCTGAGCCAAACCGTACGAGGGTGGGCAGAACCAACCTTCCCACCGGGCCCAGCAGCCACAGTTGTGGCCGAGTAGGCACCTGTGCCCTCCGCAACCCTGTGAGCGGGACCTGCAGGAGGCACCGGGGCAGCTCGAGCCAAAGGTCCAGACGGAGCGCCGTTGAATCCACCAGTACCGGGGGCGGTACCAGGGACGGTGCCGACAGCAGCCCCATCAGCATCCTCCGTGCCGACGCCAACACCACCCGGCCTCACGATTGGCAGCGAGGACCGAAGCGGCGCCAACGGCCCCGAAGGAAGACCCGGCGCTGAACATGGCACCGATCAGACCCTCGGCGCCACGAATGGCGTCGAGAGCATGGACGGCATCGAAGAAGGCACCGACAGATAGAGTCGAAGGCTCTACGGCGCTGAGCCGCGAAATGGCAAAGGAGGACACCGGACCCGGTTCCACGGCACGTGAACGGCGTCAGTGCCACGAACGGCGTCGACTGGGCCCACCGACCTGGGCCTTCTGAGCTGCGGGAGCGACACAGAGGGAGCCTTCACCCCCGAAGGAGCGATTGCCATGTTGGCGCCTCCCGACCACTCCCGGAAGCGGGACAGGCCTTGGCGATGGCAATGCTACAAGTAGCCGAGGCTCCCTCCTCCTCAGTCCGTACAGAACCGGGAGGGGACCCGGATGAAGGGCCGAGAGAGCGTAGCTTGGCCCTACGAGTGCGAACCCTACCCCCGAAAGTCGGCAGAACTCGCCCCACTTTCAACGCACGCTGTTCGAGGACCCGGCGGTCCATGGAGAAGCAGGTGTCGAACGAGTCCATGTCATGAAGCGGGCCAAGACACACAAGACACCGGTCGTGCTGGTCAGTGACAGAAAATTTTCGGCCGCACGGGCACCGACGCATGGGGCACCGACCCGTCTTCGAAGACTTTTTGCCCTCCGACCGAGACATGACCTACGGAGAAAAAAACACCAAAACACACTCAACGTCGCAGAATTCAAATAAAAAGGAAACATCTTACCAGGCGATGTCAAGTGGAGGCAGAACACAGTACCGGCAGGCAACCGACGGATTGAAAAACGCCAATCTCGAAAGGCTGAAGGCCTAAAATTCTTGACGGAAGCTACCCATGAGGTGACCTCGACGGGCGGAGACGAAGAACTGGTAGGCAGGCGGAGTCGACATATCTCTAACGGGCCAACCCTCGGTGCCACCACGCAGGCCGCCGCCTCAAGGGCGGGGCGCCTGATGGTGTCGGTTGTCTACCCCTTAAAAAAAGTTCGGGGTCCTGACTCCGCCAGTACCCATCTGTGATGAATGGTGAAGATTGACAGATAAGATATAGTAGGCTGACCACAAGATCTGAAGTGCTATTGTACACCCAAGGGATGGCAGTTATAAAACAAGTGGGGAAGTGGATAGAGAGGTAGAGGGTGGGGATGGAAGGGGACAGCCAAGATTTACAACCATCCAGGTTGCTGAGAACTCTGCAAGGTTAGCACCAGGCAAAAGGGAGGGAGAGAAACAGAGTGGGGTGGTAGAGAAGAGAGGTCAACAGGAGGGGAGGAAAGGGATAAGGAAGAAGGGAGGTGGGCAGGTGATGGATTTCAAAGTGGTGGGAAGAGAGAAGGGAAAAAGGAGATAATCTATAGCCCCATGTCATGGAGAACCCTGTCAGGGGGTCAGGATTAGAAAGTGGAAGGAAAGGAAGAGGGTAGAAGAGAGGGAGCCAACATCTGCACCCCTTCAGGATGACTAAGAACCCTACAAGGGTACAGGACCAGGTAGGGAGGAGAAGTGGAGTGCGGCGGGTGACTGGAAAGGAGAAAAGGGAGGCTGGAGAAAACAGGGGTAAACTAGGAATAGAAACATGGGAGAATATCAGTAGGGGGGAAGAAGGGGTTGTGGGGGAGAAGGACTGCCGTCAAGTGTCGAAATAGCACAGCAGCTAGTGGGTGGTAGTAGAGTGTCGAAATGGCGCAATAGGAGATCCTGTGCAGGCTTTGGTTGTATGCGTTTAGCTTTTTCTGTAGGATTTAAGCTGCCTGTTTTCTTGCCATTGCCATTCCCAGGACCAACAAGAGCATTTTGTCATGACAGAGTTTCTTTCAAGCCACTTCACTGGCGGCTTGATCAGGCTTCCTTTTTCATCACTTTGTTATTTTCAATTTGTGATGAACTTCATCTTGGAAGATGTATTTTCTGGCTGGGATCTAGAGGGTTCCTCAGCACCTCTGTTTGCATTTTATTGCTTTTAGCTGGCCCTCATCAGAAGCCATCGATTTATCCTCAATCATTATAATCAAATGTTTGTTTGCTAAGATGCCAATTTAAGCAAGCAAAACCAACTTCTGGACCTTCTGAACCAAGTGCAGGTTTCTGTGAAATGCCACGGCCAGTTCTGCCACATTTAAATAAAGTACAGTTACGTAAGAACTTACCGTAACAGTAGATCTTCGAGAGAGGCTCTTGCAGTAGGTAATTACATATAGGACTGACGCCGGCAGGCGGCAGGACCATATAGAAACATTTCTAGCTAACAGTCCCTGGCAAGGGACATGCCCCATGTCAGGTGACCGGCATCAGGAGACGTCGGTATAAAGGGGCGGTCCCGGACACCCGCCTTCCAGTTCTTTCCAGCCACAGGCCAAGAGAGGCCGGACGAGAGATGAGCAGACATTTCCCTCAATGGAAATGGAGCCGAAAAAGCCTAGGGGGATTCTTCGAGCCGAAGTAATGGCCACCAAGAAGAGAGTCTTCCACAAAAGGAACTTCAAATCTGCAGGTTCAAAGGGAGGAAGAGTAAGTTTTAGGAACAAAGTTCAAGTCCCAAGGGAAACAGGAGTACGGATGGGGCCTCAGATGGAGGACCCTCTGAGAAAGGTCTTGGACACCTCCAGTTGAGCAAAAGGTTTGTTCTGCTAAGGAACATGATAGACCGAAATGGCCACCATGTGTACCTTCAGAGAGGAATGGCTGAGACCTAGGTCAATGAGATGACGAGATACTCCAGCAGAAGTCCCGCTGAACAGGAAAAGGTTCCACGCTCTGGAAGCGCCCAAATAGTGAATCTTTCCACTTCATGGCATAAGTGGATCTGGTGGAGGGTTTTCTGGCCTCCAATAAAATCTCCGCCACTTTGGGAGACACTCAAAACGGATTGTGCTAGGTCTGCAGGAGCCATGCATGCAGTTGGAGGGACTTGAGGCCTGGATGGACCAGGGTCCCCTGATCCTGGGTCAACAAACCTCGAAACAGAGAAAGAGGAAGAGGAGGATCCTCTGAATATGTTGTAGAAGAGAGAACCAGATTTGCCTAGGCCAAAAAGAAGTGATCAGAATCATTCTCGCTCCTTCTGAAGCAAGTTTCTGCAAGACTCGAGGGATAAGAAAAAATTACTCACCTTAGTAATGTTGTTTCTTCTAATGGAGTCTTGCTATATTATGACATATGCAGTGAGTCCCAACCATCGAACTGTTCCGGAGGTGAAAGAGTTAACTTTCCATGCCAGGCATGGAAGGCTGAGCTCGAGCTCAGTTGAAAACTCTGTCTGTTGTTCTTCAAACTCAAACTGTCAGATCTTTACGAGCTAAACTCACTAAGGCCCTGTGTGGAAGCTGTAAACCTACACTAGCCAACTGGCTACTAAATATAAGAACACATTTTTTGGTCCCAAAACAAAGACACAAGTCAGGAGACCCAAAAAATGAAAAACACAACAACCAAACACCCCAAAAAAAGGGAGGGACGGAAAAAAACCAAGGTGGGCATCTACTAAGTGTCAACACTCCACTGCCCACCCACATCCCAAAAACAGAGGTTCTGAGAGGGGCGGGGTCATAATATAGCAAGACTCCATTAGAAGAAACAACATTACTAAGGTGAGTAATTTTTTTTTCAAACAACATGAAGTCTTGCTATATTATGACATATGCAGACTACATAGCAGTACCTCCATGGAGGAGGGACAGAACCTACTTAGGAAATAGGCTCTGAAGCACATCTGTGCTAAACCGAGCATCATTCCTAGCCTGGGTGTCTAGAGAGTAATGCTTGTAAAGTGTGAACTGTTTTCCAGGTAGCTGCTTGACAAATCTCTAGAATGGGATGTCCCTGCAGCAACCAAGGAAGCAGCTGTACCTCTGGTAGAGTGAGCCCTCAGGCGTGAGGGAGAAACCACCCAGCTTTTCATAACAGAATTGGATACAAGAGACAATCCACCTGGCAATGGATCTTTAGTGGCAGGTTTCCTTTACCAACCTCACTATAAGTGAGGAACAGTTGGAGGAGTCAAATCTGTGACCCCTGGTATACTCAATGTAGTAACTAAGGGCTCTTTCACATCTAAGCTGTGCAGCCTCCTCCGCCAGAGGAGAAATGGTCAGTGAAGTACACTGGAAGAGAAATAGATGGATTAAGGTGGAAATCTGATACCACCTTAGGCAAGAACTTCCTGTTAGTCCCGAGGACCACCTTATCTCTATGAAAGGAGACAAAATCAGGCTCCACTGACAAAGCCTGTAATTCACTTGTGCGTCTGGCAGAAGTGATGGCTACCAGAAACACAGTCTTCCAAGTCAAATACTTAAGCTCAGCTGAAGACAAGGGCTCAAAGGGAGGTTGCATAAGCTGAGCAATGCAAACATTAAGATCCCAGGCAGGGGTATGGACCCTGAATGGAGGGATGGTGTGAAACAATCCCTTAAAAAACTTAGAGAATACAGGATGAGCTGAAAGAGAAGAGGGTTTACCTGCTGAAATGAAAGCAGACACCGCTGCCAAATGCACCTTTAGGGTAGCTGGTCTAAGCCCAAAGTGTTTAAATGGACCATATAATCCAGAACTGCGGGTAAATCAGCAGATTCTGGGGAAATATGCTTCCCAGAGAACCATATGGGAAACCTCTTCCATTTGGAATTATAAGTAGCCCTGGTGGAAGGCTTCCTAGAAGCCTTCAATAAATCCATTACACCTTGGGAGAGGTGAAATCAGCAAACTCTAACTCTTCAAGAGCCAGGCCTTGAGATTGAGAGATTTGAGGTTCGGGTACCAAACCCTGCCCCGAGCACAGGTTAACAGATTGTGATTCCTGGGAAGATGGACTGCTACAGACAGTAGGAATGGATACCAGGGTTGTCTGGCCCAATCTAGAGCAATCAGGATCACTTTGCAGGACTGAGATCTGATTTTGACTAACACTTTGAAGGGGAGGATAGAGAAACTTCCTTCCCAATTGAGAACCAAGGCATCCACAGGATTGAGCCCAACACTGGGGCCTGCAGCAAAAAGGGAAGTTGGTGATTGTCTGGGGCTGCAAAAAGATCTATCTGCAGGGTGCCCCATCTGGCAAATATTACCTCCAGGACCAGGGGATCCAGTGACCATTCGTGATGGCCCTGGGAAATCCTGCTGAGAGCATCTGCCAGGACATTGTCCTTGCCTGGGAGGTGAACTGCCATAAGGGAGGTGTTCAGGAGTAAGCCAGAGACCACAACTTCACTGCTTCTGTGCACAGGCTTGCAGACGGAGTACCTCCTTGCTTGTTGATGTACCACATTGTAGTGGTGTTGTCTGTTCTCACCTGTACAACTTTGTTCTGAACAGATTTAGAAAAAGCTTGAAGTGCTAGAAAAACTGCTCTGAGCTCCAACAGGTTCATGTGGAGCAGAGATTCCTGAGAGGACCACAGTCCCTGGGTAGTGAGGTCGCCCATGTGAGCTCCCCAAGAGGGATGCATCTGTAGTAAGGATTAAAGAGTGAGACTGAGTGACAAAGGGAACCCCTTGTCTCAGATTGCCCTGATCTTGCCACCACAGTAGGGCTTGGATCAGGATTCGAGTCACTGGGATCAACTTGGTTAAAGGGTTCTTTCTTTGAGACCAAAAGGCTCTCAAATGGAACTGGATGTCCCTCATCTGAAATCTTGCTCCTTGCACAAATGCTGTAGAAGCAGTCATGTGCCCCAGGAGCTGCAGAAAATGCCTTGCTGGTCGAGAGACCTGCAGGGTGAAAGAGGAGGCCAAAGAGACCAGGGTCCTTGCCCTGTCCAAAGGAAGGAAGGCTCTGGCTTCCTCTGTGTTCAGTTCTGCGCCTATGAAGGTGAGGACCTCGACGGGCTCTAGAACTAACTTTGGAAGATTCAGAAGGAAACCTAGAGAGGTAAGCAGTTGCTGAGTTATCTGAAGATGTAACTTGACTTAGTCTGGAGACTGGCCTACTATGAGCCAGTCATCCAGGTAAGGGAAGATGGCAATTTTTTGCCTTCTTATGTAGGCAACTGCTACTGCCAGTCATTTTGTGAATACCCTTGGAGCAGAGGTGAGGTCAAAGGGCACTGCTCTGAACTGGTAATGGCCTGAGGGCAGCTCAAACCTGAGGTACTTTCAATGGGAGCTTCTGATGAGAATATGGAAGTAGGCATCCTTGAGGTCCAGGGACGCTAGCCAGTCCCCTGGCCTTAAAGAGGGTAGGATTATTCCCAGAGTCACCATTTTAAATTTTGGTTTTAAAAGGTACTTGTTTAAGTATCTGAGATCCAGGATGGCTGCCACCTCCTGTCTTTTTTGGGGTAAGGAAGTACCTGGAGTACAATCCTTTGCCCTGGTGTAGGGGTGGAACCCTTTCCACGGCTCTGAGAGCCAGGAGGGTAGAGACTTCTGCCTCTAGGGCAAGTGCCTCTGATGGATTTGCAGGTGGAAAGGATCTGGTTCTCATCTTAGGAAACTTTTTGAAGCTGAGAACCAGTCCCTGGCTTACTACTTCAGGACCCACTTGTCTGATGTCAGAGACTTCCAGTCCTGGACAAAGTAAGCCAGCCTGCCCCCTACAGTTAGTTGAGAATCGGCCCTGGCAACCCCATCAGGGTGCCTGCTTGGCAGGGGCTTTAGGCTGAGGGGTGGAAGCAGGTCTGCTTTTCCCCGCCTGCCTCTCCTTCTAAAGAACCCCTCTGGGCATAAGTTGAAGAGGTGGCCTGGGCTTGGTAAAAGGCCTATGAAAAGGCCTGCCCTGCAAGGCTGCCTTTGAGGAGTGGCCTGCCTTTCTTGGCCTGTGCACTCCTATAGGTGGTCCTATACTCATCTATTTTTCATATGTATCTGTCTGCTCCTCAAACAGAGAATTACCCACAACAGGAAAATCCATGGCCTTAGTCTGGGTATCCTCTGACAGGCTAGTACATCTGAGCCAAGCCATTCTCAAGGCCACAGATGTAGCCATGACTCTTGATGACACATCATTAGAGTCCACTGCAGCATGGAATTGCACCTTAGATGCCTCAATACCATCAGCAGCCACCTGCTCCAGCTCCTTGGCAAGCTGGCCAGGGACCTGTTTGCTAGAGCCATAACAATATCCATCTGGAGCTCTGGTATCTAGCAACATAAGCCATATAATTTGCCTGTCTGAGACCCAAGGATGCTGCCATGTACTGTTTCTTTGCCATGGCATCAATCCTCCTGGAGTCCTTGTCAGGGGGGGTGTGAAGCCAGGGGAATATTTGCATCATCACAGGCTGCAGCTTGCACTACCCCAACATGGCTGCATTGTTGAGTAAGGAACTCCGTATCAGAGCCTGACAATGTGTACCTCTTGTTCATTCTCTTATCAACAGGAGGTATAGTGTGAGGAGTTTTTAGAATTTTTACTGTTTCCCAAAATATTTATGCAAAGGAATAGACAGTCTCCTAGACTCTGGGAAATCCATCATTTCCAAATAGTCAGGCTCCTCTTGATCATCCACAGCTTCTTCCATAGGGAGCTGGAGGGTTTCAGATACTTTTTTATAAAACATAAAATGAGAAGAGGACTCAGAAAGCCTAGGAGGAGACACTCCTGAAGGTCTGTCTGGAGAGATGTCCGGTTCAATGGGCACATCCAGACTTTCAAATCCACATTCACTCTCCTCATACTCCTCTTCCCCCTCCTCCGGTTCATAAAATTCCTCTAAATCATACTCTTCAACCGGTGGAACCGGCCAGACATCTGGCTACCTGATGGTGCCGGTTCGGTCGGAACCGGGAAAGCGACTGGACAATTTTAATCTTGGCTGTTTCTTCAGCGTTGGAGAGGAAAGTTTTGGCTCCACACCAGCCGATTTCCTAGTCCTTTTGCTGGAACCAACTCCTCCGAGTCGACTCTCCTTGCCCGAGGAAGTCTCGCCCCGGTCAGAGGGCCTCCGTTCGGCTGGAACCGAACCGGGCTGGCCATCCGGTCAGCGGACTTCTTGGCCCTTTCCTGAGCCTACCAACTCTCTCATCCAGGGTAGCTGCAAGAACATTTTACAAATCTGGCAGTCTGCATTGAGGTGGTCAAACCCCAGACAATAAACACAGGTGGTGTGGGGCCAGCCTTGGCAAAAGCATCCCCACATACCCTGCAGTGTTGAAACCCAGTGGGCCCGGATTTTTCTTTTGGGTTTCTCCAGACATAGTGCCAGTCTAACCAAACTTACCCGCTTATGGCAATCCGCCAAGCAAGACTCTCTTATCGGTTCCCAACCGTGTAATGGGTCGAGGAAAAAACCGTAATAAAATCCGTTTTTTGTTTTTTTTTAGAACCGATAACCACACTCTAAAAGACAGATTAATGTATTTTAAAACAATCTGATCTGTTCAAACCGAACAGTTAACCATTTACAAGTTCCACACAGAAGAAATAAATGTAAAACCTATCTAGTACTTACAATACCACAGACAGAGCTTGAACCGACCAGTTGCGGTTTAAATTCGGTCAAAAAACCGAGAAAATAATACTTTAACCAACAAACTGAACCGAGCAGAAGGAGAAATCTCCGGAGCGACTGTTCAGTGAGGCAGAGTAAAGAATCTGACAGTTTGAAGAACAACAGACAGTTTTCAACCGAGCTCAGCATTCCATGCCTGGCATGGAAAGTTAACTCTCTCACCTCTGGAGCAGTTCGAAAGTTGGGACTCACTGCATGTGTCATAATATAGCAAAACTTCATGTTGTTTGAAGAGGAATTGGGGGAAGGCATAGACAAATCTGTCCTTCCAGTCTAGAGACAGAGCGTTGTTCCAGAAAGCGCCTCGCTCTGGAATGAATGAGCAGAAGGTGGGAAGTTTTGCGCTTTGGGGGGATGCGAACAGGTCAACCTGTAGTGTTCCCCAAAATTGGAAGATATTGTCTAGGACCCCTAGGTCCAGTTCTCACTCGTGAGTCAGAGCAGAAGAGCGACTTAGCTTGTCTGCCAGGATGTTGTAGACTCCTGGAACGTGAATCGCCGTGAGGTGAAGGTCGTGATGTATTGCCCAATCCCAAACCCTAATTGCCTCCCTGCATAGCGGGTATGACAGAGTTCCTCCCTGCTTGTTGATGTAGCACACTACGCACATGTTCTCAGTCTGGACGGCTAGGTGGCTGGGAAGGATGTATTGGTGAAGGGCTTGGACAGCGTATAACACTGCCCGAAGCTCGAGCACATTGATGTGCAGATCTTTTTCTAGCCTGGACCAAGAGCCCCGGGTCCAATGAGGGCCTAGATGGGCTCCCCAACCTTCACCTGAGGCATCTGTGGTTAGAGTCTGGGAGGGGGAGGATTAAAGAAAGGGACCCCCGAAAAGTACAATTCATGAGACACCACCGTAACAGTAGATCTTGAGAACAGCTCTTGCAGCAGGTAACACCATTAGGACTGAAGCGGCAGGCATCAGGACCCACGGAAATCTTCTAGCTTGCAGTCTCAGCGGGACCGCCTCCGACTTCGGTCCCGCCCCCGACGTCAGACGTAGTACATAAGGAGGCGGTCCCGCCAGATTCCCTAGTTCTCCCACCAGAGACTCCCAGCCGCAAGATGACACCAGAAGGGGAGACCGAGGATCCACCATCAGAAGGAAAGAGCTTAAGATTCTGCCGAGGCCTGATAGGCCATACCTCCTCCAAGGGGAAATGGTGGGCGGGAAGGTACCTGCTGCAAGAGCTGTTCTCGAAGATCTACTGTTACGGTAAGTTCTTACGTAACTGTACTATCTTACTTCGAGATACAGCTCTTGCAGCAGGTAACATTAGGACTGATTCCAAGCAATAGCGCCTAAAGCACTCTGGGAGGAGGAAATTAGGAGAGACCTTGAACAAGTCCAGACTCTAGGACAGAGAGAGACTGTAGAATGGCCAGGCCAAACCGCACTCTGCCGTATAATATCCATAAGATGGAGATTAGTGCCCAAGAGGTGGATAAGCAGAAAGGGCAAAATTCAGCAGAAGGGCAGACAGCAAGGAGAACCAGGGATAAATGACAACCAAGGAAGGGGCTGAGTAGAACTGTGAAACAGTCTAGGAGGTCAAATCATGGAAAGCCATGTGTGCAAATGCCAGGAGCCTTAGCAACAAGATGGAAGATCTGGAGGCTGTCATGGTGCAGTCAGACCTGGACATTGTGGCCATCACTGAAACCTGGTGTAATGATAACCACGACTGGGAGATGGCCATACCTGGCTACAACATATTCAGAAGAGACAAAGCAGGCAGGAAGGGAGGAGGAGTGGCACTGTATGTGAAAAATGACATAAGGGCCACAGAGATCCAGGAGGAACAAAATGGGGGAGAGATACTGTGAGTTAAGCTGGAAAGGAAATGGGACAGCCATCCGCACAGGTGTGGTCTATAGACCACCAGCACAGGAGGAAGAAACAGATAGAGCTGATGCTAGCCATCCAAAGGATGGCAGACAAAGGTGAGGTAGTACTGGTTGGAGACTTCAATATTCCAGGACGTGGACTGGAGCATCCCAGCAGCAGCATCAACTAGGAGCAGATTTATCCTTGACTCCTTCAGGTGCCTTCCTCAAGCAACTGGTCATGGAACCAACTCGGCAGAAGGCAATACTGGACCTTGTGCTCACAAACAGGGACAGTGTGATGGGGGTAACAGTGGGGAGCACCTGGGAAACAGTGACCACCAGTCACTGTGGTTTGAAATCACAGAAAGAGCAGAACCAAACCACACAAAAACACGTATCCTGGATTTCAGGGGGGCAGACTTTGGGAAAATGGGGAGATACTTGAAAGAGGCATTAAGGGGAATGGGACAGGAATCAGGGGTTGAGGAACAGTGAGCAGTATTTAAAATGGGGATTACAAGAACAACAGAATTATGCATTAAGCAGGTTAGCAAGAGGAAAAGGAAGAGGGACCATTATGGTTTTCCAAAGAGGTAGCAAAGAAAGTGAAAGCCAAAAAGATTGCATTCAGGCAATACAAAAGACATAGGCAGAAGGGGATAGGAGAAGTACCAGGAGAAGCAAAGGGAGGCAGGAGGTCAGTAAGGGAAGCCAAAGCTCAGACAGAAGAGCACATTGCAAAATCAGTGGGTAGAGGGGACAAAACCTTTTACAGGTACATAAGTGAAAAAAGAAAGACAAAGGGAGGGATAGTGAGACTGAAGGGGGAGGATGGGGGCCACGTGGAGGATGACAACAGTAAAGCTGACATATTGAACAGGTATTTCTGCTCAGTCTTTACTGAGGAAGAGGAGGGTAATGGTCTGAAGGGAGTACAAGGGGTGAGAATGGTGCAGAAATGGACACAAGTCCCTTTACACGAGAAAGGGTCCTGAAGGAACTGGAGTAATAAGAGTTGATAAAGCAATGGGGCCAGATGGGGTGCACCTAGGGTCCTTAAAGAACTAAGAGAGGTGGTGGCTGAACCTCTGGCTATCCTGTTTGGCGATCACTGGAAACAGGGAGGTACCCAAAGACTGGAGGACAGCAGATGTAGTCCCTTATACAAAAGTGGGAACAAAGAGGAAGCAGGAACTACAGACCAGTCAGCCTCACCTCGGTAGTGGGGAGATCATGGAAGCACTACTGAAGGAGAGCTTGGTAGAACATCTGGTTGTCAATGGACTACAGGACCCAAGGCAGCATGGTTTCACCAGGGGAGGTCATGTCAGACCAACCTCATTGAATTTTTGACTGGGTGACTAGGGAGGTGGATCGGGAGGGTGGTGGACATGGCCTATCTGGACTTCAACAAGGCCTTTGACACTGTGCCACATAGAAGACTATTACACAAACTGGGGAATATGGGTGTGGGCAGGACAGTAGTGGTGGGTAGGTAACTGGCTGGGTGGCAGGACACAGAGGGTGGTGGTAAATGGCTGTCACTCCACAGAGGGAAGAGTGACCAGTGGGGTACCACAGGGATCAGTCCTATTCAACATCTTCATCAGTGACATTGCGCAGGACCTAGAAGGCAGAATTTCACTGTTCGCTGATGACACAAAGCTCTGTAACAGTAGACACACCAGAGGGTGTAGACAGAATGAGAAGGGACCTGCAGAAACATGAAGAATGGTCAGGGGTTGGCAGTTGAAATTCAATGCAAAGAAGTGCAAGATAATGCATATGGGGCACAAAAACCCTGGCACAATATATCAGTTGGGGGGTGAGGATATAGCATGCCAAGCAGGAAAGGGATCTTGGGGTTATCATCTCTGATGACCTCAAGGTAGGGAAGCAGTGTGACAAGGCAGCAGGTAAAGCAAATAGGATGCTGGGATGTATAGGCAGGGGCATCACCAGCAGGAAAAGGGAGGTCATAATTCCGTTATACAAGACACTAGTGAGGCCCCACCTGGAGTACAGTGTACAGTTCTGGAGACCATACCTACGTAAGGACATAGACAGGGTAGAGAAGGTTCAGAGGAGGGCAACAAAGATGGTGCATGGATTGCATCACAAGTCCTATGAGGACAGGTTGAAGGAACTTAACATGTACTCCCTGGAGGAGAGGAGGGAGAGAGGGGATATGACAGAGACATACAAGTATCTTACAGGGAGGAACAGGGTGCAGGAAAACACTATTTTAAGCGAAAAGATGTTCCAGGACTAGAGGGCATGGGATGAAGTTGGAAGGAGGACGATCAGAGGAAACATGAGAAAGAATTTCTTCACAGAACGGGTGGTGGACAAGTGGAACACCCTGCCAGAGGAAGTGGTGGGGGCTGAAACAATCACGGGATTTAAGAATGCATGGGATAGACAAAGGAATTCTGGAGGTCAGGGGTAAGGGGCAACAGACTTCTAGGAAAACAAACTGAACTTACAAGCTCAAATGGGCAGACTGGGTGGGCCATAGGCACTTATCTGCCGACACTGTCTATGTATCCAGGCTGTAGTGCCTAATTAATGTGTGCGCTGAGCTCCAAGTAGCTACAGCACAAATGATCAAGGTGGAGACGTTGCTCAGTGCTGCAAATGAGGTAGCCACCCTCCTTGTCGAGTGGCCCCGGACTGTACCCGGGAGGGGCTTATGTTTGTTGTTGTAGCAAAAAGAAACGCACTGGACAAGCCAGCGAGAAAGGGTCTGCTTTGAGACTGGCTGGCCCAGCATCCTTTCAGCGAAGGAAACGAATAGTTGCTCCGACATGCAAAGCTCTTTAATTCTGTTCAGGTAGAACCTTAAGGAGCGGTGAACATCCAGGGTGTGAAGCAACGCCTCTCCTCTATTAGAGTACTTGGGGAAGTACACAGGCAGATCGATGTCCTGGTTGAGAGTGAGGGCAGAGACCATCTTAGGCAGGAATTTGGTATTCGTCCTCAGACACTCTGTCCTGGTGGAAAATTAAATAAGGCTCCTTGCACATGAGAGCATGAAGCTCGGAAACTCTCCTTGCTGACGTGACAGCAACTAAAAATACAGGTTACTCACCTGTAACAGGAGTTCTAGGAATGGTATATGTTGTTCATCCACACTTACTGGCAGGTTCCTTGCCGCTTTAAATCTTGCCGGAAGGTCTTCAAGCTGGCTCTCCCACCCACACGGGTGGTAAAACCTTGGCCCGCCCCATGACGCCAGATCTAGCCCGGCTGAACTCCAGGTTGAAGCGTCGGCTGGAGGCAGTGGATGAACAATACATACCATTCCTAGAACTCCTGTTACAGGTGAGTAACCTGTATTTCTAGGGACATGGATATGTTGTTAATCCACACTTATTGGCAGACTCCTAGCAGTTCTCCGGGAGGAGGGAGGCAGGGTGCACACCCATACTTAGGAAGAAAGACTGGAGAACCGAGGCCCCGACCAGCACCCCGGCACGACCCAAGGTCGATGTGGAAGGGTAAAGCCCGAAGCCCTGCGGATATCCTGGACCAGAGTATCCTCGGAAGCAGCCACAGATGCAGCGGAAGGACGGGTAAAAATGAGCACTTATCCCTCTGGGAGGCTCCATGCCCGCCCGCCTATTGTGGAGACCTATGCAGGGGTGACCCACCCGCTCGTCGTCCACTTGGCTGCAAGTCTGCCAGATGCGGCTTCAGTGAAGATGATAAACAGCTGGCGAACCTCTCCCGAACTTCAGCTTTACGCTGCCTAAGTAGGTGAGCGTTAAACAGGCTCCTACGGAACCTATATACGGCCTCCGAAGTGTGAATGGGGATAAAGCCTGGCAGAGGCAATACCCCCGAAGGGAAGACTCCGCCACCGCCTTCGGGTGGGGCACAGGACAACCTAGTCCCTGTGGAAGACTGGATAGGGAGATTAAAGGAGCGCCTGGAACTCTCCCCACCTTCTGGATGGCAGAGTAGCCCCAAGAAGGTGTTCTTCCACAACAGGTGGGGGAACACGCACCTGTGTAAAAGGTTTGGATGGCTTGCTCATGAGCAAAGCCCATACCAGCAAGGATCCCACAGAAACGAGGATACTCTCCTCCAAAGGGGAGGCGTGATCGAGGCCTAGAAGTGCCAGACCACATTCATCACACCACCAGCTGCCTTCCGGCCCGCTCCCGGAAGACAGGGGTGACTGCAGAGGCACCTAGAGGGTCGTTGGCCGAAGCTCTGGTTTTAGAATGGACTGCAGATGGTCCGGAATGCTCACCCAGAGACTGAGGAGGGCAAGGCCCTATCCCATCATCAAAAAGGAGAACTTCTCCAAGAGGATGAGCATTTTGGCCGACTTCTTAGCAGGACGCCTCGAAAAGTCGAAGACCCTGCCGAAGGACCCTAGGCCTGGCCCCTAGCCGCACAGGGACCGGCCTACAGGTGTAGGGATTGAAGGTCCAGATGGATAACCTTCCCTGAAAAGGAAAAACAGGACCGGGCAACCAGAAGCCGCCCGTAGCCTGGGGCTGAGACTGAGGAGAGCTAGATACCAGAGCTGGCAATCCAGTCTGGGGCTACCAGCATCACCTGCGCAAAGTCCCTCCTCGCCTTGCCCGTAGGTTAAGGGAAATGGGGGAGAGGCACGGAGGGGCCCAGGGTCTGTGGCCCCGATGGCATCCCCTACAGCAGGCCTTGCTGAGGGGGCGGGCATAAAACAGTCTCGGCCTCGTATTCTCCTTGGACGGAGGAGGGAGAAGATCCTGTGCTACCTCCAGCAGGGGAAACCACTCATGAAGCACAGCCTATGCCCGGCATAGGGCAGCAGCCAGGAAATTGGAAGCTCCTGCCACCAAATGGCTGGGAACCCTCGACTGCGCGAAAACCCAATGCGGAGAACCTCCTTGCGCCGAGGCAAGGGGTTCGACCGAACCTGGCGAGGTAGGTAGTACATGGTCGTGGTGTTGTCCTACTTGGACTTAGACCACTAGCCCTGTACAAACAGAGCGAGCGGTGCAAGCTAAGCGGACCACCTGGAGCTCCAGCGAGCAGGAAAGACATCGGGACTCGCGAGAGGACCAGAGGCGAAGCACTCTGTATTCCCTTAGATGGACACCCCACCCATTCGAGAAGCATCGGTCAGAGAAGACCGCCGACTCAGGGAGAACGAACAGGATGTTCTCCAGCAGAAGTTGGAACGGTCCAAAGGGAGCGTTCTCTTCACTCCTGGGCTGAAGTCAGTAACTGGTCCAAAGGACACAGCGCTATGACCTCTGGCTGGCCCCTCCCACTAGGGGAAGGCCGCCCTGAGGCCCAGGAGGTCCTGGCAGGACATAATTACCCGGCCAACCTGACTGGGTAAGGGAGGAAGAATCTTAGCCCTGTCCGCCTGGAGCCGAGCTGGAACTCAAGAGTCGAGCTTAGTCCCGAAGAAGCCTCACCGCTAAGGCACGAGTTCCCACTTGGCTCCTGTAACGGGAGACCAGTCTGCCTTCCGGGTGGGGTTACGTCCAGACCCTTCAGTGCCGCAGAGACTGCTGAGCAAAAGAAGGGCCTGGCTAGGAACTCGTAAGAGATCCCCGCTAAGAAGGGAGGAGTCTCCCAAGAAACGGACGAGCGAGTAGGAACGTCCTGGAGGCCCAGGAAACAGCCACACGCCACGTTCTGAGGATGGAATATCTGAAGCAAAGAGACCATCCAGGCGTGCAGGAGAATGGGGCGCGAGCCCCCGTCAGTTTGAGGCCAGGAATACCTGGACACGAACCCAGGATTTTTTTGGGGGGGGACCGCAGCCTTCCTGATCACCTCTAACTAGACGGCCAGGCGTGTTGGCACGACCGACAAAGAGGCAGAGGACCCAAGATCCCCATGGGGCTACGGCTCAAAAGGGGAACCGCTTGCAACCTGCGACAGGATCTACCCTTAAATACCTCCAGAACGAGGTGCGGAGCTGTCCCCCATGGGAAACCCAGGCTGGGACGGCGGGCCGGGGCAGTGCGCCTGGCCCGCACTGAGCAGGCTTGAGGGGAAGGGCCGAGGGGCTCGTTTCCTGCCTCCCTGCTTCCTTTTGGAGGAAGATGCTGGACTGGCAACAGGCCCCCAGCGCATGCCTGCTGGCCCTCGTGCTGGGCGGGGTTGAGCCGCAGGGCTCCGGGGGCAAAGGGGCTTACGCAAAGGCTGACGGCTGCCCTTGACCCTCGGGCGGGAGTGACTGAGTCCGGAGTGGCATCGGACTTCTCGGGCCCCTGGATATGTCCCTCTACTCCAGGGCCGAAAAGGTCAGTCCCCAAGAAAGGGATGTCCGCCAAGTCGTGCTGGGTTTCCGAGGAAAAGGAGGATAACCTCAGCCACGTCCTGCGTCGCATGGCCACTGCGGCCGCCACCGATCAGGCACAAGAGTCACCCAGGTCCAGAGCCGTCTGGAGCTGTTTTGCCACCGCCCTACTCAGGTCCCGTACCCGCCGGACAGTGGTCCGCAGGTCGGCCGGAAGATGAGGTAGAACTTCGTCCAGGGTGCACGAAGAGCCGTGGGAACAGGTGCCATAAGAGCCACGAGCTGGCCTGACGGAGGCTCAGGGAGACGCAGCGTAAACCTTGCGCCCGACGAAGTCCATCCTTTTGGACTCTGTCAGGGGGTCTATCCACATCCTCAGCGTTTCCAAGATGTTGGAAAACATTGTCGGTGACTACCCCTTCAGCCGAGGGGTTCTCCTAGAAACCGGGCAGAGAACCGACAGGGACAGGGTACCTCCGAGCCACCCTGGCCGAAGGCGCAGGGCAGGAAGAAGGCCACCGCCATAGCTCCAACGCTGGGCCCACGATAGCCTCAGCCACTGGGAGGCCTCCGAGGAAGAACCTCCTCGGTCCAGAATCTCCGTAAGGGGATAAGGTGCCCGTTTGGGGATGGGCTCGAGCTGCATCCCAGTGAATTCTGAAATGAGCTGAAGCAGACCCCTCAAAGACGATGGGCTGTCGTCTACGGAATGTTCCTGGGAAGACCCCAGGTCCTCCCTGCTAAGAAACATAGCAGAGCCGGCTTCAGGCTCCGAAGGGTCTGCAAAAAGCTGCCGCAGGCCCAAGGCACTCTTCGTCCCGAGGCGGGCAGGAGTGAGGGGACCGAGTAACCTGTGGAACAGGTCATGGCCTGGCCTGTGCTCCGCCAAATGCGGAGGGGCAGCGAGGGTCGGACGAGCAACCGGCCCTGGAGAGGGCTCCTCGACTGATTTGAACGGCTGCCGGCTGAGCGCCGGTTGCTTGCTATCCAGAGAATGAATCGGGCTCGACTGATACCCGGAAAACAACTGCTGTCGCCACATAAGTTCCTCATAACGTCAACGCCACTTAACTCGGTGCCCCGACCGAGAACGCCGAGATTGGCTAGACCGAGAGGATGACCGAGACCCAAATCCTCGGGGGGACCGAGAGGGTTTGGGAAGGAGCGGACGCACCCGCCCTCCCTCAGCTCGGATAAAGGTCGGAGGGCTGTCGACCCGAAGGGACGGACAGAACCTCAGCCGCCACCGGGGGTACCGGCGAAGGGATGGCGGCACCAGAAGACAGCCCAATTGACGGGTCGAGAGACACGACGTCGTCAACGGGGGTCCTGGCCGGCTGACCTGACGGGGACACTGTGAAGCCAGTGGCGGAAGCCGCATCCTCGACCGAAGCCGAGCGTCGGCCGATGAGGGAGGGGGAAACTTCCCACTCCAGCCGACACGAGAGACCCCACCTGCGCCCCTTAGAATCAGGCCAGAGGCAGGTTTCCAGAGTCCCTCTCCTTGAGGAGAGGGAATGACCGAAGCTCCTGAACGAAGCTGCATGAGAAGAACCCAAGGAGAGCGGGATAAACGCCGCAACCGAGGGAGAGAGGGGAGAAGCCGCCCCCTCCCCAGCAGGAACGAACTGCTGAGAAACAGTCGAAGCGGACACCCGCCAGTCCAAGAGAATCTCTGGAGTGGAAAAAACTACCGGATATCCGTCCCCGAACGGGCCGCGTGGTCCTCCAGAGAGCTGACCGAAAGGGCAGAACAGAAACCGCAAGCCTGAGGACCGTGATCCAAGTCCAGGCAATAAACGCACGTGGAATGCGAGTCTCTCCTGGAGGAACTAACCGTGCGCCTCCCGGGGCCGGAAAAGGACAGAGCCATCGCCGTAGCGAAGAAGAAAAGATCGAAGTATCAGAAAACGCACTTCCAATGATTTCGAAGACCGAAATTTTCAGGAACCAGTCGAAAACACAGAGCGCTAAGGAGGGAACCTGAGCTTCCAAGCGGTAAGGAAGATCTAGCGGCATGGGGCGGAGCAGAGAGTTTTACCACCCGGGTTGGTGGGAGGAGCCAGCTTGAAGACCTTCCGCTAAGATTTAAATCGGCAAGGGACCTGCCAATAAGTGTGGATGAACAACATATCCATGTCCCTAGAAACAGTGTTTTCCACGACAGAAAACGCAGCTCGCAATCCGCGGCAGATTCAAAGGGGCGGGAGAGCGTGAGTTGTTCCAGGACAAAAAGTAGGTCCCAAGGAGGAACGGGATCCTTGATGGGTGGCCTGAAGTGTAACACCCCTCTCAGGAAGTCTCGAGAGGCATCAAGCTGTGCCATTGTGCGCTGTCCCACCGGAAAGTGGTATGCAGAAATCGCGCATAGGTGCACTTTAATGGAGGAGTAGGAGAGACCCGAATGAAATAGGGAAAGCAGATATTCCAGCACCACTTTCACGGGCATTCTAAAGGGAAAACGTGCCTCGATATAAACAAAACAGCCACTTCATGACATACATCACATCGTTGCCGGCTTTCTGTCTGAAAAGGACTTCCGCCACCTCTTGTGAAACCCTGTATCGCATAACGGCTAGTCTCTAGGAGCCATGCAGGCAGATTTAGTGAGCGTAAGTCCGGGTGGACTAGTGAACCCTCCTCTTGAGACAATAGGTGGGAGCTGAAAGGCAACAGAACTGGAGGTTCCCAGGACAACTGCGTCAGCATAGGGAGCCAAATCTGCCTGGGCCAGAAAGGCGCTACCAGGATCATTGTTGCGTGCTCCCTGCGCAGTTTGGGAAGAACTCTCTGGATTAACAGGAAGGGAGGGAAAGTGTAGAGGAATCTGTCCGCACAGGAGAGTGACAACGCATCTCGCCAGAAAACACCAGGCCCTGGATCTAGCAAGCAAAAATTGGGCAGTCTTGTGTTGGATGGGGAAGCGAACAAGTCCAACTCTGGAGTTCCCTATCGAGGAAACAGATCCTCCGCTACCTGCTGAAGGAGTTCCCATTTGTGGACTCTGGCCTGGGAATGACTCGGACCATCTGCGATTGTGTTGTCCACTCCGGGAACGTGAACTGCAATCAGGTTCGTGCCGTGTCGGATTACCCAATCCCACACTCTCATAGCTTCCCTGCAAAGGGGGTAGGAGTGTGCGCCTCCTTGTTTGTTGAGGTAATACATCACTGCCGTGTTGTCTGTCTGAAGCAGAAGAGTACTTGGCGGGATTTCTGACTAAAAGGCCTGCAGGGCGTAAAGGACCGCTCTCATCTCCAGCATGTTGATGTGGAGGTGGGCTTCCTGATGGGTCCATGTTCCCTGTGACCTCACCCCGTTCAGGAGCGCTCACCACCCCAGCCCTGAGGCGTCTGTGGAGAGGATCATCTCCGGGGACGGCGCTGTAAACGGAACACCCGCAGAAAGTGTCCAAGGGTCTAGCCACCATTGCCAGTCTCGAATCGCGGTGTTCGTGATCCTGACCGGATGCTGTATGTGGTCTTGCCTTTGGTCCCACTGCACCTTGAGCATCCACTGAGTTACTCGCATGTGGAGCCTTGCCAAAGGGATGGTTGGAATGGCCGCAGCCATGAGTCCGAGCAAGCGAAGGACCGACCTGGCATGGACATTCTTCTTCACAGAGAGATCCCTGATGAGGGATCTGATGTGTTCTGCTCTTTCGTTGGGAAGAAAGGCTTTCCCTTGGACGATGCCCAGAACTGCGCCTATGAACTGCAGCTTCTGCGACGGTACGAGGAGAGACTTCACGTAGTTTATAAGAATGCCCAGAGACTGGAACAGATCCTGGGTGTTCTGAATAGCCAGCAACAGTGCCTCTTTGGTGGCGGCCATGAGAAGCCAGTCGTCCAGGTACGGGAACATGTAGTGGCCCTGTCTCCTTAGAGACGCTGCCACGACTGCCAAACACTTGGTAAAGACCCTGAGGGCCGAAGACAGTCCGAACGGAAGAGCCCGGAACTGAAAGTGGTGGCCGAGAAACTCGAAGCGCAGGAACCTCCTGTGCGCTTCAGCTACTGGAATGTGCAGGTAGGCGTCCTGCATGTCCAGGGTCACTAAGAAGGCGTCCTTCTTCAGCATGGGAATGAGTCCTTGGAGGGTCACGATGCGAAAACGTTTGTAGGCGACCGACATGTTGATGTCCAGGATTGGACGGAGGTCCCCTGTTTTCTTTGGAACCAGAAAGAAATGGGAATAGTATCCGGATCCTATCTGGTTCTCTGGGACATACTCCACTGCTCCCTTTTGCAGGGGCGCAAGTACCTCTTGCCTGATGAGAGATCTGTGCTGACCCGAGGAACGGGAGACAGAGGAGGCCATGTGGGTGGCTTGTCCACGAATTCTATAAAGTGGACTCTTTCGACCAACTGAAGAACCCACCTGTCGGTGGTTATGGACTGCCACCCTGGCAGGTGGTCCGCAATGCGGCCCCCGACCTTGGTGTCCCGTTGATCCTGACGGGCGGGGGCCAGGAAGCAGTCATGCAGTGGCGGCTAAGGGTCCAGTGGGCTGGGTCGAGTTGGCTGGTCGTTGGCTTCGGCCCGCGGACGACTTTCCCTGGGCTTTGCGGGAGAAGGGGCCCCTCTGCTGCGGACCAGTGCAGGACTGTTGTCTCTGCATCCTGTCTCGAAAACGGCTTTGGTTCTTACAAAAGGAACTAAGCTTGGGTCTGTACATGGCCTGGACAGACCGTACCGCCTTCCCAGCCACTTGAAGTTTGGTGAGGACCTTCTCCGAGGACTCACCAAAAAGAACTTCTCCATGAAACGAGGCGTCCAGGATGTTGTTCTGGACGTCCGGGGTGAATCCGGAGACACGGAGCCATGAGTGTCTCCGGAGGCATATGCCTGAAGCTGCCGCTCTGGCCGAGGAGTCCGTGGAATCATACGTGGCTCGCAGCACCTGGGTTCCCACGTCCGAAGGAGTTGTAGCAACTCCTTCTGCTCACATTCTGGCATCTTTTCCGCCAGATCCAGTCCCTGCTCCCACAAAGCGTTTTGAAACTGTACCATGTGGGTCAAGTAGTTGAGGATCTAATGGCGCAAGTAGCGGATGCATACGTGCGCCTGCCCATAGCGTCCAGCTGCTTGGACTCTGGGTCTGGTGGCAGGATGCTCAAATGTTGCGGCCTCAGGGACCGGTCATGAGAGGCTGTAATGACAAGAGAATCGGCCAGAGGATGTGATGCCAAGTACTGGTCCTCCCCAGGGGCATTGTACAGGCAGTCAGCTTTCTTCGGCATGCGGAAGTGAGTGTGGACGTTTCCACGCTGCCTTGGTGACGACCACGAATGTGTCCACCAAGGATGGCACCAGCACAGGCTTTGGGTCTTTTTGCCGAAGATATCTGGCAAGCCGTAATCTCTCGGGGTCTAGTTCCTCTGCGTCCCAGCCCATGTTCTCTTAGATGCGCATCATAATCTCCGAGAACGATGGGTCGTCCGGAGGAGATCTTGGAAGCTCACGTGGGTCCGGAGAAGGGACGTTGATCGGAGAGGGGGATCTGGATCCGTCTGAGAAGTCCGATCCGTGTCCTCCGTCGAAGACGAACGGCGCCGTCTTCTGGGTCTCTTGGGGCTGGGTGACTCTGAAGATGATCTGGATGGAGGTCTCCTTTTCCTGATCTACCCTAGGAGGGTCCATGGGCTCCTGGGGGAAGGTACTGCCCGCATCCTGGGTGAGTAGGGGCGCGGGGCGGCGGAGTGCATGGTGGTGTGAACCACATCCCTTTTATAGGTGTCCCACCAGTAAGTAAACAACTCCTTGAACTCGGATATGCTGAGGCCCGACGCGGACGGGCGCGAGCGGCGGTGGCGTCAGGTTCAGCGTCGGCTCCCAGGGGCCTCAGGTTCTGGCGAGGTTCCAGGGGTGTGTGTGAGACAGGACTGGGTTTGCCTGTCTGGTCCTCAGGCTGGAGTCAGCTCCTCCTCCGTGATCGCCTCTTGACCAGCGTCGGTGGGGAGGCGAAGGGTCCTCTTCTCAGTGAGATGCAGACGACCGGTCCTCCGGCCGGGCGCCCATGGGAGGCGAAGGCCTAACCAGCGACGGCGCTCCGACGGTTCTCGGACCGGTGGTGGTTTGGCCGACGTCAGGTGGGCCGGCGTCGGGTCGGACGATCTCTTAAGTGAAGTCAGTTCTTTGGTCTTCCGCTGGGAAGGAGGAGGCAAAGAGACTGTCCTGGCAACGGGTTCCAAATGGCAGGAACCGGACTTGCGATGGCGACGACGGCCCCCTGACCTGGACAGGGCCTTAGTGGCTGAGGACGAAGGAGGTCTGAGGTCTTGGCCTGAGAAAGAGAGGAGGAAACCAAGGGAGTCTTCACCGCTGCAGGGGGAGGCTGAGAGCGGGCCCGGGAAGGGGAGCGGTTGGACCGGGAGCCGGAGCTACGGGAGTCAGAGGCCCTAGACGAGGACCTGGATCTCACTCTCTCCCTATGCTTCTTGAGGTGTCTCCGGGCCTTGTCGGAAGATTCCCCCTTGAAGGCTGCGTCCATGGCTTTAATCTTCTCCTCGAGCAGGAACGCCTGAAGGGCCTTCTGGCGACGGATCCGGGTCCGGCTGTTGAACCCCTGGCAGAAGGAGCAGGCCCAGGTGTCGTGGTCTGGGCCTAGGCACCGGATGCAGGCTGAATGCAGGTCTTTGAACAGGATTTGCTTCCCACAGGCGCACTTCGAAGGATGGCCTTCAACGGAGGCTGGAGAGGACATCAGACAGAAACGGAGCAGAAAAAACGAACTTTATCCCGAAGGAAGAACTTAACCAGGCGTCGCGCGCTAGAAGCGAACCGAAGGGTCGAGACATGCAAGTCGACGGTGGGAAAGAACTGGGGAATCTGCGGACCGCTTCCTTATGTACGACGTCTGACATTGGGGGCGGGACCAACATTAGAGTCGGTCCACGCTGAAGACTGCTAGTTAGAAGATTTCCGTGGGGTCCTGACGCCTGCCGGCTTCAGTCCTAATGGTGTTACCTGCTGCAAGAGCTGTATCTCCAAGTAAGATCAGGTTCGCTCAAACCATCCACCATTGCAGATCTCGCATCATTGGCGATGAGATCAGAACTGAGTGATCTAGATAGTCCACTAGTTGATCACACTGGGAACGTAGAGTCCACCGAGAGATCCTCATGTGGAGTCGAGCGCAAGGGACAGTCAGGATAGCAGCCGCCATGAGCCCAAGAAGGCGAAGGACCGACCTTGCCGAGACCATCCTGCAGTCGGATAACAGACATATCTGGGTCTGAAGGGAGGCAGCCCTGTACGGAGGCAGGAAGGACTTGCCCATGGTTGAGGATTGCCCCAGTGAACTGTAGCCTCTGAGAAGGGTCCAGATGAGACTTGGAATGGTTGATAATACCCAGGCAGGCAAAAACTTGCTGGGTGAGGGAGAGGAAAGGCAGGAGTTCCTCCTTGGACGAGGCCACCAGGAGCCAGTCGTCCAGGTAAGGGAACACCTGTACTCCCTTAGTACACAGGTGGGCCGCCACCACTGCCAGGCATTTGCTAAATACACGGGAGGCCGAGGACAGACCAAACGGGAGCGCCTTGAACTGGTAGTGGTTCACCAGGAAAGCAAAACGAAGGTATTTGCGATGGGATGGGCGAATGGGAATGTGCAGATAGGCATCCTGCATATCCAGGGCACAAAGCCATTGACTCGGCCGGAGGAGGGGCAGAAGGCTCTGCAGACAGAGCATCCTGAACCTTTTGTACTCCACATAAAGATCCAGGGAACTGAGATCTAAAAATCGGTCTGAGATCTCCCGTCTTCTTTGGGACCAGGAAGAAATGGGAATAGTAACCCGTCCCCTGAAGATGAAGGGAGGGACGGGCTCTATCGCTTGCTTCAGCAGAAGAGCAGACATTTCCTCCTGGACCAAAGGAAGGTATTCCCGTGAAAACGACGACTTCAGAGGGGGGTGGCGGGGTGGTTTCTGAAGAAACTCTATGCAATGTCCTTCTGCTATGAGCTGGAGCACCCAAGAATCCGTGGTTATCCTCTCCCATCCCAGAAGGTGGAGGGAAAATCTCCCTCCTACCGGTTCCTCTAGGGAGTCCGGAGGCAGTGGGAGGGGAAAGGAGTCAGGTGGTGTGGGGCAGCACCGCAGCTGAAGCACCCGCTGCTTTTTTGGGTGGAGGGCTTAGCATACACGGAGGCCCGACGTTTTGTAGCCCGCCTTCCCTGGGGTTACGCCTTTGGCCGATTCCGTCTGAGAAAGGGACGGTGCTGCTGCTGATGGGGATGGTACATGGAATCAACTCATTTCCAGATCAAGTCCCCTCTCCTGCAAATCGGTAAGGATGTCATTGACATCACCCCGAATGCACGGACCCCCGAAAGGGTGCTTCCAGGATAGCAGATTGCATCTCCGGGGCCAGACCTGACACGCGGAGCCAAGCATGACGCCATAGGCCTATGGCGAAAGCTGAGCTCCGCCCAGCAGAGTCCACTGCGTCATAAGACTACTAGACAGAATCAAAGGAGGTGACAAGGGCAGTAAGGGGAGCCAAAGCATCTACGGAACTCAGGCTGGCACAAGGCATTAAGAACGGGGAGAAGGACTTCTTTAAGTACTTCAGGGAGAAAAGGAACTGTAAGGACCACATAGTAAGGATTAGGAAGGAAGGGGGTTAGGTGGAAGCAGGGTGCGATAAGGCGGAAGCACTAAATGAGTACTTCTGCTCAGTATCTACTAAAGAGAAGAAGGGGGTGACACCCAAGGTGGGAGAAATGGCAGAAGCAGGGAGGAGTGGTGACAGATGGGGAAATTGTGGAGAGCAGAGTTCGAGAGGGTTTGAAGGCACTGAGGGTGGACAAGGCACCAGGTCCAGATGGCATCCACCCCAGGGTACTGAAGTAGCTGGCAGAGGTTCTTGCAGGACCTTTGGCAGACCTATTTAATGCCTCACTGCATTCGGGGTGTGTACCTCAGGACTGGAGGATGGCTCATGTGGCGCCCCTCCACAAGAGTGGCCCCAAAGATGAACCGGGAAACTACAGACCAGTGAGCCTCACATCCATCCTGCGTACACTAATGGAGACTATTCTGAAGTAGAGGCTGGTGGCCCTCCTAGAGGCCAAAGGACTACAGGACAGCATGGCTTCATACGCGTGGCAGATCCTGCCAAACCAACCTGGTCGAGTTCCCATGACTGCGTACAGGGCAACTGGACAGGGGCCATGCAGTGGATGTCCTGTATTTGGACTTCAGTAAGGCATTAGACTCAGTGCCACATGGAAAGCTGGGAAGGAAGTTAGTAGACACAGGGGCGGGTGCAAAGCTGGTGAGATGGGTAGGAAACTGGCTGCAGGGAAGGCAACAGAGGGTGGTGGTGGGTGGGAGCTCTCACACCCAAGGGCAGTGACGAGCGGTGCCCACAGGGCCTCGGTGTTGGGACCAGTGTTGTTTGAGATATTCATTGCAGACATATCATGGGACATCAAGAGCAAGATCAGTCTGTTTGCTGATGATACCAAGGTAGGGCGGTGGTGGATGACCTAGGGGAATGGCAGGGGTTGCAGGATGATCTAGCAAAGCTTGAAACCTGGTCAGACACCTGGCAACTGGGGTTTAATGCCAAAAAGTGCAAGGTGCTGCATTTTGGGATGAAGAACCCAAGGAAGAGTTACCAGCTAGGGGGAGTGCAGCTAGATCAGACAGAGGAGGAGAAGGATCTGGGTGTGCTCATTACAGGGTCAATGAACAACTCCGCACAATGTAGGAAGGCAGCTGCAAATGCCAACAAAATGCTGGGTTGTATTGCAAGGGGTATATCCTCGAGGAGGGAGAAGGTGATTCTGCCACTGTATAGGTCACTAGTTAGACCACACCTGGAGTACTGCGTGCAGTACTGGCATCCGTGATCATGAGGGACATTAAGTTACTGGAGGGGGCAGGCGCAGAGCGACAAAAGATGATCAAGGGGCTGGGGGACTTATCATACGAGAGGAGGTTGAAGGAGCTGAACATGTACTCACTGGAGGAGAGGAGAGACAGGGGTGACATGATTGAAACCTTTAAATACATGAAAGGAACAAACAAGACGGGTACAGAGGGCTGTTCAAAGTAAGGAGGAGGGCCACCATGGGGCATGATCTGAGACTGGAGCAGGAAGGTTCAGGAGGGCAGGAGAGATGAGGAGACTTTTTTTTTTTTTTTAAGAGAGGGTGGTGGCTGGGTGGAATGCGTTACCTGCTGAAATGGTATGCAGTAGAACAGTGGACTGCTTCAAACGAGGATGGGACAGGACAAGGGGAGGGTTAATGAAGGTGAAGGTGGGGCAGCTGCAGGATGAGGGTGCTAGCTGCACATTGAAGCAGACTTGATAGAACCTCTAGGCCTTTATCTGCTGGCAAATTCGAGTCTTCAGTATATTGCATGTAGCGACTGGCTGAGCAAGCCGGGGCGAGATCAGCCAACTCCTGTTTAGCAGGAGTCACGAAAGGTCCAGCAGCTACCTGAGTAGGATGGCCTTCTGGTAGTCCCCCATGTGGCGATGCAGTTCAGGACCAGTAATCCCTAGTGTGGAGGAAGCGTAAATCTTCTCCTGTACTGGTTCAGGAAGGCGAGATTCCTATCAGGAGATGACGAGCTAAGATGTTTTTTGGGGTCGCCGAAGCCGTGAGCGTGCTAATCACCACAGAGCTGGCAAGAGGGCTAGAAGAAAAATTACTCACCTTAGTAATGTTGTTTCTTCTAATGGAGTCTTGTTATATTATGACTGATGCAGTTTGTCCCACCATTAGAACTACTCGGAGGTGAAAGAGTTAACTTCCATGCAGTGCATGGAACTTGAGCACAGAGCTCGGTTAAGAAAGCTCTGTCAGGTAATTTCAAACCGAACAGTCAGACTTTACGAGCAAAACTCACTAAGGCTCTGTGTGGAAGCTGTAACCTACACTAGCCAACTGGCTACTAAAATATTCACACATTTTCTGGTCCCAACACCAAGACTCAAGTCAGGGACCAGAAAAAATAAGATAAAATAAATAAAACACAACACCCAAACACCCTAACAGAAGGGGTGGAAAACATAAAGGGGGCATCAATAAGTGCCAACAGTGGACTGCCACCCCATACCCAAAATAGAAGTTCTGAGAGGGGCAGGCTGGGGTATAATATAGCAAGACTCCATTAGAAGAAACAACATTACTAAGGTGAGTAATTTTTCTTCAAACAACATGAAGTCTTGCTATATTATGACTGATACAGAACACAGCAGTACCTCCATGGAGGAGGGACAGAACCTACTTAAGGAATAGGCTCTGAAGCATGGCTGTGCCAAACCAAGCATCCCTCCTGGCCTGGATATCCAGGGAGCAATGCTTGGTGAAAGTGTGTACTGTTTTCCAAGTAGCTGCTTGACATATCTCCAAGATAGGGATGTCTCTGGCAGCAGCTAGAGACGCAGCTGTACCTCTGGTAGAGTGACCCTCAGGCCTGAAGGGGGAACCTTACCCAGTTTTTGATAGCAAAATTGGATACAAGAGACAATCCACCTGGCAATGGATCTCTTAGTGGCAGGTCTCCCTTTCCCAACCTCACCATAATTGAGAAATAGTTGGAGGGAGTCAAACCTGTGACCCTTGGTACGCTCTATGTAGTAACTTAGGGGGCTCTTAACATCAAGCTGTGCAGCCTCCTCTCACCAGAGGAGGAATGGTCAGTGAAGAACACTGGAAGTGAAATAGATTGGTTAAGGTGGAAATCAAACCACCTTAGGCAAAAACTTCCTGTTAGTCCTGAGGACTACCTTATCCCTGTGAAAGGAAATAAGTCAGTCTCCGACGGATAAAGCCTGTAACTCACTTATCGCCTGGCAGAGGTGATGGCTACTAGAAATACAGTTTCCAGGTCAAATACTTAAGCTCTGCCGAAGACAGAGGTTCAAAGGGGAGTTGCATCAGCTGAGCAATGCAAACATTAAGATCCCAGGCAGGGGCAGGGTCCCTGAATGGAGGATTGGTATGAAGCAATCCCTTAAAAAACTTGAAAAATACAGGGTGAGCAGAAAGAGAAGAGGGCTTCCCTGCTGAAATGAAAGCAGAGACAGCTGCCAAATGCACTTTCAGGGTAGCTGGTCTCAGTCACAAAGAATTAAGATGGACCATATAGTCCAAAACAGTGGGTAAATCAGCAGATTCCGGGGAAATATGCTTCCCAGAACACCACATGGAAAACCTTTTCCACTTGGAGTTATAGGTAGCCCTGGTGGAAGGCTTCCTAGAAGCTTTCAAGATTTCGAGAACACCCAGAGAAAGTTGTAGATCAGCAAACTCTAACTCCTCAAGAGCCAGGCCTTGAGGTTGAGGGATTTGAGAGTCGGATACCAGACTCTCCCCTGAGCACAGGTTAACAGATTGTGGTTCCTGGGGAGACACAGGGGAAGATGGACTGCTAAGGACAGAAGGAGAGGGTACCAGGGCTGCCTGGCCCAGTCTGGAGCAATCAGGATCATCTTGCAGGGCTGAGACCTGATTTTGACTAGCACCTTGAACAGGAGAGGGAAGTGGGGGAAGGCATAGAGAAACTTCCCTTCCCAATCGAGGAGAAAGGCATCCAGGGGGACTGAGCCCAACACTGGGGGCCTGCAACAAAAAAGTGGAAGTTGATGATTGTCTGGGGCTGCAAAAAGATCTATCTGAGGAGTGCCCCATCTGGCAAAAACTATCCCCAGTACTAGGGGATCCAGTGACCATTCGTGATGGCCCTGGGAAATCCTGCTGAGAGCATCTGCCAGGACATTGTCCTTGCCTGGGAGGTGAACTGCTATGAGGGAAGTGTTCAGGGAATAAGCCACAACCATCGCCTCGGTGCACAAGGCCGAGACCGAGTGCCCCTTGTTTGTTGATGTACCACATTGTAGTGGTGTTGTCTGTTCTGACCTGTACCACCTGTTCTGAACAGATGCAGAAAAACCTGAAGTGCTAGAAAACAGCACTGAGTTCCAACAGATTGATGTGGAACAGAGATTCCTGAGGGACCATAACCCCTGGGTGGGAGAGGTCGCCCATGTGAGCTCCCTATCCCAAGGGGGCGCATCTGTAGTAAGGGTCAAGGAGTGGGATAGAGGGATGAAGGGCACCTTGTCTCAGATTGCTCTGATTCTGCCACCACTGAAGGGCCTGGATCAGGGTTCGAGTCACTGGGATTAACTTGGATAGGGAATCTCTTCTTTGAGACCAGAAGGCTCTCAAATGGAACTGAATGTCCCTCATCTGAAATCTTGCTCCTTGCACTACAGCTGTGGAAGCAGCCATGTGTCCCGGGAGCTGCAGGAAATGCCTTGCTGGTCGAGAACCTGCAGAGTGAAGGGCGAGGCCAGGGCCACCAAGGTCCTTACCCTTTCTAGGGAAGGAAGGCTCTGGCCTGCTTTGTCCAGTTCTGCACCTATAAGGTGAGTACCTGGACAGGTTCAGAACTGACTTTGGAAGATTGAGAAGCAAGCCCTGAGAGGTAAGCAGCTGCAGGGTAACTTGCAGGTGTGATTTGACCTGGTCTGGAGACTGACCCACAATGAGCCAGTCGTCCAGGTAGGGAAAGATGGCAATCTTTTGCCTTCTTAGATGAGAAAATGCTACTGCCAGACATTTTGTGAATACCCTTGGGGCAGAGGTAAGGCCGAAGGGCATTGCTCTGAACTGATAATGGCCTGAGGGCAGTTCGAACCTGAGGTACTTTCGGTGGGAGCTTCTGATAAGAACATGGAAGTAGGCATCCTTGAGGTCCAGGGAAGTTAGCCAGTTCCCTGGCCTTAGGGAGGGTAAAATCATTCCCAGAGTCACCATTTTGAATTTTGGTTTAAAAGGTGCTTGTTCAGATATCTTAGGTCCAGGATGGGCCGCCACTCTCCTGTCTTTTTTGGGGTGAGGAAGTACCTGGAGTACAGACCCTTGCCCTGGTGTAGGGGAGAAACCCTTTCTACAGCTCTGAGAGCCAGGAAGGTTGAGACTTCTGTTTCCAAGGCAAGAGTCTCTAGCGGTTTGCAGGTGGAAAGGATCAGATTCTCATCTTTGGAAATTTTTGAAGCTGAGAACCAGACCCTGACTCACTACTTCCAGGACCCACTTGGCTGATGTTAAAGACTCCCAGTCCTGGACAAAGTAAGCCAGCCTCCCCTACAGGTAATGGAGGCCGGCCCTGGGCATCCCATCAGGGTGCCTGTTTGGCAGGCTTTGAGGCTGAGGGGTGGGAGCAGGCCTGCTCGAACCCCGTCTGCCTCTCCCTCCGAAGAACCCCCTCTGAACATAGGCTGAAGAGGAGGCCTGGATCTGGTAAAAAGGCCTGTGAAAAGGCCTGCCCCGACCCCTGGGGCTGATTCTGAGGAGTGGCTTGCAGTTCCTTGGCTTGTGCACTCCTATAAGTGGTTCTATATTCATCCATTTTCTTCATATAATTCTCTGTCTGCTCCACAATCAGAGAATTTCCCACCACAGGAAAATCCATAGCCTTAGACTGGGTATCCTGTGACAAAGTAGTACATGAGCCAAGCCAATCTCTAGAAAAGCCACAGATGTAGCCATGACTCTAGAGGATACATCATTAGAATCCACTGCAGCACAAATTGCACCTTAGATGCCTCATCACCATCAGCAGCCACCTGCTCCAGCTCCTTGGCAAGCTGGCCAGGGGCCTGTTTGGCTAAGGCCATGACAGTATCCCATCTAGATGTTTGGTATCTCGCAACATAAGCCATATAGTTTGCTTGTCTGAGTCCCAAAGACGCTGCCATGTATTGTTTTTTGGCCATGGCATCAATCTTCCTGGAGTCCTTGTCAGGAGGATGTGAAGCCAGGGGAATATTAGCTTTATCACAGGCTGCAGCCTGAACTACCCCAACATGACTGCATTGCTGTGAAAGAAAATCTGTATCAGGACCTGACAAAGTGTAACTCCTGTCCATCTTTTTATCCACAGGAGGCACAGAATTAGGAGCTTTTAAAATTTTTATTGTTTGTTTCCTAAAAGATTTATGTAAAGGAATAGACAATCTCCTGGACTCTGGGATATCCATCATCTCTACAAAGTCAGGCTCCTCTTGCTCATCCAAAGCCTCCTCCTCTAAAAGGAAGCTGGAGAGTTTCAGCAACTTTTTATAAAACAGAAATGAGAAATGGGACTCAGCAAGCCTAGGGGAGATTCACCTAAAGGTCTGTCTGGGAGATGTCGGTTCAATGGGCACATCCAGACTTTTAAAGTCACATTCACACTGATCATAATCATCCTCCCCTCCTCTGGTTCATGAAACTCCTCTATATCATATTCTTGAACGGTGGGAACCGACCTTTTGCCGATAGTGGCGGTTCGGAGGAACCGGAAAGTGACTGGACAATCTGTATTGCCCTGGCTATCTCTGCAGCAGTTGGAGAAGGATTTTGACTCACACCTGCTGACTTTCTAGTTCTCTTTGCTGGAACTGGCTCCTCAGAGTCAGCTTTCGTTTGCCGAGGAAGTCTGGCCCTGGTCAGAGGCACTCCCTCCGGTTCGGTTGGCACCGAACCGGCTGGCCATCCGGTCAGCGGACTTTTTGCCTCTCGCTCCTGGAGCCTACCAACTCTCTTATCTAGGGTAGCTGCAGGAAAATTCTTGCAAATCTGGCAGTCTGCATTGAGGTGGTCAAACCCCAAACAATAAACACATGTGGTGTGTGGGTCAGCCTTGGCAAAGGCTTCCCCACAGACACTACAATGTTGAAACCCAGTGGGCCCGGTTTTTCTTTTGGGTTTCTCAGACATAATGCCAGCCTAACCAAAAACTTGCCCTTTATTGGCAGTGCCAGGCAAGACACCCTTATCGGTTCCCAACCGTGTCACGGGTCGTGGAAAAAACCGTAATGAAATCCGGTTTTTTTAGAACGGATAAGAACCGGGAACCGCACTCTAACAAGCCTTAAAATGCTTCAGAATGAAGTTTAAATACAATCTGATCGGTTCAAACCGAACCGATAAACATTCTAAGTTCCACACAGAAAACCTATCTATTACTTACAATACCATAAACAGAAGCTTGAACGATCGGGTTTGAGGTTAAAATAATGAAAATCGCGGTTGAATTTAACCGAGAAAAAACTCTTTAAACCGAGAAAATGAACCGAGCAGCAGGAGGAATCTCCGGAGCGACTGTTCAGTGAGGCGGAGTAAAGAATCTGACGGTTTCGGTTTGAAATTACCCTGACAGAGCTTTCTTAACCGAGCTCGCGCTCCAAGTTCCATGCACTGCATGGAAGTTAACTCTTTCACCTCCGGAGCAGTTCTAATGGTGGGACAAACTGCATCAGTCATAATACAGCAAGACTTCATGTTGTTTGAATCCAGGAAAGCAATGCCCTCTGGAGCCTGATATTGCCTGTTCGACTTCCTAGGAAGTGGGGCTAAGGCAGATGGCTGTTTCCATATCGTGGTGGCAAGATCGGCGTGAGGCTCTATCCAGGGTGGCACTAGTGTAGGAGGTGTCATAGGCAGATCCAGATATTCAGTGAGTTCCAGATGCTGAGGATCTGGTTCCAAAGAGCGCCACTTATGGACCTCCTGGATGTTTCTACGCAACTCCGTCAAAAAAAGGGTCCTCCGGTGGAGTCCTTGGCCGGGGCTTGGCGGTGAGCAAAGGCTTGTCTCTCTCAGAGCAGCCGTCGGGAAGAAGTCCGAGTGAACAGGAAGATAAAGAAGAGTAAGACTCCTTTCCCGACCGGGAGAGGAACAGACCCCTTGGGGAGTCCCTGGGAACGCGTATCCTGCCCCTCTCTGGATCCAGACAGAAGAACCCTGGAGTCCGGAGGTGGTGAAGGAGTGTGCCGCCTGGGGCGTACGGGAACCTGGGATGGCACCGTCACGAGAAGGCGGCTCCCGACCTCTTTGGTGAGCTGAGCCTTGGCCTCAGCCCACCAGGAGGCCAGAGTCTCCTGCAGGTCCACCGGTAGCCGCGAGGGCGGTGGAGGAGGAGGAGGCGGAGGATAAGAATACGGGTTACACCCATATGGAGCATATCAAAACCCATCTCCAGGTAACCTGGCGTGGTATTGAGGCATCGGATCTGGCGTTCCCGGTTACACTGGCGTCAAAATAAGACTGAAACCCAGAAGCCGGGCGTCTGCCTGAGCAGGCGGCCGGTCAAGGGGCACCTCACGGGTGGGTCGTAGTGGAGAGCCGGAGGGCCCGGTGGGAGCAGAAGATCTCCTGAGTGGTGCGACCCGGACGTCAGGGCAGAACACGGAGGTACTGACGCCAGAGCCGGCGTCCGGGAGCCGAAGTCAGGTCCGCGCCCAGATGGAGGAACAACTGACTGAGCCAAAAGATCCCCAGCTTCACCCGGCAACAGAGGGAAAAGTCCTGAGTTCAGGTTGGGGGACTCTGGTTCCCCAGAAGCAGCGAAGGCTGCGGTGAACAGGAGCGACGGACGTTGGGAGGTCCGTTGTCTGTTCCTTCGCGGCCGGACGCCGGACAAGCCGACGTGAGGCATAGAGGCGTAGCTGTCGGGCGGGCGCCGGAGGAGCCGACATCCGACTTTCTTCAGAGCCGCCACGGAAACAGGTCGAGAGGAGGGGTCGGCCTGGTCCGGTGGGGAAGAAGCTGCGCGTGCCCGGAGGGTGGGACGTCTTACCAGCCCTCTCCTGGCGGACGTCAGAGGAGCATACCCGGCTTGCAGATAGCCCACTATGGTAGGCGTGAGCTCGCGGCGAACCAGGGCGGAGGCCTCCAACTACCGGGCGCCACAGGCAGAAGCGTGAGCCAGGCAGGCGGGCGATGCCACCTCAGAAACCTCAGAGGCGCCGAGGAGCGATCCCTGAGGGAGATGCGGTGGGGAGCCTTTGTCCCGTGCTCCTCCCCTGTCCTTCTTCTTTGAATGGCCTTCGGGAAGCAGACGCCTGCCTCAGTTTTTAAGATCCTTCTCCACAGAGCTCATGTTCTTCCTTTTGAATATGGGCTTCAAGGGATTGGTGCCGCATTTTATGGGTAGCTGCGATAAAGCTGAGGCAATGCTGGCACTTCTCGACCGGATGATCACGGCCTAGGCAGAAAAAGCACAGGGAGTGACCGTCCATGTGCAGTAGTTGGGCGCCGCATGAATCGTTCTTATTCTTGGGCTTGGAGGGTGTAGGGGACGACATACACCGACGTTAGTCGAAAAAATAATTTTTCCCCGTAAAAAGCGATGAAGGAAAGGCCGGCGAAGCACAAACTTTTCCGTGAGCTGCACGAGCTAGCGGGAAAAGAACTGGAAAGGCAGACTTCCAGGACCACCCTTTATACCGATGTCTCCTGGCGGCGGTCACCTGGCCGTGGGCGCTCCCTCCAGGGACTGCTAGCTAGAAATTTTTCCGTGGGGTCCTGCCGCCTGCTGGCGTCAGTCCTATATGTAATTACCTACTGCAAGAGCCCCCTTGAAATAAGATCTCTGTTTCTTTTAAGTGCCTTTTTCTTTTTTTGTGTAGTACTGGCATCTATATCAGTGCCAATCTTAATAGAAAAACCCAGTAATTAATACTGGTCAACTGTGCACAGGTTGCGGATGAATCCTCAAGGACAGTCCTGTGACAGATGATACCTTAGGTCCAGTTTCTTTACATAATCTATGTGTTTCTTGTAACTGCCAAACCTGAGAACCCCCAAGCACGGTTGAGATTTGAATTTCAGTGGGAGCCTCACAGTAAAAGCAGCGCAAGTTGGAGGTAAAGACCAAGGCAACTGTCCCTAATTAGACGGTTCCTTCAAGAATTAGGTCAAAAAAGGGAGGAACCATTGAAATTAAGCACCTGCGGTAAAAAAATCATCAGAAATGAACAGTAGTGATAAAAACAAAGTCAAAATAGCGCGAATCAGCTAAAAATAGAAAATTAGCATGCGCTAACAAAAATGTAAAACTAACTCAGCACTCTATTAAAATATGAGGAAAACTTTACCCAGACAAGTGCTAGGAGGCTGTCAACAAGGAAAGTTGAGAGGCACCTCTGGGGCAATGTTGCTCAGTCCAGCGAAGGAAAAATTTTGAAGCCTTCAGCAGCTCTCATTCAGCTCACTCTACTTCCTGTCTTGATTAGCTATGGACCTAAGCTAATTTACATAAAAATTCTCTTAAAGGCTTACTGTACCTCCAGGGAAGTTGCACCTAAATGCTAAAGTTACTGATGCTAAAGGACTCCTAGCGTAAGAAACAATGGTTCTTACAAGGCTCTATTCTTCCCTTGCAAAGAAAGATGAGGGATCTGTGGGGATGGAGACCACATGATAGGTGACTGGTGGGGCCCTTTTTCTAGAAAATAAGCATGTTCAGGGAATCTGCCATCATATAGATAAGTGGACAGAGTCTGGGTAGTTAGAAAAGATTTCCACAAACTAGTAATATGCAGCAGTTTAACTTTCTTTCAAACGTAACAAAATATACTGTACCTGGATACCAAATAATATACGGTACCTGGATACTTACGGAGTACTTCTCCAACGTATTTTTCATCTCTCGCAGAGTTTGGCGAAGTTTAGCTACCTTTTCTTCAAGCTCTGCTTTCTTTTCCCGATATTTCAGTGCAACTTCTGTATCTGTTTGCAGCTTTGAATCCATTTTCTCTATCTGAACATTATGCACAGAAAGGAAGAGAAATTCTATCAAATTTATCATAATTTCTCTTTCTGTCAACTCCAATCTTCTCAACTGGAATCACTTAAAATTTCAGTAATGTGCACACTAACCAGAGGCTCACTGGTACTACTACACCTTTATGAGCCGAACCTTACAGCACAGAATTCTGGTATTGTGAGCACTGCAATGTCTTGTCTCAGGCAGCCAGGTGTAATTGTTACACTTTGAAGTACACAGATCAAGACTGCCACCAACAACCACATAACTAACTTGCATTAACATAGAAACCCCAGTGACAACTCATGCGAAAAATATTTTTAAACAACTTACTCTGAGAAATCAGCACTCGCTTTATGTTCCCTAAAATGCAGAGATCCTGACTCAGATCATCTTCCATAGTAAATAATGAGATGATCATGAAGCTGGACGTTCCTCAAAAGAATGGGATGTCAACTAATCAATAATAATGTAAAAAAAAAAACTTGCACGAGAAAAGAAAGGGAAGCTACCGTAAAAACAGATTACTCACCTGTAACAGTAGTTCTAGGAGTTGTATATGTTGTTTATCCGCACTTCCTGGCATGTCCCTTCCCCTTTAATTCTCACCGTAAGGTCTTCAAGCTGGCTCTTCCCATCCACCCGGGTGGTATAACCCTCGGCTCCGCCCCATGACGCCAGATCTCAGCCAGTTGAAAGCCAGGTTTGTGCGTCGCAGCCGGGGAGGTCAGTGTGGATGAACAACATATACCACTCCTAGAAAGTACAGTTATGCAAAAAATGGAAATGACGTACCTACTGTAATTCTTGATTTTCTTGGATGAAGTCTCCACCACTCATTCACACTAAAGGGAGTATGCTGGAGATGCTAGAACCCAGCGAGAGCAAACTTTTTCAGGAGGGCCAGTGCATTAAGTAATTACCATCTCGGCATCGACCCTCCAACCGCCTCTAACTTTTTTTCCTAAGAGGTGCACTGTAACTAACCTAAAAATCAAACATAAAATAGTCCGAATGACCCGTGTAAGAAGGGTCAACAATAATGTCTTCACAATTCAGCCATTGAAGCAGTGAAGACCATAAACAGAGAAGTGAGCTCGGGGGATGGTGGGTGGGCGTGAATGAGTGGTGGAGACTTCGTCCAAGAAGATCAAGAATTATAGCAGGTACGTAATTTCCACATCTTCCTGGACAAAGTCTCCACTACTCATTCACGCTAATGAGAGTGTACCGAGCTAAATAATTCCCCAAGATGGGCGGCAGGACAAAAATAGCTCAAGTACTTAGGACAGGAGTTTGTTAAGAATAGTCCTGCCAAACGACAGATGTTATCTGGCATGGACATCCAAGGTGTAGTGTTTAACGAATGTACACACAGAGCTCCTGGTAGCTGCATTGCAAATATCCGCAATGGGCACGTTACGGATTTCAGCCAAAGATGCCGCGACTACTCTGGTAGATTGAGCGTACACTCTGCCTTCCAGCTTGACCTGTGCCACAGAATAGCAATGGCGAAGGCATGCCACCAGCCACGCTGAAATGCACCTTATAGCAACAGGTTGACCCAGCTGGGTCTCACTGAAGGAAAAAAAGAGCTGTTGAGCCTTGCAAATTTTTCCTTCGTTATATCTACATAGAACTGCAATGCTCTCAACATCCAGCGAAAGAAAGGTACGATCCCCTACATTCTGGAAGTTCGCAAAGTAGGTAGGAAGGACTACAGGTTGGTTTAGATGGAATTCTGAGACAACCTTCGGGAGAAACTTAGGATGAGTCCTAAGAAAAAATTACTCACCTTAGTAATTATGTTTCTTCTAGTGGAGTCTTGGTGTATTCTGACTACTGCAGTTAGGTCCTGTCTTTCAACTGCACCGGAGAACAAAGGGTTAACTTTTCTATGCCTTGCAAATAATGTTCATCACGAGCTCGGTTGAAGCCTCTGTCTGTTGTTCAAACTGCAACCGTCAGATCTTTTCGAGCAAAAACTCACTAGGTGTTCTGTGTGGAAACTGTAAAATTTTTACTAGCCAACTGGCAAATATATAAGGTTTTTGGTTCTCAAAGGAAGACTCAAGTCAGGAAACCCAAACACACATCCAAAAAACAACATTCCACCCAAAGCAAAAAGAGGGTGTAAAATTGACACCCCTCGGGTGCCAACACTGCTCCTGCCCACCCGCATCCGAAAAACTAGGTTCTGAGAGGGGAGAAGGGAGACAGGGGGTGCTCAGAATACAGCAAGACTCCAGTAGAAGAAACATAATTTAGTAATGAGTAAGTAGTAGGGGAGTTATTTTTTCTTCAAACAACATGAAGTCTTGCTGTATTCTGATATATCTAGAACTAGTAGGCAGTACTTCCACGGAGGAGGGACAGAACCTACCTTGGAAACAGTCTCTGAAATACTGCTGTGCCAAATCGAGCATCACTCCTAGCCTGGATATCCACAGAGTAATGTTTGGTGAAAGTATGGACAGTTTTCCAGGTGGCTGCTTGACACATTTCTAAGATAGGAATATCCCTGGCAGCAGCCAGGGAAGCAGCTGTACCTCTAGTGGAACGAGCCCTCAGGCCTGAGGGTGGACTTCTACCCGGTTTTCTATAGCAGAACTGTATACAAGAAACAATCCACCTGGCAACACATCTCTTAGTGGCAGGTTTGCCCTTACCAACTTCTCCATAAGTGAGGAACAACTGGAGGGATTCATACCTGTGACCCTTGGTATGCTCTATGTAGTAGCCAAGGGCTCTTCTAACATCTAAACTGTGTAGCCTCCTCTCTCCAGAGAAGGAATGATCAGTGAAGAAAACAGGGAGAGATATAGACTGGTTGAGGTGGAAATCTGAAACCACTTTAGGCAAGAACTTTCTGTTAGTTCTAAGGACCACTTTATCTCTGTGAAGAGAGATGACATCAGATTCCACTGACAGGGCTTGCAATTCACCGATAGGCCTGGCAGAAGTAATGGTTACCAAAACACAGTTTTCGAGCCAAATACTTAAGCTCTGCTGAGGACAAAGGCTCAAGAGTTGCATAAGCTAAGCAATACAAACATTAAGGTCCCATGCAGGAGCAGGATCCCTAAAGGGGATTGATGTGAAGCAATCCCTTGAAACACTTACAGAATACAGGATGGGATGACAGAGAGGAAAACTTGTCTACAGACAGGAAAGCAGAAACAGCTGCCAAGTGCACCTTGAGGGTAACTGGTCTGAGACCTAGGCCATTAAGATGGACCATATAATCCAGAACCACAGGCAATTCAGCAGAGTCTGGAGAAATATTCTTCTTAGAACACCAAATGCTGAATCTTTTCCATTTGAGTTCTAAGTCTTCCTGGTGGAAGGCTTTGAAGCCTTAAGGATATGTAGAACCCTCGGAAAGATGCAGATCTGCAAACTAACTTCAAGAGCCAAGCCTTGAGATTGAGAGACTGAAGATTCGGTACCAAATCCTCCCTGACAGGATGTTAACAGGTTATAATTCCTGGGAAGAGACAGGGAAGATGGACTGTAGGGACAGCAACAAGGGATACCATGGCTGTCTGGTCCAGTCTGGAGCAATCAGAATCACCTTGCATGGTTGTGACCTTATCTTGACTAACATTTTAATAGGAGAGGAAGGGAAAGCATACGAAATTTCCTTCCCAGTTCAGAATCAGAGCATCCAGGGGACTGAGCCCAACACTGAGGGTCTGCAACAAAGAGAGGAAGTTGGTGATTGTCTGGGGCTACAAAAAGATCCATCTCTGGAGTGCTCCATCTTGAGAAAATCACTTTCAACACCAAAGGATCTAGGGCCCATTTGTGATGGCCCAGGGATATTCTGCTCAGTGCATCTGCTAGGACATTGTCCTTCCCTGGGAAGTGAACTGCCATCAGAGAGGTTTGCAGGGAATAGGCCAGGGACCACAACTTCATTGCTTCTGTGCACAAGGCCGTAGACAGAGTGCCTCCTTGCTTGTTGATGTACCACATGGTGGTGGTGTTGTCTGTTCTGACCTGAACCACCTTGTTCTGTACAGATTTGGAAAAAGCTTGCAGTGCCAGAAACACTGCTCTGAGTTCCAAGAGATTGATGTGAAGCAGAGATTCCTGAGGTGACCACAGTCCCTGGGTGATAAGGTCCCCCAAAGGGGCTCCCTAGCCCAGCAGGGAAGCATCTGTGGTGAGGATCACTGGTGACAAATGGAACCCTGTCTCAAATTGTCCTGATCTTGCCACCACTGCAAGGCCTGGATCAGGGTTCAAGTCACTGGAATTAGTTTGGTAAGGGAATCCTTTCTTAGGGACCAAAAGCTCTTAAGTGGAACTGAATGTCCCTCATTTGGAATCTTGCCCCCTGGACCACTGCTGTGGAAGCTGCCATGTGGCCCAGTAGCTGAAGAAATGCCTTGCTGGTCGAGACACCTGAAGGCTGAATGAAGAGGCCAGTTCCATAAGGGTCCTTGCCCTTTCCAGGGGAAGGAAGGCTCTTGCCTTTACTGTATCCAGTTCTACACCTCAAGAGGAGCTGCACTGGTTCGAGAACGGACTTTGGCAGGTTGAGAAGGAATCATAAAGAACTTAACACTTGCTGGGTCACTTACAGATGTGACTTGACTTGGTCTGGAGACTGACCTACTATGAACCAGTCGTCCAAGTATGGGAAAATGGAAATTTTTTGTCTTCTTAGGAAGGAAACAACTACTGCCAGGCACTTTGTGAAGACCCTTGGGGCTGATGTTAGGCCAAAGGGCATTGCTCTGAACTGATAGTGGCCTGAGGGCTCCGACCTGAAGTACTTTCTGGGGACCACCTGATGGGAATGTGAAAGTAGGCATCTTTGAGGTCCAGGGAAGCCAGCTCGTCCCCTGGCCTTAGAGATGGAAGGATAATTCCCAGAGTTACCATTTTGAACTTTGGCTTTAAAAGCTTTTGTTCAGATATCTTAGGTTCAGGATGGGTCGCCACTCTCCTGTCTTTTTGGGAGTTAGTAAGTACCTGGAGTACAATCCTTTGCCCCTGTGTAGGGTGGGAACTCTCTCTATAGCTCTGAGAGCTAGGAGAGAAGAAACCTCTGCCTCCAGGGCAAGGGTCTGAGATTTGCAGGTGGAAAAGATCTGGCTCTCATCTTGGGAAATTTTTTGAAGCTGAGAACCAGTCTCTGGCTTACTACTTCTAGGACCCACTTGTCTGATGTAAGAGACATCCAGTCCTGGACAAAGTAAGCCAGCCTGCCCCCTACTGGCATATGAGAATCGACCAGGGCAGACCCATCAGGGTGTCTGCTTGGCAGGGGTTTTAGGCCGAGGGGTGGATGCAGGCCTGCTCATCCCCCTTCTGCCTCTCCCTCTAAAGAACCCCCCTCTGTGAAAACGAAGAAGAGGAGGCCTATGCTTGGCAAAAAGGCTTTTGGAAAGGCCTGCCCCTGGACTGCTGCCTTTGAGGAGTTGCTTGCTTTTCCTTGGCCTGAGCACTCCTGTAAGTGATCCTGTATTCGTCCATTTTCTTCAATTAATTCTCTGTCTGCTCCCCAAACAGAGAATTACCAACTACAGGAAAATCCATGGCCTTAGCCTGGGTATCCTGTGAGAGGCTAGTACATCTGAGCCGAGCCATCCTCCGAAGAGCCACAGATGTAGCCATGACTCGACACATCATTACAGTTCACTGCAGCATGAAACTGAACCTTAGTTGCCTCAATCCCATCTGCAGCCACCTGCTCCAGCTCCTTGGCAAGCTGGGTGGGAGCCTGTTTAGCCAGTGCCAGTACAGTGTCCCACCTGGACTTATGGTACCTGGCTGCATAGGCCATATAATTAGCCTGCCTGAGTCCTAAAGATACTGCCATGTATTGTTTCTTTGCCAAGGCATCAATCTTCCTGGAGTCCTTTTCTGGGGGTGTGATGCCAGGGGTGTTCATCTCATCACAGGCAGCAGCCTGTACAACCAACATGGCTGCATTGCTGAAAAGGAACTCCGTGTCTGAGCCGAGTGTGTACCTCTCGTCCATTCTTCTGTCCACAGGAGGTATAGAATTAGGAGACTTAAAATTTTTGTGTCTGTTTCCCAAAAGATTTATGGAGAGGAACAGGCAGTCTCCTGGACTCTGGGATGTCCATCATCTCAACATAATCAGGCTCTTCCTGATCCTCTACTGCCTCCTCCACAGGAAGCTGAAGGGTATCAGCCACCTTTCTGTAGAACATGTAGTGTGAAGGGGACTCAGAAAGCCTAGGAGGAGAAACACCTGAAGGTCTGTCTGGGGAGATGTCCGGGTCAATAGGCACATCCAGACTTTCACCATTACCATAATCATCCTCATACTCTCCCTCCTTCTCAAACTCTGGTTCATAAAATTCTTCCAAGGTATAATCTGGAACCAGTGGAACCGACTGAACCGAGACCATAATATTAATCGCATTGGCTATCTCATCAGCGGTCAGAGTATGATATTCTGGGTCTGAACCGGTCGATTTGTCTTTTCTTTTTGTCAGAACCGATTCCTCAAAATCGGCTCTCCTTTTGCCCGAAGAACTATCGCACTGGTCAGAGGGCACTCCTTCTGGTTCGGTCGGAACTGAACCGGGCTGGCCATCCGGGTCAGCAGACTTCTCGGCCTCCCTTTCCCTCAGTCTACCTAATCTCTTTTCCAGGGTAGATTTGGGAAAATTCTTGCAAATTTGGCAGTCTGAATTGAGGTGGTCAAACCCCAGACAATAAGAAAAATTACTCACCTTAGTAATGTTGTTTCTTCTAATGCAGTCTTGCTGTATTCTGACAAATTGCAGTGAGGTCCAACCTTGAACTGCACCGGAGATGAAAGAGTTAACTTTCCATGCCAGGCATGGAGCAGCTGAAGCTCGACTCGGTTGAGACTCTGTCTGCTGCTGTTTGAACTCAAACCGTCAGATCTTTACGAGCTATATTCACTGAGTGTCCTGTGTGGAAGCTGTAAACCTATACTAGCCAACTGGCTACTAAATATAATAAACAGATCTTTTGGTCCCAAAAGAAAGACTCAAGTCAGGAAACCCAAAAAATGAAACAAACAACACCCACACACCCAACTAAAGGGGTGATAAATAAAGGGTGAGGCATCTCTTGAGTGCCAACACTGCTACTGCCCACCCACATCCCAAAACAAAGGTTATTTGGGGGGCAGAATACAGCAAGACTCCATTAGAAGAAACATTACTAAGGCGAGTAATTTTTTCTTCAAACAACATGAAGTCTTGCTGTATTCTGACAAATTGCAGACTACCAAGCAGTACCTCCATGGAGGAGGAACAGAACCAACCTAGGAAATAGACTCTGAAGCACTGCTGTGCCAAACCGAGCATCACTCTTAGCCTGGATATCCAGAGAGTAATGCTTGGTAAAAGTGTGAACTGTTTTCCAGGTAGCTGCTTGACAAATCTCTAAGATAGGAATATCCCTGGCAGCAACCAGGGAAGCAGCTGTACCTCTGGTAGAGTGAGCCCTCAGGCCTGAGGGTGGAGTCCTACCTAGTTTTTCATAATAAAATTGAATGCAAGAGACAATCCACCTGGCAATAGATCTCTTAGTGACAGGTTTTCCCTTACCAACCTCACTATAAGTGAGGAACAGTTGGAGGGAGTCAAACCTGTGACCCATGGTACGCTCTATGTGGTAGCTAAGGGCCCTTTTCACATCCAAACTGTGCAGCCTCCTCTCCCCAGAGGAGGAATGGTCAGTGAAGAAAATAGGAAGAGACATAGACTGGATAAGGTGGAAGTCTCAAACCACCTTAGTCAAAAACTTCCTATTAGTCCTGAGGACCACCTTATCTCTATGGAGAGAGATAAAATCAGGCTCCACTGACAGGGCTTGTAACTCGCATGTGCCTGGCAGAAGTGATACCACAGAAAACAGTTTTCTAAGTCAAGTACTTAAGCTCTGCTGAGGACAAAGGCTCAAAGGGTTGCATAAGCTGGGCAATGCAAGCATTAAGGTCCCAAAGGGGCATGGTCCCTGAATGGAGGATTGGTATGAAGCAAACCCTTGAAAATTTAGAGAAACAGGATGGGCTGAAAGGAAGAAAGGCTTACCTGCTGAAAGGAAAGCAGAGACAGCTGCCAGATGCACTCTTAGTGTAGCTCGTCTGAGCCCCAAGGAATTAAGATGAACCATATAGTCCAGGACCGTGGACAGGCTAGCAGACTCTGGGGAAATATGTTTCCCAGAGCACCATATAGAAAATCTTTTCCACTTGGAGTTGCAAGTGTTTCTGGTGGAAGGCTTCCGAGAAGCCTTTAGAATATCCATAACACCCTGAGAGAGGTGCAAATCAGCAAACTAACTCTTCAAGAGCCAGGCCCTGAGATTGAGAGATTTGAGATTCGGATACCAAAGCCTTCTCTGAGCACATGTTAACAGGCTGTAATTCCTGAGAAGAGATAGGGGAAGGTGGACTGCCAAGGACAACAACAGAGGGTACCAGGGCTGCCTGGCCCAGTCTGGAGCAATCAGAATCACCTTGCAGGGCTGAGACCTGATTTTGACTAATACCTTGAACAAGAGAGGAAGGGGAAAAGCATACAGGAACTTCCTTCCAATTAAGAACTAGGGCATCCAGGGGACTGAGCCCAACACTGGGGCCTGCAGCAAAAGAGAGGAAGTTGGTGATTGTCTGGGGCTGCAAAAGATCTATCTGTGGGTGCCCCATCTGGAGAAGATCATCTTCAAAACCAGGGGATCCAAGGACCATTCGTGATGGCCCTGAGATATTCTGCTGAGAGCATCTGCCAGGGCATTGCCCTTGCCTGGGAGGTGTATTGCTGTAAGAGAGGTGTTCAGGGAATAGGCCGAGACCATAACTTCATTGCCTCTGTGCACAAGGCCGTAAACAGAGTGCCCCTTGCTTGTTGGTATACCACATTGTGGTGGTATTGTCTGTCCTTATCTGAACAACTTTGTTCTGAACAGACTTTGAAAAGCTTGAAGTGCTAGAAACACTGCTCTGAGTTCTAATAGAATGATGTGAAGCAGAGATTCCTGAGGAGACCACAGCCCTTAGGTGGTTAGGGGTCCCAAGTGTGCTCCCCACCCCAAGAGGGGAGGCATCTGTAGTCAGGATTAGAGAATGAGACTGGTGACAAAGGAACTCCTGTCTTGAACTGTCCTGATCCAGCCACCACTGTAATGCCTGGATCAGGGTTCAGACACTGGAATTAGTTTGGTCAGAGTGTCCTCTTTTGAGACCAAAAGGCTCTCAAGTGGAACTGAATGTCCCTCATTTGAAATCTTGCTCCCTGCACCACTGCTGTAGAGGCATCCGTGTGTCCTAGGAGTTGCAGAAAATGCTTTGCTGGCCAAGACACCTGAGAGGTGAATGAAGAGGCCAGAGAAATAAGTGTCCTTGCCTGTCCAGGGAAGGAAGGCTCTTTTTTACTGTATCCAGCTCTGCCCCTATGAAGGTGAGGAGCTGCACAGGCTCTAGAACTGACTTTGAAAGATTCAGCAGGAAACCTAGAGAAATGAGCAGTTGCTGAGTTATCTGTAGGTGTAACTTGACTTGGTCTGGTGACTGGCCTACTATGAGCCAGTCATCCAGGTATGGGAAAAGATCCTTTTGTCCTTAGGAAGGCAACCACTACTGCAGGCATTTGTGAACACCCTTGAAGCAGAAGTTAGGCCGAAGGGCATTGCTCTGAATAGGTAATGGCCTGAGGGCAGCTCAGACCTGGAGCTGTTCGGTGGGAGCTTCTGATGAGAATATGAAAATAGGCATCCTTGAGGTCCAGGGAAACAAGCCAGTCCCCTGGCCTTAGAGAGGGTAGAATTATTCCCAGAGTCACCATTTTGAACTTAGGCTTTAAAAGGTGCTTGTTTAAATATCTGAGATCCAGGATGGGCTGCCATTCTCCTGTCTTTTTGCGGGCTAGGAAGTACCTGGAGTACAATCCTTTTCTCTTGTGTAGGGGTGGAACCCTCTCTATGGCTTTCAAAGCCAAGAGGGAAGAGACCTCTACCTCTAGGATAAGTGCCTCTGAAGGATTTGCAAGTGGAAAGGATCTGGTTCTCATCTTTGGAAATTTTTTGAAGCTGAGAACCAGTCCCTGGCTTACTACTTCCAGGACCCATTTGTCTGATGTTAAAGACATCCAGTTCTGGACAAAGTAAGCCAGCCTGCCCCCTACAGGTGGTGGAGAATCGGCCCTGGCAAACCCATCAGGGTGCCTGTTTGGCAGGGGCTTTAGGCTGAGGGGTGGAAGCAGGCCTGCTTGTACCCCGTCTGCCTCTCCCTCTGAAGAACCCCATGAGCATAAGCAGAAGAGGAGGCCTGGCTTGGTAGAAAGGCCATGAAAGGCCTATCCCGCCCCTGGAATGCTGCCTCTGGGAAGTGGCTTGCCTTTCTTTGGCCTGAGCACCTCTATAGGTGGTCCTGTATTCATCCATTTTTTCATGTAGTTCTCTGTTTGCTCCCCAAAGAGAGAATTACCCACAACAGGAAAATCCATGGCCTTAGTCTGGGTATCCTGAGACAGGCTAGTACATCTGAGCCAAGACATCCTACGAAGGGCCACAGATGTAGCCATGACTCTAGATGAAACATCATTGGAGTCCACTGCAGCATGGAATTGCACCTTGGATGCCTCAATACCATCCGCAGCCACCGGCTCCAGCTCCTGGCAAGCTGGCCAGGGACCCATTTAGCTAAAGCCATTACAGTGTCCCATCTAGATTTCTGATATCTAGCTGTATAGGCCATATACTGTAATTAGCCTGCCTGAGTCCCAAGGATGCTGCCATGTACTGCTTCTTTGCCACGGCATCAATCCTCCTGGAGTCCTTAGCTGGCGGGTATGAAGCCAAGGGTATATTTGCCTTATCACAGGCAGCAGCCTGCACTACCCCAGCATGGCTGCACTGCTGGGTAAGGAACTCCGTATCTGAGCCTGATGGAGTATACCTCTTGTCCATTCTCTTGTCCACAGGAGGTATAGAATTAGGAGTCTTTAAAATTTTTGTCGTCTGTTCCCCAAAGGACTTATGAAGGGGAATAGACAGCTTCCTGGACTCTGGGATATCTATCATTTCAACAAAGTCAGGCTCCTCCTGGTCGTCCACAGCTTCTTCCATAGGAAGCTGAAGAGTTTCAGTCACTTTTATGTAGAACATAAAATGGGAAGGGGACTCAGAAAGCCTAGGAGGAGAAACCCCTGAAGGTCTGTCTAGGGAGATGTCTGGGTCAATAGGCACATCCAGACTTTCGTAATCACCATCACTATCCTCATACTCTCCTTCCTCCTCCACTGGTTCATAAAATTTTCTAAATTATAATCTGGAACCGGGAGAACCCGACGAACTCGAGCCCCTTCCTGATGGTGCTGGTTCGGTCGGAACGAGTGTGATGAACAATCCTTATCGCTTTGGCTGTTTCATCAGCGGTTGGAGAAAAGAATTTGTGGATCCGCACCGGCTGATTTATCCCTTCTTTTTCTTTTAACGGAACTGACTCCTGCAGTCGGTTCTCCTTTAGTCCGGAGAAGTTTCGCCCTGGTCAGAGGGCACTCCTCCTGGTTTGGTTGGAACCGAACCGGCTGGCCATCTGGGTCAGCGGACTTCTTGGCCTCCCTTCCTGAGCCTACCAACTCTCTTTCCAGGGTAGCTGCAGGAAAATTCTTGCAAATCCTCGCAGTCTGAATTCAGTTGGTCAAACCCTCAGACAATAAACAGGTGGTGTGTGGGGATCAGCCTTAGCAAAGGCTTCCCCCACACACACTACAGTGTTGAAACCCAGCGGAGCCCGTTTTTCTTTTGGGTTTCTTGGACATGGCCAGTCCTAACAAAACTTACCCTTTTTTCGGCAATCTGCCAGGCAAGACACCCTTATCGGTTCCTGACCGTGTTACGGGTCGTGGAAAAAACCGTAATGAAATCCGTTTTTTTTTTTTTTTAAAGAACTGATAGGGACCGGTTACCACACTCTAAAAGTAGAATAACATTTTTTTGAACAACCTCCGTTTACAAGTTCCACACAGAAGAACAAGAAAATAAACCTATCTAGTACTCACGATACCACAGACAGAGACTGAACCGACAGGTTAACGGACTAAATTCGGTCGAAAACCGAGAAAAACTGCACTTTTTCCGACAAACTTGAACCGAGCAAAGGAGAAATCTCCGGAGCGACTGTTCAGTGAGGTGGAGTAAAGAATCTGATGGTTTGTGTTCAAACAGCAACAGTCAGAGTCTCAACCGAGCTCGAGCTCAGCGTTCCATGCCTGGCATGGAAAGTTAACTCATCTCCAGGGCAGCTCAAAGGTTGGACATCACTGCAATATGTCAGAATACAGCAAGACTTCATGTTGTTTGAAAGTGGTCCAACTCTGGACGACCCCATCTTTCGAAGGGGCTGTCTGCCACTTCTTGTTTCAATTCCCACTCGTGATTCAGAGATTGAGAGCGACAGCCTGTCGGTGAGAACATTCTGGACTCTTGGTACGTGAACTGCCGTGATATCCAGATCGTGTTCTACTTCCCAGTGCCACTTTCTCATGGCCTCTCTGCACAGAGGGTAGGAGTGAGTGCCCCCTTGCTTGTTTAGATGACACTGCTGGGGTGTTGTCTGAGTGAACAGGAGTGGGCCCCGGTAGAGCTGGTCTTAGAAAGCCTGGAGGGCATATAGTACGGCTCCCATTTCCAGAATACTGATGTGAAGAGACCATTCCATTGTATTCCAAGAGCCCTTTGTTCCATGCACATCCAGATGGGCTCCCCAGCCTAGACCCGAAGCGTCCGCAGTGAGGATCTGCATCGGGCTCGGCCTCTGAAAGGGAACCCCCACCTCCAGGTTGACCAGATTTAGCCACCAAAGAAGAGAACGACAGACTGCCTTGTGACACGGTAGACTAGGACCCTGTCCCATTTGTTATGGAGATGGTGTCTAAATGCAAGGATCTTTCCTTTTTCTGTCTTTTCGCACAACCAAATTTTCCTGTGAGACCCTGGACTTGATCAACCTGAACAGTCTCGCATTTCTTTGCCTCTCTCAGTTTTCTCTTGCTGTCTGTTTTTCCTCCCTTGCACATCTATATCAGCCAATATAAAAATGTGTAAATCAATGTATGGAAATGTAACTGATATTGGGGATCCCTGTTTGGAAAATATATAGCGTTACTGCTGAAAAGTATATATTTGAATTTTGAAATGACTGCATAAACTCTAGAGATTACTTGACTGCAAATGTTGAACCTTTTGCAAAGGGGGCAAGCACAATGTGTTCCTGCCTTGCACCTACCTGAAATATACAATGACAGAAGTTTGCTAAGGATGGGGGTTGAAAAGACTTATAAAAGAGCTAAGATGAATTGTAAAAAGGAGATTACAAGAAAAAGGGACAGAGACTGAAGAAAGATTTTATTTTTTCCCTATGTACATAGTTATTCTGAACAAGTTTATTTATTTATTTATTTTGTTACTGCAATTGCAAATAAACAGTTTTGCTGAATTCTACAACTACTCCTGGTTTTCCCTAGGCTTCCAGACCTGTGCCTCAAAAACACACCTCCGATACCCAAGTAGGCTGGTCCAGTTCATCTATGCCCTGGTCCCACTGAACTGTGAGGTGCCACTTCCAGTCTCCATGTTCAGCCATGCCAAGGAGCTATGGCGGCTGCCATATGCACTAGAGTTCTAGGATCACTCTCGCTGCAACTAGGCCTGAGGTCTGCACCTTTCGGGCAACTCCTCTCAGCCATTCTGCTCTATCTGCTGGGAGAAAGGCAATGCCCTGAATGGTGTCTAGGACTGCCCCAATACACTGAAGTCTTTAGAGGGTCAAGGGTGTGACTTTGACCAATTCAGAGTGATGTCCAGGGACTGGAACATCAAGGCTGTGTCTTACAAGGCACTGTTCAGCAGGTCTTCTGACTGGGCAGAAATGAGCCAGTCATCCAGGTAACGGTAGACAAAGTGGCCTTTCCGTCTCAGGGCCGCTACTACCACTGCCAGACACTTGGTGAAGACTCTTGGCGCTGACGAGAGGCCGAATGGAAGTATACTGAAATGATAGTGCTGACTTTGAAAAAGGAAGTGCAGGAACTTCCTGTGCGAGGGCAGGATTTTTATTTATTTCAGTTTGGGATTAATACCTTTGAGCCAAGGGCTCATTTACAAAGGCTCCAAGTCAAAGCAAAGAACAGAAACAGATTGACAGTACAGCAGTATACAAACAGAGATTTACGTGCTATGATATCATGATTACATGGTTTTATGGTAAGCAAGGAGGGTTTTATAGCATACATAAAAGTGATGCTCTTAACAGTCACTTTCCAATTAGGCTCTATATTAGCCATATAAGTTAAAGTGATTACTTATTGTCAGTTATACTTGAGAAAACAGTTAGTTCAGAAATTCAGCACAGGACCAGAGACACATTTCAGGTAGCTAGTGCATGAAAGGGTAAGGCCACTAGATTTTTTTTTTTGTTGTCTGAAACATTGTGCCAGCCTGAGGAGGCTTTGTCGTTGTAACACGGGGTTCCTAGTGTGGACTAGGGATAGAGAGTCGCGGTGGGTAGGAGGTGAGAATGTGGGGTTGGGGAGGGTTTAGGGTGAGGGAGATAGTAAGCGGGGTGGGGGTGGTGGCAGCCTATGGGGGCATTATCGTATGGTTAGGAGGGTCCATGGTGCAGACTGGGGCTAGGAGTGAAAAAGGTATGTGTGGTTCAGGTGGGGGTGGCATGGTGAGAGAGATAGTAAGCTGGGGGGGTAGAGGGGGAAGGAACTGGGCATGGTGTGGTGATGGTGGAGAAGGGGGATAATTAAGCAATTTTGATGTGCATGTATGCATCCTGCATATCTAGGGAGCACAGCCAGACTCCTCGATGAATCATGGACAATAGGCTTGCTAGGGTCACCATCCTGAGCCTCCTGTACCGGATATATTTGTTTAGTTGACAGAGATATAGAATAGGGCGGAGGTCTCCCGTTTTTTTGGGAACCAGAAAAGCCTTTGCCCTGCTGGGTACACGGAACCATCTGGATGGCCTTCTTCTACAGAAGGGTGTGAATTTATGCTTTCAGAAGAAGGGCATGACTGAGTGAACAATGGGAAGGGACAGGAGGATTGTTTGCAGGGCAACTCAAACTCTAGGGAGTAGCCCCTCTCTACTGTTTGAAGGACCCACTGGTCCGAGGTGATACTAGACCACCCTGCCAGGTAGAGGGAGAATCTCCCGCCTATCATCTCCCCCAACAGGATCTGCAGATGCGGAAGGGACAGCAGTGAGCCATGCTGTGTTTGGGGGGGTTTGGCAAGGGGGTTCAGGGTGCCTTGGGATGACTGGGGCCCTGGGCGCCGGAAGAAACAGGGTGGCCGCATCTCTTGAAGGCTCCTTTGTTTTGGGGTTGCCTTTTTCCCTGTTGTCCTTGGTTTCAGTGAAAAGGATGACGGGAGGTCTCCGGCTCTGATTTGTACATTTGTGCACATCAGCCACCACCTTACCAGAATCCTGAAGCCCCAGGATGACTTTCTCCACCTCTTGCTGAAAAGGGTCGGAGCCCTGGAAAGGGGGTGTCCAGGATGGCATCCTGCAGGTCTGGGCGGAACCCCAATACTCTAAGCCAGACATGCCTCCTCATGGAGATGCCGCTGGCTGCAGCCCTGGCCGTCATGTCTGCTGAATTGTAGGAGCACCTGAGCACGTGCTTATCTAAGTCCATGCCTGACTGGAAATATGCCATGAACTCATTTTTACTGTCAGAGTCCAGTTAAGCCTTCATCAGGTCCATGGTCTTCTCTCAGAGGGACTTCTGGTAGGTCACCATGTGGGCTAAAAAAATTTAGAGAACGAATAGCTCCAGTGGCTGATGTACAAATTTTCCTTCTCATGTGGACCAGCTTTTTGGAGTCAGAGCCTGGAAGCTGGGCACTTGTATGTTTAGGTTGTTGAGCTTTTCCATGAGCTGCTGTGAGCACCATGGAATATGCTTTGGAATTATCCCCAGTAATGGCTCCCTTTCGGTGTCCTGTATAGTCTCGTCCCTTCTTGGCATTGCAGATGTAGAGGAGGGTTCTGCCAGGTAACATGCTGAAAAAGCTCTACCAAAGGTGGGATAATCAAGGATTTAGGGTCCTTGGATCTAATAAATTCCAAAGTATGCCTCTGTATCAAGCTCCTCCACATCCCACTGGTAGACTGTTTGAATGTGCCTCATAATATCCAGAAATGAGAGGTCATCCAGGGGGGACCTAGGTGAGTCTCTTGGACTAGGGAGGGTGGAAGATCACCCCAGAAGAATAATCAGAGGATAAATCCCTCGTCATTGCCAGAGTATGATGGCGGACAACGCTTGAAGAAGGCACAGGGCGGGTGTAGTCTTCTTTTCCCTACGGACCGGTGGCGGATGAAAGCCTCACTGGGTGCCCGAACACTAGAGGGCAGAGGAGGTGCTGCGGGAGTTTCCTTTGGGGAAGGCTCTGGAGGCCTATAGAGCAAGACTCCTATGACAGTGTTCCACCACGAGGTGAACAAAGCACCGACATCCGCTGGGGGATGACCGGGGGTGCAGGCATTGGATGGGAGGGGTCGGACGCCAGGCCCTTAGGACCTTCTGGGATGGGTGTCCGGTCAGGCGGCGACTCTATTACAGTATCAGGGGCAGACCTGTCATCCGATCCGCATACGGCTTGGAGCGAGAATTATCGGGCGACTGATCCCCAGGAGTAGGGTAGATGCCTGATCCTTGGCAGCCGACAGCCTTTTATCAGCTGGTAGCGCCTGGTCCTGGCCACAGGGTGAGCTAGCCCAGCTTACGGGTCATCTGTCATCCATGGGAGACTTCCCCTTTGCAGGGGGTGGAGATGTCCAATGCCGGACAGTCTCCTGGCATTTGGCAGAGTCTGAGTGATTCAGCTTGTCGGACGAATCACTGGATTTATGGCCTGCTTCAAAAGACCCGCCTGTTCCTCTTAGGTCGACCCTAGTGAACTCTGTGGGCCAAGGGGCTGGGCAGATGAGTGCAGGAAGAAGACTCCTTACTCTTTTCCTGGGATGAGGAGGATGTCTTCTTGGAACAGTCCCAGAGGCAGCTGGAGGGACCGACCCAGACCTTCCGCTGGAGACCGAGGAAGTGAAAGCTCTAGGGGGGATTTAAGGCGGGACTCCGACCTCGCCCTATCTTTCTCCCTGTGCTGGTGATGTTTCCCTCACGATTACTTCTCTTTTGGGGGAGACTCTCTAGCCAAGTACGAAGAACTGCGTCCGGACAGCGATTTCTGCATAGCTGCCACCTACTTTTCTAGGAGATAAGTCTTCAAGGCATTGGGTCTTCTGGCGGAATTTCTAGCAGTCACGGGGCAATTGTCGGGCTGGTGGCCTGGGCCTAAGCAGATCAAGCAGACCGTAGCTATCCTTGGCCAGGATCTACTTCCCGTTTGACATTTCTTCTTGCGCCATGTACAAGAAGGCGAAGACATGCAAATCTATTGAATGACTCATTAAAAGTGGAAACTATTGAATTTAATTGTTTTAAGTGATGAGGAAAAAGCATGGTTGACTACGAAGACTTGGCATCTGTTTAGCAGAACTAAGCAGGTCGACGGCGGAAAAGAACCGAGATGGTGCTGGGGACCGCCCACTTATACCACGCCTGACGCTAGGTGGGGCCAACTGGGGCAGTCTACCGCCACAGACAGCTAGCTAGAAGATTTTCTATATGGACCTCAAAGCCTGGAGGCCTTAGTCCTATTGGTATTGCCTGCTGCAAGAGCTCCCCCCAAGAAATTAGAAAATAACAGAAAATGACAGGAAAAGGTGCCAGATGTTACATTACAGCAATGAAAATAACAAAGGAGGGCAAACAAAGTCGAAACTGAGAAGGTGGTATCGAGTTAAGTGAGCAGAGACTGATGTCGCAGAGGAGATTCTTCAGCAGCTCCACAGTGATCCAAACCTCGACAGTTGGGGGAGACACAGAACTGAAGAGGCAGCGGAGCTGGCCAGCCTGCAAGCACTTGGGCCAAAGATGTCGGCTCAAGGGCAGCGCCTGCCTCTGACATTGGTGCCCTCCTCTAAATTCTTAAACACTCCCGAGGGTCTTATGCTCCAGCTGGTACTCCACCAGTAATGAATGGTGAAGACTGACAGCATGCCAGACAAGGACAACTTTTCTGTAACTTTAAACTAGTACTGAAAAGATAATTCCTCATGAATAATAAGCCACATAAAAATGGTTACAGATGATAAAAGTATCGTTTTATTGAACATGGTGCAGGTCCATTCCTTTCACTAGAGATTTCTCTGATGAAGCTCAGCGCACTGAGCAAAATGGTAATTTCTCGACAGCTGTGATGTTATTTTGCTGCATCCAGCTCACGCTTGGTGAAAGGAATGGACTTGCAGCATGTTCAATAAAATGGTACTTTTTATCATCTGTAACTGTATGTGGCTTGTTGCGGGTGCTAATCTTTTTGTACTGGTTTCTCAAATAAAACTTAGCATGGCAATGTCAGATCCTGGTGCTTTACTTTTTGTTAACAAACTTTAAATTATGAATTAATTTATGAAACCGATGAACACACTAAAATACAAGATTCCACAAACATAAAAACAGTTAAGATTTCAACAGAATAAGCAACTCAAATGTTGGCTACTTTCAAAGCTAAAATAATAAGGTTTTGTATTTGTCAGGTTTGTTTTACTTTGCTATTTTAACATGTTTTTGAAAATATTAAGAACTCACTTCTTCTTGAGGAATATCAACAATAAGTGATGACCCCATTCTGCCTTTCATAACCTTTCCTCCACCTCCAGTCATTGTACCTAAATGGAAAAAAGTTGCAAAATGTTAATTTGCTTGTTGTTTTCCTTACAAAATGAAAGTTACATACTTACAGTAACTGGTGATCTTCCACAATATTTTCTCTACAGAGTACCACTTACAGGTATGAGCTAGAGAGAGCAGCAGAACACACTGTGGGGACCAAAACAACATTTCTCAATTGCACACAGAGTGTGACAGGATTGACAAGGATCCTGTCCCAATTGTTATGGAGAGTTTGAATGCAGGGATCTATTCTGTTCTTTCCTGTTTCATGCCTGGTTGCGCAACCCAATTTTCCTGTGAGACCTAGGATTTGATCAACCAGACAATCCACAATTCTTTGCCACTCAGTCTTCACTTGCTATTCTGTCCCCACCTCCCCGCTTAGCTGCAGGTATAAAAATATATGCAAATCATTATGTGGAAATGTAACTGATATTGAGATCCCTTTGTTTAGAAATTATATAGTGTTACTGTTGAAATATATACAATTATAGACTGAGATGATAGCAAAGCTATTTGGAATTTAAGGGATTAACGGGAGAAGCAATTTTTAAACCTTCTGCAGAAGATGTAAACAAGAGTTTAGTTCTGGATTACAATATTCTTTTTGCCGCAGCTGCCTGAAATTTACAAGAACAAGATGGCTCCTCTTTGTTCATTCTGCTTTTGTAAATAGTTATTCTGAACAATTTTTTTTTTTTTTTTTATGTTACTGCTAGTACTAATTGTGACGCTTGGCCAGCTGGTTATGATTGTTCTAGGATATTTGTAATATAAAAATATAGTATGTGATTGTTTCACAAAAGGCAGCTTGCGCCATGGGTGCCTCCCCCAACCTGGTTTCAGTTACAGGATGCAACTGACCAGGAGATCTCTGTAATGTAATTAACTTCCTTGAGAAATTGCATTTTAAGGCCTTTTTATCACCTGTTGCTGCCTCTGAAGTTGGGAAGCTAAATATGCGTATTATAACAGGACAGGACATAACTTAGCTGATTCCTGTTGGCTATATTCACACATAAGTGACATATGGCAGAGTTGTAAAAACCTTTGATGTTCCTTGGGAAAATAAAAAAAGCCACCAGTTCAAAGGAAAGCCTTGATTAAAGACTGTCATAATTTGGGAAATTAGTTTTTGGCTGAAATCACATTATTTTCCTGATAGAAAATCATGATTGTATTTTTTTGGTTCTAAGAGGAGAAGCTAGATGACTCATAGAAGGGTGTGGAGACAGTTTAAACTGAATACTGTGTCTGAACTTGTCATATATTCCATCTTGGGACGCTAGAGACAGCTCTCAGCCTTCTGATCCAACTATAGTCACTCAGAGGTAATACATTAGATAGAGTCTAAATGTATTGTGGTAGGAGTTTTCGTTGTATGTTGCCCTTGTTCTTTTAAGTGATTGTATGCTCTTTGATATATTGTTCTGTTTTTACATTTTACATACTTTATCATCTGTTAGTAAAGACTATGTTTTAAGAGCCTGTTTGTGTGTCTAAGTTCTTTTTGCATGTGATGTATATGTGGTTAAGTTTGACAACTGTTCAAAAGCTTGGTGGTGTTACTAAACTGGCAAAGGTGAATATACCTAAGGTCTTTTATAGAGTTTAAGGGTTCATTTTGGAAACCTGGCTTGGTGCCCTAGCGAAAGATTGTACTGCAATCCCGAAGAAGTCTGAATCCGTGCCTGTACACTGGAGTACGCTAACATAAGGTTCACAGTTTGAATCCCCAGAACTTGAAACTAAAGCGATTCGGACCCACAAGCAAGAAAGCAGGGTTACCCTGTCTGTTATCTGTTCACATTACTGCGCTTAGAGGTTGGCACTGTGGGAGCAGGGCCTGACCTGCTGAGTGCATTTGTGTTTCAGATTTAGGTAACAGCGGTCGCGATAAATTTGGTAACACAAGCTTTAACTGTTCAGTGTATCAGCTTAATACCGTACAGCTCACTTGCAAAAGGAAACAGAACTATATCATTATACTTACAGTCAAGTTTCTACTGGTTTTATTTTATTTTTCTAACGTGCAAGATAGAGTAGCCGTAGATAGGGAAGAAGATGGCATCCAACTACAGCGGGTACACGCAGACTACTTAAGGCAGTTGTGCTAGGACAGAGAGTCCTGCACGAGGAAAGAAGCTACCAAGCGAACCTCGTGGATGCCCTGATGGCAGCAGATGCCAAGAGCATAGAGTCACAGACTGTGACTGTAAAGGACCAAACCTTGGGTGTGGAGGGGCTAGTGGCAAGTGCAGTGTCCAGATCCAGTGAGGAGGGCAGCAGGGCCACTGCAAGCAAAGGCCACAGCAGCAGGGACGGTCACCAGCATTCTGGAGTCAGAAGCACTTAGGCTGCAGACTGAGTTGCGCAAAATGCTGCTGGAGTTCTAGAGGGAGGCTGAGTGGGACCGTCGAGAAGCGAGATGCTGAGAAAAAGAGGGAGCGAGAAGCTGACAGAGAGAAGCGAGAGCCCCAGAGACAACATGAACTGGAGAAGCTATGACTCCAACCACCAGCACCAGAGCAGGTAAATTGCCTGAGTTTAACTGGAACTACAGGACTGGGTAACAAATTAAATTCCAAACTGACAGCGGAATTTAAAGAGGGGGAGGATATGGATGCTTTTTTAAATTCCTTTGAAAAAGTTTGTATTCGGGCAAATATTCCTAGAGGGTCCTGGAGCTTCCAGCTATCCCCTACTTACCAGGAAAGCTCCGGATGCAATGGGTCAAATGGACAATGAGGACAGCAATGATTACAGCAAACTTAAGGCTGCACTTTTAAAAAGTTTGATTTAACTGTAGAAGCATACAGAGCTAAATTTCGTAAGCTCAGGAGAAGCCCTGATATGAGCGACGAGGAGCTAGCCACGAAACGTCAGTTTTTAAAACGGTGGTGGGAAGGAACTGAAGCAAACTCTGTAGATAAAATTGAAAATGCTGTTTCGTTAAGAAAAGTTTTTTTGGGCATGCCCAGCAGAGCTGAAAACCTGGCTGGAGGACCGAGATCCCAAAATAGTGCAAGAGGCTGCCGAACTCTCGGACCGCTATGGCAAGAGCAGACCTGCACTCTTGGCACTTACTTGGCCAAACTCTTGGCACTAACATGTATTCCCCTAGCACTTTTCTTTCCACCTTGGGATTATTTTGCCAACTCCCACCTGTTTGCTTAACTACATCTATTTCCACCCCTCACTGACCCTTTCCTTTATTTTTCCCCCTGCCCATAAACCTTCGGGTTTTGTTTCCTCACTTACCCTACCTGGTATCCCTTGTCTTATTGTAACGTTGTGACTTGTCTGAATAATCCCACGTTTTGAGGAAATTATATATATATATATATATATACACACACATATATATATATACACACACACATACACACACTGTACATACACACAGTCAATTATCAACCCAGATGCTGTTCACCATATGTACTCCCCAGCCCTGATCTTATTTGTTTCATTGTAAAATAGTTACGCAAGAACTTACCGTAACAGTAGATCTTCGAGAACAGCTCTTGCAGCAGGTAACACCATTAGGACTGAAGCCGGCAGGCGTCAGGACCCCACGGAATTTTTCTAGCTAGCTATCTTCAGCGGTCCCACCAGATTCCACAGTTCTCTCGCCGGAGACGTCCGGCCGCAGGATGACATCAGAATGGGAGACCGAGGATCCATCATCAGAAGACGAAAGGGCATAAGCCCCTGCCAAAGGCTCAGAAAGCCATGCCTCCTCCAAGGGGAGGGTGGGTGAAGAGTACCTGCTGCAAGAGCTGTTCTCAAAGATCTACTGTTACGTAAGTTCTTACGTAACTGTACCTATCTCACTAGATACAGCTCTGCAGCAGGTAACACCATTAGGACTTATTTCCAAGCAATAACACTTAAAGCATATTAGAGGAGGAGGAGATTAGAAAATACCCTGCCAAGTCCTGACTCTAGGACAGGAGACCCTGTAGCACGGCCAGGCCGAAACCGGCTCTTCGCCGTGAAGCAATGTCCAGGCTATAATGCCTGATAAAAGTGTGTACAGAGCTCCAAGTAGCTGCAGCACAAATGGCAGAGGTGGAGACGTTACGCAGTGCTGCAAAGGAGGTAGCCACCCCCCTTGTGGAATGGCCCCGGACTGTACCTGGGAGGGGCTTCTGTTTGGTATTGTAGCAGTATGATATACACTGGACAAGCCAGCGAGAAAGTGACTGCTTTGACAATGGTTGGCCCATCATCCTCCCAGCAAAGGAAACGAAGAGTTGCTCGACGGCGGTTGTTTTCTGCTCTGTTTAGGTAGTACCTTAGATAGCGTGAACATCCAGGGTGTGAAGTAGTGCTTCTCCTCTATTGGAGTACTTAGGAAAATAGACAGGCAGGTCAATGTCCTGATTGAGAGTGAGGGTGGAGACCACCTTAGGCAAAAACTTAGGATTCGTCCTTAGGGAGACACTGTCCTGGTGGAAAATCAAATAGGGTTCCTTACACAAGAGCGTGAAGCTCAGAAATTCTCCTTGCTGACGTAACAGCAACTAAAAATAATGTTTTCCAAGACAGAAAACTCAGCTCGCAATCCGCGGCAGGTTCAAAGGGGGGAAGCGTGAGTTGCTTCAGGACAAAGAGTAAATCCCACAGGGGAACAGGGTCCTTAATGGGTGGCCTAAGGTGTAATACCTCTCAAAAGTCTCGAGACATATCGAGCTGCGCCACTGTGTGCTGTCCACCAAGTGGTAAGCAGAAATAGCTAGAGGTGCACTTTGATAGAGGAGTAGGCTAGACCCGAATGGAAAAGGAGAGCAGGTAATCTAACACGCTTTCGCGCCGCCAAGCCGACGGCGCCATCGAAGCCGACGGCGCCGATCAAGCCGACGGCGCACAGACACGGGCGCGCCAGCCAGGTTTATCGGCGCCGCCAAACCGGTCGCTCTGGCGCGCCGCACACGGCGCCGCCGAGCCCAGCGGGCGCTGGCCGATGGCGCCGCCAGATTCAACAGCGCTGACGGCTCAAGAAGACCCACCGCACCAAAAATGGCGCCGATAAGCTACCAGACTCGCAGAAAGGCGCCGGAAAAGCCCCAGGAACCTGGAAAGCACAGAGGAGGAAACAAACCAGGAGATAAGGGGATCGGTGGGGGCCCCCGCGCCGCAGCCATGTGAGTGGGGGAAACACTTACACGGAGTCGCAGGCATCAAGAAGGCGCCGCTACGACTAGGGAAGGTCCAACCGCCTACCTGATCGCCGAGGGGCCCGAGGCCCTTGAGGCAACCGAGCCAGGCAGAAGAACCAACCTCGGTGCCCATCGCCCATAAGAGCGCCCACTGATGAAACTGCTCATCTGGAGCCCTACCTATAGGCGGAGGGGCTCGATGTCGAGGACGACGATTACTCGGAAGTTGGCGATCCGCGAAGGAGACCGCAACTAGCAATGATAACCCGACCGTCCGACGACATACTCATATAGAGGGCTGCACTCGAGAGATGCCTTCTTTGACCTGTGGGTCAAGAAGAGCTCGAGGTCGAACGTGCCGTGAAAAGCACCGCTTATTTTTATGCCTGACGGGGACCATCCCCTCGGCATCGGACTGACCGCTTGTCGGAACCCCGCTGGAGTTTCTTGAGAAGGAGGTTGACCGACCCAGCCCGCTGACTGAACAGCTTCATATCAAGTCTCCCTACCGCTACCTGACCTGCTCATGGTTGACTCCTCCAGTAGGCCGAGACTTCTTCTGAAGTTAAATTTAGATATTAAAAAATTTTCGAAATAGAATAAAATGCGATACTACTATCGTGATAATGTTACAAAAACAAACTGAAAACTATGCGCTAGTTTGAAGTTTGACTCGACAGACGGCAGTGTCGTCAGATACTGAAGCGCATCTGACGGGCGGAAAAAGGAACTGAGGCGGCTGGAGGGTCGGCGCCGAGAAGGTCATTACCGCTCGAGTGCCCAGCTCGCGCTGGCTCCGGCGCACGCCATCTCTGCCGACCTCCAGCAAAAAGTTTGCTCCCGATGGGTCCTAGTGCCTCCGGCCCTAATCCCACTAGTGTGAATGAGTGGTGGAGACTTAGGTCCAGGAAGATCAGTCTGTTTGCTGATGATACCAAGGTAGGCGCGGTGGTGGATGACCTAGGGGAATGGCAGGGGTTGCAGGATGATCTAGCAAAGCTTGAAACCTGGTCAGACACCTGGCAACTGGGGTTTAATGCCAAAAAGTGCAAGGTGCTGCATTTTGGGATGAAGAACCCAAGGAAGAGTTACCAGCTAGGGGGAGTGCAGCTAGATCAGACAGAGGAGGAGAAGGATCTGGGTGTGCTCATTACAGGGTCAATGAACAACTCCGCACAATGTAGGAAGGCAGCTGCAAATGCCAACAAAATGCTGGGTTGTATTGCAAGGGGTATATCCTCGAGGAGGGAGAAGGTGATTCTGCCACTGTATAGGTCACTAGTTAGACCACACCTGGAGTACTGCGTGCAGTACTGGCATCCGTATCTGAAGAGGGACATTAAGTTACTGGAGGGGGTGCAGCGCAGAGCGACAAAGATGATCAAGGGGGCTGGGGGACTTATCATACGAGAGGAGGTTGAAGGAGCTGAACATGTACTCACTGGAGGAGAGGAGAGACAGGGGTGACATGATTGAAACCTTTAAATACATGAAAGGAACAAACAAGACGGGCACAGAGGGGCTGTTCAAAGTAAGGGAGGAGAGGGCCACCATGGGGCCATGATACGAGACTGGAGCGAGGAAGGTTCAGGAGGGCAGGAGGGAGATGAGGAGACTTTTTTTTTTTTTTTTACAGAGAGGGTGGTGGCTGGGTGGAATGCGTTACCTGCTGAAATGGTATGCAGTAGAACAGTGGACTGCTTCAAACGAGGATGGGACAGGACAAGGGGGAGGGTTAATGAAGGTGAAGGGTGGGGCAGCTGCAGAATAAGGGGTGCTAGCTGCACATTCGAGCAGACTTGATAGACCTCTAGGCCTTTATCTGCTGCAAATTCTGATCTTCAGATAAGCTGCATGTAGCCACTGGCTGAACGAAATGAGCGACTTAGACTACCAGCCAACTCCTGTTTAACTTGGGAGTCACTAAAGGAGTCCAGCTTGGCTTCCACCTGAGTAAGGATGGCCTTCTGGTAGTCCCCCATGTGGCCTATGCAGTTCAGGACCGTAATCCCTAGTGTGGAGGAAGCGTAAATCTTTCTCCTGTACTGGTTCAGAAGGCGAGATTCCTTATCAGGAGATGACGAGCTAAGATGTTTTGGGGTCGCCGAGCGGCCGTGAGCGGCGCTAATCACGACAGAGCTGGCAAGAGGGCGAGAAGAAAAAATTACTCACCTTAGTAATGTTGTTTCTTCTAATGGAGTCTTGTTATATTATGACTGATGCAGTTTGTCCCACCATTAGAACTACTCCGGAGGTGAAAGAGTTAACTTCCATGCAGTGCATGGAACTTAGAGCACGAGCTCGGTTAAGAAAGCTCTGTCAGGGGTAATTTCAAACCGAAACAGTCAGATCTTTACGAGCAAAACTCACTAAGGCTCTGTGTGGAAGCTGTAACCTACACTAGCCAACTGGCTACTAAAATATTCACACATTTTTCTGGTCCCAACACCAAGACTCAAGTCAGGGGACCAGAAAAAATAAGATAAAATAAATAAAACACAACACCCAAACACCCTAACAGAAGGGGTGGAAAACATAAAAGGGGGCATCAATAAGTGCCAACAGTGGACTGCCCACCCCATACCCAAAATAGAAGTTCTGAGAGGGGCAGGCTGGGGGGGGGGTCAATAATATAGCAAGACTCCATTAGAAGAAACAACATTACTAAGGTGAGTAATTTTTTCTTCAAACAACATGAAGTCTTGCTATATTATGACTGATGCAGACTACACAGCAGTACCTCCATGGAGGAGGGACAGAACCTACTTAAGGAATAGGCTCTGAAGCATGGCTGTGCCAAACCAAGCATCCCTCCTGGCCTGGATATCCAGGGAGCAATGCTTGGTGAAAGTGTGTACTGTTTTCCAAGTAGCTGCTTGACATATCTCCAAGATAGGGATGTCTCTGGCAGCAGCTAGAGACGCAGCTGTACCTCTGGTAGAGGACCCTCAGGCCTGAAGGGGGAACCTTACCCAGTTTTGATAGCAAAATTGGATACAAGAGACAATCCACCTGGCAATGGATCTCTTAGTGGCAGGTCTCCCTTTCCCAACCTCACCATAATTGAGAAATAGTTGGAGGAGTCAAACCTGTGACCCTTGGTACCTGTAGTAACTTAGGGGGCTCTTAACATCTGCTGTGCAGCCTCCTCTCACCAGAGGAGGAATGGTCAGTGAAGAACACTGGAAGTGAAATAGATTGGTTAAGGTGGAAATCCGAAACCACCTTAGGCAAAAACTTCCTGTTAGTCCTGAGGACTACCTTATCCCTGTGAAAGGAAATAAAGTCAGTCTCCACGGATAAAGCCTGTAACTCACTTATGCGCCTGGCAGAGGTGATGGCTACTAGAAATACAGTTTTCCAGGTCAAATACTTAAGCTCTGCCGAAGACAGAGGTTCAAAGGGGGGTTGCATCAGCTGAGCAATGCAAACATTAAGATCCCAGGCAGGGGCAGGGTCCCTGAATGGAGGATTGGTATGAAGCAATCCCTTAAAAAACTTGAAAAATACAGGTGAGCAGAAAGAGAAGAGGGCTTCCCTGCTGAAATGAAAGCAGAGACAGCTGCCAAATGCACTTTCAGGGTAGCTGGTCTCAGTCACAAAGAATTAAGATGGACCATATAGTCCAAAACAGTGGGTAAATCAGCAGATTCCGGGGAAATATGCTTCCCAGAACACCACATGGAAAACCTTTTCCACTTGGAGTTATAGGTAGCCCTGGTGGAAGGCTTCCTAGAAGCTTTCAAGATTTCGAGAACACCCAGAGAAAGTTGTAGATCAGCAAACTCTAACTCCTCAAGAGCCAGGCCTTGAGGTTGAGGGATTTGAGAGTCGGATACCAGACTCTCCCCTGAGCACAGGTTAACAGATTGTGGTTCCTGGGAGACACAGGGAAGATGGACTGCTAATGACAGAAGGAGTGGGTACCAGGGCTGCCTGGCCCAGTCTGGAGCAATCAGGATCATCTTGCAGGGCTGAGACCTGATTTTGACTAGCACCTTGAACAGGAGAGGGAAGGGGGGGAAGGCATAGAGAAACTTCCCTTCCCAATCGAGGAGAAAGGCATCCAGGGGGACTGAGCCCAACACTGGGGGCCTGCAACAAAAAAGTGGAAGTTGATGATTGTCTGGGGCTGCAAAAAGATCTATCTGAGGAGTGCCCCATCTGGCAAAAACTATCCCCAGTACTAGGGGATCCAGTGACCATTCGTGATGGCCCTGGGAAATCCTGCTGAGAGCATCTGCCAGGACATTGTCCTTGCCTGGGAGGTGAACTGCTATGAGGGAAGTGTTCAGGGAATAAGCCACAACTCATCGCCTCGGTGCACAAGGCCAGACCGAGTGCCCCTGTTTGTTGATGTACCACATTGTAGTGGTGTTGTCTGTTCTGACCTGTACCACCTTGTTCTGAACAGATGCAGAAAACCTGAAGTGCTAGAAAACAGCACTGAGTTCCAACAGATTGATGTGGAACAGAGATTCCTGAGGGACCATAACCCTGGGTGGAGAGGTCGCCCATGTGAGCTCCCCTATCCCAAGAGGGACGATCTGTAGTAAGGGTCAAGGAGTGGGATAGAGGGATGAAGGCACCCCTTGTCTCAGATTGCTCTGATTCTGCCACCACTGAAGGGCCTGGATCAGGGTTCGAGTCACTGGGATTAACTTGGATAGGAATCTCTTCTTTGAGACCAGAAGGCTCTCAAATGGAACTGAATGTCCCTCATCTGAAATCTTGCTCCTTGCACTACAGCTGTGGAAGCAGCCATGTGTCCTAGGAGCTGCAGGAAATGCCTTGCTGGTCGAGAGACCTGCAGAGTGAAGGACGAGGCCAGGGCCACCAGGTCCTTACCCTTTCTAGGGGAAGGAAGGCTCTGGCTGCTTTGTGTCCAGTTCTGCACCTATAAAGGTGAGTACCTGGACAGGTTCCAGAACTGACTTTGGAAGATTGAGAAGCAAGCCTGAGAGGTAAGCAGCTGCAGGGTAACTTGCAGGTGTGATTTGACCTGGTCTGGAGACTGACCCACAATGAGCCAGTCGTCCAGGTAGGGAAAGATGGCAATCTTTGCCTTCTTAGATGAGAAAATGCTACTGCCAGACATTTTGTGAATACCCTTGGGGCAGAGGTAAGGCCAAGGGCATTGCTCTGAACTGATAATGGCCTGAGGGCAGTTCAACCTGAGGTACTTTCGGTGGGAGCTTCTGATAAGAACATGGAAGTAGGCATCCTTGAGGTCCAGGGAAGTTAGCCAGTTCCCTGGCCTTAGGGAGGGTAAAATCATTCCCAGAGTCACCATTTTGAATTTTGGTTTTAAAAGGTGCTTGTTCAGATATCTTAGGTCCAGGATGGGCCGCCACTCTCCTGTCTTTTTTTGGGGTGAGGAAGTACCTGGAGTACAGACCCTTGCCCTGGTGTAGGGGAGAAACCCTTTCTACAGCTCTGAGAGCCAGGAAGGTTGAGACTTCTGTTTCCAAGGCAAGAGTCTCTAACGGGTTTGCAGGTGGAAAGGATCAGATTCTCATCTTTGGAAATTTTTTTTGAAGCTGAGAACCAGACCCCGGCTCACTACTTCCAGGACCCACTTGGCTGATGTTAAAGACTCCCAGTCCTGGACGAAGTAAGCCAGCCTGCCCCCTACAGGTAATGGAGAGCCGGCCCTGGGCATCCCATCAGGGTGCCTGTTTGGCAGAGGCTTTAGGCTGAGGGGTGGGAGCAGGCCTGCTCGAACCCCGTCTGCCTCTCCCTCCGAAGAACCCCCTCTGAACATAGGCTGAAGAGGAGGCCTGGATCTGGTAAAAAGGCCTGTGAAAAGGCCTGCCCCGACCCCTGGGGGGCTGATTCTGAGGAGTGGCTTGCCGTTCCTTGGCTTGTGCACTTCCTATAAGTGGTTCTATATTCATCCATTTTCTTCATATAATTCTCTGTCTGCTCCACAATCAGAGAATTTCCCACCACAGGAAAATCCATAGCCTTAGACTGGGTATCCTGTGACAAAGTAGTACACATGAGCCAAGCCAATCTACGAAAAGCCACAGATGTAGCCATGACTCTAGAGGATACATCATTAGAATCCACTGCAGCACGAAATTGCACCTTAGATGCCTCAATACCATCAGCAGCCACCTGCTCCAGCTCCTTGGCAAGCTGGCCAGGGGCCTGTTTGGCTAAGGCCATGACAGTATCCCATCTAGATGTTTGGTATCTCGCAACATAAGCCATATAGTTTGCTTGTCTGAGTCCCAAAGACGCTGCCATGTATTGTTTTTTGGCCATGGCATCAATCTTCCTGGAGTCCTTGTCAGGAGGATGTGAAGCCAGGGGAATATTAGCTTTATCACAGGCTGCAGCCTGAACTACCCCAACATGACTGCATTGCTGTGAAAGAAAATCTGTATCAGGACCTGACAAAGTGTACCTCCTGTCCATCTTTTTATCCACAGGAGGCACAGAATTAGGAGCTTTTAAAATTTTTATTGTTTGTTTCCTAAAAGATTTATGTAAAGGAATAGACAATCTCCTGGACTCTGGGATATCCATCATCTCTACAAAGTCAGGCTCCTCTTGCTCATCCAAAGCCTCCTCTAAAGGAAGCTGGAGAGTTTCAGCAACTTTTTTATAAAACAGAAAATGAGAAATGGGACTCAGCAAGCCTAGGGGGAGATTCACCTAAAGGTCTGTCTGGGGAGATGTCCGGTTCAATGGGCACATCCAGACTTTTAAAGTCACATTCACACTGATCATAATCATCCTCCCCCTCCTCTGGTTCATGAAACTCCTCTATATCATATTCTTGAACCGGTGGAACCGACCTTTTGCCAGATAGTGGCGGTTCGAGGAACCGGGAAAGTGACTGGACAATCTGTATTGCCCTGGCTATCTCTGCAGCAGTTGGAGAAGGGATTTTGACTCCACACCTGCTGACTTTCTAGTTCTCTTTGCTGGAACTGGCTCCTCAGAGTCAGCTTTACGCTTGCCCGAGAAGTCTGGCCCTGTCAGCATTCTCTCCGGTTCGGGTTGGCACCGAACCGGCTGGCCATCCGGTCAGCGGACTTTTGCCTCTCGCCCCTGGAGCCTACCAACTCTCTTATCTAGGTAGCTGCAGGAAAATTCTTGCAAATCTGGCAGTCTGCATTGAGGTGGTCAAACCCCAAACAATAAACACATGTGGTGTGTGGGTCAGCCATGGCAAAGGCTTCCCACAGACACTACAATGTTGAAACCCAGTGGGCCAGTTTTTTTCTTTTGGGTTTCTCAGACATAATGCCAGCCTAACCAAAAACTTGCCCTTTTATTGGCAGTGCCAGGCAAGACACCCTTATCGGTTCCCAACCGTGTCACGGGTCGTGGAAAAACCGTAATGAAATCCGGTTTTTTTAGAACCGGTAAGAACCGGGAACCGCACTCTAACAAGCCTTAAAATGCTTCAGAATGAAGTTTAAATACAATCTGATCGGTTCAAACCGAACCGATAAACATTTACAAGTTCCACACAGAAAACCTATCTATTACTTACAATACCATAAACAGAGCTTGAACCGATCGGTTTGAGGTTAAAATAATGAAAATCGCGGTTGAATTTAACCGAGAAAAAACTCTTTAAACCGAGAAAATGAACCGAGCAGCAGGAGGAATCTACGGAGCGACTGTTCAGTGAGGCGGAGTAAAGAATCTGACGGTTTCGGTTTGAAATTACCCTGACAGAGCTTTTCAACCGAGCTCAAGGCTTCCAAGTTCCATGCACTGCATGGAAGTTAACTCTTCACCTCCGAGCAGTTCTAATGGTGGGACAAACTGCATCAGTCATAATACAGCAAGACTTCATGTTGTTTGAATCCAGGAAAGCAATGCCCTCTGGAGCCTGATATTGCCTGTCTGGACTTCCTAGGAAGTGGGCTAAGGCAGATGGCTGTTCCATATCGTGGTGGCAAGATCGGCGTGAGGCTCATCCAGGGTGGCACTAGTGTAGGAGGTGTCATAGGCAGATCCAGATATTCAGTGAGTTCCAGATGCTGAGGATCTGGTTCCAAAGAGCGCCACTTATGGACCTCCTGGATGTTTCTACGCAACTCCGTCAAAAAAAGGGTCCTCCGGTGGAGTCCTTGGCCGGGGCTTCGACGGTGAGCAAGGCTTGTCTCTCTCAGAGCAGCCGTCGGAAGAGTCCGAGAGTGAACAGGAAGATAAAGAAGAGTAAGACTCCCTTTCCCGACCCGGGAGAGGAACAGACCCCTTGGGGAGTCCCTGGGAACGCGTATCCTGCCCCTCTCTGGATCCAGACAGAAGAACCCTGGAGTCCGGAGGTGGTGAAGGAGTGTGCCGCCTGGGGCGTACGGGAACCTGGGATGGCACCGTCACGAGAAGGCTGCTCCCGACCTCTTTGGTGAGCTGAGCCTTGGCCTCAGCCCACCAGGAGGCCAGAGTCTCCTGCAGGTCCACCGGTAGCCGCGAGGGCGGTGGAGGAGGAGGAGGCGGAGGATAAGAATACGGGTTACACCCATATGGAGCATATCCAAAACCCATCTCCAGGTAACCTGGCGTCGGGTATTGAGGCATCGGATACGGCGTTCCCGGTTACACTGGCGTCAAATAAGACTGAGGAAACCCAGAAGCCGGAGGGGCGTCTGCCTGAGCAGACGGCCCGGTCAGGAACCTCACGGGTGGGTCGTAGTGGAGAGCCGGAGGGCCCGGTGGGAAGCAGAAGATCTCCCTGAGTCGCTACGGCATCGACGCCAGGGCAGAACACCGGAGGTACTGACGTCAGAGCCGGCGTCCGGGGAGCCGAAGTCAGGTCCGGCGCTCCAGATGGAGGAACAACTGACTGAGCCAAAAGATCCCCAGCTTCACCCGGCAACAGAGGGGAAAAGTCCCTGAGTTCAGGTTGGGGGGACTCTGGTTCCCCAGAAGGCAGCGAAGGCTGCGGTGAACAGGGAACGACGGACGTTGGGAGGTCCGTTGTCTGTTCCTTCGCCGGCCGGACGTCGGACAAGCCGACGTGAGGCATAGAGGCGAGCTGTCGGCGGGCGCCGGAGGAGCCGACATCCGACTTTCGAGAGCCGTCACCGGAAACAGGTCGAGAGGAGGGGTCGGCCTGGTCCGGTGGGGAAGAAGCTGCGCATTGGCCCGGAGGGTCGGACGTCTTACCAGCCCTCTCCTGGCGGACGTCAGAGGCACATACCCGGCTTGCAGATAGCCCACTATGGTAGGCGTGAGCCTGCGGCGAACCAGGGCGGAGGCCTCCAACTACCGAGGCGCCGCAAGGCAGAGAGCGTGAGCCAGGCGGGCGGGCGATGCCACCTCAGAAACCTCAGAGGCGGCCGTCGAGGAGCGATCCCCGAGGGAGATGCGGTGGGGGAGCCTTTGTCCCGGTGCCTCTCCTTGTCCTTCTTCTTTGAATGGCCTTCGGGGGAAGCAGACGCCTGCCTCAGTTTTTTAAGATCCTTCTCCACAGAGCTCATGTTCTTCCTTTGAATATGGGCTTCAAGGGATTGGTGCCGCATTTTATGGGTAGCTGCGATAAAGCTGAGGCAATGCTGGCACTTCTCGACCGGATGATCACGGCCTAGGCAGAAAAAGCACAGGGAGTGACCGTCCATGTGCAGTAGTTGGGCGCCGCATGAATCGTTCTTATTCTTGGGCTTGGAGGGTGTAGGGGACGACATACACCGACGTTAGTCGAAAAAATAATTTTTCCCCGTAAAAAGCGATGAAGGAAAGGCCGGCGAAGCACAAACTTTTCCGTGGCGCTGCGACGAGCAGCGGGGAAAAGAACTGGAAGAGCCAGGCTTCCAGGACCACCCTTTATACCGTCTCCTGGCGCCGGTCACCTGGCCGGGGGCGCTCCCCTCCAGGGACTGCTAGCTAGAAATTTTTCCTGGGGTCCTGCCGCCTGCTGGGCGTCAGTCCTATATGTAATTACCTACTGCAAGAGCCCCTTGAAATAAGATCTCTGTTTTTTAAGTGCCTTTTTCTTTTTTGTGTAGTACTGGCATCTATATCAGTGCCAATCTTAATAGAAAAACCCAGTAATTAATACTGGTCAACTGTGCACAGGTTGCGGATGAATCCTCAAGGACAGTCCTGTGACAGATGATACCTTAGGTCCAGTTTCTTTACATAATCTATGTGTTTCTTGTAACTGCCAAACCTGAGCGAACCCCCCAAGCACGGTTGAGATTTGAATTTCAGTGGGGAGCCTCACAGTAAAACGCGCAAGTTCGGAGGTAAAGACCAAGGCAACTGTCCCTAATTAGACGGTTCCTTCAAGAATTAGGTCAAAAAAGGGAGGAACCATTGAAATTAAGCACCTGCGGTAAAAAAATCATCAGAAATGAACAGTAGTGATAAAAACAAAGTCAAAATAGCGCGAATCAGCTAAAAATAGAAAATTAGCATGCTTAACAAAATGTAAAACTAACTCAGCACTCTATTAAAATATGAGGAAAACTTTACCCAGACAAGTGCTAGGAGGCTGTCAACAAGGAAAGTTGAGAGGCACCTCTGGGGCAATGTTGCTCAGTCCAGCGAAGGAAAAATTTTGAAGCCTTCAGCAGCTCTCATTCAGCTCACTCTACTTCCTGTCTTGATTAGCTATGGACCTAAGCTAATTTACATAAAAATTCTCTTAAAGGCTTACTGTACCTCCAGGGAAGTTGCACCTAAATGCTAAAGTTACTGATGCTAAAGGACTCCTAGCGTAAGAAACAATGGTTCTTACAGGCTCTATTCTTCCCTTGCAAAGAAAGATGAGGGATCTGTGGGGATGGAGACCACATGATAGGTGACTGGTGGGGCCCTTTTTCTAGAAAATAAGCATGTTCAGGGAATCTGCCATCATATAGATAAGTGGACAGAGTCTGGGTAGTTAGAAAAGATTTCCACAAACTAGTAATATGCAGCAGTTTAACTTTCTTTCAAACGTAACAAAATATACTGTACCTGGATACCAAATAATATACGGTACCTGGATACTTGCGTTACTTCTCCAGCATTTTCATCTCTACATGAGAGTTTAGTGAAGTTGCTACCTTTTCTTCAAGCTCTGCTTTCTTTTCCCGATATTTCAGTGCAACTTCTGTATCTGTTTGCAGCTTTGAATCCATTTTCTCTATCTGAACATTATGCACAGAAAGGAAGAGAAATTCTATCAAATTTATCATAATTTCTCTTTCTGTCAACTCCAATCTTCTCAACTGGAATCACTTAAAATTTCAGTAATGTGCACACTAACCAGAGGCTCACTGGTACTACTACACCTTTATGAGCCGAACCTTACAGCACAGAATTCTGGTATTGTGAGCACTGCAATGTCTTGTCTCAGGCAGCCAGGTGTAATTGTTACACTTTGAAGTACACAGATCAAGACTGCCACCAACAACCACATAACTAACTTGCATTAACATAGAAAACCCCAGTGACAACTCATGACGAAAAATATTTTTAAAGCAACTTACTCTGAGAAATCAGCACTCGCTTTTATGTTCCCTAAAATGCAGAGATCCTGACTCAGATCATCTTCCATAGTAAATAATGAGATGATCATGAAGCTGGACGTTCCTCAAAAGAATGGGATGTCAACTAATCAATAATAATGTAAAAAAAAAAACTTGCACGAGAAAAGAAAGGGAAGCTACTGTAAAAACAGATTACTCACCTGTAACAGTAGTTCTAGGAGTTGTATATGTTGTTTATCCGCACTTCCTGGCATGTCCTTCCCTTTAATTCTCACCGTAAGGTCTTCAAGCTGCTCTTCCCATCCACCGGGTGGTATAACCTCGGCTCCGCCCCATGACGCCAGATCTCAGCCAGTTGAAAGCCAGGTTTGAGCGTCGTAGCCGGGAGGTCAGTGATGAACAACATATACCACTCCTAGAAAGTACAGTTATGCAAAATGGAAATGACGACCTACTGTAATTCTTGATTTTCTTGGATGAAGTCTCCACCACTCATTCACACTAAAGGGAGTATGCTGGAGATGCTAGAACCCAGCGAGAGCAAACTTTTTCAGGAGGGCCAGTGCATTAAGTAATTACCATCTCGGCATCGACCCTCCAACCGCCTCTAACTTTTTTTCCTAAGAGGTGCACTGTAACTAACCTAAAAATCAAACATAAAATAGTCCGAATGACCCGTGTAAGAAGGGTCAACAATAATGTCTTCACAATTCAGCCATTGAAGCAGTGAAGACCATAAACAGAGAAGTGAGCTGGGGATGGTGGTGGCGTGAATGAGTGGTGGAGACTTCGTCCAAGAAGATCAAGAATTATAGGCACACTTCCACATCTTCCTGGACAAAGTCTCCACTACTCATTCACGCTAATGAGAGTGTACGAGCTAAATAATTCCCAAGATGGGCATGGCAGGACAAAAATAGCTCAAGTACTTAGGACAGGAGTTTGTTAAGAATAGTCCTGCCAAGCGACAGATGTTATCTGGCATGGACATCCAAGGTGTAGTGTTTAGAATGTACACACAGAGCTCCTAGTAGCTGCATTGCAAATATCCATAATGGAGCACGTGCAGTTCAGCCAAAGATGCGCGACTACTCTGGTAGATTAGCGTACACTTTGCCTTCCAGCTTGACCTGTGCCACAGAATAGCAATGGCTAAGGCATGCCACCAGCCACGCTGAAATGCACCTTATAGCAACAGGTTGACCCAGTGGGTCTCACTGAAGGAAAAAAAGAGCTGTTGAGCCTTGCAAATTTTCCTTCGCTATATCTACATAGAACTGCAATGCTCTCAACATCCAGCAAAGAAGGGTACGATCCCCTACATTCTGGAAGTTCGCAAAGTAGGTAGGAAGGACTACAGGTTGGTTTAGATGGAATTCTGAGACAACCTTCGGGAGAAACTTAGGATGAGTCCTAAGAAAAAATTACTCACCTTAGTAATTATGTTTCTTCTAGTGGAGTCTTGGTGTATTCTGACTACTGCAGTTAGGTCCTGTCTTTCAACTGCACCGGAGAACAAAGGGTTAACTTTTCTATGCCTTGCAAATAATGTTCATCACGAGCTCGGTTGAAGCCTCTGTCTGTTGTTCAAACTGCAACCGTCAGATCTTCTGAGCAAAAACTCACTAGGTGTTCTGTGTGAAACTGTAAAATTTTACTAGCCAACTGGCAAATATATAAGGTTTTGGTTCTCAAAGGAAGACTCAAGTCAGAAACCCAAACACACACATCCAAAACAACATTCCACCCAAAGCAAAAAGAGGGTGTAAAATTGACACCGGTGCCAACACTGCTCCTGCCCACCCGCATCCGGAAAACTAGGTTCTGAGAGGGGAGAAGGAGACAGGGGTGCTCAGAATACAGCAAGACTCCAGTAGAAGAAACATAATTTAGTAATGAGTAAGTAGTAGGGAGTTATTTTTCTTCAAACAACATGAAGTCTTGCTGTATTCTGACATATGCAGACTTAGTAGGCAGTACTTCCACGGAGGAGGGACAGAACCCACCTTGAAACAGTCCTGAAATACTGCTGTGCCAAATCGAGCATCACTCCTAGCCTGGATATCCACAGAGTAATGTTTGGTGAAAGTATGGACAGTTTTCCAGGTGGCTGCTTGACACATTTCTAAGATAGGAATATCCCTGGCAGCAGCCAGGGAAGCAGCTGTACCTCTAGTGGAACGAGCCCTCAGGCCTGAGGGTGGACTTCTACCCGGTTTTTCATAGCAGAACTGTATACAAGAAACAATCCACCTGGCAACACATCTCTTAGTGGCAGGTTTGCCCTTACCAACTTCTCCATAAGTGAGGAACAACTGGAGGGATTCATACCTGTGACCCTTGGTATGCTCTATGTAGTAGCCAAGGGCTCTTCTAACATCTAAACTGTGTAGCCTCCTCTCTCCAGAGAAGGAATGATCAGTGAAGAAAACAGGGAGAGATATAGACTGGTTGAGGTGGAAATCTGAAACCACTTTAGGCAAGAACTTTCTGTTAGTTCTAAGGACCACTTTATCTCTGTGAAGAGAGATGACATCAGATTCCACTGACAGGGCTTGCAATTCACCGATAGGCCTGGCAGAAGTAATGGTTACCAAAAACACAGTTTTCCGAGCCAAGTACTTAAGCTCTGCTGAGGACAAAGGCTCAAAAGGGGGTTGCATAAGCTAAGCAATACAAACATTAAGGTCCCATGCAGGAGCAGGATCCCTAAAGGGGGGATTGATGTGAAGCAATCCCTTGAAACACTTACAGAATACAGGATGGGATGACAGAGAGGAAAACTTGTCTACAGACAGGAAAGCAGAAACAGCTGCCAAGTGCACCTTGAGGGTAACTGGTCTGAGACCTAGGCCATTAAGATGGACCATATAATCCAGAACCACAGGCAATTCAGCAGAGTCTGGAGAAATATTCTTCTTAGAACACCAAATGCTGAATCTTTTCCATTTGGAGTTCTAAGTCTTCCTGGTGGAAGGCTTTCGAGAAGCCTTAAGGATATGTAGAACCCCTCGGGAAAGATGCAGATCTGCAAACTAACTTCAAGAGCCAAGCCTTGAGATTGAGAGACTGAAGATTCTGGTACCAAATCCTCCCCTGACAGGATGTTAACAGGTTATAATTCCTGGGAAGAGACAGGGGAAGATGGACTGTTAGGGACAGCAACAAGGGATACCATGGCTGTCTGGTCCAGTCTGGAGCAATCAGAATCACCTTGCATGGTTGTGACCTTATCTTGACTAACATTTTAATAGGAGAGGGAAGGGGGGGAAAGCATACAGAAATTTCCCTTCCCAGTTCAGAATCAGAGCATCCAGGGGGACTGAGCCCAACACTGAGGGTCTGCAACAAAAGAGAGGAAGTTGGTGATTGTCTGGGGCTACAAAAAGATCCATCTCTGGAGTGCTCCATCTTGAGAAAATCACTTTCAACACCAAAGGATCTAGGGCCCATTTGTGATGGCCCAGGGATATTCTGCTCAGTGCATCTGCTAGGACATTGTCCTTCCCTGGGAAGTGAACTGCCATCAGAGAGGTTTGCAGGGAATAGGCCAGGGACCACAACTTCATTGCTTCTGTGCACAAGGCCGTAGACAGAGTGCCTCCTTGCTTGTTGATGTACCACATGGTGGTGGTGTTGTCTGTTCTGACCTGAACCACCTTGTTCTGTACAGATTTGGAAAAAGCTTGCAGTGCCAGAAACACTGCTCTGAGTTCCAAGAGATTGATGTGAAGCAGAGATTCCTGAGGTGACCACAGTCCCTGGGTGATAAGGTCCCCCAAAGGGGCTCCCTAGCCCAGCAGGGAAGCATCTGTGGTGAGGATCACTGAGTGACAAATGGAACCCCTTGTCTCAAATTGTCCTGATCTTGCCACCACTGCAAGGCCTGGATCAGGGTTCAAGTCACTGGAATTAGTTTGGTAAGGGAATCCTTTCTTAGGGACCAAAAAGCTCTTAAGTGGAACTGAATGTCCCTCATTTGGAATCTTGCCCCCTGGACCACTGCTGTGGAAGCTGCCATGTGGCCCAGTAGCTGAAGGAAATGCCTTGCTGGTCGAGACACCTGAAGGCTGAATGAAGAGGCCAGTTCCATAAGGGTCCTTGCCCTTTCCAGGGAAGGAAGGCTCTTGCCTTTACTGTATCCATTCTACACCTCAAGAGGAGCTGCACTGGTTCGAAACGGACTTTGGCAGGTTGAGAAGGAATCATAAAGAACTTAACACTTGCTGGGTCACTTACAGATGTGACTTGACTTGGTCTGGAGACTGACCTACTATGAACCAGTCGTCCAAGTATGGGAAAATGGAAATTTTTTGTCTTCTTAGGAAGGAAACAACTACTGCCAGGCACTTTGTGAAGACCCTTGGGGCTGATGTTAGGCCAAAGGGCATTGCTCTGAACTGATAGTGGCCTGAGGGCAACTCGAACCTGAAGTACTTTCTGTGGGACCACCTGATGGGAATGTGAAAGTAGGCATCTTTGAGGTCCAGGGAAGCCAGCTCGTCCCCTGGCCTTAGAGATGGAAGGATAATTCCCAGAGTTACCATTTTGAACTTTGGCTTTAAAAGCTTTTGTTCAGATATCTTAGGTTCAGGATGGGTTGCCACTCTCCTGTCTTTTTGGGAGTTAGTAAGTACCTGGAGTACAATCCTTTGCCCCTGTGTAGGGTGGGAACTCTCTCTATAGCTCTGAGAGCTAGGAGAGAAGAAACCTCTGCCTCCAGGGCAAGGGTCTGAGATTTGCAGGTGGAAAAGATCTGGCTCTCATCTTGGGAAATTTTTTGAAGCTGAGAACCAGTCTCTGGCTTACTACTTCTAGGACCCACTTGTCTGATGTAAGAGACATCCAGTCCTGGACAAAGTAAGCCAGCCTGCCCCCTACTGGCATATGAGAATCGACCAGGGCAGACCCATCAGGGTGTCTGCTTGGCAGGGGTTTTAGGCCGAGGGGTGGATGCAGGCCTGCTCATCCCCCTTCTGCCTCTCCCTCTAAAGAACCCCCCTCTGTGAAAACGAAGAAGAGGAGGCCTATGCTTGGCAAAAAGGCTTTTGGAAAGGCCTGCCCCTGGACTGCTGCCTTTGAGGAGTTGCTTGCCTTTCCTTGGCCTGAGCACTCCTGTAAGTGATCCTGTATTCGTCCATTTTCTTCAATTAATTCTCTGTCTGCTCCCCAAACAGAGAATTACCAACTACAGGAAAATCCATGGCCTTAGCCTGGGTATCCTGTGAGAGGCTAGTACATCTGAGCCGAGCCATCCTCCGAAGAGCCACAGATGTAGCCATGACTCACACATCATTACAGTTCACTGCAGCATGAAACTGAACCTTAGTTGCCTCAATCCCATCTGCAGCCACCTGCTCCAGCTCCTTGGCAAGCTGGGTGGGAGCCTGTTTAGCCAGTGCCAGTACAGTGTCCCACCTGGACTTATGGTACCTGGCTGCATAGGCCATATAATTAGCCTGCCTGAGTCCTAAAGATACTGCCATGTATTGTTTCTTTGCCAAGGCATCAATCTTCCTGGAGTCCTTTTCTGGGGGGTGTGATGCCAAGGGAGTGTTCATCTCATCACAGGCAGCAGCCTGTACAACCCCAACATGGCTGCATTGCTGAAAAAGGAACTCCGTGTCTGAGCCCGAGAGTGTGTACCTCTCGTCCATTCTTCTGTCCACAGGAGGTATAGAATTAGGAGACTTAAGAATTTTTTGTGTCTGTTTCCCAAAAGATTTATGGAGAGGAACAGGCAGTCTCCTGGACTCTGGGATGTCCATCATCTCAACATAATCAGGCTCTTCCTGATCCTCTACTGCCTCCTCCACAGGAAGCTGAAGGGTATCAGCCACCTTTCTGTAGAACATGTAGTGTGAAGGGGACTCAGAAAGCCTAGGAGGAGAAACACATGAAGGTCTGTCTGGGGAGATGTCCGGGTCAATAGGCACATCCAGACTTTCACCATTACCATAATCATCCTCATACTCTCCCTCCTTCTCAAACTCTGGTTCATAAATTCTTCCAAGGTATAATCTGGAACCAGTGGAACCGACTGAACCGAGACCATAATAATTAATCGATTGGCTATCTCATCAGCGGTCAGAGTATGATATTCTGGGTCTGAACCGATTGGTTGTCTTTTCTTTTTGTCAGAACCGATTCCTCCAAAGGCTCTCTTTGCCGAAGAACTATCGCACTGGTCAGAGGGCACTCCTTCTGGTTCGGTCGGAACTGAACCGGGCTGGCCATCCGGGTCAGCAGACTTCTCGGCCTCCCTTTCCCTCAGTCTACCTAATCTCTTTTCCAGGGTAGATTTGGGAAAATTCTTGCAAATTGGCAGTCTGAATTGAGGTGGTCAAACCCCAGACAATAAGAAAAAATTACTCACCTTAGTAATGTTGTTTCTTCTAATGCAGTCTTGCTGTATTCTGACAAATTGCAGTGAGGTCCAACCTTCGAACTGCACCGGAGATGAAAGAGTTAACTTTCCATGCCAGGCATGGAACGCTGAGCTCGAGCTCGGTTGAGACTCTGTCTGCTGCTGTTTGAACTCAAACCGTCAGATCTTTACGAGCTATATTCACTGAGTGTCCTGTGTGGAAGCTGTAAACCTATACTAGCCAACTGGCTACTAAATATAATAAACAGATCTTTTGGTCCCAAAAGAAAGACTCAAGTCAGGAAACCCAAAAAATGAAACAAACAACACCCACACACCCAACTAAAGGGGTGATAAATAAAGGTGAGGCATCTCTTGAGTGCCAACACTGCTGCCACCCACATCCCAAAACAAAGGTTATTTGGGGGGCAGAATACAGCAAGACTCCATTAGAAGAAACATTACTAAAGGCGAAGTAATTTTTCTTCAAACAACATGAAGTCTTGCTGTATTCTGACAAATTGCAGACTACCAAGCAGTACCTCCATGGAGGAGGAACAGAACCAACCTAGGAAATAGACTCTGAAGCACTGCTGTGCCAAACCGAGCATCACTCTTAGCCTGGATATCCAGAGAGTAATGCTTGGTAAAAGTGTGAACTGTTTTCCAGGTAGCTGCTTGACAAATCTCTAAGATAGGAATATCCCTGGCAGCAACCAGGGAAGCAGCTGTACCTCTGGTAGAGTGAGCCCTCAGGCCTGAGGGTGGAGTCCTACCTAGTTTTTCATAGCAAAATTGAATGCAAGAGACAATCCACCTGGCAACAGATCTCTTAGTGGCAGGTTTTCCCTTACCAACCTCACCATAAGTGAGGAACAGTTGGAGGGAGTCAAACCTGTGACCCATGGTGCGCTCTATGTGGTAGCTAAGGGCCCTTTTCACATCCAAACTGTGCAGCCTCCTCTCCCCAGAGGAGGAATGGTCAGTGAAGAAAATAGGAAGAGACATAGACTGGATAAGGTGGAAGTCTCAAACCACCTTAGTCAAAAACTTCCTATTAGTCCTGAGGACCACCTTATCTCTATGGAGAGAGATAAAATCAGGCTCCACTGACAGGGCTTGTAACTCGCTTATGTGCCTGGCAGAAGTGATGGCCACCAAGAAAACAGTTTTCTAAGTCAAGTACTTAAGCTCTGCTGAGGACAAAGGCTCAAAAGGGGTTGCATAAGCTGGGCAATGCAAGCATTAAGGTCCCAAAAGGGGGCATGGTCCCTGAATGGAGGATTGGTATGAAGCAAACCCTTGAAAAATTTAGAGAAAACAGGATGGGCTGAAAGGGAAGAAGGCTTACCTGCTGAAAGGAAAGCAGAGACAGCTGCCAGATGCACTCTTAGTGTAGCTCGTCTGAGCCCCAAGGAATTAAGATGAACCATATAGTCCAGGACCGTGGACAGGCTAGCAGACTCTGGGGAAATATGTTTCCCAGAGCACCATATAGAAAATCTTTTCCACTTGGAGTTGCAAGTGTTTCTGGTGGAAGGCTTCCAGAAGCCTTTAGAATATCCATAACACCCTGAGAGGTGCAAATCAGCAAACTAACTCTTCAAGAGCCAGGCCCTGAGATTGAGAGATTTGAGATTCGGATACCAAAGCCTTCTCTGAGCACATGTTAACAGGCTGTAATTCCTGAGAAGAGATAGGGGAAGGTGGACTGCTAAGGACAACAACAGAGGGTACCAGGGCTGCCTGGCCCAGTCTGGAGCAATCAGAATCACCTTGCAGGGCTGAGACCTGATTTTGACTAATACCTTGAACAAGAGAGGGAAGGGGGGAAAAGCATACAGGAACTTCCCTTCCCAATTAAGAACTAGGGCATCCAGGGGGACTGAGCCCAACACTGGGGCCTGCAGCAAAAGAGAGGAAGTTGGTGATTGTCTGGGGCTGCAAAAGATCTATCTGTGGGTGCCCCATCTGGAGAAGATCATCTTCAAAACCAGGGATCCAAGGACCATCGTGATGGCCCTGAGATATTCTGCTGAGAGCATCTGCAGGGCATTGCCCTTGCCTGGGAGGTGTATTGCTGTAAGAGAGGTGTTCAGGGAATAGGCCAGAGACCATAACTTCATTGCCTCTGTGCACAAGGCCGTAAACAGAGTGCCCCCTTGCTTGTTGGTATACCACATTGTGGTGGTATTGTCTGTCCTTATCTGAACAACTTTGTTCTGAACAGACTTTGAAAAAGCTTGAAGTGCTAGAAACACTGCTCTGAGTTCTAATAGAATGATGTGAAGCAGAGATTCCTGAGGAGACCACAGCCCTTAGGTGGTTAGGGGTCCCAAGTGTGCTCCCCACCCCAAGAGGGAGGCATCTGTAGTCAGGATTAGAGAATGAGACTGAGTGACAAAAGGAACTCCCTGTCTTAGACTGTCCTGATCCAGCCACCACTGTAATGCCTGGATCAGGGTTCGAGACACTGGAATTAGTTTGGTCAGAGTGTCCCTCTTTTGAGACCAAAAGGCTCTCAAGTGGAACTGAATGTCCCTCATTTGAAATCTTGCTCCCTGCACCACTGCTGTAGAGGCATCCGTGTGTCCTAGGAGTTGCAGAAAATGCTTTGCTGGCCAAGACACCTGAGAGGTGAATGAAGAGGCCAGAGAAATAAGTGTCCTTGCCCTGTCCAGGGGAAGGAAGGCTCTTGCTTTTACTGTATCCAGCTCTGCCCCTATGAAGGTGAGGAGCTGCACAGGCTCTAGAACTGACTTTGAAAGATTCAGCAGGAAACCTAGAGAAATGAGCAGTTGCTGAGTTATCTGTAGGTGTAACTTGACTTGGTCTGGTGACTGGCCTACTATGAGCCAGTCATCCAGGTATGGGAAAAAGATCCTTTTTGTCCTTAGGAAGGCAACCACTACTGCAGGCATTTTGTGAACACCCTTGAAGCAGAAGTTAGGCCGAAGGGCATTGCTCTGAATAGGTAATGGCCTGAGGGCAGCTCGAACCTGAGGTACTTTCGGTGGGAGCTTCTGATGAGAATATGAAAATAGGCATCCTTGAGGTCCAGGGGAAACAAGCCAGTCCCGTGGCCTTAGAGAGGGTAGAATTATTCCCAGAGTCACCATTTTGAACTTAGGCTTTAAAAGGTGCTTGTTTAAATATCTGAGATCCAGGATGGGCTGCCATTCTCCTGTCTTTTTGGGCTAGGAAGTACCTGGAGTACAATCCTTTCTCTTGTGTGGGGTGGAACCCTCTCTGTAGCTTTCAAAGCCAAGAGAGGAAGAGACCTCTACCTCTAGGATAAGTGCCTCTGAAGGATTTGCAAGTGGAAAGGATCTGGTTCTCATCTTTGGAAATTTTTGAAGCTGAGAACCAGTCCCTGGCTTACTACTTCAGGACCCATTTGTCTGATGTTAAAGACATCCAGTTCTGGACAAAGTAAGCCAGCCTGCCCCTACAGGTGGTGGAGAATCGGCCTGGCAAACCCATCAGGGTGCCTGTTTGGCAGGGGCTTTAGGCTGAGGGTGGAAGCAGGCCTGCTTGTGCCGTCTGCCTCTCCCTCTGAAGAACCCCATGAGCATAAGCAGAAGAGGAGGCCTGGCGGTAGAAAGGCCTATGAAAAGGCCTATCCCGGCCCCTGAATGCTGCCTCTGGGAAGTGGCTTGCCTTTCTTTGGCCTGAGCACTCCTATAGGTGGTCCTGTATTCATCCATTTTTTCATGTAGTTCTCTGTTTGCTCCCCAAAGAGAATTACCCACAACAGGAAAATCCATGGCCTTAGTCTGGGTATCCTGAGACAGGCTAGTACATCTGAGCCAAGACATCCTACGAAGGGCCACAGATGTAGCCATGACTCTAGATGAAACATCATTGGAGTCCACTGCAGCATGGAATTGCACCTTGGATGCCTCAATACCATCCGCAGCCACCGGCTCCAGCTCCTTGGCAAGCTGGCCAGGGACCTGTTTAGCTAAAGCCATTACAGTGTCCCATCTAGATTTCTGATATCTAGCTGTATAGGCCATATACTGTAATTAGCCTGCCTGAGTCCCAAGGATGCTGCCATGTACTGCTTCTTTGCCACGGCATCAATCCTCCTGGAGTCCTTAGCTGGCGGGTATGAAGCCAAGGGTATATTTGCCTTATCACAGGCAGCAGCCTGCACTACCCCAGCATGGCTGCACTGCTGGGTAAGGAACTCCGTATCCGAGCCTGATGGAGTATACCTCTTGTCCATTCTCTTGTCCACAGGAGGTATAGAATTAGGAGTCTTTAAAATTTTTGTCGTCTGTTCCCCAAAGGACTTATGAAGGGGAATAGACAGCTTCCTGGACTCTGGGATATCTATCATTTCAACAAAGTCAGGCTCCTCCTGGTCGTCCACAGCTTCTTCCATAGGAAGCTGAAGAGTTTCAGTCACTTTTATGTAGAACATAAAATGGGAAGGGGACTCAGAAAGCCTAGGAGGAGAAACCCCTGAAGGTCTGTCTAGGGAGATGTCTGGGTCAATAGGCACATCCAGACTTTCGTAATCACCATCACTATCCTCATACTCTCCTTCCTCCTCCACTGGTTCATAAAAATTTTCTAAATTATAATCTGGAACCGGGAGAACCGACCGAACCGAGCCCCTTCCTGATGGTGCTGGTTCGGTCGGAACCGGGGTTAGTGACTGAACAATCCTTATCGCTTTGGCTGTTTCATCAGCGGTTGGAGAAAGAATTTGTGGATCCGCACCGGCTGATTTATCCCTTCTTTTTCTTTTAACCGGAACTGACTCCTCGGAGTCGGTTCTCCTTTTGTCCGGAGAAGTTTCGCCCTGGTCAGAGGGCACTCCTCCTGGTTTGGTTGGAACCGAACCGGGCTGGCCATCTGGGTCAGCGGACTTCTTGGCCTCCCTTTTCCTGAGCCTACCAACTCTCTTTTCCAGGGTAGCTGCAGGAAAATTCTTGCAAATCTCGCAGTCTGAATTGAAGTGGTCAAACCCCAGACAATAAACACAGGTGGTGTGGGGATCAGCCTTAGCAAAGGCTTCCCCCCACACACACTACAGTGTTGAAACCCAGCGGGCCCGTTTTTTCTTTTGGGTTTCTTGGACATGGCCAGTCCTAACAAAACTTACCCTTTTTCGGCAATCTGCCAGGCAAGACACCCTTATCGGTTCCTGACCAGTGATGGGTCGTGGAAAACCGAATGAAACCGCTTTTTAAAGAACTGATAGGGACCGGTTACCACACTCTAAAAGTAGAATAACATTTTTTGAACAACCTCCGTTTACAAGTTCCACAGAAGAACAAGAAAATAAACCTATCTAGTACTCACGATACCACAGACAGAGACTGAACCGGACAGGTTGGACTAAATTCGGTCGTAAAACCTATAGAAAAAACTGCACTTTTTCTCCGACAAACTTGAACCGAGCAAAGGAGAAATCTCGAGCGACTGTTCAGTGAGGTGGAGTAAAAATCTGATGGTTTGTGTTCAAACAGCAACAGTCAGAGTCTCAACCGAGCTCAGCTCAGCGTTCCATGCCTGGCATGGAAAGTTAACTCATCTCCAGGGCAGCTCAAAGGTTGGACATCACTGCAATATGTCAGAATACAGCAAGACTTCATGTTGTTTGAAAGTGGTCCAACTCTGGACGACCCCATCTTCGAAGGGGCTGTCTGCCACTTCTTGTTTCAATTCACTGGTGATTCAGAGATTGAGGCGACAGCCTGTCGGTGAGAAACATTCTGGACTCTTGGCACGTGAACTGCCGTGATATCCAGATCGTGTTCTACTTCCCAGTGCCACTTTCTCATGGCCTCTCTGCACAGAGGGTAGGAGTGAGTGCCCCCTTGCTTGTTTAGATGACACTGCTGGGGTGTTGTCTGAGTGAACAGGAGTGGGCCCCGGTAGAGCTGGTCTTAGAAAGCCTGGAGGGCATACAGTACGGCTCCCATTTCCAGAATACTGATGTGAAGAGACCATTCCATTGTATTCCAAGAGCCCTTTGTTCCATGCACATCCAGATGGGCTCCCCAGCCTAGACCCGAAGCGTCCGCAGTGAGGATCTGCATCGGGCTCGGCCTCTGAAAGGGAACCCCCACCTCCAGGTTGACCAGATTTAGCCACCAAAGAAGAGAACGACAGACTGCCTTGTGACACGGTAGACTAGGACCCTGTCCCATTTGTTATGGAGATGGTGTCTAAATGCAAGGATCTTTCCTTTTTCTGTCTTTTCGCACAACCAAATTTTCCTGTGAGACCCTGGACTTGATCAACCTGAACAGTCTCGCATTTCTTTGCCTCTCTCAGTTTTCTTGCTGTCTGTTTTCCTCCCTTGCACATCTATATCAGCCAATATAAAATGTGTAAATCAATGTATGGAAATGTAACTGATATTGGGGATCCCTGTTTGGAAAATATATAGCGTTACTGCTGAAAAGTATATATTTGAATTTTGAAATGACTGCATAAACTCTAGAATTACTTGACTGCAAATGTTGAACCTTTTGCAAAGGGGGCAAGCACAATGTGTTCCTGCCTTGCACCTACCTGAAATATACAATGACAGAAGTTTACAAGGATGGGGGTTGAAAAGACTTATAAAAGAGCTAAGATGAATTGTAAAAAGGAGATTACAAGAAAAAGGGACAGAGACTGAAGAAAGATTTTATTTTTTCCCTATGTACATAGTTATTCTGAACAAGTTTATTTATTTATTTATTTTTGTTACTGCAATTGCAAATAAACAGTTTTGCTGAATTCTACAACTACTCCTGGTTTTCCCTAGGCTTCCAGACCTGTGCCTCAAAAACACACCTCCGATACCCAAGTAGGCTGGTCCAGTTCATCTATGCCCTGGTCCCACTGAACTGTGAGGTGCCACTTTACAGTCTCCATGTTCAGCCATGCATAAGGAGCTATGGCGGCTGCCATATGCACTAGAAGTTCTAGGATCACTCTCGCTGCAACTAGGCCTGAGGTCTGCACCTTTCCGGCAACTCCTCTCAGCCATTCTGCTCTATCTGCTGGGAGAAAGGCAATGCCCTGAATGGTGTCTAGGACTGCCCCAATACACTGAAGTCTTTAGAGGGTCAAGGTGTGACTTTGACCAATTCAGAGTGATGTCCAGGGACTGGAACATCAAGGCTGTGTCTTACAAGGCACTGTTCAGCAGGTCTTCTGACTGGGCAGAAATGAGCCAGTCATCCAGGTAACAGTAGACAAAGTGGCTCTCCGTCTCAGGGCCGCTACTACCACTGCCAGACACTTGGTGAAGACTCTTGGCGCTGACGAGAGGCCGAATGGAAGTATACTGAAATGATAGTGCTGACTTTGAAAAAGGAAGTGCAGGAACTTCCTGTGCGAGGGCAGGATTTTTATTTATTTCAGTTTGGGATTAATACCTTTGAGCCAAGGGCTCATTTACAAAGGCTCCAAGTCAAAGCAAAGAACAGAAACAGATTGACAGTACAGCAGTATACAAACAGAGATTTACGTGCTATGATATCATGATTACATGGTTTTATGGTAAGCAAGGAGGGTTTTATAGCATACATAAAAGTGATGCTCTTAACAGTCACTTTCCAATTAGGCTCTATATTAGCCATATAAGTTAAAGTGATTACTTTATTGTCAGTTATACTTGAGAAAACAGTTAGTTCAGAAATTCAGCACAGGACCAGAGACACATTTCAGGTAGCTAGTGCATGAAAGGGGTAAGGCCACTAGATTTTTTTTTTTGTTGTTGCTGATGCTGAAACATTGTGCCAGCCTGAGGAGGCTTTGTCGTTGTAACACGGGGTTCCTAGTGTGGACTAGGGATAGAGAGAGTCGCGGTGGGTAGGAGGTGAGAATGTGGGGTTGGGGGAGGGTTTAGGGTGAGGGAGATAGTAAGCGGGGGTGGGGGTGGCAGCCTATGGGGGCATTATCGTATGGTTAGGAGGGTCCATGGTGCAGACTGGGGGCTAGGAGTGAAAAAGGTATGTGGTTCAGGTGGGGGTGGCATGGTGGAGAGATAGTAAGCTGGGGGGTAGAGGGGAAGGAACTGGGCATGGTGTGGTGATGGTGGAGAAGGGGATAATTAAGCAATTTTGATGTGCATGTATGCATCCTGCATATCTAGGGAGCACAGCCAGACTCCTCGATGAATCATGGACAATAGGCTTGCTAGGGTCACCATCCTGAGCCTCCTGTACGGATATATTTGTTTAGTTGACAGAGATATAGAATAGGGGGAGGTCTCCGCTTTTGGGAACCAGAAAAGCCTTTGCCCTGCTGGGTACACGGAACCATCTGGATGGCCTTCTTCTACAGAAGGGTGTGAATTATGCTTTCAGAAGAAGGGCATGACTGAGTGAACAATGGGAAGGGACAGGAGGATTGTTTGCAGGGCAACTCAAACTCTAGGGAGTAGCCCCTCTCTACTGTTTGAAGGACCCACTGGTCCGAGGTGATACTAGACCACCCCTGCCAGGTAGAGGGAGAATCTCCGCCTATCATCTCCCCAACAGGATCTGCAGATGCGGAGGACAGCAGTGAGCCATGCTGTGTTTGGGGGTTTGGGCAAGGGGGTTCAGGGTGCCTTGGATGACTGGGGCCCTGGGCCGGAAGAAACAGGGTGGCTTCTGACTTTGAAAGCTCCTTTGTTTGGGGTTGCCTTTTCCCTGTTGTCCTTGGTTTCAGTGAAAAGGATGACAGGAGGTCTCAGCTCTGATTTGTACATTTGTGCACATCAGCCACCACCTTACCAGAATCCTGAAGCCCCAGGATGACTTTCTCCACCTCTTGCTGAAAAGGGTCGAGCCCTGGAAGGGGTGTCCAGGATGGCATCCTGCAGGTCTGGCGGAACCCCAATACTCTAAGCCAGACATGCCTCCTCATGGAGATGCCGCTGGCTGCAGCCCTGCCGTCATGTCTGCTGGAATGTGTAGGAGCACCTGAGCACGTGCTTATCTAAGTCCATGCCTGACTGGAAATATGCCATGAACTCATTTTACTGTCAGAGTCCAGTTAACCTTCATCAGGTCCATGGTCTTCTCTCAGAGGGACTTCTGGTAGGTCACCATGTGGGCTAAAAAAATTTAGAGAACGAATAGCTCCAGTGGCTGATGTACAAATTTTCCTTCTCATGTGGACCAGCTTTTTGGAGTCAGAGCCTGGAAGCTGGGCACTTGTATGTTTAGGTTGTTGAGCTTTTCCATGAGCTGCTGTGAGCACCATGGAATATGCTTTGGAATTATCCCCCAGTAATGGCTCCCTTTTCGGTGTCCTGTATAGTCTGCGTCCCTTCCTTGGCATTGCAGATGTAGAGGAGGGGTTCTGCCAGGTAACATGCTGAAAAAGCTCTACCAAAGGTGGGATAATCAAGGATTTAGGGTCCTTGGATCTAATAAATTCCGCCAAGTGGCGCCTCTCTGTATCAAGCTCCTCCATGTCCCACTGGTAGACTGTTTGAATGTGCCTCATAATATCCAGAAATGAGAGGTCATCCAGGGGGGACCTAGGTGAGTCTCTTGGACTAGGGGAGGGGAGTGGAAGATCACCCCCAGAAGAATAATCAGAGGATAAATCCCCTTCGTCATTGCCAGAGTATGATGGCGGACAACCGCTTGAAGAAGGCACCGAAGGCGGGTGTAGTCTTCTTTTCCCTACCGGACCGGGTGGCGGATGAAAGCCCTCACTGGGTGCCCGAACACTAGAGGGCAGAGGAGGTGCTGCGGGAGTTTCCTTTGGGGAAGGCTCTGGAGGCCTATAGAGCAAGACTCCTATGACAGTGTTCCACCACGAGGTGAACAAAGCACCGACATCCGCTGGGGGATGACCGGGGGTGCAGGCATTGGATGGGAGGGGTCGGACGCCAGGCCCTTAGGACCTTCTGGGATGGGTGTCCGGTCAGGCGGCGACTCTATTACAGTATCAGGGGCAGACCTGTCATCCGATCCGCATAATGCTTGAGGCAGAATTATCGGGCGACTGATCCCCAGGAGTAGGGTAGATGCCTGATCCTTGGCAGCCGACAGCCTTTATCAGCTGGTAGCGCCTGGTCCTGGCCAAGGGTGAGCTAGCCCAGCTTACGGGTCATCTGTCATCCATGGGAGACTTCCCCTTTGCAGGGGGTGGAGATGTCCAATGCCGGACAGTCTCCTGGCATTTGGCAGAGTCTGAGTGATTCAGCTTGTCGGACGAATCACTGGATTTATGGCCTGCTTCCAAAGACCCGCCTGTTCCTCTTAGGTCGACCCTAGTGAACTCTGTGGGCCAAGGGGAGCTGGGCAGATGAGTGCCGAGAGGAAGAAGACTCCTTACTCTTTTCCTGGGATGAGGAGGATGTCTTCTTCGGAACAGTCCCAGAGGCAGCTGGAGGGACCGACCCAGACCTTCCGCTGGAGACCGAGGAAGTGAAAGCTCTAGGGGGGATTTAAGGCGGGACTCCGACCTCGCCCTATCTTTCTCCCTGTGCTGGTGATGTTTCCCTCACGATTACTTCTCTTTTGGGGGAGACTCTCTAGCCAAGTACGAAGAACTGCGTCCGGACAGCGATTTCTGCATAGCTGCCACCTACTTTTCTAGGAGATAAGTCTTCAAGGCATTGGGTCTTCTGACGGAATTTCTAGCAGTGCGGGCAATTGTCGGGCTGGTGGCCTGGGCCTAAGCAGATCAAGCAGACCGCGTAGCTGTCCTTGGCCAGGATCTACTTCCCGCACTGACATTTCTTCTTGCGCCATGTACAAGAAGACGAAGACATGCAAATCTATTGAATGACTCATTAAAAGAGTGGAAACTATTGAATTTAATTGTTTTAAGTGATGAGGAAAAAAGCATGGTTGACTGCGAAGACTTGGCATCTGTTTAGCAGAACTAAGCAGGTCGACGGCGGGAAAAGAACCGAGATGGTGCTGGGGGACCGCCCCACTTATACCACGTCTGACGTTGGGTGGGGCCAACTTCGGGGGCAGTCTACCGCCACAGACAGCTAGCTAGAAGATTTTCTCGTGCGGACCCAAAGCCTGGAGGCCTTAGTCCTATTGGTATTGCCTGCTGCAAGAGCTCCCCCCTCGAAGTGAAATTAGAAAATAACAGAAAATGACAGGAAAAGGTGCCAGATGTTGCATTACAGCAATGAAAATAACAAAGGAGGGCAAACAAAGTCGAAACTGAGAAGGTGGTATCGAGTTAGTGAGCAGAGACTGATGTCGCAGAGGAGATTCTTCAGCAGCCCCACAGTGATCCAAACCTCGACAGTTGGGGGAGAGACACAGAACTGAAGAGGCAGCGGAGCTGGCCAGCCTGCAAGCACTACGTCAAAGATGTCGGCTTCGTGGGCAGCGCCGTCTCTGACATTGGTGCCCCTCCTCTAAATTCTTAAACACTCCCGGAGGGTCTTGCGTCTCCAGCTGGTACTCCACCAGTAATGAATGGTGAAGACTGACAGCATGCAAGCAAAGGACAACTTTTCTGTAACTTTAAACTAGTACTGAAAAAGATAATTCCTCGCAGACAATAAGCCACATAAAAATGGTTACAGATGATAAAAAGTATCGTTTTATTGAACATGGTGCAGGTCCATTCCTTTCACTAGAGAGATTTCTCTGATGAAGCTCAGCACGCACTGAGCAAAATGGTAATTTCTGCGACAGCTGTGATGTTATTTTGCTGCATCCAGCTCACGCTTGGTGAAAGGAATGGACTTGCAGCATGTTCAATAAATGGTATTTTTATCATCTGTAACTGTATGTGGTCAATGTCATGGGGTGCTAATCTTTTTGTACTGGTTTCTCAAATAAAACTTAGCATGGCAATGTCAGATCCTGGTGCTTTACTTTTTGTTAACAAACTTTAAATTATGAATTAATTTATGAAACCGATGAACACACTAAAATACAAGATTCCACAAACATAAAAACAGTTAAGATTTCAACAGAATAAGCAACTCAAATGTTGGCTACTTTCAAAGCTAAAATAATAAGGTTTTGTATTTGTCAGGTTTGTTTTACTTTGCTATTTTAACATGTTTTTGAAAATATTAAGAACTCACTTCTTCTTGAGGAATATCAACAATAAGTGATGACCCCATTCTGCCTTTCATAACCTTTCCTCCACCTCCAGTCATTGTACCTAAATGGAAAAAAGTTGCAAAAATGTTAATTTGCTTTGTGTTTTTCCTTACAAAAATGAAAGTTACATACTTACAGTAACTGGTGATCTTCCACAATATTTTCTCTACAGAGTACCACTTACAGGTATGAGCTAGAGGAGAGCAGCAGAACACACTGTGGGGACCAAAAATACAGGTTACTCACCTGTAACAGGAGTTCTAGGAATGGTATATGTTGTTCATCCACACTCATTGGCAGTATCCTTGCCGCTTTAAATCTTGCCGGAAGGTCTTCAAGCTTGCTCCTCCCACCCACCGGGTGGTATAACTCGGCTCCGCCCCATGGCGCCAGATCTGGCCCGCTGGAAGCTCAGGTTGTGCGTCGAAGCGAGGGAGGTGGGTGATGTGGATGAACAACATCTGCATTCCTAGAACTCCTGTTACAGGTGAGTAACCTGTATTTCTAAGGACATGGATATGTTGTTCATCCACACTCAACGAGACTCCTAGCAGTTCTCCGGGAGGAGGAGGCAAAGCGCACACCCCATATACTTACTTGGGAAAGAGAGACTGAGAACGAGGCCCCAAAACCAGCATCCCGGCGTGACTCAAGGTCGATGTGGTAGTGGGTAATGAAGGTGTTTGCTGACTTCAGGTAGCAGCCCTGCAGATTTCCTGGATAGGGGCGTCCCTGGAAGCAGCCACCGTTGCAGCAGTATGGCGGGTGGGAATGAGCTCTTATCCCTCTGGGAGGCTCCATGCCCGCTAACTTATAGAGAGATCTATGCAGGAGGTTACCCATCTGCTTATCGTCCGCTTGGCTGCAGGTCTGCAGATCTTGGCTTCAGCGTGGGTGACAAACAGCTGGCGAACCTCTCCCAATTTCAGCCGTGCGCTCCTTTATAACGGCGCCTTCTGAGGGTCAGAGTATGGAGCCTATATTCGACCTCCGAGGTGTGATGGGGTAGAACACCGGCAGAGTCAACACCTGGTTAAGGTGAAACTCCGACCACACCCTGGGAAGGAATTTCGGGTGAGGCGCAGGACAACCTGTCCCTGTGGAAGACCAGGTAAGGAGACTCGATGGAGCGCCCTGGAGCTCTCCCCATCCTTCTGGCTGGACGGATAGCCACCAAGAAGGCGGCCCTCCACGACAGGTGAGAGAGAGCACACCTGTGCATAGGTTCGAATGGCTTGCCCATGAGCTTTGCCAGTACCAGCAGTAGATCCCACGGAGGTGGGGGTTCCCCGCACTGGAGGAAATGTGATCAAGGCCTTTGAAAAGCGCCAGACCACCTTCTCCCTGCGCCACCGACTGCTTCCCCGCCAGCGCCGTGCAAGCAGAGATGGCTGCCAGGTGCACCCTTAGGTCGCGACCTAAGCCCTTGACTAGAAAGGGACCATAAATAGTCCAAGATGCTTGCCAAGGAACAGGAGGAAGGGTCCAAGCCCTTGCCCTGACACCAAATGGAAAACCTTTTCCATTTGAAGGCATAACATTTTCTGGTCGACTCCTACGGACGCCTCAACTACATTGAGGACCTCGTCGGAAAGACCCAAAGCCTGGAACTCTAGCCGCTCAGGAACCAGGCCGTCGGTGCAGGGATTGAAGGTCGGATGGAACACCTTCCCTGATTGACTGAGAGCAGGTCCGGGCGAGCTGGAAGCTGCCGCCGGGAGTCCTGGAGCTGAGACTGAGGAGATCTGGTACCAGAACTGGCGAGGCCAGTCTGGGGCTATCAGAACTACCTGCGCCCTTGTCCCTCCTCGCCTTAGAAGCACCTTGTGATCAAGGGAAATGGGGAAAGGCGAAAGAGGCCCGGGGTCCATTGCCTGGAAGGCATCCCCCTGCAGCGAGCCCTGCTGAGGGGGCGGGCATGAACAGACTCAGCTCGCTCTCCATGGAGGCAAACAGGTCCACCTGAGGTGTGCCCCAAGGGAGAACAGATGCTGTACCACCTCGCAGGAGAGACCACTGTGGGATGCAGCCCCTATCCGGCTCAGGGCATCGGCCAGGGTGTTGGAGGCTCCTGCCACGTGAATGGCTAGGAGATCCGCCTCCAGGCTGCGCCACGAGTGACCAAATCGGGCTTCCTTGCATAGAAGCATGGGGCCGGCCCCGCCCCTGGCGGTTTAGATAGTACATGGTCGTGTATTGTCCGTCTGGACTCGGACCACTTGACCCGGAGGAACGGGCAAAGGCGGTGAGAGCTAGGCGGACCGCTCGAGACTCCAACAGGTTGATAATGACATCGGGACTCCCGGGACCAGAGGCCATGAGCCCATGTTCCCCAGATGGGCACCCCAACCCATCAGAGAGGCATCGGTCGACAGAGACACCGCCGGCTCGGGCGGACGAACGGGATGCCCTCCTGCAAATGATCTGGAACGTCCACCACTGGAGAGCATTCCACATCCCCTGTGTCACCGACTGGCTGGTCAAGGGATGCTTGGCGTTGTGACCACTGGCTGGCCAGTCCCACTGAAGGGCGCATGTTCCAGCAGACCCTAAATTGACCACCCACGCATGTGGCCATGAGACCCAGGGAGGCGAGGTGGAAGTCCCGGCATGAATTGCCCAACCAGAAATGATCGGGCAAAGGAGGAGCGAATCTCGCCCTGTCCGCTCGGGAGCCGCAGGCCTGGCTCGAAGAGAGTCGAGCTGCCCGATGAATAAAACATCACCTGCTTCGCCTTCGAGTTCACTTGCCTCCTGATAAGGAGGCCCAGTTGAGAAGCAGACCTGGAGGGCCAGATCTCTGGACCACTCCGCCTCCTTCCTGGAGGAGCTGCTATCAGCCAGTCGTCCAGGTAAGGCAGACACCCGGACCTCAGGCGCCGAGGAATGCTGTCACCACTGCCATGCATTTGGTGAAGACCCTGGGAGCTGGAGACAAGCCGAAGGGCATGGCTTGGAACTCGAAGAGAGATCCTTCCGCTCGAGAGCGAAGAATCTCTGGTGAGGCAGACGGATGGGGACGTGGCAGCGTCCTGGGGTCAGGAGCAGAACCTACGCCCGCGTTCCAAGGATGGTATTATCTGAGCCAGGTGACCATCCTGAAGGTTCGAGACCTTAGGAACTTGTTTAGGTCGTGTGAGTCGAGAATGGGGCGCCAACCCCGTCCGTTCGGAACCAGGAAGGTCCTGGACACAAACCCTGGGTCTGAAGGAGGGTCCAACCTCTCTTACCATCCTTCTGGAGGAGGAGAGTGATGTCGGCTCGACGAGCCGCCCAGTGAGGCTGGGGATCCCAGAGCCCCCGAGGCGGCTTGACTCCTGAAGGGTGGTGCCTGCCATTCCAGAGGCAGGCCTCTTCCCACCACCTCCAAGACCCACCTGTCCGTGGTAACAGCGGACCAGGCGGAACGGAGGCTGGTTGCCCTTCACGGGGACCTAGGGGTAAGGTGACGGGATGGGGCTACACCCTCAGCCGTCACTGGGCAGGCTTGGAGGAGGACCGCCGAGGGACCTCCTGGGCCTTCCCTGCCTCCTGTTAGAGGAAGCCGGCGGCTTGGGTTTGGGATACCAACGAGCCTGCTGGCCCCTGGACGTTGCTGGGCCGAGGCGCGGGGCACAGAAGGACGAAGGGCTCAGGCTGTGGTTTTGCGACTTCTCGCCTTCTGAGCGAAGAGAGACCGAGTCCGAGGTGGCTTGGACTTCCTTTCATCCTCTGCAGGTGACCTTCCACCCTAGGGCCAGAGGTCGTCCCCAAAAAGCAACATCCGCCAACTTGTGCTGGGTATCCGGCGAAGGGTGGAATATCTTCAGCTGTTCCGCCGGGACGATAGCCACCGCGTCGCTTACCGATCTGGTACATGAGTCCCTACATCCAAAGCAGTCTGAGCTGCTGTTTGGCCACTGCCCTGCCCCTGGTCCCGCACCTGCTTAACCGTATCTGCAGATCGGCGGGAAGATGAGGATGACCTCATCCAGGGAGCCCAACAGGGCATGAGAAAATGTGCCATGAGGGGCCGAACTGGCCTGACGGAGCGAGAGAGGACGAGCGTAGACTTTCGCGCCCGACATAGTCCAATTTCTTGGACTCCTTGTCAGGAGGTTTGTCCACATCATGCTGTTGTATGCTACCGGAAAACGCTGGAATGGTAACCAACCCTCAGCAGAGGGGTGTTCAACCGGACAAGGAACCGGTAGGGACCGCATACTTCCTGGCCATCCTGACGGCGCAGGAGCAGGAAGCAGGCTGCCAAAGCTCCAGTGCCGGACCCACTATGGCCTCGGCCACGGAAAGCCTCCGTCGGAGGAATCCCGGTCCAGAATCTCCGTGAGGGATACCTGGCCCGTTTGAAGCGGAGTTCGAGCTCCATCCCGGTAGACTCCGAGATGAGCCGAGCAGTCCTAGAAGGACGACGGGCCTATCGTCCATTGACTGACCTCCTGAAGACTCCAAGTCCAATCGCTTGGAGAAGGAGGAATCATCTTTCCAGACTAGGAAGGGAGTCCTCGAAGAGCTTTGCCTCTGGCCTGAGCCACCCTTCACCTGCCGAGGTCGGTGGGAGTGAGGTAACCTGACAGCGATGGGAGTAAACCCTTAGCCGACCGAGAATCCTTGGTGGGGCCCCAATTGTGGCTGTGGAGGCGGAGGTTCACGGAATAAGTGGAGCAGCTGGTTTTAGCATGAACAACCGGACTAGGTATAGAGCTCACCTCGGACAAGTCGAGGTTGTGTCGGCCGTTCGGTGACAACCACTTAATGGCGAGAAGGCGCCGGTCGGCTTATTCCGGCAGGAGGAGCTGTTGCAACATAAGGTCCTCGTGCCGTCGCGGTAATTCACGCGAAACCTCCCCTCATCCGAGGAGGAGGGGCCGAGACGGCGGCGACGCCGCCGCTGTGATGCCCGAGACCGAGACCGCTATGGCCAGTTGAGGCAGCTGGACGCGAAGGTCCAGACCGAGACCGAGTCGGAATTTCGCGGGGTGGGGTGCGAGGAGGTGTCGGCAGGAACCCGGCACTCCCTCGGCTGGAAGGTCCATCCGAGAATCCCGGGCGGAGGCTGGGCAAAGTACAGGATCCTCAACTCCTCCCGGGGGCAGGAGAGGGAATCTCGGCTGCTAGGCGACAGCCCGTGCAATGGAGTAGAAAATCTGACTTCATCGAGTGAGGAGTCTCGGTCAACTGACCTGGCCGGAACACCGTGAGGCCAGTGGCCGAAGCGGTGATGGACCAAACTGACGGACTGACGGCCGGGGAAAGGACCTTTCCCGCTCCCAAGAAGCGTCAGCCGGAGGACTTACCCTTGTCCCTCTTTTGGACCGAGAAAAAGGTCCGCAGGCATGAGCCCTTCTCCTTTAGTGAGAGGGACAGACCGCTCGAAGCCGTGTAGGAAGAACCCAGAGAGGCGGGATAAATGCGCGCCGAGGAAAGATCTGACCCGCGCCGCCTCCTCTTGAGGGAGCACCATCCGCTCGAGCTGATCCTTGAGCCCACCGCCCATGAGACACCCCCAACCAGGCCTCCTTGGACTTCACGGAGGAAGCGCTTCTCGGGCGGCCCAGTTGCAATCGGGCAACCTGGAATGCGAGGCAGTAGGCACGAGAAAAGATGACATCACAGGTCGCAAGCCCAGGGTCGTGCTCAAGGCCTAGGCAGTGAACACCGTCGGAGTGTGGATCCGTCGAGACATCTTCTGCCCGCATGGGCATCTCCAATCCGGAGTCGATTTGTCCATCGCCAGCGCGAGGATCGAAGACTGAAGTCTTTTGCAAAATTTTATTTTAAATCCATAAGCGGAGAAATAGGAACCAGTCGCAAGCGCAGGCGTTAAGGAGGAACCTGAGCTTCAAGCGGTAAGGAAGATCTGGCGTCATGGGGCGGAGCCGAGAGTTATACCACCCGGGTGGGTGGGAGGAGCAAGCTTGAAGACCTTCCGGCAAGATTTAAAGCGGCAAGGATACTGCCAATGAGTGTGGATGAACAACATATCCATGTCCCTAGAAACAACATTTCTCAATTGCACACAGAGTGTGACAGGATTGACAAGGATCCTGTCCCAATTGTTATGGAGAGTTTGAATGCAGGGATCTATTCTGTTCTTTCCTGTTTCATGCCTGGTTGCGCAACCCAATTTTCCTGTGAGACCTAGGATTTGATCAACCAGACAATCCCGCAATTCTTTGCCACTCAGTCTTCACTTGCTATTCTGTCCCCCACCTCCCCCCGCTTAGCTGCAGGTATAAAAATACATGCAAATCATTATGTGGAAATGTAACTGATATTGAGATCCCTTTGTTTAGAAATTATATAGTGTTACTGTTGAAATATATACAATTATAGACTGAGATGATAGCAAAGCTATTTGGAATTTAAGGGATTAACGGAGAAAGCAATTTTAAAACCTTCTGCAGAAGATGTAAACAAGAGTTTAGTTCTGGATTACAATATTCTTTTGCCGCAGCTGCCTGAAATTTACAAGAACAAGATGGCTCCTCTTTGTTCATTCTGCTTTTGTAAATAGTTATTCTGAACAATTTTTTTTTTTTTATGTTACTGCTAGTACTAATTGTGACGCTGGCCAGCTGGTTATGATTGTTCTAGGATATTTGTAATATAAAATATAGTATGTGATTGTTTCACAAAAGGCAGCTGCCATGGGTGCCTCCCAACCTGGTTTCAGTTACAGGATGCAACTGACCAGGAGATCTCTGTAATGTAATTAACTCCTTGAGAAATTGCATTTTAAGGCCTTTTTATCACCTGTTGCTGCCTCTGAAGTTGGGAAGCTAAATATCGTATTATAACAGGACAGGACATAACTAGCTGATTCCTGTTGGCTATATTCACATAAGTGACATATGGCAGAGTTGTAAAACCTTTGATGTTCCTTGGGAAAATAAAAAAAGCCACCAGTTCAAAGGAAAGGCTTGATTAAAGACTGTCATAATTTGGGAAATTAGTTTTTGGCTGAAATCACATTATTTTCCTGATAGAAAATCATGATTGTATTTTTTTGGTTCTAAGAGGAGAAGCTAGATGACTCATAGAAGGGGTGTGGAGACAGTTTTAAACTGAATACTGTGTCTGAACTTGTCATATATTCCATCTTGGGACGCTAGAGAGACAGCTCTCAGCCTTCTGATCCAACTATAGTCACTCAGAGGTAATACATTAGATAGAGTCTAAATGTATTGTGGTAGGAGTTTTTGCGTTGTATGTTGCCCTTGTTCTTTTAAGTGATTGTATGCTCTTTGATATATTGTTCTGTTTTTACATTTTACATACTTTTATCATCTGTTAGTAAAGACTATGTTTTAAGAGCCTGTTTGTGTGTCTACGAAGTTCTTTTTGCATGTGATGTATATGTGGTTAAGTTTGACAACTGTTCAAAAGCTTGGTGGTGTTACTAAACTGGCAAAGGGTAAGAATATACCTAAGGTCTTTTATAGAGTTTTAAGGGTTCATTTTGGAAACCTGGCTTGGTGCCCCTGGCGAAAGATTGTACTGCAATCCCCGAAGAGGGTCCGAATCCGTGCCTGTACACTGGGTACGCTAACATAAGGTTCACAGTTTGAATCCCCCAGAACTTGAAACTAAAGGCGATTCGGACCCACAAGCAGAAAGCAGGGTTACCCTGTCTGTTATCTGTTCACATTACTGCGCTTAGAGGTTGGCACTGTGGGAGCAGAGGGCCTGACCTGCTGAGTGCGTTTGTGACAGATTTAGGTGGCAGCGGTGCGATAAATTTGGTAACACAAGCTTTAACTGTTCAGTGTATCAGCTTAATACCGTACAGCTCACTTGCAAAAAGGAAACAGAACTATATCATTATACTTACAGTCAAGTTTCTACTGGTTTTATTTTATTTTTTTCTAACGTGCAAGATAGAGTAGCCGTAGATAGGGAAGAAGATGGCATCCAACTACAGCGGGTACACTGCAGACTACTTAAGGCAGTTGTGCTAGGACAGAGGAGTCCTGCACGAGGAAAGAGCTACCAAGCGGAACCTCGTGGATGCCCTGATGGCAGCAGATGCCAAGAGCATAGAGTCACAGACTGTGACTGTAAAGGACCAAACCTTGGGTGTGGAGGGGCTAGTGGCAAGTGCAGTGTCCAGATCCAGTGAGGAGGGCAGCAGGGCCACTGCAAGCAAAGGGCCACAGCAGCAGGGGACGGTCACCAGCATTCTGGAGTCAGAAGCACTTAGGCTGCAGACTGAGTTGCGTAAAATGCTGCTGGAGTTCTAGAGGGAGGCTGAGTGGGACCGTCGAGAAGCGAGATGCTGAGAAAAAGAGGGGCGAGAAGCTGACAGAGAGGCGAGAGCCCCAGAACAACATGAACTGGAGAAGCTATGACTCCAACCACCAGCACCAGAGCAGGTAAATTGCCTGAGTTTAACTGGAACTACAGGACTGGGTAACAAATTAAATTCCAAACTGACAGCGGAATTTAAAGAGGGGGAGGATATGGATGCTTTTTTAAATTCCTTTGAAAAAGTTTGTATTCGGGCAAATATTCCTAGAGGGTCCTGGAGCTTCCAGCTATCCCCACTACTTACCAGGAAAGCTCCGGATGCAATGGGTCAAATGGACAATGAGGACAGCAATGATTACAGCAAACTTAAGGCTGCACTTTTAAAAAAGTTTGATTTAACTGCAGAAGCATACAGAGCTAAATTTCGTAAGCTCAGGAGAAGCCCTGATATGAGCGATGAGGAGCTAGCCACGAAACGTCAGTTTTTAAAACGGTGGTGGGAAGGAACTGAAGCAAACTCTGTAGATAAAATTGAAAATGCTGTTTCGTTAAGAAAAGTTTTTTGGGCATGCCCAGCAGAGCTGAAAACCTGGCTGGAGGACCGAGATCCCAAAATAGTGCAAGAGGCTGCCGAACTCGACCGCTATGGCAAGAGCAGACCTGCACTCTTGGCACTTACTTGGCCAAACTCTTGGCACTAACATGTATTCCCTTAGCACTTTTCTTTCCACCTTGGGATTATTTTGCCAACCCCACCTGTTTGCTTAACTACATCTATTTCCACCCCTCACTGACCCTTTCCTTTATTTTCCCCTGCCCATAAACCTTAGGGTTTGTTTCCTCACTTACCTACCTGGTATCCCTTGTCTTATTGTAACGTTGTGACTTGTCTGAATAATCCCACGTTTTGAGGAAATTATATATATATATATACACACACACATACACACATATATATATATACACACACATACACACACACTGTACATACACACAGTCAATTATCAACCCAGATGCTGTTCACCATATGTACTCCCCAGCCCTGATCTTATTTGTTTCATTGTAAAATAGTTACGCAAGAACTTACCGTAACAGTAGATCTTGAGAACAGCTCTTAGCAGAGTAACACCATTAGGACTGAAGCCGGCAGGCGTCAGGAGCCCACGGAATTTTTCTAGCTAGCTATCTTCAGCGGTCCCACCAGATTCCACAGTTCTCCCTGGCCGGAGACGTCCGGCCGCAGGATGACATCAGAATGGGAGACCGAGGATCCATCATCAGAAGACGAAGGGCATAAGCCCCTGCCAAAGGCTCAGAAAGCCATGCCTCCTCCAAGGGGAGGGTGGGTGGAAGGTACCTGCTGCAAGAGCTGTTCTCAAAGATCTACTGTTACGGTAAGTTCTTACGTAACTGTACTATCTTACTTCGAGATACAGCTCTTGCAGCAGGTAACACCATTAGGACTTATTTCCAAGCAATAACACTTGTAAGCATATTAGGAGGAGGAGGAGATTAGAAAATATCCCTGCCAAGTCCTGACTCTAGGACAGGAGACCCTGTAGCACGACCAGGCCGAAACCGGCTCTTCACCGTGAAGCAATGTCCAGGCTATAACGCCTGATCAAAGTGTGTACAGAGCTCCAAGTAGCTGCAGCACAGATGGCAGAGGTGGAGACGTTACGCAGTGCTGCAAAGGAGGTAACCACCCCCCTTGTGGAATGGCCCCGGACTGTACCTGGGAGGGGCTTCTGTTTGGTATTGTAGCAGTATGATATACACTGGACAAACCAGCGAGAAAGTGACTGCTTTGACAATGGTTGGCCCATCATCCTCTCAGCAAAGGAAACGAAGAGTTGCTCCGATTTGCGAAGCTGTTTCGTTCTGTTTAGGTAGTACCTTAGACAGCGGTGAACATCCAGGGTGTGAAGTAGTGCTTCTCCTCTATTGGAGTACTTAGGAAAATAGACAGGCAGGTCAATGTCCTGATTGAGAGTGAGGGTGGAGACCACCTTAGGCAAAAACTTAGGATTCGTCCTTAGGGAGACACTGTCCTGGTGGAAAATCAAATAGGGTTCCTTACACAAGAGCGTGAAGCTCAGAAATTCTCCTTGCTGACGTAACAGCAACTAAAAATAATGTTTTCCAAGACAAGCATAGCTTCCAATCGCGGCAGGTTCAAAGGGAGCGTGAGTTGCTTCAGGACAAAGAGTAAATCCCACAGGGGAACAGGGTCCTTAATGGGTGGCCTAAGGTGTAATACCCCTCTCAAAAAGTCTCGAGACATATCGAGCTGCGCCACTGTGTGCTGTCCCACCAAGAAGTGGTAAGCAGAAATAGCGCAGAGGTGCACTTTGATAGAGGAGTAGGCTAGACCCGAATGGAAAAGGGAGAGCAGGTAATCTAACACCGCTTTCACTGGGCAACCTAGAGGGGAAAGGCCGCATGCTTGCGACCACAAACAAAAAAGGAAAATTACGTACCTACCGTAATTCTTGATCTTCTTGGACGAGTCTCCACCACTCATTCACACTAGTGGGATTGGCGCCGGAGCACAAAGACCATCGGGAGCAAACTTTTGCTGGAGGGTCGGCGAGAGACGGCGCCATGAGACACGGGCGCCATGATGTGTAATGACCATCTCAGCGACTGACCTCCAACCGCCTCAGTACCTTTTTTACCAAGGAGGTGCAGCGCAACTAACGTAAAGAGTAAACCCAACATTAAAAAACGGACATAAGATAGTCCGTATGACCCGTGTAAGAAGGGTCAGCAAAGAAGTCCTCACGGCCTAAAGATTTGAGGGAGTGAAGACCAATACAGCGGTGAGCTCGGGGGATGGAGGGTGGGCGTGTGAATGAGTGGTGGAGACTCGTCCAAGAAGATCAAGAATTACGGTAGGTACGTAATTTTCCTATCTTCCTGGACATAAGTCTCCACCACTCATTCACACTAGTGGGAGAGTACCAAGCTGATAATCCCCCAAAAGGGCGGCAGGAGAGCCAGAGCTCACGCATCTAAGATAGAAGCCCATTAAGGACAGTTCTGCCGAATGCGGAATGTCGCCTAGCATGAACATCCAGTGCATAGTGCTTAACGAAGGTATGCACTGAGCTCCAGGTGGCGGCGTTGCATATATCTGCAATTGGAACATTGCGAATTTCCGCTAGGGATGCCGCGACCGCCCTAGTAGAGTGAGCGTACACTCTACCTTCTAATTTAACTTGAGCCATGGAATAGCAATGACGAAGGCATGCCACTAACCATGAAGAGATGCATCTAATAGCGACAGGTTGACCCAGCCGGGTGTCGCTGAAAGAAACGAACAGTTGCTGAGTCTTGCGAACATCCTTGGTTCTATCTAAATAGAACCGCAAGGCTCTCTTAACATCCAAGGAATGAAGAGCTCGTTCCCCTTCATTTTGGAAATTAGCGAAGTAGCGGGAAGTACCAGAGGTTGGTTTAGATGGAATTCTGACACAACCTTGGGAAGAAATTTAGGATGAGTCTGGAGAACTACCTTGTCTTTATGGAATACAGTATCTGGAGGGTCCGTAACCGGGCATGTATCTCAGAGACCCTGCGGGCTGAGGTATGGCCGGAGAAGGCAGTCTTCCAGGTAAGAAATTTTAGCTCACAGGTAGCTAAGAGTTCGAAAGGCTTCTGAGTGAGCATGTCCAGCACCAGGTTAATGTCCCAGGCTGCAACTGGACGCTAACAGGGGTCTGGTATGGAGAATCCTTAAGAAATCTCTTCACCATAGGTAACTGAGCCAGAGTTAAGGAAGAAACCGGCTCATGGAACGCTGAGATGGCACTAAGGTGAACTTTAACTGTGAGTACTGAAGACCTAAGTTTGACAGGTCCAAAAGATACTCAGAACCTTGCCAGGAGGACAGGAAAAGGGATTCCAAGAGGATTTTGCACACCAGAGAGAAAAACGCTTCCATTTGGAAGCCGCATCGCTGTGGCTGGCTTCGAAAGCAGCCAGAAGGATGTCTGAGACTCTACGAGAGCGTTGAACCGATTCACTTCTATCTCTTCAGGAGCCAAGCATGAAGGTGAAGTGATTTCAGGTTGGGATGGACCAACGAACCCTGAGTCAAAAGATTGATTTGCAAGGGAAGTGGTCTCGGAGAGGCTGCCAACATACTGTTGAGTAGAGGAAACCATAGTTGCCGAGGCCAGGAAGGAGCAATGAGAATCATCTTGGTCCCCGAGACTCGAACTTGAGGAGTACTCTCTGGATTAGAGGAAGCGGTGGAAAGGCGTAAAGAAAGCGTTTTGTCCACCGCAGCCTGAACGCATCCTGACAGAAAATGCCAGGCCCTGGATTTCTGGAGCAGAAGAGAGGCAGTTTTGCGTTGAGTGGGGATGCAAAAGGTCCAGGTCTGGAGTCCCCACTCTTTGAACAGGGACCGAGCTACGGCTGGATCGAGAGACCACTGTGAGGGTCTGCCTCGCTCTGCTGAGGTGATCTGCTAGGTCGCTTTGTATACCTGGCAGATAAACCGCTTGAATCAGAGACTTGTGCCCAAGCACCACCCCACACCCTCATTGCTTCCTGCAAAGGGGATAAGAATGAGCACCGCCTTGCTTGTTGATGTAATACATCACTGCTTTGTTGTCCGCTTGAAGGAGAATGTTCTGTGACAAAGGACATCCTTCAGAGCTCGGATTGCATAGAGACCGCCTCATCTCCAGGACATTTATGTGGAGATGAGCTTCAACTGAGTCCATACACCTTGAGTGTGGAGGGAGACAGTGAGCTCCCCATCCCATTAGCGATGCCTGTGGTGATGGAGATCTGATGATCCGGGGGAGCAAAGGGGAATCCTTCCAGGAGATTGCTCTCTTGAGACCACCAGGTGAGAGACCTTCGAAGGGGCTCCGTCACCTTGATGGGATAAGACTGGGGGTGAGAGGTCGGGGACCACTGAGTGGAGAGCATCCATTGGGTGGTTCTCATGTGCAGTCGGGCCAGAGGGACAGTGAAGACAGAGGACGCCATGAGACCCAACATGCGTTGCATCGAGAGAGCTGTAACCGATTGGTTCTCCCTGATGTAACGGGCCATTCGAAGGATGTCGAGTCTTCTGTCCTCTGAAGGAAAGCCTCTGAAGAGGTGTCTAGAAGCGCCCCTAGAAAAGGAGCCTCTGGGAGGGTTGCAGTTGAGATTTTTCAAATTCAGCAGAACTCCCATGGACGGAGAAGACGAGAAGTCGCTTGCACGGCTTCCAAAGTCCCTTGCCGGAAGGGCTTGCTAGAAGCCAATCGTCCAGGTAGGGAAACACTGAGTCCCACTTTCCTGAGATGCGCACGAGAACTGCACAACACTTTGTAAAAACTCATGCGCTGAGGATAGCCCAAAGGGCAGGACTCTGAACTGATAATGCTGACCCAAAGCTACAAACCTGAGGAACTTGCGGTGGGTCGGGTGGACGGGGATATGCTGGTAAGCATCCTGCATATCCAGAGAGGCCAGCCAGTCGTGCTGATGCAGCAAGGGTAACAGGGTACCTAGGGAAATCATCTTGAATTTCTCCCTGGGGAGGAATTTGTTTAACTTTCTGAGGTCTAGAATGGGGCGCATCCCCCCAGATTTCTTTGGAACCAGAAAGTAATGGGAGTAGAACCCTGTGTTTCGCAGATGCGGGGGCACCAGTTCTATTGCCCTGTTGTTCAGAAGGCCCTGGATCTCCGCGGTGAGGAGGTCTGACTGAGAGGCCGACAACCTGGGTTGTAGTCTGGGAGGACAATTCGGGGGGGTTTCCAAGAAATTGAGAGAATAACCCTCGCGAATTATCCGAGGGACCCATTTGTCCGAAGTTATGGACTTCCACTGGTTGTAGAAGTACATCAGACGACCTCCCACCGGAGGAGAAAGTTCCACCTCGGGCAGAGTGGATGGAACTTGGGCCAACGATCATAAGGTAGCGCTGGGAGCTTTAGGCCCCTGCGCTTCTGCTGCGTCTTCTTTTGAGGTTGGGCAGGTTGGCTTTTAGGGAAGCTTCCCCTGCCTCTGCCTCGAAAGGACTGACGACTATGAAACTGACGTCTTTTCACATGCCCCCGAGAGGGGGCAGGCGGAGGTCTGGCCAACTTAATGGCCGATCTAGTCTTCTGAGTGGCCTCTAAGGCTTGCTCCACCTGAGGGCCAAAAGAAAGGAGCCATCAAAGGCAGCGCCATCACCTGCTGCTGAGCATCATTCGTGAAGCCAGAAGTACGCAGCCAGGAATGGCGCCGAGTACAAATCTCGGCTGCTGAGCGAGAAGCAGTGTCGAAGCCCATGGCTTTGACCTGTTGGTTATTGGACTCAATACCTCTAATAACGGTCAGAAGAAGCTCTGACTTGGAATCCGAATCTGGAAGAGCTTCAACCATTCTTTTCATAGAGTGCCACAGGATATACTCATACTGAGAAAAATAGCCTTGATAACTGGCAATACGCATACTTAGAGTGGAGGCAGCAAAGACTCTCTTACCTAATGTATCAATCTTACGAGACTCTTTGTTAATAGGTCGAGCTGTAGTAGTTTGAGGAAGAACGACCTTGTCTTTCTCTGCCAGGACTACAATAGGATCCGCAAAGGCTTGGGATGCCAAAATGGGACGATCCTTGGGAGCTGAATACTTTATCAATGGATTTAGCCACTGAGGAATAAGAGCAGGATTATTCCATACCATTTGAGACAGCGCCTCAAGGAAGGCTGGATCGAGGAGTCAAATCCGTAGGGATCTCCAAGCATGAAGATACTGGAGTCTTAATATCTTCCCAGGATCGATGTCTGTAGTCTGGAGAGAAAGAGGGATCCCAGGTTCTTCAACAGAGACTTAAAGGACAGGTCCTCGACCACAGGCTCTGTAGCAAAGAAAGATCCTGTTTCTCCACTTCATCACCCAACCAAGGTCTGGGTCAGGCTCAACATCATCTCCTGATGGTCCAGAAAGGACTGTTTGGACAGGAAAGGAGGAAAATTAGGAGAGGAGGAAATAGCAGAAAACAAGGAGAGTCCCTGGTCTGCCGGGCGCCGAGACGGTAAAACGGGCTGAAGACGGCATTCGGGAGGCGACGGGCGCCGAAGAGGCACGCGGGCAGCGCTGGACGACAGCGCCGCACAGCGTAGCCCACTATCGCCACGATTAGCGCGTGACGGCGCGCCGCTTCTTATCCAACGGCACCACCGCGGCGCCGAGACCCTCGCTGGCACCGAAAACGGCCGCCGACAAGCCAACAGACTCCTGCAGAAGGCGCTCAGGAAGAGCCCCAGGAACCTGGAAAGCTAGAGAAGGAAAAAACAGGAGATAAGGGCATCGGTGAGGCCCCTGCGCCGCAAGCCATGTGAGGGGGAACACTCTACATCGGAGTCGCTGGCACCGGAAGAAGGCGCCACGCGACTAGGAAGGTCCAACCGCCTCTACCTGATCGCCGGAGGGGCCCGAGGCCCGAGGCAACCGAGCCAGGCAGAAGAACCAACCTCCAGCCCATTGCTCCATAAGAGCGGCCACTGATGAAACTGCTCATCTGGAGTCCTACCTATAGGCGGGAGGGCTCCGGCGTCGAGGACGACGACATCGAAGTTACGATCCAAGAAGGAGACCGCAACTAGCAACGATAACCGCAGCGCCGACGCAAGAGACATATTTAGAGGGCTGACTCTCAGTGATGCCTTCTTTTGGACCTGGGCCGAAGAAGAGTCTCGAGGCCGAACGTGCCGAGAATGCGACCTTATTTTTATGCCGGGCGGGGGACCGCCCATCCCGGCATCGGACTGACCTTTGTCGGAACCCCGCTGAGGAGAAGGAGGCTGACCGACCCAGCCCGGCTGACTGAACAGCTTCACATGAAGTCTCCCACCGGCACCTGACCTGCATATGGTCGACTCGGTCCAGTAGGCCGAGACTTCTTCAAGTAAAATTGAAATATTAGAAAAATTTAACGTAAAATAGAATAAAATTAAGCGATACTCTTATCGTGATAAAGTTACAAAAACAAACTGAAAACTATGCGCTTAGTTTGAAGTTTGACTCCTACGGCGTGAGCGACGCCGCCACTGAAGCGCACTCGATGGCGGGAAAAAAGGAACTGAGGCGGTTGGAGGGTCGCCGCTGAGATGGTCATTACCGGCTGAGCCGCTGCTGGGCGCCAGGTTCTCGGCGCGCGCTCGACCGACCTCCAGAAAAAGTTTGTTCCCGATGGGTCTTTAGTGCCTCCGCGCCAATCCCACTAGTGTGAATGAGTGGTGAGACTTATGTCCAGGAAGATTAGCGCCATTTCATGGCGATGTCACGTGCTGTCGCGGCTTCAGGCCGAGAAAGGACTTCCGCCACCTCGCAAGACCCTGTGGTCGCAAAATGGTTATGTCTCTAGGATCCATGCATGCAGGTTCAGTGAACGTAAGTCCGGATGGACCAGTGAACCTTTCGCCTGAGACAAGAGATGGGAGCTGAAAGGCAACGGAAGTGGAGGTTCCCGGGACAGCTGCGTTAGCAAGGGGAACCATATCTGCCTGGGCCAGAAAGGGGCTACTAGGATCATTGTTGCATGCTCCCTGCACAGTTTGACAAGAACTCTCTGGATCAACGGGAAGGGAGGGAAGGCGTAGAGGAATCTGTTCTCCCAGGAGAAGGACAATGCGCCTCGCCAGAAAACACCAGGCCCTGGATCTAGCGAGCAAAAATTGGGCAGTTTTGCGTTGGATGGGGAAGCAAACAAGTCCAGCTCTGGAGTTCCCCATTGTAGAAACAGATCCTCCAGCTACCTCTTGAAGGAGTTCCCATTCGCGGACACCTGGCCTGGGAGCGACTCAGGCCGCTCGCTACTGTGTTGTCCACGCCGGAACGTGAACTGCAATCAGACCGCGCCATGCCTGGATTGCCCAATCCCACACCTCACTGCCTGCCTGCAAAGGGGTAAGAGGCGCCCTTGCTTGTCTGGAGGTAATACATCACCGCCGTGTTGTCTGTCTGAAGCAGAAGAGTACTCGACGGGATCTCTGACTGAAAAGCCAGCAGGGCATATAGGACCGCCCTCATCTCCAGGACGTTGATATGGAGGTGAGCCTCCTGAGGGGGTTCATGTTCCCTGGGACTTCACCCCATTCAGGTGTGCACCCCACCCCAGCCCTGAGGCATCTGTGGTGAGGATTACCTCCGGGGATGGCGCTTATAAATGGGACACCCAGAGAGTGTACCAGGGTTCAGCCACTCACCGCCAGTCTCAATCACGCGTATTTGTGATTCTGACCGGATGCTGTATGGTCTTGCCTTTGGTCCCACTGCACCTGAGCATCCACTGAGTCACCAGCATGTGGAGCCTTGCCAATGGACGTTGGAATGGCTGGAGCCATGTGTTCGCGTGCGCTTAGGACTCGACCTGGCGGGACGGGCTTTTCTTCGAAGATCCCTGATGAGGATCTGATGCGTCCGCTCTGTCGGCGAGGAACGTATTTCTCGGACGGTGTCCAGAACTGCTCCTCTGAACTGCAATTTCTGGGACAGTATGAGGAGTGACTTCTCGTAGTTGATGAGGATGCCCAAGGACTGAAACAGTTCTTGAGTGCTTTGAATAGCCACCAACAGATCCTCTTTGGAGGTGGCCATGAGAAGCCAATCGTCCGGTACGGAACATGTAGTGGCCCTGTCTCCTTAGGAACCGCTGCCATGACTGCCATGCATTTGGTAAAGACCCTGGGGTTGATGACAGTCCGAACGGAAGGCTCGGAACTGGAAATGGTGGTCGAGAAACTCGGTTTAGGAACCTCCAAGCGCTGGAGCTTAGGATATGCAGGTATAAGTCCCTGCATGTCTAGGGATGCTAAGAAGGTGTCCTTTAGCATGGGAATAAGACCTTGAAGAGTCACCATGCGAATCACTTGTAGCCACCAACAGATTGAGGTCGCTGAGGTCCAGGATTGCACGGAGGTCCCTGTTTTCTTCGGAACCAGAAAGAAGTGAGAATAGTATCCGAATCCTCTGGTTCTCTGGGATTTACTTACCGCTTTCCCTTTGCAGGAGCGCAAGTATCTCTTGCCTGATAAGCAGTTTGTGCTGACCAGTAACGGAGAGCAGAGGAGGCCTCGAGGGTAGCTTGTCTTCAATTTATAAAGTGGCCTCTTCGACCAACTGAAGAACCCACCTGTTGGTAGTTATAGACTGCCATCCTGGTGGTAATTAGAATACGACCCCCGACCTTCATGTCCCATTGATCCTGAGGGGCGGGGCCAGGAAGGAGTCAGGCTGTGGCGGCTGAGGGACCCATGGGCTGGGCCAGCTTAGCTGGGCGCTGCCGCCCAATGGACTGTTCATACTCCTTGGCTCTGCGGAACCAGAGTCCCTCTCTGCTGGACCGTGTGGGACTGTTGCTCTCGTGCCCGTCCATGGAAACGACTTTGGTTCCTACAAGGAACTAAGCCTCGGTCGGTACATTGCCTGACCGACCTCACGCTTCCCTGCCTCTTTGAGCTTGGTGAGACCTTCTCAGAGGGCTCACCAAAGAGAACTTCTCCCTCGAAAGAGGCGTCCATAATATTCTTCTGGACGTCTGGGGTAAATCCGGAGACATGGAGCCATGAGCGTCTCCGAAGGCATATGCCTGAAGCTGCTGCTCTGGCCGAGGAGTCCGCAGAATCATACGCAGCTCGCAGCACCTGGGTTCCCACGTCCGAACACGTGCGGAGGAGCTGCAACATCTCCTCCTTTTGCTCACCTTCTGGCATTTTTTCTGCCAGATCCAGTCCCCTGTTCCCAAAAGGTGTTTGAACTGCACCATGTGGGTCAAGTAGTTCAGGGATCTGATGGCAAGTAGCGAAGACACGTGCGCGCCCGCCCATAGCGCCCAGCTGTTTGACCCGGGTCCGTGGCAGGGTGCTCAAATGTTGCGGTCTCTGAGACCGGTCATGAGAGGCTGTTATGACCAGAGAGTCAGCCAGAGGATGTTGAGCCAAGTACTGGTCCTTCTTAGGAGCCTTGTACAGGCGGTCAGCCTTCTTCGGCATTGCCGGGAGTGAGTGTGGACGCTTCCACGCTGCCTTGGTGACGTCCACAAAAGTGTCCACCAAGGGTGGTACCACCACAGGCTTACGATCTTTCTGCTGAAGATACATGGTGAGGCGTAGTCTCTCGGGGTCTAATTCTTCCACATCCCAGCCCATGTTCTCTTGGATATGTCGCATGATCTCAGAGAATGATGGGTCATCCGGAGGAGATCTAGGAAGCTCACGTGGGTCCGGAGAGGGATGTGATCGAGAGGGTGATCTGGATACTGGAGAATTCTCATCCAGTGTCCTCCTCCGGCCGGGCGAAAGGCAGTCTTCTGGGTCTCTTGGGGGCTGGGTGACCCTGAAGAGATCTAGACAGAGGTCTCCTTGTCTGGTCTCCCCTAGGAGGATCCAGAGGCTCCTGGGGAAGGTACTCGCCTGCAGCCCCAGATGGTGTGGGGGGACAGGAGCCAGAGGGAGTCGCAGGAGGAGGGAGGTGGGAACCATATCCTTTTAATGGTATCCCACCAGTAAGTGAAGAGCTCCTGACCAGAATGGAAGATCTCGGACGACGGACCGGGCGCCAGTGGTCGGTCGCGGGTTCCGGGTCGTCTCCTCAGGCTGAGTGAGAGGTTCCTGGGAGGTGTGATAGGACCGGCTCGCCTGCCTGGTCCTCGGGCTGCGCCAACTCCTCCTCCGTGATAGTCTCCTGACCGACATCAGTAGGAGGCGCCAGGGCTTTCTCTTCATGTGTACTGGTGCGGACGCCGGCCCCCTGCTGACGCATCGAGGGGTGTAGGGCGGACCGGCGACGGACGCCTGGCGGCTCCACGGCTCCTGGGACCTGTGGTGAGAGGTCGACGGCGGACCCAATGGTCTCTTGAGAGAGGTAAGCTCCTTAGTCTCCTGGGCTGAGGAGGAGGAGGCAAGGAGGCTGACCTGACATCGCTCAGAATGGCGGAACCCGACTTGTGGTAATGATGATGGTCCCCAAACCCAACCAGGGCTTTGAGGACAAGATGGGGCCTGGAGGTCTTGGCCTGTGAGGAGGAAGAGGATCCCGGGTTTCTTCACCGCAGTGGGGGAGGTTGAGAACGGGCCCGGAGGGCTTAACGGTTGGACTGGGAGCCGGAGCTACGAGAGTCGGAGGCCCTGACGGGACTTGGAGGAAACTTTCTCCTGTGCTTTTCAGGAGTGTTTGGCGGCCTTCTCTGCAGATTCCCCTGAGGTGTCCATGGCCTTGATCCTCTCTTCAAGCAAAAACGCCTGTAGAGCCTTCTGGCGATGGATCCGGGTCCGGCTGTTGAATCCCTGGCAGAACGTGCGGGACCAGGTGTCGTTTTCTGGGCCTAGGCACCGGACGCAGGCCGAATGCAGATCCTTAAATGGGATTTGCTTCCCACAGGCGCACTTCGAGGGATGGCCTTCAACGGAGGTTGGAGAGGACATCAGACAGCAATCGTGCTGGAAAAACGAACTTTTCCCTGGCGATAACAACTGCAGCATCGCGCTGCTAAGAAACGAGCCAAAGGTCGAGCATGCAAGTCGACGGGCGAAAGAACTAGAATCTGGCGGACCGCCCGGGTGGTCCTCGCTGAAGATAGCATAGAAGAATGCCAGGGTCTCTGACGCTTCGTCGCCCTAATAGAAGAGCCCGCTGCAAGAGCGTATCTCGCAAGATCTTACCGCATCAGTAGATCTTCGAGAACAGCTCTGCAGCAGGTTACACCATTAGACTGAAGCTGGCAGGCGCCAGGACCCGCCCCGCCAGGCGTAGTACATAAGGAGGCGGTCCCGCCAGAATCCTCGGTTCTCCCGCCGAGACTCCCGCCGCTGGATGACATCAGAAAGGAGACCGAGGACCCGCCATCAGATGGCCAAGACTAAAACGATCTTGCTAAGCTGAGGGCTGGAACTTACCACCTCCAAGGTGAATGGTGGTGGAAGGATTCAAGGTAAGAGCTGTTCTTGAAGATCTACTGTTACGTGAGTTCTCACGTAACTGTACTATCTTCTTCGAGGTACAGCTCTTGCAGCAGGTTACACCATTAGGACTGATTACCAAGCAATGATGCCTTGAAAAGTCATCAAGAGGAGGCAATACTGAGACACCAACATCTCCTGAGCCTAGGTCAGGAGGCCCTGCAGGACAAGCAAGTCCAAACCCGCTCGCCGTGAGGTGATATCAAGGCTGTAATGCCTGATAAAAGTGTGCACTGAGCTCCATGCGGCTGCAGCACATATGGCTGATGTGGATACATTTTCAGTGCTGCAAAGAGGTAGCCACTCCCCTGTCGAATGGCTCTTAACCACCCCAGGTAAGGGTTTCTGTCGCTTGTTGTAGCAAAGGGAAATGCACTGATGATCCAGCAGAAAGGGTCTGTTCACGAGACTGGATCTCCAACATCCTCTTGGCGAAAAGAGACGAACAGCTATTCCGCTTTATGGTGGTGTTTGGTCCTGGTCAAGTAGTATCTAAGACACCGGTGAACATTCAGGGTGTGAAGCAGTGCTTCTCCTCGATTAGCGTACTTAGGGAAGTACACTGGTAAATCAATGTCCTGGTTAAGCGTGAGGGCTGAGACCACCTTAGACAGGAACTTGGGATTTGTCCTCAGGGACACTCTGTCCTGGTAAAAAATTAAATAAGGCTCCTTACACATTAGAGCGTGTAGTTCGGAGATTCTTCTCGCTGAAGTAACAGCAACCAAAAATAGCGTTTTCCACAACAGAAAACACAGCTCGCAATCTGCAGCAGGTTCAAAAGGCGGCAGCGTAAGTTGCCCCAGGACAAAAGGTAGGTCCCAAGGAGGGACAGGATCCCTATTGGGTGGACTAAGGTGGAGTACCCCTCTTAAGAAGGCCCAGGACGTATCCAACTGTGCTACCATGCGTTGGCCCACCGGGGTGTGGTAAACTGAGATTGCACAAAGGTGCACCTTGCTCAAGGAGTAAGCCATCTCCGACTGAGATTGAAAAAGGGAGAGCAAGTATTCCAGAACTAATTTCTCTGGACAGTCTAAAGGGGAGAAACCGCATGCTAGAGACCACAGGCAAAACCTACGCCATTTCATGGCGTACGGAGCATGTGTCGCTGGTTTTCTGGCGGCAGAAAGTACTTCCGCCACCTCTTGCGAGACCCTGTGTCGCAAAATGGCTATGTCTCTAGCAGCCAAGCGTGCAGGTTCAGTGAATGTAAGTCCGGGTGGACCAGTGAAACCTCCTCCTGAGACAGTAGATGGGAGCTGATTGGCAAAGGAAGCGGAGGTTCCCAGGACAGGTGACTCAGCGGGAACCAAATCTGTCTGGGCCAAAAAGGCGCTTATCAAAATTAGCGCCGCATGCTCCCTGCGTAAGTTTGAGAAGGAGACTCTGGATGAACGGAAGGCATAGGAGGAATCTGCCCGCCCAGGAGAGGGACAACGCTGCCCCGCCAGAAAACACCAGGCCCTGGATCTAGCGAGCAAAAATTGGGCAGTTTTGCATTGGATGGGATGCGACCAAAATACAATTCTGGAGTGCCCCATCTGTGAAACAGATCCTCTGCCACGTCTCTGTAGAAGTTCCTCATGTGGACCCTGACCTGGAACAACTTCAGGCTGTCTCATGACGGTATTGTCCACTCCGGGAACGTGAACTGCAATGAGGTTTGTGCCGTGTCGTACTACCCATTCCCACACTCTCATGGCCTCCCTGCAGAGGGGGTAGGAGTGTGTGCCTCCTTGTTTGTTGAGGCAATACATCACCGCTGTATTGTCTGTCTGTAACAGGAGAGTACTCGGTGGAATGTCCGACTGGAAGGCTTGCAGGGCATAAAGGACTGCTCTCATCTCTAATATGTTGATATGAAGATGAGCACCCTGAGTAGTCCATGTTCCTGAGACTTCACCCTGTTCAAGTGTGCTCCCACCCCAGCCCCGAGGCATGTGTAGCGAGTGTTATCACCGGGGACGGCGCTGTGAATGGAACCCCCACAGAGAGGGTTCCTGGATCTAGCCACCATTGCCAGTCCTGAACCACAGCCTTCGTGATTCTGACTGGCTGCTGCAGATGGTCTTGCCTTTGGTCCCACTGCACTCAGAGCATCCACTGGGTCACCCACATGTGAAGCCTTGCCATCGGGACTGTTGAAATGGCCGCAGCCATGTGTCCGAGCAAGCGAAGGACCAATCTGGCTGGGACGATCTTCTTCGCTGATAGGTCCCTTATGAGGGACCGGATGCGTTCCGCACTGTCTTCGGGAAGAAAAGCTTTCCCTTGGGTGTAGTCCAGAACTGCCCCTATGAATTGCAGTTTCTGGGACGGTACCAGGAGAGACTTCTTGTAGTTGATTAGGATGCCTAGAGACTGAAAAAGGATCTGGGTGTGCTGGATAGCTATCAACAGCGCCTCCTCAGAGAAGGCCATGAGAAGCCAATCGTCGAGGTATGGGAACACATAGTGGCCCTGTCCCCTCAGAGATGCTGCCACGACTACCATGCACTTGGTAAAAACCTTGGGGGCCGATGACAGCCCGAAAGGATGCACTCGGAACTGATAGTGGTGGCCGAGAAACTCGAAGCGCAGGAACCTCCTGTGCGCTTGAGCGATGGGAATGTGCAGGTAAGAGTCCTGCACGTCCAGGGACGCCAAGAATGCGTCCTCCTTCAGCACAGGGATTAGGCCCGAGAGTCACCATGCGGAAGGCGTCAGGTAGGCTAATCCGCATATTGAGGTCAAGCTTAGTCCAAGATTGGACAGAGGTCTCCTGTTTTCTTTGGAACCAGGAAGAAGTGGGAATAATATCCTGCTCCTCTCTGGTTCTCTGGGACGTGCTCCAAAGCTTCTTTCTGCAGCAGCATGAGCACTTCTTGCCTGATGAGCAGGGCGTGCTGACCTGAGTAACGGAAGAGCAGAGGAGGCCTTGTCAGGGGTGGCTTGTCTAAGAATTCTATATAGTGGCCTTTTTTGACCAACTGTAGCACCCACCTGTCGGTGGTGATCGACTGCCATCCTGGCAGGTGGTCTGCGATGCGACCCCGGACCTTTATTTCCCGTTGATCCTGAGGGGTGGGGGTCGGGAAGGAGTCATGCTGTGGCGGCGGAGGGTCCTGCAGATTGGGCCGACTTGGTAGGATGTTGGCCTCTACCTGAGGACAACTTGCCCTGGGCTTTCCCGGTAAAAGAGCCCCTCTGTTGCAGGCCGGAATGAGGCTGTTTCCGAGTCCGGCTGCGAAAGCGACTCTGGTTCCTACGAAAAGAACTGAGTCTAGATCTGTACATGGCCTGGACAGATCTAACGACGTTCCCAGCATCCTGCAGTTTGGCGTGACCCTCTCAGATGCCTCACCAAACAAAAATTCGGCCGTTGAAGGCGTCCAGAATGTTCTTCTGGACGCCCAGGTAAATCCAGAGACATGGAGCCATCGAGTGTCTCTTGAGTGTATACGCCTTGTGGCTGCCGCCTGGCCGAGGAGTCCATGGAGTCGAAGCAGCTTTGAGCACCTGGATCCCCACTGCCTGAACCGTGCACGGAGGAGCTGGAGAAGTTCCCTCCTTTTGCCCACCATCTGGCAATTTTTCTACCAGATCTTGTCCCTGTTCCCACAGAGCGCTCTCAAATTGAACCATGTGGGTAAGGTAGTTCAGGACCTGATGGCGGAGGCCGAAGCTGCGCAAGTGCGCCCCACCCAGGGCGCCCAGTTGCTTGGACTCTGGGTCCGTGGCTGTGTGCTCAAATGTTGCGGTCTCTGGACCGGCCGCGAGAGGCTGTGATGACCAGGAGTCGGCCAGAGGACATTAACCAAGTACTGGTCCTAACTTGGGGCTCTGCTGTGGTCAGCCTTCTTCGCATCGCCGGGAGTGAATGTGGACATTTCCATGCTGCCTTGGTGACGCCCAAAAGGTGTCCACCAGGGTGGTACCACCACAGGCTTAGGGTCTTTCTGCCGGAGATAACGAGCTAGGCCTAGCCTTTCCGGGTAGAGTTCTTCTGAGTCCCACCCCATGTTCTCTTGGATATGTCTCATGATCTCAGAGAACGAGGGGTCGTCTGGAGGAGACCTAGGAAGTTCACATGGGTCCGGAGAGGGGACGCTGATGGGAGGAGGAGATCTGGAGCCATCCGAGATGTCCGATCTTGAGTCCTCCATAGATGGTGAGTAGCGGTTGCCTTCCAGATCTCTTGGGCTGGGTGACCCAGAAAAGGATCTGGGCGGAGGCCTTCTCTTGTCTGTAGGTCTGCCCCTAGGAAGTACGGCTGGCTCCTGGGGGGGAGGTACTCAGCCTGCCTTGCCCACTGGGTGAAGGAGGCGCCAGTGACGCAGGTAGCGGAGGAAATGGTGCTGACCACATCCTTTTAATGGTGTCCGCCAGAAAGTGAATAACTCCACTCCAATGTTAAGGCCCGACGACTGACCGGGCGCCGTAGCCTGTCGCCGGGCTCCTGGGGTCTCTGGTTCTGGGAGGGCTCCCGCTGGAGCTCGACAGGTCCGGGTCGCCCGCCTGGTCCTCGGGCTGAGTGGATTCCTCCTCCTCTGTCAACGCCTCCTGGCCAACGTCTGTAGAGTTCTTCTAGCTGCTGTGTCGGACATCGGTCCCCTGGCGGGCGTCCGGGTAGGTGAGTGCTTGACCGGCGACGGGTGTCGGACTGTCGTCGGTTCTCGGGGTCTATGAGGCTTGGCCGACGTCAGGTCAGATGTCCTCTTCAGGGAGGTCAGTTCCTTAGTCTTTCGTTGAGGGGGAGGCAGCAGGGAAACTGACCGGACGTCGGGGGCAGAGTGCCACTTGTGGTGATCCCCTGACCTAGACGAGGCCATGGAGGAAGAGGAAAGCTTAGAGGTCTTAGCAGGCCGCAGAGTAGAAGAACCGCTGGCAGACTCGACCACGACCGGGGGAGGCTGAGAGCGGACCCAAGACGGAGAGCGGTCGGACCTGGAGCTAGAGCTGCGGGAGTCCGAGGCTCTAGAAGGGGATCTAGATCTCACTTTCTCCCTGTGCTTCTCATGGTGCCTGCGGGATTTTTCCGAAGATTCCCCCTTGGAGGAAGGTTCCATGGCCTTGAGCTTCTCTTCTAAAAGGTAAGCCTGAGAGCCTTCTGTCAGCGGATCCGGGTCCAGCTGTTGAAGCCTCCGACAAAGGAACAAGCTTCCGGTGTCGCTGTCTGGCTCCAGGCAATGGACGCAGGCTTAATGTGGGTCTTTGAATGGAATCTCGTTTCCACAGGTGCATTTATCTAATGGCCCTCCAAGGAGTTGGGGAGGACATCAGACAGAGGAATAAATCTGGAGAAAGAGATTTTGAAGAAATTCTTGATGAAGAAACAGTTGAACTGATTTCCTGATCGTCAGCACTGGATACTGGACCAAGGGTCGAGACAATGCAAGTCGATCGGCGGAAAAGAATCTCGTGATTCTAAGGACCGACGCCGAAGCGGTCCTCAAGTGAAGACCGGGCGAAGAAGATTGGGGTCCGACGCCTATCGCGGCGTCAGTCCTAATGGTGTGACCTGCTGCAAGAGCTGTACCTTGAGGAAGATCTGTCTTATTTGCTCATTGTGTGTACACTGCTTATCTGCCAATTTTGCTGTAGTTGAATATGTCCTACTTGTCCAGGACCATCTTGCAAATAAGCTTGCTCAAGGATGATTTTGCCTGGTTAAATAAAGTCTGACTGATTGATTATACCCAATGAATTTTTAACTGTACAAGACTACTGGTGAAGAGAAAACATTGCCCCTCACTGGTGTTCTAGACTGGAGCGAAACAGGGGCCGCAAGGGAAAACTGTAGTTCCCAGGATCCCATAGAAGCCAGTGTGGAAACCACTGGGAGACTGATTCCCCAGCCTGTCTCCCCTGATACGGAGACTAATGAAAAGGGGGTAGAAATTTCCCCAGTATCAGTTAACCACACAGCTACGGAGGGTTACTCCGAAGAGGGAAGGGTGACCCATTGTCAGAGGGTTAGGAATGACAGTGATCCTGAGTGCCCTGACGCTAGTGCTAGGGACCCTAGTTTAGAGACTGAAGGGGACCTGTTCCATGCCTTGGGAAGGTGTAAGGAGTTTGCAGCTGCTCAGAAAACTGACCCTAGTCTAGAGAAGCTGAGAGCTTGGGCAGACTCTGATGGAGCACAGGGGTAAAGGAAAACAAAGTTTATTGGGAAAATGGACTGATGCATATTCAGGATGTGAAGACAGAGGGAGTGAGATAAGCAGGCAGCTTGTCGCTCCTGGGATACCGTGAGCAGTTGCTCAAAATTTCACACAATATTGCCTTGTCTGGTCATCTGGGATCACGCACTACGTGAGCTGTTCGCCTCAGAATTTACCGGGCCCAACTCATCCAGCAGGTGAAGGAGCATGGATTGCAGGCTTTGGTCATCGGTGCCAAGAAATAGGAAGACGGGCAACAAGAGAATAAAATTGCGATCACCGATTCCTGATCTTCTCTTGCATCTTCACCATTCATTACTGCTCGGTGTAAGTGGGAAGCATGCACCGCTATGGGACTTTTTTTTTTTTTTTTTTTTGAGGAAGAGTCGGCGACATGGTGCCACCGTGAGAGCGAAAATTACTGCAGCGTGAGGGGCAGCCAGTTAGGTACCGCAGACCTCCATCCCAGTTCTGTAAGTCGAGAAGCTAAAAACAGAAGAATAAGAGTGAGGCAAGAGAGCTCAGGGATAGTAAAAGGAAAGGAAAACTGAAAAGGAATAAGCTGACAGAGGACAATAAGAGGAGAACCCTACCCTAAGGGATCAAAGGCCTCACCCTGAGGCGGTTCGGGGTGTTGACAAAGGAGATAAGAAACAGCCAAGAAGAAAGGGGGGCGGGGTTGCTGGGAGGAGGGAAAAATACTGCCAAATTGTGAGTTAAACTGGCTTAAGGGTTATCAGCTCGGAACCAAAGTCAAGGAAGCAAGTATCCCTTCAAACAAAACTGGCCTAAAGGTTTGACCAAACCGTTTGTACAGCTTGATACACAAGGCAGATTTCCTACACCTCCCATTATCCCGAAGCCCATCACACAAGCCGAGAGCTCACAGATTGCCAAGGCACATACTCTGTTCCAGAGGGAGAGTGCCCAACTTAGGAAGGGGGGGAAAAAGGACCCCACTAGCACATAACCATGTGTTATTACAGGTGGTGGTGCGGGGGCGATGGAGAAGGGGGATTAAAGCCCTAAAAGGGGGCACTCCCTTGAGAAAGTGGACAGAGATAGGGAAGAAAATTAATTCCGACTCCCTGGGAGGCAGAGGCCCAGGAATCAAACCACCAGTTCCTGAAGGCAATTTTGAAGATGGGCTAGAAAGACTTCAACTAGCACCAGAGTGGCATACACAGGACAAGATCCAGAGATACCAGCGAAGACCAAGAACTAAGGAACAGGACCGTTGAAGAACTATTCCTGTTAACTGGTGAACGAACTAACTTGGCCTAAGAAAAAAGGTGCCAGTAGGGACATCTTCAAGGGTAATCAGAAAGAGTTCTCTCAGGAGAAACATGAAGCTCCATTCGCTCTCCTCTCTAGGCTCGTTACCTCTTCTGAGAGAAGAACGGAGATCCAAAGGCTAGGGATTTAGGCTCTGAAAGCCATGAAAGGAGGAAGAGGAGGGAGAGCGAGCAGGGCAGAGGGACGCCCAGAACGAGGCCCATGAGGGGAAGGTGGGGATTCAGTAATGAATGGTGAAGATACAAGAGAAGATCAGGAATTACGACAGGTACTTAATTTTTATATCTTCCCTGTCAATCTCACCATTCATACTGCTGGGTGAGTACCAAGCCCACCCCCACCTCCCCCCACCCCCGAGGGGACTAACATAACTTGAGGGAACAAGACCTCAGCCTCCTGTTGGTGAGAAACAGGAGACGAGACCCCTGGCCATACCTAGACTGGAGCAGGCTTGAGGAGGACTGGCGAGGAGTTCCTGAGCCTTCACCTCCTGCTTCTTTGGAGGAAGGCCGCTATTTGGGGTCAGGATGCCCAGCACAAGCCTGCTGGCCCTCACGCTGGTGTTAATGGGCTGGTCGAGCCACAGGCCGAGGGACAAGGGCTCACGCAAAGGCTGCCAGCGGCCCTTGTCCCTCTTGGCGGGGGTGGTCGAGTACAGAGTGGCAATGGACTTCGCGGTCCCCTGGAGGTGTCCCTCCACTCCAGGACCGAAGAGGTGAGTCCCCAAGAAGGGGATGTCTGCCAACTTGTGCAGGGGTATCCGTTGAGAAAGAGGATATCCCTCAGCCCGCCCTACTGACGCATCGCATACCAGCCGCTACCGACCTAGCACAGGAATCACCCAAGTCCAGAGCAGTCTGAAGCTGCTCGTCACACCGCCTCTTCCCTGGTCCTGCACCGCCGGACCGTGGGTCCGCAGGTCAGGCCGGAGATGAGGGAACCCAGAAGGGCGTGGGAAGAATGTGCCATCAGTGCGGCCGAGCTGGCCTGTCGGAGGCCTAGGGAGGGACGAGCGTAAACTCTTGCGCCTGACATAGTCTATCCTTTTGGACTCTCTGGGGGCTCCACCATCCCGAGCGTTCACAGAACGCTTGAAGACATTATCGGTACTAACCCCTCAGCAGAGGGTGCTCCGAAAAACCGGGCAAAGAACCGACAGGGACAGAGTACTTCCTGGCCATCCTAGCCGAGGGTGCAGGACAGGAAGTAGGCCGCTGCCAGAGCTCCAAGGCCGGGCCGACAATGGCCTCGGCCACCGGGAAGGCCTCCAAGGGTGAACCCCCTCGGTCTAGAATCTCAGTCAGGGGATAAGAGACCCGTTTGGACACGGGTTCAAGCTGCATCCCGGAGAACTCAGAGATGAGCTGAAGCAGACCCAGAAAGGACGTGGGCTGTCGCCCACAGAGCGGTCCGCAGAGGACCCTGGGCCCTCCTGACTGGGGAACATGAGTCGCCGTCGGACTCGAAGGGTCTGTAAAGAGCTGCCTCAGCCTGAGCCACTCTTCACCGCCGGGGGCGGGTGAGGGTGACAGACAACCTGCAGGACAGATCGTGACCCGACCGAGGTTCCACCGAAATCGGTGGGGCAACAAGGTTCGGAAGAACAACCGGCCCTGAAGTGAGCACCTGACTGCAGCGACGGTTCATGTCGAGATACCGGCAGCAGCTGCTGGACGGGGAAGAATCTGAGCCGATTGATTCCGGACAATAGCAAATTGCTGCCACATGAACTCCTCGTAACGTTGGTGCCATCTGCAACAAAGCCACTCCTCATCCGAGGAGGGAGACGAGGAGGAATGGTAATGCCACTTAACTCGGTGCCCTGACCGAGACCGCCGAAGTCGGCGGGAGCGGCTTGACCGAGAAGAGGACAGAGACTCAGATCCTCGGGGAAACCGAGGGTGGGTCCGGGAAGGAGCGGGGTACACCCGCTCTTCCCTCAGCTCGGACAAAAAGACCGAGGCATGTCGCCCCGAAGGTGCAGGCAGAACCTCGGCCTCCACCGGGGAAACCGGCGAAGGGTTAACGGCTCCTGCAGTAGACCGCCCGGGTGACGGATCAAGAGAAGACTCGACAACATCGACGGAAGTCATAGCCGGCTGGCCTGACGGGGACACCGTGAAGCCAGCGGCCTGAGCCGCAACCTCAACCGCAGTTGAAAGTCGGCAGACAGGGGAAGGGGAACTCTCCCACAAGTGCAGATGATGGGACTTACGCTGCGACTCCTTTGACCTGGGCTGAGAGGCAGGTCCCGAAGGCCCCTCTCCCTTCGAGGAAAGGGACTGACGTAGCTCCTTGAACGAAGCTGAATGAGAGGAACTCAAAGAGAGCGGAATAAGCGCCGCGACCGGGGGTGGGACAGCCTTGGTCGCCGCCTCCTCCATGGAGGAAAGGAGATCGAGCTGCTCAGCTGAGACAGCCGATGCAGACACCACCCGACGAGCCTCTAAAGATTTTTCCAGCGTGGAAAAAATTCCAGGTCGCCCGAGCCCCAAATGGGTCGCAAGATCCTCCAGGACGCTGGTCGAAAGGGCATAGCAAAATTCGCAAACTTGCGGATCATGGTCCAAGTTGAGGCGGTAAACGCACGTTGAGTGCGGGTCCATCCTGGAGGTATTCCCCGGGCGCCTCAGAGCCGGGAAATACAGGTTACTCACCTGTAACAGGAGTTCTAGGAATGGTATATGTTGTTCATCCACACTCATTGGCAGTATCCTTGCCGCTTTAAATCTTGCCGAAGGTTTCAAGCTTGTTCCTCCCACCCACCCGGTGGTATAACCTCGGCTCGCTCCCATGACGCCAGATCTGCGCTCTGGAAGCTCAGTGGTTAAAGCGTCAAGCCGGAAGAATGAGAAGTAGGATGAACAACATATACCATTCCTAGAACTCCTGTTACAGGTGAGTAACCTGTATTTCTAGGACATGGATATGTTGTTCATCCACACTCATTGGCAGACTCCTAGCAGTTCTCCGGAGGAGGGAGGCAAGACACACCCCATATACTATATTTGGGAAAGAGAGACTGAGAACCGAGGCCCCAAACCAGCATCCGGCGTGACTCAAGGTCGATGTGGTAGTGGGTAATGAAGGTGTTTGCTGGACTTCCAGGTAGCAGCCCTGCAGATTTCCTGGGATAGGGACGCCCTGGAAGCAGCCACCACAAGCAGTATGGCGGGTAGAATGAGCTCTTATCCCTCTGGGAGGCTCCATGCCCGCCAACTTATAGCAGAGATCTATGCAGAGGTTACCCACCTGCTTATCGTCCGCTTGGTTGCAGGTCTGCCAGATGCGGCTTCAGCGAGGGTGACAAACAGCTGGCTAACCTCCCCGAATTTCAGCCGCGCCCTTATAATAAGCGAGCGCCTTCTAGGGTCCAGAGTATGGAGCCTATATTCGGCCTCCAGGTGTGATTGGGGTAGAACACCGCAGAGTCAACACCTGGTTAAGGTAGAAACCCCGACACCACCTTCTCGGAAGGAATTTCGGTGGGGGCTAGGACAACCTTGTCCCTGTGGAAGACCAGGTAGGAGACTGGATGGAGAAGCTCGAGCTCTCCCATCCTTCTGGCTGACGTGATAGCCACCAAGAAGGCGGTCTTCCACGACAGGTGAGAGATAGCATACTTGTGCATAGGTTCGAATGGCTTGCCCATGAGCTTTGCCAGTACCAGCAGTAGATCCCACGAGGTGGGGTTCCCATGTGAGGGAAATGTGATCAAGGCCTTGAAAGGCCAGACCACCTTCTCCCTGCGCTATCGACTGCTTCCCTGCCCGCGCCGGTAAGCAGAGATGGCTGCCAGGTGCACCCTTTAGGTCGCCGACCTAAGCCCTTGACTAGAAAGGACCATAAATAGTCCAAGATGCTTGCTAAGTGAACAGGAGGAAGGGTCCAAGCTCCTGTTCTGACACCAAATGGAAAACCTTTTCCATTTGAAGGCATAGCATTTTCTGGTCGACTCTCACGGGACTCTTCAACTACATTGAGGACCCTTCGAAAGACCCAAAGCCTGAACCTAGCCGCCAGTGAACCAGGCCAACAGGTGCAGGGATTGAAGGTCCGGATGGAACACCTTCCCCTGATTGACTGAGAGCAGGTCCGGCGAGCTGGAAGCCGTCATGAGTCCTGGAGCTGAGACTGAGGAGATCTGGTACCAGAACTGGCTAGGCCAGTCTGGGGCTATCAGAATACCTGCGCCTTGTCCCTCCTCGCCTTTGAGAAGCACCTTGTGGATCAAGGGAAATGGGGAAAGGCGAAGAGGCCCGGGGTCCATTGCTCGAGAAGGCATCCCCTGCAGCGAGCCCTGCTGAGGGGGGCGGCATGAAACAGACTCAGCTTCGCTGCTCTCCATGGAGGCAACAGGTCCACCTGAGGTGTGCCCCAAAGGGAGAACAGATGCTGTACTACCTCCGTGGGAGAGACACTCGTGGGATGCAGCCCCCATCCGGCTCAGGGCATCGCCAGGGTGTTGGAGGCCCTGCCACGTGAATGGCTAGGAGATCCGCCTCCAGGCTGCGCACGAGTGACCAAATGCGGAGAGCCTTGCATAGAAGCATGGAGCTGTCCCGCCTGGCGGTTTAGATAGTACATGGTCGTGGTATTGTCCGTCCTGACTCGACCACTTGACCCCGGAGGAACGGAGCAAAGGCGTGAGAGCTAGGCGGACCGCCTGGAGCTCCAGCAGGTTGATGTGGCATCGACTCCCGCGGGGACCAGAGGTCATGAGCCCGGTGTTCCCGTGATGGGCACCCCAACCCATCAGGAGAGGCATCTGTCGACAGAGAGACCGCCGGCTCGGGCGGATTTAACGGGATGCCCTCCTGCAAATGATCTGGAACGTCCACCACTGGAGAGCTGCTCTCCATCCCCTGTGTCACCGGCACAAGCTGGTCCAAGGGATCGCAGCGCTAGACCACTGGCTGGCCAGTCCCCACTGAAGGGGACGATGTTCCAGCGGGCCCAACGGACCACGCTGGCACAGGCCGCCATGAGACCCAGGAGGCGCAGGAGTCCCGGGCAGCCAATTGCCCAACCAGAAATGATCGGGCAAAGGAGGAAAGAACTCGCCCTGTCCGCTGGAGCCGCCAGCTTCTGGCTCAAGAGTCGAGCTGCGCTCGATGAATAAAATCACCTGCTTCGCTCGGAGTTCCACTTGGCCTCGTTGATAAGGAGGCCCAGTTGAGAGCAGACCTGGAGGGCCAGATCTCTGGACCACCCGCCCCTTTCCTGGAGGGAGCTGCTATCAGCCAGTCGTCCAGGTGGCAGTACACCCGACCCCTCGGCGTCAGGAGGGAATGCTGTCACCACTGCTATGCATTTGGTGAAGACCCCTGGGAGCTGGAGACAAGTCAAGGGCATGGCTTGAATTCAAGAGAGATCCTTCCGCCGGAAGCGGTAAGAATCTCTGTGTGAGACGGACGGATAGGGACGTGAAAAAATGCGTCCTGTGCATGTCCAGAGAGCAGAACCACACTGCTGCCCAAGGATGGTATTATCTGAGCCAGAGTGACCATCCTGAAGGTTCGAGACCCAGAACTTGTTTAGGTCGTAGGTTGTGAATGGGCGCCAGCCCCCGTCCGCTTCGAACCAGGAAGTACCTGGACACAAACCCTGGGTCTGAAGGAGGGTCCACCACCTCTCTTACCACCTCCCTCTGGAGGAGGAGAGTGATGTCGGCCCGACTAGCCGCCAGTGAGGCTGGGATCTCGAAGTTTCCGAGGGGCGACGGCTCTGAAGGGTGGCTGCCTGCTCGATTCCAGAGGCAGGCCTCTTCCACCACCTCCAAGACCCACCTGTCCGGTGGTAACAGCGGACCAGGCGGAACGGGAGTAAGTCGGAGCTGCCTCTCTCTACACGGGGGACCTAGGGTAAGGTGACGGGATGGGGCTGACACCTCAGCCCGTCATCGGCAGGCTTGGAGGAGGGACCGCCGAGGGACCTCCTGGGCCCTTTCCTCCCTGCCTCCTGTTAGAGGAAGTCATGGGTTTGGGTTTGGGATGCCAAGGTCGGCCTGCTGGCCCTGACGCTATGCTGGGTCAAGGCCAAAGGCTGTAGAAGCGACCTAAAGGGTTTAGGCTGTGGTTTGGCGGCCTTGTCCTTCTGAGCGAAGAGACCGAGTCCAAGGGTATAATGGACTTCGGATCCTCTGCAGGTAGACCTTCCACCTTCAGGGTCAAGAGGTCAGTCCCTCAAAGGGAACATCCGCCAACTTGTGCTGGGTATCCGAAGTAAAGGTGGATATCCTCAGCAAGCTCCCGCCGACGATAGCCACCGCGCCGCCACCGATCTGGCAATATGAGTCCCCACATCCAAAGCAGTCTGGAGCTGTTGTTTGGCCACTGTTCTTGCCCGGTCCCGCACCTGCTTAACCGTAGTCTGCAGATCGGGCGGAAGATGAGGGATGACCTCATCCAGGAGCCCAACAGGCATGAGGAAAAATGTGCCATGAGGATCGGCCGAACTGGGCCTGACGGGTCGAGAGAGGACGAGCGTAGATTCTTCTCTTCTTATTAAAGTCCAATTTCTTTGACTCCTTGGTCAGGAGGTTTGTCCACATCCCTGGTGCTACGGGCGCTACCGGAAAACGCTGTCGGTAACCAACCCTCAGCAGAGGGTGTTCAAAACCGGACAAGGAACCGTAGGGAACGCGATACTTTCCTGGCCATCCTGGCCGAAGGCTTATGGGCAGGAAGCAGGGCGCTGCCAAAGTTCCAGTGCCGGGACTCCACTGCTGGCCTCGGCCACTGGAAAGGCCTCGTCGGAGAATCCCCGGTCCAGAATCTCCGGTGAGGGGATACCTGGGCCTGCTTGAAACGTGGTTCGAAAGCTCCATCCCGGCAGACCCGAGATGAGCCGGGCAGTCCTAGGAAGGACGACGGGCTATCGCTCCATTGACTGACCTCCTGAAGACCCAAGTCCAGTCGCTTGGAGAAGAAGGAGGAATCATCTTCGGACCCTGGTTAGTCTCAAGAGCTGCTCTACCTGAGCCACTTTTCATCAAGCCAGGTCGGTCGGGAGGAGGTACCGATGTTATGGGAAACCCTTAGCTCCACCGGTGAATCCTTGGTCGGAGTCAATTGGTGGCTGTGGAGGCGGAGGTTCCACCGAATCGTGGAGCAGCTGGTTTTGGCCAACAACCGGTTTGCATAGGCTCGGACAAGCGAGGTTGTGTCGGTTGCCCGTGACAGCTACTTAATGGTCAGCGCCGAGTCGGCTATTCCGCCAGGAGGAGCTGTTAAACATAAGGTCCTTCGCATCGCCGACGCATTTACGAAGCCTCCTCATCCCAGGAGAGGAGAGGACGAGGACGAAGCGGCGACGCTGGCCACCGCGGTGACCGAGACCGCCTATGTGACGGGTGGGAATGCTGACCGCCAAGAGGTCCCGAGACCGAGACCAGGAGTCCCCGGAATTCCGGGTCGGTATGGGAGGTGTCGGCCGAACCGCACTCCTTCGGCTCGGAAGGTCCATCCGAGGGCTCGAACCGAGGCACAGACGAGCCCACGGACCTCAACTTCCTCGGGGAACCAGAGGAATCTCGGTTGCTAAAGGCGACAGCCTGTCTAATGGGCTTTCCAGAAAAATCTCGACTTATCAGTGGAGCCCTGTCAACTGACCTGACGTGGGACACCGTGAGGCCAGTGGCCGGTTTAGCTGGTCGCACTGCCGACGGACGATGCCCGGGAGAGGGACCTTCCGCCTCCCAAGAGCCGGGATGAGGGACTTACCTTTGTCCTCTTTTTTGGACCGAGAATAAGGGTCCAGCAGACGAGGCCCTTCCTTTAGTGGAGAGGGACAGACAAAGCTCCTTAAAAGAAGCCGTAGGAAGAGCCCAGAGAGCTGGACAATGCCGCGGCCGAGGAAGATACGTCTGCGCCGCCTCTTCGAGACCCACCATCCCCGAGCTGATCCACGGTGCCCGCCACCGCCGACACCGCCAACCGGCCTCCTTTGACTTCACCGAGGGAAACGCTCGACGCCCAGTTGCAACCGGGCAGCACGGCTCCGAGGATCGAGCGAGAAAGATGAGTACAGGTCGCAGCCCATGTACGGCTCATGCCTAGGTAGACACACGTGGCGGGATCCGTCTGAGACATCTTTCGCTCCGCATGGGCATCTCCTAAACCGAGTCGACTTGTCCATCGCAGCCGTAGGGATCTAAGACTGAAGTCTTTGCAAATTTTATTTTTAACCGCAAACGGAGAAATAGGGAACTAGTCGTGAAACGAGAGCTGCTATGAGGGAACCTGAGCTTCCAAGCGTAAGGAAGATCTGGCGTCATGCATGAGCCGAGAGTTATACCACCCGGTGGGTGGGAGGAGCAAGCTTGAAGACCTTCCGCAAGATTTAAAGCGCAAGGATACTCCAATGAGTGGATGAACAACATATCCATGTCCTAGAAATGAAATATCCATCGCAGCAGCGAGAAGAAGACCAAGTTTTGAAAACTTCAAACTAAATTGAAACCAAAATCAGGAACCAGTCGAAATGCAGAGCACTAAGGAGGGAACCTGAGCTCCAAGGGTGGAAGACTGGAGTCATGGGATTTGAGTCGAGAGTTTTACCAATTGGTGGGTGGGAGGAGCCAGTTTGAAGACCTTCCAGATTAGCGCGGCAAGGAACCTGCCAGATAGTGATGAACAACATATCCATGTCCCTAGAATATCCGCTACACTTTGGAGAGGTAGATCACAACTTAACCTTCAAGAGCCAGGCCTTGAGATTGGAGAGATGAGATCTGGTACCAAACCTCCTGACACAGGTTAACAGGTTGTAATGCCTGGAAGACACAGGAGAAGAGGATGCTTAAGGACAGTAGGAGTAGATACTAGGGTGTCTGTCCAGTCTGGAGCAATCAGGATCCCAGGTTAGATCTGATTTTGACTTAGCACTTTGAACAGGAGAGAAGTGGGGTGCTAAGGAACTTCTTCCAACTGAGAATTAAAGTTATCCAGGACTGGAGCCCAACACTGGGGCCTGTAGCAAAAAGGTAGTTGGATTGTCTGGGCTGCAAAAGATCTATCTGTGGGTGCCCTATCTGGAAAACATCACCTCCAAGACCGGGATCTGACCATTTGTGATGGCCCTGGGATATCCCTGAGGTTATCTGCTACGACACTGTCCTTGCGCTCAAAGGGGGTTGCATTAGCTGAGCAATGCAAACATTAAGATCCCAGGCACCAGCAGGGTCCCTGAATGGAGGGTTGGTGTGAAGCAATCCCTTGAAAAACTTGGAGAATACAGGGTGAGCAGAAAAAGAAGAGGGCTTTACTGCTGAAATAAAAGCAGAGACAGCTGCCAAATGCACTTTCAGGGTAGCTGGCCTTAGCCCCAAAGTATTTAAATGGACCATATAATTCAGGACTGTGGGCAAATCAGCAAATTCTGGGGAAATATGCTTTCCAGAACACCATATGGAAAACCATTTCCATTTAGAATTATAAGCAGCCCTGGTGGAAGGCTTCCTAGAAGCCTTCAAGATATCGAATACACCTTGAGAAAGGTGTAGGTCAGCAAACTCTAACTCTTCAAAGAGCCAGGCCTTGAGGTTGAGGTTTGAGATTGGATACCAGACTCTCCCCTAGGCACAGGTTAACAGATTGTGATTCCTGGGAAGACACAGGGGAAGGTGGACTGCTAAGGACAGAAGGTACCAGGGCTGTTTGGCCCAATCTGGAGCAATCAATCACCTTGCAAGGTTGAGATCTGATTTTGACTAGCACCTTGAACAAAAGAGGGAAAGGGGGAAGGCATAGAGGAACTTACCTTCCCAGTCGAGAAGGAAGGCATCCAGAGGGACTGAGCCCAACACTGGGGGCCTGCAACAAAAAAACGGAAGTTGGTGATTGTCTGGGGCTAAAAAAAGATCTATCTGAGGGGTGCCCCATCTGGCAAATACTGACTCCAGTACTAGGGGATCCAGAGACCATTCGTGATGGCCCTGGGAAATCCTGCTGAGAGCATCAGCCAGAACATTGTCCTTGCCTGGGAGGTGAACTGCCATGAGGGAAGCGTTCAGGGAGTAAGCCAGAGACCACAACTTCATTGCCTCGGTGCACAAGGCCGAAGACCGAGTGCCCCCTTGCTTGTTGATGTACCACATTGTAGTGGTGTTGTCTGTTCTGACTAGTACCACTTTGTTCTGAACAGATGCAGAAAAACCTGAAGTGCTAGAAAAACAGCTCTGAGTTCCAACAGATTGATGTGGAAAAAGATTCCTCTGGGGACCACAACCCCTGGGTGGTGAGGTCGCCTATGTGAGCCCCCACCCCAAGAGGGCGCATCTGTAGTAAGGGTCAGGGAGTGAGATTGGGGATGAAAAGAACCCCTGTCTCAGGTTGCTCTGATCCTGCACCACTGCAGGGCCTGGATCAAGGTTCGAGTTACTGGGATCAATTTGTTGAAGGATCTCTCCTTTGAGACCAGAATGCTCTCAAATGGAACTGAATGTCCTCATCTGAAATCTTGCTCCTTGCACTACAGCTGTGGAAGCAGCCATGTGCCCCAGGAGCTGTAGAGAGTGCCTTGCTGGTCGAGAGACCTGCAGAGTGAAGAGGCCAGAGCTACCAGGGTCTTTACTCTTTCTGAGCAAGAAAGCTCCGGCCTGTTTTGTGTCCAGTTCTGCGCTATGAAGGTGAGTAGTTGAACAGGCTCTGGGACAGACTTTGGAAGATTGAGAAGAAAACCTAGAGATGTAAGCAGCTGCTGGGTAACCTGGAGGTGTAATCTGACTTGGTCTGGAGACTGACCCACTATGAGCCAGTCGTCCAGGTAAGAAAGATGACAATCTTTGCCTTCTTAAGTGAGCAACTGCTACTGCCAGGCATTTTGTGAATACCCTTGGGGCAGAGGTAAGGCAGAGGCATTGCTCTGAACTGGTAATGGCCTGAGGGCAGTTGAATCTGAGGTACTAGGTGGGAGCTTCTTGTAGAGAACATGGAAGTAGGCATCCTTGAAGTCCAGGACATAGCCAGTCCCTGGCTTTAGAGAGGTAAAATAATTCCCAGAGTCATCATTTTGAATTTTGGTTTTAAAAGGTGCTTGTTTAGGTACCTGAGATCCAGGACGAGCCACCATTCTCCTCTCTTTTTTGGGGTGAGAAGTACCTGGAGTACAGTCCTTTGCCCTGGTGTAGAGGAGACCCTTTCTACAGCTCTGAGAGCCAGAGGTTGAGACTTCTGTTTCCAAGCGAGCCTCTAATGAATTTGCAGGTGGAAAGGATCTGGTTCTCATCTTTGGAAATTTTTGAAGCTGAGAACCAGTCCCTGGCTTACTACTTCCAGGACCCACTTGTCTGATGTTAAAGACTCCCAGTCCTGGACAGGTAACCAGCCTGCCCCTCACAGGTAATGGAGAATCGGCCTGGGCATCCCATCAGGGTGCCTGTTTGGCAGGTGCTTTAAGCTGAGGGGTGGGAGCAAGCCTGCTCGTGCCCATCTGCCTCTCCCTCTGAAGAATCCCCTCTGGGCATAAGCTGAAGAGGAGGCCTGGGCTTAGTAAAAAGGCCTGTGAAAAGGCTTGCCCCTGCCCCTGGAAAGCTGCCTTTGAGGAGTGGCTTGCCTCTCTTTGGCCTGAGCACTCCTATAAGTGGTCCTATACTCATCCATTTTCTTCATGTAATTCTCGTCTGCTCCCCAAACAAAGATTACCACAACAGGAAAATCCATGGCCTTAGCCTGGGTATCCTGTGACAGGCTAGTACATCTAAGCCAAGCCATTCTCGAAGTGCCACAGATGTAGCCATGACTCTTGAAGATACATCATTAGAGTCCACTGCAGCATGGAATTGCCGTTGGATACCTCAATACCATCAGCAGCCACCTGCTCCAGCTCCTTGGCAAGCTGGCCAGGGACCTGTTTGCTAAAGCCATAACAATATCCCATCTGGATTTCTGGTATCTTGCAACATAGGCCATATAATTGCCTGTCTGAGTCCCAAGGATGCTGCCATGTATTGTTTCTTTGCCATGGCATCAATCCTCCTGGAGTCCTTGTCAGGGGGGTGTGTAGCCAAGGGAATATTTGCCTTATCACAGGCTGCAGCCTGCACCACCCCAGCATGGCTGCATTGTTCTGAAAGGAACTCTGTATCAGAACCTGACAATGTGTACCTCTTGTCCATTCTTTTATCCACAGGAGGTATAGTGTTAGGAGCTTTTAAAATTTTTATCGTCTATTTCCTAAAAGATTTATGCAAAGGAATAGACAATCTCCTGGACTCTGGGATATCCATCATTTCCACATAGTCAGGCTCCTCCTGTTCATCCACAGCTTCTTCCAAAGGAAGCTGGAGGGTTTCAGCAACTTTTTTATAAAACATAAAATAAGAAGGGGACTCAGAAAGCCTAGGGGGAGACACTCCTGAAGGTCTGTCTGGGGAGATGTCCGGTTCAATGGGCACATCCAGACTTTCAAAATCACATTCACTCTTCATAATCCTCCTCCCCCTCCTCCGGTTCATAAAACTCCTCTATATCATATTCCTGAACCGGTGGAACCGACCGCTTACCTGTTGGTGCCGGTTCGGTCGGAACTGAGGAAAGCGACTGGACAATTTGGATCGCTTTGGCTATCTCTGCAGTGGTTGGAGAAAAATTTTGGCTCCACACCTGCTGATTTTCTAGTCCTGTTTGTTGGAACTGGCTCCTCTGAGTCAGCTCTCCGTTTGCCTGAGGAAGTCTCGCCCAGGTCAGAGGGCACTCCCTCCGGTTCGGTTGGCACCGAACCAGGCTGGCCATCCGGGTCAGTGGACTTCTTGGCCTCTCGTTCCGAGCCTATCAACTCTCTTATCCAGGGTAGCTGCGGAAATTCTTGCAAATCGGCAGTCTGCATTGAGGTGGTCAACCCCAGACAATAAACATGTGGTGTGTGGTCAGCCTTGGCAAGGCTTCCCCACAGACACTACAGTGCTGAAACCCAGTGGGCCCGGTTTTTCTTTTGGGTTTCTCAGCCATAATGCCAGCCTAACCAAAAACTTGCCCTTTTCCGGCAAATGCCAAGCAAGACACCCTTATCGGTTCCCAACCGTGTCACGGGTCGTGGAAAAAACCATAATGAAATCCGTTTTTTTTAGAACCGATAAGAACCGAGAACCGCACTCTAAATGCAATTTATTAAGTTTAAACAAACAACCTGATCGGTTCAAACCGAACCGATAACGTTTGCAAGTTCCACACAGAGGAAAGTAAAACCTATCCGTTACGTACGATACCACAGACAGAGCTTGAACTGACCGGTTACGGTTAAAATAAGACAAATGCGGTTTAAAAAACCAAGAAATTACAGTTTTTTAACCGAGAAATGAACCGAGCAGAAGGAGAAATCTCCGGAGCGACTGTTCAGTGAGGAGGAGTAAAGAATCTGACAGTTTAAGTTTGAAGATCAACAGACAGTTTTTTTCAACCGAGCTCGCGCTCAAGATTCCATGCCTGGCATGGAAGTTAACTCTTTCACCTCCGGAGCAGTTCTAAGACTGAGACAAACTGCATATGTCATAATATATCAAGACTTCATGTTGTTTGAAACCCTGAAGCCACCTATAGGCTGGGAGGGGAGTTGCTAGCAGTCACAAAGGAAGAAAGAGACTTGGGCATCATCATCATTACTGATGACCTGAAATCATCCAAGCAGACCTCTAAAGCAGTAGGTAAGGCTAGGTGGGGTGTTAGGGTGTATTAGTAGGGGTATCACAAGTCGTAAGAGGGAGGTAATAATCCTTCTTTACAAGACACTGGTTAGGCCCCATCTGGAGTACTGCGTGCAGTATTGGAGGCCACACCTTCACAAGGACATTAACCAAATTGAAGCAGTCCAGAGAAGGCAGCCAAATGGTGCAGGGACTGCATCAGAAGACATATGAGGACAGATTAACAGAGCTCAATATGTATACCCTTGAGCAAAGGAGGGAGAGAGGCGATATGATTGAGGCATTCAAACACCATAAGGCATTAACAAGGTGAAAGAGTCTAACATGTCTAAATATAAGAAAATAGCAGGACAAGAGGACACAGCATGAGATTGAGGGGGCGATTAAGGAGAAATGTGAAATTCTTTTTCACAGAAAGGGTGGTGGATGTATAGAATGGCCTACCTCAAGAAGTGGTGGCTATGAATACAGCGCAGGGCTTCAAACAGGCATGGGATAGGCATAAGGGAGCAATACAAATGAGTATGAATAGATAGGCCACTGACAGAGCAAAGGCCGATGGCACATTTATAAGGTAGACAAAGAAATGGGCAGACTGGATGGGCCTTGCGGTCCTTATCTGCCGTCAACTTCTATGTTTCTATGTCATAGTGGCCTCCAGTTCTCCCATTTTGTTCCCCGGCTCCTGGCATTTGCAACCAGAGCCCTCAAACATGTATCCCCATCCCGTCCTTCCCTGCTGCCAAGTGTTCCCTTGATGAGTGTTGTGGCATGGGGGAAGGGCTGATGGCCTCCCTGCTTTGCCTCTCGTAAGGATGGCCCTGTACTTAGCTCCCCCCAATCTAGTTTAACTTGAACTCTCTTGCCATGAAATCCCCCAGTTTACTTTTTAGTGCAGCTGCCCCTGCAGAGCTCAGATGAAGCCTGTCTTGGACATAGAGCCCCTCCTCCCATGTAGACCCACAGTCACCTACCCAGCCAAACCTCATCCAACTGCACTAACCTTCTAGCCAACTGTTGAATGTCCTTACAGTTTCCTTTCTGGGTGTGCTTGCTCTTGGTACTGGCAGCACCTCAGAGAAGGAAATACAGTGTTGCTCCTACAGTAAGTACCTAGCGACTTCCTCAAACCTTGCATGTACATCCATCAGACTTTTCCCATCCAAGTCATTTGTGCCCAGGTGAAACAACAGACGTGTCCTTTCATCCTGTTGCTTACCCCAGGAAGGAATATGATGCCTCACCTCCAGCGCCATCATCCCTGGCATGCACTGTACCCATACTGCACTGTTATTTGCTCCTTTCCTTCCCCATTTCAGCCCCTTAACTATTAGGTCCCCAAATTGCCACCCTACTGCCCTGTGTCCTGGGTGTCCTTTTGGCCTCAGCCTTGCATCACGGGTTTGGCTCCCTTGGCCTCCCCTCATGACTTGGTTGTTTCTCCTGCTTGTCATTTGTTCCTCTTTCCTAACCTATCATGATGTTTACCAACACCTAGCATCATTCCTTCTTGGCCTCTCCTTTAACTTTTCCACTGACCCCTCCCCATACATCTTCAACCCTTGCACTTCTGCCTGGCTTCTTCCATCCCTGCAACCCCACCCCCAAAAATACAGGTTACTCACCTGTAACAGGAGTTCTAGGAATGGTATGTTGTTCATCCACACTCATTGGCAGTATCCTTGCCGCTTTAAATCTTGCGGAAGGTCTTCAAGCTTCTCCTCCCACCCACCGGTGGTATAACTCGCTCCGCCCATGGCGCCAGATCTGGCCGCTGGAAAGCTCAGGTTGTGCGCCGAAGCCGGGAGGTCAGAGATGTGGGATGAACAACATATACCATTCCTAGAACTCCTGTTACAGGTGAGTAACCTGTATTTCTAGGGACATGGATATGTTGTTCATCCACACTCATTGGCAGACTCCTAGTAGTTCTCCGGGAGGAGGGAGGCAAGACGCACACCCCCATATACTTACTTGGGAAAGAGAGACTGGAGAACCGAGGCCCCAAAACCAGCATCCCGGCGTGACTCAAGGTCGATGTGGTAGTGGGTAATGAAGGTGTTTGCTGACTTCCAGGTAGCAGCCCTGCAGATTTCCTGGATAGGGACGTCCCTGGAAGCAGCCACCGTTGCAGCAGTATAGCGGTAGAATGAGCTCTTATCCCTCTGGGAGGCTCCATGCCCGCTAACTTATAGCAGAATCTATGCAGGAGGTTACCCACCTGCTTATCGTCCCGCTTGGCTGCAGGTCTGCCAGATCGCGGCTTCAAGCGTAGGTGACAAACAGCTGGCGAACCTCTCCCGAATATCAGCCGTGGCTCCCTTATAATAGCGGCGCCCTTCTAGAGATCCAGAGTATGGAGCCTATATTCGACCTCCGAGGTGTGATTGGGGTAGAACACGGCAGAGTCAACACCTGGTTAAGGTGAAACTCCGACACCACCTTCGGAAGGAATTTCGGTGGGGCAAGAGACAACTTTGTCCCTGTGGAAGACCAGGTAAGGAGACTCGAAAGCGCCCTGGAGCTCTCTCCCATCCTTCTGGCTGACGGATAGCCACCAAGAAGGCGGTCTTCCGACAGGTGAGAGAGCACACCTGTGCATAGGTTGAATGGCTTGCCCATGAGCTTTGCCAGTCCAGCAGTAGATCCACGAGGTGGGGGTTCCCGCACTGGAGGAAATGTGATCAAGGCCTTTGAGAAAAGCGCCAGACCACCTTCTCCTGCATACCGACTGCTTCAGCCCGGCGCCTGCAAGCAGAGATGGCTGCCAGGTGCACCCTTAAGGTCGTCGACCTAAGCCCTTGACTAGAAAGGGACCATAAATAGTCCAAGATGCTTGCCAAGGAACAGGAGGAAGGGTCCAAGCCCTTGCCCTGACACAAATGGAAACCTTTTCCATTTGAAGGCATAACATTTTCTGGTCGACTCCTTCACGGACGCCTCAACTACATTGAGGACCTGGTCGGAAAGACCCAAAAGCCTGGAACTCTGGCAGCTCCAGAACCAGGCCGTCAGGTGCAGGGATTGAAGGTCCGGATGGAACACCTTCCCTGATTGACTGAGAGCAGGTCGGTGAGCTGGAAGCTGCCCATGAGTCCTGGAGCTGAGACTGAGGAGATCTGGGTACCAGAACTGGCGAGGCCAGTCAGGGCTATCAAGAATCACCTCGCCCTTGTCCTCCTAGCTTGAGGCAGCTTGTGGATCAAGGAAATGGAGGAAAGTAAAAAGAAGGCCCGGGGTCCATTGCCTCGAGAGGCATCCCCTGCAGAGAGCCCTGCTGAGGGCGGGCATGGAACAGACTCAGCCTGCGCTCCATGGAGGCAAACAGGTCCACCTGAGGTGTGCCCCAAAGGAGAACAGATGCTGACTACCTCCGGCAGGAGAGACCACTACGTGGGATGCAGCCCCTATCCGGCTCAGGGCATCGGCCAGGGTGTTGGAGGCTCCTGCCACGTGAATGGCTAGGAGATCCGCCTCCAGGCTGCGCACGAGTGACCAATGCGAGAGCTTCCTTGCATAGAAGCATGGAGGCGCTCCCCCTGGCGGTTTAGATAGTACATGGTCGTGGTATTGTCCGTCTGGACTCGGACCACTTGACCCGGAGGAGCGGGCAAAAGCGGTGAGAGCTAGGCGGACTCCGGAGCTCCAACAGGTTGATGTGGCATCGGGACTCCAGCGGGGACCAGAGGCCATGAGCCAGTGTTCCCCAGATGGGCACCCCAACCCATCAGAGAGGCATCGAGCGACAAGAGAGACCGTCGGCTCGGGCGGACGAGCAGGATGCCCTCCTGCAAATGATCTGGAGCGGTCCACCACTGGAGGCATTCACATCCCTGTGTCACCGACACAAGCTGGTCAAGGGATCGCAGCGTTGTGACCACTGGCTGGCCAGTCCCACTGAAGGGGACGCATGTTCCAGCGGGCCCAGCGGACCACGCTGGTACAGGCCGCCATGAGACCCAGGAGGCGCAGGGAAGTCCCGGCAGGCGCAGTGCCCAACCAGAAATGATCGGGCAAAGGAGGAAAGAACCTCGGCCCTGTCCGCGGGGGCCGCTCTGGCTCAGTAGAGAGTCGAGTGCGCGATGAATAAAATCACCTGCTTCGGCTCGAGGTTCAGACTTGGCCTCGCTGATAAGGAGGCAGTTGAGGAGCAGACCTGGAGGCCAGATCTCTGGACCACTCCGCCTCCTTCCTGGAGGGAGCTGCTATCAGCCAGTCGTCCAGGTAAGGGTACACCCGGACCCCTCGGGGCCGCAGGAATGCTGTCACCACTGCCATGCATTTGGTGAAGACCCTGAGAGCTGGAGACAAGCCGAAGGGCATGGCTTGGAACTCGAAGAGGGATCCTTCCGCTCGGAAGCGAAGAAATCTCTGGTGAGACGGACGGATAGGGACGTGAAAAACGCGTCCTGCAAGTCCAGAGAGCAGAACCACACGCTGCGTTCAAGGATGGTATAATCTGAGCCAGAGTGACCATCCTGAAGGTTCGAGACCTTAGGAACTTGTTTAGTCGTGGTGGAGAATGGGGCGCCAGCCCCCCGTCCGTTTCCGAACCAGGAAGTACCTGGACACAAACCCTGGGTCTGAAGGAGGGTCCACCACCTCTCTTACCACCTCCTTCTGGAGGAGGAGAGTGATGTCGGCTCGACGAGCCGCCAGTGAGGCTGGGGATCCCGAAGCCCCCCGAGGGGCGACGGCTCTGAAGGGTGGTGCCTGCTCGAATTCCAGAGGCAGGCCTCTTCCCACCACCTCCAAGACCCACCTGTCCGTGGTAACAGCGGACCAAGCGAACAGAGTGCGGGACGTCCCCCCAGGGGGACCCAGGAGTCAGGTGAGCGGGATGAAGCGACACCCTCAGCCCCGTCACTGGGCAAGCTTTGGAGGAGGGACGGCCGAGGACCTCCTGGGCACCTTACTCCCTGCCTCCTGTTAGAGGAAGCGGCTTGGTTTGGGATATGAAGGCCGAGCCTGCTGGCCCTGGCGTTGCTGGGCGGTAGCGCGGGGCACAGAAGAGGCCGAAAGAGCTAGGCTGTGGTTTCGGCCTTTGTCCTTCTGGAGGAAGAAACCGAGTCAAGGTGGCATTGGACTTCTCGATCCTCTGCAGGTGACCTTCCACCCCAGGGCCGAAGGGTCAGTCCCAAAGGAACATCCGCCAACTTGTGCTGGGTATCCGAGTAAAGGTGGATATCCTCAGCCAAGCCCATGACGCATAGCCACTCGCGCCACCGATCTGGCACAGAGTCCCCTACATCCAAAGCAGTCTGGAGCTGCTGTTTGGCCACTGCCCTGCCCTGGTCCGCACCTGTAACCGTAGTCTGCAGATCGGGCGGGAAGATGAGATGACCTCATCCAGGGAGCCCAACAGGGCATGAGAAAAATGTGCCATGAGACGGCCAGACTGGCCTGGCGAGGCAGAGGGACATGGCGTGGACTTTGCAGCGACATGGTCCAATTTCTTGGACTCCTTGTCAGAAGGTTTGTCCACATCCCTGGCGTTGCCGTGGCAGCATATCGGTAACAACCCCTCAGCAGAGGGTGTTCCAGCTCGGACAAGGAACAGTAGGGACCGCATACTTCAGCCATCCTGGCCCGGCGCAGGGCAGGAAGCGGCGCTGCCAAAGTTCCAGTGCCGGACCCACTATGGCCTCGGCCACGGAAGCCTCCGTCGGAGAGTCCCTCGGTCCAGAATCTCCGTGAGGGGATACCTGGCCCGTTGGAAGCGGAGTTGGCTCCATCGGTGAACTCGAGATGAGCGAGCTAGTCCTAGGAAGACGGCGGGCTGTCGTCCATTGGCTGACCTCCTGAAGACTCCAAGTCCAGTCGCTTGGAGAAGAAGGAGGAATCGTCTTCGGACTGGAAGAGTCCTCAAAGAACTGCCTCTGGCCTGAGCCACCCTTCACCTGCCAGGTGGGTCGGGAGTGAGGGGTAACCGACAACCGATGGGGTAAACCTTAGCCGACCGAGAATCCTTGGTGAGCCCCAGTGGTGGCTGTGGGCGGAGGTTCCACGAATCGGTGGAGCAGCTGGTTTTGGCCGAACAACGGCCTGGGTGTAGCTCCTCGGACAGTCGGGGGTTGTGTCGGCCCGTTCGGTGACAGCCACTTAATGGCGGGGAAGGCGCGGGTCGGCTTATTCCCGGCCAGGAGGGCTGTTGCAGCATAAGATCCTCGTGCCGTCGGCGTAATTCTTGCCAAGCCTCCCTCATCCGAGGAGGAGGGGCGAGACAGCGGCAGCGCCCGCTTACAGCATGATGCGAGACCGAGACCGCCTATGGCGGTGGGAGCAGCTGGACCGCGAAGAGGTCCGAGACCGAGACCGAGAGTCCCGGAATTTCCGGGGTCGGTGCGGGGAGGTGTCGGCCGGAACCGGCACTCCCTTCGGCTCGGAAGGTCCATCCGAGGGCTCCGGAACCGGAGGCACAGGCGAGCCCACGGGATCCTCAACTCCTCCCGGGGAACGGGGAGAGGAATCTCGGCTGCTAAAGCGACAGCCCGTCCAATGGGTGAGAAAATCTCGACTTCATCAGTGGAGTCTCGGTCAACTGACCTGGCCGGGGACACCGTGAGGCCAGTGGCGAAGCGAGCGTCGACGACAGCCGGCGGTCGGCCGGGGAGAAGGACCTTCCCGCTCCCAAGGCGTCGGCGGAGGACTTACCCTTGTCCCTCTTTTGGACCGAGAAAAGGTCCAGCAGGCGCGAGGCCCTTCTCCTTTAGTGGAGAGGGACAGACAAACTCCTTAAAGGAAGCCGTGTAGGAAGAACCCAGAGAGGCGGGATAAATGCGCGGCCGAGGAAGATCTGACGCGCGCCTCCTCTTGAGGCGACCATCCGCTCGAGCTGATCCGCCCGAACCCGCCGCTGCGGACACGCCAACCGGGCCTCCTTGGACTTCACGGGAGAAGCGCTTCGGGGACAGCCCGGTGCAATCGGGCAACACGGTCTTCGAGGGGCGTGGCCAAGAAAGATGAGCACAGGTCGCCAAGCCACGGGTGCGTGCTCAAGGCCTAAGCAGTAGACACACGTGGAGTGTGGATCCGTCCGAGACATCTTCTGCCCGCATGGGCATCTCCAAACCGAGTCGATTTGTCCATCGCGGCCGAGGGATCGAAGACTGAAGTCTTTTGCAAATATTATTTTTAAATCCATAAGCGGAGAAGATAGGAACCAGTCGCCAGACGCGAAGCGTTAAGGAGGGAACCTGAGCTTCCAAGCGGTAAGGAAGATCTGGCGTCATGGGGCAGCCGAGAGTTATACCACCCGGGTGGGTGGGAGGAGCAAGCTTGAAGACCTTCCGGCAAGATTTAAAGCGGCAAGGATACTGCCAATGAGTGTGGATGAACAACATATCCATGTCCCTAGAATCACCGTTTGAGCATGAGCAAACTTCACCTGGCCCGCCAATCTGCTCCTGGCCCTCCCCCGTCTGCATCACTGTATCTGGTCTTGCCAACTGTGCTTGACCCCCTCCCCCAACTGTTCCTATCCACCCATCCTTGCAGAAGGTTTTGAGCACCATACCCACTTGGGAAGTCTTCCTCCTCACCACCTGCCCTGTCTGCATTCCTTCCACTGCACCCTGCCCGACACATGCTCCAGCCTCCTACTGCAGCTCCTTTCCTGCAGGATCCCTCACTTTCAGTCTCCCAGAGTTCAACCCCATCTCTTCTAGTGCTTCCTTCCTGTCCTTTTCTTATACCACAGTTGCCCTGGTGCCACCTTCTGGTGTGTCCCTAATGTGCCAGTCCCTCCTCCACCTTTCCCTGCATGGGATGTGCCCTCCTCCTGCCCCCCTTCCATTTCACCTGAGATCTTTCCCCTATGTCTCCAAGCCACCCAGCCCCCCTCCAGTGGCCCCTGACAGACCCCATCCAGCCCAATGTCCTCGACCAGAATACCTGAAGCTGCCGACGACTATTTTTTTACTTCTACCCACTGGCCCATTCTCTTCCTCCTGAGTTTTCCTTCTTTCTAGGCATCCTTCTGTCATTCCCTCCTCCTGATCCCTAGCTGACCTTTATTCTCTAGCTACAGGAGTAATTTTTGTGCCTCTGACCTTCCTGCTGTCTATTCCCACGGACCCCTGTCCTCCTGTCCCTGGCATCCTTGTCCCAACCCTGGACTTGCTTCTGTCCATGACCACCTCTGGTCTATCCTCTCTGGAACCTCCTCCATCCTCTCCCTCCCAAGCATTTGACTAAGCAGTATATCTGATTTTCCAGCGGATTGACTCAGTCCTTACCACTCCTTTGATTTATACTGTCCTTGTCTCTCTACTCCTGTTTCCCAGCTTCCTCCCATTTAGCCCCCACCGTCGCCGCGCCACTTTCTCCCTCAACTGCGTGAGCTGCTTACACATCATACATCCCCCCATCCTCCAAGCCCAATCATGAGTGCAGTCTGTTGAATTCAAGTCACATTTTGGTACAGTATTTGTAATACTTTACATGCTGATCCAGAAACAGCAACCTACCTTTTTTGAAGGACTCAAGTGTTTTCTCCAACTGTTTCTGTTTGCTCTTATCAGGAGCTGCAGCAATTACATTAGCTTCAAGCTCTTTAAGCTGAACTTTCAAGAGAACTTCTTGCTCTGACAAGCTCTATGGAAAGAGAAACGGGATCATTAGGGCTCTTAGTTCTCTATAGCACTTCAGCTGTTGGTTTTGCATTAAGTCTCCTAAACAAACCAGTGCAGAACTGCTGTGGTAGTTTCTGTCTAGCCAATGGTCAGGTTTATGTGTCATCATCAATAAAAAAAACCATGTAGATGCTGGGGAGGAGCCAAAGGTTAGCAGAGGCACAGAAAGAACATGATTGGCAGTGGAGAACATCAAGCAGTCTGCAGATAAGTGCAGTAGCACTTAAGCTCAATATGTCATTGGCTTGCAAATACGCACCAGGTTGGAGGTGCTAGAAAAAGTCCAGAGTGCAAACACTGGAATATCGGCTCTACTGGAGGAGGCTGAAGGTGACTGTACAGTCCTTTTCTTAAAGAACTTGCCGAAGGAGCAATCTCAAGGACAACTGGACCAGCTGCCAAGGAATAAAACCTACAGTAAGACCAAGAGGAAAAAACACCCTGCATGCTGCTAGCTGTTACCGACAATGCTGGAACTCCAGACAAGATTTTAAACCTGCCCAGACAAGAGCAGCTACAGGAGGGAGCTACAATTCTCCTGATTCCCAGATACAGGTTACGCGAACCATGAAATGAAAAAGAAGTCTGAGTTAGCAGCATGTTAAAAGACTTGGAAATAACACATAATGCTATTCCCAGCAAAACTAATAATTCACGACAGAAAAGACAGACAGGTTATTCACCTGTAACCGCTATCCTAGAAGTGGTATACAGTTCACATCACACACCAGCAGTTTCAATTGAACAGGTTTTCAGTCAGACAATCTTCTGAACATATGAAAAATGCCAGCAGATACAGGCCATAAGGTCTATCAGTGCACAGCTCATCAGTTATTACTCTGCAGCTGCCCGCTCAACCATGTCAACCCACTCTAAAACTGTCCACCGACTTTTAGGTAACCACCTCCTCTGGTAGGGTGTTGCACCCAGCCACTGTCTTTTTCATGACGTGTCTTCTCATTTCCCTCCTGAGCTTTCTACCCTCCAACTTCAGGCTGTGCCCCCTAGTTTCTCTCCCTTCTTTTAATCTAAAAATTCCCTATGTGCTACGCCTACTTGTGCTCTTTGTGGCAACCTAGCCACTGCCAATCATATCTGCAGACATGTTTTGTTATATTTTTGTGTAAGTGTAAATGCCACAAAAATGACAGTTAATGAAAGGGTCACAGAGAGAGAGAGAGAGAGAGAGACTGGATTTTTCAAATATTTGACCTTCCTCCATGACCTGAGGGTGAAGCTTGCTGGGCAGGAAGCCAAATTACTTCAAAGGTTGCTCAGCAAGGATGTGCCAGAAAACCATCGCCTGTCGTAAACCTTTGCACTTCAAAGACAGGATGCTAGGGAAACCAAGGTTTGGAAATAGCCCTTCTTGACAAACTGGTGTAAATTATCTTACCAGTAAGGCACTGGGACATCAAAAAGGCGGCCAGGAAATTGGACTGGAAATAGTACAATAATTCCCTCAAGTTTGGAAGAGCAAATGACATCTACTGCCCAAGGCCAACAGCTGACAAAGGGCAGTGTGACAGACGGGGGGGGGATGCCTATTTAGGGACGTCCAATCAGAAGCTCAGTGCATTCTGTCACAGCATTTTGGACACTCTTCAGACACACAAGAAGCAAGACTGCTACAGAAGGACTGAAACCTTTGAAAAACATTTACTTTACTGGACTTCAATTCACTACGAACTTAAAATAGAACTTTAGGTAACAGTTATAGGGTGTTTTTCAAGTATATTTTCCGCTTTAATTTGCATTTTTTCTGTGATCAAAATTTTCAACATCTTTCAGTTACAACTTATGATAATTATTTTAGTAAAAAATGAAAATACGCACCTATCGTTATTCTTTACCATTCATCACCGGTGGGTGACTGGCGTAGGCAAGCACCCGCGGGAGTTTCCCCTAGAAGGAGGGCTGGCGCTGCCATGGGCGATGTACTGCATAAGCTCATGGGTTAGCCAGTAACAGATGGCTGCTCTCCCACTTCAGTTCTGCATGCAGGAGAGACAAAGGAAAGACAGAATAGAGAAAAATGAGGGCGGGGGTGGGAACCAGAGGAACAGTAAAGGAAAAGGATATAAACTGCAAAAGGAATAGGCTGACCAGAGGAGTATCTAGGAGGGAAGGGGCTGAAAAAGCCCCAATCTTTGGATAGCCACTAAGGGCAGGAAAGGGAGGGAGGAGAGAGCATACTAGGAAAAGGGAAGGAGGAGGGACCAAGCGTCCACACAGAGCTTGCAATCAGTAGTGCCTCCAGGGAGGCAACAGCCCTACCACCTGGGCAGTTTCCGAGGCAGAACTCTGCTTTACTGAATCTTGTAGGAGATGGAATCCTCCATCCAGCCCCTATACCCTGAGGGTGAAACCACCAATCGGTGAGGATCCCCCTCCCCGTTACCGTTTTCCAGGAAGAACCCACAGGGTTCAGGGGGTGAAGGGATCCCACCCATTAGACAGGAAAAGGAGGGGAAATAATAATAATAGGAAGGAGCAGAGGGGAGTTCCCACAACCCCAGACCCCCTCCATCCCAGGGGACCCAGAGAGTCAGCACACCCTGAAGGGTGGGGGCCTGTTGCATAATAGGCCTGTACCCATTTATGGGGGGTTCATACTGTATACGCTATAATGTACTTTAGAATAAAGACATTGTCTCTTTAAAAGTTTTTTAGGACTGAAACTACAAAAATAGCCTTAATTGTTATAATGGCAAGGGTGGATGGTATGTCTCAAGATAAGGGAAACAGGTATATAGCCCAGGAAGGCATAAAATATCCCACTGTAGCTTTCCATTACAGAAAAAAGTAACATAATGACCTAGGGGTCAGGGGTCAAGCAAATGCATGGACCAGATGTGACTGGGGGTTGACATGGAACCTGTCGTGGAACCACAGTGACACCTACATGGAAAGGTACACTGTTGCACCCCATCACAGTGTGGGTGTGGCTTGAAGATGACAAGCTTGTATGTATAAGACACACATTTTGAACTCAGAGCAGTTGAGAAACAGTTTAGCTGCGGGTCAGGTAGACTGTCCAGCTGGCATATACTTGAAGATGGAAAAAAAATCTCTAAACCCAGACCTGAGTGTGTGGAAACTGTGACTTTTCACATACTGAACACAAAATTCTGATTTTAAGTCAGAAATTTGGAAACCAAAATTTTTTTTCACCAAGGAAGCATATGAAGACTTTTTAAAAGGACATGCAGAGGAACAAACTTGGGATCCAAAATTGCTACAAAATGTTGCTTCAGGATGTTGCTTCAATGTTGCAGTGTCAGTGGCTCAGTAGGTAGCACACTTGCCTCTCTGAGGGCCGGGAGATCAGAAGGCTGTGGGTTCAGTTCCCACATCTGGCATGGGTTAATATCCCAGTACTGACACTGTAATGCAGCATGAGAGGGATGCTGCATTTCTGAGGTGCCGTCTTTCGGATGAGACGTTAAACCGAGGTCCCATCTGCCTGGATTGGTGGTAGTTCAGGTGGATGTTAAAGATCCCATGGCACTTATCGAAAAGAGTAGGGGAATTTTTTTTTTTATTGAAATCAAAAGCATTTACACAGGTATTCATATAGACCAAAATAAAGAAAAATAAATTCAACTGTAATATGAAATAAACAGCTCCATTGGACACTTTAAGACATTTCAAACTCAACAGAAGGAGTGACACTTATGCTCTCCCAAAGTAACTAAATACTAAAACCTGATAATGTCAAGCAAAATGTAACAGTTCCTAATAAAAGGCTATCTAAGTATAGTAGAAATAACTCAAGTCAACAAGTACTGGACTGTGTAATAATGTATAGAGATAAAACAATCACCTCCTTTTTTTTTTTTTTTCAAAAAATCTGAAAGAAGACCATTGCTTAACCAATTCATTTGTAGTATCACAATGAAATCAGTAATCAACCACTTCTGAAATTCCTTTACAATAATAAAATACAGCTCCAAAGCGGGATATTCTGTTGTTGCAAAACTAAGCGACATCTACATATCCAGATCCAGTATACAAAAAAGCACATACAATCCTAAATATGCAAATGTGCTTCTGAGCAAAATAGGAATTAGAATGCCATAAAATAACAGAGATGGGCGGAGGTATAGGTATCCCAATTTTCCATCTGTTTTTGACAACATCCCAGAATTGGATGATAAACGGACAGGAAAAATATAAATGATCCATTGTTTCTATAACATTAGGACAACTTTCCTAGGACAATATCTCTCTTGAAGTGATTTATGTTTCTGATTCCCTTTAATATTGATTTTCTAGTGTACACCTAACCAAATTGTATCCCACATAGATTCCAGGGATATGGGTCAGTAATATCTTATGAATATAAACTTTTGTTGGGCGCTAGTAAAATGGGAAAAAGGTTAGACCTGAAACTGTGTTATCAATAATTCATCATATAAATGCCGTCTAGAAAAGGTCTGGGCCACTGAATAGCCAATATCCCATTTAATTACCGTATCAAAAACCTCCTCCCACCTCTTCACAAGCCTAGGACGCCTTTTATTCTTGTGAAAAAATAATCCCTTATCCCATTCTGACAAAATTCCTTTGAGTATCGGGAGAACCCATTTAATCCATTGTTTAGTAGAATTTTTTATTATCGGGACTAAATTCATGTAAAAAAAGATCGTGAAGTAAAATAATATAGGGTTCAGCATATTTACACCGCCATCTTTGACTCGTTTGTAGAGTACCGACCTTTTGATTGGATTCAATCTGCTCCCCCAGAAACAAGTGAAAAACAGTCTGGATAAAGGCGCTGAATTTCTTGGTACCAGAAAAACAGCACTAAGATATATAAATATCGGGCCAGAAAGGACTTAATCAAGTAAACCCTTTTTTCCCCACTTTCCATTTATTCCATCTACTAACCATGTCATTCCCTACTGATAACAGTCTAGACCAATTGTATTCAGCCATTGCTTTCCGCCATAAAATAACATGCAAAATTTTGCAAGGGTCTACAGCCACCTCACAACCACCAACCATCCTAGAATCCTCTGGAAAACCTGCTAAGGCCAGACATTTAGTTTTCCCAATATTTAAGGTGGCTCCTGAAATTTCCCCACTACTTGAATTAAGCGGAGAGCAGTGAGCAGAGACTGTGGATCCTGAATAATCAAACACATATCATCAGCATATGCAAGTACTTTGTCCTTGATGAAAAGCCTCCGATATGCCCAAATATTCGGGACCTTTTAATAATCTCATGACAGGGTCAATAAAAAAAACATAAAGGAGTGGGCTCAAAGGACACCCTTGACGCACCCCCCTAAGTACTGGAATTTTCGGACCCATCCAGCCATTCTCATAGGGGATTACATACGCTAGGCCGTAGCAAATTTTCAGCCAGTCCACAAAATCTTGTGGGATCCCATAAGCCAATAGGCAATCCCATAAATAGGAGTGGGACACCCTATCAAACGCTTTAGCCTGGTCTAGGCTGACAAGAAAACCTAGATCGCTCCCATCCTGATGTCTACCATCACCCTCCACTATTTCCCTAAGCAGTAATAAAGCATCCGTGATACTCACGTCCTGAACGGAACAAAATTGAGATGGGTTAATCAGTACATCCATAACTGACCCAGTCTATTCCCCAACAGTTTAGCAAATACTTTAAAATCAGTATTCAGCAAAGTGAGGGCCTCCAATTAGTCAAATTAGTAGAATCACCTGATTTAAACAGAAAAACAACAAACCCTCATACATTTGATTTGGTAAACAACATTCCTTCTGAAAAAATCTAAAGACTTCTAATATTTCTAGTGGAATTATCTCCATAAGAAATGATACAATTCAGCAGGTAACCCATCTGAACCAGGTGAAATCCCGTTCGAAGATTTTAAACACCCTATCAATTCTGACTTAGAAAAGGGGCAGTCAAAGCATGCATAAATCTGGTGAAAGTTGAGGTAGAGCTGCTGCATGAAGTAATGCGTAGTATATGGTGAGTGTACCACTGGAGAACCAAACATATCTATTACGTGCTGTACAATAATATTCATAATGGAAACATTATCGGTAGCTCAAAGTACCCTGGGAGTCATTAGCCTGATATCAATTTTCTCTCCCGTCTATTTTGGCAACTAACATATGGATTAATACTTTCTGCCTTCCCATGAGTACCAAAGGATTGTTCCAGTTGAAGAGAACATAGCCTGTCATATTGGAAAGATTTCATTTTCTGTTTTATAAAACTAATTTCTCCACTAAGGTCCAACCCTCCCATACTCTGACTCGACAGCAATTCTCCCAGTTTATTTCTAAAAGCTAGATAATCCCTATATTTCGTTCTGGCCTGAACCCTCCCCTGCAACTGAAGGAATTGGATAACAATATTTTTTAAATCTCCCCACCATGCTCCCATATCCTCATAAAGAAAAATTGTCGAGGCCTTATCTTCCACCAGAGACTTGAGGCCTGACAAAATAATCGGATCTGCTAATAATGAGACATTTAATCTCCAAAACCCCAATCCTGGTCCCCTAACAGGGGGTAATGCAATACTAATCCCAATCAACATGTGATCGGAAGTTTCTATGGGAATAATAAATCGTTTTGAAATATCTAAATTATGCTTCAAAAATAAAAAATCTATCCTAGAAAAAAGCTTTCCTTTATAAAAGGTTGCTTTCACCTCTTTCGACATATCGGTTTGAAAGTCTTTCAGACCAGCTTGCAAAACTAAAGATTTCAAAAATTTTTTATCACAATATTGTTTTCCCTTTTCCCCCTGGATTTGGAAGTTTATATTAAAGTCACCCCCCCAAAAAATCTGTCTACTGGTAAATAAGTACGGTTGGATTTTAGTTAAGAGATCAATCCTTGAAGCTTTGGATTGTGGGCCATAAATGGTAATCAATCTACAAGACAATGTATTGATAACCACATCCAACAGTAAGGCCCTACCAGGTTCAATGTCCACTAGACGTAAAACCTGTACATCGGTAGAACGAAAACAAAAACCTACCCACAACAGGCTTCCGAGCCTATCGACCACACAAGTACCCCACCACCAATCCTTGGAAGCTTGAGATGTTTCCGCTAAAGTATGAAATCTAGTGTCCTGTAGCATAAAACATCAAACTCAAATCACTTAATATACCGAAAGTTGTTCTCGTTTATAGAGCGATTTAATGCTGTTAACATTTAAACACGCCACCCTCAGGTTCATGAAATCAAGGAGGTTTGTTTAAATGTTTCCTAGTAGACCTGGTTACACGCTTCTGTACTGACTGATCTAACGGGGGTTGCAATATCGATTCAGATAGGCCCTGACTAGAAACCTGGGAAATTCCCTCTATGGGATTCTCCTTATCTAGCAGCTCTCCCCATGAGGAAAAGGCTGAAAATCTGTTAGTAAGGGGTGGTGGAGAAAGAGTTAGCTGTGATTGCCTTTGATCTGAGCCAGCCTCTTTAGAAGAGGTGGGATTAGCAGCCTGAGAACCTTCTACAGTAAGAAAACCTGTCTCTCCAGCCTCATCAAGAGGTAAGGACAAATGGACCGGATCTTGTGCAGGTGAAACCTGCGGATTATAAAAGAAGCGCCAACTACCTCAGTAGCAGCTAGTGTAGGATTCTCAATAGTGTGAGAAGGTAAAGGTGGAACCACAGTGGGCACCCTCTTGACTAAACTCACGTCATACCTCCCAGAAACCAAATCACTACTACCTCCGCGTCCCCTAAGCGAACGGAGGAAGGAAGACATGCCTACCTCATGCCCCTGGGGTTTTTGCTTGTGACAAAAGTGTGTCATGTTCAGAGACAGATTCAATTATGGGCAGCCCATGGACATCCCTGGAAGCTATGAGCAGTATCCCACATAAGTTACAGATAGGGGTGCAGTGCACTGGTCTGCAGAGTGCCCCAATAAGCCACAAAGAAAACATTTGATAGCTGTACAATCGTTATTCAAATCGATAAATAACATTTATAACAGCTTTTAGGTTGACCAGCATAAAATAATATCCTCTATCCTACCCAAAAAAGGAGCTGGGTAAATGTTGAATGCCGTTATCCGTGTGTTTTAATTGGACCCTAAAGTCCACCCCATTCCAGAAGCCATTTAGTCAATTATTGGTTTGGGATGCTCCACAGTAGAACATTGCTTTTCTAACCAGAATTTAATATTTGAAACATCAACACCCTCATTCCTAAATAAAATTGTAACAGTTTTAACAGTAGGTTTAGTCACAGGAATTGCCAAAAATTGACCAATCAACCAGATGCTTGCGCTCATAATACAGCTTCCAAAATTTGTCCAGTAATGCCATCGAGCAAAAGCTAATGTTATAGTTCCTATCACCTGGAGGCGTGGATAAAGGCATATACATCTACAGGAGTAAACCCCATGCTGTCTTTAATTAGGGTTTTCCCCACCCATACTCTATCCGGAACTATAGGTGCATCTCCAACATAGCGGAGGCAGAACTAGGAACCTTCGTTTTGCTGCGTCACAGGTTTATGAAAAAGACCAGCAAGCGATTTTGAAAACCCTGGTTTTGTACAGGGGCAGCTCTTTCACTGCAGCGACAGACACGAGTTCATATCAGAAACTCAGGCGAAACTTGACCCTCACTCCTCGTCATTGCAGTACCTAAGTTAGAGAAAGTACCTGAAAGTCCTGAGGTAGGGAGATGCTGTCGGAAGGGTCAGAGACATGAATATTCGCAAAGCTGTAAGTCGCGTCTAACGCATCACCAGAAATCCCGCCTCTGTCTCAATCTGCATGTCAGTAGTGAAGCTTCGGTGAATGCAGCGGCAAATCAGTGCGACCAGTCGCATCCCCAGAACAAATCGGAGAACCCGGCAGCGTACCCACGGATCAGGAGTCCAACGGTTTCCGAATAGATCCATCCTGCTCTGAGTAGAGCATCCTCCGGTGACCACTCCGCCATCATCGCAGCCTGCACAGAGTCTTTGGGCAACAATAACGACTTGTTCCCAGCACAGCTGGAGTCCATCAGGTAGATATCGTTTGCTAGTATTAAGTGAAGGACTGGCGAGCGACCTTTTCCTTTTCCGTTCCTCTTCAAGTCTGGACTTGCTCTGAATATATTCTTGTTCAGCATTAGAAATAAGAGCAAGTAATTGGGATTTTGGCGTCTAGTTCTTCTTGTAATCTAAGTTCCTCAGGATGCAAATCCCCATCAGCCTCCATCAAGCCAATTGATCCAAACAGGTCTCTGGTATTACCTCAGAAACCAAACTCTGTGCCAAAGGAAAGTTATCATCTCGTAGCTCTTAGAAGCCTCTGTAAGTCCACAAACGACCGTCCTCTTCCATGGTCTGGGACAGACTGTGCTTGTCCACAGTCTTCCACAGCGCAACAGAGCCCTCTGCCTCCGCAGAGTAGGGGAATTTCCCTGGTGTCCTGGCCAAATTTCCCTCATTCACTAAAAATACCACCAACAGCTTAATCTGGTTCAAGGTCAGTTGGCATTCATCTGTTTCCCCTCCTCCCGGTCGTGCCTGAAAATAGGCAGGATTTGTCTAGTGCACTTACCCGGTCAACAAAAGCTAAATAAATAAAATAAAGGACTCATCTCTAAAAGGACATTTAAAATCTTGGTTAGATTCCAACGTCAAAAAAGGTCTAGTTTAGAATAACAGTATCTAATGTTTTCTGCAAACCATCCAGTTTTACTTTTGATACTGTCTGCAATTCAAAGTTCTTCCAAACTGTAGAATTTTCAGCACTGGTTTTATTTTAAGTAAATCTTTATGATTTTATCAACTCTGCCCAGGGTCAGATTTGTGTGAGCTAACAGTTTTAACAGAATGGTTTTGAAAGACTGTGTGCATTGAAAGATAGAACCACTCAGCTATCGTACCAAACTACTTAGGCAAGGCGTAGCCAGTGGCCATGTTGGCTTCAAATACTGAGCATTAGTGCAGAGTCAAGGAACTGGAGAGTACAGTTACGTGAGAACATACCATAACAGATCTTGAGGAGGCTCTAGCAGTGAGGTACTCACATACAGGACTAAGCCACCAGGTGCTAGGACCACCACGGAAAACTTTAGCAAGCACAGTCTGGTGGGGGACCCCCAAAAGGTCACTGACCAATGTCAGCATGGTGCCATAAAGGGAGGCGGTCCCCACAACGCCCTCAGTTCTCCCGGCGGAGACCTACAAGGTGCGACAGAGTAGGGTGGGCTCCTGGAGCTAAAAGCTAATACAGGAGAAAGAAGAAGAAACCCAGGGGTAGGAAAGCCAGTACCTACTGCAAGAGCCTCTCTCGAAGATCTACTGTTACGGTAGATTTCTTACGTAACTGTACTATCCTCAGAGGGCTCTTGTAGTAAATACTACTTATCAAGACTGGTTCAAGTAGCAACACGAGACAAGTCAGACATGGGAGGTATGATCGGGTTTGCAGAAAAATAAGGTTACTCATGATAACAGTCCCTGCAGAACAGCAAGGCAAAAGACCGCTTCTGCGCCTTGAAGCGATGTCAAACTGTACTGTTAAGTAAAAGTATGGACAGAACTCCAAGTTGCAGCTGCAAAAATGTCGGTGACAAACTTTCCTGAAACAAGCGGCAGAAGCAGCCATCCCTCTGGCTGAATGTTCGTGGACCTCCCCTGGAAGGGGTTTGTTGCACTTCTTGTAACAGAAGGTAATGCAGTATTGCCAACCATTTGGACAAACCTGATTTTGAAACAGCAGCGCCCTCTCTTTTAGGCACAAAGGAAAACAATTTGTAAGTTTTACGGACAGACTTTGTCCCGTTTATGTAGTACTGAAGAATTCTGTGTACATCTAGAGTGTACAAAAATGCTTCACCCCAGTTGGAGTCCTGGTGTAGTACAGAGCAAGTTAAGTGACTGGTTCAATGTGGATTCTGATACCATGTTAGGCAAGAACTTGGATTGGTTCATAGAAGCCACCCGGTCTCCATGAAAAATCAAGTAAGGTATCTTACACATTAGGGTTTGAAGCTCAGAAATCCTTTGAGCTGAAGTGATGGCCACAAGGAAGAGGCTTTCCAGGAAAGGTAGTGCATGTCAGAACTCGCTGCCGCCTTGAAAGGACGCAGTGTGAGTTTCTCTAGGATTAAATTAAGTCCCAGAGAGCAGGGCTTAGTACAGGTGGTTTTAAATGGAGGTTCCCCTTTAAAGTTTTGGATACCTCCAGCTGAGCCAGAGCCTTACTTCCCACAAGGATGTGGTACAGGAAATGGCAGATAAATGGACTTTCAAAGTTGAGTAACTAAGACCCAGATCGTAGAGATGCAGCATGTAATCCAAGACCTGTGCGACTGAACAAGGAAAAAGGTTCTAGCCCCTGACATAAGTGGCTCTAGTGGAAGGCTTTCTGGCCTCCACCAGAATTTGTGCTACCTTCGAGGAGACCCTGAAATGTGCAGCAGCTTTGTCAGTAGGTGCCATGCATGCAGATGAAAGAACCAGAGACCTGGATGTACCAGGGTCCCCTGTTCCTGAGTCAAGAGATCCTGAGAGACTGGCAGCAGAAATGGAGGTTCCACTGATAGTTGTTGCAGGAGAGAGAACCATATTTGTCTCGGCCAGAAGGGAGCAATGAGAATCAGTCATGCTCCTTCTGTCTGGAGTTTCATTCGTACTCTCTGAATCAATGAAAGTAGAGAGAAGGCATACACGAACCTCCTCTTCTAACATAGAGACAGCACGTCTCACCAGAAAACATCACGCTCTGAAACGAGTGAGCAGAAGGTTGGTAGTTTTGCACTGAGTGCTGAGGTGAACAGGTCTATCTGTGGCCTACCCCTTCCGAAGATGTCTTCTACCACAGACTGTCTGAGCTCAGACTCGAGTGCACTGGCTTGTATGCGGCTCAGTGTATCTGCCAGGATGTTTTGATTGCCTGGCACATGGACTGCTGTCAAATGAAGGTTCTGGTTGGCAGCCCAGTACCACACACTCATCGCTTCCTGACAAGAGGGGATAAGAGCGAGTTCTGCCCTGTTTATTTGCGTACCAGACTATGCACATGTCTGTCTGAATCATGAGTTGACCGGGCTGGATGAGATGTTGGAAAGCCTTTAGGGCATTCAACACTGCCCTCATCTTGAGCACACTGATATGAAGGGACAGTCTGTTATGGGACCAAGGACCCTGTGTCCTGTAGTTTCCCCAAGTGTACTCCCCATCCCAGGCCTAAGGCATCAGTCATCACAGTTTGGGAGGAATGGCTAAGCGGAATGGGACACCCTTGGAGAGGTTATCCAGGTTTTGCCACCACGAGAGGTCCCAAGCCACTGGGTCTGAAACCAGGATCTCGAGGTTTAGATCGTCTGATCTCTGGTCCCACTACACTCAGACTGTCCATTGAGAGACTCATGTGTAGTCTGGTTAAGGGGCGGAAGGGATGACCGCAGCCATGAGCCCGAGCAGTCAAAGGATTGACCTGGCTGGTATCCTACTTTGCGATGCTACCAGGCGTGCCTATTGTATGTTGACATCCTGTCCTGTGGCAGGAAGGCCTTGCCCTGGAAGAAAAAAATTACTCACCTTAGTAATTGTGTTTCTTCTAATGGAGTCTTGCTGTATTCTGACATATTGCAGTTAGTCCCAGCAATTGAACTGCTCCGGAGAGGAGAGTTAACTCAATGCCGGAAGCATAGAACGTTGAGCTAGAGCTCAGTTAAAACCACTGTCTGCTGCACTTGAAGTGTAACCGCCAGATTCTTATGGGCTACTACTACCTAGCTACACTCTAAAAGAGGAAATTGTAAAAACCATTAGCCAAAAGGCAACTAAGTTTTTTGGATCCCATAAGACTCAAGTCGAGAAACCCAAACACAAAAAACAGATAGTGAACATAAATAAATAGAAGTTAAGCCTATACAGCAGAAACTAGTGCACCTCTGGGGTGCAGCACTGAATCTGCAACACACTTCCCCAAAAACCCGGTTCTGAGAGGGAGAGAGGTCAGAATACAGCAAGACTCTGTTAGAAGAAACAATTACTAAGGTGAGTAATTTTTCTTCTAACATGAAGTCTTGCTGTATTCTGACATACTGCAGACTACCAAGCAGTACCTCCATGGAGGAGGGAATAGAACATATTTTGGGAATAGGCTCTGTAGCACTGCTGTACTAAACCTAGCATCACTCCTAGCCTGGATATCCAGAGAGTAGTGCTTGGTGAATGTATGGACTGCTTTCCAGGTGGCTGCCTTGCAAATCTCTAACAAAGGAATATCCCTGGCAGCAGCTGTACCTCTAGTCGAATGAGCCCTCAGGCCTGATGATGGCATTTTCCCTAGCTTTTCATAGCAAAATTGTATACAGGAGACAAACCACCTGGCAACAGTTCTCTTAGTGGCAGGTTTGCACTTACATCATCGTAAGTGAACAACAACTGAAGGGAGTTAAACCTGTGGGTCTTAGTACGCTCAATGTAGTAGCTAAGGGCCCTCTTAACATCTAAAATGTGAAGTCTTCTTTCTCCTGAAGAAGAGTGATTAGTGACGAATACAGGGAGAAACACAGACTGGTTCAAATGAAAATCCAAAACCACCTTGGGCAAGAATCTTCAATTGGTTTTAAGGACCACCATATCTCTATGAAATAAGATAAAATCAGGCTCCACTGACAGAGTTTGCAACTCACTGATACGTCTGGCAGACGTAATAGCTACCAGAAACAGTCTCCAAGTCAAGTGCTTAAGTTCTGCTGAAGATAAAGGTTCAAAAGTGTGTGGAATAAGCTGTGCAATGCAAACATTAAGATTCCAAGCAAGGGAAGGGTCCCTAAAGGGGATTGGTATGAAGCAATCCCTTGAAAAATTTACAGAACACAGGATGAGAAGCCAGTGAAGGTGGTTTTCCAAATGACAAAAAGCAGAAACAGCCGACAAATGTACTTTGAGGGTAGCTGGCCTGAGGACTAGGACATTGAGGTGAATCATATGGTCCAGAACTGTAAATAATCCAGCAGTGTCTGGAGATATGTGCTTCTTGGAACACAAATACTGAACCTCTTCTACTTGGATCATAAGTTTTCCTCATGGTAAGTTTCGAGAGGCTTTGAGAATATCTAGAAACCATTGAGACAGGTGTAAATCTGCATACTCCAACTCTTCAAGAGCCATGCCTTGAGATTGAGACACAGAAGGTTGGGATACAAAACCCTCCCCTGACAGAAGGTTAACAGATTATGATTCCTGGGAACAGACAGGGGAAGATGGACTGCTAGGGACAGCAAGAGAAGATACCAAGGCTGCCTGGCCCAATCTGGAGCAATCAGGATCACTTTGCAAGACTGTGACCTTATCTTGACCATAATCTTGAACATCAGAGGGAACGGAGGGAAAGCATACAGAAATTTCCCTTCCCAATCCAGAACCAGAGCATCCAGAGGGACTGAGCCCAAGACCGGGTGTCTGCAACAAAAGAGGAAGTTGGTGATTGTCTGGGGCTGCAAAGAAATCTATCTCTGGAGTGCCCAATCTTGAAAAAAAAATCACTTTTAACAGTAGGGGATCCAGGGACCATTCGTGATGGCCCTGGGAAATTCTGCTCAATGCATCTGCTAGCACATTGTCCTTTCCTGGGAGGTGAACTACCAGAGAGGCCTGAAGGAATAAGCCAGCGACCGTTTTTCATAGCTTTGTGCATTAGGCCGTAGACAGAGTGCCTCCCTGCTTGTTGATGTACCACATGGTGGTGGTGTCTGTCCTGACTTGAACCACCTTGTTCCTCACTGATTGAGAGAAAGCCTGTAGAGCCAGGTACACTGCCCTAAGTTCCACGAGACTGATGTGGAGAAGAGACCCCTGAGGGGACCACACTCCCTGAGCTGCGAGAGCCTCCAAGTGAGCCCCTCAACCCGGGAAACAGGCGTCTGCGGACAGGACCACAGAATGAGACCGTGAAAAGAATGGGACCCCTTGCCTGAGACTGTCCTGATCCTGCCACCATTGAAGAGCCTGGAACAGAGTGTGAGTCACTGGAAACAACTTGGTCAGAGGATCTTTTCTCTGAGACCAAAAGGCCTTCAGATGAAACTGAATGCCTCATCTGGAATCTAGAATCTGGCCTCTTGGACCACTGTAGTGGAAGCTGCCATATGGCCCAGTAACTAAAAAAAGTGTCTTGCTGGACAAGAGGTCGGAAAGAGGAGGCCAGCTCCACAATGGACTTCACCCTTACCAAAGGAAGAAATGCCTTTGTTTTGACTGTGTCTAGTTCCACCCCTATGAAAGTCAATAGTTGTAATGGCTCGAGCACTGACTTGGTAAGATTGAGAAGTAAACCTAGAGAAGGGAGCACTTGCTGGGTCACTTTAAGATCTGACTTGACGTGGTCTGGAGACTGATCTACTATGAGCCAGTCGTCCAGGTAAGGGACTTACTTTGGCTTAAGCACTCCTATAGGTGGTCCTGTGTTCGTCCATCTTTTACATGCAATTCTCTATCTGCTCCCCAAACAGAGAATTACCTACAATAGGGAAATCCATGGCCTTATCCTGGGTATCCAGTGATAGGCTAGTACATCTGAGACAAGCCATTCTCTGCAGAGCAACAGATGTAGCCATGACTCTAGATGACACATCATTGGTGTCAATAGCAGCATAAAAATACAGGTTGCTCACCTGTAACAGGAGTTCTAGGAGTGGTATATGTTGTTTATCCACACTGTCTGGCAGGTTCCTTGCCGCTTTAATTCTTGCCGGAAGGTCTTCAAGCTGGCTCCTCCCACCCAGCCGGGTGGTAAACCCTCAGCTCTGCCCCATGACCCCAGATCTAGCCCGCTGAAAGCCAGGTTGTGCGAAGCCGGGGAGGTCAGGTGGGTCGTGTGGAAGAACAACATATACCACTCTTAGAAAGTACAGTTACGTAAGAACTTACCATAACAGTAGATCTTCGAGAGAGGCTCTTGCAGTAGGTAATACATATAGGACTGACGCAGGCCGGCAGCAGGACCCCACGGAAAAATTTCTAGCTAGCAGTCCCTAACGAGGGACCGCCCCCACGTCAGGTGACCGGCGTCATACGACATAGGTATAAATCGGTCCTGGACGCCCGCCTTCCAGTTCTTTCCCGACACAGGCCAGGAAGGCCCAGACAAGAGAGAAGCGGATGATTCCATTCTGGAAAAGGAGCTGAAAAGCCTAGGGGATGGAGAAGGATATATTTATTGCAAGAGCTCTTCAAGATCTACTGTTACGTGTAAGTTTTACGTAACTGTACTATCTTACTTCGAGAGGGCTCTTGCAGTAGGTAATTACATATAGGACTGAATCCTAAGCAGTCTGGAACAAAGAAAAGGCACCAGGAGGAGGAAACTACTCCAAGAAGTAGCTCTAGCCGTGCAAGCCTCAAGACAGGAGGGCCTTGCAAAACAGCCAGCCTGAAGACTGCTCTACGGCGAGAGGCAATGTCCAAACTGAAGTGTTTCGTAAAAGTATGGACGGAAGTCCAGGTAGCAGCAGCGCATATGTCTGCTGCAGAAACATTCTTGAAACAAGCCGCAGAGGCAGCTACTCCTCTCGTGGAGTGGCCTCTGACTTGACCCGGGAGGGTCTAGTTGTACTTGTCATAACAGAAAGTGATGCAATGAGCCAACCACTTAGGCAATGCTTGGAAACAGCATTACCTTCCCTTTTGGGAGCAAAAGAGACGAACAACCGATCAGTCTTTCTGAGATCCTTCGTCCTGTTGGTATAGTATCTCAGAATCCGGTGAACATCCATAGTATGGAGTAAATAGTCCCCCTGGTTAGAGTACTGCGTAAAAAAGGCAGGTAGCTCTATGGACTGATTTAAGGTAGACTCTGCTATTACTTTAGGTAGAAGCTTAGGATTCGTGCGAAGAGCAACTAGTTCTTTGTGAAAAACAAGAAAGGGATTTTGGTATCAGGGCCTGAAGCTCTCACATTCTTCAAGTCAAGTAATGGCCACCAAGAAGAGCATCTTCCATGAAAGAAATTTCAAATCTGCAGAAGCTGCAGGTTCCAAAAGAGGAAGAGTAAATTTCTGAGGACAAAATTCAAGTCCCAAGGTGGGGGGGAGACAGGAGTACGGATGGGGGACCTCAGATGGAGGACCCCTCTGTGAAAGGTCTTGAGACCTTCAGTTGAGCAAAAGCTTTATCTGTGAAGGAACATGGTAGGCTGAGATAGCCGCCATGTGAACCTTCGAGGAGGAATGGCTGAGACCCAGATCGGACCAGATGGACACAAGTACTCCAGCAGAAAACCCACTGAACAGGAGAAAGGCTCCACATTCTTGGAGGCTGCCCAAATAGAGAATCTCTTCCATTTCATAGCATAAGTGGACCTGGTGGATGGCTTTCTAACCTCCACGAAAATTTCCGCCACTTTTGAGGAAACTCCAAAACGGGATTGGGCTAGGTCTGCAGGAGTCATGGATGGAGTTGAAGAGATTTGAGCCCTGGATGCACCAGGGTCAGCAAACCTCGAGATAGAGGAAGAGGAGGATCCTCTGAATAGTGCTGTAGAAGAGAGAACCAGATTTGCCAGGGCCAGAAAGGAGTGATCAGAATCATTCGCGCTCCTTCTGTGGCTAGTTTCTGTAATACTCGTGGGATCAGAGGAATTGGGGGGAAAGCACAGACAAATCTGTCCTTCCAGCCTAGAGAAGGAGCGTCACTCCAGAAAGCGCCTCGCTCTGGAATGAGCAAGCAAAAGATGGGAAGTTTTGCGTTTTGGGGGGAGGCGAACAGGTCCACCTGCGGAGTCCCCCAAAGCTGAAAGATGTCATCTAGTACCCCTTGATCCAGTTCCCACTCGTGAGCCAGGGCAGAGGAGTGGCTTAGCTTGTCTGCCACAGTGTTGTCGACTCCTGGAACGTGAATCGCCGATAGGTGAAGGTTGTGTTGAGTTGCCCATTACCAAACCCCTATTGCCTCCATGCATAGAGGGTAGGACAGAGTTCCTCCCTGTTTGTTGATGTACCACACTACGCACATGTTGTCTGCCTGAACGGCTAGGTGGCCGGGGAGAATGTATTGGTGAAAGGCTTGGAGAGCATACAACACAGCCCGAAGCTCTAGCACATTGATGTGGAGAGCTTGTTCCAGCTTGGACCAGGAGTCCTGGGTCTGATGAGGTCCTAGATGGGCTACTCAACCTTCGCCTGACGCGTCTGTAGTCAGAGTCTGGGAGGGGGAAGGATGAAAGAAGGGGACCCCCTGAAACAGGTTCTCTCGAACCATCCACCATTGCAAGTCTTGCACCATCGGCGATGAGATCAGAACTAATTGATCTAGGTCGTCCACAAGTTGATCCCATTGAGAGCGAAGAGTCCACTGAGAGATCTTCATGTGGAGTCGAGCTCAGGGGATCGTTGGAACGGCCGCCGCCATGAGTCCCAGAAGACAGAGGACCGATCTCGCCAAAACCCTCCTGCGTTCTCACAACAGGGAAACCTGGGATTAAAGAGAGGCCGCCCTGTCCGGAGGCAGGAAGGCCTTGCAGACAATCGCATCGAGGATGGCCCCAATGAACTGTAGTCTCTGGGAAGGATCCAGATGAGACTTGGAATGGTTGATGGTAATACCCAGGCAGGTGAAAACCTACTGGGGGAGGGAGAGAAAACGCAGGAGTTCCTCCCTGGACGAGTCTGCCAGGAGCTAGTCGTCCAGGTAAGGGAACACCTGAACTCCCATTGTGCGACGAGGTGGGCCGCTACCACAGCCAGGCATTTGGTAAATACTGGGGCAAGGATAGACCAAAGGGGAGCGCCTTGAATTGCTAGTGGTCCCCCTGAAATGCAAAACGAAGATACTTGCGGTGAGAAAGGTGAATGGGAATGTGCAGATAGGCATCCTGCATATCCAGTGCACAAAGCCATTGACCCGGCCGAAGGAGGGGCAGAAGGCTCTGCAGAGAGAGCATCCTGAACCTTTTGTATTCTACATAAAGATTCAGGGAACTGAGATCTAGAATTGGTCTGAGATCTCCCGTCTTCTTTGGGACCAGGAAGAAATGGGAATAGTAACACGTTCCCTGAAGATGCAGGGGGACGGGCTCTATCACTTGCTTCAAGAGAAGAGCCGAAATTTCTTCCCGGACCAAAGGAAGATGTTCCCTTGAATAGGCAGACTTCAGAGGTGGGTGGTGGGGTGGTTTCTGAAGAAACTCTATGGAGTGCCCTTCCGCTATAAGCTGGAGCACCCAAGAATCCGTGGTTATCCTCTCCCATCCCGGAAGGTGGAGGGAAAACCTCCCTCCTACCGGTTCCTCTGGAAAGTCCAGAGGCGGTGGGAGAGGAAAGGAGTCAGGTGGTGTGGGGCAGCGCCACAGCTGAAGCACCCGCTGCTTTTTTGGGTGGGGTGGGGCTTAGCAGCTGCGGGAGCCCGGGGTTTGGTGGCCCGCCTTCCCTGTGGTTTCGCCTTTGGTCGAATCCGTCTGCGAAAGGGACTGCGCTGCTGTTGTTGGGGATGGTACATGGAATCCACGGATTTCAGAGCCGTCCCCTTCTCTTGCAAATTGGTGATGTCCTTGATATCACCCCCGAAAAGGTTCTTCCTGAATAGCGGATTGCACCTCCAGGACCAAACCTGACAAGTGGAGCCAGGCATGACGCCGTAGACCCACGGCGAAAGCGGAGCTCCGCCCGGCAGTGTCCACGGCATCATATGTCGCCCGCAAAATGTGGTGACTGGCCGAGTGAGCAGAACGAACGAGGTCGGCTAACTCCTGTTTGACCTGGGAGTCAGGCAAGGAGTCCAGCTTGGATTCCACCTGGGTAAGGACAGCCTTCTGGTGATCCCCCATGTGGGCAGCGTAATTCAGGGCCCGTATTCTCAGTGTGGAAGAAGCATAAATCTTTCTTCCATACTGGTCCAGAAGGCGAGATTCCTTATCCGGAGGAGACAAGCTCAGATGTTTTGGATGTGCCGACCGGCCGTGAGCGGCTCTAATCACGACCAAGTCGGCCCGAGGGTGAAAGTCTAGGTAGTCCACCCCCTCAGGAGTCTGGTACAGCCTGTTTGACTTCCTGTGAAGTGGGGCTAACGCCGACGGTTGTTTCCAAATCGTGGTAACAAGGTTGGCATGAGGATCAATCCAGGGTGGCACTAATGTTGGAGCTGTCACGGGCAGATCCAGATGTTTGGAGAGTTTAAGTCGCTGAGGATCTGGTTCCAAACAGTGTCACTGGTGTACCTCCTGGATTTTTCTAAGCAACTCCGTGAAAGATGGATCCTCCGGAGGAGACTTCGGAGCGCTCCTCGGCCGGGGCTCAGATGGAGAGCGGGGCTGTCGTCCTCTCGAGCATCCCTCAGAGGAGTCCAAGGAACTGAGAGGGAAGAAGAAGACTAAGACTCCCTTACCCGACTTGTGGGAGGAACGGTCCCTGGTGGTACCTGAAACGTGTGTCCTGCCCCTCTCTGGACCCAGAGGGAAGAGCTCTGGAATCCGGAGGTGGTGAAGGAGTGTGCCGTCTCAGATGTACGGGAGCCGGTGGCGGCACCTTCGTCAAAAGGCGTCTCTCTACCTCCCTGGTGAGCTGAGCCTTGGCCCGCCAGGAGGCCAGAGTCTCCTGCAGATCCACTGGCGGCTTTGGGGGCTATAGAGGTGGAGGAAGGGGAAAAGTGTACGGGTTGTACCCGTAAGGCGAGTATCCAAAACCCGGCTGCGGGAAACCCGGCGTCGGGTACTGCGGTGCTGGATACTGTGGTCCCGGGTACGACAGCGTCGGATAAGATGGCGGGTACCCGGAAGCCAGGGGAGCTGCCGCAGCAGACAGCCCAGTCGGCGGAGGCCCCGACAGAGGGGAAACATCCGGAAACGGGATGTCTCCTGGGGCCAGCAGAACCGACGTCAGATCCGGTTTCTGACGGAGGAGGAAGATCCCCCGCATCATCTGGGGATGGAGGAGAAACTCTTGTTCCTCATGGGCCCAGTGGAGACGCGCAAAGGAGGACTTCTCCCGGTGCCTCTCCTTGTCCTTTTTCCGATGTCCTTTGGGGACAGTAGATGCCTGGCTCAACTTTTTCAACTCCTTTTCCATAGAAGACATCTTTTTCTTGAGGAGATGGGCTTCCAGGGACTGTTGGTGCCGTTTATGGGTAGCCGCGTTGAAGTTGAGGCAATGCTGGCACTTCTCGACCGTGTGATCGAGGCCTAGGCAGAAAAGGCACAGGGAATGGATGTCCTTGTGTGGCAGTTGGGCGCATACAGGGCATACTTGTTTTGTGCTCTGAGGGTGTAGGGGCGACACGACCACAGTCCATGTACCTGACGACTGATAAAAGAATAACTATTTTTCGGTAAAACCACTTTAAAGGTAGGCTGAAGCATGAACGTTACTGTGAGGCTGAACGAGCTGACGGGCGGAAAGAACTGAAGGCAAGCATCCGGGACCGCCCCTTTATACCGATGTCGTATGACGCCGGTCACCTGAGGTGGGGTGGGGACAGTCCCTTGCCAGGGACTGCAAGATAGAAATTTTTTCATGGGGTCCTGCCACCGGCCGGCATCAGTCCTATATGTAATTACCTACCGCAAGAGCCCTCTCCAAGTAAGATCTCCTGTTACAGGTGAGTAACCTGTATTTCTAGGGATGTGGCTATGTTGTTCAATCCACACTGTCTGACAGACTCCTAGCAGTTCACCAGGATGAGGGAGGCAAGGCGCCCACCCCCTGCTTAGGGAATAAAGACTGGAGAACCGAGGTCCCAAAACCAGCATCTCTGCATGACTCTAGGTCAATGTGGTAATGGGAAATAAAGGTGTGTGCTTACTTCCAGGTAACAGCCCTGCAGATTACCTGGAAAGTGACGTCCCAAGATGCAGCTACCGAAGCAGCGGTATGGCGTGTAGAATGAGCTCCTAATGCTTTGGGAGGCTCCATGCCTGCCAACCTACAGCAGAAATCTATGCAGCAGGTGACCCACCTGCTTATCGTCTGTTTGGCTGCAGGTCTGCCAGGTGCGGCTTCAGCGTAGGTGACAAACAGCTGGCGAACCTATCCCTGAACTTCAGCCATTCGCTCCTTATAATAAGTGAGCGATCTTCTAGGGTCCAAAGTATGGAGCCTATATTCAGCCTTCAAGTGTGATTGGGGTAGAACACCAGCAGAGTCAACACCAGGTTAAGGTGAAACTCCGACATCACCTTCGAAGGAATTTTGGTGAAGTAGACAACCTTGTCCCTGTGGAAGACCGGATAAGAAAACTCGATGGAAAGCACCTGGAGCACTCCCATCCTTCTGGTTGACATTATAGCCAACAAGAAGGTGGTTTTCCACGATAGGTGGGAGAGACAGCACCTGTGCATCGATTTGAATGGCCTGCCCATGAGCTTAGCCAATACCAGCAGCAGATCCCATGGAGGTGGAGGTTCTCGCACCGGAGGGGAAATGTGATCAAGGCCTTTGAAAAAGCGCCTGACCACTTTCTCCTGCGCCACCGACTGCTTGCCAGCCCGCGCCCAGTAAGCAGAGAAAGGGACAACAGGTAGTCCAAAATACTAGCCAAGGGACAGGAAGAGGGGTCCAACCCCTTGGCCTGACACCAAAGAAAAAATTACTCACCTTAGTAATTGTGTTTGTTCTAAAGGAGTCTTGCTGTATGGAAAGAGATAAAATCAGGTTCCACTGACAGGGCTTGCAGTTCACTGATACGTCTGTCAGAGGTAGTGCTACAAAACACAGTTTTCCAAGTCTAGTACTTAAGCTCTGCTGAGGACATAGGCTCAAAGGGAGGTCGCATCAGTTGAGCAATGCAAACATTCAAGTCCCAGGCAGGGGCAGGATCCCTGAAGGGAGGATTGGTATGAAGCAATACCTTGAAAAATTTACAGAACACAGGATGAGATGATAGTGAGGAAGACTTCCTCACTAACAGAAAAACAGAAACAGCTGACAAGTGTACCTTGAGAGTAGCTGGTCTGAGGCCTAGCCATTAAGATGAACCATATAATCCAGAACTGTAGGAAATTCAGCAGGGTTTGGGGAAATATGTTTCTTAGAACACCAAATGCTGAATCTTTTCCATTTGGAGTTATAAGTCTTTCTGGTGGAGGGTTTTCGAGAAGCTCTGAGAATATCCAGAACCTCCTGAGACAGCTGCAAATCTGCATACTCTAACTCTTCAAGAGCCATGCCTTGAGATTGAGAGATCGAAGATTGGGGTACCAAATCCTCCCCTGAGAGGAGGTTAACAGGTTGTAATTCCTGGGAAGATGAACTGCTAGAGACAGCAACAGGGGATACCAAGGCAGTCTGGAGCAAACAAAATTACCTTGCAAGGTTGTGACCTTATTTTGACTAGAACTTTGAACAGAAGAGGAAAGGCATACAGAAATTTCCCTTTCTAGTTCAGAATCAGAGCATGCAGAGGGACTGAACCAAAGACTAGGGGTCTGCAACAAAACAGAGGAAGTTGGTGATTGTCTGGGGCTACAAAGAGATATGAAAATTACGTACCTACGGTAATTCTTGATCTTCTCTTGCATCTTCACCATTCATTACTACTTGGGTTAGCGGAGGCGCCCACCTCCTGGAGTTTTTGGGAGTTGGTTCAACGGCACTGACCTCGAGATCACGATGAGTCATGCGAGGGGCGCCGCAGGTGCCAGAGACTCCTCCCTCTATCTCAGTCTCTGTAGCTGGAGAGCGAAAATAAAGGGTAAGAAAAAGAAAGTGAGGCAAGAGAGCCGAGGGATGGAAAAAGGAAAGGAAATAAACTGAAAAAGGAATAAGCCGATGGAGAATAGACTGAGGAAAGAGAATTCCTACCCTAAGGGTCCGCAGGGCCTCCTTTCCGGGGCGGCTCTAGGGGAGGAACAGAGAGGAGGAAAGGGAAGAAGAAGAAAGAAAGAGGCATGTTGAGAGGGGAAACAGTGCCCATCGAGCATTGGTTGAGAGGCTTATAGGCTCGAAACTAACAAGGGAGCAAGAATCCCAGTTACTAGAACTGAGGGGAGGTTCAATCGAACCACCTGAACAGATTCGAATGAGGGCAGACTCTCTGAACTCTCAAAATGCCAAGTCCCTTTATCCTAGTTGAGGGCTCCTAGACTGCCCGGGCAGAACCTGTTCCGGGTAGAGCACCCATCCAGGAAGGGGACTAAGTCCCTTAGACCTTGTAAAGTGCTAACACAGTAGTGTATGGGAAGACTATGCCTTCCCAAGGCAGTTTTGTATGAAAGATAGAGTGAACTCAAGTCAGACTCCTAAGGCAAGGCACAGATGCTCAGAGCTGACAAGTTCAGTCAGTAGCTAGAAGAGCTCAAATAATACCTGCCAGGAGGATTCTAGACTTTGCCGAGGCCAAGTCAGGGCATGGCCACTTGGGCTGTGAAACTGCATAACCTGAAGAAGGTATTTAGAATCGCACCCTAAGGGCGGTCTGAAAGAGTTCCCCAGAATTAGAGAAAATACAACCGTTTCGCTCCTCTTACCTTGAGGAAAAGGGATCCATTCACTAAGAATGGAAAACAGAAAGTTTTTTTTTTGGCATAAAGGCCAAGGGAAGGAAGAGGAACGAGACGGAAGGGAGATGCCACAGAAGGAGGCCACTGAGGGGAAGGTGGGTGGGTATCAGTAATGAATGGTGAAGATACAAGAGAAGATCAAGAATTACTGTAGGTACATCATTTTCATATCTTCCCTTGTCAATCTTCACCATTCATTACTGCTTGGGTGAGTACCAAGCCCCCCCCTTAAAAAGGGGAGGGGGTAGAACCCTGAGGGAACAAGACCCCCAGCCTCCTGTTGGTGAGAAACAGAAGGGGAAGACCCTGGGCTAATGCAGAGAGTAGTCTAAGTGGGAGAAGAGCTAGGAGGTCCCCGAGGACGGGGAGAAGGAGGAAGCCCCTGCAGAAGTCTCCTAGCTCTGGAGGAAAAGACGGGTCCCCTGGAAGGCGGAGCGAATCATCCTACGCCGGGCCAGGGGTGACAACCTTGATAGACGAAGCCATGCCATCCGCCTAATGCAGATCGCTGTCCCCGCAAGCCTGGAAGCCACCTGATTGGCGTCATAAGATGCTCTTGCTTGGTGTCTTGCCAGCTCCAGGCCTATAGCGGAGAGGGCAATAACCCATCTGGTTTGCTCCGTATCAGGCATTGATACTAAGAGCTGGGAGAACATCGACCACAGATGCCTACTGTAGGCAGCGTGGTGAGCCTGATGTGACGCAATGCAAGCCATCGCACGAGAGGAAGAGAACACTCTTCACCCCCACCTGTCGAATTGTAGGGAATCCGAGTCTGGTGAACGGTCATGCGCCAGGCGGCGACGCCCGGAAGGAGTCTCTAGATATATCAAACCTGAGGACGAGTTGGGAAGGGTACCCAGGGATTCCGAAGGGGCACAATACCTTCGTCGACAGTCTGCCAGGGCTGGAGAACGAGCGGCTGGCGACTGCCAGGAACGGATAGACGCCTCCTGGAAGGGGATAGGCCAGGAAGGTACCACCAAGTGCTGGGCACTGAATTCTCCAAGGAATTCACGCGTCTCTCGTTCAGTATTGTCTCGCCTAACATAGGAGATTCGAAGATCCCTCACCATCCTCGAAAGGAATCGCTGATATTCAGTGAAATCAGCGTCGGAAGAAATATGAGCAAGGGGTTCCTCTCCCTCAGAGGAGGGAGACGAGGATGATAGAGAGCTCGAATGTCCAGAAGATTCCTGCAGCGGTGGGGAGAGTCGAAAGACCCTCTCATGCATATATCTAACGTATGAGGGGAAGGCCGCCGCAGAACCTCTGAACTGCTCCCAGGATAACGGACTTGTAGGACCGACATGGACTAGAAGAGCAGGGGGTGGTTGCAGAGGTACTGGAGAAGGGCACCTGCGAAAAGGCAACTGACCTCTGCTAGGGCTCTGAAATCCGGAGAACGGAGCCCAAGCTGGCAGGATTCCGGACAACAGACCAGGTTGCAAAATGGAACCATGGGGGTGCGAACCCTGGAAGAGCCCAGGAGGGGAACCTCCCCTGTGAAGAACCTGTGACTGCATGGATCCAGAAGGGCAGTCCACAGCAACGCCACCGGAGGGGACCCCGGGGCTCGGCGCTATGGCTCCTAGCCACCCCACGAGGGGTGGCCGGCACAGACCGCGATGACCATCCCCCACTCCTCGACCCCTCGGACTCAGAGAGAGCCCTCCTCCTCGACTCCAGCGTTCTCCCACCCCGAGAGGTGGCAACAGCACCCGGAAGGGTAGCTGTCACGGACCCCCTAGGAGGGAGAGCCCCCCCTCAGTCCCCACCACATCGCCCCAACGGGACCCGGGCCCACCCTTAGCCCCAGGGTCCTCAGGGGAGGACGGGAGCGGAGACAGCAGGAGGGGCCCGCTGAGCCGCCTAGCACCAAGTGTTACCGGGGACCCCGGGTGCCAGGATGGGTCCATGTTCGAGTCATCGACCTCCGAAGAGGACGAGATCAGCAGAACCTCAATACTGGCAACCCCGGGGGTCCCTGGAGGAACGGTGCCGTGAACGGCACCGTGCCAGGACGGGCGCCGGACGACCCTAGCCCACTCCGCAACTGCTAGGCCCGGTCCCGCCCCTGCTGGCGCCAGTTAGGCTCACGGCACTGCCCCGTGTCGAACCCAACCCGCGCCGCCAGGATCCAAACGGCACCGAATGCGGCGTCAGGGTCCACCGTGCCAGGCCCAGCAGGCGCGGCCTCGACACTGGGGACCGTATACGGGCGGCGAGCGAGTCGCTGAGGAGAAAGCGAGGAATCATAAGCATTAGAAAACTCAAGAACACTATTTCGCTACCGCGCAGCAAGTGCAGCATCGACGGTGGGAGAAACAGAACTGAGATAAAGGAGGAGTCTACGGCACCTAACGGCCACCGCCAAGACGACGCAGCACGTCCTCTCAAGGGTGGCGCGCTGAGCCACTCCGAGAAAAAAAACCTCCTCAGAGGGGTAAGTGCGCTTCCGCTTAACCTAGGCAGTAATGAATGGTGAAGATTCACAAGGGAAGATCTATCTCTTGAGTGATCCACTTTGAAAAAATAACTTTCAACGCCAGGGGTCCAAGGACCATTCGAGATGGCCCTGGGATATCCTGCTCAGTGCATCTGCCAGCATACTGTCCTTTCCTGTAAGGTGGACTGCTATTAGAGAGGTCTGCAAGGAATAAGCCAGGGACCACAATTTCATGGCTTCCATGCAAAAGGCCGTAGACAGAGTGCCTCCCTGCTTGTTGATGTACCACATGGTTGTGGTATCGTCTGTTCCAACCTGAACCACCTTGTTCTGCACAGTCTGAGAAAAGGCTTGTAGGGCCAGAAACACTGCCCCGAGTTACAGAAGAGTGATATGAAGAAGGGACTCCTGAGGGGACCACAGTCCCTGGGTGTGAGAGCTCACAGATGACCTTCCCACTCCAATAGGGAAGCATCTGTGGTAAGGACCACTGAATGAGACTGGGTGACAAATGGGACCCCTTGCCTTAAACTGTCCTGATCCTGCCACCACTGGAGGGCTTGGATCAGCGTCAGAGTCACTGGAATCAGTTTGGTAACAGGGTCCTTCTTTTGGGACCAAAAAGCCATCAGATGGAACTGAATGTCCCTCATCTGAAATCTTGCCCCTTGGACCACTGCTGTAAAAGCTGCCATCTGGCCCAACAGCTGAAGGAAGAGCTTTGCTCATTGAGACACTTGAAGGCTGAAGGAAGAAGCCAGTTCCACAAGAACTCTTGCCCTTTCCAGAGGAAGTAAGGCTCTTGCTTTGACAGTATCTAGCTCTGCCCCTATAAAGGTAAGGAGCTGCACTGGTTCGAGGATCGACTTCGGAAGGTTGAGAAGAAACCCCAGGGAAGACAGCACTTGCTGTGTTCACTTGCAGGTCTGACTTGACTTGGTCTGGAGACTGACGCACTATGAGCCAGTCGTCCAGATATGGAAAGATGGAAATCTTCTGTCTTCTTAAAAAGGCCACTACTACTGCCAGGTATTTTGCAAAAACCCTTGGAGCTGATGTTAGGCCGAAGGGCATTGTTTTAAACTGATAATGGCCTGAGGGCAACTTGAACCTGAGGTACTTTCTGTGGGGGCACCTGATGGGAATGTGAAAGCAGGCATCTTTGAGGTCCAGGGAGGCTAGCCAGTCAACTGGCCTTAGAGAGGGAAGAATTATTCCTGGAGTCACCACCATGAACCTTGGTATTAAAAGATATTTGTTCAGGTATCTTAGCTCTAGGATGGGTCATCACTCCCCTGTCTTTTTTTGGGGGTAAGGAAGTACCTGGAGTACAGACCTTGCCCCAGTGTAGGGTAGGAACTCTCTATGGCTCCTTAGGGTCAGAAGAGATGAAACCTCTACCTCTAGGATAAGGGTTTCTGAGAGACTAGCAGGTGGAAAAGATCTGGCTCTCATCTTTGGAAATGTTTTGAAGCTGTGAGCCAGTCCCTGGCTTACCACTTCCAGGACCCACTTGTCTAAAGTAACAGAAACTCAGTCCTGGATGAAGTAAGCCAGCCAGCCCCCTACAGGGATAAGAGAGTCGACCTGGGCAGACCCATCAAGGTGCCTGCTTGGCAGGGGCCTTAGGCTGAGGAGTGGATGCAGCCCTGCCCATCCTCCTTCTGCCTCTCCCTCAGAAGAACCCTCTCTGTGAAAAGAGAGAAGAGGCCTGTGCTTGGTAGAAAGGCCTATGAAAAGGTCTGCCCCTGCTTGGCCTGTGCACTCCTATAAGTGGTCCTATACTGTATTCCTCCATTTTCTTCATGTAATTCTATGACTGCTCCCCAAACAGAGAATTACCTTCCACAGGGAAATCCATGGCCTTAGCTTGGGTGTCCTGTGAGAGGCTAGTACAACTGAGCCAAGCCATTCTCTAAAGAGCAACAGATGAAGTCATGACTCTTGATGACATCACTGGAGTCCACAGCAGCATGGAACTCTATCTTAGATGCCTCAATCCCATCCACAGCCACCTCCTCCAGATCCTTGGCCAGCTGTGGGGGAGGCTTACTTAGCCAGTGCCAGTACAGTGTCCCACCAGGACTTCTGGTACCTGACAGTATAGGCCATATAATTAGCCGGCCTGAGTCCCAAAGAGGATGCCATTTACTGCCTCTTTGCCAAAAGGCATCCATCCTCCTGGAGTCTTTATCTGGGGGGTGTGAAGCCAAGGGGACATTAGCCCTGTCACAGGCTGCAGCCTGCACGACCCCAACATGGCTGCATTGTTGGCAGGAAACACTCTGTCTGAGCCTGACAGGGTGTACCTCTTATCCATCCTTCTATCAACAGGAGGTACAGAATTAGAAGACTAACATTTTTTGAGTCTGTTTACCAAAAGATTTGTGCAAGGGAATAGACAGCCTCCTGGACTCTGGGATGTCTATAACCCTCTACAAAATCAGGCTCCTCTGTAGGTTCCTCCATAGGATGCTGAACAGTTTCAGCCACTTTCCTGTAAAACATATAGTGGGGAAGGGACTCAGAGAGCCTAGGAGGGGAAACACCAGAAGGTCTGTCTGGTGAGATGTCCGGCTCAATGGGCACATCCAGACTTTCTGCTCCATCATAATCATCACCTTGTTCAAAATCCCCCTCCACCTCAAATTCCGGTTCATAAAAATCTTCAGGAGCATACTCCTGAACTGGTGGAACCGACCAAACCCCTAGCTAACCGAGCTGGATCGGACAGAACCGGGCTAAACGATTCAACAATCCAAATCGCTCGGACAATCTCATCAGCGGTCGGAACATGAACCTCTGGATCCAAACCGGCTGACTGGTCTTCTTGTAGGAACCGATCCGTCAGGATCGGCTCTCCTCTTGCCCGAAGAAGTATCGCTCTAGTCAGAGGGCACTCCCTCCTGGTTCGGTCGGAAACTAACCGGGATGGCTATCTGGGTCAGTGGACTTCTCGGCTTCCTTTTCTTAAGTCTACCTAATCTCTTTTCTAAGGTAGTTTTAGGAAAATTTTTACAAATTCGGCAGTCTGTATCAAGGTGTTCAAACACCACACAATAAACCCAGTGGGCCCATTTTTTTTCATGGGTTTCTCAGACATGGCCAACCTACTCAACCTTACCCTTTTTTTTTTTTTAAACAACTGCCAGGCAAGACTCCCATTTTTAGAACCGATAAGGACTGGTAACCACACACTAAAGTATAGAAAATCAATATAAGGGATCGGTTCAGTCGAACCGATTGAACAAACTTACAATTTTCACACAATGATCAGAAACTACTATCTAGTACTCATGGCACCGCAGACAGAGCCTGAACTGACTATGCGGATTAAATTCTGACTAATTTCAGCTTAAAACTGACACTTTAACCAACTTGTGAACCGAGTTGAAGGAGAAATTTCCAGAGCGACTGTTCAGTGAGGCGGAGTAAAAAAATCTGACGGGTGGGTTTCAAAGGGCTGCAGACAGAAACCTCAACCGAGCTCAGCATTCTATGCACTGCATAGAAAGTTAACACTTTGTTCTCCGGGGCAGTTTAAAGGCTGGAGCTAACTGCAGATAGTCAGAATACTGCAAGACTTCATGCTGTTTGAAAGGAGAATCTCTTCCATTTGAAGGCGTAGAGTTTTCTGGTCGAATTTCACGGGACGCTTTAATCTCTGCCCCTACCACATCCCTGGGAAGGGATCTATGGGGGAGAGATAGGCCTGTTTGGACAAGTGGTTCTGCCAGGAGGCCTTGTACTCATCAACCTTTTTCACGTAGTCAGTGGTCCTGTAATCAAACAACATGTTCTGATCACACGGGAAATCCATGGCCTTGGTGTGGGTGTCTGTGGTTAGGCTGGTTGTTCTAAGCCAGGCGAAGGATCTCAGAAAAATGGCATAGGCTATCGCCCTAAAGGCTGCATCATTGTTGCCATCCGTCATGTGGAACTGGTACTTTGTAGCTTCCATGGCAGTTTGTCATATCCACTAGCTCCTGCTCCATAGAATCTGACCCACTGCGGGCAATGGCCAGGACGGTCTTCCATAGGGCTTTCTGATATTTGGTTGTGTACGCCATGTACGAAGAAAGTCTGAGAAGCAGGGATGCTGTGGCATACATTTTCTGTGCTATAAAGTCAATTTTCTTGGCGCCTTTGTCCGGAGGTAAAGGGGACAGGGACACTCCAGCTTTCTCACAAGCTGCTTGCTGCACCATACTTTCGTGGCTAGGTGTGCAGACAGGAACTTGTACCATTTCTAGACTATATTTTCTTTCAATCCGCTTGTCAACCCTCACCAAAGTGTGGTTTTGAAACACTTTCATGATATTTCTTCTGAACGCATTACAGATATGGAAGGCTAGGTTCTTGGGGTTGCAAGACATCTCATCTACCTTTAATCTTCGTCTTCATTGACATTCTGGTTGGGCTCCTGTGTAGAGAGGTCCAGGGTTAGCATATTTTGTATAAATGTAAACACAGAGGAGGGATCCTCCTGGTCATACAGTGTGTCCCCGAATGGAGGGTGCAGGGACTCATAGGGCTCAAGGCCCTCAAAATCCATGTCAGGGGCATCATAAAAATGTTCTTTGTCATCTACGTCACCCTCACAGTCTACAGAGGACAGAACTGTGGAAGAGTGCTTGCCAGCCCCAGTAAAGATAGGACCCATCTTTTGAAGGGTCTGGGACAGTTGCCATATCTTGCACTGATGGAAGATTATTTATTTGGAAAATGTTTCACCAAGACAGACAACATGAGCCGCAAACAGCTCAAGCTTCCAGAAGGCCGGGGAAGACGATGACACAAGAGTTGGGAGAACAAGCAAACACATAGGAATACAACTATAATTTCTAAAACAAAGCAGTGTAGTATTATCAGAGCTGAAATAAACCAGACCAACCGAGCAGGGTGAACAAAACCATATTCGGATATAGCATACACTGCAACAACCCAAGAGCAGGTGATCGAGCAGGTTAGAGGATGGGTAACACATCTGAAGTGCTAGAAATGAAAATTACGTACCTACCATAATTCTGATCTTTCTATGTATCTTCACCATTCATCACAGATGGGTACTGGCTGGAGGTCAGGACCCTGGGAGCTATTTTTTTTAAAGGGGTAGGGAGCTGACACCATCGGCGCCGCCTCGAGGGCCGATGTACTGTGTGCGCCGAGGGTTGGCTGTTCGCTGTGTCGACTCCGCCTGCCTACCAGTTCTGAGTCGCAGAGAAGTAAGAGGAAGGGATGGAGGGTGGGACAAGAGACCTAAGGGACAGAAAAGGAAAGGAAAACTGAACTAAAAGGAGAAATAACGACTGAGAGGACAGCAAAGAAGAGGTTAGATTAAGGGATTGGGTAGGAGCCCCAATCTCTGGAAGGAAGAAGGAGGGAGAGAATTTAGAGACAGTGAGAGGTATCAAGATATCCGAGACCCTTCTCCGTCACCAGACTGTATAGGAACTGCAAGGAGTAGCAAAGCTCTCTGCCAGAATTCAAGGCACAGAATAACTGGCAAATACCCCAGAAGCAGAGTCGCTATTCTGGAGGAAGGTCAGGGTACAGGGATTTAGTATCAGGAAAAATGTTTGGTGAAAAAGGATTTTTTTTTTTTAATAGTTGGATGGAAACCAGAAAGAGGGCAACCATTAACCCCACCCCATCGGGTGGAGACATGTAGTAGAGAAGGAGTGCCGCTCGAGCTGTCTACCCTTCATAGGAGAATACCCCCCTGTGTGTCCCTACTTTACCCCGCTCCTAAAGAGGAGAGGGGGAGCCACAGAAAGGGAGGGGTACCCAGAGACTGACGCCCCAGGGGGATGGTAGGGCAGTGATGAATGGTGAAGATACACGAAAGATCACAATTACGGTAGGTATGTAATTTTCATATCTTATCTATGTCAATCTTCACCATTCATCACAGATGGTGAGTACTCAAGCCCCAAGGGGTTGTTTCATTACACCCTAAGGGACAGGGTCCCTTAGCCCTCAATGGGTGACACACTAAGGGGGACCTTCAGGGCCTGGGGAGGCCCGAGAGTGGGGAGGGAGAGACGGGGTTCCCCTGGAGGGGGAAAGAAGCTGCCCCGACAAGCGCCGTGTCGCTGTACGGGAGAAAAGGTAGGTGTTCCTGGTGGGCGGAGCAAATCACCCTACGCCGGGCCAAGGGTGACAACCAGGAAAAAGACAGCCACGCCGATCTCCTAGTGCAGATCGCTGTCCCTACGACCCTGCTAGTTACTTCGCTGGCGTCGTAAGATGCCCTCACTTGGTGCCTTGCTAGCTCCAGGCCATGTGCAGAGAGCGCGATGGCTTGTCTGGTTTGCTCAGAGTCAGGCAACGAAGCTAAGATCTGACCTAGCCTGGACCACAAGAACCTATTGTAGGCTGCATAGTGGGCTGGTGAGCAGAAAAAGAAAGGAGTAACCGTGCCGAGTAGAAGGTCTTCCTCCCTCAAAAATCAAAATCCGAGGAGTCTTGATCTGGGAGCCGGTCACGGTGGAGGGCGCAAAGCCCATCAGGAGGGTCCAGAAATGTCAAGCCAGACTGTGGATGAGGCATGGAACCTGGAGACTCCTGGGTGGCATACCTCTGGCTGAGGTCCCTTGGGGCCGGAACTCCGGAGAAGGGCCTCTGCCAGAAACGCAAGGATGCCTCCCAAAGGGAGCAGGCTAGGGCGGCACCACAAGGGTGGTTCGAGAAAAATCGCCTAGAAAGGCGTGCACCGCATGCTCAGGATTGCTAACAGTAGAGGGTGAAAGGTGCAAGTCCTCCAACATTCTAACGAGAAAATGCTGATACTCCAAGAGATCAGCAGCCGGAAAAATGTGGACAGACTGTTCCTCTCCCACAGAAGAGGGGGATGAGGAGCTGGAGGTCACCATATGTTCCGAGGGTGGCTGCACGGGGGGAGGTTGAAAAACCTGGCGGTCCATAGCCCTGCCATAAGCGTGGAACCGGGCAGCCACTGCTCTGAACTGCTCCCAGGTGAGAGGGCTGCTAGGACCAAGAATGCCTGGGAGCGCAGGAGAATGTGGCAGAGGATGGGGCAGAGCCGAGAAAAGAAGTCGGCAGACCTCCACCAGGGCTAGGGAGGTGGACCGTGAGCACCAGAGGAGGTGCCCGGAGACTCCATAGCCGACAGCTGTACAACCCACGTTGGTACTGCATGGCTGTAGAGAATCCGTCCAGTGAGGCGACCGGGGCGTGAAAGTCCAGAAGGACGTCCCCTGCCTCAAAAGAATGGGACTCCTCAAGGAACCCGAGGGAAGGGTGGAACCGCACTGGCTCCGCCCAGGCTCCAAGGGACCCCAGAAAAGGGCCGACGCGCCGACCCCACACCCCTCGACCCCTCAGAGTCTGAGAGAGTCCTCCTCCTCGAGAGGGCCAGCCTAGATAGCTGGCATCTCTGGGCAGCCCACGAAGGGGAGACCCAGAGAACATTACCCTCCCCTCCTGTAGGCTTCTTGATGGGCCCAAAAGTAGGGCGATCAAGACACACCACTGGAGGGGGTACCACCACCGAGGAGTCGATGAAACCCCAAGACCAGGTTGCAGAGCTATGGTGGCTTGCACCACTGCCTGCTGGTCAGCACCACTGACCCCAGTCTCAGGGGCCATGTGACTCTCCTCAGTAGGGGGCTGGCTCCGACTCGTCGATGAGACCACAGAGCTGCCCTCCTCTGCAGTCAACCCCGAGGGGTGTGACTGCTTGTCTGACTCGGAGCTTGACTCCGACGAGGTAGAGAACGAAGCTCTGAGCCAAACCGTACGAGGGTGGGCAGAACCAACCTTCCCACCGGGCCCAGCAGCCACAGTTGTGGCCGAGTGAGGCACCTGTGCCCTCCGCAACCCTGTGAGCGGGACCTGCAGGAGGCACCGCAGCTCGAGCCAAAGGTCCAGACGGAGCGCTGAATCCACCAGTACCGGGCGGTACCAGGGACGGTGCCGACAGCAGCCTCATAGCATCCTCCGTGCCGACGCCGACCACCACCCGCCTCACGATTGGCAGCGAGGATCAAGCGCGCCAACGCCCCGAAGGCAGACCCGGCGCTGAACATGGCACCGATCAGACCCTCGGCGCCACGAATGGCGTCGAGAGCATGGACGGCATCGAAGAAGGCACCGACAGATAGAGTCGGCGGCTCTACGGCGCTGAGCCGCGAAATGGCAAAGGAGGACACCGACCCGTTCCACGGCACGTGAACGGCGCCAGTGCCACGAACGGCGCCGACTGGGCCCACCGACCTGGGCCTTCTGAGCTGCGGGAGCGACAGAGGGAGCCTTCACCCCGGAAGGAAGCGGTGCCATGTTGGGCGCCTCCCGACCACTCGGGGAGGCGGGACAGGCCTTGGCGATGGCAATGCTACAAATGGCAGGTCCCTCCTCCTCAGTCCGTATAGAACCGGAGGGGACCCGATGAAGGCCGAGAGAGCGAGCTTGGCCTTCCCACGAGTGCGAACCCTACCCCGAAAGTCGGCAGAACTCGCCACTTTCAACATGACGCTGTTCGAGGACCCGCGGTCCATGGAGAAGCAGGTGTCGAACGAGTCCATGTCATAGGCCAGGCCAAGACACACAAGACACGGTCGTGCTGGTCAGTGACAGAAAATTTTCGGCCGCACGGGCAATCGACGCATGAAGCAATCAACGTCAAGACTTTTTGCCCTCCGACCGAGACATGACCTACGGAGAAAAAAACACCAAAACACACTCAACGTCGCAGAATTCAAATAAAAAGGAAACATCTTACCAGGCGATGTCAAGTGGAGGCAGAACACAGTACCGGCAGGCAACCGACGGATTGAAAAACGCCAATCTCGAAAGGCTGAAGGCCTAAAATTCTTGACGGAAGCTACCCATGAGGTGACCTCGACGGCGGGAGACGAAGAACTGGTAGGCAGGCGGAGTCGACATCCTAACGGCCAACCCTCGAGCACCACGCAGTACGTCGGCCTCAAGGGCGGGGCGCCTGATGGTGTCGGTTGTCTACCCTTTAAAAAAAGCTCGGGGGTCCTGACCCGGCCAGTACCCATCTGTGATGAATGGTGAAGATTGAGACAGATAAGATATAGTAGGCTGACCACAAGATCTGAAGTGCTATTGTACACCCAAGGGATGGCAGTTATAAAACAAGTGGGGAAGTGGATAGAGAGGTAGAGGGTGGGGATGGAAGGGGACAGCCAAGATTTACAACCATCCAGGTTGCTGAGAACTCTGCAAGGGGGTTAGCACCAGGCAAAAGGGGAGGGGAGAGAAACAGAGTGGGGTGGTAGAGAAGAGAGGTCAACAGGAGGGGAGGAAAGGGATAAGGAAGAAGGGAGGTGGGCAGGTGATGGATTTCAAAGTGGTGGGAAGAGAGAAGGGGAAAAAAGGGAGATAATCTATAGCCCCATGTCATGCGGAGAACCCTGTCAGGGGGTCAGGATTAGAAAGTGGAAGGAAAGGAAGAGGGTAGAAAGAGGGAGCCAACATCTGCACCCCTTCAGGATGACTAAGAACCCTACAAGGGTACAGGACCAGGTAGGGAGGAGAAGTGGAGTGCGGCGGGTGACTGGAAAGGAGAAAAGGGAGGCTGGAGAAAACAGGGGTAAACTAGGAATAGAAACATGGGAGAATATCAGTAGGGGGGAAGAAGGGGTTGTGGGGGAGAAGGACTGCCGTCAAGTGTCGAAATAGCACAGCAGCTAGTGGGTGGTAGTAGAGTGTCGAAATGGCGCAATAGGAGATCCTGTGCAGGCTTTGGTTGTATGCGTTTAGTTTTTTCTGTAGGATTTTAAGCTGCCTGTTTTCTTGCTATTGCCATTCCCAGGACCAACAAGAGCATTTTTGTCATGACAGAGTTTCTTTCAAGCCACTTCACTGGCGGCTTGATCAGGCTTCCTTTTTTCATCACTTTTGTTATTTTCTAATTTGTGATGAACTTCCTCTTTGGAAGATGTATTTTCTGGCTGGGATCTAGAGGGTTCCTCAGCACCTCTGTTTGCATTTTTATTGCTTTTAGCTGGCCCCTCATCAGAAGCCATCGATTTATCCTCAATCATTATAATCAAATGTTTGTTTGCTAAGATGCCAATTTAAGCAAAGCAAAACCAACTTCTGGACCTTTACGAACCAAGTGCAGGTTTCTGTGAAATGCCACCGGCCAGTTCTGCCACATTTAAATAAAGTACAGTTACGTAAGAACTTACCGTAACAGTAGATCTTCGAGAGAGGCTCTTGCAGTAGGTAATTACATATAGGACTGACGCCGGCAGGCGGCAGGACCATATAGAAACATTTCTAGCTAACAGTCCCTGGCAAGGACATGCCCCATGTCAGGTGACCGCATCAGGAGACGCCGGTATAAAGGGGCGGTCCCGACACCGCCTTCCAGTTCTTTCCAGCCACAGGCCAAGAGAGGCCGGACGAGAGATGAGCAGACATTTCCTCAATGGAAATGGAGCCGAAAAAGCCTAGGGGGATTCTTCGAGCCGAAGTAATGGCCACCAAGAAGAGAGTCTTCCACAAAAGGAACTTCAAATCTGCAGGTTCAAAGGGAGGAAGAGTAAGTTTTGCGAGAACAAAGTTCAAGTCCCAAGGGGAAACAGGAGTACGGATGGGGGGCCTCAGATGGAGGACCCCTCTGAGAAAGGTCTTGGACACCTCCAGTTGAGCAAAAGGTTTGTCTGCGAAGGGAACATGATAGACCGAAATGGCCACCATGTGTACCTTCAGAGAGGAATGGCTGAGACCTAGGTCAATGAGATGACGTAGATACTCCAGCAGAAGTCCCGCTGAACAGGAAAAAGGTTCCACGTTCTTGGAAGCGGCCCAAATAGTGAATCTTTTCCACTTCATGGCATAAGTGGATCTGGTGGAGGGTTTTCTGGCCTCCAATAAAATCTCCGCCACTTTGGGAGACACTCCAAAACGGGATTGTGCTAGGTCTGCAGGAGCCATGCATGCAGTTGGAGGGACTTGAGGCCTGGATGGACCAGGGTCCCCTGATCCTGGGTCAACAAACCTCGAAACAGAGAAAGAGGAAGAGGAGGATCCTCTGAATATGTTGTAGAAGAGAGAACCAGATTTGCCTAGGCCAAAAAGAAGCGTGATCAGAATCATTCTCGCTCCTTCTGAAGCAAGTTTCTGCAAGACTCGAGGATAAGAAAAAATTACTCACCTTAGTAATGTTGTTTCTTCTAATGGAGTCTTGCTATATTATGACATATGCAGTGAGTCCCAACCATCGAACTGTTCCGGAGGTGAAAGAGTTAACTTTCCATGCCAGGCATGGAAGGCTGAGCTCGAGCTCAGTTGAAAACTCTGTCTGTTGTTCTTCAAACTCAAACTGTCAGATCTTTACGAGCTAAACTCACTAAGGCCCTGTGTGGAAGCTGTAAACCTACACTAGCCAACTGGCTACTAAATATAAGAACACATTTTTTGGTCCCAAAACAAAGACACAAGTCAGGAGACCCAAAAAATGAAAAACACAACAACCAAACACCCCAAAAAAAGGGAGGGACGGAAAAAAACCAAGGTGGGCATCTACTAAGTGTCAACACTGCACTGCCCACCCACATCCCAAAAACAGAGGTTCTGAGAGGGGCGGGGTCATAATATAGCAAGACTCCATTAGAAGAAACAACATTACTAAGGTGAGTAATATTTTTTTCAAACAACATGAAGTCTTGCTATATTATGACATATGCAGACTACATAGCAATACCTCCATGGAGGAGGGACAGAACCTACTTAGAAAATAGGCTCTGAAGCACATCTGTGCCAAACCGAGCATCATTCCTAGCCTGGGTGTCTAGAGAGTAATGCTTGGTAAAAGTGTGAACTGTTTTCCAGGTAGCTGCTTGACAAATCTCTAGAATGGGGATGTCCCTGGCAGCAACCAAGGAAGCAGCTGTACCTCTGGTAGAGTGAGCCCTCAGGCGTGAGGGAGAAACCTCACCCAGCTTTTCATAACAGAATTGGATACAAGAGACAATCCACCTGGCAATGGATCTTTTAGTGGCAGGTTTCCCTTTACCAACCTCACTATAAGTGAGGAACAGTTGGAGGGAGTCAAATCTGTGACCCCTGGTATACTCAATGTAGTAACTAAGGGCTCTCTTCACATCTAAGCTGTGCAGCCTCCTCTCGCCAGAGGAGAAATGGTCAGTGAAGTACACTGGAAGAGAAATAGATGGATTAAGGTGGAAATCTGATACCACCTTAGGCAAGAACTTCCTGTTAGTCCCGAGGACCACCTTATCTCTATGAAAGGAGACAAAATCAGGCTCCACTGACAAAGCCTGTAATTCACTTGTGCGTCTGGCAGAAGTGATGGCTACCAGAAACACAGTCTTCCAAGTCAAATACTTAAGCTCAGCTGAAGACAAGGGCTCAAAGGAGGTTGCATAAGCTGAGCAATGCAAACATTAAGATCCCAGGCAGGGTATGGACCCTGAATGGAGGGATGGTGTGAAACAATCCCTAAAAAACTTAGAGAATACAGGATGAGCTGAAAGAGAAGAGGGTTTACCTGCTGAAATGAAAGCAGACACCGCTGCCAAATGCACCTTTAGGGTAGCTGGTCTAAGCCCAAAGTGTTTAAATGGACCATATAATCCAGAACTGCGGGTAAATCAGCAGATTCTGGGGAAATATGCTTCCCAGAGAACCATATGGGAAACCTCTTCCATTTGGAATTATAAGTAGCCCTGGTGGAAGGCTTCCTAGAAGCCTTCAATAAATCCATTACACCTTGGGAGAGGTGAAATCAGCAAACTCTAACTCTTCAAGAGCCAGGCCTTGAGATTGAGAGATTTGAGGTTCGGGTACCAAACCCTGCCCCGAGCACAGGTTAACAGATTGTGATTCCTGGGAAGATGGACTGCTACAGACAGTAGGAATGGATACCAGGGTTGTCTGGCCCAATCTAGAGCAATCAGGATCACTTTGCAGGACTGAGATCTGATTTTGACTAACACTTTGAGCGGGGGGGGGGGGCGCGCATAGAGAAACTTCCCTTCCCAATTGAGAACTAAGGCATCCACAGGGATTGAGCCCAACACTGGGGGCCTGCAGCAAAAAAGGGGAAGTTGGTGATTGCCTGGGGCTGCAAAAAAGATCTATCTGCAGGGTGCCCCATCTGGCAAATATTACCTCCAGGACCAGGGGATCCAGTGACCATTCGTGATGGCCCTGGGAAATCCTGCTGAGAGCATCTGCCAGAACATTGTCCTTGCCTGGGAGGTGAACTGCCATAAGGGAGGTGTTCAGGGAGTAAGCCAGAGACCACAACTTCACTGCTTCGGTGCACAAGGCTGTAGACGGAGTACCTCCTTGCTTGTTGATGTACCACATTGTAGTGGTGTTGTCTGTTCTCACCTGTACAACTTTGTTCTGAACAGATTTAGAAAAAGCTTGAAGTGCTAGAAAAACTGCTCTGAGCTCCAACAGGTTCATGTGGAGCAGAGATTCCTGAGAGGACCACAGTCCCTGGGTAGTGAGGTCGCCCATGTGAGCTCCCCAAGAGGGATGCATCTGTAGTAAGGATTAAAGAGTGAGACTGAGTGACAAAGGGAACCCCTTGTCTCAGATTGCCCTGATCTTGCCACCACAGTAGGGCTTGGATCAGGATTCGAGTCACTGGGATCAACTTGGTTAAAGGGTTCTTTCTTTGAGACCAAAGGCTCTCAAATGGAACTGGATGTCCCTCATCTGAAATCTTGCTCCTTGCACAAATGCTGTAGAAGCAGTCATGTGCCCCAGGAGCTGCAGAAAATGCCTTGCTGGTCGAGAGACCTGCAGGGTGAAAGAGGAGGCCAAAGAGACCAGGGTCCTTGCCCTGTCCAAAGGAAGGAAGGCTCTGGCTTCCTCTGTGTTCAGTTCTGCGCCTATGAAGGTGAGGACCTCGACGGGCTCTAGAACTAACTTTGGAAGATTCAGAAGGAAACCTAGAGAGGTAAGCAGTTGCTGAGTTATCTGAAGATGTAACTTGACTTAGTCTGGAGACTGGCCTACTATGAGCCAGTCATCCAGGTAAGGGAAGATGGCAATTTTTTGCCTTCTTATGTAGGCAACTGCTACTGCCAGTCATTTTGTGAATACCCTTGGAGCAGAGGTGAGGTCAAAGGGCACTGCTCTGAACTGGTAATGGCCTGAGGGCAGCTCAAACCTGAGGTACTTTCAATGGGAGCTTCTGATGAGAATATGGAAGTAGGCATCCTTGAGGTCCAGGGACGCTAGCCAGTCCCCTGGCCTTAAAGAGGGTAGGATTATTCCCAGAGTCACCATTTTAAATTTTGGTTTTAAAAGGTACTTGTTTAAGTATCTGAGATCCAGGATGGGCTGCCACTCTCCTGTCTTTTTTGGGGTAAGGAAGTACCTGGAGTACAATCCTTTGCCCTGGTGTAGGGGTGGAACCCTTTCCACGGCTCTGAGAGCCAGGAGGGTAGAGACTTCTGCCTCTAGGGCAAGTGCCTCTGATGGATTTGCAGGTGGAAAGGATCTGGTTCTCATCTTAGGAAACTTTTTGGAGCTGAGAACCAGTCCCTGGCTTACTACTTCAAGGACCCACTTGTCTGATGTCAGAGACTTCCAGTCCTGGACAAAGTAAGCCAGCCTGCCCCCTACAGTTAGTTGAGAATCGGCCCTGGCAACCCCACCAGGGTGCCTGCTTGGCAGGGGCTTTAGGCTGAGGGGTGGAAGCAGGTCTGCTTTTTCCCCGTCTGCCTCTCCTTCTAAAGAACCCCCTCTGGGCATAAGTTGAAGAGGTGGCCTGGGCTTGGTAAAAAGGCCTATGAAAAGGCCTGCCCCTGCAAGGCTGCCTTTGAGGAGTGGCCTGCCTTTCCTTGGCCTGTGCACTCCTATAGGTGGTCCTATACTCATCTATTTTCATCATGTATTTCTCTGTCTGCTCCCCAAACAGAGAATTACCCACAACAGGAAAATCCATGGCCTTAGTCTGGGTATCCTCTGACAGGCTAGTACATCTGAGCCAAGCCATTCTGCGAAGAGCCACAGATGTAGCTATGACTCTTGATGACACATCATTAGAGTCCACTGCAGCATAGAACTGCACCTTAGATGCCTCAATACCATCAGCAGCCACCTGCTCCAGCTCCTTGGCAAGCTGGCCAGGGACCTGTTTTGCTAGAGCCATAACAATATCCCATCTGGAGCTCTGGTATCTAGCAACATAAGCCATATAATTTGCCTGTCTGAGACCCAAGGATGCTGCCATGTACTGTTTCTTTGCCATGGCATCAATCCTCCTGGAGTCCTTGTCAGGGGGGGTGTGAAGCCAGGGGAATATTTGCATCATCACAGGCTGCAGCTTGCACTACCCCAACATGGCTGCATTGTTGAGTAAGGAACTCCGTATCAGAGCCTGACAATGTGTACCTCTTGTTCATTCTCTTATCAACAGGAGGTATAGTGTGAGGAGTTTTTTAGAATTTTTACTGTTTCCCAAAATATTTATGCAAAGGAATAGACAGTCTCCTAGACTCTGGGAAATCCATCATTTCCAAATAGTCAGGCTCCTCTTGATCATCCACAGCTTCTTCCATAGGGAGCTGGAGGGTTTCAGATACTTTTTTATAAAACATAAAATGAGAAGAGGACTCAGAAAGCCTAGGAGGAGACACTCCTGAAGGTCTGTCTGGAGAGATGTCCGGTTCAATGGGCACATCCAGACTTTCAAATCCACATTCACTCTCCTCATACTCCTCTTCCCCTCCTCCGGTTCATAAAATTCCTCTAAATCATACTCTTCAACCGGTGGAACCAGCCAGACGTACGCTTACCTGATGGTGCCGGTTCGGTCGGAACCGGGGAAAGCGACTGGACAATTTTAATCGCTTTGGCTGTTTCTTCAGCGGTTGGAGAGGAAAGTTTTGGCTCCACACCAGCCGATTTCCTAGTCCTTTTTGCTGGAACCAACTCCTCCGAGTCGACTCTCCTTTTGCCCGAGGAAGTCTCGCCCTGGTCAGAGGGCACTCCCTCCGGTTCGGCTGGAACCGAACCGGGCTGGCCATCCGGGTCAGCGGACTTCTTGGCCTCCCTTTTCCTGAGCCTACCAACTCTCTCATCCAGGGTAGCTGCAAGAACATTTTTACAAATCTGGCAGTCTGCATTGAGGTGGTCAAACCCCAGACAATAAACACAGGTGGTGTGGGGGCCAGCCTTGGCAAAAGCATCCCCACATACCCTGCAGTGTTGAAACCCAGTGGGCCCGGTTTTTCTTTTGGGTTTCTCAGACATAGTGCCAGTCCTAACCAAACTTACCCGTTTATGGCAATCCGCCAAGCAAGACTCTCTTATCGGTTCCCAACCGTGTAATGGGTCGAGGAAAAAAACGTAATAAAATCTGTTTGTTTTTTTTTAGAACCGATAACCACACTCTAAAAGACAGATTAATGTATTTTAAAACAATCTGATCTGTTCAAACCTAACAGTTAACCATTTACAAGTTCCACCAGAAGAAATAAATGTAAAACCTATCTAGTACTTACAATACCACAGACAGAGCTTGAACCGACCAGTTATGGTTTAAATTCGGTCAAAAAACCGAGAAAATAATACTTTAACCAACAAACTGAACCGAGCAGAAGGAGAAATCTCCGGAGCGACTGTTCAGTGAGGCAGAGTAAAGAATCTGACAGTTTGAAGAACAACAGACAGTTTTCAACCGAGCTCAGCATTCCATGCCTGGCATGGAAAGTTAACTCTCTCACCTCTGGAGCAGTTCGAAAGTTGGGACTCACTGCATGTGTCATAATATAGCAAAACTTCATGTTGTTTGAAGAGGAATTGGGGGAAGGCATAGACAAATCTGTCCTTCCAGTCTAGAGACAGAGCGTTGTTCCAGAAAGCACCTCGCTCTGGAATGAATGAGCAGAAGGTGGGAAGTTTTGCGCTTTGGGGGATGCGAACAGGTCAACCTGTAGTGTTCCCCAAATTGGAAGATATTGTCTAGGACCCTAGGTCCAGTTCTCACTGTGAGTCAGAGCAGAAGAAGCGACTTAGCTTGTCTGCCAGGATGTTGTAGACTCCTGGAACGTGAATCGCCGTGAGGTGAAGGTCGTGATGTATTGCCCAATCCAAACCCTAATTGCCTCCCTGCATAGCGGGTATGACAGATTCCTCCCTGCTTGTTGATGTAGCACACTCGCACATGTTCTCAGTCTTGGACGGCTAGGTGGCTGGGAAGGATGTATTGGTGAAGGGCTTGGACAGCGTATAACACTGCCCGAAGCTCGAGCACATTGATGTGCAGATCTTTTTCTAGCCTGGACCAAGAGCCCCGGGTCCAATGAGGGCCTAGATGGGCTCCCCAACCTTCACCTGAGGCATCTGTGGTTAGAGTCTGGGAGGGGGAGGATTAAAGAAAGGGACCCCCCGAAAAGTACAGTTACGCAAGACCTTACCGTAACAGTAGATCTTCGAGAACAGCTCTTGCAGCAGGTAACACCATTAGGACTGAAGCCGGCAGGCATCAGGACCCCACGGAAATCTTCTAGCTAGCAGTCTTCAGCGGGGACCGCCTCCGACTTCGGTCCCGCCCCCGACGTCAGACGTAGTACATAAGGAGGCGGTCCCGCCAGATTCCCTAGTTCTCCCACCAGAGACTCCCAGCCGCAAGATGACACCAGAAGGGGAGACCGAGGATCCACCATCAGAAGGAAAGAGCTTAAGATTCTGCCGAGGCCTGATAGGCCATACCTCCTCCAAGGGGAAATGGTGGGCAGGAAGGTACCTGCTGCAAGAGCTGTTCTCGAAGATCTACTGTTACGGTAAGTTCTTACGTAACTGTACTATCTTACTCCGAGATACAGCTCTTGCAGCAGGTAACATTAGGACTGATTCCCAAGCAATAGCGCCTGAAAGCACTCTGGGAGGAGGAAATTAGGAGAGACCTTGAACAAGTCCAGACTCTAGGACAGGAGAGACTGTAGAATGGCCAGGCCGAAACCGGCACTCTGCCGTGATGTAATATCCATAAGATGGAGATTAGTGCCCAAGAGGTGGATAAGCAGAAAAGGGGCAAAATTCAGCAGAAGGGCAGACAGCAAGGAGAACCAGGGATAAATGACAACCAAGGAAGGGGCTGGAGTAGAACTGTGAAACAGTCTAGGGAGGTCAAATCATGGAAAGCCATGTGTGCAAATGCCAGGAGCCTTAGCAACAAGATGGAAGATCTGGAGGCTGTCATGGTGCAGTCAGACCTGGACATTGTGGCCATCACTGAAACCTGGTGTAATGATAACCACGACTGGGAGATGGCCATACCTGGCTACAACATATTCAGAAGAGACAAAGCAGGCAGGAAGGGAGGAGGAGTGGCACTGTATGTGAAAATGACATAAGGGCCACAGAGATCCAGGAGGAACAAAATGGGGGAGAGATACTGTGAGTTAAGCTGGAAAGGAAAATGGGGACAGCCATCCGCACAGGTGTGGTCTATAGACCACCAGCACAGGAGGAAGAAACAGATAGGGATGATGCTAGCCATCCAAAGGATGGCAGACAAGGGTGAGGTAGTACTGGTTGGAGACTTCAATATTCCAGACGTGGACTGGAGCATCCCAGCAGCAGCATCAACTAGGAGCAGATTTATCCTTGACTCCCTTCAGGGTGCCTTCCTCAAGCAACTGGTCATGGAACCAACTCGGCAGAAGGCAATACTGGACCTTGTGCTCACAAACAGGGACAGTGTGATGGGGGTAACAGTGGGGGAGCACCTGGGAAACAGTGACCACCAGTCACTGTGGTTTGAAATCACAGAAAGAGCAGAACCAAACCACACAAAACACGTATCCTGGATTTCAGGGGCAGACTTTGGGAAAATGGGGAGATACTTGAAAGAGGCATTAAGGGAATGGGACAGGAATCAGGGGTTGAGGAACAGTGAGCAGTATTTAAAATGGGATTACAAGAACAACAGAATTATGCATTAAGCAGGTTAGCAAGAGGAAAAGGAAGAGGGACCATTATGGTTTTCCAAAGAGGTAGCAAAGAAAGTGAAAGCCAAAAAGATTGCATTCAGGCAATACAAAAGACATAGGCAGAAGGGGATAGGAGAAGTACCAGGAGAAGCAAAGGGAGGCAGGAGGTCAGTAAGGGAAGCCAAAGCTCAGACAGAAGAGCACATTGCAAAATCAGTGGGTAGAGGGACAAAACCTTTACAGGTACATAAGGAAAAAAGAAAGACAAAGGGAGGGATAGTGAGACTGAAGGGGGAGGATGGGGGCCACGTGGAGGATGACAACAGTAAAGCTGACATATTGAACAGGTATTTCTGCTCAGTCTTTACTGAGGAAGAGGAGGGTAATGGTCTGAAGGGAGTACAAGGGGTGAGAATGGTGCAGAAATGGACACAAGTCCCTTTACACGAGAAAGGGTCCTGAAGGAACTGGAGTAATAAGAGTTGATAAAGCAATGGGGCCAGATGGGGTGCACCTAGGGTCCTTAAAGAACTAAGAGAGGTGGTGGCTGAACCTCTGGCTATCCTGTTTGGCGATCACTGGAAACAGGGAGGTACCCAAAGACTGGAGGACAGCAGATGTAGTCCCTTATACAAAAGTGGGAACAAAGAGGAAGCAGGAACTACAGACCAGTCAGCCTCACTTCGGTAGTGGGGAAGATCATGGAAGCACTACTGAAGGAGAGCTTGGTAGAACATCTGGTTGTCAATGGACTACAGGACCCAAGGCAGCATGGTTTCACCAGGGGGAGGTCATGTCAGACCAACCTCATTGAATTTTTTGACTGGGTGACTAGGGAGGTGGATCGGGGAGGGTGGTGGACATGGCCTATCTGGACTTCAACAAGGCCTTTGACACTGTGCCACATAGAAGACTATTACACAAACTGGGGAATATGGGTGTGGGCAGGACAGTAGTGGTGGGTAGGTAACTGGCTGGGTGGCAGGACACAGAGGGTGGTGGTAAATGGCTGTCACTCCACAGAGGGAAGAGTGACCAGTGGGGTACCACAGGGATCAGTCCTATTCAACATCTTCATCAGTGACATTGCGCAGGACCTAGAAGGCAGAATTTCACTGTTCGCTGATGACACAAAGCTCTGTAACAGTAGACACACCAGAGGGTGTAGACAGAATGAGAAGGGACCTGCAGAAACATGAAGAATGGTCAGGGGTTGGCAGTTGAAATTCAATGCAAAGAAGTGCAAGATAATGCATATGGGGCACAAAAACCCTGGCACAATATATCAGTTGGGGGTGAGGATATAGCATGCCAAGCAGGAAAGGGATCTTGGGGTTATCATCTCTGATGACCTCAAGGTAGGGAAGCAGTGTGACAAGGCAGCAGGTAAAGCAAATAGGATGCTGGGATGTATAGGCAGGGGCATCACCAGCAGGAAAAGGGAGGTCATAATTCCGTTATACAAGACACTAGTGAGGCCCCACCTGGAGTACAGTGTACAGTTCTGGAGACCATACCTACGTAAGGACATAGACAGGGTAGAGAAGGTTCAGAGGAGGGCAACAAAGATGGTGCATGGATTGCATCACAAGTCCTATGAGGACAGGTTGAAGGAACTTAACATGTACTCCCTGGAGGAGAGGAGGGAGAGAGGGGATATGACAGAGACATACAAGTATCTTACAGGGAGGAACAGGGTGCAGGAAAACACTATTTTAAGCGAAAAGATGTTCCAGGACTAGAGGGCATGGGATGAAGTTGGAAGGAGGACGATCAGAGGAAACATGAGAAAGAATTTCTTCACAGAACGGGTGGTGGACAAGTGGAACACCCTGCCAGAGGAAGTGGTGGGGGCTGAAACAATCACGGGATTTAAGAATGCATGGGATAGACAAAGGAATTCTGGAGGTCAGGGGTAAGGGGCAACAGACTTCTAGGAAAACAAACTGAACTTACAAGCTCAAATGGGCAGACTGGGTGGGCCATAGGCACTTATCTGCCGACACTGTCTATGTATCCAGGCTGTAGTGCCTAATTAATGTGTGCGCTGAGCTCCAAGTAGCTACAGCACAAATGATCAAGGTGGAGACGTTGCGTAGTGCTGCAAATGAGGTAGCCACCCTCCTTGTCGAGTGGCCCCGGACTGTACCCGGGAGGGGCTTATGTTTGTTGTTGTAGCAAAAAGAAACGCACTGGACAAGCCAGCGAGAAAGGGTCTGCTTTGAGACTGGCTGGCCCAGCATCCTTTCAGCGAAGGAAACGAATAGTTGCTCCGACATGCAAAGCTCTTTAATTCTGTTCAGGTAGAACCTTAAGGAGCGGTGAACATCCAGGGTGTGAAGCAACGCCTCTCCTCTATTAGAGTACTTGGGGAAGTACACAGGCAGATCGATGTCCTGGTTGAGAGTGAGGGCAGAGACCATCTTAGGCAGGAATTTGGTATTCGTCCTCAGACACTCTGTCCTGGTGGAAAATTAAATAAGGCTCCTTGCACATGAGAGCATGAAGCTCGGAAACTCTCCTTGCTGACGTGACAGCAACTAAAAATACAGGTTACTCACCTGTAACAGGAGTTCTAGGAATGGTATATGTTGTTCATCCACACTTACTGGCAGGTCCCTTGCTGCTTTAAATCTTGCCGGAAGGTCTTCAAGCTGGCTTCTCCCACCCACACGGGTGGTAAAACTCTTGGCTCCGCCCCATGACGCCAGATCTAGCCCGGCTGAACTCCAGGTTGAAGCGTCGGCTGGAGGCAGTGGATGAACAATACATACCATTCCTAGAACTCCTGTTACAGGTGAGTAACCTGTATTTCTAGGGACATGGATATGTTGTTAATCCACACTTATTGGCAGACTCCTAGCAGTTCTCCGGGAGGAGGGAGGCAGGGTGCACACCCATACTTAGGAAGAAAGACTGGAGAACCGAGGCCCCGACCAGCACCCCGGCACGACCCAAGGTCGATGTGGAAGGGTAAAGCCTCAAGCCCTGCGGATATCCTGGACCAGAGTATCCTCGGAAGCAGCCACAGATGCAGCGGAAGGACGGGTCAAAATGAGCACTTATCCCTCTGGGAGGCTCCATGCCCGCCCGCCTATTGTGGAGACCTATGCAGGGGTGACCCACCCGCTCGTCGTCCACTTGGCTGCAAGTCTGCCAGATGCGGCTTCAGTGAAGATGATAAACAGCTGGCGAACCTCTCCCGAACTTCAGCTTTACGCTGCCTAAGTAGGTGAGCGTTAAACAGGCTCCTATGGAACCTATATACGGCCTCCGAAGTGTGAATGGGGATAAAGCCTGGCAGAGGCAATACCCCCGAAGGGAAGACTCCGCCACCGCCTTCGGGTGGGGCACAGGACAACCTAGTCCCTGTGGAAGACTGGATAGGGAGATTAAAGGAGCGCCTGGAACTTCCCCCACCTTCTGGATGGCAGAGTAGCCCCAAGAAGGTGTTCTTCCACAACAGGTGGGGGAACACGCACCTGTGTAAAAGGTTTGGATGGCTTGCTCATGAGCAAAGCCCATACCAGCAAGGATCCCACAGAAACGAGGATACTCTCCTCCAAAGGGGAGGCGTGATCGAGGCCTAGAAGTGCCAGACCACATTCATCACACCACCAGCTGCCTTCCGGCCCGCTCCCGGAAGACAGGGGTGACTGCAGAGGCACCTAGAGGGTCGTTGGCCGAAGCTCTGGTTTTAGAATGGACTGCAGATGGTCCGGAATGCTCACCCAGAGACTGAGGAGGGCAAGGCCCTATCCCATCATCAAAAAGGAGAACTTCTCCAAGAGGATGAGCATTTTGGCCGACTTCTTAGCAGGACGCCTCGAAAAGTCGAAGACCCTGCCGAAGGACCCTAGGCCTGGCCCCTAGCCGCACAGGGACCGGCCTACAGGTGTAGGGATTGAAGGTCCAGATGGATAACCTTCCCCTGAAAAAGAAAAACAGGACCGGGCAACCAGAAGCCGCCCGTAGCCTGGGGCTGAGACTGAGGAGAGCTAGATACCAGAGCTGGCAATCCAGTCTGGGGCTACCAGCATCACTCAAGAAGTCCCTCCTCGCCTTGCCCGTAGGTTAAGGGAAATGGGGGAGAGGCACGGAGGGGCCCAGGGTCTGTGGCCCCGATGGCATCCCCTACAGCAGGCCTTGCTGAGGGGGCGGGCATAAAACAGTCTCGGCCTCGTATTCTCCTTGGACGGAGGAGGGAGAAGATCCTGTGCTACCTCCAGCAGGGGAAACCACTCATGAAGCACAGCCTATGCCCGGCATAGGGCAGCAGCCAGGAAATTGGAAGCTCCTGCCACCAAATGGCTGGGAACCCTCGACTGCGCGAAAACCCAATGCGGAGAACCTCCTTGCGCCGAGGCAAGGGGTTCGACCGAACCTGGCGAGGTAGGTAGTACATGGTCGTGGTGTTGTCCTACTTGGACTTAGACCACTAGCCCTGTACAAACAGAGCGAGCGGTGCAAGCTAAGCGGACCACCTGGAGCTCCAGCGAGCAGGAAAGACATCGGGACTCGCGAGAGGACCAGAGGCGAAGCACTCTGTATTCCCTTAGATGGACACCCCACCCATTCGAGAAGCATCGGTCAGAGAAGACCGCCGACTCAGGGAGAACGAACAGGATGTTCTCCAGCAGAAGTTGGAACGGTCCAAAGGGAGCGTTCTCTTCACTCCTGGGCTGAAGTCAGTAACTGGTCCAAAGGACACAGCGCTCTGACCTCTGGCTGGCCCCTCCCACTAGGGGAAGGCCGCCCTGAGGCCCAGGAGGTCCTGGCAGGACATAATTACCCGGCCAACCTGACTGGGTAAGGGAGGAAGAATCTTAGCCCTGTCCGCCTGGAGCCGAGCTGGAACTCAAGAGTCGAGCTTAGTCCCGAAGAAGCCTCACCGCTAAGGCACGAGTTCCCACTTGGCTCCTGGCAGGAGACCAGTCTGCCTTCCGGTGGGGTTACGTCCAGACCTTCAGTGCCGCAGAGACTGCTGAGCAAAAGAAGGGCCTGGCTAGGAACTCGTAAGAGATCCCCGCTAAGAAGGGAGGAGTCTCCCAAGAAACGGACGAGCGAGTAAGGACGTCCTGAGGCCCAGGAAACAGCCACGCCCACGTTCTGAGGATGGAATATCTGAAGCAAAGAGACCATCCAGGCGTGCAGGAGAATGGGGCGCGAGCCCCCGTCAGTTTGAGGCCAGGAATACCTGGACACGAACCCAGGATTTTTTTGGGGGGGGACCGCAGCCTTCCTGATCACCTCTAACTAGACGGCCAGGCGTGTTGGCACGACCGACAAAGAGGCAGAGGACCCAAGATCCCCATGGGGCTACGGCTCAAAAGGGGAACCGCTTGCAACCTGCGACAGGATCTACCCTTAAATACCTCCAGAACGAGGTGCGGAGCTGTCCCCCCATGGGAAACCCAGGCTGGGACGGCGGGCCGGGGCAGTGCGCCTGGCCCGCACTGAGCAGGCTTGAGGGGAAGGGCCGAGGGGCTCGTTTCCTGCCTCCCTGCTTCCTTTTGGAGGAAGATGCTGGACTGGCAACAGGCCCCCAGCGCATGCCTGCTGGCCCTCGTGCTGGGCGGGGTTGAGCCGCAGGGCTCCGGGGCAAAGGGCTTACGCAAAGGCTGACGGCTGCCCTTGACCCTCGGGCGGGAGTGACTGAGTCCGGAGTGGCATCGGACTTCTCGGGCCCCTGGATATGTCCCTCTACTCCAGGGCCGAAAAGGTCAGTCCCCAAGAAAGGGATGTCCGCCAAGTCGTGCTGGGTTTCCGAGGAAAAGGAGGATAACCTCAGCCACGTCCTGCGTCGCATGGCCACTGCGGCCGCCACCGATCAGGCACAAGAGTCACCCAGGTCCAGAGCCGTCTGGAGCTGTTTTGCCACCGCCCTACTCAGGTCCCGTACCCGCCGGACAGTGGTCCGCAGGTCGGCCGGAAGATGAGGTAGAACTTCGTCCAGGGTGCACTGAAGAGCGTGGGAACAGTGTGCCATAAGAGCCGACGAGCTGGCCTGACGGAGGCCTAGGGAGGACGCAGCGTAAACCTTGCGCCCGACGAAGTCCATCCTTTTGGACTCTGTCAGGGGGTCTATCCACATCCTCAGCGTTTCCAAGATGTTGGAAAACATTGTCGGTGACTACCCCTTCAGCCGAGGGGTTCTCCTAGAAACCGGGCAGAGAACCGACAGGGACAGGGTACCTCCGAGCCACCCTGGCCGAAGGCGCAGGGCAGGAAGAAGGCCACCGCCATAGCTCCAACGCTGGGCCCACGATAGCCTCAGCCACTGGGAAGGCCTCCGAGGAAGAACCTCCTCGGTCCAGAATCTCCGTAAGGGGATAAGGTGCCCGTTTGGGGATGGGCTCGAGCTGCATCCCAGTGAATTCGAAATGAGCTGAAGCAGACCCTCAAAGACGATGGGCTGTCGTCTACGGAATGTTCCTGGGAAGACCCCAGGTCCTCCCTGCTTAAAACATAGCAGAGCCGGCTTCAGGCTCCGAAGGGTCTGCAAAAAGCTGCCGCAGGCCCAAGGCACTCTTCGTCCGCCGAGGCGGGCAGGAGTGAGGGGACCGAGTAACCTGTGGAACAGGTCATGGCCTGGCCTGTGCTCCGCCAAATGCGGAGGGGCAGCGAGGGTCGGACGAGCAACCGGCCCTCGAGAGGGCTCCTCGACTGATTTGAACGGCTGCCGGCTGAGCGGCCGTTGCTTGCTATCCAGAGAATGAATCGGGGTCGACTGATACCCGGAAAACAACTGCTGTCGCCACATAAGTTCCTCATAACGTCAACGCCACTTAACTCGGTGCCCCGACCGAGAACGCCGAGATTGGCTGAGACCGAGAGGATGACCGAGACCCAAACTGGGGACCGAGAGGGTTTGGGAAGGAGCGGACGCACCCGCCCTCCCTCAGCTCGGATAAAGGTCGGAGGGCTGTCACCCGGCGACGGACAGAACCTCAGCCGCCACCGGGGTACCGCGGGCGGGATGGCGGCACCAGAAGACAGCCCAATTGACGGGTCGAGAGACACGACGTCGTCAACGGGGTCCTGGCCGGCTGACCTGACGGGGACACTGTGAAGCCAGTGGCGAGCCGCATCCTCGATCGAAGCCGGAGCGCCGGCCGATGAGGGAGGGAAACTTCCCACTCCAGCCGACACGAGAGACCCCACCTGCGCCCCTTAGAATCAGGCCAGAGGCAGGTTTCCAGAGTCCCTCTCCTTGAGGAGAGGGAATGACCGAAGCTCCTGAACGAAGCTGCATGAGAAGAACCCAAGGAGAGCGGGATAAACGCCGCAACCGAGGGAGAGAGGGGAGAAGCCGCCCCCTCCCCAGCAGGAACGAACTGCTGAGAAACAGTCGAAGCGGACACCCGCCAGTCCAAGAGAATCTCTGGAGTGGAAAAAACTACCGGATATCCGTCCCCGAACGAGCCGCGTGGTCCTCCAGAGAGCTGACCGAAAGGGCAGAACAGAAACCGCAAGCCTGAGGACCGTGATCCAAGTCCAGGCAATAAACGCACGTGGAATGCGAGTCTCTCCTGGAGGAACTAACCGTGCGCCTCCCGGGGCCGGAAAAGGACAGAGCCATCGCCGTAGCGAAGAAGAAAAGATCGAAGTATCAGAAAACGCACTTCCAATGATTTCGAAGACCGAAATTTTCAGGAACCAGTCGAAAACACAGAGCGCTAAGGAGGGAACCTGAGCTTCCAAGCGGTAAGGAAGATCTAGCGGCATGGGGCGGAGCAGAGAGTTTTACCACCCGGGTTGGTGGGAGGAGCCAGCTTGAAGACCTTCCGCTAAGATTTAAATCGGCAAGGACCTGCCAATAAGTGTGGATGAACAACATATCCATGTCCCTAGAAACAGTGTTTTCCACGACAGAAAACGCAGCTCGCAATCCGCGGCAGATTCAAAGGGGCGGGAGAGCGTGAGTTGTTCCAGGACAAAAAGTAGGTCCCAAGGAGGAACGGGATCCTTGATGGGTGGCCTGAAGTGTAACACCCCTCTCAGGAAGTCTCGAGAGGCATCAAGCTGTGCCATTGTGCGCTGTCCCACCGGAAAGTGGTATGCAGAAATCGCGCATAGGTGCACTTTAATGGAGGAGTAGGAGAGACCCGAATGAAATAGGGAAAGCAGATATTCCAGCACCACTTTCACCGGGCATTCTAAAGGGAAAACGTGCCTCGATATAAACAAAACAGCCACTTCATGACATACATCACATCGTTGCCGGCTTTCTGTCCGTGAAAAGGACTTCCGCCACCTCTTGTGAAACCCTGTATCGCATAACGGCTAGTCTCTAGGAGCCATGCAGGCAGATTTAGTGAGCGTAAGTCCGGGTGGACTAGTGAACCCTCCTCTTGAGACAATAGGTGGGAGCTGAAAGGCAACAGAACTGGAGGTTCCCAGGACAACTGCGTCAGCATAGGGAGCCAAATCTGCCTGGGCCAGAAAGGCGCTACCAGGATCATTGTTGCGTGCTCCCTGCGCAGTTTGGGAAGAACTCTCTGGATTAACGGGAAGGGAGGGAAAGTGTAGAGGAATCTGTCCGCACAGGAGAGTGACAACGCATCTCGCCAGAAAACACCAGGCCCTGGATCTAGCAAGCAAAAATTGGGCAGTCTTGTGTTGGATGGGGAAGCGAACAAGTCCAACTCTGGAGTTCCCTATCGAGGAAACAGATCCTCCGCTACCTGCTGAAGGAGTTCCCATTTGTGGACTCTGGCCTGGGAATGACTCGGACCATCTGCGATTGTGTTGTCCACTCCGGGAACGTGAACTGCAATCAGGTTCGTGCCGTGTCGGATTACCCAATCCCACACTCTCATAGCTTCCCTGCAAAGGGGGTAGGAGTGTGCGCCTCCTTGTTTGTTGAGGTAATACATCACTGCCGTGTTGTCTGTCTGAAGCAGAAGAGTACTTGGCGGGATTTCTGACTAAAAGGCCTGCAGGGCGTAAAGGACCGCTCTCATCTCCAGCATGTTGATGTGGAGGTGGGCTTCCTGATGGGTCCATGTTCCCTGTGACCTCACCCCGTTCAGGAGCGCTCACCACCCCAGCCCTGAGGCGTCTGTGGAGAGGATCATCTCCGGGGACGGCGCTGTAAACGGAACACCCGCAGAAAGTGTCCAAGGGTCTAGCCACCATTGCCAGTCTCGAATCGCGGTGTTCGTGATCCTGACCGGATGCTGTATGTGGTCTTGCCTTTGGTCCCACTGCACCTTGAGCATCCACTGAGTTACTCGCATGTGGAGCCTTGCCAAAGGGATGGTTGGAATGGCCGCAGCCATGAGTCCGAGCAAGCGAAGGACCGACCTGGCATGGACATTCTTCTTCACAGAGAGATCCCTGATGAGGGATCTGATGTGTTCTGCTCTTTCGTTGGGAAGAAAGGCTTTCCCTTGGACGATGCCCAGAACTGCGCCTATGAACTGCAGCTTCTGCGACGGTACGAGGAGAGACTTCTAGTAGTTTATAAGAATGCCCAGAGACTGGAACAGATCCTGGGTGTTCTGAATAGCCAGCAACAGTGCCTCTTTGGTGGCGGCCATGAGAAGCCAGTCGTCCAGGTACGGGAACATGTAGTGGCCCTGTCTCCTTAGAGACGCTGCCACGACTGCCAAACACTTGGTAAAGACCCTGGGGGCCGAAGACAGTCCGAACGGAAGAGCCCGGAACTGAAAGTGGTGGCCGAGAAACTCGAAGCGCAGGAACCTCCTGTGCGCTTCAGCTACTGGAATGTGCAGGTAGGCGTCCTGCATGTCCAGGGTCACTAAGAAGGCGTCCTTCTTCAGCATGGGAATGAGTCCTTGGAGGGTCACGATGCGAAAACGTTTGTAGGCGACCGACATGTTGATGTCCAGGATTGGACGGAGGTCCCCTGTTTTCTTTGGAACCAGAAAGAAATGGGAATAGTATCCGGATCCTATCTGGTTCTCTGGGACATACTCCACTGCTCCCTTTTGCAGGGGCGCAAGTACCTCTTGCCTGATGAGAGATCTGTGCTGACCCGAGGAACGGGGAGACAGAGGAGGCCATGTGGGTGGCTTGTCCACGAATTCTATAAAGTGGACTCTTTCGACCAACTGAAGAACCCACCTGTCGGTGGTTATGGACTGCCACCCTGGCAGGTGGTCCGCAATGCGGCCCCCGACCTTGGTGTCCCGTTGATCCTGACGGGCGGGGGCCAGGAAGCAGTCATGCAGTGGCGGCTAAGGGTCCAGTGGGCTGGGTCGAGTTGGCTGGTCGTTGGCTTCGGCCCGCGGACGACTTTCCCTGGGCTTTGCGGGAGAAGGAGCCCCTCTGCTGCGGACCAGTGCAGGACTGTTGTCTCTGCATCCTGTCTCGAAAACGGCTTTGGTTCTTACAAAAGGAACTAAGCTTGGGTCTGTACATGGCCTGGACAGACCGTACCGCCTTCCCAGCCACTTGAAGTTTGGTGAGGACCTTCTCCGAGGACTCACCAAAAAGAACTTCTCCATGAAACGAGGCGTCCAGGATGTTGTTCTGGACGTCCGGGGTGAATCCGGAGACACGGAGCCATGAGTGTCTCCGGAGGCATATGCCTGAAGCTGCCGCTCTGGCCGAGGAGTCCGTGGAATCATACGTGGCTCGCAGCACCTGGGTTCCCACGTCCGAAGGAGTTGTAGCAACTCCTTCTGCTCACATTCTGGCATCTTTTCCGCCAGATCCAGTCCCTGCTCCCACAAAGCGTTTTGAAACTGTACCATGTGGGTCAAGTAGTTGAGGATCTAATGGCGCAAGTAGCGGATGCATACGTGCGCCTGCCCATAGCGTCCAGCTGCTTGGACTCTGGGTCTGGTGGCAGGATGCTCAAATGTTGCGGCCTCAGGGACCGGTCATGAGAGGCTGTAATGACAAGAGAATCGGCCAGAGGATGTGATGCCAAGTACTGGTCCTCCCCAGGGGCATTGTACAGGCAGTCAGCTTTCTTCGGCATCGCCGGAAGTGAGTGTGGACGTTTCCACGCTGCCTTGGTGACGACCACGAATGTGTCCACCAAGGATGGCACCAGCACAGGCTTTGGGTCTTTTTGCCGAAGATATCTGGCAAGCCGTAATCTCTCGGGGTCTAGTTCCTCTGCGTCCCAGCCCATGTTCTCTTAGATGCGCATCATAATCTCCGAGAACGATGGGTCGTCCGGAGGAGATCTTGGAAGCTCACGTGGGTCCGGAGAAGGGACGTTGATCGGAGAGGGGGATCTGGATCCGTCTGAGAAGTCCGATCCCGTGTCCTCCGTCGAAGACGAACGGCGGCCTCTTCTGGGTCTCTTGGGGCTGGGTGACTCTGAAGATGATCTGGATGGAGGTCTCCTTTTCCTGATCTACCCTAGGAGGGTCCATGGGCTCCTGGGGGAAGGTACTGCCCGCATCCTGGGTGAGTAGGGGCGCGGGGCGGCGGAGTGCATGGTGGTGTGAACCACATCCCTTTTATAGGTGTCCCACCAGTAAGTAAACAACTCCTTGAACTCGGATATGCTGAGGCCCGACGCGGACGGGCGCGAGCGGCGGTGGCGTCAGGTTCAGCGTCGGCTCCCAGGGGCCTCAGGTTCTGGCGAGGGTTCCCGGGGTGTGTGTGTGAGACAGGACTGGGTTTGCCTGTCTGGTCCTCAGGCTGGGTCAGCTCCTCCTCCGTGATCGCCTCTTGACCAACGTCGGTGGGAGGCGAAGGGTCCTCTTCTCAGTGAGATGCAGACGACCGGTCCTCCGGCCGGGCGCCCATGGGAGGCGAAGGCCTAACCAGCGACGGCGCTCCGACGGTTCTCGGACCGGTGGTGGTTTGGCCGACGCCAGGTGGGCCGCGCCGGGTCGGACGATCTCTTAAGTGAAGTCAGTTCTTTGGTCTTCCGCTGGGAAGGAGGAGGCAAAGAGACTGTCCTGGCAACGGGTTCCAAATGGCAGGAACCGGACTTGCGATGGCGACGACGGCCCCCTGACCTGGACAGGGCCTTAGTGGCTGAGGACGAAGGAGGTCTAGAGGTCTTGGCCTGAGAAAGAGAGGAGGAAACCAAGGGAGTCTTCACCGCTGCAGGGGGAGGCTGAGAGCGGGCCCGGGAAGGGGAGCGGTTGGACCGGGAGCCGGAGCTACGGGAGTCAGAGGCCCTAGACGAGGACCTGGATCTCACTCTCTCCCTATGCTTCTTGAGGTGTCTCCGGGCCTTGTCGGAAGATTCCCCCTTGAAGGCTGCGTCCATGGCTTTAATCTTCTCCTCGAGCAGGAACGCCTGAAGGGCCTTCTGGCGACGGATCCGGGTCCGGCTGTTGAACCCCTGGCAGAAGGAGCAGGCCCAGGTGTCGTGGTCTGGGCCTAGGCACCGGATGCAGGCTGAATGCAGGTCTTTGAACAGGATTTGCTTCCCACAGGCGCACTTCGAAGGATGGCCTTCAACGGAGGCTGGAGAGGACATCAGACAGAAACGGAGCAGAAAAAACGAACTTTATCCCGAAGGAAGAACTTAACCAGGCGTCGCGCGCTAGAAGCGAACCGAAGGGTCGAGACATGCAAGTCGACGGTGGGAAAGAACTGGGGAATCTGCGGACCGCTTCCTTATGTACGACGTCTGACATTGGGGGCGGGACCAACATTAGAGGCGGTCCACGCTGAAGACTGCTAGTTAGAAGATTTCCGTGGGGTCCTGACGCCTGCCGGCTTCAGTCCTAATGGTGTTACCTGCTGCAAGAGCTGTATCTCCAAGTAAGATCAGGTTCGCTCAAACCATCCACCATTGCAGATCTCGCATCATTGGCGATGAGATCAGAACTGAGTGATCTAGATAGTCCACTAGTTGATCACACTGGGAACGTAGAGTCCACCGAGAGATCCTCATGTGGAGTCGAGCGCAAGGGACAGTCAGGATAGCAGCCGCCATGAGCCCAAGAAGGCGAAGGACCGACCTTGCCGAGACCATCCTGCAGTCGGATAACAGACATATCTGGGTCTGAAGGGAGGCAGCCCTGTACGGAGGCAGGAAGGACTTGCCCATGGTTGAGGATTGCCCCAGTGAACTGTAGCCTCTGAGAAGGGTCCAGATGAGACTTGGAATGGTTGATAATACCCAGGCAGGCAAAAACTTGCTGGGTGAGGGAGAGGAAAGGCAGGAGTTCCTCCTTGGACGAGGCCACCAGGAGCCAGTCGTCCAGGTAAGGGAACACCTGTACTCCCTTAGTACACAGGTGGGCCGCCACCACTGCCAGGCATTTGCTAAATACACGGGGAGGCCGAGGACAGACCAAACGGGAGCGCCTTGAACTGGTAGTGGTTCACCAGGAAAGCAAAACGAAGGTATTTGCGATGGGATGGGCGAATGGGAATGTGCAGATAGGCATCCTGCATATCCAGGGCACAAAGCCATTGACTCGGCCGGAGGAGGGGCAGAAGGCTCTGCAGACAGAGCATCCTGAACCTTTTGTACTCCACATAAAGATCCAGGGAACTGAGATCTAAAAATCGGTCTGAGATCTCCCGTCTTCTTTGGGACCAGGAAGAAATGGGAATAGTAACCCGTCCCCTGAAGATGAAGGGAGGGACGGGCTCTATCGCTTGCTTCAGCAGAAGAGCAGACATTTCCTCCTGGACCAAAGGAAGGTATTCCCGTGAAAACGACGACTTCAGAGGGGGGTGGCGGGGTGGTTTCTGAAGAAACTCTATGCAATGTCCTTCTGCTATGAGCTGGAGCACCCAAGAATCCGTGGTTATCCTCTCCCATCCCAGAAGGTGGAGGGAAAATCTCCCTCCTACCGGTTCCTCTAGGGAGTCCGGAGGCAGTGGGAGAGGAAAGGAGTCAGGTGGTGTGGGGCAGCACCGCAGCTGAAGCACCCGCTGCTTTTTTGGGTGGAGGGCTTAGCATACACGGAGGCCCGACGTTTTGTAGCCCGCCTTCCCTGGGGTTACGCCTTTGGCCGATTCCGTCTGAGAAAGGGACGGTGCTGCTGCTGATGGGGATGGTACATGGAATCAACTCATTTCAGATCCGTCCCCTTCTCCTGCAAATCGGTAAGGATGTCATTGACATCACCCCCGGAATGCACCGACCCCCGAAAGGGTGCTTCCAGGATAGCAGATTGCATCTCCGGGGCCAGACCTGACACGCGGAGCCAAGCATGACGCCATAGGCCTATGGCGAAAGCTGAGCTCCGCCCAGCAGAGTCCACTGCGTCATAAGACTACTAGACAGAATCAAAGGAGGTGACAAGGGCAGTAAGGGGAGCCAAAGCATCTACGGAACTCAGGCTGGCACAAGGCATTAAGAACGGGGAGAAGGACTTCTTTAAGTACTTCAGGGAGAAAAGGAACTGTAAGGACCACATAGTAAGGATTAGGAAGGAAGGGGGTTAGGTGGAAGCAGGGTGCGATAAGGCGGAAGCACTAAATGAGTACTTCTGCTCAGTATCTACTAAAGAGAAGAAGGGGGTGACACCCAAGGTGGGAGAAATGGCAGAAGCAGGGAGGAGTGGTGACAGATGGGGAAATTGTGGAGAGCAGAGTTCGAGAGGGTTTGAAGGCACTGAGGGTGGACAAGGCACCAGGTCCAGATGGCATCCACCCCAGGGTACTGAAGTAGCTGGCAGAGGTTCTTGCAGGACCTTTGGCAGACCTATTTAATGCCTCACTGCATTCGGGGTGTGTACCTCGGGACTGGAGGATGGCTCATGTGGCGCCCCTCCACAAGAGTGGCCCCAAAGATGAACCGGGAAACTACAGACCAGTGAGCCTCACATCCATCCTGCGTACACTAATGGAGACTATTCTGAAGTAGAGGCTGGTGGCCCTCCTAGAGGCCAAAGGACTACAGGACAGCATGGCTTCATACGTGGCAGATCCTGCCAAACCAACCTGGTCGAGTTCCCATGACTGCGTACAGGGCAACTGGACAGGGGCCATGCAGTGGATGTCCTGTATTTGGACTTCAGTAAGGCATTAGACTCAGTGCCACATGGAAAGCTGGGAAGGAAGTTAGTAGACACAGGGGCGGGTGCAAAGCTGGTGAGATGGGTAGGAAACTGGCTGCAGGGAAGGCAACAGAGGGTGGTGGTGGGTGGGAGCTCTCACACCCAAGGGCAGTGACGAGCGGTGCCCACAGGGCCTCGGTGTTGGGACCAGTGTTGTTTGAGATATTCATTGCAGACATATCATGGGACATCAAGAGCAAGATCAGTCTGTTTGCTGATGATACCAAGGTAGGGCGGTGGTGGATGACCTAGGGGAATGGCAGGGGTTGCAGGATGATCTAGCAAAGCTTGAAACCTGGTCAGACACCTGGCAACTGGGGTTTAATGCCAAAAAGTGCAAGGTGCTGCATTTTGGGATGAAGAACCCAAGGAAGAGTTACCAGCTAGGGGGAGTGCAGCTAGATCAGACAGAGGAGGAGAAGGATCTGGGTGTGCTCATTACAGGGTCAATGAACAACTCCGCACAATGTAGGAAGGCAGCTGCAAATGCCAACAAAATGCTGGGTTGTATTGCAAGGTATATCCTCGAGGAGGGAGAGGTGATTCTGCCACTGTATAGGTCACTAGTTAGACCACACCTGGAGTACTGCGTGCAGTACTGGCATCCGTGATCATGAGGGACATTAAGTTACTGGAGGGGGCAGGCGCAGAGCGACAAAAGATGATCAAGGGGCTGGGGGACTTATCATACGAGAGGAGGTTGAAGGAGCTGAACATGTACTCACTGGAGGAGAGGAGAGACAGGGGTGACATGATTGAAACCTTTAAATACATGAAAGGAACAAACAAGACGGGTACAGAGGGCTGTTCAAAGTAAGGAGGAGGGCCACCATGGGGCATGATCTGAGACTGGAGCAGGAAGGTTCAGGAGGGCAGGAGAGATGAGGAGACTTTTTTTTTTTTTTTAAGAGAGGGTGGTGGCTGGGTGGAATGCGTTACCTGCTGAAATGGTATGCAGTAGAACAGTGGACTGCTTCAAACGAGGATGGGACAGGACAAGGGGAGGGTTAATGAAGGTGAAGGTGGGGCAGCTGCAGGATGAGGGTGCTAGCTGCACATTGAAGCAGACTTGATAGAACCTCTAGGCCTTTATCTGCTGGCAAATTCGAGTCTTCAGTATATTGCATGTAGCGACTGGCTGAGCAAGCCGGGGCGAGATCAGCCAACTCCTGTTTAGCAGGAGTCACGAAAGGTCCAGCAGCTACCTGAGTAGGATGGCCTTCTGGTAGTCCCCCATGTGGCGATGCAGTTCAGGACCAGTAATCCCTAGTGTGGAGGAAGCGTAAATCTTCTCCTGTACTGGTTCAGGAAGGCGAGATTCCTATCAGGAGATGACGAGCTAAGATGTTTTTTGGGGTCGCCGAAGCCGTGAGCGTGCTAATCACCACAGAGCTGGCAAGAGGGCTAGAAGAAAAATTACTCACCTTAGTAATGTTGTTTCTTCTAATGGAGTCTTGTTATATTATGACTGATGCAGTTTGTCCCACCATTAGAACTACTCGGAGGTGAAAGAGTTAACTTCCATGCAGTGCATGGAACTTGAGCACAGAGCTCGGTTAAGAAAGCTCTGTCAGGTAATTTCAAACCGAACAGTCAGACTTTACGAGCAAAACTCACTAAGGCTCTGTGTGGAAGCTGTAACCTACACTAGCCAACTGGCTACTAAAATATTCACACATTTTCTGGTCCCAACACCAAGACTCAAGTCAGGGACCAGAAAAAATAAGATAAAATAAATAAAACACAACACCCAAACACCCTAACAGAAGGGGTGGAAAACATAAAGGGGGCATCAATAAGTGCCAACAGTGGACTGCCACCCCATACCCAAAATAGAAGTTCTGAGAGGGGCAGGCTGGGGTATAATATAGCAAGACTCCATTAGAAGAAACAACATTACTAAGGTGAGTAATTTTTCTTCAAACAACATGAAGTCTTGCTATATTATGACTGATACAGAACACAGCAGTACCTCCATGGAGGAGGGACAGAACCTACTTAAGGAATAGGCTCTGAAGCATGGCTGTGCCAAACCAAGCATCCCTCCTGGCCTGGACATCCAGGGAGCAATGCTTGGTGAAAGTGTGTACTGTTTTCCAAGTAGCTGCTTGACATATCTCCAAGATAGGGATGTCTCTGGCAGCAGCTAGAGACGCAGCTGTACCTCTGGTAGAGTGACCCTCAGGCCTGAAGGGGGAACCTTACCCAGTTTTTGATAGCAAAATTGGATACAAGAGACAATCCACCTGGCAATGGATCTCTTAGTGGCAGGTCTCCCTTTCCCAACCTCACCATAATTGAGAAATAGTTGGAGGGAGTCAAACCTGTGACCCTTGGTACGCTCTATGTAGTAACTTAGGGGGCTCTTAACATCTAAGCTGTGCAGCCTCCTCTCACCAGAGGAGGAATGGTCAGTGAAGAACACTGGAAGTGAAATAGATTGGTTAAGGTGGAAATCAAACCACCTTAGGCAAAAACTTCCTGTTAGTCCTGAGGACTACCTTATCCCTGTGAAAGGAAATAAGTCAGTCTCCGACGGATAAAGCCTGTAACTCACTTATCGCCTGGCAGAGGTGATGGCTACTAGAAATACAGTTTCCAGGTCAAATACTTAAGCTCTGCAAGACAGAGGTTCAAAGGGGGTTGCATCAGCTGAGCAATGCAAACATTAAGATCCCAGGCAGGGGCAGGGTCCCTGAATGGAGGATTGGTATGAAGCAATCCCTTAAAAAACTTGAAAAATACAGGGTGAGCAGAAAGAGAAGAGGGCTTCCCTGCTGAAATGAAAGCAGAGACAGCTGCCAAATGCACTTTCAGGGTAGCTGGTCTCAGTCACAAAGAATTAAGATGGACCATATAGTCCAAAACAGTGGGTAAATCAGCAGATTCCGGGGAAATATGCTTCCCAGAACACCACATGGAAAACCTTTTCCACTTGGAGTTATAGGTAGCCCTGGTGGAAGGCTTCCTAGAAGCTTTCAAGATTTCGAGAACACCCAGAGAAAGTTGTAGATCAGCAAACTCTAACTCCTCAAGAGCCAGGCCTTGAGGTTGAGGGATTTGAGAGTCGGATACCAGACTCTCCCCTGAGCACAGGTTAACAGATTGTGGTTCCTGGGGAGACACAGGGGAAGATGGACTGCTAAGGACAGAAGGAGTGGGTACCAGGGCTGCCTGGCCCAGTCTGGAGCAATCAGGATCATCTTGCAGGGCTGAGACCTGATTTTGACTAGCACCTTGAACAGGAGAGGGAAGTGGGGGAAGGCATAGAGAAACTTCCCTTCCCAATCGAGGAGAAAGGCATCCAGGGGGACTGAGCCCAACACTGGGGGCCTGCAACAAAAAAGTGGAAGTTGATGATTGTCTGGGGCTGCAAAAAGATCTATCTGAGGAGTGCCCCATCTGGCAAAAACTATCCCCAGTACTAGGGGATCCAGTGACCATTCGTGATGGCCCTGGGAAATCCTGCTGAGAGCATCTGCCAGGACATTGTCCTTGCCTGGGAGGTGAACTGCTATGAGGGAAGTGTTCAGGGAATAAGCCACAACCATCGCCTCGGTGCACAAGGCCGAGACCGAGTGCCCCTTGTTTGTTGATGTACCACATTGTAGTGGTGTTGTCTGTTCTGACCTGTACCACCTGTTCTGAACAGATGCAGAAAAACCTGAAGTGCTAGAAAACAGCACTGAGTTCCAACAGATTGATGTGGAACAGAGATTCCTGAGGGACCATAACCCCTGGGTGGGAGAGGTCGCCCATGTGAGCTCCCTATCCCAAGGGGGCGCATCTGTAGTAAGGGTCAAGGAGTGGGATAGAGGGATGAAGGGCACCCCTTGTCTCAGATTGCTCTGATTCTGCCACCACTGAAGGGCCTGGATCAGGGTTCGAGTCACTGGGATTAACTTGGATAGGGAATCTCTTCTTTGAGACCAGAAGGCTCTCAAATGGAACTGAATGTCCCTCATCTGAAATCTTGCTCCTTGCACTACAGCTGTGGAAGCAGCCATGTGTCCCGGGAGCTGCAGGAAATGCCTTGCTGGTCGAGAACCTGCAGAGTGAAGGGCGAGGCCAGGGCCACCAAGGTCCTTACCCTTTCTAGGGAAGGAAGGCTCTGGCCTGCTTTGTCCAGTTCTGCACCTATAAGGTGAGTACCTGGACAGGTTCAGAACTGACTTTGGAAGATTGAGAAGCAAGCCCTGAGAGGTAAGCAGCTGCAGGGTAACTTGCAGGTGTGATTTGACCTGGTCTGGAGACTGACCCACAATGAGCCAGTCGTCCAGGTAGGGAAAGATGGCAATCTTTTGCCTTCTTAGATGAGAAAATGCTACTGCCAGACATTTTGTGAATACCCTTGGGGCAGAGGTAAGGCCGAAGGGCATTGCTCTGAACTGATAATGGCCTGAGGGCAGTTCGAACCTGAGGTACTTTCGGTGGGAGCTTCTGATAAGAACATGGAAGTAGGCATCCTTGAGGTCCAGGGAAGTTAGCCAGTTCCCTGGCCTTAGGGAGGGTAAAATCATTCCCAGAGTCACCATTTTGAATTTTGGTTTTAAAAGGTGCTTGTTCAGATATCTTAGGTCCAGGATGGGCCGCCACTCTCCTGTCTTTTTGGGGTGAGGAAGTACCTGGAGTACAGACCCTTGCCTGGTGTGGGGAGAAACCCTTTCTACAGCTCTGAGAGCCAGGAAGGTTGAGACTTCTGTTTCCAAGGCAAGAGTCTCTAGCGGTTTGCAGGTGGAAAGGATCAGATTCTCATCTTTGGAAATTTTTGAAGCTGAGAACCAGACCCTGACTCACTACTTCCAGGACCCACTTGGCTGATGTTAAAGACTCCCAGTCCTGGACAAAGTAAGCCAGCCTCCCCTACAGGTAATGGAGGCCGGCCCTGGGCATCCCATCAGGGTGCCTGTTTGGCAGGCTTTAGGCTGAGGGGTGGGAGCAGGCCTGCTCGAACCCCGTCTGCCTCTCCCTCCGAAGAACCCCCTCTGAACATAGGCTGAAGAGGAGGCCTGGATCTGGTAAAAAGGCCTGTGAAAAGGCCTGCCCCGACCCCTGGGGGGCTGATTCTGAGGAGTGGCTTGCCGTTCCTTGGCTTGTGCACTCCTATAAGTGGTTCTATATTCATCCATTTTCTTCATATAATTCTCTGTCTGCTCCACAATCAGAGAATTTCCCACCACAGGAAAATCCATAGCCTTAGACTGGGTATCCTGTGACAAAGTAGTACATGAGCCAAGCCAATCTCTAGAAAAGCCACAGATGTAGCCATGACTCTAGAGGATACATCATTAGAATCCACTGCAGCACAAATTGCACCTTAGATGCCTCATCACCATCAGCAGCCACCTGCTCCAGCTCCTTGGCAAGCTGGCCAGGGGCCTGTTTGGCTAAGGCCATGACAGTATCCCATCTAGATGTTTGGTATCTCGCAACATAAGCCATATAGTTTGCTTGTCTGAGTCCCAAAGACGCTGCCATGTATTGTTTTTTGGCCATGGCATCAATCTTCCTGGAGTCCTTGTCAGGAGGATGTGAAGCCAGGGGAATATTAGCTTTATCACAGGCTGCAGCCTGAACTACCCCAACATGACTGCATTGCTGTGAAAGAAATTCTGTATCAGGACCTGACAAAGTGTACCTCCTGTCCATCTTTTTATCCACAGGAGGCACAGAATTAGGAGCTTTAAAATTTTTATTGTTTGTTTCCTAAAAGATTTATGTAAAGGAATAGACAATCTCCTGGACTCTGGGATATCCATCATCTCTACAAAGTCAGGCTCCTCTTGCTCATCCAAAGCCTCCTCCTCTAAAAGGAAGCTGGAGAGTTTCAGCAACTTTTTATAAAACAGAAATGAGAAATGGGACTCAGCAAGCCTAGGGGAGATTCACCTAAAGGTCTGTCTGGGAGATGTCGGTTCAATGGGCACATCCAGACTTTTAAAGTCACATTCACACTGATCATAATCATCCTCCCCTCCTCTGGTTCATGAAACTCCTCTATATCATATTCTTGAACGGTGGGAACCGACCTTTTGCCGATAGTGGCGGTTCGGAGGAACCGGAAAGTGACTGGACAATCTGTATTGCCCTGGCTATCTCTGCAGCAGTTGGAGAAGGATTTTGACTCACACCTGCTGACTTTCTAGTTCTCTTTGCTGGAACTGGCTCCTCAGAGTCAGCTTTCGTTTGCCGAGGAAGTCTGGCCCTGGTCAGAGGCACTCCCTCCGGTTCGGTTGGCACCGAACCGGCTGGCCATCCGGTCAGCGGACTTTTTGCCTCTCGCTCCTGGAGCCTACCAACTCTCTTATCTAGGTAGCTGCAGGAAAATTCTTGCAAATCTGGCAGTCTGCATTGAGGTGGTCAAACCCCAAACAATAAACACATGTGGTGTGTGGGTCAGCCTTGGCAAAGGCTTCCCCACAGACACTACAATGTTGAAACCCAGTGGGCCCGGTTTTTCTTTTGGGTTTCTCAGACATAATGCCAGCCTAACCAAAAACTTGCCCTTTTATTGGCAGTGCCAGGCAAGACACCCTTATCGGTTCCCAACCGTGTCACGGGTCGTGGAAAAAACCGTAATGAAATCCGGTTTTTTTAGAACCGATAAGAACCGGGAACCGCACTCTAACAAGCCTTAAAACGCTTCAGAATGAAGTTTAAATACAATCTGATCGGTTCAAACCGAACCGATAAACATTCTAAGTTCCACACAGAAAACCTATCTATTACTTACAATACCATAAACAGAAGCTTGAACGATCGGGTTTGAGGTTAAAATAATGAAAATCGCGGTTGAATTTAACCGAGAAAAAACTCTTTAAACCGAGAAAATGAACCGAGCAGCAGGAGGAATCTCCGGAGCGACTGTTCAGTGAGGCGGAGTAAAGAATCTGACGGTTTCGGTTTGAAATTACCCTGACAGAGCTTTCTTAACCGAGCTCGCGCTCCAAGTTCCATGCACTGCATGGAAGTTAACTCTTTCACCTCCGGAGCAGTTCTAATGGTGGGACAAACTGCATCAGTCATAATACAGCAAGACTTCATGTTGTTTGAATCCAGGAAAGCAATGCCCTCTGGAGCCTGATATTGCCTGTTCGACTTCCTAGGAAGTGGGGCTAAGGCAGATGGCTGTTTCCATATCGTGGTGGCAAGATCGGAGTGAGGCTCTATCCAGGGTGGCACTAGTGTAGGAGGTGTCATAGGCAGATCCAGATATTCAGTGAGTTCCAGATGCTGAGGATCTGGTTCCAAAGAGCGCCACTTATGGACCTCCTGGATGTTTCTACGCAACTCCGTCAAAAAAAGGGTCCTCCGGTGGAGTCCTTGGCCGGGGCTTCGACGGTGAGCAAAGGCTTGTCTCTCTCAGAGCAGCCGTCGGGAAGAAGTCCGAGTGAACAGGAAGATAAAGAAGAGTAAGACTCCTTTCCCGACCCGGGAGAGGAACAGACCCCTTGGGGAGTCCCTGGGAACGCGTATCCTGCCCCTCTCTGGATCCAGACAGAAGAACCCTGGAGTCCGGAGGTGGTGAAGGAGTGTGCCGCCTGGGGCGTACGGGAACCTGGGATGGCACCGTCACGAGAAGGCGGCTCCCGACCTCTTTGGTGAGCTGAGCCTTGGCCTCAGCCCACCAGGAGGCCAGAGTCTCCTGCAGGTCCACCGGTAGCCGCGAGGGCGGTGGAGGAGGAGGAGGCGGAGGATAAGAATACGGGTTACACCCATATGGAGCATATCAAAACCCATCTCCAGGTAACCTGGCGTGGTATTGAGGCATCGGATCTGGCGTTCCCGGTTACACTGGCGTCAAAATAAGACTGAAACCCAGAAGCCGGGCGTCTGCCTGAGCAGGCGGCCGGTCAAGGGGCACCTCACGGGTGGGTCGTAGTGGAGAGCCGGAGGGCCCGGTGGGAGCAGAAGATCTCCTGAGTGGTGCGACCCGGACGTCAGGGCAGACACCGGAGGTACTGACGTCAGAGCCGGCGTCCGGGGAGCCGAAGTCAGGTCCGGCGCTCCAGATGGAGGAACAACTGACTGAGCCAAAAGATCCCCAGCTTCACCCGGCAACAGAGGGGAAAAGTCCCTGAGTTCAGGTTGGGGGGACTCTGGTTCCCCAGAAGGCAGCGAAGGCTGCGGTGAACAGGGAACGACGGACGTTGGGAGGTCCGTTGTCTGTTCCTTCGCGGCCGGACGCCGGACAAGCCGACGTGAGGCATAGAGGCGTAGCTGTCGGGCGGGCGCCGGAGGAGCCGACATCCGACTTTCTTCAGAGCCGCCACGGAAACAGGTCGGAGAGGAGGGGTCGGCCTGGTCCGTGGGGAAGAAGCTGCGCGTGCCCGGAGGGTGGGACGTCTTACCAGCCCTCTCCTGGCGGACGTCAGAGGAGCATACCCGGCTTGCAGATAGCCCACTATGGTAGGCGTGAGCTCGCGGCGAACCAGGGCGGAGGCCTCCAACTACCGGGCGCCACAGGCAGAAGCGTGAGCCAGGCAGGCGGGCGATGCCACCTCAGAAACCTCAGAGGCGCCGAGGAGCGATCCCTGAGGGAGATGCGGTGGGGAGCCTTTGTCCCGTGCTCCTCCCCTGTCCTTCTTCTTTGAATGGCCTTCGGGAAGCAGACGCCTGCCTCAGTTTTTAAGATCCTTCTCCACAGAGCTCATGTTCTTCCTTTTGAATATGGGCTTCAAGGGATTGGTGCCGCATTTTATGGGTAGCTGCGATAAAGCTGAGGCAATGCTGGCACTTCTCGACCGGATGATCACGGCCTAGGCAGAAAAAGCACAGGGAGTGACCGTCCATGTGCAGTAGTTGGGCGCCGCATGAATCGTTCTTATTCTTGGGCTTGGAGGGTGTAGGGGACGACATACACCGACGTTAGTCGAAAAATAATTTTTCCCCGTAAAAAGCGATGAAGGAAAGGCCGGCGAAGCACAAACTTTTCCGTGAGCTGCACGAGCTAGCGGGAAAAGAACTGGAAAGGCAGACTTCCAGGACCACCCTTTATACCGACGTCTCCTGACGCCGGTCACCTGACGCGGGGGCGCTCCCTCTCCAGGGACTGCTAGCTAGAAATTTTTCCGTGGGGTCCTGCCGCCTGCTGGCGTCAGTCCTATATGTAATTACCTACTGCAAGAGCCCCCTTGAAATAAGATCTCTGTTTCTTTTAAGTGCCTTTTTCTTTTTTTGTGTAGTACTGGCATCTATATCAGTGCCAATCTTAATAGAAAAACCCAGTAATTAATACTGGTCAACTGTGCACAGGTTGCGGATGAATCCTCAAGGACAGTCCTGTGACAGATGATACCTTAGGTCCAGTTTCTTTACATAATCTATGTGTTTCTTGTAACTGCCAAACCTGAGAACCCCCAAGCACGGTTGAGATTTGAATTTCAGTGGGAGCCTCACAGTAAAAGCAGCGCAAGTTGGAGGTAAAGACCAAGGCAACTGTCCCTAATTAGGCGGTTCCTTCAAGAATTAGGTCAAAAAAGGGAGGAACCATTGAAATTAAGCACCTGCGGTAAAAAAATCATCAGAAATGAACAGTAGTGATAAAAACAAAGTCAAAATAGCGCGAATCAGCTAAAAATAGAAAATTAGCATGCGCTAACAAAAATGTAAAACTAACTCAGCACTCTATTAAAATATGAGGAAAACTTTACCCAGACAAGTGCTAGGAGGCTGTCAACAAGGAAAGTTGAGAGGCACCTCTGGGGCAATGTTGCTCAGTCCAGCGAAGGAAAAATTTTGAAGCCTTCAGCAGCTCTCATTCAGCTCACTCTACTTCCTGTCTTGATTAGCTATGGACCTAAGCTAATTTACATAAAAATTCTCTTAAAGGCTTACTGTACCTCCAGGGAAGTTGCACCTAAATGCTAAAGTTACTGATGCTAAAGGACTCCTAGCGTAAGAAACAATGGTTCTTACAAGGCTCTATTCTTCCCTTGCAAAGAAAGATGAGGGATCTGTGGGGATGGAGACCACATGATAGGTGACTGGTGGGGCCTTTTCTAGAAAATAAGCATGTTCAGGGAATCTGCCATCATATAGATAAGTGGACAGAGTCTGGGTAGTTAGAAAAGATTTCCACAAACTAGTAATATGCAGCAGTTTAACTTTCTTTCAAACGTAACAAAATATACTGTACCTGGATACCAAATAATATACGGTACCTGGATACTTGAGGAGTACTTCTCCAACGTATTTTTCATCTCTCGCAGAGTTTGGCGAAGTTTAGCTACCTTTTCTTCAAGCTCTGCTTTCTTTTCCCGATATTTCAGTGCAACTTCTGTATCTGTTTGCAGCTTTGAATCCATTTTCTCTATCTGAACATTATGCACAGAAAGGAAGAGAAATTCTATCAAATTTATCATAATTTCTCTTTCTGTCAACTCCAATCTTCTCAACTGGAATCACTTAAAATTTCAGTAATGTGCACACTAACCAGAGGCTCACTGGTACTACTACACCTTTATGAGCCGAACCTTACAGCACAGAATTCTGGTATTGTGAGCACTGCAATGTCTTGTCTCAGGCAGCCAGGTGTAATTGTTACACTTTGAAGTACACAGATCAAGACTGCCACCAACAACCACATAACTAACTTGCATTAACATAGAAACCCCAGTGACAACTCATGCGAAAAATATTTTTAAACAACTTACTCTGAGAAATCAGCACTCGCTTTATGTTCCCTAAAATGCAGAGATCCTGACTCAGATCATCTTCCATAGTAAATAATGAGATGATCATGAAGCTGGACGTTCCTCAAAAGAATGGGATGTCAACTAATCAATAATAATGTAAAAAAAAAAACTTGCACGAGAAAAGAAAGGGAAGCTACTGTAAAAACAGATTACTCACCTGTAACAGTAGTTCTAGGAGTTGTATATGTTGTTTATCCGCACTTCCTGGCATGTCCCTTCCCCTTTAATTCTCACCGTAAGGTCTTCAAGCTGGCTCTTCCCATCCACCCGGGTGGTATAACCCTCGGCTCCGCCCCATGACGCCAGATCTCAGCCAGTTGAAAGCCAGGTTTGTGCGTCGCAGCCGGGGAGGTCAGTGTGGATGAACAACATATACCACTCCTAGAAAGTACAGTTATGCAAAAAATGGAAATGACGTACCTACTGTAATTCTTGATTTTCTTGGATGAAGTCTCCACCACTCATTCACACTAAAGGGAGTATGCTGGAGATGCTAGAACCCAGCGAGAGCAAACTTTTTCAGGAGGGCCAGTGCATTAAGTAATTACCATCTCGGCATCGACCCTCCAACCGCCTCTAACTTTTTTCCTAAGAGGTGCACTGTAACTAACCTAAAAATCAAACATAAAATAGTCCGAATGACCCGTGTAAGAAGGGTCAACAATAATGTCTTCACAATTCAGCCATTGAAGCAGTGAAGACCATAAACAGAGAAGTGAGCTCGGGGGATGGTGGGTGGGCGTGAATGAGTGGTGGAGACTTCGTCCAAGAAGATCAAGAATTATAGCAGGTACGTAATTTCCACATCTTCCTGGACAAAGTCTCCACTACTCATTCACGCTAATGAGAGTGTACCGAGCTAAATAATTCCCCAAGATGGGCGGCAGGACAAAAATAGCTCAAGTACTTAGGACAGGAGTTTGTTAAGAATAGTCCTGCCAAACGACAGATGTTATCTGGCATGGACATCCAAGGTGTAGTGTTTAACGAATGTACACACAGAGCTCCTAGTAGCTGCATTGCAAATATCCATAATGGGCACGTTACGGATTTCAGCCAAAGATGCCGCGACTACTCTGGTAGATTGAGCGTACACTCTGCCTTCCAGCTTGACCTGTGCCACAGAATAGCAATGGCGAAGGCATGCCACCAGCCACGCTGAAATGCACCTTATAGCAACAGGTTGACCCAGCTGGGTCTCACTGAAGGAAAAAAAGAGCTGTTGAGCCTTGCAAATTTTTCCTTCGTTATATCTACATAGAACTGCAATGCTCTCAACATCCAGCGAAAGAAAGGTACGATCCCCTACATTCTGGAAGTTCGCAAAGTAGGTAGGAAGGACTACAGGTTGGTTTAGATGGAATTCTGAGACAACCTTCGGGAGAAACTTAGGATGAGTCCTAAGAAAAAATTACTCACCTTAGTAATTATGTTTCTTCTAGTGGAGTCTTGGTGTATTCTGACTACTGCAGTTAGGTCCTGTCTTTCAACTGCACCGGAGAACAAAGGGTTAACTTTTCTATGCCTTGCAAATAATGTTCATCACGAGCTCGGTTGAAGCCTCTGTCTGTTGTTCAAACTGCAACCGTCAGATCTTTACGAGCAAAAACTCACTAGGTGTTCTGTGTGGAAACTGTAAAATTTTTACTAGCCAACTGGCAAATATATAAGGTTTTTGGTTCTCAAAGGAAGACTCAAGTCAGGAAACCCAAACACACATCCAAAAAACAACATTCCACCCAAAGCAAAAAGAGGGTGTAAAATTGACACCCCTCGGGTGCCAACACTGCTCCTGCCCACCCGCATCCGAAAAACTAGGTTCTGAGAGGGGAGAAGGGAGACAGGGGGTGCTCAGAATACAGCAAGACTCCAGTAGAAGAAACATAATTTAGTAATGAGTAAGTAGTAGGGGAGTTATTTTTTCTTCAAACAACATGAAGTCTTGCTGTATTCTGACATATGCAGACTAGTAGGCAGTACTTCCACGGAGGAGGGACAGAACCTACCTTGGAAACAGTCTCTGAAATACTGCTGTGCCAAATCGAGCATCACTCCTAGCCTGGATATCCACAGAGTAATGTTTGGTGAAAGTATGGACAGTTTTCCAGGTGGCTGCTTGACACATTTCTAAGATAGGAATATCCCTGGCAGCAGCCAGGGAAGCAGCTGTACCTCTAGTGGAGCGAGCCCTCAGGCCTGAGGTGGACTTCTACCCGGTTTTCTATAGCAGAACTGTATACAAGAAACAATCCACCTGGCAACACATCTCTTAGTGGCAGGTTTGCCCTTACCAACTTCTCCATAAGTGAGGAACAACTGGAGGGATTCATACCTGTGACCCTTGGTATGCTCTATGTAGTAGCCAAGGGCTCTTCTAACATCTAAACTGTGTAGCCTCCTCTCTCCAGAGAAGGAATGATCAGTGAAGAAAACAGGGAGAGATATAGACTGGTTGAGGTGGAAATCTGAAACCACTTTAGGCAAGAACTTTCTGTTAGTTCTAAGGACCACTTTATCTCTGTGAAGAGAGATGACATCAGATTCCACTGACAGGGCTTGCAATTCACCGATAGGCCTGGCAGAAGTAATGGTTACCAAAACACAGTTTTCGAGCCAAATACTTAAGCTCTGCTGAGGACAAAGGCTCAAGAGTTGCATAAGCTAAGCAATACAAACATTAAGGTCCCATGCAGGAGCAGGATCCCTAAAGGGGATTGATGTGAAGCAATCCCTTGAAACACTTACAGAATACAGGATGGGATGACAGAGAGGAAAACTTGTCTACAGACAGGAAAGCAGAAACAGCTGCCAAGTGCACCTTGAGGGTAACTGGTCTGAGACCTAGGCCATTAAGATGGACCATATAATCCAGAACCACAGGCAATTCAGCAGAGTCTGGAGAAATATTCTTCTTAGAACACCAAATGCTGAATCTTTTCCATTTGAGTTCTAAGTCTTCCTGGTGGAAGGCTTTGAAGCCTTAAGGATATGTAGAACCCTCGGAAAGATGCAGATCTGCAAACTAACTTCAAGAGCCAAGCCTTGAGATTGAGAGACTGAAGATTCGGTACCAAATCCTCCCTGACAGGATGTTAACAGGTTATAATTCCTGGGAAGAGACAGGGAAGATGGACTGTAGGGACAGCAACAAGGGATACCATGGCTGTCTGGTCCAGTCTGGAGCAATCAGAATCACCTTGCATGGTTGTGACCTTATCTTGACTAACATTTTAATAGGAGAGGAAGGGAAAGCATACGAAATTTCCTTCCCAGTTCAGAATCAGAGCATCCAGGGGACTGAGCCCAACACTGAGGGTCTGCAACAAAGAGAGGAAGTTGGTGATTGTCTGGGGCTACAAAAGATCCATCTCTGAGTGCTCCATCTTGAGAAAATCACTTTCAACACCAAAGGATCTAGGGCCCATTTGTGATGGCCAGGGATATTCTGCTCAGTGCATCTGCTAGGACATTGTCCTTCCCTGGGAAGTGAACTGCCATCAGAGAGGTTTGCAGGGAATAGGCCAGGGACCACAACTTCATTGCTTCTGTGCACAAGGCCGTAGACAGAGTGCCTCCTTGCTTGTTGATGTACCACATGGTGGTGGTGTTGTCTGTTCTGACCTGAACCACCTTGTTCTGTACAGATTTGGAAAAAGCTTGCAGTGCCAGAAACACTGCTCTGAGTTCCAAGAGATTGATGTGAAGCAGAGATTCCTGAGGTGACCACAGTCCCTGGGTGATAAGGTCCCCAAAGGGGCTCCCTAGCCAACAGGGAAGCATCTGTGGTGAGGATCACTGGTGACAAATGGAACCCTGTCTCAAATTGTCCTGATCTTGCCACCACTGCAAGGCCTGGATCAGGGTTCAAGTCACTGGAATTAGTTTGGTAAGGGAATCCTTTCTTAGGGACCAAAAGCTCTTAAGTGGAACTGAATGTCCCTCATTTGGAATCTTGCCCCCTGGACCACTGCTGTGGAAGCTGCCATGTGGCCCAGTAGCTGAAGGAAATGCCTTGCTGGTCGAGACACCTGAAGGCTGAATGAAGAGGCCAGTTCCATAAGGGTCCTTGCCCTTTCCAGGGGAAGGAAGGCTCTTGCCTTTACTGTATCCAGTTCTACACCTCAAGAGGAGCTGCACTGGTTCGAGAACGGACTTTGGCAGGTTGAGAAGGAATCATAAAGAACTTAACACTTGCTGGGTCACTTACAGATGTGACTTGACTTGGTCTGGAGACTGACCTACTATGAACCAGTCGTCCAAGTATGGGAAAATGGAAATTTTTGTCTTCTTAGGAAGGAAACAACTACTGCCAGGCACTTTGTGAAGACCCTTGGGGCTGATGTTAGGCCAAAGGGCATTGCTCTGAACTGATAGTGGCCTGAGGGCTCCGACCTGAAGTACTTTCTGGGGACCACCTGATGGGAATGTGAAAGTAGGCATCTTTGAGGTCCAGGGAAGCCAGCTCGTCCCCTGGCCTTAGAGATGGAAGGATAATTCCCAGAGTTACCATTTTGAACTTTGGCTTTAAAAGCTTTTGTTCAGATATCTTAGGTTCAGGATGGGTCGCCACTCTCCTGTCTTTTTGGGAGTTAGTAAGTACCTGGAGTACAATCCTTTGCCCCTGTGTAGGGTGGGAACTCTCTCTATAGCTCTGAGAGCTAGGAGAGAAGAAACCTCTGCCTCCAGGGCAAGGGTCTGAGATTTGCAGGTGGAAAAGATCTGGCTCTCATCTTGGGAAATTTTTTGAAGCTGAGAACCAGTCTCTGGCTTACTACTTCTAGGACCCACTTGTCTGATGTAAGAGACATCCAGTCCTGGACAAAGTAAGCCAGCCTGCCCCCTACTGGCATATGAGAATCGACCAGGGCAGACCCATCAGGGTGTCTGCTTGGCAGGGGTTTTAGGCCGAGGGGTGGATGCAGGCCTGCTCATCCCCCTTCTGCCTCTCCCTCTAAAGAACCCCCCTCTGTGAAAACGAAGAAGAGGAGGCCTATGCTTGGCAAAAAGGCTTTTGGAAAGGCCTGCCCCTGGACTGCTGCCTTTGAGGAGTTGCTTGCTTTCCTTGGCCTGAGCACTCCTGTAAGTGATCCTGTATTCGTCCATTTTCTTCAAGTAATTCTCTGTCTGCTCCCCAAACAGAGAATTACCAACTAGGAAAATCCATGGCCTTAGCCTGGGTATCCTGTGAGAGGCTAGTACATCTGAGCCGAGCCATCCTCCGAAGAGCCACAGATGTAGCCATGACTCGACACATCATTACAGTTCACTGCAGCATGAAACTGAACCTTAGTTGCCTCAATCCCATCTGCAGCCACCTGCTCCAGCTCCTTGGCAAGCTGGGTGGGAGCCTGTTTAGCCAGTGCCAGTACAGTGTCCCACCTGGACTTATGGTACCTGGCTGCATAGGCCATATAATTAGCCTGCCTGAGTCCTAAAGATACTGCCATGTATTGTTTCTTTGCCAAGGCATCAATCTTCCTGGAGTCCTTTTCTGGGGGTGTGATGCCAGGGGTGTTCATCTCATCACAGGCAGCAGCCTGTACAACCAACATGGCTGCATTGCTGAAAAGGAACTCCGTGTCTGAGCCGAGTGTGTACCTCTCGTCCATTCTTCTGTCCACAGGAGGTATAGAATTAGGAGACTTAAGAATTTTTTGTGTCTGTTTCCCAAAAGATTTATGGAGAGGAACAGGCAGTCTCCTGGACTCTGGGATGTCCATCATCTCAACATAATCAGGCTCTTCCTGATCCTCTACTGCCTCCTCCACAGGAAGCTGAAGGGTATCAGCCACCTTTCTGTAGAACATGTAGTGTGAAGGGGACTCAGAAAGCCTAGGAGGAGAAACACATGAAGGTCTGTCTGGGGAGATGTCCGGGTCAATAGGCACATCCAGACTTTCACCATTACCATAATCATCCTCATACTCTCCCTCCTTCTCAAACTCTGGTTCATAAAATTCTTCCAAGGTATAATCTGGAACCAGTGGAACCGACTGAACCGAGACCATAATATTAATCGCATTGGCTATCTCATCAGCGGTCAGAGTATGATATTCTGGGTCTGAACCGGTCGATTTGTCTTTTCTTTTTGTCAGAACCGATTCCTCAAAATCGGCTCTCCTTTTGCCCGAAGAACTATCGCACTGGTCAGAGGGCACTCCTTCTGGTTCGGTCGGAACTGAACCGGGCTGGCCATCCGGGTCAGCAGACTTCTCGGCCTCCCTTTCCCTCAGTCTACCTAATCTCTTTTCCAGGGTAGATTTGGGAAAATTCTTGCAAATTTGGCAGTCTGAATTGAGGTGGTCAAACCCCAGACAATAAGAAAAATTACTCACCTTAGTAATGTTGTTTCTTCTAATGCAGTCTTGCTGTATTCTGACAAATTGCAGTGAGGTCCAACCTTGAACTGCACCGGAGATGAAAGAGTTAACTTTCCATGCCAGGCATGGAGCAGCTGAAGCTCGACTCGGTTGAGACTCTGTCTGCTGCTGTTTGAACTCAAACCGTCAGATCTTTGAGCTATATTCACTGAGTGTCCTGTGTGGAAGCTGTAAACCTATACTAGCCAACTGGCTACTAAATATAATAAACAGATCTTTTGGTCCCAAAAGAAAGACTCAAGTCAGAAACCCAAAAAATGAAACAAACAACACCCACACACCCAACTAAAGGGGTGATAAATAAAGGGTGAGGCATCTCTTGAGTGCCAACACTGCTACTGCCCACCCACATCCCAAAACAAAGGTTATTTGGGGGGGGGGGGCAGAATACAGCAAGACTCCATTAGAAGAAACATTACTAAGGCGAGTAATTTTTTCTTCAAACAACATGAAGTCTTGCTGTATTCTGACAAATTGCAGACTACCAAGCAGTACCTCCATGGAGGAGGAACAGAACCAACCTAGGAAATAGACTCTGAAGCACTGCTGTGACAAACCGAGCATCACTCTTAGCCTGGATATCCAGAGAGTAATGCTTGGTAAAAGTGTGAACTGTTTTCCAGGTAGCTGCTTGACAAATCTCTAAGATAGGAATATCCCTGGCAGCAACCAGGGAAGCAGCTGTACCTCTGGTAGAGTGAGCCCTCAGGCCTGAGGGTGGAGTCCTACCTAGTTTTTCATAATAAAATTGAATGCAAGAGACAATCCACCTGGCAATAGATCTCTTAGTGACAGGTTTTCCCTTACCAACCTCACTATAAGTGAGGAACAGTTGGAGGGAGTCAAACCTGTGACCCATGGTACGCTCTATGTGGTAGCTAAGGGCCCTTTTCACATCCAAACTGTGCAGCCTCCTCTCCCCAGAGGAGGAATGGTCAGTGAAGAAAATAGGAAGAGACATAGACTGGATAAGGTGGAAGTCTCAAACCACCTTAGTCAAAAACTTCCTATTAGTCCTGAGGACCACCTTATCTCTATGGAGAGAGATAAAATCAGGCTCCACTGACAGGGCTTGTAACTCGCATGTGCCTGGCAGAAGTGATACCACAGAAAACAGTTTTCTAAGTCAAGTACTTAAGCTCTGCTGAGGACAAAGGCTCAAAGGGTTGCATAAGCTGGGCAATGCAAGCATTAAGGTCCCAAAGGGGCATGGTCCCTGAATGGAGGATTGGTATGAAGCAAACCCTTGAAAATTTAGAGAAACAGGATGGGCTGAAAGGAAGAAAGGCTTACCTGCTGAAAGGAAAGCAGAGACAGCTGCCAGATGCACTCTTAGTGTAGCTGGTCTGAGCCCCAAGGAATTAAGATGAACCATATAGTCCAGGACCGTGGACAGGCTAGCAGACTCTGGGGAAATATGTTTCCCAGAGCACCATATAGAAAATCTTTTCCACTTGGAGTTGCAAGTGTTTCTGGTGGAAGGCTTCCGAGAAGCCTTTAGAATATCCATAACACCCTGAGAGAGGTGCAAATCAGCAAACTAACTCTTCAAGAGCCAGGCCCTGAGATTGAGAGATTTGAGATTCGGATACCAAAGCCTTCTCTGAGCACATGTTAACAGGCTGTAATTCCTGAGAAGAGATAGGGAAGGTGGACTGCCAAGACAACAACAGAGGGTACCAGGGCTGCCTGGCCCAGTCTGGAGCAATCAGAATCACCTTGCAGGGCTGAGACCTGATTTTGACTAATACCTTGAACAAGAGAGGAAGGGGAAAAGCATACAGGAACTTCCTTCCAATTAAGAACTAGGGCATCCAGGGGACTGAGCCCAACACTGGGGGCCTGCAGCAAAAGAGAGGAAGTTGGTGATTGTCTGGGGCTGCAAAAAGATCTATCTGTGGGGTGCCCCATCTGGAGAAGATCATCTTCAAAACCAGGGGATCCAAGGACCATTCGTGATGGCCCTGAGATATTCTGCTGAGAGCATCTGCCAGGGCATTGCCCTTGCCTGGGAGGTGTATTGCTGTAAGAGAGGTGTTCAGGGAATAGGCCAGAGACCATAACTTCATTGCCTCTGTGCACAAGGCCGTAAACAGAGTGCCCCCTTGCTTGTTGGTATACCACATTGTGGTGGTATTGTCTGTCCTTATCTGAACAACTTTGTTCTGAACAGACTTTGAAAAAGCTTGAAGTGCTAGAAACACTGCTCTGAGTTCTAATAGAATGATGTGAAGCAGAGATTCCTGAGGAGACCACAGCCCTTAGGTGGTTAGGGGTCCCAAGTGTGCTCCCCACCCCAAGAGGGGAGGCATCTGTAGTCAGGATTAGAGAATGAGACTGGTGACAAAGGAACTCCTGTCTTGAACTGTCCTGATCCAGCCACCACTGTAATGCCTGGATCAGGGTTCAGACACTGGAATTAGTTTGGTCAGAGTGTCCTCTTTTGAGACCAAAAGGCTCTCAAGTGGAACTGAATGTCCCTCATTTGAAATCTTGCTCCCTGCACCACTGCTGTAGAGGCATCCGTGTGTCCTAGGAGTTGCAGAAAATGCTTTGCTGGCCAAGACACCTGAGAGGTGAATGAAGAGGCCAGAGAAATAAGTGTCCTTGCCTGTCCAGGGAAGGAAGGCTCTTTTTTACTGTATCCAGCTCTGCCCCTATGAAGGTGAGGAGCTGCACAGGCTCTAGAACTGACTTTGAAAGATTCAGCAGGAAACCTAGAGAAATGAGCAGTTGCTGAGTTATCTGTAGGTGTAACTTGACTTGGTCTGGTGACTGGCCTACTATGAGCCAGTCATCCAGGTATGGGAAAAGATCCTTTTGTCCTTAGGAAGGCAACCACTACTGCAGGCATTTGTGAACACCCTTGAAGCAGAAGTTAGGCCGAAGGGCATTGCTCTGAATAGGTAATGGCCTGAGGGCAGCTCAGACCTGGAGCTGTTCGGTGGGAGCTTCTGATGAGAATATGAAAATAGGCATCCTTGAGGTCCAGGGGAAACAAGCCAGTCCCGTGGCCTTAGAGAGGGTAGAATTATTCCCAGAGTCACCATTTTGAACTTAGGCTTTAAAAGGTGCTTGTTTAAATATCTGAGATCCAGGATGGGCTGCCATTCTCCTGTCTTTTTGCGGGCTAGGAAGTACCTGGAGTACAATCCTTTTCTCTTGTGTAGGGGTGGAACCCTCTCTATGGCTTTCAAAGCCAAGAGGGAAGAGACCTCTACCTCTAGGATAAGTGCCTCTGAAGGATTTGCAAGTGGAAAGGATCTGGTTCTCATCTTTGGAAATTTTTTGAAGCTGAGAACCAGTCCCTGGCTTACTACTTCCAGGACCCATTTGTCTGATGTTAAAGACATCCAGTTCTGGACAAAGTAAGCCAGCCTGCCCCCTACAGGTGGTGGAGAATCGGCCCTGGCAAACCCATCAGGGTGCCTGTTTGGCAGGGGCTTTAGGCTGAGGGTGGAAGCAGGCCTGCTTGTACCGTCTGCCTCTCCCTCTGAAGAACCCCATGAGCATAAGCAGAAGAGGAGGCCTGGCTTGGTAGAAAGGCCATGAAAGGCCTATCCCGCCCCTGGAATGCTGCCTCTGGGAAGTGGCTTGCCTTTCTTTGGCCTGAGCACCTCTATAGGTGGTCCTGTATTCATCCATTTTTTCATGTAGTTCTCTGTTTGCTCCCCAAAGAGAGAATTACCCACAACAGGAAAATCCATGGCCTTAGTCTGGGTATCCTGAGACAGGCTAGTACATCTGAGCCAAGACATCCTACGAAGGGCCACAGATGTAGCCATGACTCTAGATGAAACATCATTGGAGTCCACTGCAGCATGGAATTGCACCTTGGATGCCTCAATACCATCCGCAGCCACCGGCTCCAGCTCCTGGCAAGCTGGCCAGGGACCCATTTAGCTAAAGCCATTACAGTGTCCCATCTAGATTTCTGATATCTAGCTGTATAGGCCATATACTGTAATTAGCCTGCCTGAGTCCCAAGGATGCTGCCATGTACTGCTTCTTTGCCACGGCATCAATCCTCCTGGAGTCCTTAGCTGGCGGGTATGAAGCCAAGGGTATATTTGCCTTATCACAGGCAGCAGCCTGCACTACCCCAGCATGGCTGCACTGCTGGGTAAGGAACTCCGTATCGAGCCTGATGGAGTATACCTCTTGTCCATTCTCTTGTCCACAGGAGGTATAGAATTAGGAGTCTTTAAAATTTTTGTCGTCTGTTCCCCAAAGGACTTATGAAGGGGAATAGACAGCTTCCTGGACTCTGGGATATCTATCATTTCAACAAAGTCAGGCTCCTCCTGGTCGTCACAGCTTCTTCCATAGGAAGCTGAAGAGTTTCAGTCACTTTTATGTAGAACATAAAATGGGAAGGGGACTCAGAAAGCCTAGGAGGAGAAACCCCTGAAGGTCTGTCTAGGAGATGTCTGGGTCAATAGGCACATCCAGACTTTCGTAATCACCATCACTATCCTCATACTCTCCTTCCTCCTCCACTGGTTCATAAAATTTTCTAAATTATAATCTGGAACCGGGAGAACCCGACGAACTCGAGCCCCTTCCTGATGGTGCTGGTTCGGTCGGAACGAGTGTGATGAACAATCCTTATCGCTTTGGCTGTTTCATCAGCGGTTGGAGAAAAGAATTTGTGGATCCGCACCGGCTGATTTATCCCTTCTTTTTCTTTTAACGGAACTGACTCCTGCAGTCGGTTCTCCTTTAGTCGGAGAAGTTTGCCCTGGTCAGAGGGCACTCCTCCTGGTTTGGTTGGAACCGAACCGGCTGGCCATCTGGGTCAGCGGACTTCTTGGCCTCCCTTCCTGAGCCTACCAACTCTCTTTCCAGGGTAGCTGCAGGAAAATTCTTGCAAATCCTCGCAGTCTGAATTCAGTTGGTCAAACCCTCAGACAATAAACAGGTGGTGTGTGGGGATCAGCCTTAGCAAAGGCTTCCCCCCACACACACTACAGTGTTGAAACCCAGCGGGCCCGTTTTTTCTTTTGGGTTTCTTGGACATGGCCAGTCCTAACAAAACTTACCCTTTTTTCGGCAATCTGCCAGGCAAGACACCCTTATCGGTTCCTGACCGTGTTACGGGTGGAAAAACCGTAATGAAATCCGTTTTTTTTTTTTAAGAACTGATAGGGACCGGTTACCACACTCTAAAAGTAGAATAACATTTTTTTGAACAACCTCCGTTTACAAGTTCCACACAGAAGAACAAGAAAATAAACCTATCTAGTACTCACGATACCACAGACAGAGACTGAACCGACAGGTTAACGGACTAAATTCGGTCGAAAACCGAGAAAAACTGCACTTTTTCCGACAAACTTGAACCGAGCAAAGGAGAAATCTCCGGAGCGACTGTTCAGTGAGGTGGAGTAAAGAATCTGATGGTTTGTGTTCAAACAGCAACAGTCAGAGTCTCAACCGAGCTCGAGCTCAGCGTTCCATGCCTGGCATGGAAAGTTAACTCATCTCCAGGGCAGCTCAAAGGTTGGACATCACTGCAATATGTCAGAATACAGCAAGACTTCATGTTGTTTGAAAGTGGTCCAACTCTGGACGACCCCATCTTTCGAAGGGGCTGTCTGCCACTTCTTGTTTCAATTCCCACTCGTGATTCAGAGATTGAGAGCGACAGCCTGTCGGTGAGAACATTCTGGACTCTTGGTACGTGAACTGCCGTGATATCCAGATCGTGTTCTACTTCCCAGTGCCACTTTCTCATGGCCTCTCTGCACAGAGGGTAGGAGTGAGTGCCCCCTTGCTTGTTTAGATGACACTGCTGGGGTGTTGTCTGAGTGAACAGGAGTGGGCCCCGGTAGAGCTGGTCTTAGAAAGCCTGGAGGGCATACTGTACGGCTCCCATTTCCAGAATACTGATGTGAAGAGACCATTCCATTGTATTCCAAGAGCCCTTTGTTCCATGCACATCCAGATGGGCTCCCCAGCCTAGACCCGAAGCGTCCGCAGTGAGGATCTGCATCGGGCTCGGCCTCTGAAAGGGAACCCCCACCTCCAGGTTGACCAGATTTAGCCACCAAAGAAGAGAACGACAGACTGCCTTGTGACACGGTAGACTAGGACCCTGTCCCATTTGTTATGGAGATGGTGTCTAAATGCAAGGATCTTTCCTTTTTCTGTCTTTTCGCACAACCAAATTTTCCTGTGAGACCCTGGACTTGATCAACCTGAACAGTCTCGCATTTCTTTGCCTCTCTCAGTTTTCTCTTGCTGTCTGTTTTTCCTCCCTTGCACATCTATATCAGCCAATATAAAAATGTGTAAATCAATGTATGGAAATGTAACTGATATTGGGGATCCCTGTTTGGAAAATATATAGCGTTACTGCTGAAAAGTATATATTTGAATTTTGAAATGACTGCATAAACTCTAGAGATTACTTGACTGCAAATGTTGAACCTTTTGCAAAGGGGGGGGGCAAGCACAATGTGTTCCTGCCTTGCACCTACCTGAAATATACAATGACAGAAGTTTGCTAAGGATGGGGGTTGAAAAGACTTATAAAAGAGCTAAGATGAATTGTAAAAAGGAGATTACAAGAAAAAGGGACAGAGACTGAAGAAAGATTTTATTTTTTCCCTATGTACATAGTTATTCTGAACAAGTTTATTTATTTATTTATTTTTGTTACTGCAATTGCAAATAAACAGTTTTGCTGAATTCTACAACTACTCCTGGTTTTCCCTAGGCTTCCAGACCTGTGCCTCAAAAACACACCTCCGATACCCAAGTAGGCTGGTCCAGTTCATCTATGCCCTGGTCCCACTGAACTGTGAGGTGCCACTTCCAGTCTCCATGTTCAGCCATGCCAAGGAGCTATGGCGGCTGCCATATGCACTAGAAGTTCTAGGATCACTCTCGCTGCAACTAGGCCTGAGGTCTGCACCTTTCGGGCAACTCCTCTCAGCCATTCTGCTCTATCTGCTGGGAGAAAGGCAATGCCCTGAATGGTGTCTAGGACTGCCCCAATACACTGAAGTCTTTAGAGGGTCAAGGGTGTGACTTTGACCAATTCAGAGTGATGTCCAGGGACTGGAACATCAAGGCTGTGTCTTACAAGGCACTGTTCAGCAGGTCTTCTGACTGGGCAGAAATGAGCCAGTCATCCAGGTAACGGTAGACAAAGTGGCCTTTCCGTCTCAGGGCCGCTACTACCACTGCCAGACACTTGGTGAAGACTCTTGGCGCTGACGAGAGGCCGAATGGAAGTATACTGAAATGATAGTGCTGACTTTGAAAAAGGAAGTGCAGGAACTTCCTGTGCGAGGGCAGGATTTTTATTTATTTCAGTTTGGGATTAATACCTTTGAGCCAAGGGCTCATTTACAAAGGCTCCAAGTCAAAGCAAAGAACAGAAACAGATTGACAGTACAGCAGTATACAAACAGAGATTTACGTGCTATGATATCATGATTACATGGTTTTATGGTAAGCAAGGAGGGTTTTATAGCATACATAAAAGTGATGCTCTTAACAGTCACTTTCCAATTAGGCTCTATATTAGCCATATAAGTTAAAGTGATTACTTATTGTCAGTTATACTTGAGAAAACAGTTAGTTCAGAAATTCAGCACAGGACCAGAGACACATTTCAGGTAGCTAGTGCATGAAAGGGGTAAGGCCACTAGATTTTTTTTTTTGTTGTTGCTGAAACATTGTGCCAGCCTGAGGAGGCTTTGTCGTTGTAACACGGGGTTCCTAGTGTGGACTAGGGATAGAGAGAGTCGCGGTGGGTAGGAGGTGAGAATGTGGGGTTGGGGAGGGTTTAGGGTGAGGGAGATAGTAAGCGGGGTGGGGGTGGTGGCAGCCTATGGGGGCATTATCGTATGGTTAGGAGGGTCCATGGTGCAGACTGGGGCTAGGAGTGAAAAAGGTATGTGTGGTTCAGGTGGGGGTGGCATGGTGAGAGAGATAGTAAGCTGGGGGGTAGAGGGGAAGGAACTGGGCATGGTGTGGTGATGGTGGAGAAGGGGGATAATTAAGCAATTTTGATGTGCATGTATGCATCCTGCATATCTAGGGAGCACAGCCAGACTCCTCGATGAATCATGGACAATAGGCTTGCTAGGGTCACCATCCTGAGCCTCCTGTACCGGATATATTTGTTTAGTTGACAGAGATATAGAATAGGGCGGAGGTCTCCCGTTTTTTTGGGAACCAGAAAAGCCTTTGCCCTGCTGGGTACACGGAACCATCTGGATGGCCTTCTTCTACAGAAGGGTGTGAATTTATGCTTTCAGAAGAAGGGCATGACTGAGTGAACAATGGGAAGGGACAGGAGGATTGTTTGCAGGGCAACTCAAACTCTAGGGAGTAGCCCCTCTCTACTGTTTGAAGGACCCACTGGTCCGAGGTGATACTAGACCACCCTGCCAGGTAGAGGGAGAATCTCCCGCCTATCATCTCCCCCAACAGGATCTGCAGATGCGGGAAGGACAGCAGTGAGCCATGCTGTGTTTGGGGGGGTTTGGCAAGGGGGTTCAGGGTGCCTTGGGATGACTGGGGCCCTGGGCGCCGGAAGAAACAGGGTGGCCGCATCTCTTGAAGGCTCCTTTGTTTTGGGGTTGCCTTTTTCCCTGTTGTCCTTGGTTTCAGTGAAAAGGATGACGGAGGTCTGCCGCTCTGATTTGTACATTTGTGCACATCAGCCACCACCTTACCAGAATCCTGAAGCCCCAGGATGACTTTCTCCACCTCTTGCTGAAAAGGGTCGGAGCCCTGGAAAGGGGGTGTCCAGGATGGCATCCTGCAGGTCTGGGCGGAACCCCAATACTCTAAGCCAGACATGCCTCCTCATGGAGATGCCGCTGGCTGCAGCCCTGGCCGTCATGTCTGCTGAATTGTAGGAGCACCTGAGCACGTGCTTATCTAAGTCCATGCCTGACTGGAAATATGCCATGAACTCATTTTTACTGTCAGAGTCCAGTTAAGCCTTCATCAGGTCCATGGTCTTCTCTCAGAGGGACTTCTGGTAGGTCACCATGTGGGCTAAAAAAATTTAGAGAACGAATAGCTCCAGTGGCTGATGTACAAATTTTCCTTCTCATGTGGACCAGCTTTTTGGAGTCAGAGCCTGGAAGCTGGGCACTTGTATGTTTAGGTTGTTGAGCTTTTCCATGAGCTGCTGTGAGCACCATGGAATATGCTTTGGAATTATCCCCAGTAATGGCTCCCTTTCGGTGTCCTGTATAGTCTCGTCCCTTCTTGGCATTGCAGATGTAGAGGAGGGTTCTGCCAGGTAACATGCTGAAAAAGCTCTACCAAAGGTGGGATAATCAAGGATTTAGGGTCCTTGGATCTAATAAATTCCAAAGTATGCCTCTGTATCAAGCTCCTCCACATCCCACTGGTAGACTGTTTGAATGTGCCTCATAATATCCAGAAATGAGAGGTCATCCAGGGGGGACCTAGGTGAGTCTCTTGGACTAGGGAGGGTGGAAGATCACCCCAGAAGAATAATCAGAGGATAAATCCCTCGTCATTGCCAGAGTATGATGGCGGACAACGCTTGAAGAAGGCACAGGGCGGGTGTAGTCTTCTTTTCCCTACGGACCGGTGGCGGATGAAAGCCTCACTGGGTGCCCGAACACTAGAGGGCAGAGGAGGTGCTGCGGGAGTTTCCTTTGGGGAAGGCTCTGGAGGCCTATAGAGCAAGACTCCTATGACAGTGTTCCACCACGAGGTGAACAAAGCACCGACATCCGCTGGGGGATGACCGGGGGTGCAGGCATTGGATGGGAGGGGTCGGACGCCAGGCCCTTAGGACCTTCTGGGATGGGTGTCCGGTCAGGCGGCGACTCTATTACAGTATCAGGGGCAGACCTGTCATCCGATCCGCATACGGCTTGGAGCGAGAATTATCGGGCGACTGATCCCCAGGAGTAGGGTAGATGCCTGATCCTTGGCAGCCGACAGCCTTTTATCAGCTGGTAGCGCCTGGTCCTGGCCACAGGGTGAGCTAGCCCAGCTTACGGGTCATCTGTCATCCATGGGAGACTTCCCCTTTGCAGGGGGTGGAGATGTCCAATGCCGGACAGTCTCCTGGCATTTGGCAGAGTCTGAGTGATTCAGCTTGTCGGACGAATCACTGGATTTATGGCCTGCTTCCAAAGACCCGCCTGTTCCTCTTAGGTCGACCCTAGTGAACTCTGTGGGCCAAGGGGCTGGGCAGATGAGTGCAGGAAGAAGACTCCTTACTCTTTTCCTGGGATGAGGAGGATGTCTTCTTCGGAACAGTCCCAGAGGCAGCTGGAGGGACCGACCCAGACCTTCCGCTGGAGACCGAGGAAGTGAAAGCTCTAGGGGGGATTTAAGGCGGGACTCCGACCTCGCCCTATCTTTCTCCCTGTGCTGGTGATGTTTCCCTCACGATTACTTCTCTTTTGGGGGAGACTCTCTAGCCAAGTACGAAGAACTGCGTCCGGACAGCGATTTCTGCATAGCTGCCACCTACTTTTCTAGGAGATAAGTCTTCAAGGCATTGGGTCTTCTGGCGGAATTTCTAGCAGTCACGGGGCAATTGTCGGGCTGGTGGCCTGGGCCTAAGCAGATCAAGCAGACCGTAGCTATCCTTGGCCAGGATCTACTTCCCGTTTGACATTTCTTCTTGCGCCATGTACAAGAAGGCGAAGACATGCAAATCTATTGAATGACTCATTAAAAGTGGAAACTATTGAATTTAATTGTTTTAAGTGATGAGGAAAAAGCATGGTTGACTACGAAGACTTGGCATCTGTTTAGCAGAACTAAGCAGGTCGACGGCGGAAAAGAACCGAGATGGTGCTGGGGACCGCCCACTTATACCACGCCTGACGCTAGGTGGGGCCAACTGGGGCAGTCTACCGCCACAGACAGCTAGCTAGAAGATTTTCTATATGGACCTCAAAGCCTGGAGGCCTTAGTCCTATTGGTATTGCCTGCTGCAAGAGCTCCCCCCAAGAAATTAGAAAATAACAGAAAATGACAGGAAAAGGTGCCAGATGTTACATTACAGCAATGAAAATAACAAAGGAGGGCAAACAAAGTCGAAACTGAGAAGGTGGTATCGAGTTAAGTGAGCAGAGACTGATGTCGCAGAGGGAGATTCTTCAGCAGCTCCCACAGTGATCCAAACCTCGACAGTTGGGGGGAGACACAGAACTGAAGAGGCAGCGGAGCTGGCCAGCCTGCAAGCACTTGGGCCAAAGATGTCGGCTCAAGGGCAGCGCCTGCCTCTGACATTGGTGCCCTCCTCTAAATTCTTAAACACTCCCGAGGGTCTTATGCTCCAGCTGGTACTCCACCAGTAATGAATGGTGAAGACTGACAGCATGCCAGACAAGGACAACTTTTCTGTAACTTTAAACTAGTACTGAAAAGATAATTCCTCATGAATAATAAGCCACATAAAAATGGTTACAGATGATAAAAGTATCGTTTTATTGAACATGGTGCAGGTCCATTCCTTTCACTAGAGATTTCTCTGATGAAGCTCAGCGCACTGAGCAAAATGGTAATTTCTCGACAGCTGTGATGTTATTTTGCTGCATCCAGCTCACGCTTGGTGAAAGGAATGGACTTGCAGCATGTTCAATAAAATGGTACTTTTTATCATCTGTAACTGTATGTGGCTTGTCTGCGGGTGCTAATCTTTTTTGTACTGGTTTCTCAAATAAAACTTAGCATGGCAATGTCAGTTCCTGGTGCTTTACTTTTTGTTAACAAACTTTAAATTATGAATTAATTTATGAAACCGATGAACACACTAAAATACAAGATTCCACAAACATAAAAACAGTTAAGATTTCAACAGAATAAGCAACTCAAATGTTGGCTACTTTCAAAGCTAAAATAATAAGGTTTTGTATTTGTCAGGTTTGTTTTACTTTGCTATTTTAACATGTTTTTGAAAATATTAAGAACTCACTTCTTCTTGAGGAATATCAACAATAAGTGATGACCCCATTCTGCCTTTCATAACCTTTCCTCCACCTCCAGTCATTGTACCTAAATGGAAAAAAGTTGCAAAATGTTAATTTGCTTGTTGTTTTCCTTACAAAATGAAAGTTACATACTTACAGTAACTGGTGATCTTCCACAATATTTTCTCTACAGAGTACCACTTACAGGTATGAGCTAGAGAGAGCAGCAGAACACACTGTGGGGACCAAAACAACATTTCTCAATTGCACACAGAGTGTGACAGGATTGACAAGGATCCTGTCCCAATTGTTATGGAGAGTTTGAATGCAGGGATCTATTCTGTTCTTTCCTGTTTCATGCCTGGTTGCATGACCCAATTTTCCTGTGAGACCTAGGATTTGATCAACCAGACAATCCACAATTCTTTGCCACTCAGTCTTCACTTGCTATTCTGTCCCCACCTCCCCGCTTAGCTGCAGGTATAAAATATATGCAAATCATTATGTGGAAATGTAACTGATATTGAGATCCCTTTGTTTAGAAATTATATAGTGTTACTGTTGAAATATATACAATTATAGACTGAGATGATAGCAAAGCTATTTGGAATTTAAGGGATTAACGGGAGAAGCAATTTTTAAACCTTCTGCAGAAGATGTAAACAAGAGTTTAGTTCTGGATTACAATATTCTTTTTGCCGCAGCTGCCTGAAATTTACAAGAACAAGATGGCTCCTCTTTGTTCATTCTGCTTTTGTAAATAGTTATTCTGAACAATTTTTTTTTTTTTTTTATGTTACTGCTAGTACTAATTGTGACGCTTGGCCAGCTGGTTATGATTGTTCTAGGATATTTGTAATATAAAAATATAGTATGTGATTGTTTCACAAAAGGCAGCTTGCGCCATGGGTGCCTCCCCCAACCTGGTTTCAGTTACAGGATGCAACTGACCAGGAGATCTCTGTAATGTAATTAACTTCCTTGAGAAATTGCATTTTAAGGCCTTTTTATCACCTGTTGCTGCCTCTGAAGTTGGGAAGCTAAATATGCGTATTATAACAGGACAGGACATAACTTAGCTGATTCCTGTTGGCTATATTCACACATAAGTGACATATGGCAGAGTTGTAAAAACCTTTGATGTTCCTTGGGAAAATAAAAAAAGCCACCAGTTCAAAGGAAAGCTGATTAAAGACTGTCATAATTTGGGAAATTAGTTTTGCTGAAATCACATTATTTTCCTGATAGAAAATCATGATTGTATTTTTGAGTTCTAAGAGGAGAAGCTAGATGACTCATAGAAGGGTGTGGAGACAGTTTAAACTGAATACTGTGTCTGAACTTGTCATATATTCCATCTTGGGACGCTAGAGACAGCTCTCAGCCTTCTGATCCAACTATAGTCACTCAGAGGTAATACATTAGATAGAGTCTAAATGTATTGTGGTAGGAGTTTTCGTTGTATGTTGCCCTTGTTCTTTTAAGTGATTGTATGCTCTTTGATATATTGTTCTGTTTTTACATTTTACATACTTTATCATCTGTTAGTAAAGACTATGTTTTAAGAGCCTGTTTGTGTGTCTAAGTTCTTTTTGCATGTGATGTATATGTGGTTAAGTTTGACAACTGTTCAAAAGCTTGGTGGTGTTACTAAACTGGCAAAGGTGAATATACCTAAGGTCTTTTATAGAGTTTAAGGGTTCATTTTGGAAACCTGGCTTGGTGCCCTAGCGAAAGATTGTACTGCAATCCCGAAGAAGTCTGAATCCGTGCCTGTACACTGGAGTACGCTAACATAAGGTTCACAGTTTGAATCCCCAGAACTTGAAACTAAAGCGATTCGGACCCACAAGCAAGAAAGCAGGGTTACCCTGTCTGTTATCTGTTCACATTACTGCGCTTAGAGGTTGGCACTGTGGGAGCAGGGCCTGACCTGCTGAGTGCATTTGTGTTTCAGATTTAGGTAACAGCGGTCGCGATAAATTTGGTAACACAAGCTTTAACTGTTCAGTGTATCAGCTTAATACCGTACAGCTCACTTGCAAAAGGAAACAGAACTATATCATTATACTTACAGTCAAGTTTCTACTGGTTTTATTTTATTTTTCTAACGTGCAAGATAGAGTAGCCGTAGATAGGGAAGAAGATGGCATCCAACTACAGCGGGTACACGCAGACTACTTAAGGCAGTTGTGCTAGGACAGAGAGTCCTGCACGAGGAAAGAAGCTACCAAGCGAACCTCGTGGATGCCCTGATGGCAGCAGATGCCAAGAGCATAGAGTCACAGACTGTGACTGTAAAGGACCAAACCTTGGGTGTGGAGGGGCTAGTGGCAAGTGCAGTGTCCAGATCCAGTGAGGAGGGCAGCAGGGCCACTGCAAGCAAAGGCCACAGCAGCAGGGACGGTCACCAGCATTCTGGAGTCAGGAAGCACTTAGGCTGCAGACTGAGTTGCGCAAAATGCTGCTGGAGTTCTAGAGGGAGGCTGAGTGGGACCGTCGAGAAGCGAGATGCTGAGAAAAAGAGGGAGCGAGAAGCTGACAGAGAGAAGCGAGAGCCCCAGAGACAACATGAACTGGAGAAGCTATGACTCCAACCACCAGCACCAGAGCAGGTAAATTGCCTGAGTTTAACTGGAACTACAGGACTGGGTAACAAATTAAATTCCAAACTGACAGCGGAATTTAAAGAGGGGGAGGATATGGATGCTTTTTTAAATTCCTTTGAAAAAGTTTGTATTGAACAAATATTCCTAGAGGGTCCTGGAGCTTCCAGCTATCCCCTACTTACCAGGAAAGCTCCGGATGCAATGGGTCAAATGGACAATGAGGACAGCAATGATTACAGCAAACTTAAGGCTGCACTTTTAAAAAAGTTTGATTTAACTGTAGAAGCATACAGAGCTAAATTTCGTAAGCTCAGGAGAAGCCCTGATATGAGCGACGAGGAGCTAGCCACGAAACGTCAGTTTTTAAAACGGTGGTGGGAAGGAACTGAAGCAAACTCTGTAGATAAAATTGAAAATGCTGTTTCGTTAAGAAAAGTTTTTTTGGGCATGCCCAGCAGAGCTGAAAACCTGGCTGGAGGACCGAGATCCCAAAATAGTGCAAGAGGCTGCCGAACTCTCGGACCGCTATGGCAAGAGCAGACCTGCACTCTTGGCACTTACTTGGCCAAACTCTTGGCACTAACATGTATTCCCCTAGCACTTTTCTTTCCACCTTGGGATTATTTTGCCAACTCCCACCTGTTTGCTTAACTACATCTATTTCCACCCCTCACTGACCCTTTCCTTTATTTTTCCCCCTGCCCATAAACCTTCGGGTTTTGTTTCCTCACTTACCCTACCTGGTATCCCTTGTCTTATTGTAACGTTGTGACTTGTCTGAATAATCCCACGTTTTGAGGAAATTATATATATATATATATATATACACACACATATATATATATACACACACACATACACACACTGTACATACACACAGTCAATTATCAACCCAGATGCTGTTCACCATATGTACTCCCCAGCCCTGATCTTATTTGTTTCATTGTAAAATAGTTACGCAAGAACTTACCGTAACAGTAGATCTTCGAGAACAGCTCTTGCAGCAGGTAACACCATTAGGACTGAAGCCGGCAGGCGTCAGGAGCCCACGGAATTTTTCTAGCTAGCTATCTTCAGCGGTCCCACCAGATTCCACAGTTCTCTCGCCGGAGACGTCCGGCCGCAGGATGACATCAGAATGGGAGACCGAGGATCCATCATCAGAAGACGAAAGGGCATAAGCCCCTGCCAAAGGCTCAGAAAGCCATGCCTCCTCCAAGGGGAGGGTGGGTGAAGAGTACCTGCTGCAAGAGCTGTTCTCAAAGATCTACTGTTACGTAAGTTCTTACGTAACTGTACCTATCTCACTAGATACAGCTCTGCAGCAGGTAACACCATTAGGACTTATTTCCAAGCAATAACACTTAAAGCATATTAGAGGAGGAGGAGATTAGAAAATACCCTGCCAAGTCCTGACTCTAGGACAGGAGACCCTGTAGCACCTACTCAGGCCGAAACCGGCTCTTCACCGTGAAGCAATGTCCAGGCTATAACGCCTGATCAAAGTGTGTACAGAGCTCCAAGTAGCTGCAGCACAGATGGCAGAGGTGGAGACGTTACGCAGTGCTGCAAAGGAGGTAACCACCCCCCTTGTGGAATGGCCCCGGACTGTACCTGGGAGGGGCTTCTGTTTGGTATTGTAGCAGTATGATATACACTGGACAAACCAGCGAGAAAGTGACTGCTTTGACAATGGTTGGCCCATCATCCTCCCAGCAAAGGAAACGAAGAGTTGCTCGACGGCGGTTGTTTTCTGCTCTGTTTAGGTAGTACCTTAGATAGCGTGAACATCCAGGGTGTGAAGTAGTGCTTCTCCTCTATTGGAGTACTTAGGAAAATAGACAGGCAGGTCAATGTCCTGATTGAGAGTGAGGGTGGAGACCACCTTAGGCAAAAACTTAGGATTCGTCCTTAGGGAGACACTGTCCTGGTGGAAAATCAAATAGGGTTCCTTACACAAGAGCGTGAAGCTCAGAAATTCTCCTTGCTGACGTAACAGCAACTAAAAATAATGTTTTCCAAGACAGAAACCAGCTCGTAATCCGCGGCAGGTTCAAAGGGGGGAAGCGTGAGTTGCTTCAGGACAAAGAGTAAATCCCACAGGGGAACAGGGTCCTTAATGGGTGGCCTAAGGTGTAATACCTCTCAAAAGTCTCGAGACATATCGAGCTGCGCCACTGTGTGCTGTCCACCAAGTGGTAAGCAGAAATAGCTAGAGGTGCACTTTGATAGAGGAGTAGGCTAGACCCGAATGGAAAAGGAGAGCAGGTAATCTAACACGCTTTCACTGGGCAACCTAGAGGGAAAGGCCGCATGCTGCGACCACAAACAAAAAGGAAAATGCATTACCTACCGTAATTCTTGATCTTCTTGGACGAGTCTCCACCACTCATTCACACTAGTGGGATTGGCGCCGGAGCACAAGACCATCGGGAGCAAACTTTTGCTGGAGGTGCGCGAGGAGAGCGCGCCGCGAGACCTGGCGCCATGACGGTAATGACCATCTCAGCGGACGACCTCCAACCGCCTCAGTACCTTTTTACCAAGGAGGTGCAGCGCACTAACGTAAAGAGTAAACCTAACATTAAAAAGCGGACATAAGATAGTCCGTATGACCCGTGTAAGAAGGGTCAGCAAAGAAGTCCTCACGGCCTAAAGATTTGAGGGAGTGAAGACCAATACAGCGGTGAGCTCGGGGGATGGAGGGTGGGCGTGTGAATGAGTGGTGGAGACTCGTCCAAGAAGATCAAGAATTACGGTAGGTACGTAATTTTCCTATCTTCCTGGACATAAGTCTCCACCACTCATTCACACTAGTGGGAGAGTACCAAGCTGATAATCCCCCAAAAGGGCGGCAGGAGAGCCAGAGCTCACGCATCTAAGATAGAAGCCCATTAAGGACAGTTCTGCCGAATGCGGAATGTCGCCTAGCATGAACATCCAGTGCATAGTGCTTAACGAAGGTATGCACTGAGCTCCAGGTGACGGCGTTGCATATATCTGCAATTGGAACATTGCGAATTTCCGCTAGGGATGCCGCGACCGCCCTAGTAGAGTGAGCGTACACTCTACCTTCTAATTTAACTTGAGCCATGGAATAGCAATGAAGGCATGCCACTAACCATGAAGAGATGCATCTAATAGCGACAGGTTGACCCAGCCGGGTGTCGCTGAAAGAAACGAACAGTTGCTGAGTCTTGCGAACATCCTTGGTTCTATCTAAATAGAACCAGAGCTCTCTTAACATCCAAGGAATGAAGAGCTCGTTCCTTCATTTTGGAAATTAGCAAGTAGAGTGGAAGTACCAGAGGTTGGTTTAGATGGAATTCTGACACAACCTTGGGAAGAAATTTAGGATGAGTCTTGGAGAACTACCTTGTCTTTATGGAATACAGTATACGAAGGGTCCGTAACCAGGGCATGTATCTCAGAGACCCTGCAGGCTGAGGTAATGGCCACCAGGAAGGCAGTCTTCCAGGTAAGAAATTTTAGCTCACAGGTAGCTAAGGGTTCGAAAGGCTTCCGAGTGAGCATGTCCAGCACCAGGTTAATGTCCCAGGCTGCAACTGGACGCTTAACAGGGGTCTGGTATGGAGAATCCTTAAGAAATCTCTTCACCATAGGTAACTGAGCCAGAGTTAAGGAAGAAACCGGCTCATGGAACGCTGAGATGGCACTAAGGTGAACTTTAACTGTGAGTACTGAAGACCTAAGTTTGACAGGTCCAAAAGATACTCCAGAACCTTGCCAGGAGGACAGGAAAAGGGATTCCAAGAGGATTTGCACACGAGAGCAGAAACCGCTTCTTGGAGCGTACGTTTTCGGGTGGCTGGCTTCGAGCAGCCAGAAGGATGTCTGAGACTCTCTGAGGCGTTGAACCGATTCACTTCTATCTCTTCAGGAGCCAAGCATGAAGGTGAAGTGATTTCAGGTTGGGATGGACCAACGAACCCTGAGTCAAAAGACTGATTGCAAGGAGTGGTCTCGAGAGGCTGCCAACATACTGTTGAGTAGAGAACCATAGTTGCGAGGCCAGGAAGAGCAATGAGAATCATCTTGGTCCGAGACTCGAACTTGAGGAGTACTCTCTGGATTAGAGGAAGCGGTGGAAAGGCGTAAGAAAGCGTTTTGTCCACACGCAGCCTGAGCATCATCCTGAAAATGCCAGGCCCTGGTTTCTGGAGCAGAAGAGAAGCAGTTTTGCGTTGAGTGGGGATGCAAAAGGTCCAGGTCTGGAGTCCCCACTCTTTGAACAGGGACCGAGACTACGGCTGGATCGAGAACCACTCGTGAGGTCTGCCTCCGTTCTGCTGAGGTGATCTGCTGGGTCGTTTGTATACCTGGCAGATAAACCGCTGAATCAGAGACTTGTGCTCCAAGCACCACCCCACACCCTCATTGCTTCCTGCAAAGAGGATAAGAATGAGCACCGCCTTGCTTGTTGATGTAATACATCACTGCTTTGTTGTCCGTTTGAAGGAGAATGTTCTTGTGACAAAGGACATCCTTCAGAGCTCGGATTGCATAGAGGACCGCTCTCATCTCCAGGACATTTATGTGGAGATGAGCTTCAACTGAGTCCATACACCTTGAGTGTGGAGGAGAGACAGTGAGCTCCCCATCCCATTAGCGATCGTCTGTGGTGATGGAGATCTGATGATCCGAGGAGCAAGGGAATCCTTCCAGGAGATTGCTCTCTTGAGACCACCAGGTGAGAGACCTTCGAAGGGGCTCCGTCACCTTGATGGGATAAGACTGGGGGTGAGAGGTCGGGGACCACTGAGTGGAGAGCATCCATTGGGTGGTTCTCATGTGCAGTCGGGCCAGAGGGACAGTGAAGACAGAGGACGCCATGAGACCCAACATGCGTTGCATCGAGAGAGCTGTAACCGATTGGTTCTCCCTGATGTAACGGGCCATTCGAAGGATGTCGAGTCTTCTGTCCTCTGGAAGGAAAGCCTTCGCTGAAGAGGTGTCTAGAAGCGTCCCTATGAAAAGGAGCCTCTGGGAGGGTTGCAGTTGAGATTTTTTCAAATTCAGCAGAACTCCCATGGACTGAGAAGACGAGAAGTCGCTTTGCACGGCTTCCAAAGTCCCTTGGCTGGAAGGGCTTGCTAGAAGCCAATCGTCCAGGTAGGGAAACACCGGAGTCCCACTCTTCCTGAGATGCCACAGAACTGCACAACACTTTGTAAAAACTGCAGGCGCTGAGGATAGCCCAAAGGGCAGGACTCTGAACTGATAATGCTGACCAAAGCTACAAACCCGAGGAACTGCGGTGGGTCGGGTGGCGAGGATATGCTGGTAAGCATCCTGCATATCAGAGAGGCCAGCCAGTCGTGCTGATGCAGCAAGGGTAACAGGGTACCTGGGAAATCATCTTGAATTTCTCCCTGGGAGGAATTTGTTTAACTTTCTGAGGTCTAGAATGAGCGATCCCCAGATTTCTTTGGAACCAGAAAGTAATGGGAGTAGAACCCTGTGTTTCGCAGATGCGGGGGCACCAGTTCTATTGCCCTGTTGTTCAGAAGGCCCTGGATCTCCGCGGTGAGGAGGTCTGACTGAGAGGCCGACAACCTGGGTTGTAGTCTGGGAGGACAATTGGGGGTTTCCAGAAAGTGAGAGAATAACCCTCGCGAATTATCCGAGCCCATTTGTCCGAGTTATGGACTTCCACTGGTTGTAGAAGTACATCAGACCTCCTCCACCGGAGGAGAAAGTTCCACCGGGCAGAGTGGATGGAACTTGAGCCAACGACTCATAGGTAGCGCTGGGAGCTTTAGGCCCCGCGCTTTCTGCTGCGTCTTCTTTTGAGGTTGGGCAGGTTGGCTTTTATGGAAGCTTCCCTGCCTCTGCCTCGAAAGGACTGACGACTATGAAACTGACGTCTTTTCACATGCCCCTAGAGGGGGCAGGCGGAGGTCTGGCCAACTAATGGCCGATCTAGTCTTCTGAGTGGCCTCTAAAGGCTTGCTCCACCTGAGGGCCAAAAAAGGAGCCATCAAAGGCAGCGCCATCACCTGCTGCTGAGCATCATCGTGAAGCCAGAGTGCGCAGCCAGGAATGGAGCCGAGTATAAATCAGCGGCTGCTGAGGCGAGAAGCAGTGTCGAGCGTCCATGGCTTTGACCTGTTGGTTATTGGACTCAATACCTCTAATAACGGGTCAGAAGAAGCTCTGACTTGGAATCCGAATCTGGAAGAGCTTCAACCATTCTTTCATGAGTGCCACAGGATATACTCATACTGAGAAAAATAGCCTTGATAACTGGCATACGCGTACTTAGAGTGGAGGCAGCAAAGACTCTCTTACCTAATGTATCAATCTTACAGACTCTTTGTTAATAGAAGTAGAGCTGTAGTAGTTTGAGGAAGAAGACCTTGTCTTTCTCTGCCAGGACTACAATAGGATCCATAAAGCTTGGGATGCCAAAATGGGACGATCCTTGGGAGCTGAATACTTCTTATCAATGGATTTAGCCACTGAGGGAATAAGAGCAGGATTATTCCATACCATTTGAGACAGCGCCTCAAGGAAGGACTGGATCGGAGGAGTCAAATCCGTGAGGGATCTCCAAGCATGAAGATACTGGAGTCTTAATATCTTCCCAGGATCGATGTCTGTAGCTCTGGAGAAGAAGAAGTGGATCCCAGGTTCTTCAACAGAGACTTAAAGGACAGGTCCCACCACAGGCTCTGTAGCAAAGAAAGATCCTGTTTCTCCACTTCATCACCCAACCAAGGTCTGGGTCAGGCTCAACATCATCTCCTGATGGTCCAGAAAGGACTGTTTGGACAGGAAGGAGTGAAAAATGGAGGAGGAAATAGCAGAAAAACAAGGAGAATCCCAAGGGCTGCGGCGCGAGGGCAGGTAAGCGGGCTGAAAGGCATGCACCGAGGCGCCTGGCGCGAAGAAAGCCTGTGACCGCGGACAAGCGGCACAAGCGCAGCCAACGCCCACGATCGTGGCGACAGCACATGTATCCATGGCACCACCGGCGCGCGGACCCAGCGGCACAGCGGCGCCGACAAGCCAGCAGACCCTCGCGGAAGGCGGGAAGAGCCCCAGGAACCTGGAAAGCTAGAAAGGAAAAAAAAACAGGAGATAAGGGCATCGGGTGAGGCCCCTGCGCCCGCAACCACGTGAGGGGAACACCTAAGCCTGTTCGCTGGCACAGAAGAAGGCGCCATAGCGACTAGGAAGGAATCAACAGCCTCACCTGATCGCCGGAGGGCCGAGGCTCGAGGCAACCGAGCCAAACAGAAGAACCAACCTCGAGCCCATTGCTCCATAAGAGGCGGCCCACTGATAAAACTGCTCATCTGGAGTCCCTACCTATAGGCAGGAGCGGCTCCGATGTCGGGGCGGCGATTACGCAAGTTGGCGACTCCGAAGAAGGAGACGCAGCTAGCAGAACCGGCGTCGGCGCAGACATACCAGAGGGCGACCCTCGAGTGATGCCTTCTCTTTTTGACCTGTGGGCGAAGAAGGCTCGAGGCGACGGTGCAGTCGACCGTTTATTTTTATGCCGGCGGAGGACCGCCATCCCAGACATCGGACTGACCTTTATCGGAACCCGCTGAGGAGAAGAGCCGGACCCAGCCCGGCTGACTGAACAGCTTTCATACAAGAATCTCCTACCGTCACCTGACCTGCTCATGGTGGAAGCTCAGTCCAGTGAGCGAGACTTCTTCAAATGAAATGAAATATTAGAAAAATTTCAGAAATAGAATAAAATTAAGCGATACTACTTATCGTGATAATTTACAAAAAAACAAACTGAAAACTATGCGCTAGTTTGAAGTTTGACTCTCCAACAGAAGCGGCGATACAGTCACTGAAGCGCACTTGCGATGGCGGAAAAAAGGAACTGAGGCGGTTGGAGGGTCGTCGCTGAGATGGTCATTACCGCTCGAGCCGCTCGTCGCGCCGTGTCTCGGCGCCCGTCTCTCGCGCCGACCCTCCAGAAAAAAGTTTGCTCCCGATGGGTCTTAGTGCCTCCGGCGCTAATCCCACTAGTGTGAATGAGTGGTGGAGACTTATGTCCAGGAAGATCAGCGCCATTTCATGGCGTATGTCACATGCGTTGCCGGCTTTCAGGCCGCAGAAAGGACTTCTGCCACCTCGTGCAAGACCCCGTGTCGCAAAATGGTTATGTCTCTAGGATCCATGCATGCAGGTTCAGTGAACGTAAGTCCGGATGGACCAGTGAACCTTTCGCCTGAGACAAGAGATGGGAGCTGAAAGGCAACGGAAGTGGAGGTTCCCGGGACAGCTGCGTTAGCAAGGGGAACCATATCTGCCTGGGCCAGAAAGGGGCTACCAGGATCATTGTTGCATGCTCCCTGCACAGTTTGACAAGAACTCTCTGGATCAGCGGGAGGAGGGAGGCGTAGAGAATCTGTTCTCCCAGGAGGAGGAAGGACAACGCGTCTACGCCAGAAAACACCAGGCCCTGGATCTAGCGAGCAAAAATTGGGCAGTTTTGCGTTGGATGGAAAACAAACAGTCCAGCTCTGGAGTTCCCATTGTAGAAACAGATCCTCCGCTACCTCTTGAAGGAGTTCCCATTCGTGGACACCCTGGCCTGGGCGACTCAGGCCGTCTAGCGACTGTGTTGTCCACGCCGGGAGCGTGAACTGCAATCAGACTACCGCGCGATGTCGGATTGCCCAATCCCACACCCTCATGGCCTGCCTGCAAAGGGGTAGGTGTCGCCTCCTTGTTTGTTGAGTGTCATCACCCTCCTGTTGTCTGTCTGAAGCAGAAGAGTACTCGACGGAGATCTCTGACTGAAAAGCCAGCAGGGCATATGGACCGCCCTCATCTCAGGGCGTTGATTGGAGGTGAGCCTCCTGAGGGGTTCATGTTCCCTGGGACTTCACCCCATTCAGGTGTGCACCCCAACCCAGCCCTGAGGCATCTGTGGTGAGGATTACCTCCGGGGATGGCGCTATAAATGGGACACCCGCAGAGAGTGTACCAGGGTCTAGCCACCACCGCCAGTCTCGAATCACGGCATTTGTGATTCTGACCGGATGCTGCATGTGGTCTTGCCTTTGGTCCCACTGCACCTTGAGCATCCACCGAGTCACCAGCATGTGGAGCCTTGCCAAAGGGACGGTTGGAATGGCTGGAGCCATGTGTTCGTGCAAGCGAAGGACCGACCTGGCGGGGACGGGCTTCTTCTTCGAAAGATCCCTGATGAGGGATCTGATGCGTTCCGTTCTGTCGGCGAGGACAAAGGCTTTCCCCCGGACGGTGTCCAGAACTGCTCCTCTGAACTGCAATTTCTGGGACAGTATGAGGAGTGACTTCTCGAAGTTGATGAGGATGCCCAAGGACTGAAACAGTTCTTGAGTGCTTTGAATAGCCACCAACAGATCCTCTTTGGAGGTGGCCATGAGAAAACAATCGTCGAAGATGCAGGGGAACATGTAGTGGCCCTGTCTCCTTGCCAAACTGCCATGACTGCCATGCATTTGGTAAAGACCCTGGGGCTGATGACAGTCCGAGCGGAAGAGCCGGAACTGAAATGGTGTGAGAAACTTCAGGCGCAGGAACCTCCCATGCGCTGGAGCTACAGGATATGCAGGCACGTCCTGCATGTCTAGGATACTAGAAGGTGTCCTTTAGCATGGGAATAAGACCTTGAAGAGTCACCATGCGGAGAAATCACTTATGGCGACCAACAGATTGAAGTCGCTGAGGTCAGGATTACCTGGAGGTCCCCTGTTTCTTCGAACCAGAAAGAAGTGAGAATAGTATCGAATCCTCTCTGGTTCTCTGGGGACGTACTCTACTCCCTTTTGCAGGAGCATAAGTATCTCTTGCCTGATAAACGGTTGTGCTGACCCGAGTGAAGGGAGAGCAGAGGAGGCCTCGAGGTAGCTTGTCTGCGAATTCTATAAAGTGGCCTCTTTCAGAACCAACTGAAGAACCCACCTGTTGGTAGTTATAGACTGCCATCCTGGCATGCAGTATCGACCCCCGACCTTCATGTCCCATTGATCCTGAGGGGCGGGGCCAGGAAGGAGTCAGGCTGTGGCGGCTGAGGGACCCGCGGGCTGGGCCAGCTTAGCTGGGCGCTGGCTTCGGCCCACGGACTGTCTACCCTGGGCTCTGCGGGAACCAGAGTCCCTCTGCTGTGGACCGGTGTGGGACTGTTGTCTCTGCGTCCGTCCATGGAAACGACTTTGGTTCCTCCGAAAGAACTAAGCCTCGGTCGGTACATTGCCTGGACCGACCTCACCGCCTTCCCGGCCTCTTTGAGCTTGGTGAGGACCTTCTCAGAGGGCTCACCAAGAGAACCTCCCTCGAGGCGTCCATAATATTCTTCTGGGCGTCTGGGGTAAATCCGGAGACATGGAGCCATGAGGCGTCCCGAGGCATATGCCAGAAGCTGCTGCTCTGGCAGGAGTCACGAGAATCATACGCAGCGCAGCACCTGGGTTCCCACGTCCGAACACGTGCGGAGGAGCTGCATATCCCTCTTTTGCTCACCTTCTGGCATTTTTTCTGCCAGATCAGTCCCTGTTCCCAAAAGGCGTTTTGGAACTGCACCATGTGGGTCAAGTAGTTCAGGGATCTGATGGCGCAAAGAAGCAGAAGATCACGTGCGCCTGCCATAGCGATCAGCTGTTTGGACTCAGGTCCGGTGGCAGGGTGCTCAAATGTTGCGGTCTCTGAGACGGTCATGAGAAAACTGTGACGGAGAGTCAGCCAGAGGATGTTGAGCCAAGTACTGGTCCTTCTTGGAGCCTTGTACAGGCGTCAGCCTAACCCGGCATGCCGGGAGTGAGTGTGGGCCTTCACACTGCCTTGAGTGGCGATCCTGAGAGTGTCCACAAGGGTGGGTACCACCACAGGCTTCACGATCTTTCTGCTGAAGATACATGGTGAGCGTAGTCTCTCGGGGTCTAATTCTTCCATCCAGCCCATGTTCTCTTGGATATGTGCATGATCTCAGAGAATGATGGGTCATCCGAGAGAGATCTAGGAAGCTCACATGGGTCGGAGAGGGATGTGGATCGGAGAGGGTGATCTGGATACTGAGAATTCCGATCCAGTGTCCTCCGTCGAAGGCGAAAGGCGGTGTCTTCTGGGTCTCTTGGGGCTGGGTGACCCTGAAGAAGATCTAGACAGAGGTCTCCTTTTGTCTGGTCTCCCCCTAGGAGGATCCGTAGGCTCCTGGGGGGAAGGTACTCGGCCTGCAGCCCCAGATGGTGTGGGGGGCACAGGAGCCAGAGGAGTCGCAGGAGGAGGAGGTGTGGGAACCATATCCTTTTAATGGTATCCCACCAGTAAGTGAAGAGCTCTTGACCTCAGAAATGCAAAGACCCGACGACGGACCCGGGCGCCAGTGGTGAGTCGTCGGGTTCAGATCGTCTCCTCAGGCTGAGGAGGAGGGTTCCTGGGAGGTGTGACAGGACGGGTTAGCCCGTCTGGTCCTCGGGCAAACGTCAACTCCTCCTCCGTGATAGTCTCCCTGACCGACATCAGTAGGAGGCGTCAGGTCCTCCTCTACATGTACTGGTGCGGACGTCGGCCCCCTGCTGGCGACCGAGGGGTGTAAGGCGTGAGCGGCGGGCGTCTGGCGGTCGGCCCAGCTCCTAGGACCTGTGGTGAGAGGCGGACGTCGGACCCAATGGTCTCTTGAGAGAGGTAAGCTCCTTAGTCTTCCGCTGAGGAGGAGGAGGCAAGGAGGTAGACCTGACATCGGGCTCAGAATGGCGGGAACCCGACTTGTGGCAATGATGATGGTCCCCAAACCTAACCAGGGCTTTGGAGGACGAAGATGGGGGCCTGGAGGTCTTGGCCTGTGAGGAGGAAGAGGATCCCGAAGGTTTCTTCACCGCAGTGGGGGAGGCTGAGCAGGGCCGGGAGGCGAGACAGTTGGACTGGGAGCAGGAGCTCACGAGTCGGAGGCCCTGGGCGAGGACTTGGAGAACTTTCTCCCTGTGCTTTCCAGAGTGTTTGAGGCCTTCTCTGCAGATTCCCCCTGGGTGTCCATGGCCTTGATCCTCTCTCAAGCAAAAGCGCCTGTAGAGCCTTCTGGCGATGGATCCGGAGTCCGCTGTTGGATCCCTGGCAGAGCGTGCAGGACCAGGTGTCGTTTCTGGGCCTAGGCACGGACGCCGAATGCAGATCATAAATGGGATTTGCTTCCCACAGGCGCACTTGAGGATGGCCTTCAGCGGAGGTTGGAGGGACATCAGACAGCAATCGTGCTGAAGCGAACTTTTCGAAGGATAACAACCGTGCATCAGCTGCAAGAAAGCAAGCCAAAGGATTCGAGACATGCAAGTCGACGGGAGAAGAACTGAGGAATCTGGCGGGACCGCCTGATGGTCCCAGCTGAAGATAACTAGCTAGAAGAATGGCCGATGGGGTCCTGGCGCATACCGTCCTAATGGTATTACCTGCTGCAAGAGCTGTATCTCGAGTAAGATCTTACAGTAACAGTAGATCTTCGAGAACAGCTCTTGCAGCAGGTTACACCATTAGGACTGAAGCTGGCAGGCGTCAGGACCCGCCCCCGTCAGGCGTAGTACATAAGGAGGCGGTCCCGCCAGAATCCCTAGTTCTCCCGCCGGAGACTCCCGGCCGCTGGATGACATCAGAAAGGGAGACCGAGGACCCGCCATCAGATGGCCAAGACTAAAACGATCTTGCTAAGCGTAGGCTGGAACTTACCACCTCCAAGGGTGAATGGTGGGTGGGAAGGTACCTGCTGCAAGAGCTGTTCTTGAAGATCTACTGTTACGGTAAGTTCTTACGTAACTGTACTATCTTCTTCGAGGTACAGCTCTTGCAGCAGGTTACACCATTAGGACTGATTACCAAGCAATGATGCCTTGAAAAGTCATCAAGAGGAGGCAATACTGAGACACCAACATCTCCTGAGCCTAGGACAGGAGGCCCTGCAGGACAGCAAGTCCGAAACCCGCTCTTCGCCGTGAGGTGATATCAAGGCTGTAATGCCTGATAAAAGTGTGCACTGAGCTCCATGCGGCTGCAGCACATATGGCTGATGTGGATACATTTTTCAGTGCTGCAAAAGAGGTAGCCACTCCCCTTGTCGAATGGCTCTTAACCACCCCAGGTAAGGGTTTCTGTCGCTTGTTGTAGCAAAGGGAAATGCACTGGATGATCCAGCGAGAAAGGGTCTGTTACGAGACTGGATCTCCCAACATCCTCTTGGCGAAAGAGACGAACAGCTATTCCGTTTTGCGGTGGTGTTTGGTCCTGGTCAAGTAGTATCTAAGACACCGGTGAACATTCAGGGTGTGAAGCAGTGCTTCTCCTCGATTAAGCGTACTTGAGTACTGGTAAATCAATGTCCTGTTAAGCGTGAGGGGCTGAGACCACGTAGACAGGAACTTGGGATTTGTCCTCAGGGACACTCTGTCCTGGTAAAAATTAAATAAGGCTCCTTACACATTAGAGCGTGTAGTTCGGAGATTCTTCTGCTGAGTAACAGCAACCAAAATAAAGTTTTCCACAACAGAAAACACAGCTCGCAATCTGCAGCAGGTTCAAAAGGCGGCAGTAAGTTGCCCAGGACAAAGGTAGGTCCCAAGGAGGACAGGATCCCTATTGGGTGGACTAAGGTGAGTACCCTCTTAAGAAGGCCCAGGGCGTATCCAACTGTGCTACCATGCGTTGGCCCACCGGGTGTGGTAAACTGAGATTGACAAAGGTGCACCTTGCTCAAGGGTAAGCCATCTCGACTGAGATTGAAAAGGAGAGCAAGTATTCCAGAACTAATTTCTCTGGACAGTCTAAAGGGAGAAACCATGCTAGAGACCACAGGAAAACCCACGCATTTCATGGCGTCTGCAAAGTAGTATGTCGCTGGTTTTCTGGCGGCAGAAAGTACTTCCGCCACCTCTTGCGAGACCCTGTGTCGCAAAATGGCTATGTCTCTAGCAGCCAAGCGTGCAGGTTCAGTGAATGTAAGTCCGGGTGGACCAGTGAAACCTCCTCCTGAGACAGTAGATGGGAGCTGATTGGCAAAGGAAGCGGAGGTTCCCAGGACAGGTGACTCAGAAGCGGGAACCAAATCTGTCTGGGCCAAAAAGGCGCTATCAAAATTAGCGTCGCATGCTCCCTGCGAAGTTTGAGAAGGAGACTCTGGATGAACGGGAAGGCATAGAGGAATCTGCCCGCCCAGGAGAGGGACAACGCGTCTCGCCAGAAAACACCAGGCCCTGGATCTAGCGAGCAAAAATTGGGCAGTTTTGCATTGGATGGGGATGCGACCAAATACAATTCTGGAGTGCCCCATCTGTGAAACAGATCCTCTGCCACGTCCTGTAGAAGTTCCCGCTCGTGGACCCTGACCTGGGAACAACTCAGGCTGTCTGCGACGGTATTGTCCACTCCGGGAACGTGAACTGCAATGAGGTTTGTGCCGTGTCGTACTACCCATTCCCACACTCTCATGGCCTCCCTGCAGAGGGGGTAGGAGTGTGTGCCTCCTTGTTTGTTGAGGCAATACATCACCGCTGTATTGTCTGTCTGTAACAGGAGAGTACTCGGTGGAATGTCCGACTGGAAGGCTTGCAGGGCATAAAGGACTGCTCTCATCTCTAATATGTTGATATGAAGATGAGCCTCTTGAGTAGTCCATGTTCCCTGAGACTTCACCCTGTTCAAGTGTGCTCCCCAACCCAGCCCTGAGGCATGTGTAGCGAGTGTTATCACCGGGGACGGCGCTGTGAATGGAACCCCCACAGAGAGGGTTCCTGGATCTAGCCACCATTGCCAGTCCTGAACCACAGCCTTCGTGATTCTGACTGGCTGCTGCAGATGGTCTTGCCTTTGGTCCCACTGCACTCAGAGCATCCACTGGGTCACCCACATGTGAAGCCTTGCCATCGGGACTGTTGAAATGGCCGCAGCCATGTGTCCGAAGCCAAGGACCAATCTGGCTGGGACGATCTTTCCTGATAGGTCCCTTATGAGGGACGGATGCGTCCGCACTGTCTTCGGAAGAAAAGCTTTCCCTTGGGTGTAGTCCAGAACTGCCCCTATGAATTGCAGTTTCTGGGACGGTACCAGGAGAGACTTCTTGTAGTTGATTAGGATGCCTAGAGACTGAAAAAGGATCTGGGTGTGCTGGATAGCTATCAACAGCGCCTCCTCAGAGAAGGCCATGAGAAGCCAATCGTCGAGGTATGGGAACACATAGTGGCCCTGTCCCCTCAGAGATGCTGCCACGACTACCATGCACTTGGTAAAAACCTTGGGGGCCGATGACAGCCCGAAGGATGCACTCGGAACTGATGGTGGTGGCCGGCAATCGAGCGCAGGAACCTCCTGTGCGCTTGGCGATAGGAATGTGCAGGTAGAGTCCTGCACGTCCAGGGACGCCAAGAATGCGTCCTCCTTCAGCACAGGGATTAGGCCCGGGAGAGTCACCATGCGGAAGCGTTTGTAGGCGACCGACATATTGAGGTCGCTTAAGTCCAAGATTGGACAGAGGTCTCCTGTTTTCTTTGGAACCAGGAAGAAGTGGGAATAATATCCTGCTCCTCTCTGGTTCTCTGGGACGTGCTCCAAAGCTTCTTTCTGCAGCAGCATGAGCACTTCTTGCCTGATGAGCAGGGCGTGCTGACCTGAGTAACGGAAGAGCAGAGGAGGCCTTGTCAGGGGTGGCTTGTCTAAGAATTCTATATAGTGGCCTTTTTTGACCAACTGTAGCACCCACCTGTCGGTGGTGATCGACTGCCATCCTGGCAGGTGGTCTGCGATGCGACCCCGGACCTTTATTTCCCGTTGATCCTGAGGGGTGGGGGTCGGGAAGGAGTCATGCTGTGGCGGCGGAGGGTCCTGCAGATTGGGCCGACTTGGTAGGATGTTGGCCTCTACCTGAGGACAACTTGCCCTGGGGCTTCCGGGTAAAAGAGCCCCTCTGTTGCAGGCCGGAATGAGGCTGTTTCCGAGTCCGGCTGCGAAAGCGACTCTGGTTCCTACGAAAAGAACTGAGTCTAGATCTGTACATGGCCTGGACAGATCTAACGGCGTTCCCAGCATCCTGCAGTTTGGCGATGACCCTCTCAGATGCCTCACCAAACAAAATTTCGCCGTGAAAGGGGGCGTCCAGAATGTTCTTCTGGACGTCCAGGGTAAATCCAGAGACATGGAGCCATCGAGTGTCTCTGGAGTGTATACGCCTCGTGGCTGCCGCCTGGCCGAGGAGTCCGCGGAGTCGTAAGCAGCTTGGAGCACCTGGATCCCCACGTCTGAACCCGTGCGGAGGAGCTGGAGAAGTTCCTCCTTTTGCCCACCATCTGGCAATTTTTCTACCAGATCTTGTCCCTGTTCCCACAGAGCGTTCTCAAATTGAACCATGTGGGTAAGGTAGTTCAGGGACCTGATGGCGCAGGTCGCAGCTGCGCAAGTGCGCCTACCCAGGGCGTCCAGTTGCTTGGACTCTGGGTCCGGTGGCTGTGTGCTCAAATGTTGCGGTCTCTGGGACCGGTCATGAGAGGCTGTGATGACCAGGGAGTCGGCCAGAGGACGATTAACCAAGTACTGGTCCTAACTTGGGGCCTTGTGCAGGTGGTCAGCCTTCTTCGGCATCGCCGGGAGTGAATGTGGACATTTCCATGCTGCCTTGGTGACGTCCAAAAAGGTGTCCACCAAGGGTGGTACCACCACAGGCTTAGGGTCTTTCTGCCGGAGATAACGAGCTAGGCCTAGCCTTTCGGGGTAGAGTTCTTCTGAGTCCCACCCCATGTTCTCTTGGATATGTCTCATGATCTCAGAGAACGAGGGGTCGTCTGGAGGAGACCTAGGAAGTTCACATGGGTCCGGAGAGGGGACGCTGATGGGAGGAGGAGATCTGGAGCCATCCGAGATGTCCGATCTTGAGTCCTCCATAGATGGTGAGTAGCGGCGTCTTCCAGATCTCTTGGGGCTGGGTGACCCAGAAAAGGATCTGGACGGAGGCCTTCTCTTGTCTGTAGGTCTGCCCCTAGGAGGTACGGCTGGCTCCTGGGGGGAAGGTACTCAGCCTGCCTGCCCACTGGGTGAAGGAGGCGCCAGGCACGAGCTAGCGGAGGAAATGGGCTGACCACATCCTTTTAATGGTGTCCCCCCGAAAGTGAATAACTCCACTCCGAAATGTTAAGGCCCGACGACTGACCGGGCGCCGGTAGCCTGTCGTCGGCGCCCCTGGGGTCTCTGGTTCTGGGGAGGGCTCCCGTGGGAGCTCGACAGGTCCGGGGTCGCCCGCCTGGTCCTCGGGCTGAGTGGATTCCTCCTCCTCTGTCAACGCCTCCTGGCCAACGTCTGTAGAGTTCTTCTAGCTGCTGTGTCGGACATCGGTCCCCTGGCGGGCGTCCGGGTAGGTGAGTGCTTGACCGGGCGACGGGTGTCGACTGTCGCCGGTTCCGCGTCTATGAGGCTTGGCCGACGTCAGGTCAGATGTCCTCTTCAGGAGGTCAGTTCCTTGTCTTCGCTGAGGGAGGCAGCAGGGAAACTGACCGGACGCGTCGGGGCAGAGTGCCATTCTTGTGGTGATCCCCTGACCCAGACGAGGCCATGGAGGAAGAGGAAAGCTTAGAGGTCTTAGCAGGCCGCAGAGTAGAAGAACCGCTGGCAGACTCGACCACGACCGGGGGAGGCTGAGAGCGGACCCAAGACGGAGAGCGGTCGGACCTGGAGCTAGAGCTGCGGGAGTCCGAGGCTCTAGAAGGGGATCTAGATCTCACTTTCTCCCTGTGCTTCTCATGGTGCCTGCGGGATTTTTCCGAAGATTCCCCCTTGGAGGAAGGTTCCATGGCCTTGAGCTTCTCTTCTAAAAGGTAAGCCTGGAGAGCCTTCTGTCAGCGGATCCGGGTCCAGCTGTTGAAGCCCTGACAAAGGGAACAAGCCTGGGTGTCGCGGTCTGGCCCAGGCAATGGACGCAGGCCGAATGTGGGTCTTTGAATGGAATCTGTTTCCCACAGGTGCACTTGGACGAATGGCCCTCCAGGAAGTTGGGAGGACATCAGACAGAGGAATAAATCTGGAGAAAGAGATTTTGAAGAAATTCTTGATGAAGAAACAGTTGAACCGATTTCCTGATCGCCAGCAACTGGATACTGGACCGAAGGGTCGAGATAATGCAAGTCGATCGGCGGAAAGAATCTCGTGATTCTAAGGACCGACGCCGAAGCGGTCCTCAAGTGAAGACCGGGCGAAGAAGATTGGGGTCCGACGCCATCGCTGCCAACAGTCCTACGGTGACCTGCTGCAAGAGCTGTACCTGGAGGAAGATCTGTCTTATTTGCTCATGTGTGTACACTGCTTATCTGCCAATTTTGCTGTAGTTGAATATGTCCTACTTGTCCAGGACCATCTTGCAAATAAGCTTGCTCAAGGATGATTTTGCCTGGTTAAATAAAGTCTGACTGATTGATTATACCCAATGAATTTTTAACTGTACAAGACTACTGGTGAAGAGAAAACATTGCCCCTCACTGGTGTTCTAGACTGGAGCGAAACAGGGGCGGCAAGGGAAAACTGTAGTTCCCAGGATCCCATAGAAGCCAGTGTGGAAACCACTGGGAGACTGATTCCCCAGCCTGTCTCCCCTGATACGGAGACTAATGAAAAGGGGGTAGAAATTTCCCCAGTATCAGTTAACCACACAGCTACGGAGGGTTACTCCGAAGAGGGAAGGGTGACCCATTGTCAGAGGGTTAGGAATGACAGTGATCCTGAGTGCCCTGACGCTAGTGCTAGGGACCCTAGTTTAGAGACTGAAGGGGACCTGTTCCATGCCTTGGGAAGGTGTAAGGAGTTTGCAGCTGCTCAGAAAACTGACCCTAGTCTAGAGAAGCTGAGAGCTTGGGCAGACTCTGATGGAGCACAGGGGGTAAAGGAAAACAAAGTTTATTGGGAAAAATGGACTGATGCATATTCAGGATGTGAAGACAGAGGGAGTGGAGATAAGCAGGCAGCTTGTCGTTCCCCTGGGATACCGTGAGCAGTTGCTCAAAATTTCACACAATATTGCCTTGTCTGGTCATCTGGGGATCACGCGCACTACGCAGCGGTTCGCCCAGAATTCTACTGGCCCAACTCATCCAGCAGGTGAAGGAGCATGTACTGCAGGTCTTGTCACGGTGCCAAGAAATAGGAAGACGGTGCAAGAAAAAAATAACATTACGATCACCGATCTCCTGATCTTCTCTTGCATCTTCACCATTCATTACTGCTGGTGTAAGTGGGAAGCATGCACCAGCTATGGGACTTTTTTTTTTTTTTTTTTTTGAGGAAGAGTCGGCGACATGGTGCTGCACCGTGAGAGCGAAAACTACTGCAGCGTGAGGGGCAGCCAGTTAGGTACCGCAGACCTCCATCCCAGTTCTGTAAGTCGAGAAGCTACAAAACAGAAGAATAAGAGGGAGGCAAGAGAGCTCAGGGATAGTAAAAGGAAAGGAAAACTGAAAAGGAATAAGCTGACAGAGGACAATAAGAGAGAACCCTACCCTAAGGGATCAAGGCCTCACCCTGAGGCGGTTCGGGGTGTTGACAAAGGAGATAAGAAACAGCGAAGAAGGGGGGGGGGCGCGGGGGGTTGCTGGGAGGAGGGAAAAATACTGCCAAATTGTGAGTTAAACTGGCTTAAGGGTTATCAGCTCGGAACCAAAGTCAAGGAAGCAAGTATCCCTTCAAACAAAACTGGCCTAAAGGTTTGACCAAACCGTTTGTACAGCTTGATACACAAGGCAGATTTCCTACACCTCCCATTATCCCGAAGCCCATCACACAAGCCGAGAGCTCACAGATTGCCAAGGCACATACTCTGTTCCAGAGGGAGAGTGCCCAACTTAGGAAGGGGGGGAAAAAGGACCCCACTAGCACATAACCATGTGTTATTACAGGTGGTGGTGCGGGGGCGATGGAGAAGGGGGATTAAAGCCCTAAAAGGGGGCACTCCCTTGAGAAAGTGGACAGAGATAGGGAAGAAAATTAATTCCGACTCCCTGGGAGGCAGAGGCCCAGGAATCAAACCACCAGTTCCTGAAGGCAATTTTGAAGATGGGCTAGAAAGACTTCAACTAGCACCAGAGTGGCATACACAGGACAAGATCCAGAGATACCAGCGAAGACCAAGAACTAAGGAACAGGACCGTTGAAGAACTATTCCTGTTAACTGGTGAACGAACTAACTTGGCCTAAGAAAAAAGGTGCCAGTAGGGACATCTTCAAGGGTAATCAGAAAGAGTTCTCTCAGGAGAAACATGAAGCTCCATTCGCTCTTCTCCCTTCTCTAGGCTCGTTACCTCTTCTGAGAGAAGAACGGAGATCCAAAGGCTAGGGGATTTAGGCTCTGAAAGCCATGAAAGGAGGAAGAGGAGGGAGAGCGAGCAGGGCAGAGGGGACGCCCCAGAACGAGGCCCATGAGGGGAAGGTGGACGGGATTCAGTAATGAATGGTGAAGATACAAGAGAAGATCAGGAATTACGACAGGTACTTAATTTTTATATCTTCCCCTGTCAATCTTCACCATTCATACTGCTGGGTGAGTACCAAGCTCCACCCCCACCTCCCCCCACCCCCGAGGGGACTAACATAACTTGAGGGAACAAGACCTCAGCCTCCTGTTGGTGAGAAACAGGAGACGAGACCCTGGCCGTACTAGACTGAGCAGGCTTGGAGGAGGGACTGGCCGAGGGAGTTCCTGAGCCTTTACCTCCCTGCTTCTCTTTGGAGGAAGCCGCTGGCTTGGGGTCAGGATGCCCAGCACAAGCCTGCTGGCCCTCACGCTGGTGTTAATGGGCTGGTCGAGCCACAGGGGCCGAGGGACAAAGGGGCTCACGCAAAGGCTGCCAGCGGCCCTTGTCCCTCTAATGGCGGTGGCTCGAGGTACAGAGTGGCACATGGACTTCAGGTCCCGGAGGTGTCCCTCCACTCCAGGACCGAAGAGGTGAGTCCCAAGAAGGGGATGTCTGCCAACTTGTGCAGGGGTATCCGTTGAGAAAGAGGATATCCCTCAGCCCGCCCTACTGACGCATGCATACCACGGCCGCTACCGACCTAGCACAGGAATCACCCAAGTCCAGAGCAGTCTGAAGCTGCTGCTGCACACCGCCCTTCCCTGGTCCTGCACCGCCGGACCGTGGTCCGCAGTCAGCCGGGAGATGAGGGAACCCAGAAGGCGTGGGAAGAATGTGCCATCAGTGCGGCCGAGCTGGCCTGTCGGAGGCCTAGGGAGGGCCTGGCGTAAACCTGCGCCTGACATAGTCTATCCTTTTGGACTCTCTGTCGGGGTCTACCACACATCCCGGCGTTCACGAACGCTTGAACGAAGTCGATAACTAACCCCTCAGCAGAGGTGCTCAAAACCGGCAAAGAACCGACAGGGACAGAGTACTTCCTGGCCATCCTAGCCGAGGGTGCAGGACAGGAAGTAGGCCGCTGCCAGAGCTCCAAGGCCGGGCCGACAATGGCCTCGGCCACCGGGAAGGCCTCCAAGGGTGAACCCCCTCGGTCTAGAATCTCAGTCAGGGGATAAGAGACCCGTTTGGACACGGGTTCAAGCTGCATCCCGGAGAACTCAGAGATGAGCTGAAGCAGACCCAGAAAGGACGATGGGCTGTCGTCCACAGAGCGGTCCGCAGAGGACCCTGGGCCCTCCTGACTGGGGAACATGGAGTCGTCGTCGGACTCCGAAGGGTCTGTAAAGAGCTGCCTCAGGCCTGAGCCACTCTTCACCCGCCGAGGGCGGGGGTGAGGGTGACAGACAACCTGCAGGACAGATCGTGACCCGACCGAGGTTCCACCGAAATCGGTGGGGCAACAAGGTTCGGAAGAACAACCGGCCCTGAAGTGAGCACCTCGACTGCAGCGAGCGGTTGCGTCGGCCGTTCGGGCAGCAGCTGCTTGCTGGACGGGGAATGAATCGGAGTCGATTGATTCCCGGACAATAGCAACTGCTGCCACATGAACTCCTCGTAACGTTGGTGCCATCTGCAACAAAGCCACTCCTCATCCGAGGAGGGAGACGAGGAGGAATGGTAATGCCACTTAACTCGGTGCCCTGACCGAGACCGCCGAAGGCGGCGGGAGCGGCTTGACCGAGAAGAGGACAGAGACTCAGATCCTCGGGAAACCGAGGTGGGTCGAGGAAGGAGCGGGGTACCCCGCTCTTCCCTCGCTCAGACAAAAGACCGGCATGTCGCCCGAAGGTGCAGGCAGAACCTCGGCCTCCACGGGAAACCGGCGAAGGGTTAACGGCTCCTGCAGTAGACCGCCGGGTGACGGATCAAGAGAAGACTCGACAACACGGCGAAGTCATAGCCGGCTGCCTGGCGGGGACACCGTGAAGCCAGCGGCCCTGAGCGCAACCTCAACCCGAAGTTGAAAGTCGGCAGACAGGGGGAGGGAACTCTCCCACAGGGTGCAGATGATGGGACTACGCTCGACTCCTTTGACCTGGGCTGAAGGCAGGTCCCGAGGCCCCTCTCCCGCCGAGGAAGGGACTGACGTAGCTCTTGAGCAAGCTGAATGAGAGGAACTCAAAGAGAGCGGAATAGCGCCCTGACCGGAGGACAGCATTGTCGCCGCCTCCTCCATGGAGAAAGGAGATCGAGCTGCTCAGCTGAGACAGCCGATGCAGACACCACCGACAGGCCTCTAAAGATTTTTCCAGCGTGGAAAAATTCCAGGTCGCCGAGCCCCAAATGGGTCGCAAGATCCTCCAGGACGCTGGTCGAAGGGGCATAGCAAAATTCAAGCTCTGGATCATGGTCAAGTTGAGTATGGCAAACGCATGTGAGTGCGGGTCCATCCTGGAGGTATTCCCCGGGCGCCTCAGAGCCGGGAAATACAGGTTACTCACCTGTAACAGGAGTTCTAGGAATGGTATATGTTGTTCATCCACACTCATTGGCAGTATCCTTGCCGCTTTAAATCTTGCCGGAAGGTCTTCAAGCTTGCTCCTCCCACCCACCCGGGTGGTATAACTCTCGGCTCCGCCCCATGACGCCAGATCTGGCCCACTGGAAGCTCAGGTTGATAGCGTCAGCCGGGGAGGTCGAGTAGAGTAGTGGATGAACAACATATACCATTCCTAGAACTCCTGTTACAGGTGAGTAACCTGTATTTCTAGGACATGGATATGTTGTTCATCCACACTCATTGGCAGACTCCTAGCAGTTCTCCGGGAGGAGGGAGGCAAGACGACACCCCATATACTTACTTGGGAAAGAGAGACTGAGAACCGAGGCCCCAAACCAGCATCCCACGTGACTCAAGGTCGATGTGGTAGTGGGTAATGAAGGTGTTGCTGACTTCCAGGTAGCAGCCTGCAGATTTCCTGGATAGGACGTCCCTGGAAGCAGCCACCGTTACAACAGTATGGCGGGTAGAATGAGCTCTTATCCCTCTGGGAGGCTCCATGCCCGCCAACTTATAGCAGAGATCTATGCAGGAGGTTACCCACCTGCTTATCGTCCGCTTGGCTGCAGGTCTGCCAGATGCGGCTCAGCGTGGGTGACAAACAGCTGGCGAACCTCCCCAATTTCAGCCGTGCGCCCTTATAATAAGCGGCGCCTTCTAGGGTCCAGAGTATGGAGCCTATATTAGGCCTCCAGGTGTGTTGGGGTAGAACACCGCAGAGTCAACACCTGGTTAAGGTGAAACTCCGACACCACCTTCTCGGAAGGAATTTCGGTGGGGGCTAGGACAACCTTTGTCCCTGTGGAAGACCAGGTGGAGACTGGATGGAAAAGCCGAGCTCTCCATCCTTCTGGCTGACGTGGATAGCCACCAAGAAGGCGGTCTTCCACGACAGGTGAGAGAGAGCACACCTGTGCATAGGTTCGAATGGCTTGCCCATGAGCTTTGCCAGTACCAGCAGTAGATCCCACGGAGGTGGGGTTCCCGCACTGGAGGGAAATGTGATCAAGGCCTTTGAAAACGCCAGACCACCTTCTCCCTCTGCACGCGACTGCTTCCGCCCGCGCCGGTAAGCAGAGATGGCTGCCAGGTGCACCCTTTAGGTCGACGACCTAAGCCCTTGACTAGAAAGGACCATAAATAGTCCAAGATGCTTGCCAAGGGAACAGGAGGAAGGGTCCAAGCTCTGTCCTGACACCAAATGGAAAACCTTTTCCATTTGAAGGCATAGCATTTTCTGGTCGACTCATACGGGACGCCTCAACTACATTGAGGACCTCGTCGAAAGACCCAAAGCCTGGAACTCTAGCCGCCTCAGAACCAGGCCGTCAGGTGCAGGAATTGAAGGTCCGGATGGAACACCTTCCCCTGATTGACTGAGAGCAGGTCAGGCGAGCTGGAAGCTGTCATGAGTCCTGAGCTGAGACTGAGGAGATCTGGTACCAGAACTGGCGAGGCCAGTCTGGGGCTATCAGAATCACCTCGCCTTGTCCTCCTCGCCTTGGAGAAGCACCTTGTGGATCAAGGGAAATGGGGAAAGCCAAAAGGCCGGGGTCCATTGCCTCGAGAAGGCATCCCCCTGCAGCGAGCCCTGCTGAGGGGGGCGGGCATGAAACAGACTCAGCTTCGCGTTCTCCATGGAGGCAAACAGGTCCACCTGAGGTGTGCCCCAAAGGGAGAACAGATGCTGTACTACCTCCGGCAGGAGAGACCACTCGTGGGATGCAGCCCCTATCCGGCTCAGGGCATCGCCAGGGTGTTGGAGGCTCCTGCCACGTGAATGGCTGGGAGATCCGCCTCCAGGCTGCGCACGGTGACCAAATGCGAGAGCCTCCTGCATAGAAGCATGGGCGCGCCCGCCCTGGCGGTTTAGATAGTACATGGTCGTGGTATTGTCCGTCTGGACTGGACCACTTGACCCGGAGGAACGGAGCAAAGGCGGTGAGAGCTAGGCGGACCGCTCGGGAGCTCAGCAGGTTGATGTGGCATCGGGACTCCACGGGACCAGAGGCCATGAGCCAGTGTTCCCAGATGGGCACCCCAACCCATCAGAGAGGCATCGGTCGACAGAGAGACTCCGGCTCGGGCAGACTGAACAGGATGCCCTCCTGCAAATGATCGGAGGCAGGTCCACCACTGGAGAGCGTTCCACATCCCTATGTCACCAGCACAAGCTGGTCCAAGGGATCGCAGCGCTGTGACCACTGGCTGGCCAGTCCCCACTGAAGGGACGCATGTTCCATGGGACCACGACCACGCTGGCACAGGCCGCCATGAGACCCAGGAGGCGCAGGAAGTCCCGGGCAGGCGCAATTGCCCAACCAGAAATGATCGGGCAAAGGAGAAAGAACCTCGGCCCTGTCCGCTGGGCCGCCAGCTCTGGCTGAAGAGAGTCGAGCTGCGCCCGATGAATAAAATCACCTGCTTGCTCGGAGTTCGACTTGGCCTCGTTGGATAAGGAGGCCCAGTTGAGAGCAGACCTGGAGGGCCAGATCTCTGGACCTCCGCCTCCTTCCTGGAGGGAGCTGCTATCAGCCAGTCGTCCAGGTAAGTGACACGGACCTCGGCGCGCGAGGAGATGCTGTCACCACTGCTATGCATTTGGTGAAGACCCGGGAGCTGGAGACAACGTGAAGGGCATGGCTTGGAACTAGAGAGATCCTTCCTGCGGGAGGCGAAGGAATCTCTGGTGGGAGCAGACGGATAGGGACGTGAAAAAATCGTCCTACAAGTCAGAGAACAGAACCACCGCCCGCGTTCCAAGGATGGTAGTATCTGAGCCAAGTGACCATCCTGAAGGTTGAGACCTAGGAACTTGTTTAGGTCGTGTGGGTCGAGAATGGGGCCAGCCCCCGTCGTTCGGAACCAGGAAGTACCTGGACACAAACCCTGGGTCTGAAGGAGGTCCACCACCTCTCTTACCACCTCCTTCTGGAGTGGGAGAGTGATGTCGGCTCGACTAGCCGCCAGTGAGGCTGGGATCCGAAGCCCCCGAGGCGGAGGCTCTGAAGGGTGGTGCCTGCTCGAATTCCAGGCAGGCCTCTTCCCACCTCCAAGACCCACCTGTCCGTGGTAACAGCGGACCAGGCGGAGAATGCCGGGCCGTCCCCAAGGACCCAGGAAGCAGAGTGGCCCAGGGGATACAAGTGCACCTCAGCCACGATCACTGGGCAGAGCTGGAGGAGGGACCGGCGAGGGACCTCCTGCGCCCCCTCCTCTCCTCCTGTTAGAAGAAGCGGCAGGGTTTGGGATGCAAAGGCGAGCCTGCTGGCCCTAGCGATGCTGGGCGAAGCGCACGAGGCACAGAAGGGCAGAAAGGAGCTTAGCTTGTGGTTGCGGCCTTTGTCCTTCTGGCGGAAAGACCGAGTCAAGGTGGCATTGGACTTCCGATCCTCTGCAGGTGACCTTCCACCCCAGGGCCGAAGAGTCCAGTCCCCAAAAGGAACATCCGTAACTTGTGCTGGGTATCCGAAGTAAGGTGAATATCCTCCAGCCAAGCCCAGCCCGGCCATAACCACTACTGAGCCGCCACCGATCTAACATGAGTCCCCACATCAAGCAGTCTGGAGCTGCTGTTTGTACCTACTGCCCTGGTCCTTTTCTGCCTTAACCGTAGTCTGCAGATCGAGGCGGGAAGATGAGGATGACCTCATCCAGGGAGTCAACAGGGCATGGAGAAAAATGTGCCATGAGGACGGCCGAACAGCTGTGGCAGAGAGCCGAGAGGGGCCTTAGCGTAGAACTTTTAAGCCGACATAAGTCCAATTTCTTGGACTCCTTGTGTCAGGAGGTTTGTCCACATCCTGGCGTTGCGGTAGCATGAGCAGCTGTCGGTAACCAACCCCTCAGCAGGGGTGTTCCAACGGACAAGGAACCGGTAGGGACGCATACTTCCTGGCCATCCCTGGCGAGCGCCCAGGGCAGAAGCAGGGGCGCTGTAAAGTTCCAGTGCGGACCCGACGGCCTCGGCCACGGAAAGGCCTCGATGGAGAATCCCCTCGGTCAAGAATCTCCATTGAGGATACACATAGCCCGTTGGAAAGCAGGTTCGAGCTCCATCCCGGTAGACTCCGAGATGAGCCGAAGCAGTCCTAGGAAGAGACTGACGGGCTGTATCCGCATGGCTGACCTCCGAAGACTCCAAGTCCCAGTACGCGGCAGAAGGAGAATCATCTGGACTCGGAAGAGTCATAGAAACTGCCTCTGGCCTGAGCCACCCTTACCTGCGGGAGTCGGTCGGGATGGGAGTGACTGACAACGATGGGAGTAAGCCCTGGGCGAAGATCCTTGGTGGAGCTAATTAATTGGCTGTGGGCGGAGGTTCCACGAATCGGTCAGGAGCAGCTGGTTTTAGCCGGGCTCTTCGGCCTGGTGTAGGCTCCTCGGTTTGGAAGTCGGGGGTTGTAGCCGGCCGTTCGGTGACAGCCACTTAATGGCGGGAAGGCGCGGTCGGCTTATTCGACCGGAGGCTGGTAACGCAGGTCCTCGTACCGTCCGTAATTTCGCCCGAAGCCTCCTCAGCATCGAGGAGGGAGGCGAGGGCCAGCTGACGCGCCCGCTTACGTGATGCCGGAACCGAGACACCTATGGCGGTGGGAGCAGCTGGACCGCGAAGAGGTCGAACCCGAGACCGAGAGTCCCCGGAATTTCCGGGGTCGGTGCGAGGAGGTATCCAGCCGGGAACCGGCCTCCCTTCGGCTCGGAAGGTCCATCCGAGGGCTCCGGAACCCGGAGGCACAGGCGAGCCACGGGATCCTCAACTCCTCCCGGGGAACGGGAGAATCTCGGCTGCTAAAGGCGACAGCCGTCAATGGGTGAAAAAATCTCGACTTCATCAGTGGGAGTCTCGGTCAACTGACCTGACGGGACACCGTGAGGCCAGTGGCCGAGCAAGCCAGTGCGACCGAAGCCGGCGGACGACGGCCCGGGAGAGGACCTTTCCGCTCCCAAAGAGCGTCGGCGGAGGACTTACCTTGTCCTCTTTTGGACCGAGAATAAGGTCCAGCAGACGAGGCCCTTCTCCTTTAGTGGAGAGGACAGACAAAGCTCCTTAAAAGAAGCCGTGTGGGAAGAGCCCAGAGAGGCGGGATAAATGCAGCGCGGACCGAGGAATTGACCGGCCCGCCTCCTCTTCGAGGGCGACCATCATCCGAGCTGATCCCTGACTCCCGCCGCTGACACCGCCAACCGGGCCTCCTTGGACTTCACCGGAGGAAACGCTTCGGACGGCCCAGTTGCAATCGGGCAGCACGGTCTTCGAGGACGAGGGCCGAGAAAGATGAGCGCAGTGCCTAAGCCTGCGGGTCGTGCTCAAGGCCTCATAGCAGTAGACACGTGGGTGTGGATCGTCCGAGACATCTTCTGCCCGCATGGGCATCTCAATCCGGGTCGATTTGGTCCATCGCAGCCATGTAGGGATCAAGACTGAAGTCTTTTGCAAAATTTTTTATTTTTTAAATCCGCAAAGCGGAGAGATAGGAACCAGTCCTGCAACGCAGAGCCGCAGGAGGAACCTGAGCTTCCAGCGGTAAGGAAGATCTGGCGTCATGGGGCGGAGCGAGGTTATACCACCGGGTGGGTGGAGGAGCAAGCTTGAAGACCTTCAGGCAAGATTTAAGCGGCAAAGGATACTGCCAATGGTGTGGATGAACATATCCATGTCCCTAGAAATGAAATATCCATCGCAGCAGCGGAGAAGACCAGTTTAGAAAACTTCCAAACTAAATTCGGAGAAACCGAAAAATCAGGAACCAGTCGAAAATGCAGAGCACTAAGGAGGGAACCTGAGCTTCCAAGTGGTAAGGAAGATCTGGAGTCATGGGACGGAGCCGAGAGTTTTACCACCCGGGTGGGTGGGAGGAGCCAGCTTGAAGACCTTCCGGGAAGATTTAAAGCGGCAAGGAACCTGCCAGATAGTGTGGATGAACAACATATCCATGTCCCTAGAATATCCGTTACACTTTGGGAGAGGTGTAGATCAGCAAACTCTAACTCTTCAAGAGCCAGGCCTTGAGATTGAGAGATGAGATTCGGGTACCAAACCCTCCCCTGAGCACAGGTCAACAGGTTGTAATGCCTGGGAAGACACAGGAGAAGATGGACGCTAAGGACAGTAGGAGTAGATACCAGGGCTGTCTGGTCCAGTCTGGAGCAATCAGGATCATCCTGCAGGGTTGAGATCTGATTTTGACTAGCACTTTGAACAGGAGAGGGAAGGGGGGAAAGCATACAGGAACTTCCCTTCCCAACTGAGAATTAAAGCATCCAGGGGGACTGAGCCCAACACTGGGGGCCTGCAGCAAAAAAGGGGAAGTTGGTGATTGTCTGGGGCTGCAAAAAGATCTATCTGTGGGGTGCCCCATCTGGAAAACATCACCTCCAAGACCGGGGATCTGACCATTTGTGATGGCCCTGGGATATCCTGCTGAGAGCATCTGCCACGACACTGTCCTTGCCTGGGAGGTGAACTGCTGTGAGGGAGGTGTTCAGGGAATAAGCCACAGACCACAACTTCACTGCTTCTGTGCACAAGGCCGTAGACTGAGTGCCTCCTTGCTTGCTGATGTACCACATTGTGGTGGTATAAATTTGTCTGTTCTGACCTGGATAACTTTGTTCTGAACAGATTTGGAAAAAGCTTGAAGTACTAGAAATACTGCTCTGAGTTTCAACAGATTGATGTGAAGCAGAGATTCCTGAGGGGACCACAACCCCTGGGTGGTCAGGTCACCCAAGTGAGCCCCCCACCCCAAGAGGGAGGCATCTGTAGTAAGGATTAAGGAATGAGACTGAGTGACAAAGGGAACTCCTTGTCTCAGATTGTTCTGATCCTGCCACCACTGTAGGGCCTGGATCAGGGTTTGAGTCACTGGGATCAATTTGGTCAGAGGGTCCTTCCTTTGAGACCAGAAGGCTCTCAAATGGAACTAAATGTCCCTCATCTGAAATCTTGCTCTCTGCACCACTGCTGTGGAAGCAGCCATGTGCCCCAGGAGCTGTAGAAAAATGCCTTGCTGGTCGAGACACCAGCAGGGTGAATGAGGAGGCCAGAGAGATAAGGGTCCTTGCCCTGTCCAGGGGAAGGAAAGCTCTGGCTTTTTCTGTGTCTAGCTCTGCACCTATGAAGGTGAGGAGCTGGACAGGCTCTAGAACTGACTTTGAAAGATTCAGAAGGAAACCCAAAGAGGTGAGCAGTTGTCGAGTTATCTGTAGGTGTAACTTGACTTGGTCTGGGGACTAGCTTACTATGAGCCAGTCGTCCAGATAAAGGAAGATGGCAATCCTTTGCCTTCTTAGAGAAGCAACTACTACTGCCAGGCATTTTGTGAATACCCTTGGAGCAGAGGTCAGATCGAAGGGCATTGCTCTGAACTGATAATGGCCTGAGGGCAGCTCGAACCTGAGGTACTTTCAATGGGAGCGTCTGATGAGAATATGGAAGTAAGCATCCTTGAGGTCCAGGGAAACTAGCCAGTCCCCTGGCCTCAGAGAGGGTAGAATAATTCCCATTTTGAATTTTGGCTTTAAAAGGTGCTTGTTTAAGTATCTGAAATCCAGCATGGGCCGCCATTCTCCTGTCTTTTTTTGGGGTAAGGAAGTACCTGGAGTACAACCCTTTGCCCTGGTGTAGGGGAGGAATCCTTTCCACGGCTCTGAGAGCCAGGAAGGAAGAGACCTCTACCTCTAGGGCAAGTGCCTCTGAGGGAGTTGCAGGTGGGAAGGATCTGGCTCTCGGCTTAGGACATTTTTTGAAGCTGAGAACCAGTTCCTGGCTTACTACTTTCAGGACCCACTTGTCTGATGTTAGAGACTCCCAGTCCTGGACAAAGTAAGCCAGCTTGCCCCCTACAGGTAGTGGAGAATCGGCCCTGGCCAACCCATCAGGGTGCCTGTTTGGCAGGGGGTTTTGGCTGAGGGGTGGACGCAGGTCTGCTTGTACCCTTTCTGCCTCTCCCTCTAAAGAACCCCCTCTGAGCATAGGCAGAAGAGGAGGCCTGGGCTTGGTAGAAAGGCCTATGAAAAGGCCTGCCCCTGCCCCTGGGGTGCTGCCTTTGAGGAGTGGCCTGCCTTTCCTTGGCCTGTGCACTCCTATAGGTGGTCCTCTATTCGTCCATTTTCTTGGTGTAATTCTCTGTCTGCTCCTCAAACAGAGTTACCCACAACAGGAAAATCCATGGCCTTAGTCTGGGTATCCTGTGACAGGCTAGTACAGCTGAGCCAAGCCATTCTACGAAGTGCCACAGATGTAGCCATGACTCTAGATGACGCATCATTGGAGTCCACTGCAGCATGGAATTGCACCTTGGATGCCTCAATACCATCAGCAGCCACCTGCTCCAGTTCCTTGGCAAGCTGGCCAGGGACCTGTTTTGCTAAAGCCATGACAGTGTCCCATCTGGATTTTTGATACCCAGCAGTATAGGCCATATAGTTGGCCTGTCCGAGTCCCAAGGATGCTGTCATGTACTGTTTCTTTGCCATGGCATCAATCCTCCTGGAGTCCTTGTCTTGGGGGTGTGAAGCCAAGGGAATATTTGCCTTATCACAGGCTGCAGCCTGTACTACCCCAACATGGCTGCATTGTTGTGTAAGGAACTCCGTATCTGAGCCTGACAATGTATACCTCTTGTCCATGCTCTTATCCACAGGAGGTATAGTATTAGGAGTCTTTAAAATCTTAAATGTCTGTTTCCCAAAAGATTTGTGTAAGGGAACAGACAGCCTCCTAGACTCTGGGATATCCATCATTTCCACATAGTCAGGCTCCTCCTGGTCATCCACAGCTTCTTCCATAGGAAGCTGGAGGGTTTCAGCCACTTTTTTTTTTTTTAAATAAAACATGAAATGGGAGGGGGACTCAAATAGCCTAGGAGGAGACACTCCTGAAGGTCTGTCTGGGGAGATGTCCGGGTCAATAGGCACATCCAGAGTTTCAAAACCACATTCACTTTCCTCATACTCCTCTTCCTCCTCCTCAGGTTCATAATACTCCTCTAAATCATAATCTTGAACCGATGGAACCGGCCGAACTGAGCGCCTACTTGATGGTGCTGGTTCGGTCGGAACTGGAGAAAGCGACTGCATAATTTTGATCACTTTGGCTATTTCTTCAGCGGTTGGAGAGGAAAGTTTTGGCTCCACACCAGCAGATTTTTCCTTTCTAGATCTCTTAGCCAGAACCGACTCCTCAGAATCGGCTCTCCTTTTGCCCGAAGAAGTCTCGCCCTGGTCAGAGGGCACTCCTCCTGGTTCGGTTTGAACCGAACCGGGCTGGCCATCCGGTTCAGCGGACTTTTTGGCCTCCCTTTCCCTGAGACTACCAACTCTCTTTTCTAGGGTAGCTGCAGGAAAATTTTACACAAATCTGGCAGTCTGCATTGAGGTGGTCAAACCCCAGACAATAAATAAATACAGGTGATGTGGGGATCAGCCTTAGCAAAGACTTCCTCACACACACTACAGTGCTGAAACCCAGTGGGCCCAGTTTTTCTTTTGGGTTTCTCAGACATTGTGCCAGTACTAACCACACTTACCCTTTTAATGGCAATCCGCCAGGCAAGACCCTCTTATCGGTTCCTGACCGTGTCACAGGTCATGGAAAAAAACAAAAATCCATTTTTTTTTTTAAAGAACCGATAACCACACTCTAAAGTACAATTTAAGATTTTTAAAACAACTTGATCGGTTCAAACCGAACCGATGAACCGTTTACAAGTTCCACACAGAATATAATTAATATATAACCTATTTAGTACTCAAAAATACCACAGACAGAGACTGAACCAACAGGTTACGGTTTAAATTCGGTCAAAAACCGAGAAAAGCAGTACTTTAACCGACAAATTGAACCAAGGAGAAATCTCCAGAGCGACTGTTCAGTGAGGCGAAGTAAAGAATCTGACGGTCTGAGTTTAAACAGCAACAGACAGAGTCTCAACCGAGCTCGAGCTCAGCGTTCCATGCCTGGCATGGAAAGTTAATTTCTTTCATCTCCGGGGCAGTTCGAAGGTTGGGACACACTGCTATTGTCAGAATACAGCAAGACTTCATGTTGTTTGAAGGTTAGAGACAGGTCAGTAGTTAGCTGGATCGACGGGGTCCAAAGAGGGTTTTTTCAGGAGCAGTCTAATAGCTTCCTCCTTTAAGTAATCAGGAAAGATTCTTTCCTCCAAGTATCTTCACACAATTTCAGCAAGGATCGGGCAGATAACATCTACACATCCCACCAAAAGGGAGGTAGGACACAGATCCAAACTACAATAGGCTGGATGGGAGGTCTGGGCAATCTTCACAATGTCCATGAATTCCAGTCAGCCGAAATCCATCCAGACAGACTGGGTACTCACTACACCCCATCCACCTCCACAACCCTCATGGAGGGAGCAGAGCCGATTCCAGACCTGATGCTAGCAACCTTATCCACGAAAAACTGAGCTAGCGCATCACACCTCGCTTGTGAAAAAGCTCTTTCAGACTGCAGACAGATTGAATTGCACAATCTGCCAACGGTAACGAAAGAGTTGAGCCAGTCGGTTCTGCACAGCAGAACTCTCCCTGGATAGGAATTCTGCCTTCTTATGGGTGATTTCTGATTGATAGCCATCATAATGTTCCATCAATCTAAGCCTGTCAGCTTCCAGGCCAGACTTCTGCCATGCTCTCTCCAGCCTCCGACCACTCCATCTCAACTCCTTCAAGGATCCATCAAACCAAGGGGACTTTGGGCAAAGAGTGAGTGGTCGAACATGAACAGGAGCAATCAAGACCAGTGCATCTCCCACTGCCTTGTTATAGGCTAGTACAAGATCCCCAGGACTTGTGCCTTCACCCAGCAATCCCGATAGGTCCAGCACCGCCGATAGACATTCTGGGGTAACCTCCCTCAAAGGACAGTACCGGACCATCTCCAAAGGGGTAGGTCCATTTGGGGGAGCCCCCAAAATTGAACCCTATGTTGTGATGGTCAGACCAGCCGACTGGTTCCACCCCCAGATCAGTGATCTCCATCCCCAGGAAGAACAGCAGATCCAATGAGTGGCCTCCTATGTGGCTGACCTTGTTGAAACGGTAGACCTGGCATTCATCCCTGAGGTCTGACTGGACAAAAATGCAGGCCCAGTGTTTGTTTCTGCAGTCCCAGCTGGGTTCTCGGTGATTCACCACCCAAGGTTGCGAAAAGCCCAGCAATTTCATTAGCTTGAGGAGATTCTGACCAAACTGCTAAAGTTTGTTGACCCAGGCATTGAAATCCCACAGAATTATACATCTGGGGAATTCCAATATCATGTCGACGAAGAGGTCCGCAATCTCCTGCAAGAATAAACCCCCATCACCTGGTGGACGATAAATGAGGAGTATTCTGCAGCCTGCACCCTTACCAACAACACACTCAAAAGATCTGGTGGTCCCCAATGGAACATCCACAAAGCCCAATTCGGTCTTAAACAAGATGGCTACACTGCCACCCCTATGATCCAACCTTGGGTGGTGAATCACCGAGAACCCAGCTGGGACTGCAGAAACAAACACTGGGCCTGCATTTTTGTCCAGTCAGATCTCAAGGATGAATGCCAGGTCTACCGTTTCAACAAGGTCAGCCATAATGGCAGTCTTGTTTTTGATAGACCTAGCATTACATAACATCGTCCGGGTTGGATAAGATGCTGGGGAAGACCTCTACTCCTGTCCAGCAACAATTTCTGGGCCCTTCGGTATAGGAACAAGACAGGGATTACCCCTGTCTTGACACCATTTCGCCCCAGGGTGTCCCCTGGTCCCCACCACCCCAATACGTCTCCTTTCCATTCCCCTACCAGGCCCAGTCCAGACCCTCTTCCTATACCCAAACATCGACAATGTATATACGTCTCTATTGGTAAAGAGGGGCAGTTAAATGGTCGCATCTCCCTAAGCCTAGTAGGGGAATACTGCCTGACCATCCTCAAACCTTCCCAACACATTATATATATAATTTACAATCCCAATCCAATTTCTCGGCAGTAACCACCAGTAGCTAATCTTCATAAAATAAAAACAAACAACCCAAAAGCTCACCCCACAAATCTCACTTATGGGCCATAAAACATTATTAAAAAATAATACGTCTAAATCAACACATCAAAAACACAACAATAATTCAATAAACCCAAATAAACAAAATCTAGAGTAATTTGTTATCCATACAGAAACATTTTTCAATGTAAAACAGATGCATCAAAAACCAAAAAGAAATGCAGTGCAAGGAGGAGCTCTCACCAACCACCTTGCAATAAGTATCTGTCCATAATGTGGCTCTCTCACTGCCACAAAGCTGATGTTATACAGAAAGAGGCCCTCTCACTGCCTCCTTCAAATAAACAAAAATATATGAACTCAGTTTAATATATAATGAGTTTGTAATATCAAATAAACGATGAAATGACGAGTCTGAAAATTAGTCAAAACAGTTAAAAATCCAAATGTTTTCTTAAAAAAAAAAAAAAAAACCCAGAAAAATAAGTAAAATATGGACACCCAAGTCCTCTCATCACCAGGAAATCCACAGAAGACACTCTCACTGTCAAAAGTACAAAATATAATCATAAAACCGAAGCAGGTAGGGAGTAATCCACACAGTGTAAATAATCCAAATGGGAAATCCAATTCAGTCATTAACGGTTAAGAACAGCCAACTTCGGGTCAGCAATTAAAAATACACGGCCCACAAAACATCATCCACAGAGGCTGCTGCCAGAAATATTTACAGCCCCAGTTCTGTTCCAGGACAGTGACCACCCAGAAGCCCCGGAGAAACTATGGGCTCGTCAACCCACTCCCTGGCTGACCAAAAGCCCAGACCCCCATGTAGCAACAACCAGCTAATGGCCAACGGGAGAAGTCGGATACACTAGCACTTCCACCACTGACCACGCCAAAGTAAAGTTCAAAGCCCACAACTCAAGCCCTACTCCAACATTTGGGCTAGATCCCACAAATGTCCTGTAACAAGCTCTTGGCCAGTTCAAATTACAACCACTCCATAGCAAGACTTCTTTCCAGCAATTGTCACTCCCTCTTCTCAACTTCGAATTCCTCACTCATATAAAGAACAGTGAGTCCGTATTATTTTCCTGGTTGTAGTTCTAGGTTCTGAGTTCAGCAATAAAGTTAAATGATACAAATCTCTTTTTATAAGCAGTATCGGTACCATTCAAACAAAAACAGTAACAATAGTGGGATTATTTAAGTGTCTTCAATACACACTTCGAAAATAAACCAGATGTCCCGTAGCATGTAAGAACTAACTTCTTCACTTCAGAAACCCTAATCTGACTAGTAAATCTACTTGACGATTTAACGATTTAAACAGATGACAAAATAAAACAGCAGCGTAAAAATTAAAAACTCAAACAAAACTCGAACAAAAGTAAGACAGTCACAGAGAGGTATGTGCAGCATGCACACCCTGGCGGCCATCTTTCAGGGTATGTTGTATTTATTGGCAGTATCAGTGGCTCAGTAGATAGCACTCTCACCTCTGAGGCCGGAAGATCAGAGGGCTGTGGGTTCAGTTCCTACATCTGACACTTGGGTTGATATCCCAGTACTGACACTGTAGTGCAGCATTTGAGGGGTGCTGCATTCCGAGGTGCCGTCTTTCGGATGAGACAAGGTCACATCCGCCTGGATTGGTGGTAGTTCAGGTGGATGTTGAAGACCCTATGGCACTTATCGAAAAGAGTAGGGGAACTTCTCCGGTGTCCTGGTCAAATTTCCCTTACTTACTAAAAATACCACCAACAGCTTAATCTGGTTCACGGTCAGTTGGCATTCATCTGTATCCCCCTCCCCCCCGGTCGTGCCTGAAAATAGGCAGAATTTGTCTAGTGCACTTAGCCGGTCAACAAAAACTAACTAAATAAACAAACATGAACAGCCTCCAGGTAGCTGCTGCACAAATGTCAGAAGCCGACAGGTTTCTGAGAGAAGAGAATGAAGTTGCCACTCTCCTACTGGAGTGACCCTTTACTTGTCCCAGTAAGGGTTTGTTGTGCTTCTGGTAACAGAACACAGAGCAGTTCACCAGTCATTTTGCCAGTGTCTGCTTTGTTACAGGTGCCCCTAGCATCCTGGAGGTAAAAGAAACAAACAACTGGTCTTTCTGTGATGCCTTGTTCTAGTCAGATAGTACCAGAGTATCCCATGCACATCCAAAGTGTGCAGGAGAGCCTCTCCTCTATTGGAGTACTCTGGGTAATAAACAGGAAGGTTAATCTCTTGGTTGAGAGTAAGCTCTGACACAACTTTTCAGAGCTCGAATTTAGCAGTATTCCGGTACATTTTGGATTCCAACTGTCATCTCAGAATATCAAAATTCGAGCCCTGGTATCCCGTTTGAAGTACCAGATTTTTTTTTTTTTTTTATGGCATGCAGTACTGGCTTCTGGTCCTGTGGTGGCACTGTTCCAAACCTACATGTGTAAATATTTTTAAGAAAATAGCACTTCTGTTTCCCCGATTACAGGCTGACGTTTTTTTCCTGAGAGAGAGAAAAAGAAGCACTCCATTTAGAAACAAAACGTACTCTCTTCTCTTGCAGTCCACTTTTATCTTTCCATTATTTTTATTACACCAGTTGCAACAGCGCTTGGATTGTGAAAATACTGTCACTGTAATGCAGCATGAGAGGGGTGCTGCACTTCTGAGGTGCCGTCTGAGACATTAAACCGAGGTCCCATCTACTTGGATTGGTGGTAGATCTTCCCTTGTCAATCTTCACCATTCATTACTGCCTGGTGTAAGCGGAGGCGCACACCCCTACGATTCTTTTTTTTTTAAAAGCTAGCTCTAGCGGGCGCTCTCGAGACCGGACGTCTTGCGTCATGCGCGAAGGAGGCGGCCGTGTAGCTACCGAATCCTCCTCCAACTCAGTTCTGTTTCTCCCGCCGGAGGCAGCACCCGTCAACGGGCGTGAATTAGTACCGCGAGTCTAGGCCAACTCCTGTTTTCGCTCGCACTCGACGCCATACAACGGTAAGACTGTTCCTTTTCTATTTGTCACGGTGTCGGTGCTTTCCTCTGTGTTTTACCTCATTTGTTTCGCGTTATGTCCGGTTCTGGGCGAAAGCGTTTTCTAAGACGGGCCGCGCCCCTATCGCCGGTGCTCCTGTGGCGGCATTTCTCCGTCTCGGACCGGCATGGCGTGGTGTCTTGATGCCTGGGACCCAACCATGATATGGATTCGTGCGATGCCTGCTTCTCCATGGACCGTCAAGTCCTCGAAGTCCGCTGCCGCTCTCGGGCAAGGCCCGCCGACTTTCGTGGGACGGCGTCATTCGCGGGACTCCCAGGTAAGGTCTCTAGGCCCTTCCCGGGTCCCCTCCCGGGCCTATACGGTCCGCGGAGGAGGGGGTTTCCTCATCTCTTCTTGCCGACGAGGAGGCCCCTTCCACGGTGTCGGGGAGCGCAGGTCCCTCCCGGGCCGCGACACGCCGACACCGCCGGCAGTCACCTCGAGGTGTAGGCTCCCTGGTGTCGAGGCCCTGATTTCTGGGCCGACACTGGCGGACTCCTCACTGCTTCGGATCCCGGCGCTGCTTGCAGTGCCGGTGATCGAGGCGCGCTGCTCGCGGGCACCGCTTTTTGATCCCGTGCCGCTCGCGCGCTGTGATCATGAGACGGCGCTTGCTTTGGCCCCCGGCGCCTGCTGGCCTGGTTTCTCCTCCTCACGGCGCTCGGCTCGCTTCCGACGCTGAGCGGTAGCCGCTTGGCTCCTGGGGAGCTGGGATCGGCCTGGCTGTAGCTACGTTCGGGCGGGCGGCGCCGCCTCTGGTACCGGTGCCGTTCGCGGCACCGTTGCCTCGGGGAACCCTGGGGTAGCCAGCATTGAGGTCCTGCTGATCTTGTCCTCCTCGGAGGGCGATGATTCAGAGGTGGACCCATCCTGGCACCCCAACTCTTCGGGGTCTGGGTCCCCTGTGGCACGAGGTACCAGGCGGCGCAGCGGGCCCCTCCCTCGGTCCCCCCTTCCATCCTCTCCTGAGGGCTCTCCGGCTGGGGGTGGCCTTGAGTCCCAGGAGGGAGGTGTGGGGGTGACTGGGAGGCCTCCTCCTGGGGACCGGTGACAGCTACCCTCCGGGGTGCTGTTGCTCCCTCTGGGGGGTGGGAACGCTGCAGTCGAGGAGGAGGGCTCTCGGAGTCCGAGGGGTAGGGGACAGGCCTCGGTCTTCTTTGGCCACCTGGGTGGCCAGGAGCCGAGTGCTTGAACCCCGCCTTCCCTCCAGGGCTCTAGGGTGCCCTCCGCGGCGTTGTTGCGGCTGCCCTTCTGGATCCATGCAGTCCCGACTTCGCCGCAGGGGAGGTTCTCCCCTGGGCTCTTCCAGGCTCCGCTCTCAGGGTTCCGCCTTGCGGCCTGGTTTGTTGTCCGGGATCCGCCAGCCTCGGCCTGCCTCGGATTCCAGAGCCCTGGCAGAGACCTATTGCCTCCTCGTAGGTGCCCCTCCCATCTCTCTGCCTCTACCGCCTCCCCGCCCCGGGCCATGTCGGTCCTACGGGTCCGTTATGCTGGGAGCAGTTCAGAGGTTCTGCAGTGGCCTTCCTTCATAATGCTAGATGTATGCATGAGCTGGTCTTTCAACTTCTCCTCCGCCGTAGGGAGTCCTGGGCATTCCAGTTCCCCATCATCCTCGTCTCCCTCCTCTGAGGGGGAGGAACCCCCTGCTCATCTCTCCTCCGATGCTGATTTCACTGAATATCAGCGATTCCTATCGAGGATGGTGAGGGACCTTCGGATCTCCTTTATTCGAAGAGACAATACCGAACGGGAGACGCGTGAATTCCTTGGGGAATTCAGTGCCCAGCACTTGGTGGTACCTTCCTGGCCAATCCCCTTCCAGGAGGCGTCTATCCGATCCTGGCAGTCGCCAGCCGCTTCTCTCCAGCCCCGGCTGACTGTCAGCGAGGTATTGCCCCTCGAGTCTCTAGGTACCCTTCCCAACCCCCTTCTGGTTTGGTCTACCTTGACACTCCCTCTGGCGCGGCTGCCTGGCTGCGACGCATCACCGATCCGGACTCACTTCAGTTCGACCGCTGGGGGCTAAGAGTGTTCTCTTCTTCGTGCGGCTGCTTGTATAGCATCACATCAGGCTCACCACGCTGCCTGCAATCGGCACCTGTGGTCTATGCTTTCTCAACTCCTAGCGCCGATGCCTGATACGGAGCAAACCAGACAAGCTGTTGCCCTCTCCGCTGTAGGCCTGGAGCTGGCAAGACACCAGGCAAGGGCATCTTATGATGCCAATGAGGTGGCTTCCAGGCTTGCGGGGACAGCGATCTGCATTAGGCGGACAGCATGGCTTCGTCTTTCAAGGTTGTCACCCCAGGCCCGGCGTAGGGTGATTCGCTCCGCCTTCCGGGGGACCCATCTCTTTTCCTCTAGAGCTAGGAGACTTTTGCAAGGGCTTTCTCCGTCTCCTTGTCCTCGGGAGGCACCTCCTAGCTCTTCTCCCACTTAGGCTTCTGTGAATTAGCCAGGGTCTTCCCCTTCTGTTTCTCACCAACAGGAGGCTGGGGGTCTTGTTCCCTCAGGGTCTTACCCTTCCCCTTCTGGGGAAGAGGAGCTTGGTACTCACCCAGGCAGTAATGAATGGTGAAGATTGACAAGGGAAGATATGAAAATTACGTACCTACCGTAATTCTTGATCTTCTCTTGTATCTTCACCATTCATTACTGATCCCTCCCACCTTCCCCTCAGTGGCCTCCTTCTGTGGCGTCTCCCCCTCCCGTCTCGTTCCTCCCTCTTGCTGAACAAAAAAAAAAAAATAAAGGAAATCTCTCTGTCCTTTCCTGTTTTCCTTAGACATTTCCAGGAAAATTATTTACTCTAAGATTCGTGGGCTTTTGTTGCAGAGTGCTGGGTCGTGAGTAATCTACACGACTATCTCCGTCATGTTCTCTGGTGAGGCACTCCTAGGGACCTTGCCTGACTCCGTCTGTGCAGTTTGATCCCGCAATATTCTGCTAATCAATTACGAAGCCCTAGAATCAACCCCCTTTTTCTTTTCTTGCAGAGCAGGAGGAACGAGTATGGTTATTTCCCTTTTCTCTTAAAACTGAGGGAACTCTCTCTGACTGCTTGAAGGCAGCCCCTGGCTTCCCAGGTCATGTTTTTCCTCATAGCTCTGCGAGTCATGCTCTGTCTTGAAATTCCCCTTTTCAAGGGGCCTTCAGTGACAGTGTTGCAGGAAAAGCAATGCCAACCATGACCGGTTCATGCCAGTTTCAAGTTCTCCTGCCTTGCCATAGCAAGTCCGATTGAGTTCCATGACATCACAAACCGCCTGGAAAGGCTAACATTTTCTTCCTAAACCCTTGAGCAGCTCTTACATGCTGCCTGGGAATTATCCTTTCCTAGCTGGGTGTCCTCCAGACTAAAGGCCTGCTCTCAGGCCAGGAGCCCGCAGCTAGGATCAAGGACCATGGCATGTTGAGGTCAGAGACTATGCCCTCCTTAGTCTGTCTAGCGGGTTCGGTGAACCTTCTCTTCAGCACTACCAGTGGGGATTCTTGCTCCCTTGTTAAATCGAGCCTTTAGCCTCTCAGCTAACTATGCTCGCTGGGCATTCTGGTCTCCTCAACATCCCATCTTTCTTCTTCTTCATTCATTCTCCTTCCCTTTTCTCTTTATCTGTTCCTCCTAGAGTCGCCCCGGTAAGGAGGCCCTGCGATCCCTAGGGCAGGAATACTCTCTTCTCTGTCTATTCTCCATCGGCTTATTCCTTTTTCAGTTCATTTTTCCTTACTTTGCTATCCCTTGGCTATCTTGCCTCGCTTTCTCTTTTTTCCATAATTTGATTTTTTGCCTCTCCGGCTCACAGAACTGAGTTGGAGGAGGAGTCGGTAGCTACTAACGGCCGCCCCTCGCGCATGACGCAAGACGCCGGTCTCGAGGGGCGGCCTGTTAAGAGCAGCTTTTTAAAAAAAAAGCTCCCTGGCGAGTGCACGCCTCCGGCTTACACCCAGGCAGTAATGAATGGTGAAGATACAAGAGAAGATCAAGAATTACGGTAGGTACGTAATTTTCATTTCAGGTGGATGTTAATGATCCCATGGCCTTATCGAAAAGAGTAGGGGAATTTCCCTGGTGTCGTGGCCAAATTTTCCTCAATAACTAACACTACCACCAACAGCGTAATCTGGTTCAAGGTCAGTTGACATTCACCTGTATCCCCCTCCCTCAGGTTGTGCCTGAAAATAGGCAGGATTTGTCTAGTGCACTTACCGGGGTCAACAAAAACTAAATAACGAAAACAGAAAAGAAAGAGGCACCGTTTCCGAGGAGCAGCTCCACAGACAGAAGTGCTTTTCCCTCTGCTTTGTAATGCAAATAGCATTCTTGGAGAACAGGACATTCCTTCCAGGCAAGCATCTCTCTTTTTAACCATTTACTGCCTGGTGCGCAACTTCATTCCGGCCTAAAAAATAATTGGTGGCACAGCTGGCTTTCAAACAGACAGACCTTTGGCTTTGCAAAGGGAACAGCCGGAGTGCATAAAAGTGAAAGTAAAGTTGTTTGTCTGAAGCTCCTTCAGGCTGGGCATTTGGATATTAACTTCTGCAATTTTTTTTTTTTCTTCAATCAGGCAACAAGTTATGTATAGATAACCCAGAAAAATGGCATTCCTCTACGTATGCACCTTTGCACTTTCATCTCTCAATTTAACTTGTATTTTAACAAGCATTATAAATTATGTTTAGCGTACACATTAATATGTATCAAGAAATAAGCACATTAGTACATCACTTTACTGTATTTCCAGGCATTTTAAATATAGTCTGTCACTATTTGTTCTTTGTTTGTTTTAGCCATAGCTGCTATTTCTCTGGGACAGCATGGCATTTTGAACTGGAGTGAGAGACTGAAAGAGAAATTAAAAAAAAGTTCAAGGAAAGTCTGAAACAGACTTAGGGAGAATAAGAACTGCCGTAGGTGGCCAACCTATTGCAGTTTGATAAGAGTCCAGAATAGTTTAAGAGGTACTGTTGTGCAACAGATTTAAGAGGAGAAAAAAAAATATAGGAAATATGTACCTCTACCCACTCATCTTTAACAGGTAGAACACAGGTCTAACACATCCTGACCTAGACAATCCATCCTTGTAATCTTTATTGCAAAAGGGTGTCTCCAGTGAACAGAAGGAACAGGTTACTCACCTGTAAATACAGGTTACTCACCTGTAACAGGAGTTCTAGGAATGGTATATGTTGTTCATCCACACTCATTGGCAGGTATCCTTGCCGCTTTAAATCTTGCCGGAAGGTCTTCAAGCTTGCTCCTCCCACCCACCTGGGTGGTATAACTCTCGGCTCCGCCCCATGGCGCTGATCTGGCCCTTTGGAAAACTCCAGGTTGTGCGATGACGAGCCGAAGGAGGGTTTGAGAATGATAGGATGAACAACAATACCATTCCTAGAACTCCTGTTACAGGTGAGTAACCTGTATTTCTAGGGACATGGATATGTTGTTCATCCACACTCATTGGCAGACTCCTAGCAGTTCTCCGGGAGGAGGGAGTCAAGACGCACACCCCCAATACTTACTTGGGAAAGAGAGACTGGAGAACCGAGGCCCCAAAACCAGCATCCCGGCGTGACTCAAGGTCGATGTGGTAATGGGTAATGAAGGTGTTTGCTGACTTCCAGGTAGCAGCCCTGCAGATTTCCTGGATAGGGACGCCCTGGAAGCAGCCACCGTTGCAGCAGTATGGTGGGTAGAATGAGCTCTTATCCTCTGGGAGGCTCCATGCCCGCCAACTTATAGCAGAGATCTATGCAGGAGGTTACCCACCTGCTTATCGTCCGCTTGGCTGCAGGTCTGCCAGATGCGGCTTCAGCGTAGGTGACAAACAGCTGGCGAACCTCTCCCCGAATTTCAGCCGTGCGCTCCTTATAATAAAAGCGAGCGCCCTTCTAGGGTCCAGAGTATGGAGCCTATATTCGGCCTCCGAGGTGTGATTGGGGTAGAACACCGGCAGAGTCAACACCTGGTTAAGGTGAAACTCCGACACCACCTTCGGAAGGAATTTCGGGTGGGGGCGCAGGACAACCTTGTCCCTGTGGAAGACCAGGTAAGGAGACTCGATGGAGAGCGCCTGGAGCTCTCCCATCCTTCTGGCTGACGGATAGCCACCAAGAAGGCGGTCTTCCACGACAGGTGAGAGAGAGCACACCTGTGCATAGGTTCAGAATGGCTTGCCCATGAGCTTTGCCAGTACCAGCAGTAGATCCCAGGAGGTGGGGTTTCTACACTGGAGGAAATGTGATCAAGCGCCTTAGAAAAGCAGACCACCTTCTCCTAGCCACTGACTGCTTCCCGGCCCGCCAGCCGTAAGCAGAGATGGCTGCCAGGTGCACCCTTAGGGTCAGTCGACCCAAGCCCTTGACTAGAAAGGGACCATAAATAGTCCAAGATGCTTGCCAAGGAACAGGAGGAAGGGTCCAAGCCCTTGCCCTGACACCAAATGGAAAACCTTTTCCATTTGAAGGCATAGCATTTTCTGGTCGACTCTCAGGGACGCCTCAACTACACTGAGGACCTGCTCGGAAAGACCCAAGGCCTGGAACTCTAGCCGCCAGGAACCAGGCCGTCAGGTGCAGGGATTGAAGGTCCGATGGAACACCTCCCCTGATTGACTGAGAGCAGGTCCGGCGAGCTGGAAGCTGCCGTGAGTCCTGGAGCTGAGACTGAGGAGATCTGGGTACCAGAACTGCGCGAGCCAGTCTGGGGCTATCAGAATCACCTGCGCCTTGTCCTCCTCGCCTTCAGAAGCACCTTGTGGATCAAGGAAATGGGGGAAAGGCGTAAAGAGGCCGGGGTCCATTGCCTAGAAGGCATCCCCTGCAGCGAGCCCCTGCTGAGGGGGCGGGCATGGAACAGACTCAGCCTGCGTTCTCCTGGAGGCAAACAGGTCCACCTGAGGTGTGCCCCAAAGGGAGAACAGATGCTGTACTACCTCCGCAGGAGAGACCACTGTGGATGCAGCCCCTATCCGCCCAGGGCATCGGCCAGGGTGTTGGAGGCTCCTGCCACGTGAATGGCTAGGAGATCCGCCTCCAGGCTGCGACAGTGACCAAATGCGGAGAGCTTCCTTGCATAGAAGCATGGGCGTCCCGCCCTGGCGGTTTAGATAGTACATGGTCGTGGTATTGTCCGTCCGGACTCGGACCACTTGACCCCGGAGGAACGGAGCAAAGGCGGTGAGAGCTAGGCGGACCGCTCAGAGCTCCAGCAGGTTGATGTGGCATCGGGACTCCCGCGGGGACCAGAGGCCATGAGCCCGTGTTCCCCAGATGGGCACCCAACCCATCAGAGAGGCATCGGTCGACAGAAGAGCCGTGGAACAAGGCGGACGAGCGAGGATGCCCTCCTGCAAATGATCTGGAACGATCCACCACTGGAGAGCGTTCCACATCCCCTGTGTCACCGACACAAGCTGGTCCAAGGGATCGCAGCGTTGTGACCACTGGCTGGCCAGTCCCCACTGAAGGGGACGATGTTCCAGCTGGCCCAACCTGACCACGCTGGTGCAGGCCGCCATGAGACCCAGGAGGCGAGGAAGTCCCGGCAGAGCAATTGCCCAACCAGAAATGATCGGGCAAAGGAGGAAGAACCTCGGCCCTGTCCGCGGGGAGCCGCGCCTGGCTCGAAGAGAGTCGAGCCGCCCGATGAATAGAATCACCTGCTCGGCTCGAGTTCGACTTGGCCTCGATTGATAAGGAGGCCCAGTTGAACAGACCTGAGGGCCAGATCTCTGACCACTCCGCCTCCTTCCTGGAGGGAGCTGCTATCAGCCAGTCGTCCAGGAAGGGTACACCCGGACCCTCGGCCCAAGAGGAATGCTGTCACCACAGCCATGCATTTGGTGAAGACCCTGGGAGCTGGAGACAAGCCGAAGGGCATGGTTGGAACTCAAGAGGATCCTTCCGCCGGAAGCGAAGGAATCTCTGGTGAGACGGACGGATAGGGACGTGAAAAACGCGTCCTGCAAGTCCAGAGAGAGCAGACCACACGCGCTGCTCCAAGGATGGTATTATCTGAGCCAGAGTGACCATCCTGAAGGTTCGAGACCGAAGGAACTTGTTTAGGTCGTGTAGGTCGAAATGGGCGCCAGCCCCGTCCGTTCGGAACCAGGAAGTACCTGGACACAAACCTGGGTCTGAAGGAGGGTCAACACCTCTTACCCTCCTTCTGGAGGAGGAGGCGCGATATTCTGCCTCGGACGAGCCGCCAGTGAGGCTGGGATCCCAAGCCCCTCGAGGCTACTGCCTGGAAGGGTGGTGCCTGCTCAATTCCAGAGCAGGCCTCTTCCCACCACCTCAAGACCCACCTGTCCGTGGTAACAGCGGACCAGGAGAACGGAAGTGCGGAGCCGTCCCTCGGGGGGACCCAGGGGTGAGTGACGGGATGGGCGACACCCCCAGCCCGTCACTGGGCAAGGCTTGGAGGAGGACCGGCCAGGGACCTCCTGGGCCTTTCCTCCTTGCCTCCTGTTAGAAGAGCCGGCGGCTTGGGTTTGGGATGCCAAGGCCGAGCCTGCTGGCCCTGACGTTGCTGGGCCGGGCGCGCGAGGCACAGAAGGACGAAAGGGCTTAGGCTGTGGTTCTGCCTTTGTCCTTCTGAGCGGAAGAGACCGAGTCAAGGTGGCATTGACTTCTCGATCCTCTGCAGGTGACCTTCCACCCCAGGGTCGAAGAGGTCAGTCCCAAAAGGAGACATCCGCCAACATGCTGCTGGTATCCGAAGTAAAGGTGGATATCATCAGCCAAGCCCGCCGACCATAGCCACTGCGGCGCCACCGATCTGGGCACATGAGTCCCCTATATCCAAAGCAGTCTGGAGCTGCTGCTTGGCCACTCGCCCTGCCTGGTCCCGCACTCTGCTTAACCGTAGTCTGCAGATCGGTGGAAGATGAGGGATGACCTCATCCAGGGCCCAACAGGGCATGAGAAAAATATGCCATGAGGACGGCCACTGGCCTAGACGAAGCCGAGAGAGGGGCCTAGCGTGAGACTTTCGCCCGACATAGTCCAATTTCTTGACTCCTTGTCAGGAGGTTTGTCCACATCCTGGCGTGCGCCGCGCAGCGAACGCTGTCGGTAACTCAACCCCTCAGCAGAGGGTGTTCAAAACCGGACAAGGAACCGGTAGGGACCAGCTTCCTGGCCATCCTGGCCGGGCGCAGGGCAGGAAGCAGGGCGCTGCCAAGCTCCAGTGCCGGACCACTATGGCCTCGACCACCGGAAAGCCTCCGTCGGAGAAATCCCTCGGTCCAGAATCTCCGTGAGGATACCACGCTTGGAAGCAGGTTCGAGCTCCATCCCGTAGACTCCGAGATGAGCGAAGCAGTCCCTAGGAAAGACTGACAGATGCTCGTCCAGTAATGACCTCCTGAGACTCCAAGTCCAGTCGCTTGGAGAAAAGGAGGAATCATCTTCGGACTCGGAAGAATCCTCGAAGAGCTGCCTCAGCTGAGCCACCCTTTGCCTGCCGAGGTGGTGCGGGATGGGGTAACTGACAACCGATGGGGTAGACCATGTAGCCGACCGAGAATCCTTGGTGAGCCCCAGTGGTAGCTGTGGAGGCTGAGGTTCACGAATCGGTGGAGCAGCTGGTTTGGCCGAACAACCGACCTGGTGTAGGCTCCTCGGATAAGTGGGGGTTGTGTCGGCACGTTCGGTGACAGCACATAATGGCGGGGGAAGGCGGCGGGGTGGCTTATTCCCGGCAGGAGGGAGCTGTTGCAACATGGTCTCGTGCGTCGGCGTAATTTCCTTGACCTCCCTGCTCCGAGGGAGGAACTTGAGGGGTGACGGCGGCATAGCTTACATGATGCGAGACAGAGACCGCCTATGGCGATGGATCGGCGGACATGAGGTCGAACCGAAAGTCCCAGAATTTCCGAAATTGATGCGGGAGGTGTCGGCGGGCGGCTCCCTTCGGCCCGGATGGTCCATCCGAGGGCTCCGGAACCGGAGGCACAGGCGAGCCCACGGGATCCTCAACTCCTCCCGGGGGAACCGGGGAGAGGGGAATCTCGGCTGCTAAAGGCGACAGCCCGTCCAATGGGTCGAGAAAAATCTCGACTTCATCGGTGGGAGTCTCGGTCACAGCCTGGCCAACGGGACACCGTGAGGCCAGTGGCGGCAAGCGGTCGGCAAGCACGACGGTCGGTCGGCCCGAGGAGAGGACCTTTCCGCTCCCAAGGCGTCGACGGAGGGACTTACCCTGTCCCTCTTTTGGACCGAGAATAAGGTCCAGCAGACACAGCCCTTCTCCTTTAGTGGAGAGGGACAGACAAAGCTCCTTAAAAGAAGCCGTGTGAAGAACCCAGAGGCGGGATAAATGCGGCCCGAGGAAGATATGACCGCCAAGCCTCCTCTTCGAGGCGCACCATCCCGCCAAACTGATCCCGTGCCACCCTCCCGCCACGAGACACCGTCCAACCGGCCTCCTTGGACTTCACCGGAGGGAACGCTTCTCGGACGGCCCAGTTGCAATCGGGCAGCACGGTCTTCGAGGACGAGGCGAGAAAGATGAGCACAGGTCGCAAGCTCGCGGGTCGTGCTCAAGGCCTAAGTAAGACACAAACGTGGAGTGGATCCGTCCGAGACATCTTCTGCCCGCATGGGCATCTCCAATCCGAGTCGATTGTCCATCGCAGCCTCGTGAGGAATGAAGACTGAAGTCTTTGCAAAATTTATTTTAAATCATAAAAAGTAGGAGAATAGGAACCAGTCCTAGACGCGGAGCGTTAAGGAGGAACCTGAGCTCCAAGCGGTAAGGAAGATCTATGGCGTGTGGGGCGGAGCCGAGGTTATACCACCCGGGTGGGTGGGAGGAGCAAGCTTGAAGACCTTCCGGCAAGATTTAAAGCGGCAAGGATACCTGCCAATGAGTGTGGATGAACAACATATCCATGTCCCTAGAACAGTAGTTCTAGGAGTGGTATATGTTGTTCATCCACACTCTTTGGCATGTCCCGTTTCCCTTCAAATCTTGCCATAAGTCTTCAAGCTGGCACCTCCCATCCACCCAGGTGGAATAAACCTAGGCTCTGCCCCAAGATGCCAGAACTTAGCTCGCTGGAAGCAAGGTTGTGCGCCAAAAGTTGGGTGAGGTCGGGTGGGTGCGTGTGGATGAACACCATATACCACTCCCAGAACTACTGTTACAGGTGAGTAACCTGTTCTAGGATCGTGGATATGTTGTTCATCCACACTGTTTGGCAGACTTCAAGCAGTTCTCCAGGAGGAGGAAGGCAAGGCGCACACCCCCTACTTGGGAAACATGGACTGGAGAACAGAGACCCCAAAACCAGCATCCCAGCGTGACTCAAGGTCGATGTGGTAGTGGGTAATGAAGGTGTTTGCTGACTTCCAGGTACCAGCCCAACAGATTTCCAGGATAGGGATGTCCCTGGAAGCAGCAATATGGCAGGACGAATGAGCTCTTATCCCTCTGGGAGGCTCCTTGCTCGCCAACTCATGGCACAGACCACCTATGCATGATGTAATCCATCTTGCAATGGTCTGTTTGACTGCAGGTCTGCCAGAAGTGGCTTCGGCGTAGGTGACAAACAGCTGGCGAACCTCTCTATGAATTTCCGCCGTTCGCTCCTTACAATAGGAAAGAGCACGTCTCTGGTCCAAGGTATGGAGCCTGTACTCGGCGTCAGAGGTGTAGTTAAGGTAGTATACCGGCAGGGTCAAGACGTGGTTAAGGTGAAACTCTAATACCACCTTTGGAAGGAATTACGGGTGGGGGCGCAGGACAACATTGTCCCTGTGAAAGACCAGATAAGGGGAGTCCACCGACAGCACCTGGAGCTCCCCTGTCCTTCTGGCTGACGTGATAGCAACCAGGAAGGCCGTCTTCCATGACAAGTGTGAGAGTGCACAGGTTCGAATGGCTTGCCCATGAGCTTCGCCAAAACCAGCAATAGATCCCACGGAGGTGGAGGTTCACGCACCAGAGGGGATATGTGATCCAGGCCTTTGAAGAAGCGCCCGACCACTGTCTCCTGCGCCAATGTTGGCTGACCGTCCCACGCCCGGTAAACAGAAATGGCTGTCAGGTGCACCCTAAGGGTTGATGACCGCAGACCCCCTTTGGAGAGAGACCATAGGTAGTTGAGAAGAAAAAAATTACTCACCTTAGTAATTATATTTCTTCTAATGGAGTCTTGCTGTATTCTGACAATTGCACTGATTCCTAACCTTTGAACTGCCCCGGAGAACAAAGGGTTAACTTTCCATGCAGGGCATGGAACGCTGAGCTCGATCTCGGTTGAAGTCTCTGGAGTTTTTTGAGCTTAAACCGTCAAATTCTTACGAGCCCAACTAAACTGAAAATTCTATGTGGAAATTGTAAAAATTCTACTAGCCAACTGGCAGGAAAGTTTTGGATTCCCAAAGAAGACTCAAGTTAGGAAACCCAAAAACAAAACCCAATGTACTCAAAAATAATAATAAATAAGCACCCAAACAAAAACCGAGAAGGGTGCAAGAAAATACACTCCTGGGGTGCAACACTGCACCTGCCCACCCACTTTCCAAAAACAGGCTCTGAGAGGGAAGGGAGGCCAGAATACAGCAAGACTCCATTAGAAGAAATATAATTACTATGTTGGTGTTCTGCAGAGTCTACCTCTGCGAAAAAGGGGCAGAACCGACAGCAGTCCCAGTAGAAGAGAGTGGCGCAGTTGTTGGGGATAGGGTGTCAGCTGGTAGGCTGGTGCCAGCAGCACCCGCGTCGGATGAAAAAACTTTGGCCAAATCAGCTGACTGACAGCCTGCGGAAAATAAGCAGTGGAACGGTAGGGGCTGGATACTGAGTACCCGGTCCCAAAAAGGCGCCGCCTGCGAGGAAAACCTGGGCAGGCATCGGGGACAATAGTAGTCCTGTGGAGGTTAGGGTGTGCGAGGCCATGGAGGTTGTCCCCGAGAGAGCAGAATGGCTTCATGGCCGAAAATTTTTTACATGGCGACCATGACTGGGAGATAGACCATGGTTGGTCCCAGGACTTTGAAAAAGCCTGAGGAGAGAGCCGGGGATGCTGAGGAGCTCCTGGTCTGCAGCTCCCGTTCCACTAACGCAACCTTCTGCTTAATGAGGTGATTCTTCAGGATCTTCTGGCGACATCTGAGGGTGGCTGGGTACAACTTCTGGCAGGCCATGCAGGTCTGGGCCTAGGCTCAAAATGCAGGCAGAATGTCCGTACTTGGGACTTCCGGTGATGTCATGTTCCTGTCAGCAGTTTGAAACAGGAGGCGACGTCGACGACCAACTTTAAAACCTCTTCAAAAACAGCTGATTTTCCAAGATAATAGGCAAAAACACATCCGAAGGTAGAACAATGCCCAAAAAGAACGAAAAACTGAAAAACAGAATGCCAGACCTTCCAGATGAAGACGGATTGTTGGAGGATGGATCAGACAGCGAGGGCTCACAGGCCTCATCTGGCTCCAACTGGGCCACCGTGGCGAGCGGCCAGATTCCTGTAAATACCCTACAGAGGCAAATGTCCCAAATGTTAGCAGAGCTCAGGTGCTTTCGTAAAGAAATGTGCTCCACAGCCACTGCACTTTGCACAGACATCAGTATACTGGATAAGTGTCAGGAGTCCATGGAAGCCCAACTCACTGACACCGACAAGAGGATCACTGAAGCAGAGAGGGCGATTGTGCAACTTCACAACATCACCAAAATGCTGCAGAAAAGGGCCAAAGATGCGGAAAGTAGAAACCGCCGTAATAACATAAGAATCTCTGGAATTCCGGAGGGTGCAGAAGGGTCTGATATGGTGCTGTTTATTCAAAAAACCCTCAGAAAATTATTAACCCTTCCAAACACCCTCACGCTGGAAACAGAGTGCATAGGATGCTGGGTCCTAGGCCTGCAGAGGGAGCTGGTCCACGCACTGTCCTAATACATTTTCTACAGTATCAAGAAAAAGAATACATCCTCCACACAGCCTGTAAAATGGGATCAGTAATGCTTGCTGAACACAGACTGTATTTTGAAAATGACTACTCGCCCGAGATTATGTCCAGACGGAAGGCTTACATCCCAGTGCTGAGAGCCCTTAAGAGTGCAGGTGTTAGATCTAGAACCCCCTACCCAGCTAAATTAACTGTCTTCTTCAAGGAGGGGACCCTTACCTTTGATAGCCCAAGCGCAGCTCTCCAGGAATTAAAGTCAAGGCAGACTGTAGTCCAGCAATGGCCCAGCGCAGGAACATTTCTCGCCTCTAAGCTTTCTCAGAAGCTGTGGAATAATGGGCAACGGGAGGATAGGCACAGTCAAGGAATTGAGGCAATACAACGTATAGCCGAGAGGCTGAAAGCAAAGCGCTCGCCATCAGAGAAGCAGCAGAAGGAGGGTAGCGATGTAGAAGGCTGAAAAACTGCAAGCAACGCCAATTTTTTGTCTAACTTTTCTTCTGTAAACAAAAGCGCTTGGTTCTGTGATATGAACTGGCGGTTTGAGGAGGAGGGACTTCGAGGGTGTGTGTGTGAAAGCATTTGCGGTATTGGCTGGAAGGTTTTTTGGGGGGAGGGGGTGCAAGAAGATATGTAGAGATACATGTCTCTGTTGATTCCTGACTTGCTCCCACCCTGTCAGTTTTAGGGAGCTTACTTCCCTCCAGACGTGTAGAACAGTGCGCATGGGTCATGGGAAAATTATGCTGACATAGCCAAAAAACCCCAGAACCGTATGTGGAACCGGAGGCCTAACCTAATACTTCCCCAAATGTACCCTCTAATTAAGTCAAGGACGTAGCGACTCACTTCTTAAGGAAGTTCTTGTGTGTGTGTGTGTGTGTGTGTGTGTGTGTGTGTGTGTGTGTGGGGGTTATCTCTGAAGGTGGAAGCCTCCCTAGGTTTTTCTGGATGTCCAGTCGAAGCAGGGATCTGGGTTGAATCCTGGGAGCAGACCATTCCTGGAACCCATGCAGCGAGCCCATATTGCAGATTGCTTCACGGAGCAAGCTGAAGGTAGGCCTAACCAGGGTTCTTGAGGGTTATCTTGTCTTTTGACCTGCGAAATGGCTCGGTCCCTCCCCTCTCCATCTCCCCCCATTCCTCTAACTAGGCGGTACCTAGGGATTTCCCTGCCTAGTCATTTCATGATCCTTAAAAATACCGTGGTCATGTACATGCTCCTGATTGGAGCTTGGTGTCCATGTGTGTGGAGTCCCTCTCCTGACCTCGGGAGTCTGGTGGTCAATCCTCCTCAAGAAGGAAACTCTAGATAGTTTTGGGTTTCCATTATTCATGCTATCACACGAGTTGGTCTCGATGGGCCAACTCAGACATCCCATCTCGCTTCTTCTATTGCCGTATAAGACACTATTAGTGTCCAGAGGCGTCTCAATTTGAGATAAAACCTTCATGAAAGGTCCTCGCCTTACTTCAGAATCAAGTCTGGATTCTGACATATGGAAGTATTTGTTTAGTTCTACACTTGTTAAACAACCAGTTGTTCCCAATAAGGGACCTCTCATGTTTAATGTTTGTTAACTGTCTAGGTTTGCTGACAAATTGTTACTGTTTGGTTTCTCTAGAAAACAGGTACCACACAGAATCCTTAGAGGCAACTACAAAGGTGTATGTAAGGAGTATCCTCCCCCAGATAACAGCTTTGCACAAGATTTGCGACGCCTAGCTTCAGTTTAAAACTGCTTTCCCTGAATATTAACGGATTATCCTACCCAATCAAAAGGTCACGAGTGTTTTCATATCTCCGTAAGAGTAGGGCAGATTTAATCTACCTACAGAAAACTCACCTGTCTGCCTCAGAACATGCAAGACTAGCCAGGCTGGGCCGAGGAACAGTGTATAGTTCATCCAGTGGGAGGAGCAGACGTCGGGGGTAGCTGCAGTCATCCCCTCCACCACCCCCTTTCAACATCAGCTCACGCTGGAAAACACTGAGGGCAGAATGGTCATTGTATAGGGCACACTTAATGGTGTCCAGGTCACACTGGCCAATGTGCATTTTCCTCCAGCCCTACCAGTCTCTCAGCTCAAAATACTTTTGGATAAAATAGTACAAAACATGGTAGATGTCCTCCTGCTTGGGGGGGGATTTTAATCTGACACCAGACCCTGTCTTGGACTCCTCTAACGTGAACATACCTAGACAAACCGCAGCACAAAAATATTTTAAAAGGTTTGTGTCGGTGGCAGGATGGTGTGACATTTGCACCCCCGGACTAGAAACTATTCCCCGGCCCACCAGTCATATTCCCGCAAAGACCAAACATATACTCAGGTGGAAAATTTAGGCCTCCTAGTGGACACCTACATGGGTGACATTCTTTCTGATCACGCCCCCTTGATCTCCAACTGGGATTTAGGTTTCCAAGTTTAAAATACAAGATGGAGACTTAATCCTTATTACCTGCGCTCTAAGCAATTCTGAGTATACATCTCTGATAAAATTACCGAGATAATAGAGAATAACCCTCAGAACAATACATCTCCAGCTTTTTACTGGGATACCATTAAAGCTGTTCTGCGGCGTCACCTCATTCAGTACATTACAGTATTAGACAGAGAAGGGAACGAAAGACTAGATTAGAGGAGACCCTCCACTTTTTACAGATGGCACACAAGATGGGGGACTCCTCAGTGGTGGCGCAGCTCCAGGAGGTAAAAGCTGATCTGGACAAATTAGCATTACAGCAGACAGAAATTGCCTTGACTTTTCTGAGGCAGAGATACTACGAGGTGGGCCCCAGGGCTACCAGACTGTTGGCCTACCAGATACAGAAGCAAAGGAAAGCAGCTACAGTCCGTTTTGAGACATCCCACAGGTGGCCAACCATTAACTAAAACTCAGGACATGGCTGAGGCCTTCACCTCGTACTACTCTACTCTACTCTCTATACCCCGGAGCATATGTCCTCAGACCAACAGATTGCTAAATATTTGCAGGAAATCAGTATGCCTAGCCTTTCTGATGGCCAGAGGGAGGCACTAATCACTCCTATTGCGGAGCATGAGCTTGTGGCTGCAAATTCAGAGGCAAAAACTCTTAAATCCCCGGGGCCGAATGGGTTCGGGAGTGAATTTTATAAAATCACTAGAACACGAACAGCCCCTAAACTCCTTCTATTGTTCAATCGATCTTGAGGCTAGCCCCCAAAATCCTGGTCCTATGGAACCATCTCGGTTATACCAAAGCCAGGTAAAAACCCACAGTTATGTAGTTCATACCAACCAATATCGGTTTTAAATACAGACTATAAACTGTTTATGCATATATTAGCTCACCGCGTAGACCATATTATGCACACACTGATAGCTCAGGAACAGACAGGGTTCGTTAGGACCTGTTCCACCATGGATAACATCAGACGGACTCTACACCATGCCCATAAAATGCAGACCTCGAATCGCCCTTCAGTTCTGCTAAGTTTGGACGCAGAGAAGGTGTTCGATAGAGTGGCCTGGCCCTTTCTGTATAAGGTACTGGATAAATTAGGATTTCCTAGACCCTTTATAACTACCCTACAGAATATCTATACAGCTCCTCAGGCCTTCGTAAAGATTGATGGGCATCACTAAGTATTTCCATCTGAAAAGGGGAACAAGGCAAGGATGTCCCCTATCCCCTCTTCTATTTGTGGCCTTCATCGAACCTCCCGCACAACACAGAGAAGCCAATAATATCCATGGCATTGAGGACGGGGATACGGAACACCATATAGCCCTATACACCGATAATGTTTTGCTACATCTCCTTGACCCAGAGAACAACCTCCCAACAATAAAAGTACTACTAGACAAATTTAGTCAAGTCTCAGGATATAAATTGAATTTATCTAAAACAGAGATTCTCACCTTTCACTACTCTCCCTCTCCCAGTATACAGAATAGCTTCCCTTGTCGATGGAACTTAAAATTAAAATATTTAGGCATACACATCTCACAGAATGTGAATACCATATATAAGAATAATTACTCCGCATTTACTTCGCAACTGAAGGCAGATCTAGCCTCATGGTCTACTTTAGCTTTAAGCCTATCTAGGAGAACTGATTTAGGATGGTTACCCTGCCCAGAGCTTTATACCCGTTTCAGAATGTTCCCGTCTTCATCTCACAGAAAACATTTAAGGAATGAAATCATCTTATCTCAAAGTTCATCTGGGCTGGCTAAAGACCCCGGATCCGTTTTAAAATTCTCACTCTACCATATGTAGGAGGAGCATTGGCGCTTCCCGACCTACAGTTATACCACCAGGCAGCGACTTTAGTTCACTTAATGGCTAGGCAAAATAGTTTGACTGCTCCCCATTGGCTGCAAATTGAACAGTCTCTGATAGGGGACGATGAATATTTCCAAACTCTATCAACAGGGCTCAGAGTTGGGACCCTCATTGATTATGAACCCATGGATTAAATACAGCTGGAGGACTTGGCAGTCTATCAAGAAGATACATCTGCTGACCCCCTTCTTAGCCATGCTCTGCCCGATTGCCAACCTCAAGGATTTTCTCCTGAACAGGTTGGACCATGCCTTCCGGTCATGGGAGAGATATGGTCTGAGATATCTTACACAGATAATGACCCAGGGAGAGCTATGGCCATTTGAGCAAATCCAACGACAGTTTGATTTACCAGCGGGACTTCGATACTTACAACTTCGACACTTTGTACAGGGCCTACCTAGAGGTCGGACGGTAGAGAGATATCCCCTATCGTGCTCAGATTCACCTTAATTCTTCCCCAGATAGTACCCACCTAATATCAGTATACTATCGAGCATTAAACTTCCAGGGGGCTCCCACAGTCAAAAGCATCCAACTGCTATGGCAGGAGGAGACTGGCTGCCACCTCTCACAGGAGGACTGGCTATGAGCCTGCTGTGATGCAGCTCGGGTAACCAGCTCCCACCAGTGGCGGGAATATGCCTGGAAGAATCTCATCAGGTATTTTAGAACCCTGGTAGTAACAAGTCACTACTCTCCTAATAGTTTGGCAGCATGTTGGCGACTGTGTGGTGAAATCAGAGCAACTCACTCCCATGTGATGTGGTCCTGCCCCTCCATTCAGCCATATTTTACGCAACTGCAAATCCAACTCCAGGAACTGTCTGGCCCCCAACTTTTATTAACCAAAGAATTATACCTCTTTCTCACGCTCCCTAGGGAATACAGATCCTCCTCATCTAGATATCTCATACATATACTCATAACAGCTGCCAAAAAGGGGATCACCAGGAGCTGGTTGACTATAAAGATTCCCACAATACAAGATTGGTGGTCTATCACTAAGCAAATCTATCAATTAGAACGGATAACCTATAACTTAAATGAAAAAGATGAGATTTTTGCCTCTAGATGGGCCCGCTGACAAATGTATTACATGATTAAAAGTGATTCATTTGTCCCCTGAAGGAACCCGGGAGAAATCCCTTCCACACGATGGTATTCTAAAATAGGCTGCCCCACTGAAGGGGCTGAGATATTGAGGGTAATTGAGGACACTGGACCCCTCATTCCATCAGAGTACGGAAAGGGGTTACAAGCTGGTCAATTTAGCCCAACGAACTGGGTATGATATGAGGGGTGCATAGACACCTGAAATCTTAACTTTCGATAAAACACTCCACTAAGAAAATGAGCTATACAATGGTTTAACCAAGTAATTGGGTGAAGGGGTTTAAATTAATTTGATTCACCGATTTCCATAAAGTTGAGAAGTTAGAGCAACATCTCTAATTAAGGAGTACAAAACTTAGTAAATTAACTAAGTTAACTGGTGGAAATTAATGAATCCCCCTTCGAGGGAATGACACCTTACTTTAAGTACTGCTTTTAATCTTTAGGTTAAAATTTGCTGCAAATGTAACTGCTATTGCCTGTTGAAAGTTTGTGTGTTTTTATTTGTGTATAAATGTTGGAATTATTAATAAAGATTAGATTTATAAAAAAAAAAAAAAAGAATGTCCGTACTTGTCCAGGATCTGGTTGCCACAGGCACACGTCAAGGAGCAGTAAGAAGAGTAGAAAGGCTGTGATGACATAAACCGTCTGGTGAGAATACAGAAAATTCAACGTTAAAAAAAAAAAAAAAATAACCCAACCTAAAAGGAAAGAACTGGGGAGGGTGTGGGGCCGCCTGCTTTTCATAGGGTTGGCTGACATCAGATGGTGAGGTAGGAGGCCCCCTCTGGTGGACCGCCAGCTAGAAAGGTTTCCGGGTGCTCCTGGCACCTGATGGCTTAGTCCTACCTGTGATGTCCTGCTAGAAGAGATCCCCTCGAAGAAAGATCTCGATCACAGTACATAAGTGCAGTTAATTAATTACCAAATTCAATTACCTGACTGTTCTATGACTTGTCCCTGTAGTGTTACCACTCTCCATCGTTTATCCTTCTGGAATGCCACTCTGGTAGCCTGCTCCAGGTTATTAGCCACTAAAGTATCACGTAATGCAAAATAAAATGCAGGGCGAATAGCTTCATCTTTCACTTTGACCATGTCAAATAGACGGGGAATATTTTCCGGAGTAGAGATTTCATGCATACTGCTCTCCCACACTCTCATCTATGAAAAAATAAGTTTATAAATGTATTAGGTTACTTGTACCTGAAATAAATTTCAATAAGGCAACAGTTCAAATAAAATCATCTTAAGCTACTTGTGACTTATATAAACAAAATCCAGGCATGATGTTTAATGCTTCGCTTTACACCAAAGTGAAACAAGGGAAATTATTTTTGTTTAGTAATTCTTGGTCTTCTAGGATACAGTCTCCATACAGCCACACTTTATGGTCTTGGAGAAGCAGGTGTCAGGACCCCACGGGAACCAGAACTTTTGCAGACAATGGCACTGATGCTTGGCACTATAATACACAGCTTCATACCTGCACCCCCAGCACATGTACCAGCATCAGTCTCAACCACCTCCATAGGTTTTAACACAGGAAATTGAAAGCAACACATAAAAACAAACTGCAACAACAAATCTGGCATATAACAGCCCACCAAATCCAGAAAGCAAGAAATCTATCTTCCCAGTCAATGCCTACGAGTGAAGAAAGGAATAAAGAATGGTTCTTAACTGAGCTGTGGGATAAAGGACAGGTGAGTTTCACTCTACAAAGAGGATATGCGGAAGAGCAAGCATTACTGTAAGTAACTTCCCCATCTTTACAGAGTTAATCTTCTCCACAAAAGTACATTCTGGTTGAGTGATCAGCACTCCAAAATCCCCAGGACTCAAAGAAAGCAGCACTGCAAGACAGTTAACTCAAATCCTGCATGCTCCCTAGAATGCATGAAACAGACCACTACACCAAGTTGCCATCCTAAAGATCTCTGCAATGTGGCCAATCTGATAAAGCTACTTAAGTAGCCAGCAACCATTCAGTAATTGCTTCCTGTACTTCCCAACTGCCTAAGTGCCAGGAGCAGTAGTGATGAATATAACTGATAATCTAGTTAAACACTCCTCAGTAACTGGGACTTTTAACAATTAGAATCAACAAGACAAACAGCTGAGGCAACGCCTGTGCTCTTTCGTCTCTGTCACGGTAGAACAAAAAAAAAAAACAGTTACTCATCTTAACAGTAGTTCAAGGAGTGGTATATGTTCATACACACATTTAACAATGCCCTTTCCCTTTAAGAAGTGAAAGTCTTCAAGCTGGCTCCTCCCACCCACTCGGTGGTAACTACCCTAGCACCACCCAGTGATGCCATTTATTGCTCGCTGGGAGCAACCCTGTCTTGCCACTGCCAGGAGAGGTCAGGTGGGTCTGTGTGACTGAACAACAAATACCACTCCTAGAACAAAAAATTGCTCACCATAGTAATCATGTTTCTTCCAAGGGATCTTACTTGTATTCTTTTTTTTTTTTGGTATATATTTTGTTTCCTCTGAGGCTGGAGGGTGTTACCAATGGTTCCCCAAGTCCAGTCTAACCTCATAGCCTACTCTTCCCGATCCTATACAGCGATCCACCACGGCGAGTACGCAGCCACACCGCGGGATCAGGGGGGCTCGATCAGAGGGAGCATCCAAGGCTGAAGTCTGGCAGCGCCGCAAGATTGGCCATCAAGTGGCATGCTGAGGTATTTTTCCCTTTACTCCTTACACACGCGATCGTGCAGTGATATCAACACGGAACTAACGTAGATGTCAGCTGCTTGCATCCCCGATGTGTTCCTAGCGACAGTAGTGCCTCCGGGCTCCACCGGAGGTCACCACTGCGCTGGGATGCCCCAGGATCCCACCACAGGGAGAGGAGAGCTGTCCTCCGGACAGTCAATACTACTCCCTCCCTGCCGGCCCTCAGCACCCGGGCTCTTTCCCGAACCCGGTGGCTGGCGTGCCACAGTGTGGCATCCAGTGCCTCAACCCTCAGCGCCACCAGGCCGGCCAAATCTTAATGTATTCTGACTTATGTAGTATGGTTTCATCATAGGATTGCCCCGGAGCCAAAATGGTTAATAGAACCTATACAAATGATGAAATGCTACGCACAAGCTCGGTTTTCAAACCACTGTCCCTGGTAAACAGTTCTAAACCATAAGATTCTTACGAAGCATGCACAAAGAACTATCTAACTATGCTAATATTAACAATAGTCCGCCCTAATAACATTTTATGAATTTAAAAATTGCCCCCCTTTTTTAAAAATTTCCTGTGTGGCACCACTAAGACACAAGTCACAGATCCCTAAAAGAAGATCATACACACACACACACACAGGTTTGCAACATTCCTCTTACAGCTGGAGTGTAGTGACCATAGTTTTCTAGTAGGGGAAGGAGCTCAAAATACAGTAAGATTCCTTTATAGAAACAAGATTACTATGGCAAGTCATTTTTCTTTAAGCCACAGGAAATCTTGCTGTATTCTGATTTATGCAGACTACTCAAGCAGTGCCTCTGGAGGTGGGCCTATAACCTATTTAGAAACAGGCTCTGCAGGACTGCTGCACAAAACCTAGCATCCCCTCTGGCCTGGACGTCCAAACAATAATGCTTGGTAAATGTATGGACTGTCTTCCAGGTAGCTGCCTTACAGATGTCCACTAGAAGAATGTCTCTAGCAGCTGCTAGAAGCTGCTGTACCCCTGGCCGAATGGGCCGAGGCCTGCAGGTAGCTGCTTACCCACCTTATTATAGCAAAATGGATGCAGGCTACAATCAATCGTACAATGGATCTTTCTGTGACTGGTTTTCCTTTCCCACATCCCCATAGGTGAAGAAAAGCTGATTAAAAAAATAAATAAACTTTGTACTTATGAATTTTATGTTCTTACAACAGATACTGTGAAACACAAAAGAAAAAGATGAGGTACCCAGACCTCCTCACAACATGTACATGTACACTTCAGTATTCTGTTCTAATATAATGTAAGTAGGACCATAGGTCCATGCTGTGAGGAAATTTGCCAGTAATATTCAAGAAAGAAGTTAAGTCCAATCTAATTGTCCTGTAGAGCAGTGTCACTCTCACTTCCAATTGCAACAATTATTCAACGTAGCCAGGATATCAGACCCCGTGAAGGACTAAAAGATTGTGGAGAGCTGAGTGACACAAACCACTGTAGTCAGATCAATGACATGATAGCCTGGGCTCAACTAAGTTGCCTAGAAAACCTATGTATCAAGGCAGAGCATGGCAACCTGCCCTACAGCTACAAATAAACTTTAAAGAATATAATGTCCACAAACTGAGTGGTGTCTTAATTGTATTTTTTATTTTAATAAATCGGGTTTACAACCTTTGAGTCAAAGACTCATTTACAAAGGCACCTCATCGCAGGGAGGGTAGAAAATACAGGTTACTCACCTGTAACAGGAGTTCTAGGAATGGTATATGTTGTTCATCCACACTGTCTGGCAGGTTCCTTGCCGCTTTAAATCTTGCGGAAGGTCTTCAAGCTGGCTCCTCCACCCACCGGGTGGTAAAACTCGGCTCCGCCCCATGGCGCAGATCGCCCGCTGGAAGCTCAGGTTGTCGTCGAAGCCGGGAGGTCGGGTGGGTCATGTGGATGAACAACATATACCATTCCTAGAACTCCTGTTACAGGTGAGTAACCTGTATTTCTAAGGACATGGATATGTTGTTCATCCACACTGTCTGGCAGACTCCTAGCACTTCTCCGGGAGGAGGGAGGCAAGGCGCACACCCCCTACTTAGGGAATAGAGACTGGAGAACTGAGGCCCCAAAACCAGCATCCCGGCGTGACTCGAGGTCGATGTGGTAATGGGTAATGAAGGTGTGTGCTGACTTCCAGGTAGCAGCCCTGCAGATTTCCTGGATAGGGACGTCCCTGGAAGCAGCCACCGATGCAGCAGTATGATGGGTAGAATGAGCTCTTATCCCTCTGGGTGGCTCCATGCCCGCCAACTTATAGCAGAGATCTATGCAGGAGGTGACCCACCTGCTTATCGTCCGCTTGGCTGCAGGTCTGCCAGGTGCGGCTTCAGCGTAGGTGACAAACAGCTGGCGAACCTCTCCCCGAATTTCAGCCGTGCGCTCCTTATAATAAGCGAGAGCCCTTCTAGGGTCCAAAGTATGGAGCCGGTATTCTGCCTCCGAGGTGTGATTGGGGTAGAACACCGGCAGAGTCAGCACCTGGTTAAGGTGTAACTCCGACACCACCTTTGGAAGGAATTTCGGGTGGGGGCGCAGGACAACCTTGTCCCTGTGGAAGACCAGGTAAGGAGACTCAATGCAGAGCGCCTGGAGTTCTCCCATCCTTCTGGCTGACGTGATAGCCACCAAGAAGGCGGTCTTCCATGACAGGTGAGAGAGATCACACCTGTGCACTGGTTCGAATGGCTTGCCCATGAGCTTTGCCAGTACCAGCAGTAAATCCCACGGAGGTGGAGGTTCTCGCACCGGAGGGGAAATGTGATCAAGGCCTTGGAAAAGCGCCAGACCACCTTTTCCCTGTTACATCGACTGCTTCCCGCCCGCGCCGGCAAGCAGAGATGGCTGCCAGGTGCACCCTTAGGGTCGCCGACCTAAGCCCTTGACTGGAAAGGAACCATAAACAGTCCAAAATGCTTGCCACAGAACAGGAGGAAGGGTCCAAGCCCTTGCCCTGACACCAAATGGAAAATCTCTTCCATTTGAAGGCATAAGCATTTCTCGGTCACTCTTACGGACACCTCAACAACATTGAGGACCTCGCCGGAAAGACCCAAGGTCTGGAACTCTAGCCGCCAGGAACCAGGCCGTCAGGTGCAGGGATTGAAGGTCCGGATGGAACACCTTCCCTGATTGACTGAGAGCAGGTCCGGGCGAGCTGGAAGCTGCCTCGGGAGCCTGGAGCTGAGGCTGAGGAGATCTGGGTACCAGAACTGGCGGGGCCAGTCTGGGCTATCAGAATCACCTCGCCTTGTCCCTCCTTGCCTTGAGAAGCACCTTGTGAATCAAGGGAAATGGGGGAAAGGCGTAAAAGAGGCCCAGGGTCCACAGCCTCGAGAAGGCATCCCCCTGCAGCGAGCCCTGCTGAGGGGGGCGGGCATGAAACACCCTCAGCTTCGCGTTCTCCCTGGAGGCAAACAGGTCCACCTGAGGTGTGCCCCAATGGGAGAACAGATTTTGTACTACCTCCGGCAGGAGAGACCACTAGTGAGATGCAGCCCCTATCCGGCTCAGGGCATCGGCCAGGGTGTTGGAGGCTCCTGCCACGTGAATGGCTACGAGATCCGCCTCCAGGCTGCGCACGAGTGACCAAATGCAGAGAGCTTCCTTGCATAGAAGCATGGAGCGCGTCCCGCCCTGGCGGTTCAGGTAGTACATGGTCGTGGTACTGCCGTCTGGACTCTGACCACTTGACCCCGGAGAAACGGAGCAAAGGCGGTGAGAGCTAGGCGGACCGCTCGGAGCTCCAGCAGGTTGATGTGGCATCGGGACTCCCGCGAGGACCAGAGGCCATGCACTCTGTGTTCCCCCAGATGGGCACCCCAACCCATCATGAGGCATCGGTCGATAGAGAGACCGTCGGCTCGGGCGGACAAACGGGATGCCCTCCTGCAGATGAGATGGAACGGTCCACCACGGAGGCGTTCCACATCTCCTGGGTCACCATCACTAGCTGGTCCAATGGATCGCAGCTGCCAGGACCACTGGCTGGCCAGTCCTCAATGAAGGGATGTAAGTCCAGCGTGCCCAACGGATCACGCTGGTACAGGCCGCCATGAAACCCAGGAGGCGCAGGAAGTCCCGGCAGGGTGCGATTGCCCAACCAGAAATGATTGGGCAAAGAGGTAGAACCTCAGCCCTGTCCGCCGGGAGCGTGCTCTGGCTCAAAGAGTCGAGCTCTGCCCCTATGAACAGGATCACCTGCTTCGCTCGAGTTCGACTTGGCCTCGTTGATGAGAAGGCCGACTTGAGAGCAAACCTGAGGGCCAGGATCTCTGGACCGCCCACCTCCTGTCTGGAGGGGCTATAACACCAATCGTCCAGGTAAGGGTACACCGGACCCTCGGCGCCGCAGAAATGCTGTCACCACTGCCATTCATTTGGTGAAGACCCTGGGAGCTGGAGATAAGCCGAAGGGCATGGCTTGGAACTCGAAGAGGGATCCTTCCGCTCGACAGCGAAGGAATCTCCGATGTGACAGACGGATAGGGACGTGAGAAAAAGAGCGTCCTGTAGGTCCAGAGAGCAGAACCACACGCCGTGTTCCAGAGATGGTATTATCTGCGCAGAGGGACCATCCTGAAGGTTCGAGACCTTAGGAACTTGTTCAGGTCGTGTAGGTCGAGAATGGGCGCCAGCCCCGTCCGCTTCGAACCAGGAAATACCTGGACACGAACCCGGGTCTGAGGGGTCCTCTACCTCCTGATCACCTCCTTTGGAGGAGGAGAGCGATGTCGGCTTGACGAGCCGCCAGTGAGGCTGTGACCTCGAGGCCCCAGGGCGATGGCTCTGAAGGGCTGGGCCTGCTCAGTTCTAGAGGCAGGCCTTTTCCCACCAATTCTAGTACCCACATGTCCGTGGTAACAGCGGACCAGGCGGAAAGGAAGTGTCGGAGCTGCCCCACAGGGGGAACCAGGGGTGAGGCGGACGGGATGGGGCGACACCCTCAGCCCGTCACTGGGCAGGCTTGAGGAGGGACCGCCGAGGACCTCCCGGCCTTTACCTCCCTGCTTCCTGTTGGAGGAAGCCGACGGCTTGGGTCTGGGATGCCAAGCTCGAGCCTGCTGGCCCTGACGTTGCTGGGTCAAGGCTGTGGGCGCAGAAGGATTAAAGGGCTTAGGCTGTGGCTTGGCGTTGTCCTTCTGAGCAGAAGAGACCGAGTCCAAGGTAGCATTGGACTCTCGATCCTCTGCAGGTGACCTTCCACCCCAGGGCCAAGGAGGTCAGTCCCCAAAAAGGGAACATCCGCCAACTTGTGCTGGGTATCCGAGGTAAAGGTGGATATCCTCAGCCAAGCCCGAGGACGCATGGCCACTGCGGCCGCCACAGACCTGGCACATGAGTCCCCGATGTCTAAAGCAGTCTGGAGCTGCTGTTTGGCCACTGCCCTGGTCCCGCACCTGCCTGACCGTAGTCTGCAGATCCGCGGGAAGATGAGGGACAACCTCATCCAGGGAGCCCAACAGGGCATGAGAAAAATGTGCCATGAGGACGGCCGAACTGGCCTGATGAAGGCCGAGAGAGGACACAGCATAGACTTTTCGCCCGGCATAATCCAATTTCTTGGATTCCTTGTCGGGAGGTTTGTCCACATCCCTGGCGTTCCCGGCGAGCCGGAAAACGCTGTCGGTAACCAACCCCTTAGCAGAGGGGTGTTCCGAAAAACCGGACAGGGAACCGGTAGGGACCGCATACTTCCTGGCCATCCTGGCCGAAGGCGCAGGGCAGGAAGCGGGCGCTGCCAAGCTCCAAGGCCGACCCACTATGGCCTCGGCCTCGGAAGGCCTCCGGAGAATCCTCGGTCCAGAATCTCCGTGAGGGATACCTGGCTCGCTTAGAAACAGGTTGAGCTTCATCCCGTGGACCGGAGATGAGCCGAAGCAACCCTAAGAAGGACGAAGGGCTATCGTCCACTGACTGTCCTCCTGAGGACTCCAAGTCCATACGCTTGGAGAAAAGGGAGGAATCATCCTCGGACTCGGAAGAGTCCTCAAAGAGCTGCCTCGGGCCTGAGCCACCCTCCACCTGCCGAGGTTTATCGGGAGTGAGGGTGACAGACAGCCTATGGGGCAAACCCGAGCCGACCGAGAATTCTTGGTCGGAGCACCAACTAACGGCTGTGGAGGCGGAGGTTCCACCAGAATCGGTGGGGCAGCTGGAATTGGCCGAACAACCTGCCTAGGAACAGGCTCCTCGGCTAACGAGGGGTTGTTTCGGCCGCTCCGGTGACAGCCACTTAATGGCGGGGAAGGCGACTGGGTCGGCTTATTCCCGATCAAAAGAAGCCATTGCCACAGGAGTTCCTCATACCTCGGCGCAACTTGCGCTGAAGCCTCCCTCGTCCGAGGAAGGCGGCGGCACCGCTGACCGCAGTGCCGAGACAGAGACCGCCTATGGCGGCGGATTGGTCAGACGCGAGGGATGTCCGGGAGACAGAGAGTCTCACTAGGCCGAGGAAGGCGAGAGAGAAATGTCGAACCGCACTCTCGGCTCGACGATCCCACCGTTGCTCCGGAACCGAGGCACAGACGAGCCGACGGGATCCTCAACTCACCGGGAAACTGGGAGAGGCGATTTCAGCTTTCCAGCCGACAACCCGCCTAACGGATCAAGAAAAATCTCGACCACAATTCGGGAGTCTCGGGTCAACTGACCTGACGAGGACACCGTGAAGCCAGTGGCCGAGCTGAGGGGTCGATCAAGTCGACTGTCGACAGGGAGGGGATCTTCCATCCCAAGAGCGCCAACGGAGAGACTTACTTTGCTCTTTTTGGACCTGAAAAGATCCCAAGAAGTTGGACCTCACCTTCGCCGAGAGGGTCAGACAAAGCCCTTAAAAGAAGCAGAGCACGAGGCACGAGAGAGAGCGGACAAATGCCATAGCCGAGGTAGAAGCTGCCCCGCTGCCTCCTCTTCGAGGCGATCATCTGCTCGAGCTGATCCATGAGCCCGCCTGGACACCACCAATAGGCCTCTTTAGATTTCACGGTGGAATTCTCTTCTCGGGCGCCCCAGTTGTAATCGGAGCACGGACTTCAAGGGACGGGAGACAAAAGAAGAGCAGAAGTCGCAGGCCCGCGGGTCGTGCTCAAGGCCCAGGCAGTAGACGCACGGGAGTGCGGATCCCCAGACATCTTCTGCCCAGGGCACCTCGGAAACCGGAGTCGATTGTCCATCGCAGCCGCGAGAGAAGAAGACCAAGTCTTTTAGCAAAAACTTTTGATTTCGAACTTCAAGAATTAGGAACCAGTCTTAATCGCAGAGCGCTAAGGAGGAAATCTGAGCTTCCAAGAGGTAAGGAAGATCTGGCGTCATGGGGCGGAGCCGAGAGTTTTACCACCCGGGTGGGTGGGAGGAGCCAGCTTGAAGACCTTCCGGCAAGATTTAAAGCGGCAAGGAACCTGCCAATAAGTGTGGATGAACAACATATCCATGTCCCTAGAAGTAGTGATTTTTTGGCTAGTATGCAGGTGTGATAGCGCAGGTGCTCGTCGAAGTTGAGAAGGTTACAGGAGGAGTAGAGCTGGCATGTGTGCGTTCTGCCATGGGCACCAGTCAGGAGCCTGCACGCCGTGTTTACTGAGGTCTGGACTTTGGTGAGGGCAGTGGAGTCAGCAGCAGCATAGATAGGAAGTCCATAGTCAACCAGGGATAGGATGGAGGAGGTGACTGCCAGCCAGAGGGCATTCTGAGGGAGATAGTCTCTGTGGCGGTAGAGAAGTCCAATCCGGGTGTTCACTGTAGTGGACAGGGTTTTAAGATGGGAGTGGAAAGTGAGTGCTGAGTCGAAGGTGATACCCAGGTATTTCTATGCTGTCACCTGTTCAGTGGGGTGTAGGGTGCTGGGGAGGATGAGGAGGGGGCATTACTGGTGCTGCTCTGGCGATGGGCGAAGAGCAGAGACTGTCTTTTTGAGGGTCAAGACCAGATGGTGGTCGAGGAACCATTTTTCAGCTTGGCAGAAGACAAGCTGTAGGGAATCCTGGACGCTGACGGTGTCACGGTAGGAGGCGTCGAGCAAGAGATAGGGAGGGTGTTAAGAAACAGACTGAAAAGACCAGGTCCCAGAATGGAACCCTGGGGGACATTGGAGTGGGCAGGTAGCGCGGCTGATAGGGTACTGTTTATCTTAACCCATTGGGATCTGTTACGGAGGTAACTGGAGAACCAGGCAAGAGGGCCGGACCTGAAACCCAGTTGGTGGAGGGAGTGGAGTAGGAGCGAGTAACACACAGTGTCAAAAGCCTTAGGTCAATGAACGCTGCCCTGGCAACATCACCAGAGTCAAGCGCAGAGTGAATGTGGTGTGAGAACTCCAGGAGTGCCTATGTGGTGCTGTGTCCAGGGCGGAAGCCGTGTTGCTCTGGACACAGTATGTTGTATTTGCTAAGGTATTCCATCAGTTGGGTGGAGACTGCTTTTTCCAGGGCTTTAGCGAGTGAAGGGAGGATGGAGACTGGAGTGATTTCGGCTGATTTCCAGGCGGTCAGGAATTGGCCTAGACATAGGGACCGGATTAGCAGGTCAGTGAGAGGGGCTAGCATGACATCAAAGGTTAGCCGGAGAATCCTACAGTCAATCGGGTCACACTTGGGGTTATGGCTGGAGAGGGCTATTAGCAGGAGGGGTTTGGCTTCGTGGGGGGATATGGTGCGGAGGAGGAATGGGGGGCGTTTCATGGCAGGGGAGGGTTGAGGTATTAATAGCTACAAGAAGTGGACAGGAAGGACTGAGCTGAGGTTAGAGAAAACCGTGTTGAGGCAGTCAGCAATCTGTAGGGGGTCAGTGGTGATAATGCCATTGACCGCTAACTGAGATTTGGGGTGGGGGTGGGGGAAGAGACACTATCCATTGAGCTCCTTTATATTGTCCCAGAAAGCGCGCAGAGCCCCAGGAGGAGGCCAGGGTGATTCGATAAGTGTTTGGCCTTAGCTTGCCGGATGGCCCAGGTGCACTGGTTGCGGGTGGCGTCATAGGCTTGTTTGTCTGAAGGCCTACCCGATTCGACTGCAGTATGCCATAGATTGTCTCTCTGCTTCAGTTGTTGATTAAGGGAGGGGGGAGATCCATGGGACAGTTTGTCTTTTGGGGAGCGTGCTGGAAAAGGGGGCAAAGAGGTCATAGTCCTTGCAGAAAGCACTGGTGAGGTAGGCTAGGGCGGTGTAGATTAGTTGCGAGTGAGACTGGGGACCATTCCAGTTGGGCTAGGTGCTGTCTCGATTTACTGAGGTCTCCTGGGCGAAAGCAGCTTGGGATGTGGGCTTTTGTGTGGGTGAGGACCAATGACAGAGGATAGGGGAGTGGCTGCTGAGTGAGTTGGCTAAAATAGTCACATCCTTGATTTTGTGGGGGCGGTGGAGAGAATTATGTCAAGGACGAAGCTGGTGCCACTTGACTGGTTAAATCTGGTAGGAAATGTGACTATTTGGGTCAAGTCGAGGGCAGTAAAGGAGTCCTTTATATATGTGGTGGTGGAGCTAAGCTAGTTTACATTGAGGTCCCCTAGGACAAGCTGCTCAGTCTTGAGGCAAGGTGGATGGGTAGTCTGTAAGGGAGTGGTCTGCTGGTGCCTGGTTCTGCAGGGGTATGTATGCGGTAGTGAGATAGAGAGTGCCCCTGCCAGAGTCAGGGGAGATTTTTAAAGTGATGGCTTGGGCACCATTGCTCAGCTTGGGGAAAGGGAGAGCATGGCTAAGGAAGGGGTCATGAAGGCATATTGCACATCCACCCCAACGTTTGCCAACTCGATCATCCCTGAAAATGGTGAAACCAAGGATGGAGACAGCTAAGTCAGGGGATGATGCAGAGAGCCAGGTCTCCACTATGGCAATGATGTTGGGCCTGTGTTTATTTATTTGCTTTTGTTAACCGGGTAAGCACACTAGACAGCAATGTGCTTATTTTCAGGTGCGACCCAGCACTGGAATGCAGCCATTTATTTATTTTTTTTGAAAGACTGCAGATATTCATTGAAGCAATGCGTAGGCCACACCCACCAGGGGGTTAGGGTGGGGTAGATGGCTCAAGCCTGGGAAAGGGAGGATGCGTGTGCAAGAAGGGCTAGAAAGGACAGGAAGATGGTCCTTTGAGGGGCTGGAAAATAGTGACTCCTAGTGGCTGTACCAGGTACTTCCTGGGAGGGGAGGGGAGTGGGGAGAGCGGAGAGTGGATAAGAAGGCTAGAGGCTGGAGAAAGTGGAGGGGGGGTGCAGACAGGGTACAGAGCAGTGGAGTAGCAGGGAGGGCAAGAGAGCCTAGGAATAGGGAAGCTTAAGTGAGAATAGGAGGGGGAACAAAAAGTGTAGCAATGGGTGCTCCCCCCTGGTGGTTGCAGGCTATAAGCTGGAAATGGGAAAGTGGGGAGATTGATATAAATTAAGGGTCGAGCTTGGGTGGGTGGGGCAGTCGAGGCAGCTATGGCTAACACCCCACAAGAAACAAGCCAGGAGAAGGAGGATCTTACCTCTTGAAGCCCTCGGTGGCTGTCCCCAAACCCTGCTGGAGCATGTGCTACGGGAGAGTTTCTGCTGTGTTTGGGGGTGTGCACAGGGCCTATAAGGAAGGAGAACAAAGAGAATGTAGCGGAGGCTTAGGGTCTGGTGAACTTACCCATGCGCACAGAGTCTGTATCAGGATATTCCTCAGTACTCACGCCAGCAGAGAAATGGCATCCTAGAGAAGCATGAAGGTAAGCACTATACAAACAATTACTGTAACTGCCACAAAAAGCTCTAAAATGCTGTGCAATGGTTGCTAAATAACAGGCTAGTGAAAAGAAATGCAGTCGCTACGTTCCTTGCACAATCCCTGCTATGTAGCTACACAGAAATGTCCCTTAAGGGGTCCCTTGCATTCCACTGAAATCCCCACTGTCCGAGGGGTCCGATTGGTAGAAGAAAAAAAATTACTCACCTTAGTAATTAGGTTTCTTCTAATGGAGTCTTGCTGTATTCTGACTATTGCAGTTAGCCCCAGCACTTTAACTGCCCCGGAGAGTAGAGGGGTAAATTCTATGCAGAGCATAATACGTTGAGCTCGAGCTCGGTTCAAACCCCTGTCTGCAGCACTCTGAAGTGCAACCGTCAGATTCTTACGAGCGAATACTAACTATCACTATGTGGAAATTGTAACATTTTTACTAGCCAAAAGACAACCAAATATTTTGGATCCTCAAAAGACTCAAGTCAAGAAATCCAAAATCAAAAACCAGGTAGTGAACAAATCAAGACCATTAAAATAATAAAAATAATCCACTCCCCCTCTAAAAAGAGGGAGTGCCCAAATGCACCCTGAGGTGCAACACTGCCCCTGTCAGCCCACTTCCCAAAACAAGTTCTGAGAGGGAAGGCAGGGAGGGAGGTCAGAACACAGCAAGACTCCATTAGAAGAAACATAATTACTAAGGTGAGTAATTTTTTCTTCAAGCAACATGAAGTCTTGCTGTATTCTGACTATTGCAGACTACCAAACAGTAGCTCCGTGGAGGAGAGATTCGAACCTACTTTGGGAATAAGCTCTGCAGTACAGCAGTACCAAACCAAGCATCACTCCTAGCCTGGACATCCTGGGAGTAATGTTTGGTGAACGTATGGACGGTTTTCCAGGTGGCTGCTTTACATAAATCTAGCAAAGGAATAGCCCCTGGCAGCAGCTGTACCTCTAGTCGAATGTGCCCTCAGGCCTGAGGGTGGTATTTTGCCTAGCTTCTCATAGCAGAATTGTATACAAGAGAAAATCCACCTGGCAATAGTTCTCTTAGTGGCAGGTTTGCCCTTTCCAACTTCCCTATAAGTGAGAAACAACTGGAAGGAGTCAAACCTGTGTGCCGTAGTACGCTCAATGTAGTAACTAAGTGCTCTTTTAACGTCCAAACTGTGTAATAATCTCGCTCAAGAAGAAGAATGATCAGTGAAGAACACAGGGAGAGAAATGGATTGGTTCAGGTGAAACTCTTAAACAACTTTAGGTACCTCCTGGGCCTTTTCCTCCCTGCCTCCTGTTAGAGGAAGCCGGCGGCTTGGGTTTGGGATGCCAAGGCCGAGCCTGCTGGCCCTGACGTTGCATGGGCTGGGCGCCGGCGAAGGACCTAAAGGGCTTAGGCTGTGGCTCGGCGGCCTTGTCCTTCTGAGCGGAAGAGACCGAGTCCAAGTAGCATTGGACTCTCGATCCTCTGCAGGTGACCTTCCACCCCAGGGCCGAAAAGGTCAGTCCCCAAAGGGAACATCCGCCAACTTGTGCTGGGTATCCAAGTAAAGGTGGATATCCTCAGCCAAGCCCGCCGACGCATAGCCACTGCGGCCGCCACCGACCTGGCACATGAGTCCCCAATATCCAAAGCAGTCTGGAGCTGCTGTTTGGCCACTGCCCTGCCCTGGTCCCGCACCTGCTTGACCGTAGTCTGCAGATCCGCGGGAGATGAGGAATGACCTCATCCAGGGAGCCCAACAGGGCATGAGAAAAATGTGCCATGAGGACGGCCGAACTGGCCTGACGAAGGCCGAGAGAGACGCAGCATAGACTTTCCTCCCGACATAATCCAATTTCTTGGATTCCTTGTCGGGAGGTTTGTCCACATCCCTGGCGTTGCCGGCGCGCCGGAAAACGCTGTCGGTAACCAACCCCTCAGCAGAGGGGTGCTCCGAAAAACCGGACAGGGAACCGGTAGGGACCGCATACTTCCTGGCCATCCTGGCCGAAGGCGCAGGACAGGAAGCAGGGCGCTGCCAAAGCTCCAGGGCCGGACCCACTATGGCCTCGGCTACCGGAAAGGCCTCCGTTGGAGAATCCCCTCGGTCCAGAATCTCCGTGAGGGGATACCTGGCCCGTTTGGAAACGGGTTCGAGCTTCATCCCGGTGGACTCCGAGATGAGCCGAAGCAGTCCTAGGAAGGACGACGGGCTATCGTCCATTGACTGTCCTCCTGAGGACTCCAAGTCCAGTCGCTTGGAGAAAAAGGAGGAATTATCCTCGGACTCGGACGAGTCCTCGAAGAGCTGCCTATGGCCTGAGCCACCCTCTACCTGCAGAGGTCGGTCGGGAGTGAGGGTAGCCGACAGCCGATGGGGTGGACCCTTGCGACCGAGAATCCCTGGTGGAGCCCCAAATAGTGGCTGTGGAGGCGGAGGTTCCACCGAATCGGCGGAGCAGCTGGTTTTGGCCGAACAACCGCCTGGGTACAGGCTCCCGGTAAGTCGAGGGTTGTGTCGGCCGCCCGTGACAGCCACTTTCAATGGCCGGGGCATCAAGGCCGGCTTACTCCCCGGGTCAGGAGGAGCTGTTGTCACATGAGGTCTCGTATCACGACGTGAATCTTACGCCGAAGCCTCCCCGTCCGGTGAGGAGGACGAGGACGAGCTGGCGACGCCTGGCCACCGTGGTGCCGAGACCGAGACCGCCTATGACGGCGGGATCGGCTGACCACTGCGAAGTCCGGACCAAGAGCCTCGGTCTCCGAGGTCGGTGCGGGAAGTGTCGCAGGAACCGCACCCTCGCTCGGAGGGTTCATCCGAGGGCTCCGGAACCGGAGGCACAGGCAAGCCCACGGGATCTCAACTTCGGGGAACTGGGAGAGAGGAATCTCGGTTTATAGGCGACAGTTCGTCAACGGGTCGAAAAATCTCGACCTCGCCGACAGGAGTCTCAGTCAACTGACCTGACGGGGCACCGTGAGGCCAGTGGTCAAGCCGGCGGCCGACTGAAGCTTCGACTACTGGGAGAGGGACCTTCCCGCCCCAAGAGCCGACGAGGATTTACCTTTGTCCTCTTTTGGACCGAGAAAAGGTCCAGCAGACGCTGGCCCTTCTCCTTAGTGAGAGGGACAGACAAAGCTCCTTAATGAAGCTGTGTAGGAAGAACCCAGAGAGAGCGGATAAATGCCGCGTCGAGGAAGATACGTCCGCGCCGCCTCTTCCGAGGGCGATCATCTGCTCGAGCTGATCCGCCGAGCCCGCCGCGCTGACACCGGCCGACCGGCCTCCTTAGACTTCACCGGAGGGAAACGCTCGGACGCCCAGCTGCTAATCCGCAGCACGGCTCTCGAGGACGAGGGCGAGAAGGAAGAGCACAGGTCGCAGTCCCGCGGGTCGTACTCAAGGCCTAAACAGTAGACACACTTGGAGTGGGATCCGTCCGAGACATCTTCGATCGCAGGGGCATCTCCGAAACCGGAGTCGATTGTCCATCGCACGCGAGGGATCGACGATCGATCTTTTTAGCAAAAACTTTCAAATTCGCAAAACGGAAGAAATAGGAACTAGTCGCAAACGCAGAGCGTTAAGGAGGGAACCTGAGCTTCCAAGCGGTAAGGAAGATCTGGCGTCATGGGGCGGAGCCGAGAGTTATACCACCCGGGTGGGTGGGAGGAGCCAGCTTGAAGACCTTCCGGCAAGATTTAAAGCGGCAAGGATACCTGCCAATAAGTGTGGATGAACAACATATCCATGTCCCTAGAACAGGAAGTTGTTATCCCTCTGTACAGACAGTTGGTGAGGCCCCATCTGGAGTACTGTGTGCAGTTCTGGAGACCCCATTTCCGCAAAGACAGACAGAGTGGAGGCTGTCCAAGGAGGACAACCAAAATGGTGCAGAGGCTGCACCAGAAGACATACGAAGAAAGACTAAAGGAGCTTAATATGTATACCCTTGAGGAAAGAAGGCAGAGAGGGGACATGATAGAAACTTTCAAGTACCTCAAGGGAATTAAAGTCCAAGAGAGTAGCATATTCCAGAAAAAGATGTGCAAAAAGAAAAAATTACTCACCTTAGTAATGTTGTTTCTTCTGATGGAGTCTTGCTATATTATAGACATTAGCAGTTTGTTCCAGCTCTAGAACTGCCCCGAGTGAAATGGTTAAAACCATTCCAAAATAGAATTTTAGCGAGAGCAGCTCTATCTGTGTCGCTTCAAACTTGAACTGTCAGATCTTTACGAGCCAAACTCACTAAGGTCTGTATGGAAGCTGTAACTCACACTAGCCAAATGGCTACCTAAATAATAACAACCATTGATGGTCCCAACACCCAAGACTCAAGTCAGGGGACCAGAAATACTAACACCATTCTAATAATATGAAATGGAACATAAGTATAATAAAACACACACACATACACACACACTTCAAAGGGACAAAATGTTAACAGGACATAAGTAGTGCCCACACTAAGTTGCCCGCACCCCACCAAGTAAAGGTTCTGAGAGGGGCAGGTTGGGAGGTCTAGATATAGCAAGACTCCATGAGAAGAAACAACATTACTAAGGTGAGTAATTTTCTTCAAACAACATGAAGTCTTGCTATATTATAGGCATTAGCAGAATACACAGCAGTACCTCCATGGAGGAGGGCAGAACCTACGTAGGGAATAGGCTCTGAAGAACAGCTTGTGCAAACCGAGCATCTCTCCTGGCCTGGACATCCAGGGAGTAATGCTCGTAAAAGTGTGTACCGCTTTCCAAGTAGCAGCCTGGCAAATCTCCAATAAAGGGATATCTCTGGCAGCAGCTAGAGACGCAGCTGTACCCCCTGGTAGGAATGAGCCCTCAAACTGGGGGGCTCTGCCCACGCTCGATAACAAAATTGGATACAAGAGACAATCCACCTGGCTATTGACTCTTAGTGGCAGGTTTGCCTTCCCAACTTCACAATAGGTAAGGAAAAGTTGGAGGGATTTGAACCTGTGACCTTCTGCACGCCATATAATAACTAAGAGCTCTCAACATCCAGGCTGTGCAACCTCCCTCACCCAAGAGGAGTGATCAGTGAAAATACTGGAAGGGAGATAGATTGATTAAGATGGAAATCTGAAACCACCTTAGGCAAAAACTTCTTATTAGTCCTAAGGACTACCTTATCCCTGTGGAAAGAAATAAAGTCAGTCTCCACTGACAAGGCTTGCAATTCACTTATGCCTGGCAGAAGTGATAGCCACTAGAAAAACAGTTTTCCAAGTTAGGAACTTAAGCTCTGCAGAAGACAGAGGTTCAAAAGGGGTTGCATTAACTGGGCAATGCAAACATTAAGGTCCCAAGCAGGGCCGGTTCCCAAAGGGAGGATTAGTATGGAGTAATCCTTAAAAACTTGGAAAACACAGGATGAGAGGAAAGAGGGATGACTTTCCTGACACAAAAGCAGACAGCTGCCAAATGAACTCTCAGGGTAGCTGGTCTGAGACCCAAGGAATTAAGATGTACCATGTAATCTAACAAAATGGGCAATTCAGCAGATTCTGGGAAATATTTTTCCAGCACACCAAATGGAAAACCTTTTCCATTTAGAACTATAAGTAGCTCTAGTGGAAGGCTTTCTGGAAGCCTTTAGGATCTCAAGAACACCCTGAGAGGTGTAATCAGCAACTCTAACTCCTCAAGAGCCAGGCCTTGAGGTTGAGGGATTTGAGGTCCGGATACCAAACCCTTCCTGGGCACAAGTCAACAGATTGTGATTCCTGGGAGGCACAGGGCAAGATGGACTGTCAGAGACAGAAGGAGGGTACCAGGGCTGCCTGGCTCAACCGGGCAATCAGAACCACCCTGCCAGGCTGAGATCTGATTTGACTAGTACTTTGAATAGGAGGGAAAGGGGGAAAGCATAGAGGAACTTCCTCCCAATCCAGAAGAAGGGCATCCAGGGAACTGAGCCCAGCACTGGAGGCCTGCAACAGAACAGAGGAAGTTTGTGATTGTCTGGGGCTGCAAAAGATCTATCTGAGGGATGCCCCACCTGGCAAAAACTATCCCCAGCACTTGAGGATCCAGGGACCATTCTGTGATGGCCCCGGAAATCCTGCTGAGGGCATCCGCTAGACATTGTCCTTCCTGGAAGATGAACTGCCATGAGGGAAGTGTTCAGGGAATAGGCCAGAGACCACAACTTCATTGCCTCGGTGCACAAGGCCGAAGACCGAGTGCCCCCCTGTTTGTTGATGTACCACATTGTTGTGGTGTTGTCTGTTCTGACTTGTATCACCTTGTCGTGGACAGATGCAGAAAAAGCTTGAAGAGCTAAAAAGACAGCTCTGAGTTCCAGCAAATTGATGTGGAGCAGAGATTCCTGGGGGGACCAGACTCCCTGAGTGGAAAGGTCGCCCATGTGGGCTCCCCAACCCAGAAGGGAAGCATCTGTAGTGAGAGTCAAGTTGTGAGAAGGGGAAATGAAGGGACCCGCACTTAAATTGCTCTGATCCTGCCACCACTGGAGAGCTAGGATCAAGGTTCGAGTCACTGGGACCAACTTGGAAAGGGGGTCTCTTCTCTGAGACCAAAAGGTTCTCAAGTGAAACTGAATGTCTCTCATCTGAAATCTGGCTCCCTGCATAACAGCTGTGGATGCAGCCATGTGCCCCAGGAGCTGCAGAAAGTGTCTTGCTGGTCGAGAGACCTGCAGAGTGAAGGAAGAGGCCAGAGCCACTAAATTCCTTACCCTTTCTGGGGGAAGAAAGGCTTTGGCTAGCTTTGTGTCCACTCCTGCCCCTATAAAGGTGAGTACCTGGACTGGTTCCAGAACCGACTTTGGTAGGTTTAGCAGAAAACCCAGGAGGTGAGAAGCTGCTGGGTGACCTGCAGGTGAGATTTTACCTGTTCTGGGGACTGGCCTACAATGAGCCAGTCGTCTAGATAGGGAAAACAGCAATCCTCTGCCTCCTTAAGTGGGCCACTGCCAGACACTTTGTGAATACCCTTGGAGCAGAGGTAAGGCAAGGGCATTGCTCTGAACTGGTAATGACCTGAGGGCAGTTCAATCTGAGGTACTCGATGGGATCTTCTGATTAGGACATGGAAATGGGCATCCTTGAGGTCCAGGGAGGCTAGCCAGTCCCCTGGCCTTAGGGAAGGTAAAATCATTGCCAGAGTTACCATTTTGAACTTTGGTTTCAAAAGATGCTTGTTCAGATATCTGAGATCTAAAATGGGCCGCCATTCTCCTGTCTTTTTTGGGGTAAGGAAACTTTTTGAAGCTGAGAACCAGACCCTGGCTTACTACTTCCAGAACCCACTTGTCTGAGGTTAAAGAAGCCCAATTCTGACTGAAGTAAGCCAGCCTGCTGGGCACCCCATCAGGGTGCCTGTTTCGCAGGAGCTTTAGGCTGGGGGGTGGGAGCAGGTCTGCCCACCCTCGTCTGCCCCTGCCTCTGAAGAAGCCCCTCTGAGCATGAGGCAGAGGAGGCCTGAGTCTGGTAGAAAGGCCTGTGAAAAGGCCTACCCTACCCCTGGGGCATGCCTTTGAGGAGTGGCTTGGCCGCCCTTAGCCTGGGCACTCTTTGTAAGTAGTCCTATATTCATCCATCTTCTTCATGTAATTCTCTGTCTGCTCTCCAAACAGAGAATTTCCCACCACAGGAAAATCCATAGCCTTAGTCTGGGTATCCTGTGACAAAGTAGTACACCTGAGCCAGGCCAACCCATTTAAAGCTACAGATGTGGCCATGACCCTAGAGGAAACATCATTAACATCCACAGCAGCATGAAACTGAACCTTAGAGGCTTCCAATGCCATCAGCAGCCACCTGTTCTAGTTCACTAGCCAGCTGGCCATGGGCCTGCTTGCCAACGCATAACAGTATCCCATCTAGATTTCTGATACCTAGCTACATAAGCCATATAATTTGCTTGCCTGAGTCCCAGAGAGGCTGCCATATACTGTTTTTTTTTTTTTTGCCAGGCATCGGCATCAATCTTCCTGGAATCCTTGTCAGGAGGATGTGAAGTCAAGGGAATATTAGCTTTATCACAGGCAGCAGCCTGAACTACCCTAACATGACTGCATTGCTGAGAAAGGAATTCTGTATCAGGGCTTGACAATGTATACCTTCTGTCCATCTTTTTATCTACAGGAGGCACAGAATTAGGAGCTTTTAAAATTTTAATTGTTTCCTAAAAGACTTATGTAAAGGAATAGACAATCTCCTAGACTCTGGAATATCCATCATTTCTACAAAATTAGGCTCCTCTTGCTCATCCACAGCCTCTTCTAAAGGAAGCTGGAGGGTTTCAGCAACTTTTTTATAAAACATAAAATGAGATGGGGACTCAGACAGCATAGGGGAGATTCTAAAGGTCTGTCTGGGGAGATGTCTGGTTCAATGGGCACACCAGACCTTCCCAGCCACATTCATACTGTTCATAATCCTCCTCCCCTCCTCTGGTTCATAAAATTCCTCAATATCATAATCCTGAACCACTGGGACCGGACTTAACCGACCTTTACCAGATAGTGGTGGTTCGGACGGACCCTGAGACAGTGACTGGACAATTTGTATGGCTCTTGCTATCTCTGCAGCAGTTGGAGAAGGAATTTTGGACCCAGACCTGCTGATTTTCTTGTTTTCTTTACTGGAATTGGTTCCTCAGAACCAGCTTTTCTTTGCCCAAGGAAGTCTGGCCCTGGTCAGAGGGCATTCTCTGTCGGTTGGCACCGAACCAGGCTGGCCATCCGGTCACGGACTTTTGGCCTCTCGCCCCTGAGCCTGCCCAATCTTTTTCCAGGGTGGCTGCAGGAAATTTTTACATACCTGGCAGTCTGACTGGAGGTGGTCAAATCCCAGACAATAAACACATGTGTGTGTGGGTCAGCCTTGGCAAAGACTTCCCACAAACATCACAGTGTTGAAACCCAGTGGGCCCGTTTTCTTTGGGTTTCTCAGACATAATGCCAGCCTAACCAAAAACTTGCCCTTTAATGGCAGTGCTAGGTAAGACACCCTTTATCGTTCCTAACCGCGTCACGGGTATTGGAAAAACGTAATAAACTGCTTTTTAGAACCGATAAGAACCGGAACCGCACTCTAAAATAGTAACTTTTAATTTTAAATGAGTTTTAAACCCACTGATCGGTTCAAAACCGAACCGATAACTTAAGTTCCACACAGACAAAACCTTCATTTACTTACGGTTACCACAGACAGAGCTTGAACCGAACGGTTTTATGTGTTGTAATAAACTATTCTCAAGCAACTAACCGAGAAAACACTTTTTAAACTGAGAAATGAACTGGCAGAAGGAGAAATCTCCGGAGCGACTGTTCACTGAGGCGAGTAAAGAATCTGACAGTTCAAGTTTGAAATGACACAGATAGAGCTGCTCGTGCAAAATTCTATTTTGGAATGGTTTTAACCATTTCACTCGGGGCAGTTCTAGAGCTGGAACAAACTGCTAATATCTATAATATAGCAAGACTTCATGTTGTTTGAACAAGGGGGCACAATTTGAAGATAGAGGGGAGACGGATCAGAGGTAATATGAGGAAGTATTTTTTCACTGAGAGGGTTGTGGATGCATGGAACAGTCTCCTTGAGGAGGTCGTGGAGTCAAGAATAGTGGGGAACTTCAAGAATTTATGGGACAGGCATAAGGCAGTCCTAGTGGGGTGTAGGAGGAAGTAAGCTGTTGGTTAACTAGGATCTGCAGCATATCTGTTAGGTAGGAAAATGGGCAGACTGGGTGGGCCAAGCGGTCCTTATCTGCCGACAAATTCTATGTTTCTATGTTTCAGCATTTCTGGCTACTAAACAAAGGGAACTACCCCAGTATGCACACATTTTATTAAAATTGGACCACTTTTACCAATTGTTAGAGTATGTTTTATAACAGCAGCTCAAAAAAGAAAGACAACAGACTTTAATATAGGTCTACCTTATCAGTATAGTATACAAATAGTCCTGTTCCAGCCATTTAATACAGCCTGAAACTGAGGCAAAAATACGGCTCAAGCCCATGGGTAAATAATGATTACAGGATTAAGCCAGGGGTACAGTATATCCCCCATCGTCATCCGATGCAGAATCAAGTAGATTTAATTTGGCGATTATTTTCTCCACAAACTATGCAGTTACAGTCAGGTCTACAAAAACATGCGACTTCGACGCATGTCAAATGTGAAGTTGTGCTGGAAAGTTTAGTCTAGCCTCTACACCATGCTGAAGTAGGTCTTTCTTCATTATCTGTAGATTCTTTTTCTTGGCTTTGATTTGTGCAGAGGGGTCAGGAAAAAAACCCAGCCGACTACCTTCCCATGTTACATAGAAACAGACTTTGACGGCAGATAAGGACCACTTGGCCCACCCAGTCTGCCCATTTCCCTACCTACTGGATAAGCTACAGATTTTAGTTAACCAACAGCCTACTTCCTGCCACCCCCCACTATAATTGCCTTATGTCTGTACCACACATGTATGAATTACTCCACTGTTTTAGACCCCACAGCCTCTCCAGGAAGGCGATTCAATGTATCCACTACTCTATCCGTGAAAAAAAAACTTCCTCAAATTACCCTTGAACCGTCCCCCCTCTATCTTTAAATTGTGCCCCCTTGTTCTTACGCATCTCTTTTTCTGAAAGATGCTACCCTCTTGGACTTTGTTGATTCCCTTGAGGTACTTGAACGTTTCTATCATGTCCCCCTTCCCCGTCCCTCCTTTCATCAATGGTATACATATGAAGCTCCCTCAGTCTCTCTTCATATGGTTTCTGATGCAGATTCTGCACCATTTTAGTTGCCCTCCTCTGGACTGCTTCCATCCTGTCTATGTCCTTGCGTAGATGAGGTCTCCAAAAATGAAAATTACGTACCTACCGTAATTATGATCTTTCTATGTATCTTCACCATTCATCACAGATGGGTATCTGGCGAAAGTCAGGACACCGTGGGAGCTTTTTTTTTTTTTTTTTTTTTTTTTATTAAGGTGGCGGGCTGACACACGTTAGCACCGCTACTCAAGGCTGACCTTTGCTTGGCGCTCAGGGTTGGTCGTTAGGCTGTGTCGACTCCACTTGCCTGCCAGTTCTGAGTCGCTGGAGAGTGTAAGAGGAGGGATTGAGGGTGGGACAAGAGAGTCCAAGGGACAGAAAAAGGAAAAGATGTATGAACTAAAAGGAGAAATATCGACTGAGAGGACAAAAAACAAAGAGGTTAGAAACTAAAGGGGATTGGGAGAGGCCCCAATTTCTGGAAGCGGAAGGGGGTAGGGAGGTAAGAATTTAGGAGAGAGGGGAGAAGGATAAGATATCCCGAACCCTGGTCCGTCTCCAGATTGTATAGGAACTGCAAGGAGTAGAAAGCTCTGCCAGAATTCAAGGCACGGAATAACTGGCAAACACTCCAGATAAGCAGAGTCGGATATTCTGGAGAACGACAGGATACAGGAAGTCAGCCCCCTCAAGAAAATGATTTTTTGTGAAAAAGTTTTTTTTTTTTTTTTTTTTTTGAGAAATAGGTTGGATGGAAACAGGGAGTAGGGCAACTCCAACCCCAAAGGGGTGGAGACAAGATACTGGAGAAGGAGTGCCGCTCGAGCTATCCACTCTTCCTGGAAAAATACTCCCTTGTGTATCCCTATTTTACCCCACTCCTAAGGAGGAGAGAGGGAGTCATAGAGAGGGAGGGGGACCCAGAGACTGAGGCCCCAGGGGGATAGAGGGTGGGGTTGTGATGAATGGTGAAGATACACAGAAAGATAATTACGTAGGTATGTAATTTACATATCTTATCTGTGTCACTCTTCACCGTTCATCACAGATGGGTGAGTACCGAGCCCCCCCGAGGGTTTTCTTTTACACCCTTATGGGAAAAAGTCCCTTAGCCCTCAGTGGGTGACACACTAAGGGGGGGGAACCTTCAGGGCCTGGAGGCCCAGAGTGGAGAGAGAGAGAGAGAGAGACAGAGTGCCCCCGGAAGGGGAAGGAAGCTGCCCCGACAAGCGCAGTTTCACTCTGCGGGAGAAAAGGTAGGTTCCCTTGTGGGCGGAGTTAATCACCCTACACCGGGCCAAGGGTGACAACCGGGAAAGACGTAGCCATGCCATCTGCCTAGTGCAGATCGCTGTCCCTACAAGCCAGGTAGCTACCTCGTTGGCATCACAAGATGCCCTTGCTTCATGCCTTGCTAGCTCCAGGCCACGCGCAGAGTGCGCAATGGCTTGTCTGGTTTGCTCCGTGTCAGGCAATGAGACTAGGAGCTGACCTAGCCTGGACCACAAGACCATGTCATAGGCTGCGTAGTGGGCCTGATGTGCAGAGATAGAGAGAAGTAACCGTGCCGAGTAGAAAGTCCTCCTACCCCAGAAATCAAAATCCAATGAGTCTTGATCTGGGGGCCGGCCTCGGTGAAGGACATGAAGCCCATCAGGAGTATCCAACTGCGTCAATCTACACTGTGGATGAGGCATGGAACCTGGAGACTCCGGGGGTTCGCAATACCTCTGGGTGAGATCCCTTGGAGCAGGAACTCCAGAGAAGGGCCTCTGCCAGGAACGCAACGACGCCTCCAGAAAGGGAGCCGGCCAGGGTGGCACCACAAGGGTGGACTCACCAAAATCACCTAGAAAGGCGTGCGCAGAGTGTTCAGGATTGCTAATAGTGGAAGGAGAAAGGTGCAAATCCTCCAACATCCTCACGAGTAATCAATGATACTCCGAGAGATCAGCAGCCGGAGAGATGTGGACAGAGGGTTCCTCTCCCTGTGAAGAGGGGGATGAGAAGCTGGAGGTCATCATCTGTTCAGTGGGTGGCTGCACGGGGGGAGGTTGAAAAACCTGGCTGCCCACTGCCCTAACGTAAGCAAGGAACCGAGCAGCCACCGCTTTGAACTGCTCCCAGGTGAGAGGGCCTCTAGGACCGAGGATGCCCTGGAGCGCAGGAGAGTGTGGCAGAGGGATGGGGACACAGCCGAGAAGAGATGTCGGCTGACCTCCGCCTGGGCTAAGGAGCTGACCGTGGGCACCTGCGGAAGAAGGTGCCCCGGAAGACCCCACAGCCGACAGCTGAAAACCACATCGGTACTGCTCTGGCTGCTCGAAGAATCCCCCAGTGAGGCGACTGGGCCGATAGGTCCAGAAGGACAGTCCCTGCCTCAAAGGAATGGACTCTCTCAAAGAGACTGTGGAGGAAGACCGGAAATCCGCACTACAACTTCTCCCAGAGCCCGGGTGGACCCCAGAAAAAGGCTGGCGCGCCAACCCCACACCCCTCGGAGTCTGAAAGAGTCCTCCTCCTCCTCGAGAGGGCCAGACTAGGTAGCTGGCATCCCTGGGCAGCCCCCGAAGGGGCTATCCGGGGTGCAATACCCTCCCCCTCGTAGGTGCTCCGATGGGCCCCAAAGTTGGGCGATCAAGGCACACCACCGGAGGGGGTACCACAACTGATGGATCAGTGAAACCGCCAAGACCAGGCTATAGAGCTATGGCGGCCCGCACCACTGCATGCTGGTCATCACCACTGACCCTAGTCTCAGTAGCCACCGACCTCACCTCAGAAGGGGACTGACTCCGACTGGTCGAAGAGACCACCCTGCTGCCCACCTCAACAGCTAACCCCGAGGGGTCAGACTGCATGTCCAACCCAGAGCTCGACTCCGAGGAGGTAGAGTCAGAGGCCCTGTGCCAAACTGGGGGAAGCGGGCAGAAACATCCTTACCACCAGGCCCAGAGACCACAGCTGTGCCCGAAGCTGTGCCAGAGCCACCCGCAACCCCGCGAGCGGAATCCGAGGGAGGCACGTCCCCAGCCCGAGCCAGAGATCCAGAGCCAGGACCAGTCAGGGTACCATCCGGTCCCACAGCACTGCGAGCGGCATCAAGGATGGGGACGGCATCGACGACAGTCCCAGTGGCACCCTTGGCACCGCAAATGGCGCCGAGGGCTGGGGTGGCACCGCGGAAGGCCCCAAAGGCGGACACGGCGCCAAGCACGGCCCTGCCTGGCTCCTCTGCGCCAGCCTGGGCGGCACCGTGGACAGCACCAAAAGAGGGAACCCAAGGCCCCCACGGTGCCGAGGATGGCATCGAGGTGAGATGTGGCAAAGGACGACGTCACAGTAGATCCCACTGCGCCGCTAACAGTGCAGGCACCACAAACGGCTTTGACAGAGCCCACGGCGCCGCAGACGGCCCCGTCACGGACCACGGCGCCAAGGGCTCAGATGGCACCGGTCGACGGCTTCGAGGATGGCACCGACCCGGGCCTTCCAAGCCGCGGGAGTGACACTGAGGGAACCTTCACCCCTGAAGGGGTGATCGCCATGGTGGGGCCTCCCACCCGCTCCCGGGAAGGAGCAGGAAGGGCCTCCTGCGCCGTGAAGAAGCCTTGGATCCCTCCTCCTCGTCCTGTATAGAACCAGGAGGGGACCCAGAGGAAAAGCCGAGAGAATGTGGCATGGCCTGACGAGAGCGTGCCCAACTGCCGAAAGTCGGCGAAGCTCGCCCCACTTTCCACGCGCATTGTTCGAGGACCCGGCAGTCTATGGAGAAGCAGGCATCGCACGTAATCCATGTCGTGAACCGGGCCAAGACACGAGAGACACCGGCCGTGCTGGTCGGTGACGGAGAAATTTCCGCCACATGGGCACCGGCTGCGGTGACCAGTCTTGAAGATTTCTTGTTCTCCGACTTGAGATACCTACTCACGGGAAAAAAAAAACCACTCAAAAACAGACTCGATGTCGCAAATATAAAGATAAGGAAAGATCTTACCAGGCTACATCAAGAGAGGCAAAACAGAACCGCAGGAGTACCGACGGACTTTGACGCCAAAGGATTGGATTTCAAAACTAGCAGGCCCAGGATTTTCATCAGAGCTTCCCACGAGGCAACCTCTACGGCGGAGACGAAGAACTGGCGGCAGGCAGGCGGGTCAACACAGCCTAACGGTAAACTCATGAAGGTACCAAGAGTGCGCCAAGCCTCGAGGGTGGCGCAGATGGTGTGTCGGCTCACCACCTTAAAAAAAAAAAAAAATCCGGGTCCTGACCTCCGCCAGATACCAATCTGTGATGAATGGTGAAGATTGACACAGATAAGATCTGCACACAGTACTCCAGATGGGGTCTCACCAACTGTCTGTACAGAGGGATAACCTCTTCCCTATTTCTACTGGTGATGCCTCTCCCTATGCATCCCAGTATCCCCCTGGCTCTCCTTACTGACTTCTCACATTGCTTACCCACCTTTAGATCATCTGATACGACTACCTGCAGGTCTCTTTCCATTTTTGATAGTACCTCCCCTGCTATTGTGTACCCTTCTCCTGGGTTTTTGTTTCCCATGTGCATTACTTTGCACTTCTTTGCGTTGAATCTAAGTTGCCATAAGTCTGACCATTCCTCCAACCTTGCCAAGTCCCTTCTCATCCTTTCTAGCCCACCCCTTGTGTACCAACTTTGTTACAGATCTTTGTGTCATCTGCAAAGAGGCATACCTTTCCCTCCAGACCCTCTACAATGTCACCTATAAGGATGTTGCAAAGGACTGGATCTAGTACTGAGCACTGAGGTACTCCACTAGTGAACCCCCTTTCTTCGGAATGTGTCCCATTCACAATTACCTTCTGTTTCCTGTTGTACAGCCAGTTTGCTACTCAGGCTACCACCCTGGGACCCACTCCCAGGCTGGCTAACTTGATTATCAATGTTGCCTCAAGCTATGGCTGCTTGTAGGAGGGAAATTCTGGCATCCGGAGTTGACAGTTACATTTGCCGTTAGTGGGTTCTGTTGTGTTTCACCCTTTCCTGGGCCAATCTGGACCTCGACCAAGATCGGGTGGGCCGACCCAGTCGGTCGGGAGACACCGGGGTCAATGAAAACTGAGGGTCCAGAACCGGATCCTGAATGGGGACGCCAGCAGGCTGGGTCTCCTCATCTGTAAAGATGAGGACTGGAGTCCTTTCCAAAGAGTTGTCGACCTGGTCGGCGACAGAGGGTCAACAATCACCTCTGCATCATCGGCCACTTCCTCGGTCCCCTGGCCAGACGGAAGATCCGTGAAGCCAGTGGCCAAGGATGCAGTTTCGACCGAAGTCAAGACCGTGTGCTCCTGGGACTTGGACCTTTCTCAGTCCCAAGAATGTCTTCGCTTGGACGAAGACCCAGGGTCCTTATCCCTCTTCCGAGGGCGGGAGGAGTGCAAGTCCATGGCGCCTCACCACTGGTGGGGAGAGACAGGCACAACTCCTTGAAGGAGCCCGAAAAGGTGGAGCCAAGGTTGAGCGCAACAAAAAAGCTTCAATTGGCCAAATCTTGAGCTGCTTCCTCTTCGAATCCAGCGGCCGAATAAACTGCTCAACTCACCTCCTTCGATTTCACCGGTGGGTACCTTTTCTCTGGTCTCCCCAGTTTTAGGCGCGCCTTGCGGTCGTCCAGAATGTTGGGATGGAAGGCCAGGCAGAAAGTGCAAGACGAGGTGTCATGTCCGACACCTAGGCAATAAATGCACGTTAGATGGGGATCAGTGCTCGACATCTTCTGGCTGCAGGTACACCGGCGAAATCCAGGGGATGATTTATCCTCCATGTCCGATGCGCTACAATCAGAATTGCTAACTCTAACAAGTTTTAAGGTTAGTTTCGGTTAAAACCGACTCTTCGAATCCAGGGCCTACGAACTGCTGTCAGAGCATGAGGGAACCTGCATCTTCCGGCAGAAAGGAAGCTCTGGAGTCATGGGGTGGAGCTGAGGTATTTACCACCCAGGTGGGTGAGAGGGGCCAGCATGAAGACTTTCTGGCAAGATTTAAAGGGGAAAGGGACATGCCAAGAAGTGTGGATGAACAACATATCCACGCTCCTATAAGTACAGTTATGAAATAACTTACCATAACAGTAGATCTTTTAGAGAAGCTCCTGCGGTAGGCAATAACCATTTGGACCAAGTCGTCATGTGATAGGACCACACAGAAAGCTTAGCTAGCAGTGTCTGGCAGGGGGCCACCCATCTGGCATCACGTGACTGACGTTGGCCTGGCGCTATATAGTGGGTAGGCATCGGCGTGCTGTCGAAGAAACTCCATGTGGTATGGAAGGGGCAATCTTATTAGTTTTCTGAACTGAAATAACTGGACAAGACGCTTACGCAGACTGAATTGGAGCATGGAGCTAATGAAGATTCAGCTGATGGAGACTGAACTGTCCTGTGAGTATATTCCAAACTATCTGGACTGGCCCTAATACTCAGTGGATTAAACTTCAGAAGTTTGACATCTCCGTCTAAGTTTGGCTCTTAGCAAGCCTTCTGGTTTAAGCTCATACTTGATCTTATAACTGCATAGTAACTGTCTGCAAAATACAGGTTACTCACCTGTAACAGGAGTTCTAGGAATGGAAAATGTTGTTCATCCACACTTATTGGCAGGTTCCTTGCCGCTGCAAATCTTGCCGGAAGGTCTTCAAGCTGGCTCCTCCCACCCACCCGGGTGGTAAAACCCTCGGCTCCGCCCCATGATGCCAGATCTAGCCCGCTGGAAGCCAGGTAGTGCGTCAAAGCCGGGGAGGCTGGGTGGGTCGTGTGGATGAACAACATATACCATTCCTAGAAAGTACAGTTACGTAAGAACTTACCGTGACAGCAGATCTTCGAGAGAGGCTCTTGCAGTAGGTAATTACATATAGGACTGGCCGTGGCCGGACCCCATGGAAACATTTCTAGCTAGCAGACTCTGGCTTGGGACCGCCTCGTCGCCAGGTGACCGCATCGAATGACCGCGGTATAAAGGGGCGGCCCAGACGCCGCTTTCCAGTTCTTTCCCGCCACAGGCCCGGACGAGAGAGAAGCAGATATTTCTCTCAATGGAAAAGGAGCTGAAAAAGCCTAGGGGATGGCGATGGATAGACATTTATTGCAAGAGCCTTCTCAAGATCTGCTGTCACGCAAGTTCTCACGTAATTGTACTATCTACGTCGAGAGGGCTCTTCCAGTAGGTAATTACATATAGGACAGAATCCCAAGCAGTCTGGAACAAATAAGAAAGGCACTGGGAGGAGGAACTACTCAGATAAGTATTGAAAGCTTGCAATCCTCAGTAAAGGAGGCCTTGCAAGACCGCCAACCCGAAGCCTGCTCTACGGCGAGAGGCAATGTCCAAACTGTGATGTTTAGTGAAGGTATGGACGGAAGTCCAAGTATGGCAGCACAAATGTCTTCTCATGGAACACATACTTGAAATGCACAGAGGCAGCAACTCCACGAAGTGGAGTGACCTCTGACTTGACCCGGGAGGGTCTTCTTGTACTTGTCATAACAGAAGGTGATGCAATGAGCCAACCATTTTGAAAGGCATTGCTTGGAAACAGCATTGCCTTCTCTTTTGTGAGCGAAAGAGACAAACAACTGATCAGTCTTTCTGAGATCTTTCGTCCTATTGGTATAATATCTCAGAATCCTGTGAACATCCATGGTGTGAAGCAAGTATTCTCCATGATTGGAGTATTGTGTGAAGAAAGCAGGTAATTCGATAGACTGATTCAAAGTAGATGCAGCTACCACCTTCGGAAGAAACTTAGGGTTTGTGCGGAGAGCTACGCATTCTTTGTGGAAGATCAAGTAAGGGATTTTGCACATAAGGGCCTGAAGCTCGGAAATTCTGCGAGCTGAAGTAATGGCCACTAAGAAGAGCATCTTCCACGACAAAAACTTCAAGTCTGCAGAAGCCACAGGCTCGAAGGGGAGAACAGTAAGTTTCTCGTGGACAAAATTTAAGTTCCAAGTTGGAGCTGGGTTCCAGATCGGGGGACTCAGATGAAGGACCTCTCTAAGGAAGGTTTTGGATACCTCTAGCTGGGCAAAGGCCTCATCAGCGAAAGGTACATGGTAGGCTGAGATAGCTGCCATGTAGACCTTCAGAGAGCAGTGACAGAGACCCAGGTCGAAGAAATGACGCATGTAATCCAGCAAAGTAGTTACAGGGCAGGAAAAAGGTTCCTCCGTTCCTGGACGCGACCCAGATGGAAAATCTCTTCCATTTCATGGCGTAAGTGGACCTAGTGGAAGGCTTACTGGCCTCTACCAAAATCTCGGCTACCTTAGGAGATACTCCAAAGCGAGATTGAACTAGGTCTGAAGGAGCCATACATGAAGTTGAAGGGACTTGAGTCCCGGATGGACCAGGGTCCCCTGATCCTGAGTCAGCAAACCCGGAGATAAGGGAAGAGGAAGAGGAGGAGGAGGAACCTCTGAGTATTGTTGTAGAAGAGAGAACCAAATTTGCCTGGGCCAGAAAGGAGCAATTAGAATCATTTTTGCTCCTTCTAGAGCCAGTTTCTGTACCACACGTGGGACCAGTGGAATTGGGGGAAAAGCATAGACGAATCTGTCTTTCCAGCTCACAGACAGAGCGTCTTTCCAGAAAGCTACTCGCTCTAGAGCGAGCGAGCAAAAGATTGGAAGTTTTGCGTTTTGGGAGGAGGTGAACAGGTCTATTTGAGGAGTCCCCCAAGCCTGAAAAATGCTGTTTAGGACTATTCCGTCTAATTCCCACTCGTGTGGAAGAGCTGATGAGCGACTTAGTCTGTCTGCTAGGACATTGTCTACTCCCGGAACATGGATCGCCGTGAGGTGAAGGTTGCGGAGGGTGGCCCACTCCCAGACCCTCATCGCTTCCCTGCACAGTGGGTAGGATAGAGTTCCTCCCTGCTTGTTGATGTATCACACCACGCACATGTTGTCCATTAGGACTGCTAGGTGACCGGGAAGGATGTAGTGGTGAAGGGCCCGTAGTGCAAAAAGCACCGCTCAGATCTCGAGAACACTGATATGGAGAACTACATCCAATTTCGATCAAAGTCCTTGAGTTCAGTGAAGACCAAGATGGGTGCCCCAACCTTTGCTGGAAGCGTCCGTGGTTAAGGTCTGATCGGGGGGAGGATGAAAGAAGGGGACCCCCTGGAAGAGGTTCTCTTGTACCATCCACCACCTTAAGTCTCTGACCATCGGCGAGGAGATCAGGATTGTAAGATCTAGGTCGTCTACTCGTTGGTCCCACTGAGATCAAGAGTCCATTGAGATATTCTCATGTGGAGGCGTGCTCGTGGATCGCCGGGATGGCAGCCGCCATGAGCCCCAGTAGACGAAGCACCGACTACCGGAACCCTCCTGGAGTTCAGTAGGAGGGAAATCTGTGACTGGAGGGAAACCTCCCGGTCCGGAGGCAGAAAAGCTTTGCACAAAGTTGTGTCGGGAATCGCCCCAATGAACTGGAGCCTCTGAGAAGGCTCCAGAAGAGACTTGGAGAGGTTGATGGTAATACCAAGGTTGGTAAAAACCTGCCGGGTGAGGGAGAGGAAATGCAGGAGTTCCTCCCAGGATGGAGCCGCCAGAAGCCAATCGTCCAGGTAGGGAAAAACCTGAGCTCCCAAAGAACGCAGGTGGGATGCTACCACCGCCAGGCATTTGGTAAAGACTCGAGGAGCCGAAGAAAGGCTAAATGGAAGCGCCCAGAATTGGTAATGGACCCCCAGAACGCAAATCTGAGGTACTTTCGGTGTGAAGGGCGAATGGGGATGTGCAGGTACGCATCCTGCATATCCAGTGCACAAAGCCATTGGCCCGGCCGAAGCAGGGGCAGAAGGGATTGAAGGGAGAGCATCCTGAACCTTTTGTAGTCCACAAACAGGTTCAAGGAGCCGAGATCGAGAATCGGTCTGAGATTACCAGTCTTCCTTGGTACAAGGAAGAAGTGGGAATAGTACCCCGTTCTGTAGAGGTAAGGAGGAACGGGTTCTATAGCCCGTTTTGCAAGAAGAGCTGAGATTTCTTCCCTGACCAGAGGAAGATGGTCCCTTGAATAAGTGGAATTCAGAGGGGGAAGATGTGGAAGTTTCTGTAGAAACTCTGTGGAGTGTCCCTCTATGGTGATTTGAAGCACCCATGAATCCAAAGTTATCCTCTCCCACTCCGGGAAGTGGAGGGAGAACCTCCCTCCTACCGGTTCCTCCGGAGTGTCCGGAGGCGGTGGGAAAGGGGAGAGTCAGGTTGTGTGAGGCAGCGCGCTGCTGGAGTGCCCATCGCTTTTGGGCGGTGGGGCCTGGCAGCTGGGGCCCGGCGTTAGTGGCCCGCCTTCCTTGGGTTTCGCTTGAGGTCGGCTGCGCTCATGCAAGGGATGGCGCTGCGGAGGATGGGAACGGTACAGTGAATCCACGGATTTAAGGGCCGTTCCCTTCTCCTGCAAGTCAGTGATGATGTCCTTGACATCACCGCCGAAAAGCACGGAACCCCTGAAAGGTGCCTCTTGAATGGCGGATTGCACCTCCGGGACCAAACCTGACACACAAAGCCATGCGTAGCGCCGAAGGCTAACAGCAAACACAGAGCTCCGTCCAGCGGTGTCCACTGCATCGTATGTCGTCCTAAGCATGTGACGGCTGGCCGAACGAGCAGAACGGACTAGATCGGCCAACTCCTGCTTGAGTTGGGAGTCCAGCAAGGAGTCAATCTTAGATTCCGCCTGGGAAAGGATGGCCTTCTGGTAATTCCCCATGTGAGCTACATAGTTCAGGGCCCTTATACTCAGTGTGGAGGAAGCGAGATCTTCTTTCCAAACTGATCCAGAAGGCGTAGATTCTTATCCGGGGAGACGAGCTCAAGTGTTTAGGATAAAGTGACTGGGCCGAGCGGCGCTTGATCAACACCGAGTCGGCACGGGGTGAGAATTCAAAAAGTCTACACCTCCGGAGGCTGGTATAGCCTGTTTGACTTCCTAGGAAGTGGGGCTGAAGTCGTATCGTTGTTTCCAAATAGTGGAAACAAGGTGGGCGGAGGCTAGATTCAGGGTGGCACTAAAGTAGGGGCCGAGGGGCAATCCAGATGTTCAGCAGTTTCACCCGCTGAGGATCTGGATCTAAGGACTGCCACTGATGGACCTCCTGGATTTTCTTAAGTAACTCTGTGAAAGAAGGATCCTCGGGAGGAGACCTCGGCTGGGGTTTGGACGGAGAACATAGCTCGTCGTCTTTATCGGAAACTCCCGCAGAGGTTTCCGAGAGGACCACAGAGGAAGAATCTGAGGCAGAAAGAGACTCCTTCACCCGTCTAGGGGGAGGAACGTGTTCCGTGGGAAGAGTCCCAGAACGCGTGTCCTGTCCCTCTCTGGAACCCGAGGGGAGACCCCGGGGAACTGGAGGGGGGGAGGGAGAGCGCCGTCAAGGGTGTACGGAACCGGTGGAGGCACCGTCTGTCATAAGATGGTTTGATTCTCTGGTGAGCTGAGCCTTGGCCTCAGCCCACCAGGAGGCAAGAGTCTCCTGCAACCACCGGCGCCTGGGGGGGTGGAAGAGGAGGAGGGATAGTGAAACTGAGGATATCCATAGGAGAGTACCCAAAACCCGTCTGCAGATAAGTCAGAGACGGGTAGTGAGGCGTCGGGTACTGCGGAGCCAGAGGATTCGGCGCAGGGTACTGCGGGCCCGGGAAGACCGGCGTCGGGTATGACGGCAGGTATCAAGGCGCTGGAGGAGCTGCTGGAGCAGACTGCCCAGCCGGGCACTCCAGAGGTGGAGCAGCCGGAAAAGGCCCCTGGGGTGGAGGGCCCAGAGGAGGGAAAAAAAATCCCCTGCTGACGTCGGAGAGGCCGTGTCAGGTCCGTGACAGCGGGCCGAGGCCGGAGGAACCGTGTCAGATCCGGTTTTCAGTGTGGGGATCTGACGGAAGCCCAGGATCCCTAGCCTCAACTGGGGAAGGTGGTGAAAAATCTCCTGAGTCAGGCGAGGGGGGACTGGGGTTCCCGACGGCAGCGAAGGCTGCGGAGAGCCTGGCACGACGGAAGAGGGTGGTTCCGACATAGGCTCTAGGACCCGGCGCACGTTGGAGGAGCAGACGTGACTTATGGTCAAACCCGGCGGACGCCAGAGGAGCCGGGCGTCCAACTTCGACACAAGCCTCACGCCTCCGACGAGCCGAGGACGAAGAGAGGCTCTGGTCGGAGGGAGAGATAGTCCGGCGCCACCCTGAAGGGTCGGGCGACTTAGGGGTCTTTCCGCGGACGCCTGAGAAGCCGACGCCCAGCTTATGGGAGGTGCCCGCACCAGTAGGCCGAGGATGTGAGACCGTGATGGGGCTGGAGTCTCCTTGGCCCGAGACACCCGACAGGCCCGACTCGAGCCTGAAGGGCGGCAGACGCCTCCAAACCCTTGGAGGCTGCCGGAGGATCCCAGAGGGAAGTTACCACCGCCACCCCGCCGAGTCGCGAAGAGGAGGCCTTCTCCTGGTGCCCATCCTTGTCCTTCTTTTATGCCCTTCCGGAGAAGTCAACGCCGCCTTAACTTTCTCAGCTCTTCTCCATCGCGACATCTTTACTCAGGAGATGGGCTTCGAGGACTGCTGGCGCCGCTTGCAGGTTGCCGCGTGAACCGGAGGCAGAGCGGACACTTAACCGCGTGGTTGGGGCCTAGGCAGAAGGGGCAGAGGGAGTGACCGCCCTGTGTGGCAGTTGGCGCACTATAATCGCACTTGTCTTAGAGGGGATGACATAAAACGACGTTCACCTGACGATGGAACAGAAAAAACTGTAGCTGAAAACACGAATTAAGAGACAGAACCGCAACAAACTTAACCGCGAGGTGCTACTCAGAGCTAATGGCGGAAAGAATTGGAAGGCGGGCGCCTGGGACCGCCTTTATACCGATGTCAGACGACACCGTCACCTGACGGGGCGTCCCACGCCAGGACTGCTAGCTAGAAATTTTCCAGGTCTGCCGCTGGTCAGGCCAGTCCTATATATATATATTACCTACTGCAAGAGCCCTCTCGAAGTAAGATCTCCTGTTACAGGTGAGTAACCTGTATTTCTAGGGACATGGATATGTTGTTCATCCACACTTATTGGCAGACACCTAGCAGTTCTCCGGGAGGAGGGAGGCAAGGGGCACACCCCTTCCTTAGGTAGAAAGACTGAAGAATTGAGGCCCCAACCAGCATCCCGGCGTGACCCCAGGGTCGATGTGGAAGGGGAAACCGGTAAAGCCTGCTTCCAGGTAGAAGCCCTACGGATATCCTGGACCGGAGTATCCTCGGAAGCAGCCACCGATGCAGCGGAAGGGTGGGTAAAATGAGCACGTATCCCTCTGGGAGGCTCCATGCCCGCCCACCTATAGCAGAGACCTATGCAGGAGGGACCCACCCACACGCCCACTTGGCTGCAAGTCTGCCAGGTGCGCTTCAGCGTAGATGACAACAGCTGGGCGAACTTCTCCCGAATCTCAGCCCTACGCTCCCTGGGTAGGTGAGCATTAAATAGGGTCCCATGGATCCTATATACAGCCTCCGAGGCGTGAATGGGGAAGAACCCCTGCAGAGACAATATCCGGTTATGGAAGACTCCGCCACCGCCTACGGAAGGAACTTCCGGTGGGGCGCAGGACAACCTTGTCCCTGTGGAAGACCAGATAGGGAGATTCAAAGGAGCACCTGGAACTCTCCCCTCCTTCTGGATGGCAGAGTAGGCCCAAGAAGGTGTTCTTCCACAACAGGTAGGGGAACCTGCACCTGTGCAAAGGTTCGAACGGCTTGCCCGTGAGCTAAGCCCATACCAGCGAAGATCCCACAGAAATGAGGATACTCTCCCCCAAACGGGAGGTGTGATCAAGGCCTAGAAAAATGCCAGAACACCTTTTCTGCGCCACCTACTGCCTTCCGGCCCGCGCCTGGAAGACAGGGGTGACCAACAGAAGCACCTAGAGGGTCGTCAGCCGAAGCCTTAGTTCAAAAGAATGGATCGCAGATGGTCTGGAATGCTCGACCAGGGACGGGAGAGGGGTCCAGGCCCTATCCCATCACCAAACGGAGAACTCTTCCAATTGAAAGTGACCATGTTTGGCCAACTTCTAGCAGGACGCCTTGAAAACGTTGAGGACCTTGCCAAAGGACCCAAGGCCTGGCCCCTAGCCGCACAGGGACCAGGCCTGCCGGTGCAAGGATTGAAGGTCCAAATGAAAAGACCTTCCCCTGAAAAGAGATCAGGACTGGGCGGGCTGGAAGCAGCGTCGGGAGCCTGGGGCTGAGACTGAGGAGAGCCGGATACCAGAGCTGGCAATCCAGTCTGGGGCTACCGGCATCGCCTGCGCCTATTCCCTCCTCGCCTTGCCCGTGGGTCAAGGGAAATGGGAGAGAGGCGTAGAAAAAGCCCGGGGTCCGCAGCCTCGACGGCATCCCCTACATCAAACCTCGCTGAGGGGGCGGGCATGAAACAGTCTCGGCCTCATATTCTCCCTAGAGGAAAGGAGGGAGAAGATCCTGTGCTACCTCCGGCAGGGGAGACCACTCATGAGGCGCAGCCTATGTCCGGCTTAGGGCATCAGCCAGGGTGCTGGAGGCTCCTGCCATCAAATGGCTAGGAAACCGCCTCCGGCTGCGCTAAAGACCCAATGCGGAGAACCTCCTTACGCCGAGGTAAGGGGCTCGACCGAATCTGGCGGGGTAGGTAGCACATGGTCGTGGTGTTGTCCGCTTTAGACTCCACACAAACGGAGCAAGCGGTGCAAGCTAAGCGGACCGCCTGGAGCTCCAGCGGGTAGGAAAGACATCAGGACTCCCGAGAGGACCAGAGACGAAGCACTCTGTATTCCCCTAGATGGGCACCCCCACCCATCCGAGAAGCATCGATCGGAGAAGACCATCGACTCAGGGCGGACGAACAGGATGTTCTCCTGCAAGAGCTGGAAAGATCCGAAGGGAAGCTTTCCCCTAACTTCTGGGCTATAGTCACGAACTGGTCCGAGGAACGCAGCACTGTGACTGCTGGCTGGCCAGTCCCCACTAGGGGGACGCACGAACCAGCGGGTCCAACAGACCACGCTGGAGCCAGCCGCCGTGAGGCCCAGGAGGTGCAGGTGCAGGGCGCAATTGCCCAGTCAGACCTGACTAGGTAAGGGAGGAAGAACCTCAGCCCTGTCTGCCAGGAGCCGAGCTCGGACTCAAGAGTCGAGCCTCGTCCCGAAGAAGGATCACCCGCTAAGACACGAGTTCCAACGTGGCTCCGATAAAGGGAGACCAGTCTGAGAGCCAGAACACTGCACCGTCCCCTTCCGCCTGGAAGGGTTGTAGTCAGGCCGCCATCCGGGTGGGGTTACGCCCGGACACCTCAATGCAGCAGAAAGCTGCTGAGCAGAGAACGAAGGGCCTGGCCAGGAACTCTTAAGGAGATCCCCCTCTTAGGAAAGGGAGGAGTCTCCCAAGAAACAGATGGAACGAGGAGTAAGTACGTCCTGGAGGCCAAGAAAAGAAGCCACACGCCTCGTTCTGAAGATGGGATATCTGAGGCAGAGAGACCATCCAGGCATGCAGAAGAATGGGGCGCAAGCCCCCCGTCCGTTTGAGACTAGGAATACCTGGACACGAACCCAGGGTCAGAAGGAGGGTCTGCAACCTTCCTGATCACCTCTAATTAGAGGGCCAGGCAAGTCGGCTCAGCGGGCCGACAAAGAGGCTGTGGACCCCAAGATTCCCGTGGGGCAACGGCTCAAAAAGGGTGGAACCTGCTCGCAACCCGCGACAGGACCTACCCTTAGCACCTCCAACCCCCAGAGGTCCGGGAAGCCGACCAAGAGGAAGAGGTGTGGAGCTGTCCCCCCACGGGGAAAGCCGGGTAGGGACGACGGGCTGGGGACAGCGCCTTAGCCCGGCCACTGAGCAGGCTTGGGAGGAGGAAGAGGCCGAGGAGCTCTCGACCTTTACCTCCTGCTTCCTTTGGAGGAAGACACTGGTTTAGCGCCAGGCCGCCTATGATACCTGCTGGCCTCATGCTGGGCCGGTCGAGCCGCAGAGGCCGAGGGGCAAAGGGGCCCACGCAAAGGCTGCAGGCTGCCCTTGTCACTCCAGGCGGGAGTGACCAAGTCTGGAGTGACATTGGACTTCTCGGACCCCTGGAGGTGTCCCTCCACTCCAGGGTCGAAAAGGTCAGTCCCCAAGAAGGGTATGTCTGCCAACTCGTGCTGGGTTTCCAAAGAGGAGGAGGATTACCTCAGCCATGCCCTGCAGCGCATGGCCACCGCGGCCGCCACCGATCTGGCACAGGAGTCGCCCAGATCCAGAGCCGTCTGGAGCTGCTGTCTCGCCATCACCCTAGCCTGGTCCCGCACCCGCCGGACCGTAGTACGCAGGTCAGCCGGGAGATGAGGGAGGACCTCATCCAGGGAGCCCAAGAGGGCGGGAGAAATGTGCCATCAGTGCCGCCGAGCTGGCCTGATGGAGGCCTAGGGAGGACGCAGCGTAAACCTTGCGCCCGACATAGTCCATCCTTTTGGACTCCTTGTCAGGGGGCCTATCCACATCGCTAGCGTTTCCAGAACATTGGAAAACATTGTTGGTGACTACCCCATCAGCCGAGGGGTGTTCCGAGAAACCGGGCAGAGAACCGACAGGGACAGAGTACTTCCTGGCCACCCTGGCCAAAGGCGCAGGGCAGGAAGTAGGCCGCCGCCAGAGCTCCAAGGCTGAGCCCACGATTGCCTCAGCCACTGGGAAGGCCTCCGAGGGTGAACCCCCTTGGTCTAGAATCTCTGTAAGCGGGTAAGGTGCCCGTTTGGAAATGGGCTCGAGCTGCATCCCGGTGAATTCCGAGATGTGCTGAAGCAGACTCAAAGGACAATGGGCTGTCGTCCACTGATTGTTCCGGAGAAGACCATTGGTCCTCCATGCTAGGAAACATAGAGAGTCGATTTCGGCCCAAGGGTCTGCAAAGCTGCCGCAGGCCTGAGTCACCTTTCGTCCGCCGTGTGGAGTGAGGGGAACAGATAACCTGCAGGACAGGTCAGCCGTCCTGCCTGGCCCCACCGAGACGGTGGGGCAGCAGGGATCGGACAGGCAACCGGCCCCGAGAGGGCACCGACTGCCCTCGAGCAGCGTCAGTTGATCGGCGGCAGCTGCTTAGTAGCCAGAGAATGAATCGGGTCGATTGATTCCTGACAACAACAGCTGCTGCCACATAAACTCTCGTAACGCCGACGCCAACAGCATCGAAACCACCTCATCCGAGGAGGGGACGAGGAAGAACGCAATGCCACTTGACTCGGCAGGCCCGACCGAGAACGCTGAGGTAGGCGGGCTGCTAGATCAAGAGGAGGACCGAGACCGAACTGGGGAACCACATGGGATGGGAAGGAGGGCGCGCCCGCCTCTTTGGCTCGGAAGAAAGGGCCGAGGACTGTCGGAATCGAAAATACAGGCAGAACTCAGCCTCCGCTGGGGAATCGCGGCGATGCGGCACCAGCAGAAGACAGCCCACATGACAGGTCGAGAGACTCGACAATGTCGACGGAGTCCTGGCCAGCTGACCTGACGGGATATCAGGAGGCCAGCGCCAAAGCCGCATCCTCGACCGAAGTTGAACGCCGGGCCGCAGGGAGGGGGGAACCTCCCGCCTCCGGAGCCGGCTGAAGTGACTTAGCCTGTGACTCCTGGACTTGGGCCAAGAGGTAGATCCCAAAGGTCCTCTCCTTCGAGGAAAGGGACTGGCTAAACCCTTGAACGGCTGCATGAGGAGAACTCAAGGAGAGTGGGATGAATGCCATGACCGAGGAAGAGGGAGGGGCAGCCGCCCTCCTCGGAGGAAAGAAGATCGAGCTGCTCAGCCGAGACAGTCGATCGGACACTGCCCGACGAGTCTCCGAGGAATTTTCCGTGAAGGAAAATTCACTGGTCGCCTAGCCCCAACGGGCCGCTGATCCTCCAGAGAGAGCCGAAGGGCACAACAAAATTGCAGTTGAGGATCATGATCCAAGTCAAGGCAGTAAACGCACGTGGAGTGCGGGTCTCTCCTGGAGGAATTAGCCGGGCGCCTCCCGGAGCCGGAAAACGAATGAGCCATCGCCGCAGCGAAGAAGAAAAAGATAGAAGTTTCAGAAAACTTCCAACTGATTTCCAAGTCCGAAATTTCCAGGAACCAGTCGAAAACGCAGAGCGCTAAGGAGGGAACCTGAGCTTCCAAGCGGTAAGGAAGATCTGGCGTCATGGGGCGGAGCCAAGAGTTTTACCACCCGGGTGGGTGGGAGGAGCCAGCTTAAAGACCTTCCGGCAAGATTTAAAGTGGCAAGGAACCTGCCAATAAGTGTGGATGAACAACATATCCATGCCCTAGAAATGGCAATTTTCGCATCAATGTGGTCAACCCGGACTTGTGTGTGGCACTTTAGTGCTATGAAGTACTCTGAGATGCTGCAAGGGCTTCATAATTTGCTAAGGAACATTTCTTCACTAAAAATCATTATTTTTCTTCTTCTTAATGTACTTTACTTTAAAATCGAAAGAGACCTAGGAGTAATTATATCAGATGACCTAAAGGTGGGCAAGCAATGTGAGAAGGCAGTAAGGAGGGCAGGGGATACTGGGATGCATAGGGAGAGGCATCAACAGTAGAAAACAGGAAGTTGTTATCCCTCTCTACAGACAGTTAGTGAGACCCCATCTGGAGTACTGCATGCAATTCTGGAGACCCCATCTCCGCAAAGACATAGACAGAGTGGAGGCTGTTCAGAGGAGGGCAACCAAAATGGTGCAATGTCTGCACCAGAAGACATACGAGGAGGGACTAAAGCAGCTTAATATGTATACCCTTGAGGAAAGAGGGGGGACATGATAGAAACTTTCAAGTATCTCAAGGGAATTAACAAGGTACAAGAGGATAGTATCTTTCAGAAGAAGAGATGTGCAAGAACAAGGGGGCAAAATTTGAAGATAGAGGGGGAGCGGCTCAGAGGTAATGTTAGAAAGTATTTTTTCACAGAGAGTGTTGTGGATGCATGGAACAGCCTTCCTGAGGAGGTTGTGGAGTCAGGAAAAGTGGGAGAATTCAAGAATGTATGGGACAGGCATAAGGCAATTCTCGGGGGGAGCAGGAGGAAGTAAGCTGTTGATTAACTAGAATCTGCAGCTTAGGAGACTTACGGTTCCGCCATGGAGCAGATAGCAGCTTAGGAACGAACCTCTGCTCCCCAGGGACACATTTATCCCATTTCTAAGCCTACTAACTTTACAATATGTCTAAAGAAGGTCGTAACAGGGACCAAGGACCATCCCCGTCATGCAAAACCCCGATGAAAGAAATTGACAGAGACGAGATGCCACTGATCAGCTCAGAATGCAGCAGAAGTCGCTCTTGAAGCAGCACAAGGGGTTCAGGTTATGATACAGAGGCCGAGGAGGATCTTCTATCATGTACCAGATATGAAAACATACTTTAGGAAATCCGTGATTCTCAAGCAGAGGCTAAACGAGAATTTCAATCACTGGCGCAACAAATTTCTAGTACTGATGCCAAAGTTCATGTCATAGAGGACAAAATAAAAGCAGCAGAAGAAAGCAATGTACACCTTAGTAGAGCAGTAGATGCCCTGTTCCAACATGCACAAGCCTTGCAGAGTAAACACATCGATCTGGAGGGACGATCTAGATGCAGTACTCTCAGATTGTAAGACCTCCTTGAAGGGGCTGAAAAACCCCCTATGACAGCATTTTTGGAAAATCTGCTGAAAGACATTCTTGAATTGCCACCTAACTATGCCCTCAACATTGAAAGAGCCCATCGCTCTCTAGGCCTAAGGCCCAATAGAGAAGCAGCCTGTTCATGCTCAATAATGTTCAAGCTGAGTAGCTTCAAAACCAAAGAAGATATCCTCCAGAGGGCAAGGAGTAAAAAAGAGCTATCCTAGCTTTCATCCAGGATATCCCTCGATCATGATTATGCCCCAGAAGTGCAGCAGGCTAGACAACTATAGTTACCAATCCTGAAAGCTTTGAGAGCAAAAGGCATAAGATATCAAACCCCGTTTCCTGCAAAGCTCCGGGTGTATTAGGAAGAGGGCCTTCAATTATATCTCAGTCCGGGAAAGGCCACGGAGGATTTACATAAAAAGGAATTTCTGTCTCTCTCGAGTGGATCGCTGCAGAAGCAAAGATTCCTGCTTTGTCACTGCCCCAAACCGACATACGGACGAAGGAGACTGGCGCCTTGAAAAAAGCTCAGGAAGCACTGGAGCTGTTGCATCGGTCGGAGCTCACCAGGAAAGCGACCGATTCCACACCAGTCGGTAGTTGAGGAAGACTGTGAGCGGGTTTGATCTGGGCCCATCGGCAGCGAATTGTTGATCTCGATCACTCCAAGAAGAGAAGACTGGCATAATATCTTTGAGGCGGAAGGGTCACTTAGATCCTGGGACTGGGAAATAATTTACTGCATATAGATAACTTCCCCCCTTAACACTTGGGAGTGTTTTTTTTTTTTCTCGTATGGTAGTTTGTCTCGGGCTGCTGCGAGTGGCCTTGGCTCCCTATGTAATTGATTGTGCTGCATTTCGCTGACGGATAGTCAGGTATCAGACTGTCAGTGGGGGTGAGACATAACACTCGTGTTCTTAGGTTGACCTTCTCTTAATATGTTGATAATGGTGATGGGTTGTTAATGTATGAAAAACTATATATCAAACTCGTTTTGTCCCATGGGAACCCTTGGGTTAATGTTTTCCTCCCTTCTGTGCTCTCGCTTTTTCATATGTAACTACTACTTGAGTGAATACGTGGCAGTTTCACTCCTCATAAATCTCTCCGTTAGAGTTTTTTGTTGAAGAAGCTCTGTTGACTCAGGGCATAACTGCTCATCAACCCCTACCTCTCAGCTTAATTCCACCGTTCTTTTTTTAGAGGGTAGGGCAAGGGATCCTATGTTCTTTACCCCCTACATTGGAAGCTATTTTGTTAAAAAAGAATTGTTGGCTCTATTAGTTTTTTGGTTAGAACTTTAGTTAATATATAATTGTAAAGGTACAGTTACAGACTAGGTTAATACTTGTTCTGCTTTTTTTCTAGTCCCCTTTCCTTTTCTTTCCTTAAGCTGTTTTATATTATTTCTTTGGCCTGAATAGAAGATTGAGTTATTTCGACTGGCTTTCACCTAGAGAGATATTGTGGGAGGAAATATAATATGTGGGATACTGTATAGGAAGAGTCTCATTGCCCACTGAAATGACAGCTAAACCTACGACTTTTTGCTCTTTCAATGTAAATGGTTTGACTAACCCAGTAAAACGAGCAAAATACTTTCATTCCTTAAAAGATGGGTGCTGATTTTTACTATTACAAGAGAGAGACCTTTCTTTACAGGAACACCAGAAATTGGGGAAATCTGGATTCTGTGCCACTGCATGTGCAATGTATGGAAAGGGCGGTGGAGGGAGTAGCAGTGCTAGTCCAGCCAAAACACCTTTTGAGCAGACAGAACAACTGGTGGATGAGGAGGATGTTTTGCTTTTCTTAATGGTCGCTTTCTGGTCAGAGTAACTCTGGCTTCAATTTATATGCCACCTGGATCCGACTTTCAAGTGTACCGCAATCTTTCTACAGTTACAGGAATGGGCAGAGGGTGAGGTGATTATTGGGGTGACCTAAATCTAGTCCTTAATCCGATCCTTGACTCTACCTCTTCGTGTTCCCGTCAGAATCAGTTATGCATGAAAAAGTTGTGAAATTGTTAGAGAATTAGGCTATGCTGATGTGTGGAGGGTCACTCATGGTAATCGGAGAAATTATACCTTTTTCTCTGCTCCCCATCAGTCTCACTCCCAGTTGGACTAATTTCTGCTTCCAACAGACATGATCGGACAGGTTAAGAATAACTGGATTGGGGATAGGGCCTTGTCGGACCATGCCTTTGTTTTTTTGCCAGCGTCACCTTGGAGACTTTATTAAGCGCACCTTTTGGAGACTTAATACGTCATTGCTCCAGGATCCTGAGGTGAAGGGGGCAATTATAGATACTATAATGCAGGCTGTGTCCGACAATGGCTCCCCAGAGACACCGGCACCATTACTCTGGGATACTATCAAGGTTATAATCCAGGGCAAATTTATCTCTATCTCCGCTTTCAAGAAAAGGCAGGGAGAAACCCAAATGGCAAGGTTGAAAGGGGAGATGGACTCTTGTGAATACCAGCTTAAAATTACATATGGAGCAGCGAACCATAAAAAAACTTGTTAAACTCAAAACTGAATTGAACAACCTGCTGGAATACCAGGTACAGCAGAAGGTCCTTTTCCTTAAGCAAAAATATTTTGAGGGGGGCTCAAGGGCCACTCGCCTACTGGCGACTCGTCTCGGTCCCAGAGAGCAAGGGTGATGATTCCCACCCTAATCCACCCCACCACTAAGCAGAAAACACATCAGACTCCTGAAATAGTTGCAACGTTTAGGGACTTCTATATTTCACTGTATGCTGCACCTCACCCACCCCCACAAGATAATAAAATAATAGACTACTTGAAATTGTTCTCCTACCTTCTCTAATCTCACAGGCTGAATTGGGTTTGGTGGCTCCCATTTTGGAGAGGGAGCAAATGAATTTCGAACCTGAAAGCTGTGAAGTGCCCGGCACGGATTGATTTTCGGTGAGTTTTATGAACACTTCAAAGGGCAGTTGTTAATACTGCTACTTAAGGTCTTTAATGTGGTAATGCAAACTGAAGGCCACCCCCCCCCCGACTTCATGGGAGCAGGCCATTATTTCGGTTATTACAAAACAATGGAAAAACCCTATGCTCTGCCCCTCTTATCGACCTATTTCCATTTTAAATATGGATTATAAACTCTTCATGTCAGTTCTTGCCCGGCGCATGCAGAAGCTAATACCCAATTTGATTCACTTAGACCAGACTGGTTTTATCCCCAATCGTCAGGCGCAGGATAATCCCTCTAATTTAATTAATCACTTAAATTTCACCCAGATACCCTCCATTTGATTAAGTTTAGATGAAAAGGCTTTTGATAAAGTCTCATGGCCTTTTCTTCGAGCCGTGCTTGTTAATTTTGGTTTCCCCACTCAAATTATTAATGTAATATTCAAAATATACAATAACCAAAAGGATTTATTAGAGCAAATGGGCACACCTCCCTCTCTTTTACACTGAGCAGAGGTACACGACATGGTTGTCCAATGTCACCCATTCTTTTTGCACTATACCTTGAGCCCTTAGCTCAAGACATCAGAGAAAATTCACATATAGAAGGGATCCGATAAGTGGGGAAGAACACAAACTTGCATTATATGCAGATGATATTCTGCTTTATATCACGGAACTGAATTATCTATCCACACCTATTTCGCATCTAAAACAATTTTCAGATCTTTCAGGATATACCCTGAATACCCATAAAACTGAGGCCATTACTTTCAACTATAACCCTTCTCAGACTCTTAGAGATAAATAACCCTTGAAATGGGACCTCACTACCATGAAATATTTGGGGATAAATCTATCATCTAACAACTTCCAATTGTATCATTTGAATTTCCCCCCATTAGTAAAACAAATACAAGCACATATTGAGAGATGGTCCGTTCTGCAGCTTCCCCTACATTCGAGAATTCAGACTACTAAGATGAACCTCTTGCCCAGATTTCTTTTTCTGTTCCAGTGTGTTCCCTGTAAGATCCCAAAAGAAAGACTGGATGTCTGGCAGAGGATTCTGTTAAAATTTATATGGTCAGGAAAGTGTTCGAGAATTAGAAAAACTGTTTTTCTCCCTACAGAAGAGGGTGGATATGGAGTATCTAGTGTAGAGGGATACTGGGTAGCAACCAGATGAGGATTGCCTTCTATTATTACATCCCAGTTATCGGGCTAGTTGGAAAACTATTGACTTGGCTGTCCCATGCCCCCAAATTGCTGACCCAGATATTTGCGCAGGCTGCAATAATAAACAGCTCTCCGCCATTATTCTCGGGCACTATTGCTGCCCTTGAGAGGTGAAACAGGGTGGGGTGGGTTGATGTGCCACTAAGGCATACCTTTGGAAATACTGGGGTGGTCCAAGAGTTCATTTCACACAATGGCCCATGGAGACCCCTGGTACAAAGCGTAAGAGAGACAAGGATACTGGGCACCTTGGCAATTGTTAAAAGGGGATCAGATTTTATCATTTGAAGAGGTGTCGGGTAAGTTTCACTGGACACAAGGAGACCTTATATTTTACTACCAGATTAGGGACTATATAATGAAGCACCTAGATAAATCCTTCCTAATTTCCAGGGATATTCCACAACCAGTGGTATTGGAAAGGATATGGGGTGCAAAGAGGGGCGAGAGCCATCTCCATACTTTATAAGAATTATCTTACTGAGATACTGTACATTATTCAACAACATACATCAAAGAGAAAGGGGAAAGGGATCTTGGAATAAATTTGAATACGGAGAGATGGTTGCAGTCCATAAAAAACACCTGGCATTCCTCTTAATCCACAGGATGGCGTGAATTTCTGTGGAAGCTCAGAAGTAGGTACTTTCGAGTACCTGAGCAGGTGGACAAATGGAACTCTGAGGTTCTGCCCTCCTGTGGGCGAAAATGTGGCGCCCCTTGGGCCTCCCAAGCTCACATATTCTGGCACTGCCCCCGCTCCACCAATACTGAAATAACATACAACAATAATTGCAGAAGATCCTTAACACTGTAGTTTCCGTTGGGACCGGAAGAAAAAATTACTCAACTTAGTAATGTTGCTTCTTCTAATGGAGTCTTGCTGTATTCTGACAATAGCAGTTGAGTCCCAACCTCGAACTGCCCGAGATGAAAGTGTTAACTTTCCATGCCAGGCATGGAATGCTGAGATTGAGCGCGGTTGAGACTCTGTCTGTTGCTGTCTGAATTCAAACCGTCAGATCTTTACAAGTTAAACTCACTGAAGTCCTGTGTGGAAGCTGTAAACCTACACTAGCCAAGTGGCTACTAAACACAATAACAAATTTTTTGGTCCCAAAACAAAGACTCAAGTCAGGAAACGCCAAAAAAATGAAATGAACACAACACCCACTCACCCAAAGAAAAAGGGTGATGATAAAAAGGGTGGGGCACCTCCTGAGTGCCAACACTGCCACTGCCCACCCACATCTCAAAAACAAAGGTTCAGAGAGGGGAAGGCGGGGGGAGAATACAGCAAGACTCCATTAGAAGAAACAACAGTACTAAGGTGAGTAATTTTTTCTTCAAACACCACAAAGTCTTGCTGTATTCTGACAATAGCAGACTACTCAAGCAGTACCTCCATGGAGGAGGACAGAACCTACTTAGGAAATAGGCTCTGAAGCACAGCTGTGCCAAACCGAGCATCACTCCTAGCCTGGATATCCAGAGAGTAATGCTTGGTAAAAGTGTGAATTGTTTTCCATGTAGCTGCTTGACATATCTCTAAGATAGGAATATCCCTGGCAGCAGCCAGGGAGGCAGCTGTACCTCTAGTAGAGTGAGCTCTCAGGCCTGAGGGTGGAACCCTACCTAGTTTTTCATAGCAAAATTGAATGCAAGAGACAATCCACCTGGCAATGGATCTTTTAGTGGCAGGTTTTCCTTTACCAACCTCACCATAAGTGAGGAACAGTTGGAGGGAGTCAAACCTGTGACACTTGGTACGTTCTATGTAGTAGCCAAGGGCTCTTTTCACATCCAAATTGTGCAGCCTCCTCTCACCAGAGGAGGAATGGTCAGTGAAGTACACAGGAAGAGACAGATTGGTTAAGGTGGAAGTCTGAAACCACCTTAGGTAAAAACTTCCTGTTAGTCCTGAGGACCACCTTATCTCTATGGAAAGAGATAAAATCAGGCTCCACTGACAGGGCTTGTAACTCACTTATGCACCTAGCAGAAGTGATGGCCACCAGGAACACAGTTTTCCAAGTCAAGTATTTAAGCACTGTGAGGACAAAGGCTCAAAAGGGGTTGCATAAGCTGAGCAATGCAAAGCGTTATGGTCCCCAAGCAGGGCAGGGTCCCTGAATGGCGGATTGGTATGCAGCAATCCCTTGAAAACTTGGAGAATACAGGGTGAGCTGAAAGAGAGGAGGGCTTACCTGCTGAAATAAATGCAGAGACAGCAGCCAGATGCACCCTTAGTGTAGCTGGTCTGAGTCCCAAGTTATTCAGGGGGACCATATAGTCAAGGACTGTGGTCAGATCAACAGACTCTGGGGAAATATGCTTCCCACAGCACCATATGGAAAATCTTTTCCACTTGGAATTATAAGTAGTTCTGGTGGAAGGCTTCCTAGCCTTTAGAATATCCATAACACCTTGGGAGGTGTAAATCAGCAAACTCTAACTCTTCAAGAGCCAGGCCTTGAGATTGAGAGATTTGAGGTTCGGTACCAACCCTCCCTGAGCACAGGTCAACAGGTTGTAATTCCTGTGAAGATACAGGGAAGGTGGACTGCTAAGGACAATAGGAGGGTACCAGGACTGTCTGGCCCAGTCTGGAGCAATCAGGTTCGCTGGCAATGTTGAGACCTGATTTTGACTAGCACTATGAACAGGAGAGGGAAGGGGGAAAGCATACAGGAACTTCCTTCCTAACTGAGAACTAAGGCATCCAGGGGACTGAGCCCAACACTGGGGCCTGCAGCAAAAGATGGGAAGTTAGTGATTGTGTGGGCTGCAAAAAGATCTATCTGTGGGGTGCTCCATCTGGAGAATATCACCTCCAAAACCAGGGGGTCCAGTGACCACTCGTGATGGCCCTGAGATATCCTGCTGAGAGCATCTGCCAGGACATTGTCCTTGCCTGGGAGGTGTACTGCTGTGAGGGAGGTGTTCAGGGAATAGGACAGAGACCATAACTTCACTGCTTCTGTGCACAAGGCCGTAGACAGAGTGCCCCCTTGCTTGTTGATATACCACATTGTGGTGGTATTGCCTGTTTTGATCTGAACAACTTTGTTCTGAACAGACTTGGAAAAGGCTTGAAGTGCTAGAAATACTGCTCTGAGTTCCAAAAGATTGATGTGAAGCAGAGATTCCTGAGGGGACCACAACCCTTGGGTGGTCAGGTCTCCCAACTGGGCCCCCCACCCTAAGAGGGAGGCATCTGTAGTAAGGATTAAAGAGTGAGACTGAGTGACAAAGGGAACTCCCTGTCTTAGATTGTTCTGATCCTGCCACCACTCCAAGGCCTGGATCAGGGTTCGAGTCACTGGTATTACTTTGGTCAGAGGGTCCTTTTCTGAGACCAAAGGCTCTCAAGTGGAACTGAATGTCCCTCATCTGAAATCTTGCTCCCTGCACCACTGCTGTAATAGCAGCCATGTGCCCCAGGAGCTGCAGAAAATGCCTTGCTGGTCGAGACACCTGTAGGGTGAATGAAGAGGCCAGTGTGATAACGGTCCTTGCCCTGTCCAGTGGAAGGAAGGCTCTGGCCTTTTCTGTGTCAAGCTCTGTGCCTATGAAGGTGAAGAGCTGAACAGGCTCCAGAACTGACTTTGAAAGATTCAGAAGGAAACCTAGAGAGGTGAGCAGCTGTTGAGTTATCTGTAGGTGTAACTTGACTTGGTCTGGGGACTGGCCTACTATGAGCCAGTCGTCCAGATATGGAAAGATGGCAATCCTTTGCCTTCTTAGAGAAGCAACCACTACTGCCAGGCATTTTGTGAACACCCTTGGAGCAGAGGTTAGGCCGCAGGGCATTGATCTGAATTGGTAATGACCTGAGGGAAGCTCGAACCTGAGGTACTTTCGATGGGAGCTTCTGATGAGAATATGGAAATAGGCATCCTTGAGATCCAGGGAGACTAGCCAGTCCCTGTCCTTAGAGAGGTAAAATTATTCCAGAGTCACCATTTTGAATTTTGGCTTTAAAAGATGCTTGTTTAAGTATCTGAGATCCAGGATGGGCCGCCATTCTCCTGTCTTTTGGGGTGAGAAAGTACCGAGTACAATCCTTTGCCTTGGTGTAGGGGTGAAACCTTTCCACAGTTCTGAAAGCCAGCAGGGAAGAGACCTCTGCCTCTAGGGCAAGTGCCTCTGAGTGATTTGCAAGTGGAAAGGATCTGGTTCTCAGCTTTGGAAATTTTTTGAAGCTGAGAACCAGTCCCTGGCTTACTACTTCCAGGACCCATTTGTCTGATGTTAAAGACATCTAGTCCTGGACAAAGTAAGCCAGCCTGCCCCCGACAGGTGGTGGAGAATCGCCCTGGCAAACCCATCAGGGTGCCTGTTTGGCAGGGGTTTAGGCTGAGGGTGGAAGCAGGTCTGCTTGTACACCTTCTGCCTCTCCTCTAAAGAACCCTCTGAGCATAGGCAGAAGAGGAGGCCTGGGCTTGGTAGAAAGGTTCTATGAAAAGGCCTGCCCCTGCCCCTGGGATGCTGCCTCTGAGGAGTGGCTTGCCTTCCTTGGCCTGGGCACTCCATAGGTGGTCCTATACTCATCCATTTTCATGTAATTCTCTGTTTGCTCCCAAACAGAGAATTACCCAGAACAGGAAAATCCATGGCCTTAGTCTGGGTATCCTGTGACAGGCTAGTACATCTGAGCAAAGACATTCTATGAAGTGCCACAGATGTAGCAATGACTCTAGATGAATCATCAATGGAGTCCACTGCAACATGGAATTGCACCTTGGATGCCTCGATACCATCAGCAGCCACCTCCTCCAGCTCCTTGGCAAGCTGGCCTAGGACCTCTTTGCTAAAGCCATGACAGTATCCCATCTGGAATTCTGATACTTGGCTGTATAGGCCATATAACTGGTCTGCCTGAGTCCCAAGAATGCTGCCATGTACTGTTTCTTTGCCATGGCATCAATCCTCCTGGAGTCCTTGTCTGGGGGTGCGAGCCAAGGGAATATTAGTCTTATCACAGGCTCTGCTGCCTCACCCTAACATGGCTGCATTGCTGTGTAAGGAACTCCGTGATCTGAGCCTGAGAGTATACCTCTTGTCCATTCTTTATCCACAGGAGGTATGGTATTAGGAGTCTTTAAATCTTAAATGTCTGTTTCCCAAAAGATTTGTGTAAGGAATAGACAGCCTCCTAGACTCTGGGATATCCATCATTTCCACATAGTCAGGCTCTTCCTGGTCATCCACAGCTTCTTCCATAGGAAGCTGAAGGGTTTCAGCCACTTTCTTATAAAACATGAAATGAGAGGGGGACTCAGAAAGCTTAGGAGGACACACCCCTGAAGGTCTGTCTGGGGAGATGTCCGGGTCAATGGGCACATCCAGACTTTCAAAACCACATTCACTTTCCACTTCCTCCTCGTCCGGTTCATAATACTCCTCTAAATCATAATCTTGAACCAGTGGAACCGGCCGAACCGAGTACCTTCCTGACGGTGCCAGTTCGGTCGGAACCGGGGAAAGCGACTGCACAATTTTTGTCACTTTGGCTATTTCATCAGCGGTTGAAGAAGAAACTTTTGGATCCACACCAGCTGATTTTTCCTTTCTTGTTCTCTTAGCCGGAACCAACTCCTCAGAATCTGTTCTCCTTTTGCCCAAACAAGTTTCGCCCTGGTCAGAGGGCACTCCTTCTGGTTCAGTTTGAACCGAACCGGGCTGGCCATCTAGGTCAGCAGACTTTTTGGCCTCCCTTTCCCTGAGCCTACCAACTCTCTTCTCTAGGATAGCTGCAGGAAAATTTTTACAAATCTGTCAGTCTGAATTGAGGTGGTCAAACCACAGACAATAAACACAGGTGGTGTAGGGGGTCAGCCTTAGCAAAGACTTCCCCACACACTACAGTGTTGAAACCCAGTGGGCACGGCTTCTCTTTGGTTTCTCAGACATGGTGCCAGTCCAACAAACTTACCTTTTAATGGCAATCCATCAGGCAAGACACTCTTGTCGGTTCCTGACCGTGTTACAGGTCGTGGAAAAAAACGTAATAAAATCTTTTTTTTTTTTTTAGAACCGATAAGAACCGGTAACCACACTCTAAAAGTAGAAATAAACATTTTACAACAACTTGATCGGTTCAAACCGAACCGATGAACCGTTTACAAGTTCCACACAGAACAGAAAACAATATAAACCTATCTAGTACTCACAAATACCACAGACAGACAAAGACTGAACTGACAGGCTGCGGTTTAAATTCAGTTGAAAACCGAGAAAAGCGGTACTTTAACCAACAAAATGAACCGAGCAAAGGAGAAATCTCCGGAGCGACTGCTCAGTGAGGCGGAGTAAAGAATCTGACGGTTTGAGTTCAAACAGCAACAGACAGAGTCTCAACCGAGCTCAAGCTCAGCGGTCCATGTCTGGCATGGAAAGTTAACTCTTTCACCTCCGGGGTAGTTCGAAGGTTGGGACTCACTGCTATTGTCAGAATACAGCAAGACTTCATGTTGTTTGAATGACAGTGAGGAAGACTTGCCCACTGACAGGAAAGCAGAAACAGCTGACAAGTGTACCTTGAGAGTAGCTGGTCTGAGACCTAGGCCATTGAGATGGACTATATAATCCAGAACCGTAGGCAATTCAGCAGAGTCTGGAGCAATATTCTTAGAACACCAAATGCTGAATCTTTTCCATTTGGAGTTGTAAGTCTTTCTGGTGGAGGGCTTTCGAGAAACCTTAAGGATATCAAGAACCCCTTGGGAAAGATGCAGATCTACAAACTAACTCTTCAAGAGCCAAGCCTCGAGATTGAGAGACTAAAGATTGGGGTACCAAATCCTTCCCTGAGTGGATGTTAACAGGTTGTAATTCCTGGGAAGAGACAGGGGGGAAGATGGACTGATAGGGACAGCAACAGGGGGTACCAGGGCTGTCTGCCCCAGTCTGGAGCAATCAGAATCACTTTGCATGATTGTGACCTTATCTTGGCTAACACTTTGAACAGGAGAGGGAGAAGGGGGGAAAAGCATACAGAAATGTCCATTCCCAGTTCAGAATCAGAGCATCCATGGGGACTGAGCCCAAGACTGGGGGTCTGCAACAAAAAAAGAAGTTAGTGAATGTCTGGGGCTGCAAAAAGATCCATCTCTGGAGTGCCCCATCTTCAGAAAATCACCTTCAACACCAGAAGATCTAGGGCCCATTCGTGATGGCCCTGGGATACTCTGCTCAGTGCATCTGCTAGAACATTGTCCTTCCCTGGAAGGTGAACTGCTATCAGAGAGGTTTGCAGGGAATAGGCCAGGGACCACAACTTCATTACTTCTGTGCAAGGCCATAGACCGAAACTCCTTGCTTGTTGATGTACTCACATGGTGGTGGTGGTGTCTGTTCTGACCTGAACCACCTTGTTCTGTACTGATTCGGAATAAGGTTGCAGTGTCAGAAACACTGCTCTGAGTTCCAAGAGACTGATGTGTAGAAGAGATTCCTGAGGCAACCACAGTCCCTGGGTGGCAAGTTCCCCCAAATGGGCTTCCCAGCCAAGCAGGGAAGCATCAGTAGTGAGGACCACTGAATGAGACTGAGTGACAAATGGAACCCCTTGCCTCAAACTAACTGCAGGGCTTGGATCAGAGTTTGAGTCACTGGAATTAATTTGGTAAGGGAATCCTTTCTTTGCGACCAAAAAGCTCTTAAGTGGAAAGTACAGTTACGTAAGAACTTAATGTAACAGTAGATCTTCGAGAACAGCTCTTACAGTAGGTTACACCATTAGGACTGAAGCCGACAGGCTCCAGGACCCACGGAAATTTTCTAGCTAGCAGTCTTCAGCAGGGACTGCCTCCACGCCAGTCCCGCCCCCAGACATCGGACTTGAGTACTTAAGGAGGCGGTCCTCCATAATCCTCAGTTCTCTGCCGGAGACTCACAGTCGCTAGATGACAACAGAAGAGGAGACCGAGGATCCGCTACCAGATAGCAAAAACTAGTGAATAGGAACGTCCATCCAATAACATGGGTGCTTGACTATGACCGACCTCCAAAAGGGGATGGTGGGCGGAAGTACTTGCTGCAAGAGCTGTTCTCGAAGATCTACTGTTACGGTAAGTTCTTATGTAACTGTACTATCTTGCTTCGAGATACAGCTCTTGCAGCAAGTTACACCATTAGGACTGATTTCCAAGCAGTAATGGCTATCACGCACCACCGGGAGCCAGAAAGGTAGAGACCTCGAGGTAACTCGAGCCTAGGACAGAAGTCCCTGAAGGATGGATAGACCGAACCCTGCTCTTCGACTCGATGCAATGTCCAGACTATAATGCCTCATAAAGGTATGCACAGAGCTCCAAGTAGCTGCAGCGCAAATAGCTGAGGTGGAGACGTTCTTTAACGCCGCAAAGAAAGTAGCCACCCCTCTTGTGGAATGACCCTTGACTGCGCCCGGTAAGGGTTTATTACGCTTGTCATAACAGAAAGTGATGCACTGGATGAGCCACCTAGAGTGTGACTGCAGACAGGAGCTCCTTTCATCCTGTGAGCAAAGGAGACGAAAAGTTGGTCCAACTTTCGGAGCTGTTTGGTTCTAGTCAGGTAGTATCTGAGGCACCTGTGCAGTCCAGGTGTGCAGAAGGGCTTCTCCTCGATTAGAGCACCTTGGAAAATACACTGGTAGATCGATATCCTGATTAAGGGTGAGAGCTGAGACACATTGGGCAAAAACTTTGGGTTTGTCCTTAGGGATACCCTGTCCTGGTGGAAAACCAAATAAGGCTCTTTGCACATAAGAGCACTAATTCCGAGATCCTTCTAGCAGAAGTAACAGCAACTAAAAGAAAAATTACTCACCTTAGTAATTGCTTTTCTTCTCATGGAGTCTTGCTATATTATAACAATAGCAGTCAGCCACTGCAGCTGAACTGCCCCAGAGAGGAAGGAGTTAACTCCAGAGGATCTGAGTTCTACAGCGAGGGCGCCGTGCCAAAGTTTATCTGGCCAGTTTCAAATGAAACTGTCAGATCTTACTAAGCTAACACTAAGCAACAAGTCTGTGTGGAAAGCTCTACACTAGCCAAATGGCTACCTACTAGTAGTAATAACAACAATATAAACAACAATAGAAACACCAATAACCATAATGACAATGAATAATGGTATTATTATTATTAGTTTCCCCTTGACAAGCAACTATTAGGACCCCCTTCCCCAAAGACTCAAGTCCAGGAAGGGGCCAATATATTACATAAACGACAACCTAGTTCCTAACCCTAAAAGAAAGAGGGTAAAGGAAAACTACAATGGCATGACACAGTGCTTGCACTAATTTGCCACCCTACCCAAGTAGAAGTTCTGAGAGGGGCAGGAGGGAGGAAAGATAATATAGCAAGACTCCATGAGAAGAAAAGCAATTATTAAGGTGAGTAATTTTTCTTCAAACACCATGAAGTCTTGCTATATTATAACAATAGCAGATTACACAGCAGTACCTCCATGGAGGAGGGTCAGGACCTACTTAGGAAATAGGCTCTGAAGCACAGCTGTACCAAACCGAGCATCTCTCCTGGACTGGACATCCAGGGAATAATGCTTGGTAAAAGTGTGAACTGTCTTCCAGGTAGCAGCTTGACAAATTTCCAGAATGGGAATGTCTCTAGCAGCCGCTAGAGACGCAGCTGTACCCTGCAGGAGTGGGCCTCAGTCCTGAGGGGGTTCTCTACCTAGTTTTGGTAACAAAATTGGATCACAAGAGACAATCCACCTTGCAATTGTCCTCTTAGTGGCAGGTTTCCTTTGCCAACCTCGCCATAAGTAAGGAAGAGTTGAGGATTCAACCTGTGACCCTTGGTGCGCTCCAAATAGTAGCTAAGGCTCTTCTGACGCCAGCTGTGCAGTCTCCTCTCACTTGAGGAAGAATGCTCAGTGAAAAATACTGGGAGAGAGATGGATTGGTTCAGGTGGAAATCTGAAACCACCTTAGGCAAAAACTTTCTATTGTCCTGAGGACTACCTTATCTCTATGGAAAGAAAATCTTCCACTGACAGGGCCTGTAATTCACTTATGCCTAGCAGAAGTGATAGCCACTAGGAACACAGTTTTCCGTTAGATACTTGAGCTCTGCTGAGGACAGAGGCTCAAAGGGAGGTTGCATTAACTGAGCAATGCAAACATTCAGGTCCCAGGCAGGAGCTGGTTCACGAAAAGGGGGGTTAGTATGAAGTAACCCTTTAAAAACTTGGAAAACACAGGGTGAGAAGAAAGGGAGGCAGGCTTCCCTGCTGACACAAAAGCAGAGACAGCTGCCAGATGAACCTTTAAGGTAGCTGGCCTAAGGCCTAGGGAATTTAAATGGACCAAATAGTCCAATAAAATGGGAAGATCAGCGGATTCTGGAATAATCTGCCTCTCAGCGCACCAGATGGAAAACCTCTTCCACTTAGAATTGTAAGTGGTTCTAGTGGAAGGCTTCCTTGAAGCCTTTAAAATATCCAGGACACCTTGAGAAAGGTGTAAATCAGCAAATTCTAACTCCTCAAGAGCCAGGCCTTGAGATGGAGGGATTTGAGGTCCGATACCACATCTCCCTGTGCACAGGCCAGCAAGTCGTGGACTCTGGGCAGGCTCAGGGCAGGGTGGACTGTCAAGGACAGAAGCAGAGGGTACCAGGGCTGTCTGGCCCAATCTGGGGCAATCAGAATCACTTTGCAGGGTTGAGATCTGATTTTCACTAGTACCCTGAAAAGAGGAGGAAAGGGGAAAGGCATACAGGAACTTCCCTTTCCAGTCCAACAGAAAGGCGTCCAGGGGGACTGAGCCCAGCACTGGAGGCCTGCAACAAAATAGAGGAAGTTGGTGGTTGTCTGGGGCTCCGAAAAGATCTATCTGAGGAGTGCCCCATCTGGCAAAGACAGACCCCAGCACCTGTGGATTCAGTGCCCATTCGTGATGGCCCTGAGAAATTCTGCTGAGGGCATCCGCCAGGACATTGTCCTTCCCTGGGAGGTGAACTGCTATCAGGAGGTGTTCAGGAGTAGGCCAGAGACCACAACTTCATTGCTTCGTGCACAAGGCTGATGACCGAAGTGCCCCTTGCTTGTTGATGTACCACATTGTGGTGGTGTTGTCTGTCCTGACTTGAACCACTTTGTTCTGGACAGAAACTGAAAATACCTGAAGAGCTAAAAGACAGCTCTGAGTTCCAAAAGATTGATGTGGAGCAGAGATTCCTGAGGAGACCACACTCCTGAGTGGACAGGTCGCCTATGAGCTCCCCACCCTAACAGGGAGGCATCCGTGGTGAGGGTGAGGGAGTGGGAAATGGGAATGAAGGGAACCCCTTGTTTTAGATTGCTTCGGACCTGCCATCAGTGGAGGGCCAGGATCAGAGTTTGAGTCACTGGGACCAGTTTGGAAAGGGGGTCCTTCCTTTGAGACCAATAGGCCCTCAAATGGAACTGAATGCCTCATCTGGAATCTTGCTCCTTGCACTACAGCTGTGGAAGCAGCCATGTGCCCCAGGAGTTGCAGAAAATGCCTTGCTGGTCGAGAGACTCGCAGGGTAAAGGAGTATGCCAGGGCAATGAGTCTGTCTACCCTTTCCGAGGAAGAAATGCCCTGGCTAACTTTGTGTTCAATTCTGCACCTATGAAGTTAGGACCTGAACTGGTTCCAGAACTGACTTTGGTAAATTTAGCAGGAATCCCAGGAAGTGAGAAGCTGCTGGGTGACTTGCAAGTGGATTTCACCTGATCTGGAGACTGACCCACAATGAGCCAGTCGTCCAGGTAGTGAAACACAGCAACCCTTGCCTTCTTAAGTGAGCCACTACCACAGCTAGACATTTTGTGAATACCCTTGGCGAGAGGTAAGGCCGAAAGGCATTGCCCTGAACTGGTAGTGGCCTGAGGGCAGTTCAACCTGAGGTACTTTCGGTGAGAAGGCCTGATCAGAACATGAAAATAGGCATCCTTGAGGTCCAGGAAGCTAGCCAGTCCCCTGGCCTTAGAGAAGGCAATATCATTGCCAGAGTCAACATTTTGAACTTTGGTTTCAAAGATGCTTGTTCAGGTACCTTAAATCTAGAATGGGCCGCCATTCTCCTGTCTTTTGGGGTAAGAAAGTATCTTGAATATAGCCCTTGCCCTGATGGCAAGGAGGACCCTTCCACTGCTTTGCAGTCCAGAAGAGAAGAACCTCTGCTTCCAAAGCAAGGGCTTCTGAAGGATTTGCAGGTGGAAAATGTCTGGCTCTCATCTTTGGAAACTGTTTGAAGCTGAGAACCAGACCCAGCTTATTACCTCCAGAACCCATCTGTCCGAGTTAAGGACAGCCATTTCTGGCTGAAATAAGCCAACCTGCCCCCACTGGTACAGGAGAATCGGCCCTGGCACCCCTCGCTCTACCTGCTCTGAAGAAACCCTTCTGCAAAAGCAGAGGAGGCTTGAAATTGGTAAAAGGCCTGGGAAAGGCCTGCCTCACCTCTGGAGTGTGCCTTTGTGGAGTGGCATGCCTCTCTTAGCCTGGGCACTTTTGTAGGTAGTTCTGTATTCATCCATCTTTTCATATAGTTTTCTGTTTGTTCCCAAACAGAGAATTTCCTACCACAGGAAAATCTATAGCCTTTGACTGAGTATCTTGGGACAGATTAGTGCATCTGAGCCATGCCAACCTACGGAAAGCTACAGAAGTGGCCATGACCCTAGAGGAGACATCACTAACATCAACAGCAGTATGAAATTGAACTTTAGATGCTTCAATGCCATCAGCAGCCACCTGTTCCAACTCACTAGCCAGCTGGCCATGGGCCTGCTTGGCTAACTGCAATATTGTGTCCCATGTAGATTTCTGATATCTAGCTACATAAGCCATATAATTTGCCTGCCTGAGTCCCAAAGAACCTGCCATATACTGTTTTTTCGCCATGGCATCAATCTTCCTGGAATCCTTATCAGGAGGATGTGAGGCCAGGGGAATATCAGCCTTGTCACAGGCTGCAGCTTGTACCACACCTACATGGCTACACTGTTCAGTGAGGAAGTCTGTATCAGAGCCTGACAAAGTATACCTTCTGTCCACTTTTTTATCTACAGGAGGGACAGAATGAGGATTTTTTAAAATCTTTGTTGTTTGCTTCCTAAATGACTTATGCAAAGGAATAGACAACCTCCTAGACTCTGGTATATCCATCGTTTCACGTAATCAGGCTCCTCTTGCTCATCCACAGCCTCCTCTAAAGGAAGCTGGAGGTTTCTGCAACCTTTTGTAAAACATAAAATGAGAAGGGACTCAGACAGAATAGGAGGAGATTCTAAAGGTCTGTCTGGAGAAATGTCCGTTCAATGGGCACGCCCAGACCTCCCAGCCACACATATATTGATCAAATTCCTCCTCCCCTCCTGTGGTTCATAAAATTCCTCAACATCATACTCCTGAACCACTGGAACTGAACGAACCAACCTTTACCAACTGTTGGTGGTCTCGACAGGTCCCTGAGACAGTGACTGGACAATCTGAATGGCTTAGCTATCTCTGCAGCAGTTGAGAGACAATTTTGGACTCCAAACCTACTGATTTCTTTGTCTTTTTAACTAGGACTGGTTCATCTGAACCAGTCTTTCTTTGCCGAGGAAGTCTCGCCTGGTCAGAGGGCACTCCCTCTGTTCCAGTGGGTGCTGGACCGGGTGGCCATCCGGTCAGCGGACTTTTTGGCCTCTCGCCCCTGAGCCGCCCAATCTCTTTTCCAGGGTGGCTGCAGGAAATTTTACACCTGGCAGTCTGACAGGAGGTGGTCAGCCCCCAGACAATAGACACAAGTGGTGTGTGTGGTCAGCCTTGGCAAAGGCTTCCCCACAGACATCACAGTGTTGAAACCCAGTGGGCCCAGTTTTTCTTTTGGGTTTCTCAGACGTAATGCCAGCCTATCCAAAAATTTGCCTTTTATGGCAGTGCCAGGCAAGACACCCTTTATCGGTTCCTAACCGTGTCACGGTATTTGAGAAAACCTATTTAAAACCAGGTTTTTAGAACCGATAAGAACTGGAACCGCACTCTAAAAGCCCAACCAAACACTTCAAAACGTTAAAATCAGCAAACCAATCGTTCAAAACCGAACCGAAATTGAATTTCACACAGACTTTAAATTTGTACTTACGGTTTACCAGATAGAGCTTTTAACCGAAATGCGGTAAAATAAATACTTTTTGCCGGTTCAAATGAACCGAAAAATACTCGCTTGAACCGAGAATGAACCGAGCTGAAGGAGCTGATCTCCGGAGCGACTGTTCAGTGGAGCGGAGTAAAGAATCTGAGAGTTTCATTTGAAACTGGCCAGATAGAGCTTTGGCACAGCGCCCTTGCGCTGTAGAACTCCAGATCCTCTGGAGTTAACTCCTTCCTCTCCGGGGCAGTTCAGCTGCAGTGGCTGACTGCTATTGTTATAATATAGCAAGACTTCATGGTGTTTGAAATAACGTTTTCCAAGAGAGAAAACGTAGCTCACAATCCGCGGCTGGTTCAAAGGGTGACAGCGTGAGCTGCTCCAGGACGAAAGGTAAGTCCCAAAGAGGGAATGGATCTTTGATGGGAGGCCTAAGCTGGAGGACACCCCTTAAGGCACGAGTAGTGTCCAGCTGGGCCACCGTCCAATAGCCTACCGGGGGCATGGTAAGCAGGAATTGCATAAAGGTGCACTTTAATCGAGGAGTAAGCCAGTCCGGAGTGGAAGAGGGGAAGCAGGTAGTCCAGCACCAACTTTTCTGGACAGTCTAACAGCGGAAAGCCACGCGCTTGAGCCCACAAACAGAATCCACGCCATTTCATGGCATAAGTAGCGTGGTAGTCTGTTTTCTGGCGGAGAAGTACGCCTGCCACTTCTGCAAGACCCAGTATCGCATCATGGTTATGTCTCTAGGAGCTAAGCATGCAGGTTCAATGAGTGTAGGTCCGGATGGACCAATGAACCTGCCTCCTGAGACAATAGATGGGAGCTGACTGGCAAAGGAACTGGAGGTTCCCGGGTTAGCTGGTGTAAGAGAGGGAACCAAATTTGTCTGGGCCAGAAGGGTGCGATCAGAATGAGCGTCGCTTGCTCCCTGCGAAGTTTTAAGAGAAGTCTCTGGATCAACGGGAAAGGAGGAAAGGCATAGAGGAATCTGCCCGCCCAGGAGAGGGACAACGCGTCTTGCCAGAAAACACCAGGCCCTGGATCTAGCGAGCAAAAATTGGGCAGTTTTGCGTTGCATGGGGACGCGAAAAGGTTCAACTCTAGAGTACCCCATCTATGAAACAGATCCTCTGCCACCTCCTGCAGAAGTTCCCATTCGTGGACTCTGGCCTGGGAGTGGCTCAGGCTGTCTGCGATGGTGTTGTCCACTCCTGGAACGTGCACTGCAATTAGGTTTGCGCTGTGTTGCAATACCCACTCCCACACTCTCATGGCCTCCCTGCAAAGCGGGTAGGAGTGAGTGTCTCCATGTTTGTCTCGAGGTACATACATCATGGTATTGTCTGTTTGAAGCAGTAATGTACCCGTGGAAACTCCGACTGGAAGGCCTGCAGAGCGTAAGGACTGCCCCATTTCCAAGATGCTGAACTGGAGGTGAGACTCCTGGGCTGTCCACAGGCCCTGAGACCGAACACCATCTAGATGTGCTTCCCACCTAGCCCTGAGGCGCCTGTGGAGAGGGTCACAGTCGAGAATGGTGCTGTGAAGGGAACCCCGCAGAGAGGTTCCTTGATTTAGCCACCATTGCCAATCTCAAACTAAGGTTTTCGTGATTCAGACTGGATGCTGCAGATAGTCTTGCCTTTGGTCCCATTGCACCAGTAGCATCCACTGGGTTACCCGCATGTAAAGACGCTAGAGGACTGTCACAATGGCCGAGCCATGTGTCCGAGCAGAAGGACCAGTATGGCTGGGACGGTCCCTTCACCGACAAGTCCCTGATGAGGATCTGATGTGTTCCACTCTGTCCGAGGGAAGAAAAGCTTTCCCTCTGACAGTGTCCAGAACTGCTCCTATAAACTGCAGTTTCATAGACGGCACCAGGAGTGACTTCTTGTAGTTGATGAGAATACCGAGTGATGGAAAAAGGGACTGGGTGCAGTGAATAGCCCTCATCAGGGCCTCCCTGGAGGGCACCATGAGAAGCCAGTCATCCAGGTATGGCAACACGTAGTGGTCCTGTCTCCTCAGAGACGCCGCCTGGCATACACTTCGTGAATACGCGAGGTGCCAATGACAGCCCGAAGGGAATAGCTCAGAACTGATAATGGCAGCTCTGAAACTCGAAGCACAGGAACCTCCGGTACGCCTGAGCAATTGGAATATGCAGGTACGCATCCTGCATGTCCAAAGATGCCAGAAAAGGGTCCTGCTTCAGCATGGGAATTAGGCCCAGAAGGATCACCATGCGGAAGCGTTTGTAAACGACAAAGGTTGAGGTCGCTGAGGTCCAGTATTGGACGGAGTCCCATTTTCTTTGGAACCAGGAAGACGTAAGAATAGTACCCTAGTCCTCTCTGGTTCTCTGGGACGGCTCAGGCTTCCTTTCCAGAAGCGCAAGCACTTCCTGCTGTATGAGCAGGGCATGCTGACCCGAATAGCGGGAAAGCAGGGGAGGTCTTGTAGGTGGACTGCCTAAAAATTCTGTATAATGGCCTTTTTTGACCAGCTGCAGAACCCACCTGTCGGTGGCAATCGATTGCCACCCTGGAAGTGGCGTGCGATGCGACCCCTGACTTTCTTTTCCCGTTGATCCTGAGGAGGGGCCGGGGTCGGGAATGAGTCATGCTGTGGCAGCGTGAGATCCGGCAGGCTGAGTCTACTTTGAAAATTGTTGGCTTCTGCCTGGGCCTTGTGGTTAAAGTGCCCCTCTGCTGCTGGCCAGAACGTTGCTGTTGCCTTTGTAGCCGGCCACGGAAACGGCTCTGGTTCCTACGAAAGGAACTAGGCAGAGACCTGTACATAGCTTGTACAGATCGAACTGCCATCCCAGTGTCCTGAAATCTGGTGATTACTCTCTCGGAGGCTTCATCAAATAGGACCTCGCCGTTATAAGAGACGTCTAAGATGTTCTTCTGGACGTCCGGGGTAAAGCCAGAGACACGAAGCCAAGAGCGTTTCCGGAGACACACGCTTGAGGCTACGGCTCTGGCTGAAGAGTCCGCAGAATCGTATGCGGCTCTGAGCACTTGGGTCCCCACATCCGAATCCCTTGCGGAGGAGGTTCAAGAGCTCCTCCTTGTGGTCGCCATCGGGCATCTTCTCAACCAGGTCCTGTCCCTGCTCCCACAGTGCGTTCTGGTATTGAACTATGTGGGTGAGGTAATTCAGTGACCTGATGGCGCAAGTCGCGGTCGCGTACGTGCACCTACCCAGGACATCCAATTGCTTGGATCCCTGGTCCGGTGGCTGTGTGCTCAAATACTGAGGTCTCCGAGACCGGTCATACGAAGCAGTGATGACCAGGGAGTCAGCCAGAGCATGGTTCGCCAGATACTGATCCTCCCTAGGGGCCTTGTATAGACGGTCAGCCTTCTTCGGCACCGCAGGAGTGAAGTGCAGACGTTTCCAGGCGGCCCTGCTGACGTCCGCAAAGGTATCCATCAAGGGCGGCACTACCACAGGCTTCGGGTCTTTCTGCCAAATGTAGCGGGCAAGGCGTTGTCTCTCAGGGTCAAGCTCTTCAGCATCCCACCCCATGTTCTCCTGGATGTGTCTCATGATCTCCGCGAAAGAGGGAACATCCGGAGGACACCTGGGTAGGTTGTGTGGGTCCAGAGAGGAATGCTGATAGAAGGTGATCTTGAGCACCAAGTGTCAGATCTGGAACCATCCCCAGACGGAGTGTACCGCGCCGCCTGGGTCTCTTGAGCTGGGTGACCCTGCAGGAATCTAGAGGAGGTCTTCCTTTCCGAAGATCTGCTCCAAGGAGGTGGTGTCTGCTCCTTGGGGGTTGGCGGTTGTCCTATGGGACCCTTAGGTGGAGGAGAGGGCATAGGTGGTGAAGGAGTGGGTGGAGGTGGAGTCAGAGTAGGACGTGTTGTGACCACATCTTTTTTTGATGGTGTCCCACCAGAAGGTAAAAAGTTGTTTTACCTCTGCCAGATTCACAGACAGGCCTGGCGCTGGGGTCGGGTCCCCGGGGCTCTCCCTCTCTGGGGAAGGTTCCTGTGGGAGCCCAGCATTTCCAGTGTCACCCGCCTGGTCCTTGGGCTGAGTGGCATCCTCCTCAGATGAATCCTTCTGACCAGCATCCGCCGGCGATGCGGTCCTCTTCTCAGGAGCAGCCGGCGTCGGTCCCGTGGCCAACGTCCTGGAAGGTGAACGCCTGGCTGGCGACAGGTGTTTAGGTGTCGCAGGCTCCTGGGAGTGCCGGTGGTGTTTGGCCGACATCAGTTTAAGGGACGCCAGCTCTTTGACTTTCGTGGAACTGGATCCAAACCACGCGGAGGCTGGGAAACTGACCTGGCATTGGTGTCCCGCCGCAGAGAAGATTTATGGCGCCCCGGACTTCGACTAGGCCTTAAAGGGAGGAAGAGGCCGACGGCCTGGAAGTCTTCAGAGGCTGAAGAGAAGAGGAGCCGCTGGATGACTTGACCTGAACCGGGAGGTAGCGACCGAGCCGGAGCTCTGGGAGTCCAAGACCCTTGCAGGAGACCTGGATCTTTCCTTTTCCTGGTGCTTGTCCCACTACTATGGTTTTACTCAAGACTTCTGGGAGGAAGGTTCCTTATCCATAATTTTCAGTTTCTCCTCCAACAGAAACGCTTGAAGGCCTTCTGGCAGCGGATTCTGGTGCGACTGTTGAAGCCCTGGCAGAAGGAGCAGGCCTTGGTGTCATGTTCCTGGCCTAGGCAAAGCTTACACAGGCCGTAATGAGGATCCTGAAAGGGATCGTTTGTCGCAGGCACACTTCAGACAGACCTCTAAAGAAGTTTTGAGAGGACATCAGTTGATCAAATGTTTAAAGGCAGACGAAAATCGTCAGAGTTCTAATGGTCGCCACACGCTAGAAAGAGAGACCGATACTGGCGTGTCAACGGGCGGAAAAGAACTGAGGATTATGGGGACCACCTCCTAATTACTACGCCCAACGCCGGGAGCGGGACAGACGTCAGAGGCGTCCCCGCTGAAGACTGCTAGCTAGAAAATTTCTGGGTCCTGGCGCCTGCCAGCTTCAGTCCTTGGTGTAACCTGCTGCAAGAGCTGTATCGCTGGCAAGATCTGAATGTCCCTCATTTGGAATCTTGTACCTTGGACTACTGCTGTATAAGCTGCCATGTGGCCCAGTAGCTGAAGGAAATGCCTTCTTCGTCAAGACACCTGAAGGATGAATGAAGAGGTCAGTTCCATTAGGGCCTTTGCCCTTTCCAGGGGAAGGAAGGCTCTTGCTTTTACCGTATCCAGCTCCGCCCCTATGAAGGTGAGGCACTGCACTGGTTCAAGAACTGACTTTGGTAGGCTGAGAAGAAATCCTAAAGAAGTGAGCACTTGCTGGGTCAGTTGTAGGTGTGACTTGACATGGTCTGGGAACTGGCCCACTATGAGCTAGTCATCCAAATATGGAAAAATGGAAATCTTTTGTCATTTTAGGAAGGCAACAACTACTGCCAGGCACTTTGTAAAGACCCTTGGGGCTGATGTTAGGCCAAAGGGCATTGCTCTGAACTGACAGTGGCCTGAAGGCAACTTGAACCTGAGGTACTTTCTGTGGCAGCACCTGATGGGAATGTGAAAGTAGGCATCTTTGAGGTCCAGGGAGGCAGGCCAGTCCCCTGGCCTTAGAGAGGGAAGGATAATTCCCAGAGTTATCATCTTGAACTTTGGCTTTAAAAGATGTTTGTTCAGATATCTTAGGTACAGGATAGGTTGCCACTGTCCTGTCTTTTTGGGGGGTTAGGAAGTACCTGGAGTAAAATCCTTTGCCCCAGTGTAGGGTAGGTACTCTCCCTATAGCTCTCAGAGCTAGGAAAGAAGAAACCTCTGCCTCTAAGGCAAGGGTTTCTGAGAGATTTGCAGGTGGAAAAGATCCGTCTCTCAGCTTGGGAAATTTTTTGAAGCCGAGAACCAGACCCTGGCTTACTACTTCCAGGACCCACTTGTCTGATGTAAGAGACATCCAGTCCTGGACAAAGTAAGCCAGCCTGCCCCCTACTGGGATAGGAGAATCGACCCAGGCACACCCATCAGGGTGTCTGCTTGGCAGGGACTTTAGACTGAGGGGTGGATGCAGGCCTGCTTATCCCATTCTGCCTCTCCCTCTGAAGAACCCCCTTGTGAAAAGGAAGAGGCCTGTGCTTGGTAAAAAGGCCTTTGGAAAGGCCTGCCCCTGGACTGCTGCCTTTGAGGAGTTGCTTGCCTTTCCTTGGCCTGAGCACTCCTGTAAGTGGTCCTGTATCCATTTTCTTCATGTAATTCTCTGTCTGCTCCCCAAACAGAGAATTACCCACAACAGGAAAACACATGGCCTTAGCCTGGGTATCCTGTGAGAGGCTAGTACATCTGAGCCAAGCCACTCTCCGAAGAGCCACAGATGTAGCCATGACTATTGATGATACATCACTGGAGTCTACAGCAGCATGAAACTGAACTTTCGATGCCTCAATCCCATCTGCAGCCACTTTCTCCAGCTCCTTGGTCAGCTGGGGGGACGCCTGTTTAGCCAGTGCCAGTACAGTGTCCCACCTGGACTTCTGGTACCTGGCTGCATATTCCATATAATTGGCATCATCCTTAGGACTCAGGCAGGCCATGTATTGCTTCTTTGCCATGGCATCAATCTTCCTGGGGTCCTTGTCTGGGGGGGGTGTGATGCCAAGGGAATGCTTGCCTTATCACAGGCAGCACCCTGTACAACCCCAACATGACTGCACTGCTGATAAAGGAACTCTGTATCTGAGCCTGGAAGAGTATACCTCTTGTCCATTCTTCTGTCCACAGAAGGTATGGAAATGGGAGACTTAAGAATTTTTTGTGTCCGTTTCCCAAAAGATTTGTGATGGGGACCAGACAGTCTCCTGAACTCTGGGATGTCCATCATCTCTACATAGTCAGGCTCTTCCTGATCGTCCACTGCCTCCTCCACAGGAAGCTGGAGGGTATCAGCCACCTTCCTGTAAAACATGAAGTGTGATGGGGACTCGGAAAGCCTAGGGGAAGAAATCCCGGAAGGTCTGTCTGGGGAGATGTCCGGGTCAACAGGCACATCCAGACTTTCACCATCACCATAATCATCTTCCAACCTCCTTCCTCCTCAAACTCTGGTTCATAAAATTCTTCCAGGGTATAATCTGGAACCGGGAGAACCGACCCCCTGCCAAAAGGTGCCAGAGCAGTCGGAACAGATCAAAGCGATTCCACAATACAAATCGCTTTGGCTATTTCATCGGCGGTCAGAGTATGAGATTCTGGGTTCCGAACTGAGTAGAAACTTCTCTTTCTTTTTCTTGAACCGATTCTTCGGAATCGGCTCTCCTTTTGCCCAAAGAGGTATCGCCCTGGACAGACGGCACTCCTCCTTGTTCGGTCGGAACCGAACCGATCTAGCCATCTGAGTCAGCGGACTTCTTGGCCTCCCTTTCCCTCAGTCTACCTAAGCTGTTTTCCAGGGTAGATTTGGGAACATTTTTTAGAAATTTGGCAGTCTGAATCGAGGTGGTCAAACCCCAGACAATTAACACACGTGGTGTGGGGATCGGCCTTAGCCGATGTTGAAACCCAGTGGGCCCGGTTTTTTTCTTGGGTTTCTGAGACATGGCCAACCTAACCAAACTTACCCTTTTTGGCAATCCGCTAGGCAAGACTCCCCTATTGGTTTCTGACCGTGTCACAGGTCTTGGAAAAAAACATACTAAAACCGGTTTTTTTTTTTTTTTTTTTCTCAGAACCGATATCGACCTGTAACCACACACTAAAGTAAAGTACAGTTTTTAACTCAAAATGATCGGTTCAGTCGAACCAATCCACACTTTACAAGTTCCACACAGAAAACAGAACAAAACCTATCTAGTACTCACGGTACCACAGACCAAGACTTGAACAGACTATGCAGAAACAACAATTTCGGTAGAAAAACTGACCGAAAACCAACACTTCAAAGGACTCTGAACTGAGCAGCAGGAGAAAACTCTGGAGCGACTGTTCAGTGAGGCGGAGTAAAGAATCTGACAGTTGCAGTTCAATAACAACAGGCAGAGGCTTCAACCAAGCACGAGATGAACATTCTATGCCATGCATAGAAAAGTTAATCCTATGTTCTCCGGGACAGTTGAAAGGTTGAGGCTAACTGCAATTGTCAGAATACAGCAAGACTTCGTGTTGTTTTAACATAGGTATTGTTGTATCCTGCTGTGTATGCTTTTTTGTATGTACTGATGCAAAAAAGGATAAATAAAAAGTAAAAACAAACACAAGAGGACTGCCTGAGCGTCAGCACCCTTTTGGTTGACGGGCATGACTGAAGTTGACGGGGGGAGGCTGTGTCACCAGCATCAATGGCAACGTATTAACTCCAACAGGCAGAGTAGTGTCTGTGGCAAGCCCTGACCTTGGTGTCTTGTTTATGGTCAAGGGGTGGAGGAGAGACTGTGTCAAAGAGGAGAACGTACCTGATGGGGGAGGAGGCGACCTGGAGTGCGCTAAGGGAGCCTTCTCCTTCTCCTGATGCTTATGTTTGTGACTCATGTTTTCTCCCGTGATTTCCACAACCACAATTCAGTTGATGAGGCCAGTGATGTGGACTTCGGTTGGAGCTCTTTTGCCATCCCTGCTATGGAATTTTGGAATAAATACTTCTCCAAACTTTTGTGTCAATGCCTGGTTGCAGTGTTTAAAGAGCAGCTGATGCCTTCAGGAGAACTTTAACAAAACATAATATTTAGGCACGGTTCAGCATGTATTTCACATTAGTTCTGTATTTCTCCTCCCCATTACTTATTACTAATGTAATTTGCATGAAAACAGGATTTCTTCTCCTGAAGAGCTCATCTATTCCTGTTGCTTTCTCCTCACCTAAAGTTAAAATGCACTGCCTGTGACATCACAGTTACTCCCATGGCAATAGACTGTAATGTCACAACAGAGGATTATGACGAAGTAAGGAGTAAGCAATAAAAAGGCAGATTAACTCTGAGGTATAAAGATCTATTTATGCAAATTTCCTTAGTAATATATAGCATGCAGGAAAACTCTATTGAATATACACAGAATGCAAACTGAATTGTACTTAAATATTATGTTTTTCAAAGTTTTATTTGAGGCGTCAGCGGATCTTTGACCTCCTGCAGATTTCGCAGGCTAGGCAGTAGACACAGACATCGTACAAGTTGCTAGTGTAGATTCTGCCTCCACATCCACAGTACCGGAAAAGACGGTTGTTTTGAAAACACTTGGGTTGCCAAAAATTACTCTAAAAGTGATCATAGAAAAAGAAATAAAATGGTGGCAATATTCAGTGACATTTCCTCAGTGGTCCCATGAGTTCAGATCAAAGGTGGGAAAAGAAGAAAAAATTACTCACCTTAGTAATTGCTTTTCTTCTCTTGGAGTCTTGCTACATTATGACATATAGCAGTTAGCCACAGCACTTGAACTGCCCCGGAGAGGAAGGAGTTAACTCCAGGCTGACTGGAGTTCCAAGCGCGAGCGCCTTGCTGAAAGCTCTATCTGGCTAGTTTCAAATTGAAACTGTCAGATCTTTACGGACCCAACACTAAGCAAAAGTCTGTGTGGAAAAAACTCTACACTAGCCAAATGGCTACCTACTAGTAGAAATAACAATAACAGAAACAACAACAACATCACCCTGACAAGCACTATTAGGCCCCCACCTCCCCAAAAACTCAAGTCCAGGAGGGGCCAAACCTCTAAGTAAAAAGAAATACCTAGTTTTCCTAATCCTAAAGAAAGGAAAAAAGGAAAAAGAGCTATAATGGCATGACAGTGCTTGCACCAATTTGCCAACCCCTTACCCAAGTAGAAGTTCTGAGAGGGCAGGTTGGGGGTGGTCAGAATGTAGCAAGACTCCATGAGAAGAAAAGCAATTACTAAGGTGAGTAATTTTTCTTCAAACACCATGAAGTCTTGCTATATTATGACTAATGCAGATTACACAGCAGTACCTCCATGGAGGAGGGTCAGAACCTACTTAGGAAATAGGCTCTGAAGCACGGTTGTGCCAAACCGAGCATCTCTCCTGGACTGGACATCCAGGGAGTAATGCTAGGTAAAGGTGTGAACTGTTTTCCAGGTAGCAGCTTGACAGATTTCCAGAATGGGAATATCTCTAGCAGCCGCTAGAGATGCAGCTGTACCCTGGTGGAATGGGCCCTCAGTCCTGAGGGGGTTCTCTACCTAGTTTTGGTAGCAAATTGGATACAAGAGACAATCCACCTGGCAATTGTCCTTTAGTGGCAGGTTTCCCTTGCCAACCTCGCCATAGGTAAGGAAGAGTTGGAGGGATTCGAACCTGTGACCCTTGAGTGCTCCAAATAGTAGCTTAAAGCTCTTTTAACGTCCAAACTGTGCAATCTCCTCTCACCCGAGGAAGAATGCACAGTGAAAAATACTGGAAGGGAGATGGATTGGTTAAGATGGAAATCTGAAACCACTTTGGGTAAAAACTTTCTGTTAGTCCTGAGGACTACCTTATCTCTGTGAAAAGAAATAAAATCCTTTTCCACTGACAAGGCTTGTAACTCACTTATGCGTCTGGCAGAAGTGATGGCCACTAGGAAAACAGTTTTCCAAGTTAGAAACTTAAGGTCTGCTGAAGACAGAGGTTCAAAGGGGGGTTGCATTAACTGAGCAATGCAAACATTAAGGTCCCAGGCAGGGGCTGGGTCCCGAAAAGGAGTGTTAGTGTGAAGTAACCCCTTAAAAAACTTGGAAAACAGGGTGAGAAGAAAGGGAGGCAGGCTTTCCTGCTGATATAAAAGCAGAGACAGCTGCCAGATGAACCTTTAAGGTAGCTGGCCTGAGGCCTAAGGAATTAAGATGGACCAAGTAGTCCAGCAAAATGGGCAAATCAGCAGATTCTGGGACAATTTGCTTCCCAGAACACCAGATGGAGAACCTCTTCCATTTGGAATTATAAGTGGCCCTAGTGGAAGGCTTCCTAGAGGCCTTTAAAATATCAAGGACACCTTCAGAAAGGTGTAATTCAGCAAATTCTAACTCCTCAAGAGCCAAGCCTTGAGGTGGAGGGATTTGAGGTCCGGATACCAAACTCTCCCCAGGGAAGGCCCAGGGGAAGGTGGACTGACAGGGACAGAAGCAGTGGGTACCAGGGTTGCCTGGCCCAGTCTGGTGCAATCAGAATCACTTTGCAGGGCTGGGATCTGATTTTTACTAACACCCTGAAGAGAAGGGGGAAGGGCATACAGGAACTTCCCTTCCCAATCCAACAAAAAGGCGTCCAGGGGGACTGAGCCCATTACTGGAGGCCTGCAACAGAACAGAGGAAGTTGGTGGTTGTCTGGGGCTGCGAAAGATCTATCTGAGGAGGCCCCATCTGGCAAAAACTGACCCCAGCACTAGGGGATTCAAGACCATTCGTGATGACCCTGAGAAATCCTGCTGAGGGCATCCGCTAGGACATTGTCCTTCCCTGGAAGGTGAACTGCTACTAGGGAGGTGTTCAGGGAGTAAGCCAGAGACCACAACTTCATTGCTTCGGTGCACAAGGCTGATGACCGAGTGCCCCCCTGCTTGTTGATGTACCACATTGTTGTGGTATTGTCTGTCCTGACCTGAACTACTTTGTTCTGGACAGATGCTGAGAAAACCTGAAGAGCTAAAAAGACAGCTCTGAGTTCCAATAGGTTGATGTGGAGCAGAGATTCCTGGGGGGACCACACTCCCTGAGTGGAAAGGTCGCCCAAGTGCGCTCCCCACCCCAGCAAGGAGGCATCCGTGATGAGGGTGAGGGAATGAGAAATGGGAATGAAGGGGACCCCTAGTCTTAGATTGCTCTGATCCTGCCACCACTGAAGAGCTAGAATCAGAGTTTGGGTCACTGGGACCAATTTGGTAAGGGGGTCCCTCCTTTGGGACCAATAGGCCCTCAAATGAAACTGAATGTCTCTCATCTGGAATCTTGCTCCTTGCACTACAGCTGTGGAGGCAGCCATGTGCCCTAGAAGTTGCAGAAAGTGCCTTGCTGGTCGAGAGACCCGCAGGGTGAAAGAGGATGCCAGGCAATCAGCTTCTACCTTTCCGAGGGGAGAAATGCCCTGCAACTTTTTGTGTCCAATTCGCACCTCATGAAAGTTAGTACCTGAACTGGTTCTAGAACTGACTTTGGTAAATTCAGCAGGAATCCCAGGGAAGTGAGAAGCCGCTGGGTGACTTGCAAGTGGGATTTTACTTGATCTGGGGACTGACCCACAATGAGCCAGTCGTCCAGGTAGGGAAACACAGCAACCCCTTGCCTTCTTAAGTGAGCCACTACCACAGCTAGACATTTTGTGAATACCCTTGGAGCAGAGGTAAGGCCAAAGGGCATTGCTCTGAACTGGTAGTGACCTGAGGGCAGTTCGAACCTGAGGTATTTTCGGTGAGAAGGCCTGATCAGGACATGCAAATAGGCATCCTTGAGGTCCAGGGAGGCTAGCCAGTCCCCTGGCCTGAGGGAGGGCAAAATCATTGCCAGAGTTAACATTTTGAACTTTGGTTTCAAAAGATGCTTGTTGAGGTACCTTAAGTCTAGAATGGGCCGCCATTCTCCTGTCTTTTTTGGGGTAAGGAAGTATCTGGAGTACAGCCCCTTGCCCTGGTGACAAGGAGGAACCCTTTCCACTGCTTCGCAGTCTAAGAGGGAAGAGACCTCTGCTTCCAATGCAAGGGCCTCTAAAGGGCTTGCAGGTGGAAAATGTCTGGTTCTCATCTTTGGAAACTGTTTGAAACTGAGAACCAGATCCTGGCTTATTACCTCCAGAACCCATTTGTCCGAAGTTAGGGACACCCAGTTCTGGCTGAAATAAGCCAACCTGCCTCCAACTGGTACAGGAGAATCGGCCCTGGGCATCCCATCAGGGTGCCTGCGTGGCAGTAGCCTTAGGCTGAGGGGTGGGGGACGGTTTACCTGCGCCCCGTCTACCTCTGCCTCTGAAAAAAACCCTCTGCGCAAAAGCAGAGGAGGCTTGGAATTGATAAAAAGGCCTGCCCCTACCTCTGGGAGTGTGCCTCTGTGGAGTGGCATGGCGCTCCTTGGCCTGGGCACTTTTGTAGATAGTTCTGTATTCATCCATCTTTTTCATATAATTTTCTGTTTGCTCTCCAAACAGAGAATTTCCCACCACAGGAAAATCCATAGCCTTTGACTGAGTATCCTGTGACAGATTAGTGCACCTGAGCCATGCCAACCTACGGAAAGCTACAGAAGTGGCCATGACCCTAGAGGAAACATCATCAACATCTACAGCAGTATGAAACTGAACTTTAGAGGCTTCAATGCCATCAGCAGCCACCTGTTCCAATCCACTAGCCAGCTGGCCATGGGCCTGCTTGGCTAACTGCAACACTGTATCCCATCTAGATTTCTGATATCTAGCCACATAATTTGCCTGCCTGAATCCCAAAGAAGTTGCCCTATACTGTTTTTTTCGCCATGGCATCAATCTTCCTGGAATCCTTATCTGGAGGATGTGAGGCCAGGGGGATATTAGCTTGTCACAGGCTGCAGCTTGTACCACACCTACATGACTACACTGCTCAGTGGGGAAGTCTGTATCAGGGCTGATAAAGTATACCTTCTGTCCATTTTTTATCTACAGGAGGGACAGAAGAAAAATTACTCACCTTAGTAATTGCTTTTCTTCTCATGGAGTCTTGCTATATTATGACTAATGCAGTTAGCCACTGCACTTGAACTGCCCCGGAGAGGAAAGAGTTAACTCCAGGGAGTCTGGAGTTCTACAGCGCGAGAGCGCTTATGCCAAAGCTCTATCTGGGCAGTTTCAAATGAAACTGTCAGATCTTTACGAAGCTAATACTAAGCAACAAGTCTGTGTGGAAAGCTCTACACTAGCCAAATGGCTACCTACTAGTAGAAATAACAACAATAACAATGACTAATAGTATTATTAGTTACCCCCTTGACAAGCACCATTAGGACCCCCCCTTCCCCCAAAGACTCAAGTCCAGGAAAGGGGCCAATATATACCTAAATAAAATAACCTAGTTCCCTAACCCTAAATAAAAGAAGGTAAGGGAAAAAACTACAATGGCATGACACAGTGCTTGCACTAATTTGCCACCCTACCCAAGTAGAAGTTCTGAGAGGGGCAGGAGGAGGAGGTCATAATATAGCAAGACTCCATGAGAAGAAAAGCAATTACTAAGGTGAGTAATTTTTCTTCAAACACCATGAAGTCTTGCTATATTATGACTAATGCAGATTACACAGCAGTACCTCCATGGAGGAGGGTCAGAACCTACTTGGAAATAGGCTCTGAAGCACAGCTGTGCCAAAACGAGCATCTCTCCTGGACTGAATATCCAGGGAATAATGCTTGGTAAAGTGTGAACTGTTTCCAAGCAGCTTGACAGATTTCCAGAATGGGAATATATCTAGCAGCCGCTAGAGATGCAGCTGTACCCCTGGTGGAGTGAGCCTCAGTCCTGAGGGGTTCTCTACCTAGTTTTGATAACAAATTGGATACAAGAGACAATCCACCTTGCAATTGTCCTCTTAGTGGCAGGTTTCCTTGCCAACCTCGCCATAGGCAAGGAAGAGTTGGAGGGATTCGAACCTGTGACCCTTGGTGCGTTCCAAATAGTAGCTTAAGGCTCTTTTGACGTCCAAGCTGTGCAGTCTCCTCTCACCTGAGGAAGAATGCTCAGTGAAAAATACTGGAAGAGATATGGATTGGTTCAGGTGGAAATCTGAAACCACTTTAGGCAAAAACTTTCTGTTAGTCTTGAGGACTACCTTATCTCTATGGAAAGAGATAAAATCTTCTTCCACTGACAGGGCCTGTAGTTCACTTATGCGTCTGGCAGAAGTGATAGCCACTAGGAAAACAGTTTTCAAGTTAGAAACTTGAGCTCTGCTGAGGACAGAGGCTCAAAGGGAGGTTGCATTAACTCAGCAATGCAAACATTCAGGTCCCAGGCGGGAGCTGGTTCTCGAAAAGGAGGGTTAGTGTGAAATAACCCCTTTAAAAACTTGGAAAACACAGGGTGAGAAGAAGAAAGGGAAGCAGGCTTCCCTGCTGACACAAAAACAGAGACAGCTGCCAGATGAACCTTTAAGGTAGCTGGCCTAAGGCCTAAGGAATTTAAATGGACCAAATAGTCCAGTAAAATGGGCAGATCAGCAGATTCTGGGATAATCTGCTTTTCAGAGCACCAGATGGAAAACCTTTTCCACTTAGAATTGTAAGTGGCCCTAGTGGAAGGTTTTCTTGAAGCCTTTAAAATATCCAGAACACCTTGAGAAAGGTGTAAGTCAGCAAATTCTAACTCCTCAAGAGCCATGCCTTGAGATGGAGGGATTTGAGGTACGGATACCACACTCTCCCCTGTGCACAGGCCAGCAAGTCGTGGACTCTGGGCAAGCTCAGGGCAGGGTGGACTGTCAAGGACAGAAGCAGAGGTACCAGGGCTGTCTGGCCCAATCTGGGGCAATCAGAATCACTTTGCAGGGCTGAGATCTCATTTTTACTAGTACCCTGAAAAGAAGAGGAAAGGGGGGAAAGGCATACAGGAACTTCCCTTTCCAGTCCAACTGAAAGGCGTCCAGGGGACTGAGCCCAGCACTGGAGGCCTGCAACAAAACAGAGGAAGTTGGTGGTTGTCTGGGGCTGCTAAAAGATCTATCTGAGGGTGCCCCATCTGGCAAAGACCCACCCCAGCACCTGAGGATTCAGAGCCATTCGTGATGGCCCTGAGAAATCCTGCTGAGGGCATCCGCCAGGACATTGTCCTTCCTGGAAGGTGAACTGCTATCAGGGAGGTGTTCAGGGAGTAAGCCAGAGACCACAACTTCATTGCTTCGGTGCACAGGGCTGATGACCGAGTGCCCCCTTGCTTGTTGATGTACCACATTGTTGTGGTGTTGTCTGTCCTGACTTGAACTACTTTGTTCTGGACAGAAGCTGAAAACGCCTGAAGAGCTAGAAAGACAGCTCTGAGTTCCAAAAGGTTGATGTGGAGCAGAGATTCCTGAGGAGACCACACTCCCTGAGTGGACAGGTGGCCCAAGTGAGCTCCCCAATCTAACAGGGAGGCATCCGTGGTGAGGGTGAGGGAGTGGGAGACGGGAATGAAAGGAACCCCTTGTTTTAGATTGCTTTGATCCTGCCACCAGTGTAGAGCCAGGATCAGAGTTTGGGTCACTGGAACCAATTTGGAAAGGGGGTCCCTCCTTTGAGACCAATAGGCCCTCAAATGTAACTGAATGTCCCTCATCTGGAATCTTGCTCCTTGCACTACCACTGTGGAAGCAGCCATGTGCCCTAGGAGTTGCAGAAAATGCCTTGCTGGTCGAGAAACCCGAGGGTAAAGGAGGATGCCAGGGCAATGAGCCTGTCTACCCTTTCCGAGGGAAGAAATGCCCTGGCTAACTTTGTGTTCAATTCTGCACCTATGAAAGTTAGTACCTGAACTGGTTCCAGAACTGACTTTGGTAAATTCAGCAGGAATCCCAGGGAAGTGAGAAGCTGCTGGGTGACTTGCAAGTGGGATTTTACCTGATCTGGGGACTGACCCACTATGAGCCAGTCGTCCAGGTAGGGAAACACAGCAATCCCTTGCCTTCTTAAATGAGCCACTACCACAGCTAGACATTTTGTGAATACCCTTGGCGCAGAGGTAAGGCCGAAGGGCATTGCCCTGAACTGGTAGTGGCCTGAGGGCAGTCGAACCTGAGGTACTTTCGTGAGAAGGCCTGATCAGAACATGAAAATAGGCATCCTTGAGGTCCAGGGAAGCCAGCCAGTCCCTGGCCTCAGGGAAGGCAAAATCATTGCCAGAGTTAACATTTTGAACTTTGGTTTCAAAGATGCTTGTTCAGGTACCTTAAATCTAGGATGGGCCGCCATTCTCATGTCTTTTTGGGGTAAGAAAGTATCTTGAGTACAGTCCCTTGCCCTGATGGCAAGGAGGGACCTTTCTACTGCTTTGCAGTCCAGAAGAGAAGAAACCTCTGCTTCCAAAGCAAGGGCTTCTGTAGGATTTGCAGGTGGAAAATGTCTGGCTCTCATCTTTGGAAACTGTTTGAAGCTGAGAACCAGACCCTGGCTTATTACCTCCAGAACCCATCTGTCCGAAGTTAGGGACACCCAGTTCTGGCTGAAATAAACCAACCTGCCCTCCACTGGTACAGGAGCATCGGCCCTGGGCACCCCATCAGGGTGCCTGCTTGGCAGTAGCCTTAGGCTGAGGGGAGGGGGACGGTTTACTTGTGCCCCGTCTACCTCTGCTCTGAAGAAACCCTCTGTGCAAACCGCAGAGGAGGCCTGAGATTGGTAAAAGGCCTGTGGAAAGGCCTGCCCTGGCCTCTGGGAGCGTGCCTCTGTGGAGCGGCATGCCTCTCCTTAGCCTGGGCACTTTTGTAGGTAGTTCTGTATTCATCCATCTTTTTCATATAGTTTTCTGTTTGTTCCCCAAACAGAGAATTACCCACTACAGGAAAATCCATAGCCTTTGACTGAGTATCTTGGGACAGATTAGTGCATTTGAGCCATGCCAACCTACGGAAAGCTACAGAAGTGGCCATGACCCTAGAGGAAACATCATTAACATCAACAGCAGTATGAAATTGAACTTTAGAGGCTTCAATGCCATCAGCAGCCACCTGTTCCAACTCACTAGCCAGCTGGCCATGTGCCTGCTTGGCTAACTGCAATACTGTGTCCCATCTAGATTTCTGATATCTAGCTACATAAGCCATATAATTTGCCTGCCTGAGTCCCAAAGAAGCTGCCATATACTGTTTTTTCGCCATGGCATCAATCCTCCTGGAATCCTTATCAGGAGGATGTGAGGCCAGGGGAATATTAGCCTTGTCACAGGCTGCAGCTTGAACCACACCTACATGACTACACTACTCAGTGAGAAAGTCTGTATCAGATCCCAACAAAATATACCTTCTGTCCATTTTTTTTTTTTTATCTACAGTAGGGACAGAATGAGGATTTTTTAAAATCTTTGTTGTTTGCTTCCTAAATGACTTATGCAAAGGAATAGACAACCTCCTAGACTCTGGTATATCCATCATTTCTACGTAATCAGGCTCCTCTTGCTCATCCACAGCCTCCTCTAAAGGAAGCTGGAGGGTTTCTGCAACCTTTTTGTAAAACATAAAATGAGAAGGGGACTCAGACAGAATAGGAGGAGATTCTAAAGGTCTGTCTGGAGAAATGTCCGTTCAATGGGCACGCCCAGACCCTCCCAGCCACATATATATTGATCAAATTCCTCCTCCCTCCTGTGGTTCATAAAATTCTCAACATCATACTCCTGAACCACTGGAACTGAACGAACCAACCCTTTACCAACTGTTGGTGGTCTGACAGGACCCTGAGACAGTGACTGGACAATCTGTATGGCTTTAGCTATTTCTGCAGCAGTTGGAGAGACAATTTTGGACTCCAAACCTACTGATTTCTTTGTCTTTTCACTGGGACTGGTTCCCTGAACCAGCCTTCCTTTGCCCGAGGAAGTCTCGCCTGGTCAGAGGGACTCCCTCTGGTCCAGTGGGTGCTGGACCGGCTGGCCATCCGGTCAGCGGACTTTTGCTCTCGCCCTGAGCCGGCCCAATCTCTTTTCCAGGGTGGCTGCAGGAAATTTTACACACCTGGCAGTCTGACAGGAGGTGGTCAGCCCCAGACAATAGACACAGTGGTGTGTGGGTCAGCCTTGGCAAAGGCTTCCCCACAGACATCACAGTGTTGAAACCCAGTGGGCCTGGTTTTTCTTTGGGTTTCTCAGACATAATGCCAGCCTAACCAAAACTTGCCCTTTGATGGCAGTGCCAGGCAAGACACCCTCATCGGTTCTAACCGTGTCACGGGTATTTGAAAAACCTAATTTTAAAGCAAGGTTTTTTAGAACCGATAAGAACCGGAACTGCACTCTAAAAGCCCAACCAACACTTTAAAACGTTAATTTGCAAACCGATCGGATCAAAACCGAACCGATAATTGAATTTCCACACAGACTTTAATTTTTGTACTTACGGTTTACCAGATAGAGCTTTTAACCGAAATGCGGTAAATAAATACTTGCCGTTCAAATGATCCGAAAATACCGCTTGAACCGAGAAATGAACCGAGCTGAAGGAGCTGATCTCCGGAGCGACTGTTCAGTGAAGCGGAGTAAAGAATCTGACAGTTTCATTTGAAACTGCCCAGATAGAGCTTTTGCATAGCGCCTTGCTATAGAACTCCAGACCCCTGGAGTTAACTCTTCCTCCTCCGGCAGTTCAAGTGCAGTGGCTAACTGCATTAGTCATAATATAGCAAGACTTCATGGTGTTTGAATGAGGATTTTTTAAAATTTTTGTTGTTTGCTTCCTAAATGACTTATGCAAAGGAATAGACAACCTCCTAGACTCTGGGATATCCATCATCTCAACATAATCAGGCTCCTCTTGCTCATCCACAGCCTCTTCCAAGGGAAGCTGGAGGGTTTCTGCAACCTTTTTGTAAAACATAAAATGAGAAGAGGATTCAGACAGCATAGGGGGAGATTCTAATGGTCTGTCTGGAGAAATGTCCGGTTCAATGGGCACGTCCAGACCCTCCCAGCCACACATATATTGATCAAATTCCTCCTCCCCCTCCTGTGGTTCATAAAATTCCTCAACATCATACCTTGAACCACTGGAACCGAACGAACCAACTTTTGCCAGCTGTTGGTGGTCTGGCCGGTCCCTGAGACAGTGACTGGACAATCTGTATGGCTTTAGTTATCTCTGCAGCAGTTGGAGAGGCAATCTTGCACTCAGACCTGCTGATTTCTTAGATTTTTTACTGGGACGGTTCCTCAGAACCAGCCTTCCTTTTGCCGAGGAAGTCTCGCCCAGGTTAGAGGGCACTCCCTCTGGTCCAGTGGGTGCTGGACCGGCTGGCCATCCGGTCAGCGGACTTTTTGGCCTCTCTGCCCTGAGCCGCCCAATCTTTCCTCCAGGGTGGCTGCAGGAAATTCTACACACCTGGCAGTCTGACAGGAAGTGGTCAGCTCCCAGACAATAAACACATGTGGTGTGTGGGTCAGCCTTGGCAAAGGCTTTCCCACAAACATCACAGTGTTGAAACCCAGTGGGCCGTTTTCTTTTGGGTTTCTCAGACATAATGCCAGCTATCCAAAACTTGCCCTTTTATGGCAGTGCCAGGCTAAGACACCCTTTATCGGTTCCTAACCGTGTCACGGTATTTGAAAAAAACAATTTAAAAGTTAGGTTTTTTAGAACCGATAAGAACCGAGAACCGCACTCTAAAAGCCCAAATTATTGTTTAAAATTAGTATTTTGAAACTGATCGGTTCAAAACCGAACCGATAATGAATTTCCACACAGACTTTAAAATCCTGTACTTACGGTTTACCAGATAGAGCTTTGAACCGAAATGCGGTAAAATAATTACTTTTGCCGGTTAAAATGAACCGAGAAACACTCGTTTGAACCGAGAAATGAACCGAGCTGAAGGAGAGATCTCCGGAGCGACTGTTCAGTGAAGCGGAGTAAAGAATCTGACAGTTTCAATTTGAAACTAGCCAGATAGAGCTTTCAGCAAGGCCCATGCTTGAACTCCAGTCAGCCTGGAGTTAACTCCTTCCTCTCCGGGCAGTTCAAGTGTTGTGGCTAACTGCTATATGTCATAATATAGCAAGACTTCATGGTGTTTGAAATGAAAATTATGTACCTACTGTAATTCTCGATCTTCTCTTGTATCTTCACCATTCTTTACTGCTTGGGTTAAGCGGTGACGCATCCATCTGGGAGTTTTTTTTTTTTTTTTTTTTTGAGTCGGCTCCACGGCGCCGCCCTCGAGGATGACGTACCGCGTCATGCGCGAGGGGCGGCCGTTAGGTGCCGTCGACTCCTCCTCCATCTCAGTTCTGTTAGCCGGAGAGGCAAAATTAAAGTGTAAGAAAAAAGAGAGTGAGGCAAGAGAGCCGAGGGATAGAAAAAAGGAAAGGAAATAAACTGAAAAAGGAATAAGCCGATGGAGAATAGACAGAGGGGAGAGAATTCCTACCCTAAGGGACCGCAGGGCCTCCTTTCCGGGGCGGCTCTAGGGGAGGAACAGAGAGAGGGAGAGGAAGTAGAAGAAGAAGAAGAAAGAAAGAAAGAGGCATGTTGAGAAGGAGAACAGTGCCCATCGAGCATTGTTGGTTGAGAGGCTTGTAGGCTCGAAACTAACAAGGGAGCAAGAATCCCAGTTGTTAGGACTGCTGAGAGGTTCCACCGAACCTTCCAACAGATCCAAAAGGGCAGACTCTGAATTCTCAACGTGCAAGTCCTTCATCCCAGCTGAGGGCTCCTAGACTGTCCGAGGAGAACCTGTTCTGGAAGAGCCCATCCAGGAAGAGGACTAAGTTCCTTAGCACCTTGTTAAGTGCTACCATAGAAGAATATGGAAAAAAAACATGCCTTCTCAGAGGCAGTTGGTAAGAAAAATAGAGAGGAACTCGATCCGACTTGCTAAGACAAGGCCGGCAAAGGCTTTTGAAAATAATGCCTGCCAGGGGGATTGCAAACTTCGAGGAGGCCAATACAGGGCATGGCCACCAGACTGTGAAACTACATTTTTTTTTTTTTTATTTATTTAAGAATCAGTTTACAACCTTTGAGCCAGAGGCTCGTTTCCAAAGGTACTTCGTCACATAAAGACATACATTGCGTTTCGGTTACATAGCAAAGATTTGCAAAAAATCAATAGGCATTCACCAGAGGTGCCACGTCACATAGTGGTCAGACAAATACAATTGGGTACAGGGTACATGTAATTGATGACAGGTATTACACAAGTCGGTATCAAGTGAGCATTCTGGTAGATAAACATTGAAAACAGCTGGCACTGGCCAGGTTAAACCCAGGCATGGTGTACAGGGAAGTGGTGGAGGGATGGTAGGGTGAGAGCTGCCGGGGGCATTGTCAAGAGAAAGAGGTGGAGGCTATGTTCAGAGACAGGAGCAGTTACTGAGTGCTGAAGATGTGGTTCGGCGCGGTTTTGAATGTGGAGATGGTGATGGCATTGGTGATGGTGGCAGGAGAGAGTTAAACCAGGTTGGGGCTCTATAGCTGAAGGACCTCTGGCCATGGCTGGTTCTCGTTCTGGGGACCTTTAGAGTGGTCTTGTAGGAAGACCGTGTTGCAATTGTGGGAGGCTCTGGTGGATGGATGCCGCTACTCCGGGGAGCCCGAGTAGGGTTTTTTTTGAGGAGAGACAGGTCTGGTATCGGAGCCGTCATCCAGAGTAAGCAGGTTAGCATCGACATATAGCTGACAGGTGTGTGTGTGAGCCTGGGGGCACCAGTAATCAATCTGCGCTTTATTCAGGGTTAGGTGAATTTTGTTGAGTGCAGTGGTGTCGGCAAGCATCTATACTGGTAGACCATAGTCTACAAGGGACAGAACGGACGATGTAACAGCTATCAAGAGCATTTGGTGGAAGGCAGGTTTTATGGTGAATAGGATGCCAAGCCGTGTTGGTGGCGGATGTTAGGCGCTGGCGTGGTTGTGGAATGTGAGGGCTGAATCAAGGTAACCCCAAGGTATTTGTAGAGCAGACTTGTTCCAGTGGTTGGTTGGTGCTTGGAAGGATATAGAGGGTGGTTGCTAGCTTTGTTTTGGGGTGTGAAAAGAGCATAGTTTTGGTTTTCTTAAGATTGATGACGAGTCTGCTCCTTAAACCAAGCCTCGGCACTGTTGAAAGACTGCTGTAGGAGTCCTGTAGGGAGATGGGATTACGGTGGGTGGCAAAAGGACAGCGTCTGTCTGCATACAGCAGAATTTTGCCAGAGCATGCACTGTGCGTCAGATACAGCGAGAGAAGAGAAGGGCCCAGGATGGAGCCTTGGGGGACCCCAGAGAGAATGGGACGGTGTCGAGAGTTATTAATCTTGACACACTGGGATCGAGTGTCAAGATAGCATACCATGCCAGGGGCCAGCCGAGAGACCAGTGAGGCAGAGTGCATTCAGCAGTAGTGGATGGGAGACAGTGTCGAAAGCCTTTGAGAGGTCAATGAACACTGCACCAGCTAGGAGCTGGTATCCAAGGAGGCGGTAGGAAGTTGGAGAATTCAATAAGGCAGTGCTGGTACTGTGACCCGTACGGAAGCCATGTTGCTCTGGGCATAAGATGTTATGCTTAGCCAGATAATCAGTGATTTGAATGGCCACCACTTTCTCCAGGGCTTTAGAGAGGGAGGGAGGATGGAGATTGGCGGTAGTTGTTGGCGATGACCTGTCACCTCCTTTATGAATAGGTGTGATAATGGCTGTTTTCCAAGCTGTGGAATTGTCCCAGGCAGAGTGACTGGTTAATTAGGCTTGTGAGAGGTGCAAGGACTTCATCTAGCACCAGCCTGAGGATGCTGGGGTCCAGTGAGTCACTGCGGGATTGTTGCCATTGAGAGCTTTGATTAGGATGGGTCTGGCTTCCCGGGTGGAAATCTTCAGAGGAGGAAGCTGGGGTGCTGGAGGACAGGGGAGTTTGGCTGGGGGAGGTCAAAGAAATTACTAGGGAGGACTGAGCTAAGGTCAGTGAAAGTGGTGTTGAACCAGTTAGCTATGGTGGCAGGCTCGGTGGAGGTTGTGCCATTTCTAGTGAGCTGGGATGGGGCAGGGAGCAAGCTTTACCATTGAGTTGCTTAATATTATCCCAGAAGGTCCGGGCTGAGCCCCAGGAGGAGGTAAGGAGGCCTGGTAATGGTCTGCCTTGGCTTTCCTGATGGCCCATGAGCATTTATTTCGGCTGCATTGTATGCTTGCCTATCAGACAGACGACCTGTTTCAGTGGCAAGGTGCCAGAGGTTATCCTGGTTTCTAAGTAATTGTAGGAGGGCCGGCCTAACCCAGGGTGCGCTCTGTTTTTTGACCGGCTTTTGCTAAGGGTGCAAAGAGATCACAGGCCATGTTGAAGGTGTGGTGAAAAAGGTGAGGGCAGTATCAATGTTGGTTGGCCTGCTGAATGGGGACCAGTCTATCTGGTGACCTGAAGAAGGTAAGGAATCGCACCATAGGGCAGTCAGAAAGAGTTCTCAGAATTAAAGAATTTTGCAACTGCACTCGCCTCTCTACCTTGAGGAAAAGAGAATCCATTCAAGAGAATGGGGAAAGAAATAGATTTTTTTTTTGGCATAAAGGCCAAGGAGAGAGAGGAGCAGATGGGAGGGAGGCATACAGAAGGAGGCCACTGAGGGAAGGTAGGTGGGTATCAGTAATGAATGGTGAAGATACAGAGAAGATCAAGAATTACGGTAGGTACGTAATTTTCATATCTTCCTTGTCAATTTCTTCACCATTCATTACTGCTTGGGTGAGTACCAAGCCCCCCCCCTTGACGAAAAAAAAGGGGTAGAACCCTGAGGGAACAAGACCCCCAGCCTCCTGTTGGTGAGAACAGAAGGGAAGACCCTGGCTAACACAAAGGAAGCCTAAGTGGGAGAAGAGCTAGGAGGTGCCTCCCGAGGACGGGGAGACGGAGAAAGCCCCTGCAAAAGTCTCCTAGCTCTGGAGGAAAAAAGACTGGTCCCCCGGAAGCGGAGCGCATCACCCCACGCCAGGCCAGGGTGACAACCTTGACAGACGGCCATGCCGTCCGCCTAATGCAGATCGCTGTCCCGAAGCCTGGAAGCCACCTCATCGAGCGCCATAAGATGCCCTTGCTTGGTGTCTTGCCAGCTCCAGGTCTATAGCGGAGAGGGCAATAGCCTGTCTGGTTTGCTCCATATCAGGCATTGATGCTAGGAGCTGGGAGAGCATTGACCACAGATGCAGATTGTAGGCAGCGTGGTGAGCCTGATGTGATGCAATGCAAGCTACCGCACGAGAAGAACAACACTCTTCGCCCCCACCGGTCGAACTGTAGGGAATCCAAATATGGTGGGCGGTCGTGCGCCAGGCGGAGGCGCCCGGAAGGAGTTTCTAGGTATACCAAACCCGAGGACGGGTTGGGAAGGGTACCCAGAGATTCCGAGGGGGCACAATACCTTCAACGACAGTCTGCTGGGGCTGGAGAAAGGGCGGCTGGCGACTACCAGAAACGGATAGACGCCTCCTGGAAGGGAATAGGCCAGAAAGGTACCACTAGGTGCTGGGCACTGAATTCTCCAAGGAATTCATGCGTCTCCTGCTCGGTACTGTCTCGCCGAACGCAAGAGATTCAAGATCTGCCACCATCCTCGAGAGGAATCGCTGATATTCAGTGAAATCAGCATCGGAAGAAAGGTGAGCAGAGGTTCCTCTTCCTCAGAGGAGGAAGACGAGGATGATGGAGAGCTCGAATGTCCAGAAGATTCCTGTGGCGGTGGGGAGTCTCGAAGACCCGCTCATGCATGTACCTAACGTAAGAGGGAAGGCCGCGAGAACCTCTCTCAACTGCTCCCAGGATAACGGCCCGGAGGGACCGATATGGCCTGGAAGAGCGGGGGGTGGATGCAGAGGTACTGGAGAAGGGCACCTACGAAGAGGCAACTGACCTCTGCCAGGGCTCTGAAATCCGGGGAACGGAGCCCGAGCAGGTGGGATCCCGGACAACAAACCAGGCCGCAAGACGAGACCCTGAGGATGCGATGCCTGGAAGAGCCTGGGGGAACTCCCCTGTGACGAACCCGGGACTGCATGGGTCCAGAAGGGCAGTCCACAGCAACGCCACCGGAGGGAACCCCGTGGCCCAAGAGGGAAGGACGGGGTTCGGCGCTATGGCTCCTAGCCACCCCAGGAGAGGTGGCCGGGGGAGACCGGGGCACCCGGCCCCGCCCCTCAACCCTTGGACTCCGAGAGAGCCCTCCTCCTCAACTGCAGTGTTCTCCCATCCCGAGAGGGGGCAACAGCACCCGGGAGGGCAGCTGTCACAGGACCCCTAGGAGGGGGAGCCTCCTCCTTAGTCTCCACCACATCACCCCTGGGACCCAGGGCCACCCCAGCCCGGGGCCCCTCAGGGAGGACGGGAGGGGACAGTGAAGGGCCCACTGCGCTGCCTAGCACCCAGTGCCACTGGGGACCCTGACCTCTAAGAGTCAGTGTGCAGGATGGGTCCACATCAGAGTCATTGGCCTCCGAAGAGGACGAGACCAGCAGAACCTCAATGCTGGCAACCCCAGGGTCACCAGAGCAACGGCGCCACGAACAGCACCGGTGCCAGGGACGGCGCCGGACGACCCCCGCCCCACGCGACAGCCAGGCCCGGTCCTGGCTCCTGCCGCACTCAGTTAGGCCCACGGCGCTGAAACCCAACCCGCGCCGCTGGGAGCAGAGATTGGCTCACAGCCGCAAGCGCGCCGATCCAAACAGCGCCAGAGGGCGGCGTTGAGGGTCCACCGTGCCAGGCCCAGAAATCGTGGGCCTCGACACTGGGGAGCCCACCTCCGAGGAGGTGACTGCTGAGGCAGTGTCCCGCTGCTGCCCCGGGGACCACGACGTTTCCAACACCGCGAAAAGAAGCCTCTTCGCAAGAGAAGAAGAGGAGGAAGCTCCTCCGCGGATCAGAGCAGTTCGGGAGGGGACCCGGGAAGGCCTAGAGACCTACCTGGGAATCCCTTTGAGCGAGTCGCGCGTCAAGGTCGGCGGGTCTGCCGAGCTTGAACGCAAGACAGACTTTGAGGACACGTGTCCATGGAGAAACAAGCATTGCACGCTGGGCCCACTGTCATGGTTGGGTCCCAGGCAGCGGAGACAGACATCATGCCGGTCCGAGAAGGAGAAATGCCGCCACAGGAGCACCGACGATAGGGGCGCGCCCGCCTTCAATTTACGCCTTGCTCCTCGAACCGGACATGATGCGAACTAAATGAGGAAAAAGGATAAAGCACTCGAGCCGCAGAATAGAAATAAAAACGGTCCTACCGGTATACGCCGCGAGTGAAAGTCTGAGAGGACGAAGAGTCTACGGAACAGTCTTCAGCTGTGAGGAAAAAACGATACTATCGCTACCAGCAGCGGCAGTGCAGCCTCGGCGGGGAGAAACAGAACTGAGATGGAGGAGGAGTCGGCGGCACCTATTGGCCGCCGCATGACGCGGCACGTCATCCTCGAGGGCAGTGCCGCTTGGAGCAGATAAAAAAAAAAGACTCTCAGAAGGGAAGCGCGCTCCGCTTAACCCAAGCAGTAATGAATGGTGAAGACTGACAAGGAAAATCTGAGAAGAGGGTGGTCACCCACGCTTATGTATACACTGACATGTGATGTCGTCATGGGCAGTCCCTGGCAGATTGCTGGCAAAAATGTCCATGTGGTCCTACAGCATGGTCGCCATTAGTTTCACAAGTGTAGAGTGATGGAAGATATTCCAGATTCAGTACAGTTCTGCAGTGAACCAAATAAACACGGTTTAGCTACTTAACACACTATCCATTAAGGAATGAAATCTTGAGCAACCTGCAAAGTGTTATTCAGTGACAAGTTTTTCCCTGCTATGTACTGTAAGCGCTTTTAAATATTACCTTATCTAAACCAATGAACGTGGCAACCCCAATGTTTTGCCTCTTCAAGAAATTAACACACTCCTGAGCTGTATCAATGGTGTCCACAACAATGTTATCCAGGGCTCCACAGGAGGAGGAGATGGCAACATCATACTTCTCATCAATGGCTCCTAGATCCCCCTAGCAAAAACAATTTAAAGAACAATTAAAAACCTGCGTATCAGTTTCACAGTAATAAACAATAAAGTTTTACCCATTTCAAAATCACCTTAGCATTTTCTGTGATTTTGATGCTTTGATAGCCTTCACACATCATATATTTGATTTGCATACTTGTTCTAATGATGTTGTTTTATATACTGTTTCAGTATGTGTTTTCTATTCACATGTTTGGTTACTCTCCTTATATTAATTGTTATAAAATGTTGCACTGTAAATTTATCTGAAACCATGAGAGTTAATGGTACAGATTTCTTTGGAAAAGAACTTCAGCTCAATTGGACAATCTCGTTCTTACGTTTTTAGACAAAATTTGTTTAATAGTAGTAAACGCAAGTTAAAGAAAAACAGCAAAAAATAAAAATTACGTACCCACAGTAATTCCTGATCTTCAAAAAAATACCTTCACCACTACTTCACAGCAATGGGTTGTGAGCCAGAGGCAGAACTTTTCAGAAGGGATGGTGCCAAGCCAGGCTGTGCACCGCATGGCTTACCTTGGCACCAACCCTCAACTGCTTCAGTACCTTTTTTTTTTTGGTAAACCAAGGAGGTGCAACGTAAACCAAACACTAATGCACCTATCATAATGGCATCAGATAGCCCTGATGACCCTATGTAAGAAGGGCCTACCCCCAAAAAAAACTGTCTCCACAACCAATCAAAATTAAGGGTGAAGACTAATAAGTAGACAGTGAACCCACGGAACGGAGGGTGGGTGTGTGAATGAGTGGTGAAGATATTCCTAGATCAAGAACTTATTTTATTTAGTTTTGTTTACGAGTGGGTGCGCTAACCATAGAGCTGACTATTTTCAGGCACGCACCCAGGAGGTTACAGAGCATTACATAGATTCATACAGCAGGTTAAACAGCAAAGTACAAGTTACACATCAGGTTATGTAGCATAGACAAAATATAAGGTGTCGAGAGCAGGGTACAGAACATAGTTTAGGCAACAGCATTGGGATAAAGCTTTGGCTGGAAGAGCAAAACAGTAAAGTCACAAACTAGCAAGTAATAAAACAGAGACATCAAGCAAAAATACAAAGAATGAAAATAAAACATTCAGCAGGTATACCACTAGGAAAAACAATTTGTATACATCTAAAAGATATGAAACAATTCAAATAAGTGGAAAGGGAAATGATGCAGGGGATAGGAAGTTGAGATTGGTTGTCATTTGGAACAGGGCTAGGCTCAGATATATACCGTATATACTCGCGTACAAGCCAAACTTTTTTATGCCAAAATCTGCATGTCATATACTACTACTCGGCTTACACGCGAGTCAATCGGTAATCATTGGTACTTCTCAGTTGACACAAAGATAGCTCATTTGCCAGCATGCCCTTGCACGGATGAAAATGAGTGACAAACGTAAGCAACGTGCATACGATGCCACATTCAAGTTGCAGTGATTGAGCATGCTGACAGCACCAATAACTGTGCTGCAGCAGAATACTCGGTCGTAAGCGAACAGCAAGTCCGTGAATGGACAAAATAGCGAGAGCTGCTCAATGAGATGCCGAACTGTAAGAAGGCATGCTGCAGAACGGCCAGCATTTCAGCAACTTGAGACTGACTTAAACGAGGGTGCACAAATGCAGGCAGAGCGTTATATCATATCCCGCATGTCGATTCGCATGCAGGCGCTTAAACTTGCATAGCGAGAGAAATATCGGCAAACTGGTATTGAAAATTTCCTTGCTGCTGCTGGCTGCTTTTCGAGGTTTATGAAGCAAAACAATCTGACCATCCATCATCGTACCAAAACTTCCCAAAAACTCCCCTCCGATCGAGAGGCAAAGGTGGACAGCTTTCACCAGTACACTATAAAAATGAGGAAGCTGCATGGCTATGAGTTGTCTCAAATTGGTAAAATGGATGAGACACCTATGAATTTTGATCTCCTCTGCAACCGCACTTTGAACCCCTCTGTTAGGAAGACGGTCCCGATAAAAACATCAGATCACGTAAAAACACTTCACTGTTGTGCATTCTTGCATGGCTGCTGGTACTAAAGGCATTGATCGTGTTTAGAAGAAAGACCCTCCCCAAATCTGCTATTTTGCCCAGAGGTGTTCTAGTGTATCCCCACCCTAAGGGATGGATGGATGAATAGCTTATTGGTGTGTGGCTTGAGAAAGTATGGGGTAGCAGACCTGGCGGATTGCGCAAAAGGATATCATTACTAGTGTGGGAAATATTCCGTGCCCTCTTGACTGAATCTGTGAAAACGGCAGCAAAACGGAATTGCACTGACCTGAGTGTTATTCCTGGGTGACTGACATTGATGCTCCAACCTTTAGATGTCTGCCTGAATAAACCATTCAATGATCGCCTACATAGGATGTGGAGTGACTGGATGATCTCAGGCACAGGCATGCTCACAAAGGGTGGCAATCTCAAATGGCCGGACATCACACTTGCATGCGAGTGGGTTGAAACAGCATGGGAAGATATCCCAGGAGAAATGGTTATGAAGGCGTTCCTGAAGTGTGGCATTAGTGACAATCTTGATGGCACGTAGGATGATGCCTTCTTTGAGGAGACAGAGGAGCAGAAAACGGAGGAAGAGGACGATGATAGCACATACGTGATGTTCTCACCAAAGAATTCATGGCAGAGAATGAAGCTGTATTGGGATTTTTCCAGTCTGAAGAACTTTAAATGGGACTTAAACCAGGTCCGCATACCACAGCAAGTATAACAGCACTTGCTGAATGGCAAAGAACAGCTTACTCACTTGTAACAGTAGTTCTAGGAGTGGTATATGTTGTTCATCCACACTTCTTGAATGTCCCTTCCACTTTAAATCTTGCCAGAAATCTTCAAGTTGGCTCCTCCCACCCACTGGTGGTATATAGCTTGGCTCCGCCCCATGACGCCAGATCTTAGCCCACTGAAGCAAGGTTGTGCGCCCAAAGCCGGGAGGTCGGTTAGGTGCGTGTATGAACATATACCACTGTACAACTACTGTTACAAATGAGTAACCTGTTCTTCTAGGAATGTGGATATGTCTTTCATCCCCACTTCCTGACAGACTCAAGCAGTTCTCTGGGAGGAGGAAGGCAAGCACATCCCCTACTAAGGAAAAATGATTGGAGAATCGAGGCCCCAAACCAGCATCCCAGCGTGACTCAAGGTTGATGTGGTAGTGGTAATGAAGGTGTTTGCTGACTTCAGGTAGCAGCCCAGCAGATTTCCTGGATAGGGATGTCCTGGAAGCAGCCACCATGCAGCAATATGGCGGGTAGAATGAGCTCTTATCCTCTGGGAGGCTCCTTGCCAAACTCATAGCACAGACCTTGCATGATGTAATGCATCTTGCTATGGTCCGCTTGGCTGCAGATCTGCCAGCGTCTTCAGCGTAGGTGACAAACAGCTGGCGAACCTCTCCATGAATTTCCACCTTCCTCTCCAAGTAGTAGGAGAGAGCACGTCTCAGGTCCAGAGTATGGAGTCTGTACTCGACATCCAAGGTGTAATTAGGGTAATATACCGGCAGAGTCAATACCTGGTTAAGGTGAAATCTGACACCACCTTCAGAAGGAATTTCTGGTGGAGGCGCAGGACAACTGTGTCCCTGTGAAAGACCAGATACGGAGAGTCTACCGAAAGCGCCTGGAGCGGCCCTGTCCTTCTGGCAGACATGACAGTCACCAGGAAGGCAGTCTTCCATGACAAGTGTGAAAGCTCACGTTTGTGCATGGGTTCGAATGGCTTGCCCATGAGCTTTGCCAAAACCAGCAACAGATCCCACGGAGGTAGAGGTTCATGCACCGGAGGGGAAGAACTACAGAAGAAACTAAGGCAAAGATTAGCACTATTCTACAGAATTAACCACCTGCTCACAAAGAAGGCCAATATTCAACTGGTTCAAGCTACCTTCCTATCTTTAATAGATTACGCGGACATGCTCTACAGCCACTGCACTGGCTAAGCTGGACACCCTCTACCACAGAGCTATCAGGTTCATTATTGGCCTTCCACTTTCCACTCACCACTGCTCCCTGTACTCATCGTTAGGCTGGACTTCCCATCAATACAGAAGGAATAGAAATGCCGCCATATGGGCCTTCAGAGCGGTGACCAACAAGCTCCCCTCATATGTCTCAAATTGTATTCCCCAGAGTGTGTTAGGCACCTACGCTCTAAGGAGCTGTTCCCTAATTGCCTTTCAAGTTCCAAGGGTCAAAACTAATTTCGGCAAAGCTGCTCTAAGCTTCTCTTTACCCACACTGTGGAACGGTTTACAAAGGAACTTGAAGCTCAGCTGCTCTGTTAGCCTGAATATCTTCAAGGCGCCCTACGATTGCTACATGAAAGCACCTTGCAAATGTTTTCCTCACCGCTAGCCCACTAATTCCGCAACTCCCCCTTTCCATCCTGACGCTGGCCATGTTTCTACCCCTGGCTCTCACTCTTTCCCTATTAATCTTTCCTGCTGCACCCACCCTTCCATGTCCACTCCAGCCTGGCTAAAGTCCCACCCCATCCATAATAGTGTCCCAATTATCTACCCCAGCTCTGTCATTATCATAACAAACAAGTACACGACAGCCATCGTCACTTTCTGTGGTTTTAGCTCAATTTTCCCCAGTCGCCTGTAATATATCCTCTCTTCTTTACCTCTCTAACCTGCCACCCCATACACAGCCTCTTTCCTATATGTAGTTGCTGCTGCCTCGCTTAAAAGCTCTCGCTCATAACCCTGTATGCCATTGGTTGATTGTACATCTGCTGACTTCTTCAACTGTAAAATAATGCTTTTTTCTATTTCAACCTTGTACTGTACTGTATTGTATAAACTGTATATACTTTTTCTTCCTTGTATATTATTGTTTTTGTATACCTGCTTCTGTACTGTACTTTGATGTATTCATGACCAGGTCCACCTTGCAAATGAGCCTTGCTCAATGGTGCCTGCCTGGATAAAGATTTTGATTGATTGATATGTGGTCCAAGCCATTGAAAAGCACCCAACCACGGTCTCCTGTGCCAATGTCGGCTGACCGGCATGCGCCTGGTAAGCAGAAATGGCTGCCAGGTGCACCCTAAGGGTCGGATGACCATAGACCCCTTTGGAGAGACACTAAAGGTAGTCGAGAATGTTAGCCACAGAACAGGATAACTGGTCCAGACCCATCTTCACACCAAATGGAAAACGCTTCCATTTGAAGGCATAACATTTCCTGGTAGATTCTTTTCAGATGCCTCACCACGTGTAGACATCTTCGGAACACCCAGACCTGGAACCCTACGCCAGGTACCAGGCTATGAGGTGCAGAGATTTAAGGTCAAGACATAATACCTTCCCTGGTTCAGAGATATCAGGTCCGCCGTGTACCAAGCCGCTCCGGGGCCTGCAGCCGAGGCTGAGGAGATATGGTACCAGAACTGGCGTGGCCAATCAGGGGCTACCAGAATCACCTTCGCTGTGTCCCTTCTCACTTTGAGTAACACCTTCTGGATCAAGGGAAATGGAGAGCAGGCGAGGAGGCCTAGGGTCCACAGCTCGAGAAGGCATCCCCTGCAGCGAGCCCTGCTGAGGGGATGGGCATAAACAGCCTCACCTTGGTGTTTTCCCCTGAGGCAAACAAGTCCACCAACAGTTTGCCCCAACAGTAGAACAGGCTGTAGGCTACCTCTGGATGGAGAGACCACTCATGGGATGCCTGGCCTGTGTGGTTGAGAACATCCGCCGCTGGTTCGAGGCTCCTGCCACATGGAAGACTAGGACATCAGCCTCCAACAGGCTTCGAGGGTCCAGATGCGGGCACCTCCTTGCACAGCAGACGGGAGTGCGTGCACCCTGTTTGTTGAGGTAGTATAGTTGTGGTATTGTCCATCTGGACTTGAACCACTTGACCCGGAGCTGAGGAGCAAAGCCGATAATGCCAGTCTGATTGCTCTGAGCTCCAACAGGTTGATGTGGCATCAGGACTCCTCGGGGACCAGAACCAGTGGGCCCTGTTGTCCTCATACGGGCTCCCACCCAATGAGAGAGACATCAGTCATGAGGACAACCGCCAGCTCGGGCAGACAAATGGGAGCTCTTCCTGCAACCGGTCTGAGGCGGTCCACCATTGGAGAGTGTCCCATATCTTATGGGTTACAGAGATCAGCTGGTCAAAGTGTCCAGATTGCAGAGTCCACTACGTGGCCAGCTCCCACTGGAAGAGAAGCATGTGCCACCAGGCCCAATCGACCACTGAGGTGCACGCTGCCATGTAACCCAGAAGGCGCAGAAAGTCCCAGGCAGGGTGCAAGTGCCCAACCAGAAATGACTGGGCAAAGGAGGAGAGAACCTCATCCCTGTCCGCCGGGAGCTGAGCTCTGGCTTGACAAGAGTCAAGCTCTGACCCAATGAAGCCCATCACCTGAGAGGACATGAGTTCTGACTTGGCCTCGTTGACCAGGAGGTTGAGTTGGGAGCAGGTTTGGAGGACCAGATCCCTGGAACTCTCCACCTCCTGAAGGGAGGAACGTGCTAAGAGCCAGTCGTCGAGATAAGGGTAGATCCTGACGCCTCGATGCCGAAGGTGGGCCGCCACCACAGCAATGCATTTGGCGAAGACCCCAGGGGCCGATGACAGGCAAAAAGGCATGACTCGGAACTTGTACAGGGTCCCTTCGACCCTGAAGTGGAAGATCCGCTGTTGGGACGGACAGACTGGGATGTGAATGAACGATCCTGTAGATCCAGTGAGCAGAACCACATGTTTCGCCTCCAGGGATGGTATGATCTGGTTCAGAGTCACCATCTGAAAGGTGCAGGACCTGAGATATTGATTCAGGTTGTGGAGATCTAGGATGGGTGCCAATCCCCGTCTGCTTGGACATCAGGAAGTACCTGGAAACAAAGCCTGGGTCTCTCAGAGGATCTGGAACTGGAGCTATTACTTCCTTGGCGGAGGAGCTGAGCCACATCTTCTCAAGAGCCAACTGGGTGCATGCGGAGATCTGTTCCTCCCAAGCGGCGTGGCCTTAGCTGGGAGAGTACTGCTCAAATTCGAGGCAGTCCCTGACCGACCACTTGAGAACCCACCTATCCTAAGTGATAGGGCGAAAGGAAGTGGTGGAGCCGACCTCCCACGGAGGACCCAGAGCTTGCGACTGGTATAGAGGCGGCAACCGCCAACCCGTAACTGAGCAGGCGACTCCAGGACCCGCGCCGGCTCCTTTACAGGGCTGTTGAGGACCCTGCTTGGGCTAATGGCGCCATGCTTGAGCCTGCTGCTGCTGTCCTCCTTGACAGGATGGCTGCCTGACTGCAGAAGAAGAGTGCCAAATGGCTTCTTTCTCTTCTGCTGGTTCTTGCCCCAAGAATCCTTGGCATAAATAGCATCCACGGTGATACTGGACTGCTCTATACGCTGAAGGTGACCGCCAATCCTGGATCGACAAGGTGGTCCCAGGAAAGGTACAGCAGCAAGCTTATGCCGAATATCCGCCGGAAAGGAAAGCCTCAGCTAAACCCCTGCGGCGAAAGGACACTCAGCTGCCAACGAGCAGGCACAAGAATCTCCTATATCCAAGGCTGTCTGGAGCTGCTGTTTTGCTACAGCACGTACCTTGGTCACGAACCTGCTTGACCATAGTCTGCATGTCCAGTGGGAGATGAGGAGGACCTCGTCCAATAACTCCAGAAGGGCATGAGAAGTGTGCCATAACAACAGCCAATCTGGCCTGGTGAAGGCCAAAGAAGAGGCAGCATAGACCTTGCAGGCAGAGTGGTCCATATTTTTGTACCCTTGTCCGGGGTTAGTCAGTGTCGACCAAATTACCTGTACGCCTGAACACCGAGGTAGTCACCAGGCTCCTGGCCGAAGGGTGTTCAGTGAACCCCACAATGGACCCCATGGGCACCACGAATTTGTGGGCCATGCAGGCAGATGGTGTTGGGCAGGAGACAGGGCGCGGCCAAAGTTCAAGGGCCAGGCCGACAATGGCCTCGGCCACTGTCGAGGTATCCCCTCTCTTGAGGATGTCAGTGAGAGGGTATTCTGTGTTTTCTGGATGGGCTCCAGGGGCATTCCGGTGGAGTTGGAGATGAGGCGGAGAATGCCCTGGAAGGAGGAAGGGCCTTCTCCAAACCTGCACTGAGCAATAACTCATCATCCTCGGATGGGAGTGCAAGTCAGTGACGCCCAAGTCCGAGGAGTCGGGTACAGCTGTTCATCGCCAAGTCACCCTCGATGTGCGCGGTCCGGTGGCTGTTATTGACAGACATCGGAAAGCCTGGTGTCTTGTCGGGTCCTCTTCGAGGGCACCTTCCCTCATGCTGTTTAGGCAGTGGTTCCACCAGAATCAGTGGAGACCGAAACAGGCCGAATCAGGAGACGGGCTGGCCCCACGGGTGGGGGAACAAGTGGCTTCGGTTCCGGAGGGGTTGGCGTCGGCCTAGAAGGCGGGAGCCAAGTTATGGCCAGGGTGGGGGGCGGAGCCGGCTCCTGCCCAGTCAGTATCAGCTGCTGTCACGAGGTCTTCATAGCGCCAGAGATTCCGTCGGAGCCTCTCCTCATCCAAGGAGGATGAGGACCTGTGGTGGCACCTCTAAGAGCGCTCATGGCTCTTTCTCGGTCGTTCGATTGGGTTCTGGACCTCGACTGAGATCGGGGAGGCTGACTCGGTCGATCAGGAGACACCAGGGTTGGTAAAACCGAGGGTCCGGAACCAGGTCCTTGATGGAGACACCAGCAGGCTGGGTCTCCTCATCAAGGGAAGACAAGGACTGGAGTCCTTTCCACGAGTCGCCGGCCACGTCACTTCTCGCCCCTGGTCAAACGGAAGATCCGTGAAGCCAGCAGCCGAGGATGCGATCTCGACCGGTTGGAGATCAGGTTCCTGGACTGACCTCTCAGTCCCAGAAACATCTTCGCCGAGACGAAGACACGAGGTCCTCTCTCTTCCGAGAGCGCGAAGGAGGCGAGTCGAGGGCGCTCACCCCGTGGGGAAAGACTGGCACAACTCCTCAAGGAGCTCCGAAGGAGGAGCCAAGGTCCAGAGGAGCAAAGAAGCTTAGATTGATGAAGCTCGAGCTGCTTCCTCTTCAAATGCTCATTTGTTCCAGCTGTTCGGCGATCCTCGCTGTCATGGAAACCGCCCCACCACCTCCTTTGATTTCACTGGCGGGTTCTTTCTGTTCTCCCAGCTTCAAACGCGCTTGCGGTTGTCCAGGATGTTGGGATGGAAGGCCAGGCAAAACTCCCATGACGAGGTGTCATGTCAGACACCTAGGCAGTAAACGCACGTTAGGTAGGGATAGGTGTATGACATCTTCTGGTTGCAGGGGCACCGCAAAACTGGGAAGATTTTTCCTCCATGGTGGATGCGATGAAAGTGCAATCGATAACTCTAATGAGTTTAAGTTTCGGTTAAAACTGACAATTAGAATCCAGGGCCTACGATATGCTTTGAGAGCACGAAGTAACATGTATCTTCTAGCGGAAAGGAATGTCTGGCATCATGGGGCGGAGCAGAGCTATATACCACCCGATGGTTAGGAGGAGACAGCTTGAAGACTTCTGGTAAGCTCTAAAGTGGAAGGGGACATCCCAAGAAGTGTAGATGAACAACATATCCACACTCCAAGAATACTTATTTGTACAGTATTTTCTGGTGCTACCAACAATAAAACAAAAATAAATTAACTTGGTGACTGGTAAAATGTTCCCGATTTATTTGTGATCTGGTTTAAGAAAAAAGTTGGTGTCGGCTTATACACGGGTCATTAGTATTTAAGTTTTCAGACAATAAAAGTGCGGGTGAGGGTGCAGTTGGCTTATACCAGAGTAGACTTCACGTGAGTATATACAGTAGATCAAGCAAGGGATTAGTGCAGGCATGGTGAGGAAAGCGATAATTAAGAGGTGAGGAAAGGGACCTGGTGAGTGAGGAAAAGTATTGAAAGGATATACTGGCAGTAAGCAAGCTAAGAGCTTCAGGAGGAGGACAAAGTACTAATGAGGCTCAAAGCAGGAGCACTGACTAGATGAGATAAGGTAGCAGTGGAGCACTTTATTTTTACAGACATTGTTTGAGGATGCTAGGTGACATCGAGAGGGAGTCCCACTGCTGAGGAGCATGGTGGGCAAAAGCACTAGAACCTTTGGTAGTTTTGCATTTTGGCATGCATAGGTTTATTATCAGTCGAGCAGTTTTGTTAGTGTTACGGGGTTTGAGACCTCATAATGCTATCAACAGTGAAGCAGAGGTAGTAAAGTCTGGTGGAATTAGGAGATGGCCAATTAAGATCAGAGGAGAGAAGGCAATGGTGCTTCAGTCTTTGGGAGGAGGTGTACCGACATATATTGTTATAGGTAATATCCCATCTATGGAGATTAGATTTTGAGACAGCATACATAGTTACCCCATAGATCACGGTAGGCAGAAGTATGCCTCGGCAACAGCCAATCTCACTGAGGGGTTAGTGCATAGCTAGTCCAGTACACTATGTCTAATTTAGAGTTGACAGATTTGCATGTGTTCTGTATATGAAGTTCAAAGATTAAAGTTGGTCCAAAAGAAAGTATAGTTATGTAAGAACTTACCGTAACAGTAGATCTTCAAGAACAGCTCTTGCAGCAGGTAACACCATTTGGACTTAAGCCGGCAGGCGCCAGGACCACAGAAATCTTCGAGCTAGCAGTCTTCAACAGGGATCCGACGCGGTCCCGCCCGATGTCAGACGTAGTACATAAGGAGGCAGTCCCGCCAGATTCCCCAGTTCTCCCACCAGAGACTCCCGGACGCAGTATGACATCAGAAAGGGAGACCGAGGATCCGCCATCAGAAGGAAAGAGCGTAAGCTCCTGCCAAGGTCTGGTAGGCCATACCTCCTCAAGGTGGAATGGTGGCGGAGATTTGTGCAAGAGCTGTTTCGGAGATCTACTGTTACGGTAAGTTCTTACGTAACTGTACTATCTTACTTCGAGATACAGCTCTGCAGCAGGTAACACCATTAGGACAGATTCCCAAGCAATAGTGCCTTTAAACATTCTGGGAGGAGGAGATTAGGAAAGATCTTGAACAAGACCTAACTCTAGGACAGGAGACCCTGTAGAACGGCAAGGCTGAAACCGGCTCTCCGCCGTGATGCAATATCCAGGCTACAGTGCCTAATAAATGTGTGCACAGAGCTCCAAGTAGCTGCAGCACAAATGGCCGAGGTGGCGACGTTGCGCAGTGCTGCAAAGGAGGTAGCCACCCCCCTTGTCGAGTGGCCCCGGACTGTACCCGGGAGGGGCTTCTGTTTGCTGTTGTAGCATTAATGAAATACACTGACAAGCCAGCGAGGAAGAGTCTGCTTTGAGACTGGTTGGCCCAGCATCCCTCAGCGAAGGATACAAATAGTTGCTCCGACTTGCAAGCTTGTTTAGTTCTGTTCAGGTAGTACCTTAAGGAGTGGTGAACATCCAGGGTGTGAAGAAACGCCTCCTCTATAAGAGTACTTGGGAAAATACACAGGCAGATCGATGTCCTGGTTGAGAGTGAGGGCAGAGACCACCTTAGGCAGGAATTTAGGATTCGGCCCTCAGAGACACACTGTCCTGGTGGAAAATTAAATAAGGCTTCTTGCACATGAGAGCCTGAAGCTCGAAACTCTCCTCGCTGACATGACAGCAACTAAAAGTAACGCTTCCATGACAAACAACGCAGTTCACAATTCATGCAGGTTCAGAGGGAGGAAGTGTGAGTTGTTCCAGGACAAAGAGTAAGTCTCAAGGAGGAACGGATCCTGATAGGTGGCCTAAGGTGTAATACCCCTCTCAGGAAATCTCGAGAGGTATCAGTCTGTGCCACTGTGCGCTGTCCTACCGGGAAGTGGTAGGCAGAAATCGCGCAGAGGTGAACTTTAATGGAGGAGTAGGCGATATCCGAATGGAAGAGGGAAAGCAGGTATTCCAGAACCACTTTCTCGGAGCATTCTAAAGGGGAAAGGCCGCGTGCCTGCGACCACAAGCAAAAACGGCGTCACTTCATGACATACGTCGCATGCGTTGCCTGCATTCTGGCCGCGGAAAGGACTTCTGCAACCTCTTGGGAGACCCCGTGTCGCATAATGCTTATGTCTCGAGGAGTCAGGCATGCAGGTTCAGTGAGCGTAAGTCCGGGTGGACTAGTGAACCCTCCTCCTGAGACAACAGATGGGAGCTGAAAGGCAACGGAAATACAGGTTACTCACCTGTAACAGGAGTTCTAGGAATGGTATATGTTGTTCATCCACACTTATTGGCAGGTTCCTTGCCGCTTTAAATCTTGCCGGAAGGTCTTCAAGCTAGCTCCTCCCACCCACCCGGTGGTAAAACTCGGCTCCGCCCCATGACGCCTAAATCTGCCCGGCTGAAGCTCAGGTTGTGCGCCAAAGCCGGGAGGTCGAGAGCTGTGATGAACAATATATACCATTCCTAGAACTCCTGTTACAGGTGAGTAACCTGTATTTCTAGGGACATGGATATGTTGTTCATCCACACTTATTGGCAGACTCCTAGCAGTTCTCCGGAGGAGGGAGGCAAGGCACACCCCTACATACTTACTTGGGGAACAGAGATTGGAGAACCGAGGCCCCAAAACCAGCATCCCGAGCGTGACTCAAGGTCGATGTGGTAATGGGTATAAAGGTGTGTGCTGACTTCCAGGTAGCAGCCCTGCAGATTTCCTGGATAGGGACATCCCTGGAAGCAGCCACCGATGCAGCAGTATGGCGGGTAGAATGAGCTCTATCCCTCTGGGAGGCTCCATGCCCGCCAACTCATAGCAGATTTATGCAGGAGGTGACCCATCTGCCTATAGTCCACTTGGCTGCAGGTCTGCCAGGTGCGGCTTCAGCGAGCTGACAAACAGCTGGCGAACCTCCTCGATTTCAGCCGGCGCCCTTATAATAAGCGAGCCTTCTAGGGTCCAGAGTATGGAGCCATATTCGGCCTCCGAGGTGTGATTGGGGTAGAACATCGGCAGAGTCAACACCTGATTAAGGTGAAACTCAGACACCACCTTCGGAAGGAATTTCGGTGGGGTATGGGACAACCTTGTCCCTGTGAAAGACCAGGTAAGGAGACTCGAGCTAAGCGCCTGGAGTTCTCCCATCCTTCTGGCTGACATGATAGCCACCAAGAAGGCGGTCTTCCACGACAGGTGGGGGAGACCACACCTGTGCATTGGTTCGAATGGCTTGCCCATGAGCTTTGCCAGTACCAGTAGTAAATCCCACGGAGGTGGGGGTTCCCGCACTGGAGGGGAAATGTGATCAAGGCCTTTAAAGAAGCGCCCGACCACTTTTTCCTGCGCCACTGACTGCTGACCGCCCGCCCCGTAAGCAGAGATGGCTGCCAGGTGCACCTTAGGGTCACGACCTGAGCCCTTGACTAGAAAGGGACCATAAATAGTCCAAAATGCTTGCCACAGGACACGAGAAAGGGTCCAACCCTTTTTCCGACACCAAATGGAGAACCTCTTCCATTTGAAGGCATAGCATTTTCTGGTCGACTCCTTACGGGACGCCTCAACGACGTTGAGGACCTCATCGGAAAGACCCAAAGCCTGGAACCTAGCCGCCAGGAACCAGGCTGTCAGGTGCAGGGATTGAAGGTCCGATGGAACACCTTCCCTGATTGACTGAGAGCAGGTCCGGGCGAGCTGGAAGCTGCCGCGGAGTCCTGGAGCTGAGACTGAGGAGATCTGGTACCAGAACTGGCGAGGCCAGTCTGGGGCTATCAGAATCACCTGCGCTTTGTCCTCCTCGCTTCAGCAGGACCCTGTGAATCAGGGGAACGGGGAAAGGATGAAAAGAGGCCCGGGTCCAGGGCCTCGAGAAGGCATCCCCTGCAGCGAGCCCTGCTGAGGGGGCGGGCATGAAACAGCTCAGCTCGCTCTCTCCCTGGAGGCAAACAGATCCACCAGAGGTGTGCCCCAACGGGAGAACAGGTCCTGCTACTATCTCCGCAGGAGAGACCACTGTGTCGATGCAGCCCCTATCCGGCTCAGGCATCGGCCAGGGTGTTGGAGGCTCCTGCCACTGAATGGCCAGGAGATCCGCCCAGGCTGCGACTAGTGACCAGATGCGGAGAGCCTTCGCATAAAGGCAAGGAGCGCGGCCCCGCCCCTGGCGGTTTAGATAGTACATGGTCGCGGTATTGTCCGCCTGACTCGGACCACTTGACCCCGAGAAACGGAGCAAAGGCGGTGAGAGCTAGGCGGACCGCACGGAGCTCCAGCAGGTTGATATGGCATCGGACTCCCGCGGGACCAGAGGCCGCGGCGCCGGTGTTCCCCAGATGGGCACCCTAACCCATCAAAGAGGCGCCGGTCGATAGAGAGACCGCCGGCTCGAGGCGGACAAATGGGATACCCTCCTGCAGATGGGACGGAACGGTCCACCACTGGAGAGCGCTCCACATCTCCTGGTCGCCCACACGCTGGTCCAGAGGGTCGCAACGCTGTGACCACTGGCCGCCAGACCCACTGGAGGGGCGTGATGCCAGCGTGCCAACGGACTACGCTGGTACAGGCCGCCATAAGACCCAGGAGTCGAGAGGAAGTCCCGGCATGCGATTGCCCAACCAGAAATGATTGGGCAAAGGAGGTAAGAACCTCGCCTTGTCCGCCTGGAGCCGTGTTTCTGCTCAAGAGTCGAGCTCTGCCCGATGAAGGATATCACCTGCTCTGCTCGAGTTCCGACTTGGCCTCGTTGATCAGGAGGTCCAGTTGAGAGCAAACCCGAGGGCAGATTTCTGGACCGCTCCACCTCCAACCTGGAGGGGCTGCTATCAGCCAATCGTCCAGGTAAGGGTACACTGACCCCTCAGCGCCGAGGAAAGCTGTCACCGCTGCAATGCATTTGGTGAAGACCTGGGAGCTGAAGAAAGGCCGAAGGGCATGGCCTGAACTCGAAAGAGGATCCTCCGCTCTGAAGCGGAGGAATCTCTGATGACGGACGGATAGGGACGTGAAAGAACGCGTCCTGGAAGTCCAGAGAACAGAACCACACGCCGTGTTCCAGAGATGGTATTATCTGAGCCAGAGTGACCATTCTGAAGGTTCGAGACCTTAGGAACTTGTTCAGGTCGTGTAGGTCTAAGATGGGGCGCCAGCCCCCCGTCCGTTTCGGGACCAGGAAGTACCTGGACACGAACCCTGGTTCTGGTGGAGGGTCCTCTATCTCTTTTATCACCCTTTTCTGAAGGAGGAGGGCGATGTCGGCTCGACGAGCCTGTAGAGATTCCGGGGACCCCAAAGCCCCGAGCGGCGGCTCTGAAGGGTGGAGCCTGCTCGAATCCAGAGGCAGGCCTCTTCCCACCACCTCCAAACCCACCTGTCCGTGGTAACAGCGGACCAGGCGGAAAGGAAGTGTCGGAGCCGCCTTCTAATGGGGAACCAGGGATGAGGTAACGGGATGGGGGTGACACCCTCAGCCCGTCACTTAGCAGGCTTGGAGGAAGGACCGCCTGGGGACCACTAGGCCTTTTTCCTCCTTGCTTCTATTAGAGGAAGCCGATGGCTTGGGCTTGAATACAAGGTTCAGCCTGCTGGCCCTGACGCTGTTGTTGGGCCGGGCGCGGCGGAGTAGAGGGACCTAAAGGGCTTAGACTGGGGCTTATGACCCTTGTCCTCTGCGCGACCAGACCGAATCCAAGGTGGCATTGATTTTGATCCTCTGGAGGTGGCCTTCCACTCCAGGGCCGAACAGGTCTGTTACCAGGAAAGAACGCCTGCAAGCTTGTGCTGGGTATCCGCGTAAAGGTGGATATTCGCAGCCATGCTCCGCCACGATGGCCACAGCGGCCGCCACTGACCGGGCACATGAGTCTCCTATATCCAGAGCAGTCTGGAGCTGTTGTTTGGCTACTGCCCTGCTCTGATCCCGCACCTGCTTGACCGTAGTCTGCAGGTCAGCGGGAAGATGAGGGACCGCCTCATCCAGGGAACCCAACAGGGCATGGGAGAAATGTGCCATGAGGACGGCCGAACTGGCCTGACGAAGGCCGAGAGAAGAGGCAGCATACACTTTCCGCCCCGAGTAGTCCAATTTCTTGGACTCTTTGTCGGGCGGTTTGTCCACGTCCCTGGCATTACCGGCACGCCGGAAAACACTGTCCGTGACCAACCCTTCAGCCGAGGGGTGTTCAGAAAACCCGGACAGAGAGCCAGTAGGGACCGCATACTTCCTGGCCATCCTGGCCGAAGGCGAGAACAGGAAGCCGGACGCTGCCAAAGTTCCAGGGCCGGCCGACAATGGCTTCGCCACTGAAAGGCCTCCGTGGGAGAATCCCCGGTCCAGAATCTCGTGAGGGATATCTGGCCCGCTTGATACGGTTCAAGCTTCATCCCAGTGGATTCTGAGATGAGCCTAAGAAGTCCTAGGAAGGGATAGGGCTATCGCCCACTGACTGCCCCCAGAGGACTCCACATTCAAAACGCTTGAGAACAGGGAGGAGTCATCCGATCCGACGAGTTGTCGAATAGCTGCCTGGAGCCTGAGCCACCCCCACTTGCCAAGGCTTGTCAGGCGTGAGAGTGACCGACAGTCTACGGGAAGGCCTTGGGCCAACCGCGAATCTTCGCCGGAGCCCCAACTGTCGGCTGAGGTGGAGGCGGTTCCACCACAATGGTGGGGCAGCCGAATGGGTCGGACAACTGGCCTGGAAACAGGCTCGACCACTTAGTCCGTGGCAACCACTTAATGGCCGGAGAAGAGGCCTGAGCCGGCTTATTGGCCAGAAAATTTGTTGCCACATGAGGTCCCTCGTATTTTCCGGCGTAGCTTACACGAAGCCTTCCCTCCTCGGCCGAGGAGGAAGAAGAAGGAAGAGCGGGCGATAACAAGCTTAACAAGGTGTCGAGATCCGCACCGCCTTTATGTCGACGGGAACGGGTTGGACCGCCAAGATGTCTGAGACCGAGAATCTTGGCTGGGCCGAGGTCGGTGAGGCGGGGAGCCGAGGATCGGCGATCCCCTCGGTTCGGTCGGCAAAACCGACGGCTCCGGATTCAGCAGAACGGGAGAGCCGACTGTATCCTCAGCCCTCACCGGGGGAACCGGGGAGGAGGGAATCTCGGCTTCTCCAGCCGACAACCCGTCTAACGGGTCGAGAAAAATCTCGACCTCGCCGGCGGGAGTCTCAGTCACCTGGCCTGACGGGGGCACCGTGAAGCCAGTGGCCGAAGCCGAGCAATCGGCCGAATTAGATTGTCGACGAGGGGAGGGGGATCTTTCCCGCTCCCAAGAGCGTTGACGATGAGACTTAGTCTTAGACTTCTTCGACCGATAAAACGGACTCGAAGAAGTAGGACCCTCACCTTTAGTTGAGAGGGTCAAGCAAAGCTCCTTAAAGGAAGCTGAATATGAGGTCCCGAGTGATAGAGGAACAAAGGCCGCAGAAGAGGAAGCCGCGGCCTGAGCCGCCTGCTCGAAGGCGCACTCAACCTCTCTAGTTGTTCAAGCGGATCCCGTGAGTCGCTGAAACCGCCAGTCGGGCCTCTTTGATTTGACTGAGGAAATCTTCTTCAGGACGCCCCAGATGAAGGCGGCAGCGGTCCCCAGGACGAGACCGAGAAGGAGGAACACAAGTCGCAAGCTCGGCGGGTCATGCTCCTGACCAAGGCAATAAACGCACGTGGAGTGCGGGTCCGTCCGAGACATCTTCTGCCCACAGGGACATCTCCGAAATCCGGGAATCGATCTGTCCATCGCAGCCGCGAAGGAAGAAGACCGAGAAAAGTTTTTTTTTTTTTTCTTCTTTTTTAAACCGAGGGATTTTAGGCCCAAAACTTAAGCGCAGAGCGTTAAGGAGGGAACCTGAGCTTCCAAGCGGTAAGGAAGATCTGGCGTCATGGGGCGGAGCCGAGAGTTTTACCACCCGGGTGGGTGGGAGGAGCTAGCTTGAAGACCTTCCGGCAAGATTTAAAGCGGCAAGGAACCTGCCAATAAGTGTGGATGAACAACATATCCATGTCCCTAGAACTGGAGGTTCCCGGGACAACTGCACCAGCATGGGGAACCAGATCTGCCTGGGCCAGAAAGGCGCTACCAGGATCATTGTTGCGTGCTCCCTGCGCAGTTTGAGAAGGACTCTCTGGATCAATGAGAAGGGAGGGAAAGCGTAGAGGAATCTGTCCGCCCAGGAGAGGGACAACGATCTCGCCAGAAAACACCAGGCCCTGGATCTAGCGTAGCCAAAATTGGGCAGTTTGTGCTGATGGGGAAGCTAATAAGTCCAACTCTGGAGTGCCCCATCAAGAAACAGATCCTCTGCTACCTCCTGAAGAAGTTCCCATTCGTGGACTCTGGCCTGGGAACGACTCAGGCTGTCTGCGATTGTGTTGTCCACTCCGGGAACGTGAACTGCAATCAGGCTTGCGCCGTGTCAGATTACCCAGTACCACACACTCATAGCTTCCCTGCAAAGGGGGTAAGAGTGTGCACCTCCCTGTTTGTTGAGGTAATACATCACCGCCATGTTGTCTGTCTGAAGCAGAAGAGTACTCGACGGGATTTCTGAATGAAAGGCCTGCAGGGCGTAAAGGACTGCCCTCATCTCCAGAACACTGATGTGGAGGTGGGCTTCCTGAGGGGTCCATGTTCCTTGGGACCTCACCTCATTCAGGTGCGCTCCCCACTCCAGCCCTGAAGTGTCTGTGGAGAGGACTGCCTCTGGGGACGGCGCTGTAAATAGGACCCCCGCAGAGAGTGTCCCCGGGTCTAGCCACCATTGCCAGTCTCGAATCACGGCATTCGTGATTCTGACCGGATGCTGCACGTGGTCTTGCCTTTGGTCCCACTGTACCTTGAGCATCCACTGGGTTATCCGCATGTGGAGCCTTGCCAAAGGGATGGTTGGAATGGCCGCAGCCATGTGTCCGCAGAGCTAGAGGACCAACCTGGCGGGACAGTCTTTCACGAGAGGTCCCTGATGAGGATCTGTGTGTTCATTTTGTCAGGAAGAAAGGCTTTCCCTTTGATGGTATCCAGAACTGCGCCTATAAACTGCAGCTTCTGGGATGGTACCAGGAGAGACTTCTCGTAGTAGTTAAGAATGCCCAGGGACTGGAACAGACCCTGGGTGCTCTGAATAGCCAGCAACAATGCCTCTTTGGAGGCGGCCATGAGAAGCCAATCGTCCAGGTACAGGAACACGTAGTGGCTTTGTCTTCTTAGAGACGCTGCCATGACTGCCATACACTTGGTAAAGACCCTGGGGGCCGGTGACAGTCCGAACGGAAGAGCCCGGAACTGAATATGGTGGCTGAGAAACTCGAAGCGCAGGAACCTCCTGTGCGCTTGAGCTACAGGGATGTGCAGGTAGGCGTCCTGCATGTCCAGGGACGCTAAGAAGGGGTCCTTTTTCAGCACTGGAATGAGCCCCTGGAGGGTCACCATGCGAAAACGTTTGTAGGCGACCGACATGTTGAGGTCGCTGAGGTCCAAGATTGGACGGAGGTCCCCTGTTTTCTTCGGAACCAGAAAGAAGTGGGAATAGTATCCGGATCCTATCTGGTTCTCTAGGACACACTACACCGCTCCCTCTTGCAGGAGCGCGAGTACCTCTTGCCTGATGAGTGATTTGCTGGACCAGTAACGGAGAGCAGAGGAGGCCTTGTGGGTGGCTAGTCCATGAATTCTATAAATGGCCTCTTAGACCAACTGAAGAACCCACCTGTCTGTGGTTATGGACTGCCACCCTAGCAGGTGGTCCACGATGCAACCCCTGACCTTGGTGTCCTGTTGATCCTGAGGGCGGGGCCAGGAAGGAGTCATGCTGTGGCGACTGAGGGTCCAGCGGCTGGGCCGGCTTAGCTGGTTGTTGGCTACGGCCCGCGGACGACTTCCCCTGGGCTCTGCGGGAGAAGGAGCCCCTCTGTTGCGGGCCGGTGCGGGACTGCTGTCTCTGCATCTGGCCTCGAAAATGGCTTTGGTTCCTATGAAAGGAACTACGCTTGGGTCTGTACATGGCCTGGACAGACCGCACCACCTTCCGGGCCTCTTGAAGTTTGGCGAGAACCTTCTCCGAGGACTCACCAAAAAGAACTACTTCTCCATGAAACAAGGAGTCCAGGATGTTCTTCTGGATGCCCAGGGCGAATCCGGAGACATGGAGCCATGAGTGTCTCCGGAGGCATACGCCTGAAGCTGCCGCTCTGGCCGAGGAGTCCGTGGAATCATACACGGCTCGCAGCACCTAGGTTCCCAGGTCCGAACCTGTGCGAAGGGAGTTGTAGCAACTCCTCCTTCTGCTCACCTCTCGCATCTTTCCGCCAGATCCAGTCCCTGCTCCCACAAGGCGCTCTGAAACTGTAACATGTGGGTTAAATAGTTGAGGATCTGATGGTGCAGGTAGCGGATGCGATGTGCGCCTGCCCATAGCATCCAGCTGCTTGGACTCTGGGTCCGTGGCAGGGTGCTCAAATGTTTCCGCCTCTGGGACCGGTCATGAGAGGCTGTAATGACCAGAGAATCGGCCAGAGGATGTGATGCCAAGTACTGGTCCTCCCTAGGGGCCTTATACAGGCAGTCAGCTTTCTTCGGCATCGCCGGAAGAGAGTGTGGACGTTTCCACGCTGCCTTAGTGACGTCCACGAATGTGTCCACCAAGGGTGGCACCACCACAGGCTTTGGATCTTTTTGCCGAAGATATCTGGCAAGGCGTAATCTCTCAGGGTCTAGTTCCTCTGCGTCCCAGCCCATGTTCTCCTGGATATGCCTCATAATCTCTGAGAACGATGGGTCATCCGGAGGAGATCTTGGAAGCTCACGTGGGTCCGGAGAAGGGACGCTGATCGGAGAGGGGGATCTGGATCCGTCCAAGAAGTGCGATCCCGTGTCCTCCGTCGAAGGCGAATGACGGCGTCTTCTGGGTCTCTTGGGGCTGGGTGACCCTGAAGAGGATCTGGACGGAGGTCTCCTTTTTTCTAGTCTACCCTAGGAGGGTCCTAGGCTCCTGGGGGAAAGGTACTCTGCCCGCAGCCCTGGGTGGAGCAGGGGCCGGTGGAGTCGCAGGTGGAGGAGGAAGAAGAGGAGGAGGAGGTGTGGGAACCACGTCCTTTTTTATGGTATCCCACCAGTAGGTGAACAACTCCTTGACCTCGGATATACTGAGGCCCGACGACGGCTCCCCAGGGGTCTCGGGTTCCGGAGAGGGTTCCCTGGGGGGTGCAACAGGACCGGGTTCGCCCGTCTGGTCCTCGGGCAGGGTCAGCTCCTCCTCCGTGACTGCCTCCTGACAGACGTCGGTGGGAGGCATAGGGGTTCTTCTCTCTGTAGGTACGGACGTCGGACCCCGGCCGGCGTCCGTGGTGGCGAAGGCCTAACTGGCGACAGGCGTCTGACGGTAGTCAGTCCTCGGGACCGATGATGCTTGGTCGACATCGGGTGAGCCAGCGTCGGATCCAACGACCTCTTGAGTGAAGTCAGCTCTTTGGTCTTCCGCTGGGGAGGAGGCGGCAAAGAGACTGACCTGGCATCGGGTTCCAAATGGCGGAAACCGGACTGGTGGTGGTGGCGGTCCCCCAACCTCGGCAGAGCCCTGGAAGCCGAAGAAGAGGAGGGCCTGGAGGTCTGGGCCTGAGGAAGAGTGGAGGCACCCGAAGGAGTCTTCACCGCTGCAGGGGGAGGCTGAGAGCGGGCCCAGGAAGGGGAGCGGTCGGACCGGAAGCCGGAGCTACAGGAGACAGAGGCCCTAGACGGGGACTTGGATCTCACCCTCTCCCTATGCTTCTCAAGATGTCTCCGGGCCTTGTCAGAAGATTCCCCCTTGGAGGCTGCACCCATGGCTTTAATCTTTTCCTCGGGCAGGAACGCCTGTAGGGCCTTCTGGCGACAGATCCGGGTCTGGCTATTGAATCCCTGGCAGAAGGAACATGCCCAGGTGCCGTGGTCTGGGCCTAGGCACTGGACGCAGGCCGAATGCGGGTCTTTAAACGGGATTTGCTTTCCGCAGGCGCACTTAGATGGATGGCCTTCCACGGAGGTTGGAGAGAACATCAGACAGCAACTATGCAGTAGAAACAAACTTTTTCCTAAATGGAAGAACTTAACCAGACGTCATGTGCTAGAAGAAAAAATTACTCACCTTAGTAATGTTGTTTCTTCTAATGGAGTCTTGCTATATTATGACATATGCAGTTTGTCTCAACCTTAGAACTGCTCCGGAGGTGAAAGAGTTAAAATCCATGCAGGGCATGGAACTTAGAGCTCGAGCTCGGTTGAAAACTCTGTCTGTTCTTCAAACTTAAACTGTCAGATCTTTATGAGCAAAAACTCACTACGACTCTGTGTGGAAGCTGTAAACCTACATTAGCCAACTGGCTACTAATTAAATAAACACATTTTTTGGTGCCACAATGAAGACTCAAGTCAGGAGACCCAAAAAATGACAAACACAACACAAATCACCCCAAAAAGAGGGATGAAAAACAAGGTGGGCATCTAAAAAGTGCCAACGCTGCCCTGCCCACCTACATCCCAAAGAGTAAGGTTCTGAGAGGGGCAGGCAGGGGGGAGGTCATAATATAGCAAGACTCCATTAGAAGAAACAACATTACTAAGGTGAGTAATTTTTTCTTCAAACAACATGAAGTCTTGCTATATTATGACATATGCAGACTACACAGCAGTACCTCCAAGGAGGAGGGAAAGAACCTACTTAGGAACAGGCTCTGAAGCACAGTTGAGCAAAACGAGCATCACTCCTACCCTGGATGTCCAGGAGTAATGCTCAGTAAAAGTGTGAACCGCTTTCCAGGTAGCTGCTTGAAATATCTCTAGGATAGGGATGTCTCTGGCAGCAGCCAGTGGCGAGCTGTACCTCTGGTGGAGTGAGCCCTCAGGCCTGAGGAGGAACTTTACCCAGTTTTTCATAGCAGAATTGGATACAAGAGACAATCTACCTAGCAATAGATCTTTTAGTAGCAGGTCTCCTTTGTCGACCTCACCATACCTGAGGAACAGTTGAGAGGAGTTAAACCTGTGACCTCTGGTACGATCTATGTAGTAGCTAAGGATCTTTGACATCTAAACTGTGCAACCTCCTCTCACCAGAAGAGGAATGGTCAGTGAAGTACACAGGAGAGGCATAGATCGATTAAGGTGGAAATCTGAAACCAACTTAGGCAAGAACTTTCGGTTAGTCCTAAGGACTACCTTATCTCTGTGAAAGGAGATAAAATCAGGCTCCACTGACAATGCTTGTAACTCAACTTATGCGCCTGGCAGAAGCGATGGCTACCAAAACACAGTTTCCCAAGTCAACTTGAGCTCTGCTGAAGACAAGCGCTCAAAAGGGGTTGCATAAGCTGGTAATGCAAATATTAAGATCCCAGGCAGGGCAGGATCCCTAAATGGGGGTTGGTGTGAAGCAACCTTTGAAAAACTTGAGAATACAGGATGAGCTGAAAGAGAAGAGGGCTTACCTGCTGACAAGAAAGCAGACACGGCTGCCAGGTGCACTTTTAGGGTAGCTGGTCTCAGCCCTAAAGTATTTAAATGAACCATATAATCCAGGACTGTGGGTAAGTCAGTAGATTCTGGGGAAATATGCTTCCCAGAGCACCATATGGAAAATCTCTTCCATTTGGAATTATAAGTAGCCCTGGTGGAAGGCTTCCTAGAAGCCTTCAGAATATCCAATACACCTTGGGAAAGGTGTAGTTCAGCAAACTCTAACTCTTCAAGAGCCAGGCCTTGAGATTGAGAGATTTGAGGTTCGGGTACCAAACCCTCCCCTGAGCACAGGATAACAGATTGTGATTCCTGGGAAGACACAGGGGAAGGTGGACTGCTAAGGACATAAGGAGTGGGTACCAGGGCTGTCTGGCCCAATCTGGAGCAATTAGAATCATCTTGCAGAATTGAGACCTGATTTTGCCTAGCACTTTGAACAGGAGAGGGAAGGGTGGAAAGGCATAGAGAAACTTCCCTTCCCAACTGAGAAGGAAGGCATCCAGGGGGACTGAGCCAAACACTGGGGGCCTGCAACAAAAAAGGGGAAGTTGGTGATTGTCTGGGGCTGCAAAAAGATCTATCTGGGGTGTGCCCCATCTGGCAAATACCACCTCCAGAACTAGGGGATCCAGAGCCCATTCGTGATGGCCCTGGGAAATCCTGCTGACAACATCTGCCAGGACGTTGTCCTTGCCTGGGAGGTGAACTGCTACAAGGGAGGTGTTCAGGGAGTAAGCCAGAGACCACAACTTCATTGCTTCGGTGCACAAGGCTGTAGACCGAGTGCCCCCTTGCTTGTTGATGTACCACATTGTGGTGGTATTGTCTGTTCTGACCTGAATAACCTTGTTCTGAACAGATTTGGAAAAAGCTTGAAGTGCTAGAAAAACTGCTCTGAGTTCCAACAGATTGATGTGGAGCAGAGATTCCTGAAGGACCACAATCCCTGGGTGGTGAGGTGCCATGTGAGCTCCCCACCCCAATAGGGATGCATCTGTAGTAGGATTAAGGAGTGAGACTGAGGGGTAAAGGGACCCCGTCTCAAATTGCCCTGGTCCTGCCACCACTGAAGGGCCTGGATCAGGTTCAGTCACTGGAATTAATTTGGTTAGAGGGTCCTTTCTTTGAGACCAAAAGGCTCTCAAATGGAACTGAATGTCCCTCATCTGAAATCTGGCTCCCTGCACTACTGCTGTCGAGGCAGCCATGTGTCCCAGGAGCTGTAGAAAGTGCCTTGCTGGTCGAGAGGCCTGCAGGGTGAAGGAGGAAGCCAGAGAAATCAGGGAACTTGCCCTTTCCAGAGGAAGGAAGGCTCTGGCTTTTTTTGTGTTCAGTTCTGCACCTATGAAGGTGAGAAGCTGGACAGGCTCTAGAACTGACTTTGGAAGATTGAGAAGGAAACTCAGAGAAGTCAGCAGTTGCGAGTTACTTGAAGGTGTAACCTGACTTGGTCTGGGACTGGCCTACTATGAGCCAGTCGTCCAAGTAAGGAAAGATGGCAATTTTTTGCCTTCTTAAGTGGGCAACTGCTACTGCCAGGCATTTTGTGAATACCCTTGGGGCAGATGTGAGGCCAAAGGGCATTGCTCTGAACTGGTAATGGCCTGAGGGCAGTTCGAATCTCAGGTACTTTTGATGGGAGCTTCTGATGAGAACATAAAAATGGGCATCCTTGAGGTCCAGGGACACTAGCCAGTCCCCTGGCCTTAAAGAGGGTAAAATAATTCCCAGAGTCACCATTTTGAATTTTGGTTTTAAAAGGTGCTTGTTTAGATACCTGAGATCCAGGATGGGCCGCCATTCTCCTGTCTTTTGGGGTAAAGAAGTACCTGGAGTACAACCCTTTGCCTTGGTGTAGGGTGGAACCTTTCCACAGCTCTGAGAGCCAGGAGGGTAGAGACTTCTGCCTCCAGGGCAAGAGCCTCTGAAAGATTTGCAGGTGGAAAGGATCTGATTCTCATCTTTGGAAATTTTTGAAGCTGAGAACTCAGTCCCTGGCTTACTACTTCCAGGACCCACTTGTCTGATGTTAAAGACTCCCAGTCCTGGACAAAGTAAGCCAGCCTGCCCCATACAGGTAGTGGAGAATCGCCCTGGCAACCCCATCAGGGTGCCTGTTTGGCAAGGGCTTTAGGCTGAGGAGTGAAGCAGGCCTGCCTGCACCCCATCTGCCTCTCCCTCTAAAGAACCCCTTCTGTGCAAAAGCAGAAGAGGAAGCCTGGGCTTGGTAAAAGGCCTATGAAAAGGCCTCCCCTGCCCCTGAAGGCTGCCTTGGGGAGTGACTTGCCTTTCCTTGGCCTGTGCACTCCTATAGGTGGTCCTATTCTCATCCATTTTCTTCATGCAATTCTCTGTTTGCTCCCCCAAGCAGAGAGTTGCCCACAACAGGGAAATCCATGGCCTTAGTCTGGGTATCCTGTGACAGGCTAGTACATCTGAGCCAAGCCATTCTAACGGAGAGCCACAGATGTAGCCATGACTCTGGATGATACATCATTAAACCTTGGATGCCTCAATACCATCAGCGGCCACCTGCTCCAGCTCTTTTGCCAGCTGGCCAGGAACCTGCTTTGCTAGAGCTAAAACAGTATCCTATCTGGATTTTTGATATCTAGCAACATAAGCCATATAATTAGCCTGTCTGAGTCCTAAGGAAGCTGCCATGTACTGTTTCTTTGCCATGGCATCTATCTTTCTGGAGTCCTTGTCAGGAGGGTGAGAGGCTAAGGGAACAATTGCCTTGTCACAGGCTGCAGCCTGCACCACCCTTACGTGGCTGCACTGTTGTGTAAGGAACTCCGTATCAGAGCCTGATAATGCATACCTTTTGTCCATTCTTTTATCAACAGGAGGTGTGGTGTGAGGAGCTTTTAAAATCTTTACTTTTTCCAAAAAGATTTATGCAGAGGAATAGACAGTCTCCTAGACTCTGGGATATCCATCATTTCTACAAAATCAGACGACTCCTGATCATCCACAGCTTCCTCCATAGGGAGCTGGAGGGTTTCAGCCACTTTTTTATAAAACATGAAATGAGAAGGGGACTCAGAAAGCCTAGGGGGAGACGCTCCTGAATGTCTGTCTGGAGAGATGTCCGGTTCAGTGGGCACATCCAGACTTTCAAAACCACATTCACTCTCCTCATACTCCTCTTCCCCCTCCTCTGGTTCATAAAATTCCTCTAAATCATACTCTTGAACCGGAGGAACCGACTCAACTGAGCGCTTACCTTGATGATGCCGTTCGTCGGAACCGGGAGAGTGAGTGAACAATTTTATTGCTTTAGTTATTTCTTCAGCGGTTGGAGAGGAAAATTTTGACTCCACACCTGCTGATTTTTAGATTTTTTGTTGAACAGACCTCAGAATCGGCTCTCCTGTCTGCCGAGGAAGTATCGCCTGGTCAGAGGGCACCCTCCAGTTTGGTTGAAATCGAACCGGCTGGCCATCCGGGTTAGCGGACTTTTGGCCTCCCTTCCTGAGTCTACCAACTCTCTTATCCAGGGTAGCTGCAGGAAAACCCTTGCAAATCTGGCAGTCTGAATTGAGGTAGTAAACCCCAGACAATAACACATGTGGTGTGAGGTCAGCCTTGGCAAAGGCTTCCCCACAGACAACACAGTGCTGAAACCCAGTGGGCCGGTTTTCTTTTGGTTTTCAGACATAGTGCCAGCCTAACCAAAACTTGCCCGCTTATGGCAATCCGCCAAGCAAGACTCTTATTGGTTCCCAACCGTGTCAAGGGTCATGGGGAAAAAAAACGAATTAAATCAATTTTTTTTAGAACCCATAAGAACAGGGAACCGTGACTTCTAAAAAGACTAACGAATAGAAGTAACTTGATCGGTTCAAACCGAACCGATGAAATTGTTTACAAGTTTCACACAGAAAATAAACGTAAGCCTATCTAGTACTTACAATACCACAGATGGAGCTTGAACCGATCAGTTAGTGTTTAACTTCAGTTAAAAACCGAAAACTTTTATAATTTAACTGACAAATGAACCGAGCAGAAGGAGGAAATCTCGGAGGGACTGTTCAGTGAGGCGGAGTAAAGAATCTGACAGTTTAAGTTTGAAGAACAACAGATAGAGTTTTCAACCGAGCTCGAAGTCTAAGTTCCATGCCCTGCATGGACTTTAACTCTTCACCTCCGGAGCAGTTCTAAGCTTGGGACAAACTGCATATGTCATAATATAGCAAGACTTCATGTTGTTTGAAACAAACCGAAGGGTCGAGACATGCAAGTCGACGGCAGGAAAGAACTGGGGAATCTGGGGACCGCCTTTATGTACTACGCCGGACGCCAGGGGCGGAAGGACGCCAGAGGCGGTCCTCGCTGAAGACTGCTAGCTAGAAGATTTCTATGGGGTGCTGACGCCTGCCGCTTCAGTCCAAATGGTGTTACCTGCTGCAAGAGCTGCATCTCAAGTAAGATCTCCTAGGTACATAAACGAGGTCACTAAGCCAATGGTGTGCCATCTAGGCAGGATACCCTAAAGTCATTTGGCATGATTTGAGACTTAAAAGGGTTCCAGACAGTATGGACTGGGTCTTGGCCTCACTAAGAACCAGTCTGCTATCAGAGCCAGGTTTGTGTGCATTTGAAGTCTGAGGAGAGCCGCAGATGGTTATAAAGGACTATATCATCAGCATAAAGTAGGGAGGAGGACAGATTAGCAGTGATATTATTAATAAATATCAAGAATAGATGTGGCCCCAGGATGGAGCCTTGGGTACCCCAATATTCACCATTGCCTGATCCAAGTAGCTAGAACTGAACTTAACGACTTGGACACTGTTAGACAGGTAACTATAGTAGATGCAAAAGTCCATCGTCTTTAGGGTAGCGAGGAGAAGGGAGTGGTTCAGCAGGTCAAAGGTCTTTCTCATATCTATGAAAACGGCCCCCGTTAGACCAGAGTCCATAGTGGCGAGAGTGTCGGTAGTAAATTTAAGCAGGGCAACAGAGGTGCAGAGTCTTTGCGAAAGCTATGCTGGGGCGGTTGTTAGGTAGTTTTTGAGAAGAAAATCTATAGTTTGTGGCGCAACTAGTTTTTCTAAGATTTTACTTAGTACTGACGGAATGGCTATGGGCCTGTAATTAGATGGATCTTTGGGGTCTCCCTTCTTAAAGACAGGGGTCACTCTCTTCCAAATGTTGGGAACAAAACTTTGACACACAGGAGAGAGTGAATATTCTGGCCAGAGAGGAAGCAATTAGCGGGGCAGCTATTTTAAGTAGCCTGGGCACGATGCTGTCTGAGCCTGGGGCTGCACTGTCCGAGATTGTGCTAAGAAGTTCTGTGACCTCCTTCCGAGTTATGGCCTTAAACTGAAAGGAGGCAGCCATAGATTCTTGGTTGGAATGTGCCAGAGGGCCCACTTTTTGTGAGGCAGGGAAGGATGATGTGTACTTAGGTCAGTGAATTGATTATTAAAGAAACTAGCTATGGTCTGAGGATTATTGCAGTGGGTTCCATTCAGGATCATGTCATTACGGGGAGAAGAGTGAGAAAATCCCAAGAAGGTTTTAATGTGGGATCAGAACTTTTTGGGGTTACCTCAGGCATTAGCTGGTAGGTTTTTACAGTAAGAGCTTTTTGCTGTCCTTATATCCTTTTTGCAATCATTCCTTTGTATCCTACAGAAGTTATAGTCCACTTGTAGACCACAGGACTTGAAATGACTCCAGCTCTTGTCTCATTTTAGCAAGCAGATCCTTTAATAACAGTCTAGTACATTTCCCCTTAACTCGGCGGGTTATAAGGGGGTGAGTGATGATCCTGTATTGCTATGAAATTAGTAATGAATATGTTAAGGGCGGTCTCAAAATCTCAAGCACTGTAAAGACTACACCAATTAATGTTGGTCACATCACACAGAAAATGCTGAGGATCCAGGTAGGCATAGTTTCAGAAGGTGACGAACCGTGGTTTTACCAGGGAAGGCGGCCATCCCTCGATGCAAAAATAGGGAGTGGTCAGTAAGACTATCTGCAAGTGTGCCCGCAGAATGGATGTGCTCAGTGCCGCCTGCTAGCACTCAGTTGATAAGGGTGCTGGAATTTAAGCAACAGGCAATCCTAGTGGGTTCGGCGATTAGCTGATGAAGGTTATGACCCTGAATTTTAGAGAGCAAAGTGGCCTGGCTTTTCCCAAGTCAGTTAACATAGAAACATAGAATTTGACGGCAGATAAAGACTGCTTGGCCCACCTAGTCTGCCCATTTCCCTACCTGATGGATAAGCTGCAGATTCTAGTTAATCAACAGCTTACTTCCTGCAACCCCCCACTAGAATTGCCTTATGCCTGTCCTATGCATTATTGAATTCTCCCACTGTTTCCGACTCCACAACCTCCTCCAGAAGGCTGTTCCATGCATCCTAACCCTCTCTGTGAAAAAAATACTTTCTGACATTACCTCTGAGCTGTCCCCCATCTTCAAATTGTTACCTCTTGTTCTTCCACATCTTTTTTCTGAAAGATACTACTCTTGTACTTTAATTCCTTTGAGATACTTGAAAGTTTCTATCATGCCCCTCCCACCCCAAGGGTATTTTCCTTAAGGTTTATATTGCCTAAGATGAGTACTTCCTTTTGCTGGAGAGTAGGGACATCTGGTTTAGCAGCTCATCTAGACCAGTGCAGCCACTGTTCAGGGGGTAGTAGGCACACACGATGTGTAATCTCTTTGCCAAGTGTAAGAAGTGCATGTATTGACTCGCAGTGGGTCACGATCAGTATTTAGGACACAGATGCAGATGTTCCTTGAAGTATATTGCCACGTTTCCCTATTTTGGTGGATGGTCTGTCCTTCCGTAGGAGGCTATGGAAACGTGATTGAGTATCGTGGATTGGAGATGGAGGACTTCAACCGTTTCAGTCAGGCACATTATGTCTGGTTTGTAGAGGGAAATCCAGGCCTCAAGTTCAGCCACATTGTGCTGAAGGCATCTTACACTGTGATGGGCGTAAGGAGACATTTTGCATTGCTTAGTACAGCATCAAAGTGACAGAGATGACAAGCAAAGCCAGGGTTTGATTCAGTATCGCCAGATAGCAGTATAGCCAGGAGCAACAAGTACCAGAACTTCCGTGGATAAAAGGGAGAGAGTTAAGCAGTGGAAGAAGCATTTTTTTAGGATCGCATGTAGTTAGGTAGATTATACCCTTATTTATTAAAAGTGAGGTCAAGACCAGTAGTGTGTCAGGGAGACGGAGGAGACTGGAGAAGTGAAAGTCATCCAGAGATGGCATGAAGGCAGAGTGGTCCGCGTTTACATTGACTCCAGCAGTAGATAAGTAAAGCAGTACTAGCACCATGGCCATGAGGATTATGTGGTCTAGGCTACCCATGATATAGAATGCCCTCTGGGCCAAATAGGGAGCACAAAATGAGGTTAGGCAGGAGGGCACTACTAGAGATCGTTGCCTAACGGTTGCTCAGGTGGATCTCAGCGTAGAGTGGATCGGATCTAACGGAGAGGATCTTAACTACTATGGTGCTAGGAGCCCCTAGTGGTTAGAAGTTGTAAGGGACCAATGGGAAAGTGGGCACTAGCGAGTGAAGGCACCTGTTTCAAATCTGAGGAGCAGGATCAATGTACCTAAATTGGGCTCAGATATCCGTGGGCAGGTGCAGCGGCTCTGGATCAAGTACGCACGGATAAGCCGAGGCGCTTCACGGAGAAGAACAAGAAAACAAATTAATTTTATTGAATTGTCGGAGGGTGGGGAATTGCAAAACGGGTGGGACAGGCAGGACACAGCTTGCAGAAGAGAATACAGAGATAAGAGGCTTAAGTGCTGAGAGTGGTATCCTAGAGAGAAACTGGGAAAGACAGACACAGTAGGTGTGTGTGTGTGTGTGTGTGTGGGGCATGTAGGAGACAGAGCGCCTCAGGGTCCAGGAAAGGAGAATATAGAAATAAAGGGCCTGAGGTAGGAGGTGTAACCTGAGGGAAATCGGGAGACAGATACAGTAGCACCGGGAAGGGGAGGGCCTTACTAGGATTTGTAAGGGAGAGAGTTATCAATACAGGGAGATGGATTAAGGTCTGTAAGGAAGTAAGCTGTTGGTTAATCAGGATCTGCAGCTTATCTGTTAGGTAGGAAAATAGGCAGACTAGGTGGGCCAAGCGGTCCTTATCTGCCGATCAAATTCTATGTTTCTGTGGTAAGAAGAAGGAACTCTGAGACCGCAAATTGTGACACAAGTCCAGTGGAAGTGAGTGCTGGCAGAAAAATAAGGAAAAGGAGACGAACAGAACTCAGGTTTAGCAAGGTTTTGTATAGTCAGTGCTGTACAAAACAGACATGCAACTTTAAAACCAGCTAACAGGATTTGGGAAAAGCAACAGGCTGTTACACTACAAATTACAGTTCAGAAACAGCTAAATTAAAATGGTAAACAATTACAACAGCAGTGCAGGTTTATAAAACAGGCATGGGTTAGAGAAAATGAACTAACAGGAGTTAAATGGCTAACAGTACTTAAGCAGCAGGCTAATTAAGTAGTGAGCTGTGTAGAATTTATAGATTCAACTAGCCGAGTTAGGTGGAAATCAAGGAGCAAAGCGATCTCCTATTGGTAGAGCCTGGGGAGCGGCAGAGATAAGTCTAAGTAGAGCTAAAACTGGAGTAGGGTCAGCGGTTGGTAAAGAACCATTCCAGCAGCTAAACTGGCACACCAATCAAGTGCTGTGAGTGAAGGTGCCAGTTTCAAATCAGAGCAGTGGATCAGCGCATCTGAACTGGGTCTCGGATGTCCGGCAGGCAGGCATGTGGTGGCTCTGGGGTCAAGCCTCATCAAGAGGGATGGGCTGTCGAGGGCATCTGAATTGGGCTCGATATCCAGTGGGCAGCGTGCAGTGCTGCCTCTAGATCAAGCCACACCGCAGGGATCAATTTTCAGATCTTCCAGGAATCAGTCTTCACCGTTGTTTCACACCATTGTTAGAGTACCAAGCTCAGACGAAAGTCCCCCGGTCTGAGTGGTTGGAGCCAGAGCCCACTCAGGATAGAAGTCCATTAAGGATGGTCCAGCCAAAGAAGGCAAGCTGTCTGGCATGGACATCGTGCTTGACAAAATGGGCACTGTGCTGCAAGTGGCAGCTCTGCAAATATCACAGATAGACACAGAATGAATCTCTGCCAAGGACATGGCAACCACTCTGGTGCAGTGCATACACACCTGGCCTTCCAGCTTGACGTGCACCATAGAACAGCAGTGACGAAGGCAGCTGACAATCAGGGTATGAAATTCGTGAAAAAGTACATGCCAACTTGGGCATGCAGAAGCAAAGTACGTGCCAAGAAAATATTTACATGCCACCCCTTAATTTACATCATTTTAAATGCTGTCTTCACTGGACCAAGCATTTTCGATATCACCACCCCACCACCATCACCACCACTAGTGCTGGGCCTGTCAGAAGCAACATGCAGTGACAGCGCTGTTCTGGAGCCATTACAGGTGTCAGTGAAGTGCTTGTGGTGTTGGTACAACTGCTAGTACTTGCTGCTTGGGAGTCCTCAGCTCCCACAGTCTCATTAATACGCTTTCTCTTAAATCCAAATTTAAAAAGACTCATGGTGTCTGACTGGCTACTCGTAGCTAGGGCAGCAGACAGTTGTGCAGACTGGTGGTGGCACTAAGTGTCTTGCACTTGCACAGACTAAGACAGAGCATTAGAGTAACAAACTGTCCAAGCTAGGCTGTTAGGCTATGCTTTCATGCTATGCACTCAGAGAATGTTTATTAATGTGTTGATGACTGCTGAACTTCAACTCGTCTAAATTGATTCAGTTGTCTTAATAAATGCTACACAACAAGAAAAACTGCTGGTGTGCGCGGTTTGTCTCTTTACTTGAAAATAAAATAAACAAGAAAAACTGTGTTGTCTGTTTTTTTTAGTGCAGATGGTAAGTGCTTTTTGATCGCAGACAATTGCCCAGCCCTTTGTGTTTCAGACAACTTTAATTGTCCTTTTAGAATTTAGGTGGTCCAATTGCAAGTAGTAGCTTGTAAAAAGCTGTTTGGACTTTAGCAAAACATTTTTAGATTAGTTATGGAATGTGATGTCCAGAAAGTAGATTTTGTAAAAAACTTTACTGTGTGCAGATGAGGCTTTAACAATAATGTACAGTGTATAACAGATTACATGGACAGAAGACGGACCCTGCTGTACTTACTACATAGATTTTCTTATAATCCAGAGTAACTAGCTTATGACAAAGTTTTTAACTTAAATAGGCTTTACTTTAGCAATAACTAGGATCTGATCCTGACCCTGTATTTAGATGGGTAGTAGTCCAACCACACTACCACAGAGTAGCTCACTCGTAAAACAAAAAAAAAAAAAAAAAAAACAGCTTAAGTAGTCTGTAAAAGGCTTTATTTAACAGCAGATCCCTGTTGTCTGTAGACTTTTTAGGTAGTCCACCAGTAGCTGGTAAAAAAAAAAAAAAAAAAAAAAACTTTTAATACTTTTTTTTATAACTGATGCCTGAATTTACATTTAATCCTCAGAGTAGCTTGTAAACAAAAGCTTTAACAGACTTGTTTCAACTGATCCCTTTTAGATTTTAGCTGTAATAGAGTACTTATAAAGATTTATTGTATATGGCTTGGCCATGTAGTGTACAGCTTGTAGACTTTGATCCCTTCAGTTCATTGACAGACTAGTACTGTTTACAAATGAAGATGACAGACTGACTGTCTTCACTTCAGCTACTCCAACAATTTGAAGTTGTATTAATAATAGATATGGCTAGCTAGAATAGAGCTGTTTTAATATCTGATCAGTTAGCTTAGCTTCAGTTAGTTGAGCTAGTACTACTAGATAAACTATGTAGTAGTAACCATGCAGGCAGGATTCGCAGGAGGCAACTTTTGAGTAAAAATAAGACTTAAGAGTTAGCTCTTAGCTGTCCTGTGGTTTCAAATTCAATGACTGTGGCCACTACTAGCTATAAAAAGAAAGAGATAGCTTTATTAGCAAAATTGCTGCAGGCAGCTTGTAAATGTCTGGGTATGCCCCCATCCCCATCCTCTTTCTCTCTGTTTATTTGCTAGTAGTAGTACTAGTACTGTCTCTTTATTACAAGTCCAAAAGGACAGTACAGTACAGAAAACAGAATTATTTACTTTTGGACACTAATTTATTTTGCTGGTTGGTAGTAGGAGTGTATTTATTAAGAGCTAATGTCTCTTCATTCAGTGTCTGCAGTGCTTCACCAGGAGTATGCAGTCAGTGTCCCCTCCCCCCTCAAGTCAATTATACTGCCACTATTTTTTATCAGCTAGAAAATGGACACAAGGACTACAGCAGTTCCGCAGACTTTGATTAGTCTTTTAGAGATCTGTGTCTGGCTGTCTGCTTAATTGCTAGCTGCTGCTGCTCTTATTTTTTTTTTCTAGGTTTGCCAAATTTTTCTCCTGTCCTGATGATTTTCTTCCCTCCCGAGTCCTGACACAAACACACAATCCTCTCTCTGGCTCCCCCATTTAGTCATATTCCTCCTTTCTGCTTTTCCAGTTTTTTTTTTTTCTTTTTTCAGGCGTTGCTTAATTGCTTAGTTTCTTTACTCCTGAGTCCTGCCAAATTCCTGAGAGACCCTGCTGTCTCACACACTCCTCTCCTCATCCATTGCCCCATTTGCTCTAATCCTCTTTGTAACCTTGTTTTTCAGTAGTAACATTCAATCAGCTCTTAAAGAGCTTTTAGTTATTTGACTGATGATCGCGATCGTCGGTGTTTCAGGCTGGCAGTCACAGACAATGCTGCATAGAGCAACCCGTCTCCCGAATGCAAGCCACAGGGCCCAGCGCTGTGCTGGGTCCCTCGCATCGTCCACGCTGTCTGGAGGGTGGTGAATAGATCGGAACGGCACCATTGCTGCGGTGTGCCTGCTGCAGCCCGCCTCCAAGACTGAAGGAGGATCACTGAAGAATCAACTGGCTGATTGCTGTGCCACTCAGTTGTGGGGCACATCAGTCTACTCCTCTGTGGAGAATTATGAAGCAGACAAGCAGTCAGCTGACATCCAGAAGACACACTCGTAATCAGCTCTATAGATGTCAGCTCTGCATCTGGCGCCTCAGGCAGCAACTCTGCCCCAAGGGAAAGTTAAACTCATACAAAAAAATACACAAGCAAGCGGCAAGCTGTAGAAAAGGAGGAAAAAACAGAACTGAGCTGAATATCTTAGGTGCCCAAAGGGCAGGCACTAAAGAGCTGTAGGTGTCCTGAAGCAAAGTGCCTGCCCTGGGGCACCTAAGGTATAGAATTTCAGACCCTGCTGACAATCCATGCAAAATGCATTTGATTGAAACAGGTTCTCCTTCCGATTAGGATCAAAGGAGAGGAAGAGCTGTTCAGACCATCTTGTACCCACAGACACCATATGGCGTCAGAACAATCCACAGCTAGATCCAACCCAAAATGGCCACCGGGAGCAAATGAATTAAGTCCTTAAGTCTGGCGAGCTAGAACCTCAGGGCCCTTAATATTCAGAGAATAGTGCACTCCCCTTTGTTCTGAAAGTTAGGAAACTAAACAAGCAACACAAGAGGCACATTTAAGTCAAACCCTGACACCACCCTAGGTAAAAACTTGGGACGTACGTGGAGAACCAATTTGTCTCTGCGGAAAACAGTAAATGAAGGATCTTAGAACAAAGGATGAATCTCCTGAATTCTGCAGGCAAAGGTGATGGCCAAGAGAAAAGCAGTTTTCCAAGTTAGGAACTTTAGATGACATGTAGCCATGGGCTCAAACGGCAGACGAGTAACCATATCCAACACAAGGTTGATATACAACGTGGCTACAGGTTTCCTGACTGTGGGCCTTAGGTGCAAGATACCCTTCAGAACCTCTTAAAGAGTGGCAGCTGGGCTAGAGAGAGGTTCTGAATGGGCTCATGGTGTGCTGCAACAGTACACAAGTAGACTTTTACTGTAGCTTATTACAATCCTGCATCAGAAGGCTCCAACAAGTACTCCAGAACTTGTCTGGTGGGCACTGGAATGGGTCTATATGAGTTTTGGAACACCACATTGAGAAACGTTTCCAGTTAGCCAGGTAGGGTTTCCCTGGTGGAAGGTGTATGGGAGACAGAAAGGATCTCAGAGACCCTCAGATACTTTATAGCAATTCACCTCCACCTCTTCAGGAGTCAGGTCTACAGGAGAAGGAGGGTGCCGACTGAGATGGATCAAGGTTCTCTATGTCAGAAGGTCCATCCTGAGAGGAAGGACAGAATCTGTTAAGTAGAGAATACCGTATCCATCAAGGCCAGCATGGGGTGACTAGAATCATCTTGCCACCATGTGCCTCCAACTTGATCAGTACTATCCCCACTACAGATTGGCAAAAATGTGTACAGAAAGAGATTTGCCCACTGCAGTCTGAACGCATCTTCACAGAAAACACCTTGTCCTGAATTTCTGCAGCAGAATCGAGGTAATTTGGCATTGAGTAGGGATGCAAAAAAGGTCCGCGTCAGGTTCCCCACTCACTGAACAGTGACTGCACGATGTCTGGTGCTAATGACCACTCGTGAGTGTTGGCTCCTGTTAGACTGAACTAATCCACCAGAATGATTTGAACTCCTGGTCTGTCTGATAGGCAAGCATACAATGCAGCCCGAAATAAATGCTCATGGGCCATCAGGAAAGCCAAGGCAGACCACTACCAGGCCTCCCTTACCTCCTCCTGGGGCTCAGCCCGACCTTCTGGGATAATATTAAGCAACTCAATGGTAAAGCTTGCTCCCCTGCCCCATCCCAGCTCACTAGAAATGGCACAACCTCCACCGAGCCTGCCACCATAGCTAACTGGTTCAACACCACTTTCACTGACCTTAGCTCAGTCCTCCTAGTAATTCTTTGACCCTCCCCCAGCCAAACTCCCCTGTCCTCCAACACCCCAGCTTCCTCCTGCGAAGATTTCCACCCAGGAAGCCAGACCCATCCTAATCAAAGCTCTCAATGGCAACAATCCCGGCAGTGACTCACTGGACCCCAGCATCCTCAGGCTGGTGCTAGATGAGGTCCTTGCACCTCTCACAAGCTAATTAACCAGTCACTCTGCCTGGGACAATTCCCCACAGCTTGAAAACAGCCATTATCACACTCTATTCATAAAGGAGGCGACAGGTCATCGGCCAACAACTACCGCCAATCTCCATCCTCCCTCCCTCTCTAAAGCCCTGGAGAAAGTGGTGGCCATTCAAATCACTGATTATCTGGCTAAGCATAACATCTTATGCCCAGAGCAACATGGCTTCCGTATGGTCACAGTACCAGCACTGCCCTTATCTGAATTCCTCCAACTTCTACATCCTCCTTGGATACCAGCTCCCTAGCTGGTGCAGTGTTCATTGACCTCTCAAAGGCTTTCGACACTGTCTCCCATCCACTGCTGCTGAATGCACTCTGCCTCACTGGTCTCTCGGCTGGCCCCTGGCTTGGTGTGCTAGCTATCTTGACACTCGATTCCAGTGTGTCAAGATTAATAACACACTCTCCGATACCAATCCCACATTCTCTCTGGGGTCCCCAAGGCTTCATCCTGGGCCCCCCTTCTCTCTGGCTGTATCTGAACACCCTGCCCAGTGCATGCTCTGGCAAAATTCTGCTGTATGCAGACGACGCTGTCCTTTTGCCACCCACCGTAATCCCATCTCCTACAGGACTCCTTACAGCAGTCCTTTAACAGTGCCGAGGCTTGGTTTAAGGAGCGCAGACTCGCATCAATCTTAAGAAAACCAAAACTATGCTCTTTTCACACCCAAAACAAAGCTAGCAACCACCCACTCTATATCCTTCCAAGCACCAACCAACCACTGGAACAAGTCTGCTCTACAAATACCTTAGGGTTACCTTGATTCAGCCTCACATTTCACACCCACATTGGACGCCTAACATCCACCACCAACACACGGCTTGGCATCCTATTCCGCCATAAAACCTGCCTTCCCCAAATGCTCTCCATGCTAGCTGTTACATCGTCTGTTCTGTCCCTTGTAGACTATGGTCTACCAGTATACGGTGTGCCGACGCCACTGCACTCAACAAAATTCACCTAACCCTGAATAAAGCGTGCAGATTGATTACTGGTGCCCCAGGCTCACACACACCTGTCAGCTATATGTCGATGCTAACCTGCTTACCCTGGATGAACGGTTCGATACCAGACCTGTCTCCTCACAAAAACCCTACTGGCTCTCTGGGGTAACGCATCCATCCACCAGAGCCCTCCCACCATTGCAACACGGTCTTCCTACAAGACCACTCTAAAGATCCCCAGAACAAGAACCAGCCATGGCCAGAGGTCCTTCAGCTATAGAGCCCCAACCTGGTTTAACTCTCTCCTGACACCATCACCAATGCCATCACCATCTCCACATTCAAACCGCACTGGAACCACATCTTCAGCACTGTGAACTGCTCCTGTCTCTGAACATAGCCTCCACCTCCTTTTCTTTTGACAATGCCCCCGGCAGCTCTCCACCCAACCATCCCTCCACCACTTCCCTGTACACCATGCCTAGGTTTAACCTGGCCAGTGCCAGCTGTTTCAATGTTTATCTACCAGAATGCTCACTAGATACCGACTTGTTTAATACTTGTGTAATATCGATTACATGTACCCTGTACCTGTACCCAATTGTATCAGTCTGTACCCAACTGTATCTGTCTAACCACAATGTGACGTGGCACCTCTGGTGAATGCCTATTGATTGTTGGCAAATCTTTGCTATGTAACCGAAACGCAATGTATGTCTTTATGTGACGAAGTACCTTTGTAAACGAGCCTCTGGCTCAAAGGTTGTAAACTGATTCTTAAATAAATAAAAAAAATAAAATAAACTGCCTGGATCAGAAATGAGTGTTGCTCACCTGTAACCGTAGTTCTAGGAGTGGTATATGATGCACATCTGCACTTGGCAGTCTTATTTTTCCTTTAATTCAGTCAACTTCAAGCTGAGCTCCTCCCACCCACCTGGGAGATATACTCCTCAGCATCACCCGAGACATCAGATCTTCCATGCTGGAAGCAGAAAATAGTGTACCACTTGTCAGAAGAGGTCAAGTGGGCTGTGTGGAGATGCACTACACACCACGAACACAAATAGCAGTAACGTAAGAACTTACCATAACAGTAGATCCTCGAGAGATGTACCTGCAGTAGATCTTCACATATAGGACCGCGCCTCCTGGTGTCAGGTGACGTGACGCCAGCATGACTATAAGAGGGGCAGTCCGCGCCAGCCGTCCAGTACTTTTCCAGCGGAGACGTAAGTAAAGGGAATAGAAAAAGAAGAGTAACAACTCCTGGTACCCTTTGCCCTGGCAAAGCCAGAGACCTGGACAGGAATAAGGAAACTACAGGAGTTGGGGGAAAGGTGGATGGGAAACTAGAACTACTGCAGTAACCTCTCTCAAAGAGCTACTGCTACAGTAATATCTTATACAACTGCTATATCTTACTTCGAGAGGGTTTCTGTAGTAGGTCTTCACATACAGGACTGAATATCAAGCAGTCTAACACAAAAGGAGGAGTCGGGGACGAGGTTCCGGGAGGAGGAAAGTATCTGCCAACTAAGGGTCTGTTCAAGACAGAAGACCTTGCAAAACTGCAAGAGGCTAAAGCCAACTTGATGCCTAGAGGCAATGTTCAAACTGTAATACTTACTGAAGGTATAGATGGAAAACCAATGGCCGCTGCACAGATATTCGTAATGGACACATTCCTGAAAATGCAGTAGAAGTGGCCACACTCCTGGTGGAGTAACCTTGACCACCCCGGAAAGGTTTTTTCGTACTTCTGGTAAGTGTAACGGTACAGTTAGCCAGCCACCCAGACAGAGTGTTTAGTGATCCCTTGCCCAGACACTGGGAGGCAGAGGCAACAAAGAGCTGGTTTGACTTACGAACCTCTCTAGTCTGAGAAGAAAAATTACTCACCTTAGTAATGTTGTTTCTTCTAATGGAGTCTTGCTATATTATGACATATGCAGTGAGTCACAACCTTCAAATTGCTCCGGAGGTGAAAGAGTTAACTTTCCACGCCAAGCATGGAACTTTGAGCTCGAGCTCGGTTGAAAACTCTATCTGTTGTTCTTCAAACTCAAACTGTCAGATCTTTACGAGCAAAACTCACTAAGACTGTGTGGAAGCTGTAAACCTACACTAGCCAACTGGCTACTAATTAAACACATTTTTGGGTGCCACAATGAAGACTCAAGTCAGGAGACCCAAAGAATGACAAACACAACACAAATCACCCCAAAAAGAGGGATGAAAAACAAGGTGGGCATCTAAAAAGTGCCAACGCTGCCCTGCCCACCCACATCCCAAAGAGTAAGGTTCTGAGAGGGGCAGGCAGGGGGGAGGTCATAATATAGCAAGACTCCATTAGAAGAAACAACATTACTAAGGTGAGTAACTTTTTCTTCAAACAACATGAAGTCTTGCTATATTATGACACATGCAGACTACACAGCAGTACCTCCATGGAGGAGGGAAAGAACCTACTTAGAAACAGGCTCTGAAGCACAGCTGTGCCAAAACGAGCATCACTCGTAGCCTGGATGTCCAGGGAGTAATGCTTAGTAAAGTGTGAACCGCTTTTCCAGGTAGCTGCTTGAAATATCTCTTGATAGGGATGTCTCCGGCAGCAGCCAGAGACGCAGCTGTACTCTGAGGAGGAGCCCTCAGGCCTGAGGGAGAACTTACCCAGTTTTTCATAGCAGAATTGGATACAAGAGAATCTACCTAGCAATAGATCTTTTAGTAGCAGGTCTCCTTTGCCGACCTCACCATACCTGAGGAACAGTTGGAGGAGTCAAACCTGTGACCCTTGGTACGATCTATGTAGTAGCTAAGGATCTTTTGACACCTAACTGTGCAACCTCCTCTCGCCAGAGGAGGAATGGTCAGTGAAGTACACAGGGAGAGACACAGATGGATTAAGGTGGAAATCTGAAACCACCTTAGGCAAGAACTTTCTGTTAGTCCTGAGGACTACCTTATCTCTGTGAAAAGAGATAAAAATCAGGCTCCACTGACAATGCTTGTAACTCACTTATGCGTCTGGTAAAAGTGATGGCTACCAAAAAACACAGTTTTCCAAGTCAAGTACTTAAGCTCTGCTGAAGACAAGGGCTCAAAAGGGGGTTGCATAAGCTGGGCGATGCAAATATTAAGATCCCAGGCAGGGGAAGGATCCCTGAATGGGGGGTCGGTGTGAAGCAACCCTTTGAAAAACTTGGAGAAAACAGGATGGACTGAAAGAGAAGAAGGTTTACCTGCTAATAAGAAAGCAGACACGGCTGCCAGGTGCACTTTTAGGGTAGCTGGTCTCAGCCCCAGAGCATTTGGATGGACCATAGTCCAGGACCGTGGGTAAACCAGCAGATTCTGGGGGAATATGCTTTGCAGAGCACCATATGGAAAATCTCTTCCATTTGGAATTGTAAGTAGCCCAGGTGGAAGACTTCCTAGAAGCCTTCAGGATATCCAATACACCTTGGGAGAGGTGTAAGTCAGCAAACACTAACTCTTCAAGAGCCAGACCTTGAGATTGAGAGATTTGAGATTCTGGTACCAAACTCTCCCCTGAGCACAGGATAACAGATTGTGATTCCTGGGAAGACACAGGGGAAGGTGGACTGCTAAGGACATAAGGAGTGGGTACCAGGGCTGTCTGGCCCAATCTGGAGCAATCAGAATCATCTTGCAGAATTGAGACCTGATTTTGCCTAGCACTTTGAACAGGAGAGGGAAAGAGGGAAAGGCGTAGAGAAACTTCCCTTCCCAACTGAGAAGGAAGGCATCCAGGGGGACTGAGCCCAACACTGGGGGTCTGCAACAAAAAAAAGAGGAAGTTGGTGATTGTCTGGGGCTTCAAAAAGATCTATCTGGGGTGTGCCCCACCTGGCAAATACCACCTCCAGTACTAGGGGATCCAAAGCCCATTCGGTGATGGCCCTGGGAAATCCTGCTGAGGAGCATCTGCCAGGACATTGTCCTTGCCTCTGAGGTGAACTGCTACAAGGGAGGTGTTCAGAGAGTAAGCCAGAGACCACAACTTCATTGCTTCTGCACAAGGCGTCAAACCGAGTGCCCTTTGCTTGTTGATGTACCACATTGTGGTGGTATTGTCTGTTCGGATCTGAATAACTGTTTTGAACAGATTTGGAAAAACTTGAAGTGCTAGAAAACTGCTCTGAGTTCCAACAGATTGATGTGGAGCAGAGATTCCCGAGGGACCACAATCCCTGAGTAGTGAAGTCGCCCATGTGAGCTCCCCACCCCAAGAGGGATGCATCTGTAGTAAGGGTCAAGGAGTGAGACTAAGGGTGAAGGGGACCCCTGTCTCAAATTGCCCTGGTCCTGCCACCACTGAAGGGCTTGGATCAGGGTTCAAGTCACTGGGATTAATTTGGTTAGAGGGTCCCTCCTTTGAGACCAAAAGGCTCTCAAATGGAACTGGATGTCCCTCATCTGAAATCTGGCTCCTGCACTACTGCTGTTGAAGCAGCCATGTGTCCCAGGAGCTGGAGAAAATGCCTTGCTGGTTGAGAGACCTGCAGGGTGAAGGAGGAAGCCAGAGAAATCAGGGTCCTGCTCTTTCCAGGGAAGGAAGGCTCTGGCTTCTTTTGTGTTCAGTTCTGTACCTATGAAGGTGAGAAGCTGGACAGGTTCTAGGACTGACTTTGGAAGATTGAGAAGGAAACCTAGAGAAGTTAGCAGTTGCTGAGTTACCTGAAGATGTAACCTGACTTGGTCTGGAGACTGGCCTACTATGAGCCAGTCATCCAGGTAAGGAAAGATGGCAATTTTTTGCCTTCTTAAATGGGCAACTGCTACTGCCAGGCATTTTGTGAATACCCTTGGGGCAGATGTGAGGCCAAAGGGCATTGCTCTGATCTGAGGTACTTTCGATGGGAGCTTCTGATGAGAACATGAAAGAGGCATCCTTGAGGTCCAGGGACACTAGTCAGTCCCCTGGCCTTAAAGAGGTAGAATAATTCCTAGGGTCACCACTTTGAATTTTGGTTTTAAAAGGTGCTTATTTAAGTACCTGAGATCCAAGATGGGCACGCCATTCTCCTGTCTTTCTGGGGTAAGGAAGTACCTGGAGTATAATCCTTGCCCTGGTGTAGGGGTGGAACCTTTCCATAGCTCTGAGAGCCAGGAGGGTAGAGACTTCTGCTTCTAGGGCAAGAGCCTCTGATGGATTTGCAGGTGGAAAGGATCTGGTTCTCATCTTTGGAAATTTTTGAAACTGAGAACCAGTCCCTGGCTTACTACTTCCAGGACTCACTTGTCTGATGTTAGAGACCTCCAGTTCTGGACAAAGTAAGCCAGCCTGCCCCTACAGGTAGTGGAGAATCGGCCTGGCAGCCCATCAGGTGCCTGATTGGCAGGGGCTTTAGGCTGAGGGGTGGAGGCAGGTCTGTTTGCACCCCATCTGCCTCTCCTCTAAAGAACCCCCTCTGTGCATAAGCTGAAGAGGAGGCCTGGGCTTGCAAAGGCCTATGAAAAGGCCTGCCCGAGAGGTGCCTTTGGAGGAGTGGCCTGCCTTCCTTGGCCTGTGCACTCCTATAGGTGGTTCTATATTCATCCATTTTCTTCATGTAATTCTCTGTTTGCTCCCCAAACAGAGAGTTGCCCACAACAGGAAAATCCATGGCCTTAGTCAGGGTATCCTGAGACAGGCTAGTACATCTGAGCCAAGCCATTCTACGAGAGCCACAGATGTAGCTATGACTCTAGATGACACATCATCAGAGTCCACTGCAGCATGGAATTGCACTTAAATGCCTCAATACCATCAGCGGCCACCTGCTCCAGCTGGTATCTAGCAACATAAGCCATATAATTTGCCTGTCTGAGTCCCAAGGATGCTGCCATGTACTGTTTCTTTGCCATGGCATCAACCCTTCTGGAGTCCTTGTCAGGGGGGAGTGAGGCTAGGGGAATATTTGCCTTGTCACAGGCTGCAGCCTGCACAACCCCCACATGGCTGCATTGTTGTGTAAGGAACTCCGTATCAGAGCCTGATAATGTATACCTTTTGTCCATTCTTTTATCAACAGGAGGTATAGTGTGAGGAGTTTTAGAATTTTACTGTCCGTTTCAAAAAGATTTATGCAGAGGAATAGACAGTCTCCTAGACTCTGGAATATCCAGCATTTCTACATAATCAGGCTCTTCTTGATCATCCACAGCTTCCTCCATAGGGAGCTGGAGGGTTTCAGTCACTTTTTTTATAAAACATAAAATGAGAAGCAGACTCAAAGCCTAGGGGGAGACACTCCTGAGGGTCTGTCTGGAGAGATGTCCGGTTCAATGGGCACATCCAGACTTTCAAATCCACATTCACTCTCCTCATACTCCTCTTCCCCCTCTCTGGTTCATTAAATTCTCTAAATCATACTTGAACCGTGGAACCGACCGAACCTGACGCTATTTGATGGTTCCGTTCGGTCGGAACCGGGAGAGTGACTGAACAATTTTAATTGCTTTAGCTATTTCTTCAGCGGTTGAGAGGAAGGTTTTGGCACCACACCAGCTGATTTTCTAGTTCTCTTGCTGGAACCACCCTCAGAGTTGGCTCTCCTTTGCCCGAGGAAGTCTCGCCTGGTCAGAGGGCACTCTCCGTTCGGTTTCAACCGAATCGGCTGGCCATCCGTTCAGTGGACTTTTGGCCTCCCTTTCCTGAGCCTACCAACTCTTTTATCCAGGGTAGCTGCAGGAAAACTTTACAAATCTGGCAGTCTGCATTGAGGTGGTCAAACCCCAGACAATAAAAACAGGTGGTGTGGGGTCAGCCTTGGCAAAGGCATCCCCACAGACACTGCAGTGTTGAAACCCAGTGGGCCCGGTTTTTCTTTTGGTTTCTCAGACATAGTGCCAGCCTATCCAAACTTGCCTGTTTATGGCAATCCGCCAAGAAGACTCCCCTTATCGGTTCCCAACCGTTCACGGGCCGTGGAAAACCGTAATGAAACTGCTTTTTAGAACCGATAAGAACCAGAACCACACTACTAAAGATAGATAATGTATTAGAAACAACTTGATCGGTTCAAACCGAACCGATAAAACCGCTTACAAGTTCCACACAGAAGTAAATGTAAACCTATCTAGTACTTACAAATACCACAGATAGAGCTTGAACCGACGGTTGCAGTTTAAATTTCATTAAAAAAACTTAAACTAAATACTTTAACCGACAAAATGAACAGAGCAGAAGGAGAAATCTCCGGAGCGACTGTTCAGTGAGGCGGAGTAAAGAATCTGACAGTTTGAGTTTGAAGAACAGAGTTTTCAACTGAGCTCGAGCTCCAAGTTCCATGCCTGGCATGGAAAGTTAACTCTTTCACCTCCGGAGCAGTTCGAAGGTTGGGACTCACTGCATATGTCATAATATAGCAAGACTTCATGTTGTTTGAAGCATAATACCTCAAAATCCTGTGCGTATCAAGAGTGTGCAGGAGATATTCCACCCTGCTGGAGTACTCTGGGAAAAACACCGGCAATTCAACACTCAGTCATTTCTGAAACCACTTTCAGAAGAAACGAAGGATTACTCCGCAGGACCACCCAGTCCCTGTGGAAAATTAAATAAGACTCTACAAACTACAACATGAAGCTCTGAAACCCTTCGAGCTGAAGTGATAGCAACTAAAAAGAGCGTTTTCCACGCTAAAAAACACATATCACAGCTGCTGCTGGTACAAAAGAGGGCAAACTAAGCTTTTCCAACATAAAATTGAGATCTCATGGAGGAACAGGAATCCAGACTGGAGGTTTTATATGAAGGATCCCCTTGAAAAAATCTCTTAGAAATCTCTAGCTGAGTAAGGATTTTGCCCTCCAACAGAAGGTGGTAGGCCGACACCGCAGAGAAATGGACTTTCCGTGGGGAATAGCTGAGGCCAAACTCTGATAGATGTAAGAGGTACTCTAACACCTGGAAAATGGGTCCTAGCCTTTTGCGGCAGCCCAAATAGAAAATCTCTTCCATTTCATGGCACAGGCGATCTAGTTCAAAGTTTCCTGGCTTCCACCAAGACCTGAGCTATCTGGGTGAAAACTCCACAGCGAGAAATTGCTATGTCCACAGGTGCCACACATGAAAATGGAGAGACTTCAGGCTCAAACGGACCAGGGTGCCCTGCTCCTGGCACAGAAGGTCGTGAGAGAGGCAGAGGGACTGGTGGTCCCAGAGCCAGTTGTTGCAACAATGGGAACCATATCTGCCAAGGCTACAGAGGGGCAATGAGAATCATGTGAGCCCCCTCTGCCTGGAGCTTCAGCAGAACCTTTTGTGTTAGCAGAAAGGAAGGGAAAGTGTAGAGAAACTTCCCTGTCCAGGATAGAGACAGTGCATCTCGCCAAAAAGCACCATACCCAGGAAGAAGCGAGCAAAAGCTGGGTAGTTTTGCGTTGGATGGGGAGGCGAACAGATCTAGGTCTGGTCGAACCCATACAAGAAACAGATCTTCCACTATCTGCTGCTTTAGTTCCCTCTAGGAGCCCTGGTGACTGATCGGCTTAGACTGTCCGCCAGGATGTTATGAACCCCAGCACGTGGACTCCTGTCAAGTATAGGGTGCATGAATCGTCTAATACCACACCCTCATTGCTTTCCTGCAAAGGGGTATGATCGGATGTTTCAATGTTTGTTCAGATACCAGACAGTGGCCATGTTGTCTGGATGAGGAGTGTTCCTGGGAGAAGAAGTGACTGGAAAACTTGGAGAGCATAGACAAAGTACAGTTACGTAGGAACTTAGCGTAACAGTAAATCTTCGAGAGAGGTTCCTTCAGTAGGTTATCACATATAGGACTGGTGCCACCTGGCGTTGGGCCGCACAGCAGACTTTTCTAGCAATACCAGACGGGGGACCGCCAACCTGACGTCACATGACTGATGTCAGCATGACTGTATATAGTGGGCGGTCCCCAAAGCCAGGAAGAGGCCTGACAGCAGGAGCGAACAGGATTCGGAGTCCCTGTAAAACACAAAATGAGGGGAAGGAAAAATTTGACCTACAGAAGGAACCTCTCTCGAAGATCTGCTGTTACGTTAAGTTCCTACATAACTGTACTATCTTACTTTGAGAGGGTTCTTTCAGTAGGTCACCACATATAGGACAGAGTACAAAGCAGTCCCTCCAAGGAGAAACCGAGAGAAACTATGGAGGAGAACTAACTCCAACAGAAAAAAAACTGGGATCCAGAATGGACCCAGCCTAGGACAGAAGGCCCTGCAAGACAGCTAGGCCAAATCTAGCCCTCTGCCTAGAAGCGAAGTCCAGACTGTAATGTTTAGTAAAGGTATGGACAGAACTCCAAGCAGCCGCAGCACAAATGTCAGCAGAAAAACGTTATGTAAGAAGGCCGTGGAGGCAGCCATGCCCCTAGTAGAATGACCTCTAAAGGGACCCGGCAGAGGATTTTCGTACTTCTGGTAACAGAAGCTAATCCATTTGGACAGGCCCTGCCTAGAAACCGGTTTGCCCTTCGATCTAGGGGCAAAGGAAACGAACAGCTGGTCGCAGGTACGGAATTCTTTGGTCCGGTAAGTATCACCAGAGAATCCGATGAACATACATCATATGAAGGAGTGCCTCACCTCTGTTAAGAGGGGGACAGAAAATGCACAGAAAGCTCTACTAACTGATTCAGCGTGGCCTCTTACACCACCTTGGGAAGAAACTTCGGATGCGTTCTGAGGAACGCCCGGTCCCTATGGAAAAATAGATTGGGCTACTTGCAGACTAGAGCGTGAAGCTCTGAAATCCTTCGCGATGACGTGATAGCCATGAGAAAAAGCGCCTTCCAGAAAAGGAAGCACAAATCAGAGCTCATAACCGCCCAAAAGGAGGAAGGGTGAGTTTTCAAGACTGTTCAGTCCTAAGGCAGAGCTGGGCTGCGGATTGGGGGTTTAGATGGAAAATCCTTTCAGAAAGGTTTCTGAGACCTCCAACTGAGCCACGGGATTACCATCCACTAGCTCGTGGTATGCCGAGATAGCTGAAATATGGACCTTCAAAGAACAGTATGAAAGACCGGAGTCTGACAAGTGAAGGAGGTATTCCATGACTTGTGGGGCAGAGCAAAGGAAGGTGTTCCAACCCTTAGCGGTCGCCCAGATGGAAAAACGTTTCCACTTCATGGCATAAGTGGAACGAGTAGAGGGCTTTCTGGCCTCAATGAGGACTTGAGCAACTCGGGAGGAGACCACCAAAGCAAGAAGAAAAAATTACTCACCTTAGTAATGCTGTTTCTTCTAATGGAGTCTTGCTATATTATAGACATTAGCAGTTTGATCCAGCTCTAGAACTGCCCCGAGTGAAATGGTTAAAACTATTCCAAAATAGAATTTTGGCACGAGAGCAGCTCTATCTGTGTCATTTCAAACTTGAACTGTCAGATCTTTACGAGCCAAACTCCCTAAGGTCTGTGTGGAAGCTGTAACCTACACTAGCCAAATGGTTACCTAAAGAATAACAACCATTGATGGTCCCAACACCCAAGACTCAAGTCAGGGGACCAGAAATACTAACACCATTCTAATAATATGAAATGGAACATAAGTATAATAAAACACACACACGCTGCATACATACACACCCCAAAGTCCCAAAGGGGACAAAATGTTAACAGGACATAAGCAGTGCCCACACTAAGTTGCCGCGACCCACCAAGTAGAGGTTCTGAGAGGGGCAGGTTGGGAGGTCTAAATATAGCAAGACTCCATTAGAAGAAACAACATTACTAAGGTGAGTAATTTTTCTTCAAACAACATGAAGTCTTGCTATATTATAGACATTAGCAGAATACACAGCAGTACCTCCATGGAGGAGGGGCAGAACCTACTTAGGGAATAGGCTCTGAAGAACAGCTGTGCTAAACCGAGCATCTCTCCTGGCCTGGACATCCAGGGAGTAATGCTTGCAGTGTGTACCTGCTTTCCAAGTAGCAGCCTGGCAAATCTCTAATAAAGGGATATCTCTGGCAGCAGCTAGAGATGCAGCTGTACCCTGGTAGAATGAGCCCTCAAATCGGGCGGGGCTCTGCCCACTTTCTGATAACAAAATTGGATACAAAGACAATCCACCTGGCTATTGATCTCTTAGTGCAGGTTTGCCTTTCCCATCTTCACCATAGGTAAGGAAAAGTTGGAGGATTCAAACCTCAGACCTTTGGTACGCCTTATATAATAACTAAGAGCTCTCTTAACATCCAGGTTGTGCAACCTCCTCACCCAAGAGGAGTGATCAGTGAAAATACTGGAAGGAGATAGATTGATTAAGATGGAAATCTGAAACCACCTTAAGCAAAACTTCCTATTAGTCCTAAGGACTACCTTATTCCTGTGGAAAGAAATAAAGTCAGTCTCCACTGACAAGGCTTGCAATTCACTTATGCGGCCTGGCAGAAGTGATAGCCACTAGAAAACAGTTTTCCAAGTTAGGTACTTAAGCTCTGCAGAAGACAGAGGTTCAAAAGGGGTTGCATTAACTGGGCAATGCAAACATTAAGGTCCCAAGCAGGGCCGAGTTATCAAAGGGAGGATTAGTGTGGAGTAACCCTTAAAAACTTGGAAAACACAGGATGAGAGGAAAGAGGGATGACTTTCCTGTTGACACAAAAGCAGACACAGCTGCCAAATGAACTCTCAGGGTAGCTGGTCCGAGACCCAAGGAATTAAGATGTACCATGTAATCTAACAAAATGGGCATCTAGCAGATTCTGGGAAATATTTTTCCTAGCACACCAAATGGAAAACCTTTTCCATTTAGAACTATAAGTAGCTCCTAGTGGAAGGCTTTCTGAAGCCTTTAGGATCTCAAGAACACCCTGAGAGAGTGTAAATCAAGAACTAACTCCTCAAGAGCCAGGCCTTGAGGTTGAGGGATTTGAGGTCTGATACCAAACCTTCCCTGGGCACAAGTCAACAGATTGTGATTCCTGGGGAGGCACAGGGAAGATGGACGGTCAGAGAAAGAAGGAAGGGTACCAGGGCTGCCTGGCTCATCCGGGCAATCAGAATCACCCCAAGGCTGAGATCTGATTTTGACTAGTACTTTGAATAGGAGAGGAAAGGGGAAAAGATAGAGGAACTTCCCTCCCAATCCAGAAGAAGGGCATCCAGGGAACTGAGCCCAGCACTGGAGGCCTGCAACAGAACAGAGGAAGTTTGTGATTGTCTGGGGCTGCAAAAGATCTATCTGAGGGATGCCCCACCTGGCAAAAACTATCCCCAGCACTTGAGGATCCAGGGACCATTCGTGATGGCCCTGGGAAATCCTGCTGAGGGCATCCGCTAGACATTGTCCTTTCCTGGAAGATGAACTGCTATGAGGGAAGTGTTCAGGAATAGACCAGAGACCACAACTTCATTGCTCGTGCACAAGGTCAAGACCGAGTGCCCCTGCTTGTTGATGTACCACATTGTTGTGGTGTTGTCTGTTCTGACTTGTATCACCTTGTCGTGACAGATGCAGAAAAGCTTGAAGAGCTAAAAGACAGCTCTGAGTTCCAGCAAATTGATGTGGAGCAGAGATTCCTGGGGACCAAACTCCTGAGTGGAAAGGTTTCCACGTGGCTCCCCAACCCAGAAGGGAAGCATCTGTAGTGAGAGTCAAGTCGTGAGAAGGGGAAATGAAGGGGACCCCACTCTTAGAATTGCTCCGATCCTGCCACCACTGGAGAGCTAGGATCAAGGTTCGAGTCACTGGGACCAACTTGAAAGGTCTCTTCTCTGAGACCAAAAGGTTCTCAAGTGAAACTGAATGTCTCTCATCTGAAATCTGGCTCCTGCACACAGCTGTGGATGCAGCCATGTGCCCCAGGAGCTGCAGAAAGTGTCTTGCTGGTCGAGAGACCTGCAGAGTGAAGGAAGAGGCCAGAGCCACTAAATTCCTTACCCTTTCTGGGAGAAGAAAGGCCTGGCTAGCTTTGTGTCCACTTCTGCCCCTATAAAGGTGAGTACCTGGACTGGTTCCAGAACCGACTTTGGTAGGTTTAGCAGAAACCCAGGGAGGCGAGAAGCTGCTGGTAACCTGCAGGTGAGATTTTACCTGTTCTGGGGACTGGCCTACAATGAGCCAGTCGCTCAGATAGGGAAAAACAGCAATCCTCTGCCTCCTTATGGGCCACTGCCACTGCTAGACACTTTGTGAATACCCTTGAGCAGAGGTAAGGTCGAAGGGTATTGCTCTGAACTGGTAATGACCTGAGGGCAGTTTGAATCTGAGGTACTTTCGATGGGATCTTCTGATTAGGACATGGAAATAGGCATCCTTGAGGTCCAGGGAGGCTAGCCAGTCCCCTGGCCTTAGGGAAGGTAAAATCATTGCCAGAGTTACCATTTTGAACTTTGGTTTCAAAAGATGATTGTTCAGATATCTGAGATCTAAAATGGGCAGCCATTCTCCTGTCTTTTTTGGGCTAAGGAAGTATCTGGAATACAGACCCCTGCCCTGATGCAGGGGAGGAACCCTTTCTACTGCTCTGAGAGCTAACAGGATGAGACCTCTGTTTCCAGAGTGAGGGTCTCTGAAGCACTTGCAGGTAGAAAAGTCTGCTTCTCAACTTGGGAAACTTTTGAAGCTGAGAACCAGACCCTGGCTTACTACTTCCAGAACCCACTTGTCTGAGGTTAAAGAAGCCCAACCTGACTGGAAGTAAGCCAGCCTGCCTCCCACTGGTACAGGAGACGGCCTGGGCACCCCATCAGGGGTGCCTGTTTCACAGGAGCTTTAGGCTGGGAGGTGGGAGCAGGTCTGCCCACCCTCGCCTGCCCCTGCCTCTGAAGAAGCCCCTCTGAGCATAGGCAGAGGAGGCCTGAGTCTGGTAGAAAGGCCTGTGAAAAGGCCTCCCCTACCCCTGGGGCATGCCTTTGAGGAGTGGCTTGCCATCCTTAGCCTGGGCACTCATGTAAGTAGTCCCTATTCATCCATCTTCTTCTTGTATTCTCTGTCTGCTCTCCAAACAGAGAATTTCCCACCACAGGAAAATCCATAGCCTTAGTCTGGGTATCCTGTGACAAAGTAGTACACCTGAGCCAGGCCAACTCACGAAAAGCTACAGATGTGGCCATGACCCTAGAGGAAACATCATTAACATCCACAGCAGCATGAAACTGAACCTTAGAGGCTTCAATGCCATCAGCAGCCACTTGTTCTAGTTCACTAGCCAGCTGGCCATGGCCTGCTTGGCCAATTGCATAACAGTATCCCATCTAGATTTCTGATACCTAGCTACATAAGCCATATAATTTGCTTGCCTGAGTCCCAGAGAGGCTGCCATATACTGTTTTTTTTGCCATGGCATCAATCTTCCTGGAATCCTTGTCAGGAGGATGTGAGCCAAGGAATATTAGCTTATCACAGGCAGCAGCCTGAACTACCCCAACATGACTGCATTGCTGAGAAAGGAATTCTGTATCAGGGCCTGACAATGTATACCTTCTGTCCATTTTTTATCTACAGGAGGCACAGAATTAGGAGCTTTTAAAATTTTAATTGTTTGTTTCCTAAAAGACTTATGTAAAGGAATAGACAATCTCCTAGACTCTGGAATATCCATCATTTCTACAAAATCAGGCTCCTCTTGCTCATCCACAGCCTCTTCTAAAGGAAGCTGGAGGGTTTCAGCAACTTTTATAAAACATAAAATGAGATGGGACTCAGACAGCATAGGGGAGATTCTAAAGGTCTGTCTGGGGAGATGTCCGTTCAATGGGCACACCAGACCTTCCCAGCCACATTCATACTGTTCATAATCCTCCTCCCCTCCTCTGGTTCATAAAATTCCTCAATATCATAATCTTGAACCACTGGGACCGGACGAACCGACCTTTACCAGACAGTGGTGGTTCGGATCGACCCTGAGACAGTGACTGGACAATTTGTATGGCTTTTGCTATCTCTGCAGCAGTTGGAGAAGGGGTTTGGACTCCAAACCTGCTGACTTTCTTGTTTCTTTACTGGAATTGGTTCCTCAGAACCAGCTTTTCTTTGCCCGAGGAAGTCTGGCCCCTGGTCAGAGGGCACTCCTCCGTTCGGATGGCACCGAACCGGCTGGCCATCCGGGTCAGCGGACTTTTGGCCTCTCGCTCCCTGAGTCTGCCCAATCTTTTCCAGGGTGGCTGCAGGAAGTTCTTACATATCTGGCAGCCTGACTGAGGTGGTCAAACCCAGACAATAGACATGTGGTGTGTGGTCAGCCTTGGCAAAGACTTCCCCACAAACATCACAGTGTTGAAACCCAGTGGGCCCGGTTTTTCTTTGGGTTTTCAGACATAATGCCAGCCTAACCAAACACTTGCCCTTTTAACGGCAGTGCCAGGCAAGACACTCTTTATCGGTTCCTAACCGTGTCATGGTATTGGAAAAAACGTAATAAATCCGCTTTTTTAGAACCATAAGAACCGAACCGCACTCTAAAATAGTAACTTTTAGTTTTAAATGAGTTTTAACCACTGATCGGTTTAAAACCTAACCGATAACTTACAAGTTCCACACAAACAAAACCTTCATTTACTTACGTTACCACAGACAGAGCTTGAACCGAACGGTTTTTGTTAAATAAAACTATTCTCGTTAAATCCAACCGAGAAAACACTTTTAAACCGAGAAATGAACCGAGCAGAAGGAGAAATCTCCGGAGCGACTGTTCACTGAGGCGGAGTAAAGAATCTGAAAGTTCAAGTTTGAAATGACACAGACAGAGCTGCTCTCGTGCCAAAATTCTATTTTGGAATGGTTTTAACCATTTCACTCCAGGGCAGTTCAAGAGCTGGATCAAACTGCTAATGTCTATAATATAGCAAGACTTCATGTTGCTTGAAATTGCTATTTCTGCAGGAGCCACACATGAAGATGCAGGGTCCTGAGCCCCGGATGCAACAATCGATCTTGATCCTGGGCCAGAAGGTCGTGAGTCTCTGGAAGTGGAACCGGTGGCTCCCTGGAGAGCTGTTGTAGCAGCGGGAACCAGATTTGTCTTGGCCAGAAAGGAGCGATGAGGATCATCTTTGCCCTCTCCGCATGAAGCTTCAGAAGGACCCTCTGTAGAATGGAAAATGGAAGGAAGGCGTACAGAAATTTCCCTGAGAGAGAGAGAATGAGTCATTCCAAAAAGCAGCGGGCCTGGAACGAGCGAGCAAGAGCTGGGAAGTTTTGCATTGGAGTCGGAGGTGAAGAGGTCGATTTCGCATGCCCCTAACGTCAGAAGATTGATTCGCCACTTCCTGATGCAGTTCCCACATATGAGCTAGGTCTGAGACCTGCTGAGACTGTCCGCCAGTACGCTTAAAACATCTGGAACGTGCACGGCCACGAGGACAAAGATGGTGCTGGACTGCCCAGTTCCACACTCCACGCCGCCTCCTGGCAGAGAGGGTACGACAGTGTTCCACTTTGTTTGTTGATATACCAAACCACCGACATGTTGTCCGTTTGGATTAGCAATGATCCCTTGGGAAGGAGGGACTGAAAGTCCTGTAGAGCGTACAGAACCGAGCTCTCAGAATAGAGCTCATCTCCAGAACACTGATATGCAAAGAAGTCTCCAAGCTGGACCACAGTCCCTGGGCTTGGTGGTCCCCTAGATGCGCTCCTCATCCCATATTCAAAGCATCTGTGGTGAGGGAAGCTAAGGGTGCCGGGCTCTGGAAGAAAAGCCACAAGGAAAGATTGTGAGAATCCATCCACCAATGCAACTCTTTCTAAACTGTTGAGGAGACCAGTACTGAATGGTCCAGGTCATTCAGGAGCTGATCCCACTGCACCAGCAAGGACCACTGAGTGACCCTCATGTGAAGCCTCTGCCAGGGGACAGTTGTGATGGAGGCCGCCATCAGACCCCATCCCAAGCTGGGATGGTCCAGAGAGAAGCCACTTTGGAGGCCTGATAGAGAAGGGTCTCCACCCTGTCTGGAAGAAGAAAGGCTCAGCACTGGACTGTATCCAGGACTGCCCCAATAAACTAAAGTCTCTGGGAAGGGATGAGGGAGGACTAGGCAACACTGACTGTGATCCCTAGTCTGTTGAGATACAGAGTGAAGCCAAGAGCCTCCTGTAAAGAATCCCTGGATGGGGCTGAAATCAGCCAGTCGTACACGTGATGGAATAACGCAATACCCATGCGGCGCAAAAAGGCCGGAACCGCCGCCAGGCACTTGGCAAAGACCCATGGTGCCGAAGACAGACCCAAAGGGAGCGCTCGAAACAAAGTACTCACCCTGGAAGCGAAAGCGCAGGAACCAGCGGTGGCTGGGGAAGATGGGAATGTGCAGGTAGGCATCCTACATATCCAGAGCACAGAGCCAGTGGTTTTCCATGAGGAGTGGGAGGAACCACTGAAGTGTCAGCATCCAAAATTTTTTCTACTCGACATACTGGTTAAGCTGGCTCAGGTCGAGTATGGGTCTGAAGTCCCCTGTCTTTTTTGGAACCAGGAAAAAGTGGAAGTAAATCACTTTCCCCTTTGCCAGAAGGGAGCATGCTCTATTGCTTCTCTGAATAAGAGCGACTTTACCTCTTCGCGAATGAGGAGGGCCTGATCCCTCAAGTAAGAGGACTTCTTTGGTGGAGTTTCCAGGGGAATTTCCAGAAACTCTCTTGTGTGTCTGACGGACACTAGTTGCAGGACCCATTCGTCGAAGGTGACCACCATACACTTCTGCATATGGTGGGCATACCCCCCCCCCCCCAACTGCTCACCGTTAAGAGGCTGAGGAGGCAGTGGGATAGGGAGTCAAGAAGTGTGTGTGTGGGAGGCTCAGGGGAGGACCCCTGAATGTCTCCGATTTTAGAAGCAGGAGGGGTGGCTGAACCTGTGACCTTACGCTTCCTGGCGTGCCTCAAGCATTCTTTTCTCTGCCCAGATCCTTTTCCGAAAGGGCTGCTGCTGCTGGGAACCCGATCAGTGCATTGACCTCACAGACCTAATGGCACGGCCCCTGTCCTGTAGGTCTGTGATAATATCTTTAGTGTCCCCACCAAAGAGCACCGAGCCCCTAAAGGGGAAGTCCTGAATCACCGACTGACCTCGATGGCAAGTCCGGAGAGATGAAGCCAGGAATGCAGTCTAAGGACAGGGGCAGTTGCTGAGGTACGTGACACCAAATCAACGGAGTCATAAGTGGCGCGTAAGGCATGCCTTCACAATACTTTGGAGAGGCGAAGATCCCTGGCAAGTTCCTTCTTTAAAGGTGATGGGTCCATGGACTGGACTCGGGCTTCAAGCCTGGCCAAGGTAGCCTTTTGGTGGGACACCATATGGGCCACATAGTTAAGGGACCGCAGGGCGCATGTGGCAGATGAAATATTTCTCCCGAACTAGTCCATCTGCCTCGACCCTTTGTCCGGAGAGGTGCTCATGTGCTTCGGCACTGAGGAGTGATCATGAGCCACAGAGATAACCACAGAATTAGCCTTGGCATGAGCCTTCAGGAATGGGGCATCCTTCAGCGCCCGGTAAAGCCTGTCCGCCCATTTGGGGACAGTCAGGAGGGAATAAGGCATCTGCCAGAAAGTAGTGGTGAGGTGCCATCCAAGGAGGAATGAGGCCGGGGGACAGAGACCCTAGGTCGAGATGCTCCGCGAGCCTCTGTCTCATGGGGTCCTGCTCCTCAGACTCCCAGTCGAAATAATCCTTCATGGACCTCAGAAGGTCCGAAAAGGTAGGGTCCTCTGGTGGAGATTTCGGGGAGACCTTGCCTCTTGGACTCCAGGTGCCTCCGGGACCTCCTCTGAAGAGTTGTCAGCCCCCTCTAAGCTACTGTCACTGTCCGCCTCCTCGACAGGATGGTGTCGGTAAGGGAAACATCCTGACGAGTCTTCCCTGAGACACAGACAGTAGCAAAAGAGGAACAGCTTGGGGAAGGTGACCTGGGAGACTGTGGGTGTGGGAGCCTAGTCTACAAGTCTGAGACCAACTCCACCATGCCCCTACCACCAAGGCTGCATCAGAACCTCGAAATCCGGAGCAACCAGGGCGGGGGAGTAGGCAGAGGGGGAGGAGGAAGAATAACCAGTGGAGGGTAGTAACCCTGGAATCCCTGCTAAGTAGAGAAGGGATTAAATCCAGGGTAGAACAGTACAAAATGACTCCAGTCCGGAAGGGGACCCACTGGGTAATGGTCCCCAGGAATCCCCTGCGGGTAATGTGGGACAGTTCGGGGTCTAGAGTAAATCCCCAGAAGTCCCCACGTCGGACCCGCCATTGTATATATAGACTGGGGGTCCGGCGTCGGGACTGGCACCACCCAATCTAGAGCTGGAAATGGGGCCAGACAAAAGGGCCCCAATGGCGGGACCTGATCCGGTGTCGGGGCCAATGGCTGAGGCCCGTCAACCAGTCAAGGCTGTGGGACTCTCTTCGGGACGTCTGGTGTCAGAGAAGCAGGAATCCTGTCAGAAGGCGGAGGAGGGGCTTCCACGGTAAGGCCCGCTGAGGAGGAGCCTCTTCTCCTTCACCCCCAGAGGGGAACGCAGAGGTGACCCCAAAGCATAGACGCTGTCGAGAGATTCCTCCGTATCATCGCCAGAAGTGCCCGCCAGAGAAGGGGAGGGTACACGCGAGCGAAGAAGAGGGAGAGGGGCCTTCTCCTCTGGTTCTGCTGGGCGTCGGGCTAGGCAACATTAGGCCCCAATGAGGGAACCACACCTGTGCGACTGTCAGGACTGTCTCAGCAGGTGGAGCCGGGTGGGCAGGGAAGGAGTCCCCGACTGGCTTACCGACTGGTGCCAGGCAAGTACCCAATGCGGTCTTAACACACTTGCAGTCAGATTTTCTGGGCGGCAGCTAGGCCTTGCTTGTCAAGGTCCATGCGTCATCCGCAGAGCGCTCTTGCTCCATGGATTTCTCCTTGTGCTTCTTGGATGGAGAAGATTTTTCAGGGTAGAACTCTCTTAACTGGTCCATCATCTTTTCAAGGGAAGCCAGGCAGGCTTTTAAAAGATGGGCCTCCAAAGCCTACTGTCTCCTTTTCTTTGTGGACTGATTGAAAGTCTGGCACTCAGGGCAGGAGGAAACAGGATGGTCCGGTCTAAACAGAGGACGCACTTGAGGTGACCGTCTTTATGTGGAATCTGTGTGCCACATGACGAGCACTTCTTGGGTGAAGACATTAATGAAGATGGTATAAAAGTTGAGAATTTTAACAAAGGAAACTCCGATGCAAGACACTTTCAAGACTATCGTTATATGGAAGTCTGCAATGCGACTGACAAGAGGCGACGGCAGGAAAGAACTGGAGGGTGGGTATGGGGACCGCCCACTATACACAGCAACGCTGACGTCAGTCACGTAAAGTCAGGTGGTCGGTCCCATCAGGTATTGCAAGAAAAGTCTGCCGTTCGGGCTGACGCCAGGTGGCGCCAGTCCTGTATGTGACGAACTACTGAAGGGCCCTCTCGAAGTAAGACCTGTTCTAGTCTCCAGGATGTTGATGTGAATATTCTCCTCCATAGGGGACCAGGTATCCTGTGTTGCCCCCAACCCAGGTCCGACGATCTGAAATTAGGCTTGAAAAGGAACTGGAGGGTGGAAGGAACCCCCCACCCCAATTAGCAGGATCCTGCCACCAGAGGAGATCTTTCTGAAAACTGCTGGAGATCATGACCTTTTGGTCCATGTCAGAGTGTTGATCCCAATGAACTCTGAGACCGCTGGGCTACCCTCATATACAGACTGGCCAGGGATACTGTGGGTATGGCTGCCGCCACGAGGCCCAACAGGCAAAGGATAGACTGAGCCGGGGTCCACAGAGAGAATGCCACTAATGTGGCCTGGGAGACTAATGTCTCCGCTCGGTCAAGAGAGAGAAAGGCCTTGCTCTGGACCGTATCCAGCACGGCTTCAATGAACTGGAAACGTGCAGGAGGGCAGTACTAGCTGGGACGGGTAGGCTGACCAAATACTCAGACTGGAGAAGAGGTCCAGGGCAAAGGAGAGGGACCTTCAGGTGTCCGCAAGGAGCGGAAAGAGCCAGTTATTCAGGAACACATAGATGCCCTTGTGGTGAAGGGATACCACTACCACCGCTAAGCACTTGGTGAAAACAGAGGTGCTGAAGACAGGTCAAATGGAAGGGTCTAAATGGAACTGGTACTCCACAAAGGAGAACCTGAGGAAACGGCGGTAAATAGGAGGAGAGCAGGTACAACCTGCATATCGGGGAGCATAGCCAAGTGTTTGGAAGGAGCAGGGCAACAGTCCCTGGAGAGTCAGCATACTGAAACCTCTTGTATTCCACAAAGAGGTTGAACATGCTGAGATCTAGGACAGGTCTTAGATCCTCAGTCTTCTTTGGAACTAGGAAGAAATGGGAGTAGAATCCCTTTCCTGTTTGCTCTGCAAGAACGGGCTATATGACTGCTTTCTGCAGCAGACCCTGGATTTCCTACCATACCCGACTGGTAAAAACACATTCCCAGAGGATTTGAAGGCGGTTTCTCCAGGAACTCTATTGAGTGACCTCTTTGTAGGAGTTGTAAAACCTTTAGGTCTGCGGTGATGGCCTTCCACCCATTCAAGTGAAGGCCGAATCTTCCCCCTACCGGTTCCACCGAGTGATATAGAAGGAGAGGAAACGACTCAGGACGAAGAGGTGAGAGAAGCCTTTCCTCCTGAGGCGGCTTGGGCAAACTTGGCCTGAGGAGTTTGGGCTCCTGAACTGGTGGCACATTGTTTGTTTTGACGCCTGCCCTGGTTCTTGTTCCACCTCGGCTGGCGGCAAAAGGACTGCTGCCGTGTCTTCTGGCCAGTACAGCACAAGGAACAGACATCACAGGCCCCTAAAAGGTGTGTCCAAGAGAGATGATTGCAGGTCCTGTGCCAAACCTGCCAGATGCAGCCAGGCTAGGTGTCTGAGGTAGATCCCCAAGGCTGCTGCCCGAGCCATGGAATCGTAGGTGGTTCAGAGAACGTGATGGCAGGATGACTTTTTCAACTGCACTTTCTCCAGGAGTTTGGCTCAGAGTTGCTCGTCACTGATCTCCTGGAGATACTTTTCCAGTTCTTTTCACTTTTGAAAAGCCACCATGTGTGAAATATAGTTCAACTATCTCATGGCACAGGTGGACGAGGCAAAATGTCTTTTGCCGAACAGATCGAGCTGTTTGGAGTCCATTTCCAGGGAAGAAGCACTCAAGTGTTTAGGTTGTGCCGAACTGTCATGGGCCACAGTAATGACCACGAAGCTGGCTCCCGGTTATACGATCAAGTGGGAGACTCCTTCCAGGGGAAAGCAGGTTCTATCTGCTTTGCAAGAAACAACTGGGACGGATGACAGCTGTTGCCAGATGGTGGACACAAGATCTTCGTGTGTTCCCATCCAAGAGGGAATGGGGAGGGGATCCACACTAGCCAGATCCAAATGCTCAGCTAGTCTCTTGAGCTGGGGGTCCAGTTCCTTCGATGGCCAGCCACAAGCCTTCGAATAGTCTCAAAGCTCCCCCAAACAAAGGGTCCTCGGGTGGCGATTTAGGGGACTCTTAGGTTGAGCTTTGATTGGTGAGTGGGGATCCGATTTGTTGATGTCTGAATCTTTATTGGACTTGGAAGTTCCCGGCCTGCTGAGCATGAAGGGGTCAACAAGTTTCCCCGTGATGGAGTACCACAGGCTTGGCCAGAACGTGCTGTGCTAGCACAGGGCCCCCCGAGGGAGGAAGGTGCACCATACCAGATGAGATTGCTTAAGTTCCCACAGGAGTTGTGACCGAGCATCCTTCCACCACGCCAGGATGGACTCACGGTAGGGTGGCAGAGGTGGAAGTGACGGGGGCTGAGGGGTAACTGGGTGATTGGTGCCAGTAAGGGTACTGGTACAAGCCCTGTACCTGGAAGCCTGGTGCAGACCATCCTAGTGTCGGATAGCCTGGCATCAGGTAGCCTGGAGTGGGCGCGTAACCCAGAGTCGGCAGAACATGGCCCAGTGTCAGAAACGTAATATCCGGGGATGGTTAGTGGGGATCTGGCCCCAGAATACCACTGGCAGGGCCCACAGGAGGAGATGAAGGACCGGCTGAAGGGCCGCTAGGGAGCGGCAGCAGGGCAGGCAAGGGGCCCGAAGGTCCATACCTGAGCCACCTAGGTCTGGTGACGGATCCACAGGTGAAGGAGATTCCAGTGGCAGAATGGAGTCTGGCGAAGGAGGGAGGTCCAGTAGGGACCCCAACGACAGGTCCTCAAGAGTATCCGACGGAAGAAACAAGTCAGGAATAGGTGGGGAATCCCTGGTGGTAGAGACAGTCAGGGATGAAAGTTACCCAGCGGAGCTGGAGAGCAACTTACTGGAGGAGCTCTGAACAGAAGACCTAATAGAGACCTCTAAGGAGGCGACCCCTGGCTGCCCGCCCGCAGGAGCGGACAAAAGTCCAGCAGGCATGGCACTTACAGAAGTAGAGGGTCCAATCTGATCGTCGACTGATATCTGGCTGGTCTTCCCCTGAGGAGAACAGCTCTGCTCCTGGAGCTTTTCATTATCCTTTTTTCAGGGGCCAGCGGCGACGACCTTTCTCTTACCTCCTGAAGCTCCTTTTCCATGGAGACTAGTCTCTGGGAAAGAAGGTTGGCTTCGAGGGTCCTCGTGCAACAGGTGAGCATGGCCTGGTTGAACCCCTTGGCAAATGAAAAAATTACTCACCTTAGTAATTATGTTTCTTCTATTGGAGTCTCGCTGTACTCTGACAAGTGCAGTTAGTCCCAGCCTTTAAACTGCCCCAGAAAACAAAGGATTAACATTTCTATGCACAGCAAAGAATGCTGAGCTCGAGCTCGGCTGATGTCTCTGTTTCCTTTGAAAGCTAACAGTCAGATTCTTACGAGCAACACTCTAAATACTATTCTATGTGGAAATTGTAAAAAAAATTTGTAATAACCAACTGGCAACAAAAAGTTTTGGACTACCAAAAGAAGACAAGTCAGGAAACCCAAAACTCAACACCCAAAGAGGAATATAATAAAATAAACACCCACACAAAGAAGAGGGCGCATAAAGTGTACCCCTGAGGAGCAACACAGAACCTGCCCACCCACTTCCCAAAAACAGGTTCTGAGAGGGGAGGCAGGGAGGGAGGTCAGAATACAGCAAGACTTCAATGGAAGAAACAATTACTAACGTGCGTAATTTTTCCTTCAAACAACTTGAAGTCTTGCTGTATTCTGACAGTTGCAGACTATCAAGCAGTACCTCCATGAAGGAGGGACAGAACCTACTTTGGGAATAGGCTCTGAAGTACTGCTGTGCCAAACCGAGCATCACTCCTAGACTGGATATCCAGAGAGTAGTGCTTGGTAAAGGTATGGACTGTTTTCAGGAGGCTGCTTGACAAATTTCTAAGAGGGGATATCCCTGGCAGCAGCCAGGAGCTTACTGTACTTCTTGTGGAATGAGCCCATGAGCCTGAGGGTGGAATTTTCACAGTATTTCATAGCAGAATTAAATACAAGACACAATCCACCAGGCATAGATCTCTTGATGGCAGGTTTGCCCTTCCCACTTCTCCATAAGAAATATGTTCTTAGAACACCAAATGCTGACTCTTTTCCATTTGGAGTTATAAGTCCTTCTGGAGGCCTTTCAAGAAGCTTTGAGAATATCCAGAACCCCTGAGACAGATGACAAAATTACTCACCTTAGTAATTATATTTCTTCTAATGGAGTCTTGTATTCTGACAATTGCAGTGATTCCCAACCTTTGAACTGCCCCGGAGAACTAAGAGTCACCTTTCCATGCAGTACTGCTGTGCCAAACAGAGCATCACTCCTAGCCTGGATATCCTGAGAATAATGCTTGGTAAAGGTATGGACTGTTCTCCAGGTGGCTGCTTCACAAATTTCTAGGAGCGAAATACCCCTGGCCGCAGCCAGGAAAGCAGCTGTACCTCTTGTGGAATGAGACCTCATGCCTGAAGGTGGAGTTTTTCCATAGCAGAATTGCATGTAAGACACAATCCACCTATCAACAGATATTTTGGTGGCAGGTTTCTCCCTTCCCACTTCTCCATAAGTGAGGAACAACTGGAAGGAGTCAAACCTGTGAACTTGGTACACTCTACGTAGTAACTAAGGGCTCTTTTGTTAACTAAACTGAGTAGCCTCCTCTCTCCTGAGGAAGAATGATCAGTGAAGAAAACAGGGAGAGAGACAGACTGGTTTAAATGGAAGTCTGAAACCACACTGGGCAAGAACCTTCTATTGGTTCTAAGGACCACTTTCTGCCTATGAAAGAGACAAAATACAGGTTACTCACCTGTAACAAGAGTTCAAGGAATGGTATATGTTGTTCATCCACACTGTCTGGCAGGTTCCTTGCCACTTTAAATCGTGCCAGAAGGTCTTCAAGCTGGCTCCTCCCACGCACCTACATACTTGGTAAAACTCTCGCCTCCCCCATAACGCCGAGATCTAGCCCGGCTGGAAGCCAGGTTACGCCGTCAAGCCGGAGAGGTTGGTGTCGGTGGATGAACAACATATACCATTCCTAGAACTCCTGTTACAGGTGAGTAACCTGTTCTCGGACATGGATATGTTGTTCATCCACATTGTCTGGCAGACTCCTAGCAGTTCTCTGGGAGGAGGGAGGCAAGACGCACACCCCTACTTAGGGAATAAAGACTGGAGAACTGAGGTCCCAACACCAGCATCCCGGCGTGACTCAAGGTCGATGTGGTAGTGGGTAATGAAGGTGAGTGCTGACTTCCAGGTAGCAGCCCTACAGATTTCCTGGATAGGGACATCCCTGGAAGCAGCCACCGAAGCAGCGGTATGGAGGGCAGAATGAGCTCTTATCCCTCTGAGAGGGTCCATGCCCACCACCCTATAGCAGAGATCTATGCAGGAGGTGACCCACCTGCCTATTGTCAGTTTGGCTACAGGTCTGCCAGGTGCGGCTTCAGTGTAGGTGAAAAACAGCTGGCGAACCTCTCCCGAACTTCAGCCATCCGCTCCTTATAGTAAGAGAGCGCTTTTCTAGGGTCCAAAGTATGGAGCCTATATTCGGCCTACGGGGTGCGATTGGGGTAGAACAATCGCAGAGTCAACACCTGGTTATGATGAAACTCCGACACCACCTTCAGAAGGAATTTCGGGTGGGGGCACAGGCCAACCTTGTCCCTGTGGAAGACCAGATAAGGAGACTCAATGGAAAGCGCCTGGAGCTCTCCCATCTTTCTGGCTGACGTGATAGCCACCAAGAAGGCAGTCATCCACAAGAGGCGAGAAATATTACACCTGTGCATCGGTTCGAATGGCTTGCCCATGAGCTTAGCCAATATCAGCAGTAGATCCCATGGAGGTGGAGGTTCTCGCACTGGAGGGGATATGTGATCAAGGCCTTTGAAAAAGTGACAACCACCTTCTCCTGCGCCACCGACTGCTTCCCTGCCTGTGTCCAGTAAGCAGATGGCTGCCTGGTGCACCTTAAGGGTCGACGACCAAGCCCTAGCTGAGAAAGAAACCACAGGTAGTCCAGAATGCTTGCCAAGGAACAGGAGTATGGGTCCAGCCCTTGCCCTGACACCAAATGGAGAATCTCTTCCATTTAAAGGCATAGCATTTCCTGGTCGACTTCCTACGGAAGCCTCAACAACATTGAGGACCTCGTCGGAAAGACTCAAGGCCTACAAAACTCGCCGCCCAGGAACCAGGCCGTCAGGTGCAGGGATTGAAGGTCTGGGTGGAATACTGTCCCCTGGTTGACTGAGATCAAGTTTAGGCGGCCTGGAAGCTGCCTCGGGAGCTTGGAGCTGAGGCTGAGGGGATCTGGATACCAGAACTGGCGGAGCCAGTCTGGGGCTACCAGAATCACCTGTGCCTTGTCCCTCCTTGCCTTGAGAAGCACCTTGTGGATCAAGGGAAATGGGGGGAAAAGGCGTAGAAGAGGTTCGGGGTCCACAGCCTCGAGAAAGCATCCCCCTGCAAAGAGCCCTGCTGCGGGGAGCGGACATGAAACAGCCTCAGATTTACATTCTCCCTGGAGGCAAACAGGTCCACCTGAGGCACGCCCAAGTGGGAGAACAGATCTTGTACTACCTCCGGCAGGAAAGACCACTCGTGGGACACAGCTCCTATCCGGCTTAGGGCATCGGCCAGAATGTTGGAGGATCCTGCCACATGGATGGCCAAGGAGATCCACTTCCAGGCTGCACATGAGTGACCAAGTGCGGAGAACTTCCCTGCACAGAGGCATGGAGCACGTCCCGCCCTGGCGGTTTAGGTACTACATGGTCATGGTATTATCCGTTTGGACCTGGACCACTTGACCTCGTACAAACGGAACGAAGGCAGTAAGCGCTAGACGAACAGCTCGAAGCTCTAGCAGGTTGATATGGCATCGGGACTCCCGAGGGGACCAGAGGCTGTGCGCTCTGTGCTCCCCAGATGGGCACCTCAACCCAGAGAGACCGTCGGCTCAGGGCGGACAAACGGGATGCCATCCTGCAGAGGAGCTGGAACGATCCACCACTGGAGAGCGTTCCACATCTCCCGGTCACTGTCTGATCCAAAGGACCGGAGTGCTGTGACCATTGGCTAGACAGTCCACACTGTAGGGGACGATGTGCCAATGGGCCCAACTAACCATGCTGGTGCAGGCCGCCATGAGGCTCCGGAGGCACAGGAAGTCCCGGGCAGGGCGCAATTGCCCAACCTGAAATGATTGGGCAAAGGAGGAAAGAACCTCGGCCCTGTCCACCGGGAGCCGTGCTCTGGCTTGCAGAGAGTCGAGCTCTGCCCCGATGAATTGCATCACCTGCTTTGGCACGAGTTCCAACTTGGCCTCGTTGATGAGTAGGCCAACTTGAGAGCAAACCTGGAGGGCCAGATCCCTGGACCGCTCCACCATCGGTCTGGAGGAGGCCACAATCAGCCAGTCGCTCAGGTAGGGTACACTCGGACCCTTCTGCGCCGCGAGGAAGGTTGTCACCACTGCCATGCATTTGGTGAAGACCCTGGGAGCTAGAGAGCCAAAGGGCATGACCCGAACTCATACAAAGACCCCTCTGATCTGAAGCGGAGGAATCGCTGGTGGGACAGACGGATTGGGACGTGAAAGAATGCGTCCTGGAGATCCAGAGAACAGAACCACACGTCTCGTTCCAAGGATGGAATGATCTGAGCCAGAGTGACCATCCTGAAGGTTCGAGATATTAGGAACCTGTTCAGGTCGTGCAGGTCTAGAATGAGGCACCAGCCACCCCCCCCAAATCCGTTTCAGGACCAGGAAGTACCTGGACACAAACCCTGGGTCTGGTGGAGGATCCGTCACCTTCCTAATCACCTCCTTCTGGAGGAGCAGGGCAATGTTGGCTCGACGGGCCGACAAAGAGGCTGCGGACCCCGTAACCCCACATGAGACAACGGCTCGGAAGGGTGGGGCCTGCTCGAACTCCAGAGGCAGACCCATTCCTACCATCTCCAACACCCAACAGTCCGTAGTGATAGCGGACCAGGCAGAAAGAAAGTGGCGGAGCCACCCCTCCCTCAACCCATCACTGGGCAGTCATGGAGGAAGGACCGGGCTAGGGACCTCCTGGGCCTTTCCCTCCCAGCTTCCTGCTGGAGGAAACGGCAGGCTTGGCTTTGGGGTGCCAAGTGCGAGCCTGCTGGCCTTGAAGCTGGTGTTGCTGGGCTGGACGCATGCAGGGGCAGAAGGGCAAAAGGACTTATGCTGCCTTCGCGCCTTTGTCCTCCTTTGCAGACGGACCAAGTCCAAGGGGCACTTGACTTCTCAATCTCTGAGGAGGCCTTCCACCCCAGACACCAACAAGTCAGTACCCGGAAGGGATGTCTGCCTGTTGTGCTGGGATCCCTGTGAACGTGGAGATCTTCAGCCAAGCTCTGGCACATGGCCACTACTGACCGGGCACAGGAGTCTCCAATATCGAGAGCCATTTGGAGCTGCTGTTTCGCCACTGCCCTTCCCTGATCCCGCACCTGCTTGACCGTAGTCTGCGGATCAGCCAGGATATGAGAGATCACCTCATCGAGGAAGCCCATAAGGACGTGGGAGAAGTGCACCATCAGTACGGCCGAACTGGCTTGACGGAGGCCGAGGGAGGACGCAGCATACACTTTACGCCCGGCATAGTCCAGCTTTTGGACTCTTTGTCCGGGGCTTGTCCACGCCCCTGAACGCCGGAAAACGCTGTCGGTAACCAACCTCCACAGAGGGGTGCGCGAAACCAGAGAGAGACCCGCACGGACTGGATTACTTCCTGGCCATCCTGGCCGAACGAAGGACAAGACGACGGCCACTGCCATAACTCCAAGGTTGGGCCAACAATGGCTTCAGCCACCAGAAAAGCCTCCATGGAGAATCCCCTCAGCCCAGTATCTCTGCGAGGGAACACTTGGCCTGTTTGGATACGGGCTAGAGCTGCATCCCGGTGGACTCCGAGATGAGCCGAAGCAGACCCATGAATAATGATGGGCTCTCGTTCATCGACTGTCCCCCGGAGGACTCCAGGTCAAGGGGCCTGGAGAACAGGGAGGAGTAGTCATCAGACTCAGAGGAGTCTGCGAACAGCTGCCTAGGACCTGAGCCACCCTCCACCTGCCTAGGACCCGAGCCACTCTCCACCTGCCAAGGATGGTCGGGAGTGAGGGTGACAGACAACCAGTGGGGAAGTCCCTGACCCGACTGAGAATCCTTGATCGGACACCCCGATTTTGGTTGTGGAGGTGGGGTTCCACCACAATCGGTGGGGCAGCTGGTTTTGGCCGAACAACCAGCACCGCTTGGGCAGCTCACCACTGCCGGGGTTCTTTCGGCCTTTCGAGTGACAGCCATTTAATGGCTACGGCGCCAGCTTGCTCCCCGCCAGGAGCTGCTGACATTAAGTCCTCAGAGAGTTGATGCACTTTGAGGCCGAAGCCTCCTCCTCCTCCGAGGAAGACGCAGGACGAGCGCGCCGAGACAGAGACCACCGTGCAAGCGGGATAGGCTGGACCGAGAAGAGGTCAGAGACCTAGACCGTCGGTGTTTCCGCAGGGTGGGTCTGGGAGGGAGCGGGAGAAACCCGCCTCCCTTAGCTCGGCGCCTTAATCGGGACTCCAGGCACAGGAGCCGTAGGCAAGTCCCCGGTTTCCACCGGAGAACTGGAAGAAGGGTTGTCGGCTTCTCCGGTCGACAGCCCGTCCGACGGGTCGAGAAAAATCTCGACCGCGTCGATGGGTGTCTCAGCTGGCTGACCTGATGGGGACACCATGAAGCCAGCTGCCTTAGCCGCAACCTCGACCGAAGAAGAGTGTCGACTGTCCAAGGAGGGGGACCTTTCCCGCTCCCACGAACGTCGACGGTGGGACTTACCCTTCGAGTCCTTCTTCCTGGACCAAGAAGAGTGTCCTGATGGCCCCTCACCTTTTGTGGAGAGGGATTGGCAAAGCTCCTTAAAAGAAGCAGTATAGGAGGATCCCAAGGAGAGCGGTATAAATGCCACGACCGAGGATGACAAAGAAGTGGCCTGGGCCGTCTTCTCCTGGAGGGCGATCATCTGCTCGAGTTGCTCAGCCGAGCCAGCCACCACGGAAAACTCCCAACGGGCCTCCTTGGACTTCACCGGCGGAGAACGTTTCTCGGGGCGCCTAAGTTGGAGACGGGCAGCACGATTCTTAGAGGACGCTTGTTGAAAAAGACTTGCACAACTCGCAGGCTCATGGATCGTGGTCAAGCCCGGAGGCAGTAGACGCACGTGGAGTGCGGATCGGTCCTAGACATCTTCTGCCTGCATGGGCACCGCTGAAAACCGGGAGTCGATCTGTCCGTCGCAGCTGCGAAGGAAGAAGCAGACCGAAGCAAAATTATTTTCGGGTTAACCGAAGAGTTTGGATACAGTCTAAACATAGAGGCTCTGAGCGCTAAGGAGGGAAATAGAGGTTACTCACCTGTAAAGTACAGTTACGTAAGAACTTACCGTAACAGTAGATCTTCGAGAACAGCTCTTGCAGCAGGTTACACCATTTGGACTGAAGCCAGCAGGCGCCAGGACCCCATGGAAAACTTCTAGCTAGCTATCTTCAGCGGGGACCGCCCCTGACACCGGTCCCGCCTTCACGCCAGGCGTGGTACATAAGGGGTGGTCCCGCCCAGATTCCCCAGTTCTCCTACCGGAGACTCCCGCCGCAGGATGACATCAGAAGGGGAGACCGAGGACTACAGTCAGAAGACAATCAATGAAGGAAATCCTAATAAAAGAGGGAGCAGAACCATGCCCTCCAAGGGGAAGGTGGGGGAAGGTACCTGCTGCAAGAGCTGTTCTCGAAGATCTACTGTTACGGTAAGTTCTTACGTAACTGCACTATCTTACTTTGAGATACAGCTTTTGCAGCAGGTTACACCATTAGGACTGATTCCCAAGCAGTAACGCTGCCAGAAGATCCGGGAGGAGGTAAAATGAAAGGAAAAACATTCCAGGTCCTGACTTAGGGCAGGAGACCCTGCAGTACCACTAGGCCGAAACCGGCTCTCCGCCGAGAGGCGATATCCAGACTATAATGACTGATAAAGGTATGCACAGAACTCCAAGTGGCTGCAGCACAAATAGCAGAGATGGAGACCTTTTAAGTGCTGCAAAGGAAGAGCCATCCCCTGGTAGAATGACCCGACAGAACCCGGAGGGGCTTCTGCTTAATATCATAACAGTATGAAATACACTGAACAAGCCAGCGAGACAGGGTCTGTTTGGATACTGGATGGCCCATCATTCTCTGAGAGAAGGAACAAAAGTTGGTCAGAACTACGAGAGGGTTTAGTTCTGTTGAGGTAATACTCAGGCTGCGTGAACATCCAGGGTGTGGAGCAAGGCCTCCTCTATTAGAATAATCGGAAATAGACCAGAAGGTCAATATCCTGGTTTAGAGTGAGTGCCAAACCACCTTAGGCAGAAACTTAAGGTTCGCCCTCAGGGATACTCTGTCCCGCGGAAAACTAAATAAGGCTCTTTGCACATGAGAGCATGAAGCTCAGAAATCCTTCTAGCTGAAGTAACAGCAACTAAAAATAACGCCTTCCACGACAGAAAACGTAGCTCACAATCCACGGCAGGTTCAAAGGAGGGAGGTGAGCTGTTCCAAGACAAAGAGCAGATCCCATGGAGGCACCGGTCCCTAATGGGAGGCATAAGGTGTAACACCTCTAAGAAATTCCTAGATGCATCTAATTGAGCAACAGTACGGTGTCCCACCGGAAGGTGGTATGCAGAAATAGCGCAAAGGTGCACCTTAATAGAGGAGTAGGCTAGGCCTGAATGAAAAAGAGAGGAGATGATCCAAAATTACTCCCACAGGACAACCTAAAGGGGAAAGATCACGAGCCCGTGACCATAAACAAAAACGGCGCCACTTCATGGCATACGTCGCATGCGTTGCCGGCTTTCTGGCTGTAGAAAGAACCTCTGCAACCTCTTGCGAAACCCCGTGACGCAAGATGGCTGTCTCTAGGAGCCAAGCATGCAGGTTCAGGGAACGAGATCCAGATGGAGCAACGAACCATTCTCCTGAGACAGTAGGTGGAGCTGAGCGTAACGGGAGCGGGGTTCCTAGATAGCTGTACCAGCAGGGGAACCAGATCTGTCTGGGCCAGAATAGGGCCACCAGAATCATTTGTGCATGCTCCCAGCAGCTTGAGAAGAACTCTTTGGATCAACGGGAAGGGAGGGAAGGCATAGAGGAATCTGTTCACCCAGGAGAGGGACAACGTCTCCAGAAAGCACCAGGCCCTGGATCTAGCGAGCAAAAATTGGGCAGTTTTATGCTGGATGGGATGCAACAAGTCCAGCTCTGGAGTTGCCCATCGAGGGAACAGATCCTCTGCCACCTCCTGAAGAAGTTCCCACTCGTGGACTCTGGCCTGGGAGCGACTCAGGCTGCCTCATGCATTGTGTTGTCCACCCCGGAACATGTACAGCGATCAGGTTTGCGCCCGTGTCCGATTACCCACCATCCCACACTCTCATGGCCTCCCTGCAAAGGGACAGAGGTGCGCCTCCTGTTTGTTGAGGTAATACATCACCGTCGTATGTTCGTCTGAAGCAGGAGAGTGCACGGTGGGATTATCGACTGAAAAGCCTGCAGGGCATAGAGGACCGCCTCATCTCTAGAACATTGATATGGAGATGAGCTTCCAACGGGGTCCACGAACCCTGAGACTTCACCCCGCCCAGGTGTGCCCCCACCCGAGACCTGAAGCATCCGCGTGGTGAGGGTTACCCGGGACGGCGCTACAAACGGACGCCTTGAAAGCAACCCGGGCTAGCTACCACTGCCAGTCGTGGGATCACAGATTGTGATCCTGACCGATGCTACAAGTGGTCTTGCCTTTGGTCCCATTGCACCTTGAGCATCCACTGGGTTACCCGCATGTGGAGCCGGCGTAGGGACCGCCTGAATGGCCGCAGCCATGTGTCCGAGCAGGCGAAGGACCGACCTGGCAGATACGATCTTGTTCAAGACAAACCCTTATGAGGGACCTGATGCTTTCCGCCTGTCGCCCGGAAGAAAGGCTCTTCCTGGACAGTGTCCAGAACTGCGCCTAAATTGCAGTTTCTGTGACGGTACCAAGAGACACTTCTCGTAATTTATGAGAATGCCCAGAGACTGGAACAAGTCTTGAGAGCTCTGGACCGCAAGCAAAGTCTCTCTGAAGGCGGCCATGAGAAGCCAGTCGTCGAGGTACGGGAACACATAGTGGCCCTGTCTCCTTAGAGACGCTGCCACGACTGCCATGCACTTGGTAAAGACCCTTGGTGCGGATGACGGTCCGAACGGAAGAGCTCGGAACTGAAAATGGTGGTCGAGGAACTCTAAGCGCAGGAACCTCTGCGCTCTGAGCTATGGGGATATGCAGGCACGCTGCCCTGTATGTCTAGGGACGCTAGAAAGGCCTTGTTTCAGCATGGGAATAAGGCCCGGAAGAGTCACTATGCAGAATCTTTTGTAGGCGGTATCGGCTAATGCTGAGGGGTCGCTGAGGTCCAGAATCGGACGGAGGTCCCTGTTTTCTTGGAACCAGGAAGAAGTGGAATAATATCCTTGTCCTCTCTGGTTCTCCGGGACGACTCTATCGCCCCTTTTTAGGAGCGCCAATACCTCTTGCCAAATTAAGTTTCTGTGCTGACCCGGATACCGGAGCAGAGGAGGCCTCGAGGGTGGCTTTTCTGAACTCTATAAAGTGGCCAAGACTGACCAATTGCAGAACCCACCTGTCTGTGGTGATAGCCTGCCATCCCAGCAGGAAGTTCGCAATGCGACTCCACCATAATTTCCGCTGATCCTGAGGGGCGGGGCCGGAAAGGAGTCAGGCTGTGGCGGCAGATGGGCCCGCTTGCTGGGTAGGCCTAGTGGGTGCTGACCTCGCTAGCGGGCTGTTTACCCTAGGTTCTCTGAAACCAGAGCCCTCTGGTGTGTGGCGGAGGCGGGGCTGCTGCCTCTGTGTCCATAAACGGCTTTGGGTCCCACGAAGGAACCAAGCCTAGGGTCGGTACATGGCCTGACCGACTCACTGCCTTCCCCGCTCTTGAAGTTTGGAATAATCTTCTCAGAAGGATTACCAAATAAAACATCTCCCTCAAAAGGGCGTCCATAATGTTCTTCTGGACGTCCGGGGTAAAGCCGGAGACACGGAGCCAGGAGTGTCTCCAGAGGCAAACGCCGGAGGCTGCTGCTCGGGCCGATGAGTCTGCGGAATCGTACGCGGCTCGAAGCACTTGGGTCCCCACGTCTGAACCCGTGCGGAGGAGCTGGAGCATCTCCTCCTTCTGCTCACCATCGGGTAGTTTCTCAGCTATCCCCAGACCCTGTTCCCACAGAGCGTCTGAAACTGAACCATGGGTCAAGTAATTGCTGATCTGATGCGCGAGGTAGCGAAGCATGCGGCGCCTGCCCAGAGAGTCCAATTGCTTGGATTCTGGATCCGTGGCAGTGTGCTCAAATGCTGCGGCCTGTGTGACCGGTCATGTGAGGCTGTGATGACCAGAGAATCAGCCTGAGGTTGTTGCGTCAGATACTGGTCCTCCTTAGGAGCCTTGTATAGACGGTCAGCTTTCTTCGGCACCGCCGGGAGCGAATGTGGACTCTTCCACGCGGCCTTGGTGATGTCCACAAAAGTGTCCACCAAGGGTGGCACCACCACAGGCTTGGGGTCCTTTTGCCGAAGATACTTGGCAAGGCGTAGCCTTTCCGGGTCTAACTCTTCCGCATCCCACCCCATATTCTCCTGGATATGGCGCATGATATCCATGAACGAGGGGTCATCCGGAGGAGACCGTGGCGTCTCACGTGGGTCCGGAGAAGGGATGGAAATTGGAGATGGGGATCTAGAGGTGGAGTAAACTGATCCCGTGTCCTCAGTTGACGGCGAACGTCGGTGTCCCCTGGATCTCTTGGGGTTGGGTGATCCAGAAGACGATCTTGACGGAGGTCTCCTCTTATCTGATCGACCCCTGGGAGGAGATCTGGACTACCTGGGGAGGGTTGAACGGCCAGTCGACCCCGCAGGTGTAGGGGGGGCCGGAGCCGGAGGAGGAGGAGGAAGAGCAGTGGGCACCACATCCCTCTTGATGGTTGTTCACCAGTACGTGAAGAGATCCTTCACTTCTGCTAAAGACAATCCCAACGACGGCCCAGGTGCCGGAGGGCAGTCGTCTGGTCCCGCGACGGCTCCAATAGGGACCTCGGTGCAACCACGGCCGCTAGACTAAGAACGGAGGGTCGAGGCATGCAAGTTTACTTCATGGAAAGAACTGGGGAATCTGGCGAGACCGGCTTCTTATGTACCACGCCTGACATCGAGGTGGGACTGTGTCGGGCGTCCTCGCTGGAAGATAGCTAGCTAGAATTTTTCCGTAGTCCTGGCGCCCGTCGCTTCAGTCCAAATGGTGTAACCTGCTGCAAGAGCTGTATCTCAAGTAAGATCAGGAGTTCTAGGAATGGTATATGTTGTTCATCCACACTTATTGGCAGGTTCCTTGCCGCTTTAAATCTTGCCAGAAGGTCTTCAAGCTGGCTCCTCCCACCCACCCAGGTGGTAAAACCTCGGCTCTGCCCCATGACGCCAGATCTGGCCCGCTGGAAGCTCAGGTTGTGCGCCGAAGCCGGGGAGGTCGGGTGGGTCGTGTGGATGAACAACATATACCATTCCTAGAACTCCTGTTACAGGTGAGTAGCCTGTATTTCTAGGGACATGGATATGTTGTTCATCCACACTTATTGGCAGACTCCTAGCAGTTCTCTGGGAGAAGGGAAGCAAGGCACACACCCCCTACTTAGGGAAAAGAGACTGGAGAACAGAGGTCCCAAAACCAGCATCCCGGCGTGACTCAAGGTCGATGTGGTAATGGGTGATGAAGGTGTGTGCTGACTTCCAGGTAGCAGCCCTGCAGATTTCCTGGATAGGGACATCCTTGGAAGCAGCCACCGATGCAGCGGTATGGCGGGTAGAATGAGCTCTTATCCCTCTGGGAGGCTCCATGCCCGCCAACTTATAGCAGAGATCTATGCAGGAGGTGACCCACCTGCTTATCGTCCGCTTGGCTGCAGGTCTGCCAGGTGCAGCTTCAGCGTAGGTGACAAACAGCTGGCGAACCCCTCCCCGAATTTCAGCCGTGCGCTCCTTATATTTTAAGTATTTTTTCACAGAGAGGGTTGTGGATGCATGGAACAGCCTTCCGGAGGAGGTTGTGGAGTCAAAATCAGTGGTGGAATTCAAGCATGCATGGGATAGTCATAAGGCAATTCTGGGGGGTAGGGGTAGGAAGAAGTAGGCTGCTGGTTAACTAAGATCTGCAGCTTATTCAGTAGGTAGGGAAATGGGCAGACTGAGTGGGCCAAGCGGCCCTTATCTGCCGTCAAATTTTATGTTTCTATGTTTCTTATAGTAGGCGGTAGCCTCTCTAGGGTCCAGAGTATGGAGCCTATATTCGGCCTCCGAGGTGTGATTGGGGTAGAACACCGCAGAGTCAACACCTGGTTAGGTGAAACTCCAACACCACCTTCAGAAGGAATTTCGGGTGGGGGCGCAGGACAACCTTGTCCCTGTGGAAGACCAGGTAAGGAGACCCATGGAAAGTGCCTGGAGCTCTCCCATCCTTCTGGCTGACGTAATAGCCACCAAGAAGGCGGTCTTCCATGACAGGTGAGAGAGATCACACCTGTGCACTGGTTCGAATGGCTTGCCCATGAGCTTGGCCAATACCAGCAGTAGATCCCACGGAGGTGGAGGTTCTCGCACGGAGGGAAATGTGATCAAGGCCTTGAAAAAGCACCAGACCACCTTCTCCTGTACCACCGACTGCTTCCCAGCCCGCTCCTGCAAGCAGAGATGGCTGCCAGGTAACCCTTAGGGGGTCGCCGACCCCAGCCCTTGCTGAGAAAGGGACCATAAATAGTCCAAGATGCTTGCCAAGGAACAGGAGGAAGGGATCCAGGCCTCTTGCTCTGACACCAAATGGAAAACCTTTCCATTTGAAGGCATAGCATTTCCTGGTCGACTCTCACGGGACGCCCAACTACATTGAGGACCTCGCCGGAAAGACCCAAGGCCTGGAACTTCTAGCCGCCAGGAACCAGGCGCAGGTGCAGGGATTGAAGGTCCGGATGGAACACCTTCCCTGATTGACTGAAAGCAGGTCCAGGCGAGCTGGAAGCTGCCTCAGGAGCCTGAGCTGAGGCTGAGGAGATCTGGATACCAGCATTGGCGGGGCCAGTCTGGGGCTACCAGAATCACCTGCGCCTTGTCCCTCCTCGCCTTGAGAAGCACCTTGTGGATCAAGGGAAATGGGGGAAAGGCGTAGAAGAAGCCCAGGGTCTACGGCCTCGAGAAGGCATCCCCCTGCAGCGAGCCCTGCTGATGGGGGTGGGCATGGAACAGCCTCAGCTTCGCGTTCTCCCTGGAGGCAAACAGATCCACCGGAGGTGTGCCCCAATGGGAGAACAGATCTTGTACTACCTCCGGCAGGAGAGACCACTCGTGGGACACAGCCCCTATCCGGCTTAGGGCATCGGCCAGGGTGTTGGAGGCTCCTGCCACATGAATGGCTAGGAGATCCGCTTCCAGGCTGCGCACGAGTGACCACATTGGGAGAGCTTCCTTGCACAAGGGCATGGAGCGCGTCCCGTCCTGGCGGTTTAGGAAGTACATGGTCGTGATATTGTCCATCTGGACCCGAACCACTTGACCCCGTAGAAACGGAGCGAAGGCGGTGAGAGCTAGGCGGACCGCTCGGAGCTCCAGCAGGTTGATATGGCATCAGGACTCCCGCGGGGACCAGAGGCCGTGCGCTCTGTGCTCCCCCAGAAGGGCACCCCAACCCATCAGAGAGGCGGTCGACAGAGAGACCGTTGGCTCGGGGCCGACAAACTGGATGCCCTCCTGCAGATGAGCTGGAACGATCCACCACTGGAAAGCGTTCCACATCCCTTGGGTCACCGTCACTAGCTGGTCTAATGGATCGCAGCGTTGAGACCACTGGCTGGGCAGCCTCCATTGAAGGGGGCGCATGTTCCAGTGGGCTCAACGGACCACGCTGGTGCAGGCCGCCATGAGACCCAGGAGGCGCAGTAAGTCCCGGGAAGGGCGCAATTGCCCAACCAGATGATCGGGCAAAGGAGGAAAGAACCTCGTCCCTGTCTGCCGGGAGCCGTGCTCTGGCTCGAAGAGAGTCGAGCTCTGCCCCGATGAAGAGAATCACCTGCTTCAGTTCGAGTTCCGACTTGGCCTCGTTGATGAGGAGGCCAACTTGAGAGCAAACCTGGAGGGCCAGATATCTGGACCGCTCGACCTCCTGTCTGGAAGGGGCTGCTATCAGCCAATCGTCCAGGTAAGGGTACACCCGGACCCCTTGACGCCACAGGAATGCTGTCACCACTGCCATGCATTTGGTGAAGACCCTGGGTGCAGGAGACAGGCCGAAGGGCATGGCTCGGAACTCGTAAAGGGATCCTTCCGCTTGAAAGCGAAGGAATCTTTGGTGAAATGGACGGATAGGGATGTGAAAGAAACGTGTCCTGCAGGTCCAGAGAGCAGAACCAAACGCTGTGTTCCAAGGATGGTATTATCTGAGCCAGAGTGACTATCCTGAAGGTTCAAGACCTTAGGAACTTGTTTAGGTCGTGTAGGTCGAGAATGGGGCGCTAGCCCCCCATCCGTTTTGGGACCAGGAAGTACCTGGACACAAACCCCGGGTCTGAGGGAGGGTCCTCCACCTCTCTGATCACCTCTTTCTCGAGGAGCAGAGTGATGTCGGCTTGGCGAACCGACAGCGAGGCTGCAGACTCCGAGGCCCCCCTGAAGGCGACGGCTCTGAAGGGCGGAGCCTGCTCAAACTCCAGAGGCAGGCCCTTTCCTACCACTTCCAACACCCACCGGTCTGTGGTAATAGCAGACCAGGCGGAAAGGAAGTATCGGAGCCGTTCTCCCACAGGGGGGAACCTGGGTGAGGTGACGAGGTTAGGGGCACACCCTCAACCCGCCACTGTGCAGGCTTGGAGGAGGACCGCCGAGGGACCCTCCTGGCCTTACCTCCCGCTTCCTGGAGGAAGAAGCCGCGGCTTGGCTTAAACGCTAAGCGCGAGCCTGCTGGCCCTGATGCTGCTGGGCGACGTGCCGCTGGGTGCAGAGGGACGCAGTGCTTTGGGTTGGCGGTTCATGCCCTGTCCCTCTGAGCGGATGAGACAAAGTCCAAAGTAGAATTGGACCTTTTCGATCCTCTGAGGTGGCCTTCCACCCAGGGTCAAGAGGTCGGTCCCCAGGAAGGGGACATCCGTCAATTTGTGCTGATATCCGCCTGAAGGTGGATATCCTCAGCCATGCCTGATGGCGCATAGCCACTGCGGCTGCGACTGACCTGGCGCATGAGTCTCCAATGTCCAGAGCAGTCTGAAGTTACTGCTTGGCCACTGCCCTTGTCCCGCACCTACCTAACCGTGGTCTGCAGGTCAGCCGGGAAATGAGGGACTACCTCGTCCAGGGAGCCCAACAGTGCATGGGAGAAATGTGCCATAAGCACGGCCGAGCTGGCCTGACGAAGGCCAAGGGAGGACGCAGCATAGACTTTTCGCCCGGCATAGTTCAATTTCTTGGACACCTTGTTGGGAGGTTTGTCCACGTCCCTAGCGTTTCCGGCACGCTGGAAAACGCTGTCGGTAACTAACCCCTCGGCTGAGGGATGTTCCGAGAAACCGGACAGGGAACCGGTAGGGACTGCATACTTCCTGGCCATCCTGGCCGAAGGCGCAGGGCAGGAAGCAGGGTGCTGCCAGAGCTCCAAGGACGAGCCCACAATGGCCTCGGCCACAGGAAAAGCCTCCGTAGGGGAATCCCCTCGGTCCAATATCTCCGTGTGAGGATACTTGGCCCGCTTGGATACGGGCTCGAGCTGCATCCCGGTGTACTGCGAGATAAGCCTAAGAAAACCCAGAAAGGACGAAGGGCTATCGTCCAGCGACTGACCTCCAGAGGACTCCAAGTCCACTCACCTGGAGAAAAGGGAGGAATCGTCGTCGGACTCAGAAGAGTCCGTAAAGAGCTGCCTCGGGCCTGAGCCACCCTCCACCTGCTGAGGGCGATCGGGAGTGAGGGTGACAGACAGCCTATGGGGTAAACCCTGAGCCAACCGAGAGTTCTTGGTCAGAGTCCCAAACAACAGCTGTGGAGGTTTCATCATAATCGGTGGAGTAGCTAATTTCGGCTGAGCAACAGGCCTGGAAACAGGCGCCTCGGCTTTAGTGAGGGGTTGCTTCGGCCGCTCCGGTGACAGACACTAAATGGCCGGGGAAGGTGACGTCGTCGGCTTGTTCCCGGCCAGCAGAAGCTGTTGCCACATGAGGTCCTCGTATCGTCGAGATGCAACTTGCGCCGAAGCCTCCCCTCGTCCGAGGAAGAGGACGAGCGGCGGCACCGTTTGCTGCGGTGCCGAGACAGACTGCCTATGGTGGCGGATCGCTGGACCGAGAAGAAGTCCCGAGACCGAGAACATCGGCTTTTCCGAGGGCGGTGCAGGGAAACCCGCCCTACCCTCGGCTCAGAGGGAACACCCAAGGGCTCAGGAACTGGAGGCACTGGCAAGCCCACGGGATCCTCAACCACCACCGGGGGAACCGGGGAGAGAGGATTTTCGCTTCGCCGGTCAACAACCCGTCCAACGGGTCGAGAAAGATCTCGACTGCGTCGACGGGAGTCTCTGTCAACTGACCTGACGAGGACACCGTGAAGCCAGTGGCCAAATGATCGACCGAAGTCAATGGTCGACCACTCGGGAAGGGGGACCTCTCCCGCTCCCAAGAGCGGAGACGGAGGGACTTACCCTTGTCCTTCTTTTTGGACCGAGAGGAAGGTCCAGCAGATGTTGGTCCCTCTCCCTTAGTGGAGAGAGAGACAGACAAAGCTCCTTAAATGAAGCAGAATATGAGGATCCCAGAGAGAGCGGGATAAATGCCGCGGCCGAGGAAGATGCGTGCACCGCCTCCTATTCGAGGGCGATAATCTGTTCTAGCTGATCTGCCGAACCCGCTGCCATGGAAACCGCCAACTGGGCCTCTTTCAACTTTACTAGAGGGTAACGTTTTTCGGGTCGCCCAAGTTGCAGACGGGCAGCACGGTCTTCCAGGACGTAGGCCGAGAAAGAAGAGCACAGGTCGCAAGCCTGCAGGTCGTGCTCAAGGCCCAAGCAGTAGACGCACGTGGAGTGCGGATCCGTCCAAGACATCTTCTGCCCGCATGGGCATCTCCGGAAACCAGAAGTCGATTTGTCCATCGCAGCCGCGAGGAAAAGTTGACCAAGTCTAGAAAACCTTAAAGATTAATTTCGAAAACCGAAGAGTTAGGAACCACTTATACGCAGAGTGTTAAGGAGGGAACCTGAGCTCCAAGCGGTAAGGAAGACCTGGCGTCATGGGGCGGAGCCGAGAGTTTTACCACCCGGGTGGGTGGGAGGAGCCAGCCTGAAGACCTTCCGGCAAGATTTAAAGCGGCAAGGAACCTGCCAGACAGCGTGGATGAACAACATATCCATGTCCCTAGAAATCAGGTTCCACTGACCGGGTTTGCAATTCACTGATACGCCTGGCAGAGGTAATGGCTACCAAGAACACAGTTTTCCAAGTCAAGTACTTAAGCTCTGCTGAAGACACAGGCTCAAGAGGGTTGCATAAGCTGAGCAATGCAAACATTCAAATCCCAGGCAGTTGCATGGTCTCTTGGGGATTGCTGTGAAATAATCCTTAAAATAATTTAATTTACAGAACACAGGATGGGAAGATAGTGAAGAAGGCTTCCCCACAGACAAAAATACCTTGAGAGTAGTGGGTCTGAGGCCTAGGCTATTAAGATATACCATATAATCCAGAACCGTAGGCAATTCAGCAGTGTCTGGAGAAATATTCTTCTCAGAAAACCAAATGCTGAATCTTTTCCATTTGGAGTTGTAAGTCTTTCTGGTGGAGGGCTTTCGAGAAGCCTTGAGGATGTCCAGAACCCCTGGGGAAAGATGCAGATCTTCAAACTCTAACTCTTCAAGAGCCATGCCTTGAGATTGAGGGACTGAAGATTGGGGCACCAGATCCTCCTCTGAAAGGTTGTTAATAAGTTGTAATTCCTGGGAAGAGACGGGAAGATGGACTGCTAGGGGACAGCAACAGGGGGTACCAAGGCAGTCTGGCACAATCTGGAGCAACCAGAATCACCTTGAAAGGTTGAGATCTTATTTTGCCTAAAACTTTGAAAAGGAGTAGGAAGGGGGGGTAAAGGCATACAGAAACTTCCCTTCCCAATTCAGAATCAGGGCATCCAGGGGGACTGAGCCCAAGACCAGAGATCTGCAACAAAAGACAGGGAGTTGGTGATTGTCTGGGGCTGCACAGAGATTCATCTCTGGAGTGCCCCACCTTGAAACAAATCACTTTCAAAACCTGAGGGTCCAGGGACCATTCGTGATGGCCCTGAGAAATCCTGCTCTGTGCATCTGCTAGCACATTGTCCTTGCCTGGAAGGTGTTCTGCTACAAGACAGGCTTGCAGGGAATAAGCCAGGGACCACAACTTCATGGCTTCTGTGCACAAGGCCGTGGACCGACTGCTTGCCTGCTTGTTGATGTACCACATGGTGGTAGTGTTCTCTGTTCTGACTTGAACCACCTTGTTCTTAACTGACTGTGAGAACGCTTTTAGAGCTAGAAAAACTGCCCTGAGCTCTAGAAGATTGACGTGGAGAAGGGATTCTTGGAGGGATCACAGGCCCTGGGCAGTGAGGGACCCCAGGTGGGCTCCCTAGCCCAGAAGAGAAGCATCCGTGGTAAGGACCACAGAACAAGGCTGAGCAACAAAAGGAACACCTTGCCTGAAATTGTCCTGATCCTGCCACCACTAGAGGACCTGGATCAAGGTCAGAGTCACTGGAATCAATTTGGCAAAGGAGTCCTTTCTCTGAGACCAGTAAGCTCTCAGGTGGAACTGAATATCCCTCATCTGGGATCTTGCCCCTAGGACCACTGCTGTTGAAGCTGCCATGTGGCCCAAGAGCTGGAGGAAACACCTTGCCGGTCGAGATACCTGAAGGCTGAAGGAAGAAGCTAGTTCCCAAGAGCCCTTGCCCTTTCTAGAGGAAGAAAGGCTCTTGCCCTGAGTGTGTCCAGTTCTACCCTTATAAAGGTAAGGAGCTGGACTGGTTCGAGCACGGACTTGGGAAGGATGAGAAGAAATCCTAGAGAAGTGAGCACTTGCTGGGTCACCTGCAGGTGAGACTTGACTTGGTCTGGAGACTGACCCACTAACAGCCAATCGTCCAGACAAGGAAATATGGAAATATTTTGCCTTCTTAAAAAGGCAACTACTACTGCCAGGCACTTTGTGAAAACCCTTGGAGCTGAGGTTAGGCCAAAGGACATTTCTCTGAACTGATAGTGGCCTGAGGGCAACTGAGGTACTTTCTGTGGGAGCACCTGATGGGAATGTGAAAGTAGGCATCTTTGAGGTCCAGGGAGGCTAACCAGCCCCCTGGCCTTAGAGAGGGAAGGATTATTCCCGGAGTTATGCTGTTGACCTTTGATTTTAAAAGATGTTTGTTCAGATATCTGAGGTCTAGGATGGGTCGCCACTCCCCTGTCTTTTTGGGGGTCAGGAAGTACCTGGAGTATAGTCCTTTGCCCCAGTGTAGGGTAGATACTCTCCCCTATAGCTCTTAAAGCTAGGAGAGAAGAAACATCTGCCTCTATGGCAAGGGTTTCTGAAAGATTTGCAGGTAGAAAAGATCTGGCTCTTATCTTTGGAAATGTTTTGAAGCAGAGAACCAGTCCCTGGCTTACTACTTCCAGGACCCACTTGTCTATTGTAATAGAAATCCAGTCCTGGACAAAGTAAGCCAGCTTGCCCCCTACTGGAATAGGAGAGTTGACCCGGGCAGGCCCATCAGGGTGTCTGCTTGGCAGGGGCCTTAGGCTGAGGAGTGGATGCAGCTCTGCTCATCCCTCTTCTGCCTCTCCCTCTGAAGAACCCCCTCTGTGAAAAGGAAGAAGAGGCTTGTGCTTGGTAAAAGGGCCTTTGAAAAGGCCTGACCCTAGACTGCTGCCTTTGAGGAGTTGACTGCCTCTTCTTGGTCTGAGTCCTCCTGTAGGTGGTCCTGTATTCATCCATTTTCTTCATGTAATTCTCTGTCTGCTCCCAAAACAGAGAATTACCCACCACAGGGAAAATCCATGGTCTTAGCCTGGGTATCCTGCGAGAGCCTAGCACATCTGAGCCAAGCCATTCCCCGAAGAGCTACAGATGTAACCATGAGTCTTGATGACACATCATTGGAGGCCATAGAAGCATGAAACTGAACTTTAGATGCCTCAGTCCCATCTGCAGCCACCGCCTCCAGCTCCTTGGCTAGCTAGGGGGAGGCCTGTTTAGCCAGTGCCAGTACAGTGTCCCACCTGGACTCCTGGTACCTAGCTGTACAGGCCATACAATTCGCCTGTCTGAGTCCCAAGGAAGATGCCATGTACAGCTTTTTTGCCATGGCATCTACCTTCCTAGAGTCTTTGGGGGGGCGTTGAAGCCAAGGGAATGCTTGCCTTAGCACAGGCAGCAGCCTGCACAACCCCAACATGGCTGCATTGGTGTATAAAAACTCAGTTTCTGAGCCTGAGAGTGTATACCTCTTGTCCATTCTTCTGTCCACAGGAGGTATAGAATTGGGAGATTTGTGGAGGGGAATAGACAGTCTCCTGGACTCTGGGATGTCCATCATTTCTACAAAATCAGGCTCCTCCTGATCTTCCATAGGAAGCTGGAGGGTCTCAGCCACCTTTTTGTAGAACATTAAGTGGGAAGGGGACTGAAAAAGCCTAGGAGGGGAGACACCTGAAGGTCTGTCTGGGGAGATGTCCGGTTCCACGGGCACATTTAGACTTTCACCATCACCATCTTCAAGCTCCGGTTCATAAAATTCTTCCAAAGTACAATCGTGAACTGGGAACTGACTGAACCGAGGCCTTGCCAAAAAGGTACCGGATCGGCCGGAACAAGCGAAGTGATTCCACAATCCGAATTGCTCTGGCTATTTCTTCAGCGGTCGGAACATGGACTTCTGGATCAGAACCGGACAATTTTTCTTTATGCTTTCTTTTAGTCGGAACCGACCCCTCTGGATTGGCTGTCCTTTTGCCTGAAGAAGTAGCGCCCTAGTCAGAGGGCATTACTTCTGGTTCGGTCAGAACCGAACCGGGCTGGCCATCCAAGTCAACGGACTTCACGGCCTCCTTTTCCCTCACTCTACCTAATCTCTTTTCAAGGGTAGATTTGGGAACATTTTTGCAAATTTGGCAGTCTGAATCAAGGTGTTCAAACCCCAGACAATAAATACAGGTGGTGTGTGGATCGGCCTTTAGCAAAGACCTCCCCACACTCACTGCAGTGTTGAAACCCAGTGGGCCTGTTTTTTTTCTTGGATTTCTCAGACATGGCCAACCTAATCAAACTTACCCTTTTTTCAGCAACTACCAGGCAAGACTCCCTTATCGGTTCCTAACAGTGTCATGGGTCTTGGGTGGGTGGGCGCGTTTCAAAACACTTTTTTTTTTTTTTTTAAATAGAGCAGATAAGGACCGGTAACCACACACTAAAGTAACACAAGAATTAAGCAATTGATGGGTTCAGCCGAACCGATCCATACTTTTTACAAGTTCCACACAGAAAACACAGTACAAAACCTATCTAGTACTTACGGTACCACAGACAGAGACTGAACAGACCATGTGGGAAACTTTTTCGGTTAGTAACAGACGAAAAAACGACACTTCAACCAACTTTCGAACCGAACTGCAGAAGTCTCCGGAGCGACTGTTCAGTGAGGCGGAGTAAATAATCTGACGGTTAGCTTTCAAAGGGAAACAGACAGAGACATCAACCGAGCTCGAGCTCAGCATTCTATGCTCTGCATAGAAATGTTAACCCTTTCTTCTCCGGGGCAATTTAAAGGCTGGGGCTAACTGCACTTGTCAGAAAACAGCAAAACTTCAAGTTGTTTGAAATACACAATGAACAATAGTGCAAACAAATGTGAATAATTAATTAATGAGTGGTGGTAACTGATCAATTTGTAAACTGATGGCAGAACAGCCCACATATAAAGGTTAAGCATAGAAGTGTTAAGATCAATAGCAGGAAGGAGCAAAGTAATCCCCAAGAAGTTGCTTAACAGCAGGGAAGGAGGGGGAGAAGCAAAGTATGTAGGAAGGTTATTTCATATAGAGAGGAAACAAAGAAAGTAGTCTGACCCACGAAGATACTGCAACAAGGGGTAACAATGGTTCAAGAATGAAAATAGCAGCGCAAGTAGGCTGGCCTGGTTTTTGGGGGGGCTTACAATAAGCTGAACAATAATATTTGTTTGTTTTATTTATTTGTTATTCAGATAACACCTTTGAGCACATAAGCTCTTTGTCAAAGGTCCCATGTCAGTATAAGACAAAGAACTGAATGTGAGCCAAGTACTCAAAGGCGTTTCAATGTATTCATGGTGTGCTGCGCAAAGTACAGTTTATTTTTCGTTGGGGAGGCCCAAGATTATCTCAGTTTTTGGGGGAGGCTCAAAATCTTTTCCATATATTTGAGGAGGCTTACTGTGACAAAGTCTGAGAACTTGAGAACTATTCTTCTAGAAAAAGTTCTTAGCAATCAACTTAAAGCTTATCTGGAAGTTAACAACTTACTAAACCCTATGCAATCGGGCTTTAGGTCCAAGCACAGCACCATTTCGGCACTTGCCAAAGTAACTAACGACTGGTATAGTGACCTTGACAGCAGAAACTTTGCCTGTGCAGTTTTCTTAGACCTCAACAAGGCTTTCGATACTGTGGACCACAGCCTTCTAATCTCCACATTGAAGAGTATGGGTCTTGATCATGGATCCTTGCAATGGTTTACGGAATACCTAGTAGGTCAGCAGCAACAAGTCAAAGCTGAGTGGGAGCTTCCCCTCTCAAACCTTTGCTCAGGGGAGTACCACAAGGATCTGTTCTGGGACCTTTGCTCTTCACAATTTATATCAATAACATCGATTTGGGCATACAAAAGGCCAAAATACATCTATCTGCGGACAGCACAGTGGTCTATATAAGACGTCAGACTGCCCAAGCTGCCTGTGCAGACCTTCAGGAAGAATATGACCTGCTCCAGACCAAGCTTCTCCATAAAAAGCTTCTCTTAAACGTGAAAAAGACGAAGGCCATGCTGTTCGTACCGTACAGCCGAATGGCTAGTCCTGCCAACTCCGGGACATCGCCCCGATCACTACTCTTCTAGGAGAGAAACTGGATTTTACTACAAAGTTCAAATACTAATGAGTGTGGCTTGACCAGAACCTTACATTCACACAGCATGTTGAAGAACTGGTAAAGAAGTTAAAGCTGAGACTGGGCCTTTTTTACAGAATTAGCCAATTCCTCACTTGTGAGGCCAAACAGAGACTAGTCCCATTTACTTCTCTCCCTAATCGACTATAGTGATTTTCTATACAGCCACTGTCCTAAAGCCTCGCTTATCAAACTGGATACACTATTTCACAGAGCCATCAGATACATTACCGGTCTTCCCCTCTCTACCCATCACTGCCTACTATACAAAGCCGTAGGATGGTCATCGCTTACATTTAGGCGTGAAAGAAATGCAGTCATCTGGACTGACAGAGCTGTCCTAAAAATGCTCCCTCAAGATATTACTGAATGTCTTCCTATGGTTGAGCTGGGACCATACGGCTTAAGGGGTTTCTTTGTATATCTCTCTGTGCATCGGCAGAGTCGCTACCCGCTTCGGTAGAATGGCCTTTAGCTTTTCGTTGATGACCCTATGGAACTAAATCCAAAAAATACTACAACTAAGTCACATCTGCAGTGTGCACGCCTTCAAGGCACTATACGCCCAAAGCGAATGTGGATACTGTAGTTGTCACCCAGCAACTACTTACTAACTTCAGTTAGATTGCCCCAGATCCTGGCCCTAAATATGTGCAGTCATTCCTGTGCATGCGTTATTAATCCGCATATTCTCGCTAGGTCTAGTCCCAGTGCCATTGCATATTATATGTAAGTTTCCCGAATTTTCTCTTGAGTTTCCTGAACCAGAATAATATGCCATACCCCTGTGGTGGCTGTACCCTTGCAAGCCGCCGCGGAGCTCTCCTGCCTGGGCTCTTCAACATATTACCACTAGCACCACCAACCAACCGGATCATGAGCGCCCTCTGGTCACTGCTCCAGACTGCTTCCTGCAAATCTCCTTGGCGATCCTCGGTTACCGGCGATATATACTGAATGGTCCGCCGCACTCCGATTATCCAGCTGTCACCGCATTGTCCCCTCCCGATAAAATCCCTCCGTATGGCTATAGTGCTCTCAGTAGAAGTGTAAGAGCTAGCCTTCCACAAGGTTAAAGTGCTCTCACTAGATCTATAAGCGTTCAAGCCCCCCTTGAATCACAGACCAAGTATGGCCACAGGAGCCAAAACACTCGCATCCTATCCCTGTGGTCTGTTGGTATGATGGATATGGCAAATAGTGATAGTATCTAGTACTGCATTAAATATGCGGTAGAGGTAATTTTACCTGTGCCCAGTACCTCGCTCATACCCCTCCACAGCATGCAGTGGCTCAGCTGGGCGCAGCGCCGATGCAAGCACTCAGCAGGCTACTGGCACCCAGCTCCCTCCTAGTATAGACTCACCTGCCCACTCTTTCGTGAACTGGTCAAGAAAAGCTGCATCACTTACATCTGCCTACCCTAACAACATCATCTGGGACTAGCCTATCCTTCTTCTATGACAATCGCAGTATTATGATCTATTCCTGTATATCTCAGGTCTGCCTACTCTATCCGCTTACTGGTTAATGCCCATTGTATCACTGGTATTGCTATGTGTGTATGTCTTTGCTATGCACTGTACTACTTCTGTGCCTCTTGTTTTGCACTTCCACTATGTCTTTTCGCCTCTGTAAATATTGATGTTGATGTTTGCTTGGTACTATAATCTGAACTTAACAAGGTTCATCTTGCAAATGAGCTTGCTCAACAATGTCTTGCCTGGATAAATAAAGATTCTGATTGATTGAACCCTTCAAGTAAATGGCCTCCCCAGATCTTGGTGGGCACTTGTTATCGGGCCACCCTCAGTTGATTTAGATTACACTATGCAATTAACTAACTAATATCCTCATTAGCTAGCAATGGCACTATTCTTATCCTTGGAAGACTTTAACCTCCCAACCATAGACTGGCAGGCTTTATCTGGTAGCACCCAACATGACAAGCTCTTTCTCTCATCTGTCATCGACTTAGGCCTTGTCCAACTAATTAGGGAAACAACCCGAGAAACTAACACCTTAGATCCTGTTATAACAAACATTGATAAAATAACAAACCTCCTAGTTTCTGACCCTCTGGGTAACAGTGACCACATGTCCATACAGTTTACTATTTCTTAAGTCTCCCAAGTTTCATTTAATAACCTCAAGATTAAACAATATGATAGGGCTGACTTTCAATAAATCAACGAACACCTAATTAACAACAAACAGGATCATTTTCTCCCCTCACTCAATACCAATGAGGCCTGGACAAACCGTAAATCAAAAATTCATTAACTAGAAAAAAAGGTATGTTCCTGAAAAAAATAACTATAACGACAAGGGAAACACACTCCTATGGTTTAATAGCACCACTAAGATGCAAATCACTCTCAAACAAAAACTATTTAAATCCTTAAACAATTGTACTACTAATCTCAAAGAAGAAACACTAAGTATAGAAAATTGGTCAGGGGCCTCAGGGTTTTATTTAACTAAAACTTGATCAGCGTTTTGCTTATAAAAGTTCTAAAACATTATGAAAATGCATAACATTTGCCTCACTGTGTTTAGCATAACACTTCTAGAAAACCTATACAAATACTTTCGGTACAGTTAGTATTGTCCCAAGGAAAAAAAAAAACTGCTAATCAATTATTTAAAACCCTGGACCTAAAAAAAAAAAAGGGATAATTGTCGAAAAAAGTAATCTCAAATTTAAAATAGCCCATACAAAAGACTCACATAAAGCACTCTATATGTATCTCAATCAGAAAAAAGAGAACAGATCAGTAGGCCCAATAATCACTAATGGTACCACACATCACCTCTGACATAGAAGAAAAAATTACTCACCTTAGTAATGTTGTTTCTTCTAATGGAATCTTGCTATATTATGACTATTGCAGTTTGCCCCAGCCTTAGAACTGCTCCGGAGGTGAAAGAGTTAACTTCCATGCAGAGCATGGAGTTTAGAGCGTGAGCTCGGTTCAGAAGCTCTGTTTGGCTGGTTTCAAACCGAAACCGTCAGATCTTTACGAGCAAAAACTCACTAAGGTTCTGTGTGGAAGCTGTAACCTACACTAGCCAACTGGCCACTAATATATTAAACATTTTTGCTGGTCCCAACACAAAGACTCAAGTCAGTGGACCAGAAAATTAAGATAAAATAACTAAATAAACACAACACCCAAACATGAAAGAGGGCATCAATAGTAGCCAACAGAGGACTACCCACTCCATACCCCAAAGTAGGAGTTCTGAGAGGGGCAGGCTGGGGGTCATAATATAGCAAGACTCCATTAGAAGAAACAACATTACTAAGGTGAGTAATTTTTTTTTCAAACAACATTAACGTCTTGCTATATTATGACTATTGCAGACTACACAGCAGTACCTCCATGGAGGAGGAACAGAACCTACTTAGGGAATAGGCTCTGAAGCATGGCTGTGCCAAACCGAGCATCCCTCCTGGCCTGAATTTTCAGGAGTAATGTTTGGTGAAAGTGTGTACTGTCTTCAAGTAGCTGACTGACATATCTCAAGATAGGGATGTCTCTAGCAGCAGCTAGAGATGCAGCTGTACCTCTGGTAGAGTGAGCCCTCAGGCCTGAGGGGGGAACCTTACCCAGCTTTTGATAGCAAAATTGGATACAAGAAACGATCCACCTGGCAATGGATCTCTTAGTGGCAGATCTCCCTTTCCCAACCTCACCATAAATGAGAAACAGTTGGAGGGAGTCAAACCTGTGACCCTTGGTACGCTCTATGTAGTAACTTAGGGCCCTCTTAACATCTAAGCTGTGCAGCCTCCTCTCACCAGAGGAGGAATGGTCAGTGAAGAACACTGAAGTGAAATAGATTGGTTAGGAAATCTGAAACCACCTTAGGCAAAAACTTCCTGTTAGTCCTGAGGACCACTTTATCCCTGTGAAAGGAAATAAAGTCAGTCTCTACTGATAAAGCCTGTAACTCACTTATACGCCTGGCAGAAGTGATGGCTACCAGAAATACAGTTTTCCAAGTCAATACTTAAGCTCTGCCAAAGACAGAGGCTCAAAGGGGTTGCTAGCTAAGCAAAGCATACATTAAGATCCCAAGCCAGGGCAGGGTCCCTGAATGGAGGATTGGTGTGAAGCAATCCTTTTAAAACTTGGAAAATAAAGGATGAGCAGAAAGAGAAGAGGCTTCCTGCTGAAATGAAGGCAGAGACAGCAGCCAAGTGCACTTTCAGGGTGGCTGGTCTCAGTCCCAAAGAATTAAGATGGACCATGTAGTCCAATACAGTGGGTAGATCAGCAGATTATGGGAAACATGCTTCCCAGAACACCATATGGAAAACCTTTTCCACTTGGAGTTATAGGTAGCCCTGGTGGAAGGCTTCCTAGCAGCCTTCAGGATTTCGAGAACACTTTGAGAAAGTTGCAAATCAGCAAACTCTAACTGCTCAAGAGCCAAGCCTTGAGGTTGAGGGATTTGAGATTTGGATACCAAACTCTCCCCTGAGCACAGGTTAACAGATTGTGGTTCCTGGGGAGACACAGGGGAAGATGGACTGCTAAGGACAGAAGGAGTGGGTACCAGGGCTGCCTGGCCCAGTCTGGAGCAATCAGGATCATTTTGCAGGGCTGAGACCTGATTTTGACTAGTACTTTGAACAGGAGAGGGAAGGGGGGAAAGGCATAAAGAAACTTCCCTTCCCAATCGAGGAGAAAGGCATCCAGGGGAACTGAGCCCAACACTGGGGGCCTGCAACAAAACAGTGGAAGTTGATAATTGTCTGGGGCCGCGAAAAGATCTAGCTGAGGAGTGCCCCATCTGGCAAACACTATCCCCAGTACTAGGGGATCCAGTGACCATTCGTGATGGCCCTAGGAAATCCTGCTGAGGCATCTGCCAGGACATTGTCCTTGCCTGGGAGGTGAACTGCTATGAGGGAAGTGTTCAGGGAATAGGCCAGAGACCACAACTTCATTGCCTCGGAGCACGAGGCCAAAGACCGAGTGCCCCCTTGTTTGTTGATGTACCACATTGTAGAGGTGTTGTCTGTTCTGACTTGTACCACCTTGTTCTGAACAGATGCAGAGAAAACCTGAAGTGCTAAAAAAACAGCTCTGAGTTCCAACAGATTGATGTGGAGCAGAGATTCCTGAGGGGACCATAATCCCTGGGTGGAGAGGTCGCCCATGTGAGCTCCCCATCCCAAGAGGGATGCATCTGTAGTAAGGGTCAAGGAATGGGACAGAGGGATGAAAGGCACCCCCTGTCTCAGATTGCTCTGATCCTGCCACCACTGAAAGGCCTGGATCAGGGTTCGAGTCACTGGGATTAACTTGGATAGAGGATCTCTTCTTTGAGACCAGAAAGCTCTCAAATGGAACTGAATGTCCCTCATCTGAAATCTTGCTCCTTGCACCACAGCTGTGGAGGCAGCCATGTGCCCTAGGAGCTGCAGGAAATGCCTTGCTGGTCGAGAGACCTGCAGAGTGAAGGAGGCGGCCAGGGCCACTAAGGTCCTTACCCTTTCCAAGGGAAGGAAGGCTCTGGCCTGCTTTGTATCCAGTTCTGCGCCTATAAAGGTGAGTACCTGGACAGGTTCCAAAACTGACTTTGAAGATTGAGAAGAAATCCCAGAGAGGTAAGCAGCTGCTGGGTAACTAGCAGGTGTGATTTGACCTGGTCTGGAGACTGACCCACAATGAGCCAGTCGTCCAGGTAGGGAAAAATGGCAATCTTTTGCTTTCTTAGGTGAGCGACTGCTACTGCCAGACACTTTGTGAACACCCTTGGGGCAGAAGTGAGGCCGAAGGGCATTGCTCTGAACTGATAATGGCCTGAGGGCAGTTCGAATCTGAGGTACTTTCGATGGGAGCTTCTGATAAGAACATGGAAGTAGGCATCTTTGAGGTCCAGGGAGGCTAGCCAGTCCCCTGGCCTTAGGGAGGGTAAAATCATTCCCAGTGTCACCATTTTGAACTTTGGCTTTAAAGGTGCTTGTTTAGATATCTTAGATCCAGGATAGGCCGCCACTCTCCTGTCTTTTGGGGTAAGGAAGTACCTGGAGTACAGACCCTGCCCTGGTGAAGGGAGAAACCTTTTCTACAGCTCCGAGAGCCAGGAGGTTGAGACTTCTGTTTCCAAAGCAGGAGTCTCTAAAGGGTTTGTAGGTGGAAAAGATCTGGCTCTCATCTTTGGAAATTTCTTGAAGCTGAGAACCAGACCCTGGCTCACTACTTCCAGGACCCACCTGTCTGAAGTTAAAGACTGCCAGTCCTGGACGAAGTGAGCCAACCTGCCCCCTACAGGTAGTGGAGAGCCGACCCTGGGCATCCCATCAGGGTGCCTGTTTGGCAGGGGCTTTAGGCTGAGGGGTGGGAGCAGGCCTGCTCGAACCCCGTCTGCCTCTCCCTCTGAAGAACCCCCTCTGTACATAGGCTGAAGAGGAGGGGGCCTGAGTCTGGTAAAAAGGCCTGTGAAAAGGCCTACCCCTACCCCTGGGGGGCTGCCTCTGAGCAGTGGCTTGCCGTTCCTTGGCTTGTGCACTCCTGTAAGTGGTTCTATATTCATCCATTTTCTTCATATAATTCTCTGTCTGCTCCCCAAACAGAGAATTTCCCACCACAGGAAAATCCATAGCCTTAGACTGGGTATCCTGTGACAAAGTAGTACACCTGAGCCAGGCCAATCTCCAAAAGCCACAGATGTAGCCATGACTCTAGAGGATACATCGTTAGAATCCACTGCAGCATGGAATTGCACCTTAGATGCCTCAATACCATCAAGAGCCACCTGCTCCAGCTCCTTTGCGGCTGGCCAGGGACCTGTTTGGCTAAGGCCATGACAGTATCCCATCTAGATTTCTGGTATCTTGCAACATAAGCCATATAGTTAGCTTGTCCGAGTCCCAAGGATGCTGCCATGTATTTTTTTGGCCATGGCATCAATCTTCCTGGAATCCTTGTCAGGAGGATGTGAAGCCAGTGGAATATTAGCTTTATCACAGGCTGCAGCCTGAACTACCCCAACATGACTGCATTGCTGTGAAAGAAAATCTGTATCAGGACCTGACAAAGTGTACCTCCTGTCCATCTTTTTATTCACAGGAGGCACAGAATTAGGAGCTTTTAAAATTTTTATTGTTTGTTTTCTAAAAGATTTATGTAAAGGGATGGACAACCTCCTGGACTCTGGGATATCCATCATCTCCACATAGTCAGGCTCCTCTTGCCCATCCAAAGCCTCCTCTAAGGGAAGCTGGAGGGTCTCAGCAACTTTTTTATAAAACAAAAAATGAGAAGGGACTCAGAAAGCCTAGGGGGAGACTCACCTGAAGATCTGTCTGGGGAGATGTCCGGTTCAATGGGCACATTCAGACTTTCAAAGTCACATTCACACTGATCATAATCCTCATCCCCCTCCTCTGGTTCATAGAACTCTTCTATATCATAATCCTGAACCACTGGAACCAACCGAACCGACCTTTTGCCAGACAGTGGAGGTTCGGAGGGAACCGGGGACAGGGACTGGACAATCTGTATTGCCCTGGCTATCTCAGCAGCAGTTGGAGAAGGAATTTTGGACCCAAACCTGCTGATTTTTAGATTTCTTTGCTGGAACTGGCTCCTCAGAGCCAGCTTTTCGTTTGCCCGAGGAAGTCTCGCCCTGGTCAGAGGGCACTCCCTCCGGTTCGGTTGGCACCGAACCGGGCTGGCCATCCGGGTCAGCGGACTTTTTGGCCTCTCGTTCCCTGAGCCTGCCCACTCTCTTGTCCAGGGTGGCTGCAGGGAAATTTTTACAAATCTGGCAGTCTGAATTGAGGTGGTCAAACCCCAGACAATAGACACATGTAGTGTGTGGGTCAGCCTTGGCAAAGGCTTCCCCACAGACACTACAGTGTTGAAACCCAGTGGGCCCGGTTTTTCTTTTGGGTTTCTCAGACATGATGCCAGCCTAACCAACCAACTTGCCCTTTTGATGGCAGTGCCAGGCAAGACACCCTTATCGGTTCCAAACCGTGTCACGGGTCATGGAAAAAAACGTAATGAAATCCGTTTTTTTTAGAACCGATAAGAACCGGGAACCGCACTCTAAAAAGCCTTAAAAGGCTTCAAACTTATATTTAAATACAACTCTATCGGTTCAACCGAACCGATGATACTTTACAAGTTCCACACAGAAAAACCCTATCTATTACTTACGATTACCATAGACAGAGCCTGAACCGATCGGTTTTGTGGTTAAAATAATGAAATCGCACTTTAAACCGAAGAAATGACCCGAGCAACAGGAGGAATCTCCGGAGCGACTGTTCAGTGATGCAGAGTAAAGAATCTGACGGTTTCGGTTTGAAACCAGCCAAACAGAGCTTCTGAACCGAGCTCGCACTCTAAGCTCCATGCTCTGCATGGAAGTTAACTCTCACCTCTGGAGCAGTTCTAAGGCTGGGGCAAACTGCAATAGTCATAATATAGCAAGACTTCATGTTGTTTGAAACAACTACAGTATTTAACAACTATATTTGCTCAGTTTTCTCCCAATATGCCTTTCAGAAACAAACCCCTAACCACTACACTCACCTTACTGATGATACAATTTCCTTACAGGATACAAAGACTATACTTGGAACCCTTAAAAAAAACAACCAGTCCCAGACCCGATAATATAAATTCAAAATTCCTAATAGGAACATTAGACGCCATTATGTTATCTTTAACCAAAATATTTAACAAACCACTAAAATGAGCCAAAGTACCAACTAACTGGCTAACCGCTATTGTTACCTCAATATTGAAACAAGGTACACACTCAAACTGAAAACTAATCGACCCACCAGCCTTACTTAAATTCCCTGCAAGCAGAGGGAAAAAAATAATCAAATCCATCATCGAACTTGAAATGCATTCTTTAAATATTACACATCAAACACAACATGGCTTCAGACAGGGTCACTCCTGTACCACCAACTTATTTACCTTTTATGAATATGTCAGTAAAAACCTTAATTCAAACGTTCCCGTCAACGTTATCCTACTTGATTACAGCAAAGCGTTCGACAAAGTGTCACATGCCATCCTTGTAAACAAATTTCTCATACTAGGCTTTTCACTAATCGTTGTTAGGTGGGTGCAAAGCTGGCTAACGGGCAGATCTCAAAGTTAGGGTAAATGAGGTATTGTCTGATGAGGGGAGGGTCTCTAGTGGTGTCCTGCAGTGCTCTGTCCTGGGACCCACACTTTTCAACATATTTATTAGTGACATGAAAATAGGATCAAGGAATATCATCATCAGATTTGCAGACGATACTAAACTGGGAGGAAAAGTAGACAACACAACTAGTCAAAGGGAACTAAAGCTAGATCTAGCCACTATCGAACAATGGGCACTATAACAAAATGCAATTCAATGTAACTAAATGTTTGGTCTTGCGTATGAGCAAAACCAACCCCAAACTAACATATACTCTAAACAACACAATCATTAGATCATTCCACAGTGAAACAGACCTGGGAATAATAGTTAATCATAAATTGTCATCATCAGAACATTGTAATAAAGTAGTTAACCTATCTAACGCACTCCTTAGACTGATCAATCACACTTTCACTTCTAAGTCAGAACAATGCATAGTTAACCTGTACAGATCCCATGTTCAATCCTACTCTGACTACGGGTCCCCCTTCTAGAGCCCCTACCTGACTTCTGACATTAAGAGGATTGAGCAGATACAATACAGGGCAACAAAGATTGTCCCACATCTAGCAGATCTCAATTATGAAGCAAGACTAAAAAACAACACGCCTTTACTCACTTGAAGCCAAAAGGGTTAAAGGAGACTTCCTCCAGGTATTTAAAATCCTTCAGTCCCCCACCCTAATGGATCAATGTGGCACTGCATTCGCCACAAGGAAAAATCGTACCAAGACTGCACAACAAACAGTTAAAAGTTTGTAAAGTTATGACAAATAAGAGACTAAACTTTTTTCTATTAGGGCCCCAAAAGCTGTGGAATAAAACTGCCACAAGAACTAGAGGATTGTTTCAATCTGAATGCTTTCAAAATACTCCTGGATAACTGGCTCCTTAACTAATCATTCCTGGGTATAATGTCCCACAATGTGGGGGACAATCACGATAGGCCTCGGCCCCCCTTTTGTCCTTAACACCAAGTACATTTATGTCCATCAGTCATTTATTGCCATAGTTTCTTCAGGCTTCATCTTTCTTTCCTCAATTTCCCAATCTTGGAGCTGTGCTCAAACAAGCCCGAATCAAAATCTTTGAAAGGGAAATTGTCCCCACCATCTGAAATGTCCTTTCCCTGAGCCGTTGTCACCACTGATGCTGAAACATCAGGGTTCACTCCCTCCGATCAACTCAGTAAATCCTGGAAAGTCATTTCTAATCATCACAAGTACTAAATCAACTTTCATTTGGTGCGACAAACCCTCAACCGTCAGAGTCACATGGGTGGTGGAATACTATCTAGTGTTCCCGTGGATGCAGATGACACCAGTACCTCGTGCCTTTGCAGTGTTTTCCCAGCACTTTAACATGCACTAGGGTCTGTCTGTTTCCCGAATCAATGAGTCCCTTCACAGTCTTATCTGCCACCTTCACACCTATTAAGTACTTACTCCAATTTGCCAAGGACAAATCTGCTCCAGTGCCACTCTCCTTACTACAGCAGTTTCTTGCAAAATTGCCTGGCTTATTAAATTTATAGCAGATAACGTCTTTGGGCACAGATGTGTTATCCCCACCAGAGTTCTCATCAGGCTTGGAATTTAAATGGGAAAAAGATTGTCTTTCCACTGTTTGGCTATTACCTCGCAGCTATGGCAACTGTCTGGCCTTTTGGTAGTCCTCGGCACAAAAAGGAAAAACAGCATTATATGACCAGACAGGCAGAGATTTTGATCTCTGAGGTACAACTTGGTCAACAATCCTCGAGAAGCCTTCACCCAGGTCAGAGAACTTCTAATGAAATGGATCCAACCAGAGAGCAAAACAGTCCCACAGATCATCAACACATTTCCCATGGAGCAATTCATGAACATCTTGCCTACAGGTGTGCAGCTTAGGGTAAAGGAACAACGACCAGAGAGTGGCGAAAAGGCGGTTTCTTTCACTGAGGACCACCAAATGGACAGACAGATGTCACAGCAGCGAGGTAATAGCCAAGCACCGGTAAGACAATCTTTTTCCCATTTAAATTACAAGCCTGATGAGAACTCTGGCGTGGGTAACAGGTCTGGGCCCAAAGACATTATTTGCTTTAACTGCAATAAGCCAGGCCATATTGCAAAAAACTGCCGCAGAAAGAAGAGTGGTACAGGAACAGATTTGTCCATGGTAAATTGGGGCAAGTACTTAACAGATGTGACGGTGGGGGATGAGACTGTAAAGGGATTCAATGATTAGGGAAGCAGACAGACCCTAGTGCCTGTTAAAGTGCTGGGAAATCACTACGCAAAAGGACCATATACTGGTGTCAACTGCGTCCATGGGGACACTCGATACTATCCCACCACCCAAGTGACTCTGACCATTAAGGGTGTGTCGCGCCAAATGAAAGTGGGGGTAGTACCTAAATACAGGTTACTCACCTGTAACAGGAGTTCTAGGAATGGTATATGTTGTTCATCCACACTTATTGGCAGGTTCCTTGCCGCTTTAAATCTTGCCGGAAGGTCTTCAAGCTGGCTCCTCCCACCCACCCGGGTGGTAAAACTCTCGGCTCCGCCCCATGACGCCAGATCTGGCCCGCTGGAAGCTCAGGTTGTGCGTCGAAGCCGGGGAGGTCGGGTGGGTCGTGGGGATGAACAACATATACCATTCCTAGAACTCCTGTTACAGGTGAGTAACCTGTATTTCTAGGGACATGGATATGTTGTTCATCCACACTCATTGGCAGACTCCTAGCAGTTCTCCGGGAGGAGGGAGGCAAGACGCACACTCTACATACTTACTTGGGAAAGAGAGATTGAGAACTGAGGCCCCAAAACCAGCATCCCGCTGGACTCAAGGTCGATGTGGTAGTGGGTAATGAAGGTGTTTGCTGACTTCCAGGTAGCAGCCCTGCAGATTTCCTGGATAGGGACGTCCCTGGAAGCAGCCACCGATGCAGCAGTATGACAGGTAGAATGAGCCTTATCCTCTGGGAGGCTCCATGCCCGCCAACTTATAGCAGAGATCTATGCAGGAGGTGACCCACCTGTTATCGTCCGCTTGGCTGCAGGTCTGCCAGGTGCGGCTTCCAGCGTAGGTGACAAACAGCTGGCGAACCTCTCCCCGAATTTCAGCCGTGCGCTCTTTATAATAAGCGAGCGCCCTTCTAGGGTCCAGAGTATGGAGCCTATATTCGGCCTCCGAGGTGTGAATGGGTAGAACACCGCAGAGTCAACACCTGGTTAAGGTGAACTCCACACCACCTTCGGAAGGAATTTCGGTGGGGGCGAGGACAACCTTGTCCCTGTGGAAGACCAGGTAAGGAGACTCAATGCAGAGCGCCTGGAGTTCTCTCCCATCCCTCTGGCTGACGTGATAGCCACCAAGAAGGCGGTCTTCCCGACAGGTGAGAGAGATCACACCTGTGCATTGGTTCGAATGGCTTGCCCATGAGCTTTGCCAGTACCAGCAGTAAATCCCACGGAGGTGGAGGTTCTCGCACCAGAGGGGAAATGTGATCAAGGCCTTTGAAAAAGCGCCAGACCACATTCTCCTGCGCCGACTGCTCCCCGGCCCGCGCCCGGTAAGCAGAGATGGCTGCCAGGTGCACCTTTAGGGTCGTCGACCTAAGCCCTTGACTAGAAAGGGACCATAAATAGTCCAAAATGCTTGCCAAAGAACAGGAGGAAGGGTCCAAGCCCTTGCCCGGACACCAAATGGAAAATCTCTTCCATTTGAAGGCGTAGCATTTTCTGCTCGACTCCTTACAGGACGCCTCAACAACATTGAGGACCTCGTCGGAAAGACCCAAGGCCTGGAACTCTAGCCGCTCAGGAACCAGGCCGTCAGGTGCAGGGATTGAAGGTCCGGATGGAACACCTTCCCCTGATTGACTGAGAGCAGGTCCGGGCGAGCTGGAAGCTGCCTCGGGAGCCTGGAGCTGAGGCTGAGGAGATCTGGGTACCAGAACTGGCGGGGCCAGTCTGGGACTATCAGAATCACCTGCGCCTTGTCCCTCCTTGCCTTGAGAAGCACCTTGTGAATCAAGGGAAATGGGGGAAAGGCGTAAAAGAGGCCCGGGGTCCACAGCCTCGAGAAGGCATCCCCCTGCAGCGAGCCCTGCTGAGGGGGCGGCATGAAACAGCCTCAGCTTCTGCTCTCCTGAGGCAAACAGGTCCACCTGAGGTGTGCCCCAGTGGGAGAACAGATCTTGTACTACCTCCGGCAGGAGAGACCACTGTGAGATGCAGCCCCTATCCGGCTCAGGGCATCGGCCAGGGTGTTGGAGGCTCCTGCCACATGAATGGCTAGGAGATCCGCTCCAGGCTGCGACGGTGACCAAATGCGAGAGCTTCCTTGCATAGAAGCATGGAACGCTGTCCCGCCTCTGGCGGTTTAGGTAGTACATGGTCGTGGTATTGTCCGTCTGACTCGGACCACTTGACCCCCGAGAAACGGAGCAAAGGCGGTGAGAGCTAGGCGGACCGCCGAGCTCCAGCAGGTTGATGTGGCATCGGACTCCCGCGGGACCAGAGGCCGTGGGCGCCGGTGTTCCCCAGATGGGCACCCCAACCCATCAGAGAGCGCATCGGTCGATAGAGAGACCGTCGGCCCGGGCGGACAAACGGGATACCCTCCTGCAGATGAGATGGAACGGTCCACCACTCGGAGAGCTGCTCACATTCCTGGGTCATCACCACTAGCTGGTCCAATGGATCGCAGCTGCCAGACCACTGGCTGGCCAGTCCCCACTGAAGGGGACGCATGTTCCAGCGGCCCAACGGACCACGCTGGTGCAGGCCGCCATGAGACCCAGGAGGCGAGGAAGTCCCGGCAGGGGCGATTGCCCAACCAGAAATGATTGGGCAAAGGAGGTAAGAACCTCGGCCCTGTCCGCCGGAGCCGTGTTTCGGCTCAAAGAGTCCGAGCTCTGCCCAATGAACAGAATCACCTGCTCGCTCGAGTTCGACTTGGCCTCGCTGATAAGGAGGCCGAGTTGAGAGCAGACCTGAGGGCCAGATCTCTGACCACTCCACCTCCTTCCTGGAGGGAGCTGCTATCAGCCAGTCGCTCCAGGTAAGGGTACACCCGACCCTCGGCGCCAGAGGGAATGCTGTCACCACTGCCATGCATTTGGTGAAGACCCTGGAGCTGGAGACAGGCCAAGGGCATGGCTCGAACTCAAGAGGGATCCCTCCGCCGAAAGCGGAAGGAATCTCTGATGGATGGACGGATAGGGACGTGAAAAACGCGTCCTGCAGGTCCAGAGAGCAGAACCACACGCCGTGTTCCAGAGATGGTATTATCTGAGCCAGAGTGACCATCCTGAAGGTTCGAGACCTTAGGAACTTGTTCGGGTCGTGTAGGTCGAGAATGGGGCGCCAGCCCCCCGTCCGTTTCGGAACCAGGAAGTACCTGGACACAAACCCCGGGTCTGAGGGGGGGTCCGCTACCTCCCTGATCACCTCCTTTTGGAGGAGGAGAGCGTGTCGGCTGTGAGCCGACAGTGAGAATCTCTTGGACCAGGCGCGATGGCTCTGAAGGGCGGGGCCTGCTCAATTCTAGAGGGCCCTTTCCCCCCACCTCCAGTACCCACCTGTCCGTGGTAATAACGGACCAGGCGGAAAGGAAGTGTGGGCCGTCCCCAGAGGCCAGGGGGTGGTGGCGGGGATGGGGGCGACACCCCTCAGCCCGTCACTGGGCAGGCTTGGAGGAGGGACGGCCGAGGACCTCCTGAGCCTTTTCCTCCTGCTTCCTGTTGGAGGAAGCCGGCGGCTTAGGTTTAGGATGCCAAGCCCGAGCCTGCTGGCCCAGCGTTGCTGGGCAGGGGCACAGAAGGACGAAAGAGCTTAGGCTGTGGCTTCACGGCCTTGTCCTTCTAATGGAGAAAGACCGAGTCAAGGTAGCACTGGACTTCTCGATCCTCTGCAGCTGACCTTCCAGCCCAGGGCGAAGAGATCAGTCCCCAAGCGGAACATCTGCAAACTTGTGCTGGGTATCCAGTAAAAGTGGATATCCTCAGCCAAGCCCGACGACCGCATGGCCACTGCGGCCGCCACTGAACCTGGCATGAGTCCCCAATGTCTAAAAGCAGTCTGGAGCTGCTGTTTGGCCACTGTCCTGTCCTGGTCCCGCACCTGCCTGACCGTAGTCTGCAGATCCAGCGGGAAGATGAGGGCGACCTCATCAGGAGCCCAACAGGGCATGAGAAAAATGTGCCATGACGGCCATAGACTGGCCTGACTAAGGCGAGAGAGGAGCAGCATAGACATTCGCCCGGCATAATCAATTTCTTGGATTCCTTGTCGGAGGTTTGTCCACATCCTGGCGTTTCCGGCGTGCCGAGCATGTCGATAACCAACCCCTCAGTAGAGGGTGTTCAAAAAAAGCGGACAGGGAACGGTGGGGACGCATACTTCCTGGCCATCCTGGCCGAGCGCAGGGCAGGAAGCAGAGGCGCTGCCAAAGCTCAATGCGGATCCACTATGGCCTCGGCCACGGAAGAGCCTCCGTGAGAAGCCCTCGGTCCAGAATCTCCGTGAGGATACCTGGCCCGTTTAAAGCAGGTTCGAGCTTCATCGGTGGACTCCGAGATGAGCGAAGCAATCCTAGGAAGACGAAGGACTATCGTCTACTGACTGTCCTCCTGAGGACTCCAAGTCCATTCGCTTGGAGAAAAGGAGAATCATCCTGGGACTGGGAAGAGTCCTCAAAAGAAACTGCCTCGGCCTGAGCCACCCTCCACCTGCGAGGTGCAGGGAGTGAGGGTGACAGACAGCCTATGGGGCAGACCCGAGGCCGACCGAAGTTTTGGTCGGAGCCAACTGCATGACTGTGGGCGGAGGTTCACCAGAATCGGTGGGGCAGCTGGATTTGGCGAACAACCGGCCTGGGGGCAAGCTCTCGGCCTGCTCGGGTTGTTTCGGCGCTCGGTGACAGCCGCATAATGGCGGGGAAGGCGACAGGGTCGGCTTATTCCCGGTCAGGAAAACTGTTACCACGAGTTCCTCATACCTCTGGCCTTAACTTAGCGAAGCCTCCCCTCGTCCGAGGAGGAGGAAGAGTGTGGCGCCGCTGCCCAGTGCGAGACGCGCCTATGGCGGCATCAGCTGAACCGCAAAAAGGCGTCTGAGACCAGACCCTCGGCTAGACCGAGGGCCAGTGCGAGGAGGTGTCAGAGAATCGGCACTCCCTCGGTTCGGACGATTCCACGAAGGCTCCGGAACCGGAGGCACAGGCGAGCAGCAGGATCCTCAACTCCCACAGGAACGGAGAGAAGTTCTCAAGCTTCTCAGCGGCAACCCGTCCAGCAGGTTGAGAAAAAAACTTCGACCGCGTCGGCGGAGTCTCGATCCAACTGGCCTGGCGGACACACGTGAATCCAGAAGCCCAGTCGACTGCTACGAGCAACTAGGGAGGGGATCTTTCCCGCTCCCAAGAGCGTCGACAGTGAGACTTGCACTGTCTCTCTTTTGGACCAAGAAAAAGGTCCAGAAGTTGGACCCTCACACTTTTGTCGAGAGGTCAAGCTCCTTAAAGAAGCGAATCAGAGGCACCGAAGGCGGGACAAATGCACGCCAGGTGAGCGGCCCGCGCGCCTCCTCTTTGAGGCGATCATCTGCTCAGAGCTGATCCGCCGAGCCGCCGCGGACACCGCCGACCGAGACTCTTTAAATTTAACCGGAGAAATCTTTCTCGGGGCCTTGCCTGTAAACTGCAGCATACGGTCTTGAGGGCGTGGGCGAAAAAGAAGAGCACAGGTCGCAAGCCTCGGGTCATGCTCAAGGCCTAAGCAGTGAGCGAGGCGTGGAGTACGGATCAGTCGAGACATCTTCTGCCATAGAGGGCATCTCTGAAACCGAGGTCGATTTGTCCGCCGCGGCGAGAGAGAAGACCGAAGTCTTTATAGCAAAAACTTTTGATTTGAAAATTGAAGAATTGGAACCAGTCTTATCATGGGCGTTAAGGAGGAACCTGAGCTTCCAAGCGGTAAGGAGAGATCTGGCGTCATGAGGGCGGGCCGAGGTTTCCACCGGGTGGGTGGTGAGCCAACAAGACCTTCATGGATTTAAAAGCGCAGGAACCTGCCAGTAGGGAGTGTGGATGAACAACATATCCATGTCCCTAGAAATACAGGTTACTCACCTGGAAACAGGAGTTCTAGGAATGGTATATGTTGTTCATCCACTGTAACTGGATTCATACACATCTGCCGAAGATATCAAGCAACTCCTCCCACCCGGTGACTACTTCGCTACCTGTAACATCTAACCAGCTGGAAGTCAGGTTGTGCGTCTAAGCCAGGAAGGCGGGTGGGTCGTCTGGATGAACAACATATACCATTCCTAGAACTCCTGTTACAGGTGAGTAACCTGTATTTCTAGAGACATGGATATGTTGTTCATCACTATTATAACGACTCTAGCAGTTCTCCGGGAGGAGGGGGCAAAGCGAACACCCCTACTTGGGTGAAAGACTGGAGAACCGAGGCCACAACCAGCATCCCGGCGTGATCCAAGGTCGATGTGGAAGGGGAAAACGGTAAAGCCTGCTTCCAGGTAGAAGCCCTGTGGATATCCTGGATCGAAGTATCCTCGGAAGCAGCCACTGATGCAGTGGAAGGGCTGGTAAAATGAGGACTTATCCCTCTGGGAGGCTCCATGCCCACTCACCTATAGCGGAGACCTATGCAGGAGGTGACTCACCCGCTCGTCATCTGCTTGGCTGCAGGTCTGCCAGGTGCGGCTTCTGCGTAGATGACAAACAGATAGCGAACCTCTCCGAACTTCCAGCCCCTCACGTCCCTGGGTGAGTAAGCATTAAATAAGACCCCAATGGATCCTATACCCGGCCTCTGAAGCGTGAATGGGGATGAACCCCGGCAGAGACAATACCCAGTAAGGGAAGACTCCACCACCGCCTACGGAAGGAACTTCGGGTGGGGCACAGGACAACCTTGTCCCTCTGGAAGACCAGATAGGGAAATTTAAAGGAGCGCCTGGAACTCACCCCTCCTTCTGGATGGCAGAGTAGCCCCAAGAAGGTGTTCTTCCACTACAGGTGGGGGAACTCGCACCTGTGCAAAGGTTTGAACGGCTTGCCCGTGAGCTAAGCCCATACCAGCGAAGATACCACAGAAATGGGGATACTCTCCTCCAAGGGAGGTGTGATCAAGGCCTAGAAAAGTGCCAGACCACCTTTCTGCACCGACTACGCCTTCCGGCAGCCGAGAGGCGGGGTGACCAACAGAAGCACCTAGAAGGTGGTCGCCGAAGCCCTAGTTCAAAAGAACGGACAGCAGACAGTCCGGAATGCTCGCTGAGGGACGGGAAAGGGGCCCAGGCCGTATCCCATCACCAAATGGAGAACTCTTCCAATAGAAGGTGAACATGTTTGGCGATTTCTATGGGGCCTTCTAAAGCGTCGAGGACCTTACGAAGGACCCAAGGCCTAGACCCTAGCCACTAAGGACCAGGCCTGCGGTGCAGGATTGAAGGTCCAAATGAAAAACCTTCCCTGAAAAGAGAGAGATCAGGACGGAGAAGCGCCCGGAAGCCTGGGGCTAAGACTAAGGAGAGCTGGATGCCAGAGCTAGCAATCCAGTCTGGGGCTACCAGCATCACCTGCGCCTAGCCCCTCCTCGCCTTGCCCGTGGGTCAAGGGAAATGGGGGAGAAGCGTAGAAAAGGCCCGGGATCCGCGGCATCCCCTACAGCAAACCTTGCTGAGGGGGTGGGCATGAGACAGTCTCGGCCTCGTATTCTCCCTGGAGGGAAGGAGGAGAAGATCTGTGCTGCTACCTCGGCCGAGAGACCACTGTTGAGGCGCATGCTATGTCAAACAGGGCATCCAGCCAGGTGCTGGGCTCCTGCCAGCAAATGGCTAGGAAGTACGCCTCCGACTGTCGCGAAGACCCAATCACGGAGACCTCCTTGCCCACGAAAATAAAGGGCTCGGCCGAACCTGGCAGGGTAGGTAGCACATGGTCGTGGTGGTGTCCGCTGGGACTTAAACCACTAGACCCCGCACAAGCAGGCGGCGGTGCAAGCAAGCGGACCGCCTGGAGCTCAGCGGTGAGAAAGACATCGGGACTCCCGAGAGGACCAAGCAAAGCACTCTGTATTCCCTCGATTAGGCACCCCACCCATCCAAGAAGCATCAGTCAGGGAAGATCATCGACTCAGAGTGGACCGAACAGGATGTTCTCCAGCAAGGCGGAGCGGTTACAGAGGCGTTCCCTAACTCCTGTGCCGTGTCACGAACTGGTCAAAGAGCGAAGCACTGTGACTGCTGGCTGGCCACTCCCACTAGGGGCGCATGAATCAAGCGGGTCAACAGACACGCTGCAGCCGGCTGTAGAGGCCAAGAGTGCAGGAGGTCCGGCAGGCGCAATTGCCCAGTCAGACCTGACTAGGTAAGGAGGAAGAACCTCAGCCTTGCCCGCCAGGGCAGACTCGGACTCAGAGGTCGAGCCTCATCCCAAGAAGGATCACCACGCTAAGACCACGAGTTAAAGCGTGGCTCCGATAAAGAGACCAATCTGAGAGCCAGAACACTGGACCGTCCCCTTCCGCCTGGAAGGGTTAAAGTCAGGCCACCATCCAGGTGGGGTTACACCCGGACCCCATAACGCTGCAGAAAGCTGCTGAGCAGAGAACGAAGGGCCTGGCCAGGAACTCTTAAAGAGATCCTGCTTAGGAAAGGAGGGTCTCCCAAGAAGCGGACGGGCGAGAATGAAATAGTCCGGGAGGCCCAGGAAAGAGCCTGGCCTTGTTCTGAGGATGGGATATCTGAGGCAGAGACCATCCAGGGTCGAAGGACGGGAGCCAAGCCCCGTCCGTTGAGACCAAGAATACCTGGACACAGAATCAGGGTCAGAGGAGAATCCGCAACCTTCCTGATCACCTCCTAATTAGAGGCCGAGCCAAGTCAGCTCCAGTGGGCCGACGAAGAGGCTGTGGACCCCAAGATCCCGGGAGACAGCGGCTCAAAAGGGTAGAACCTGCTCACAATCATGACAGGACCTCTCTTAGCAACTCCGACCCCTAGAGGTCCGAGGCGGACCCAGGGGAAGAGTTGCGAACCAGTCTCCCAGGAAACATAGGGAGGGGCGGGGCGAGGACAGCGCCCCTTAGCCAGTCACTGAGCAGACTTGGGGAGGAAGAGGCCGAGAGCTCTGGGACCTTTACCTCCCTGCTTCCTTTGGAGGAAGATTCTGGTTTGGCGTCAGGCCGCCCAGCGCATGCCTGCTGGCCCTCGTGCTGGGCCGGTCCAGCCACAGGGGCCGGGAGACAAAGGGGCTTACGCAAAGGCTGCCGGCTGCTATTGTCCCTCCGGGCGGGAGTGACAGAGTCTGGAGTGGCATCGGACTTCTCGGACCCCTGAAGGTGTCCCTCCACTCCAGGGCCAAAAAGGTCCGTCACCAAGAAAGGAATGTCCACCAACTCGTGCGGAGTTTCCAGCGAGGAGGATAACCTCAGCCACGCCCGGCGGCGCATGGCCACCACCGATCTGGCACAGGAGTCGCCCAGATCCAGAGCCGCCTGGAGCTGCTGTTTCGCCACCGCCCTACCCTGGTCCCGCACCCACCGGACTGTGGTCCACAGGTCGGCCGGAAGATGAGGCAGGACCTCATCCAGGGAGCCCAAGAGGGCGTGGGAGAAATGTGCCAACAGTGCAGCCGAGCTGGCCTGACAGAGGCCTAGGGAGGACACAGCGTAAACCTTGCGCCAGACATAGTCCATCCTTTTGGACTCCTTGTCAGGGGGCCTATCCACATCCCTAGCGTTTCCAGAACATTGGAAAACATTGCCGGTGACTACCTCCTCAGCCGAAGGGTGTTCCGAGAAACTGGGCAGAGAACCGACAGGGACAGAGTACTTCCTGGACACCCTGGGCGAACGCGCAGGGCAGGAAGTAGGCCGCCGCCAGAGCTCCAAGGCTGGGCCCACGATTGCCTCAGCCACCAGGAAGGCCTCCGAGGGTGAACCCCCTCGGTCTAGAATCTCCGTAAGGGGGTATGAGGACCATTAAGAAACGGGCTCGAGCTGCATCCCGGTGAATTCCTAGATGAGCTGGAGCAGATCCATAAAGGACAATGGGCTGTTGTCCGCGGAATGTTCCGGAGATGACCATGGGTCCTCCCTGCTAGGAAACAGGAGTTGATTTCGGGCCCCGAGGGGTCTGCAAAAAGCTGCCGCAGCCCTGAGTCACTCTTCGTCCGCCGAGGGCGGGCGGGAGGCGAGGAACATATAACCTGCGGAACAGGTCATGGCCCGGCCTGGGTTCCACCGAGGACGGTGGGGCAGCAGGGATCGGACGAGCAACCGGCCCCGGAGAGGGCACCTCGACTGCCTCGAGCGGCTGCATCGGCTGACCTGGCGGCAGCTGCTTACTAGCCGGAGAATGAATCGGGGTCGACGGACAACAACAACTGCTGCCACATAAACTCCTCGTAGCGTCGACATCAACGGCATCGAAGCCATTCCTCATCCGAGGAGGGGGAGGAGAAGAGCGCAATGCCACTGACTCGGTGCCCGAACAAGAATACCGAGGTCGGCGTGGCTGGCTAGGCGAGGAGGACAGACCCCAATCCTCGGGGAACCGGAGGGCGGCCTGGGAAGGAGCGGGGCGTGCCCGCTCCTCCTTCGGCTCGGAAGACAGGGCCGAGGACTGTCGACCCGAAGGCACAGGCAGAACCACAGCCTCCGCCGGGGGAACCAGCTAAGGGATGGCGACACCAGCAGAAGACAACCCAGATGATGGGTCAAGAGACTCGACAACGTCGACGGGAGTCCTGGCCGGCTGATCTGACGGGGATACCGTGAGGCCAGCGGCCAAAGCCGCATTCACGACCGCAGTCGAACGTTGGCCGGCAGTGGAGGGGGAACTCTCCCGCTCCCTCCGGTGCCAACGAAGGGACTTAGCCTGCGACTCCTTGGACCAAGAGGCAGGTCCCAAAGGTCCCTCTCCCTTCGAGGAAAGGGACTGGCGAAGCTCCTTGAACAAAACTGCATGAGGAGAACGGGATGAGTGCCACAACCGAGGAAGAGGAGGGCAGACGCCCCCTTCCCGGAGGAAAGAAGATCGAGCTGCTCAGCCAAGACAGCCAACGCGGACACTGCCCAAGTCTCCAAGGAATTTTGAGGAGTGGGAAAAATTACCAGTCGCCCGAGCCTCGAACGAGCCGCGCGATTCTCCAGAGAGCTGGTCAAAAGGGCACAACAAACTTCGCAAAGTTGAGAATCATGATCCAAGTCAAGGCAGTAAACGCACGTGGAGTGCGGGTCTCTCCTGGAGGAATTAGCCGGGCGCCTCCGAGAGCCAGAAAACGAATGAGCCATTGCCGCAGCGAAGAAGAAGAAGACCAAAGTTTCAGAAAACTTCCAGTTGATTTCGAAGACCGAAATTTCCTGGAACCAGTTGAAAACGCAGAGCGCTAAGGAGGGAACCTGAGCTTCCAAGCGGTAAGGAAGATCTGGCGTCATGGGGCGGAGCCGAGAGTTTTACCACCCGGGTGGATGGGAGGAGCCAGTATGAAGACCTTCCGGCAAGAAACCTGCCAATAAGTGTAGATGAACAACACATCCATGTCCCTAGAAGTATTTTTTCACAGAGAGAGTTGTGGATGCAAGGAACAGCCTTCCTGAGGAGGTTGTGGAGTCAGGAACAGTGGGAGAAATCAAAAATGCATGGGGCAGGCTTAAGGCAGTTCTAGTGGGGGGCAGGAGGAAGTAAGCTGTTGATTAAATATAATCTGAAGCTTATCCATCAGGTAGGGAAATGGGCAGACTGGGTGGGCCAAGCGGTCCTTATCTGCCGTCAAATTCTATGTTTCTAAGATACTATACTTCTGCAATTAGAATAACCAAATAACTCCAATTACCAGTCTTCCATAGATTCCAGAGATCTTTCCAGATTTTTTTTGCTGCATCAATGCCTCAAGAACTTTTCCTCGACTACGGTTTGCTGCCAGCGAACTCTTAGCTTCTTCAACCTTCTGGCGCAACTCACGTACAAGATCTTTTACCTTTGCTTCAGCCTGTGTAATCTTTTCAAGTTCCTCTTCATCCTACGAGAAAAACTGCTGTAAGTAATTTTGTGACAAAAAGGACAATTTATGTCCAAGCAGGATGAAAACAATTAATCACCATGATATTCCTACTTCTGAAGGGATCCATTACATTAGTAAGCTTTTATAATATGCAATCAGTCTACTAGATTGAGCTCCCCCAAAGATAGCACTTATGTTACTTATGGATCCTTAGAATTGGAGCCAAGTTCAAACTCTGCATTGTGGTCATGCTCCCCGAAATAGCCTAACATCACATTTGTTTCAATAGCTAGAGGGAACCATAGCCACTAAAAAGTACAGTTATGCAAGAACTTACCGAAAATGAAAATTACGCACATACCGTAATTGTTGATCTTTCTGTGTATCATCACCATTCATCAAAGTTGGGGATGTGGGCGGAGGTCACAACCCCACAGGAGCTCTTTTTTCCTTTTTTGGGGGGATGGGCAGAGTTGACACACTGTCGGCACTGCCCTCAAGGCTGATGTGCTGCTTGGCGTTCGCAGGTTGGCCGTTAGGTGTCGTCGACCCCGCCCTCCCGCCAATTCTGAGCCGCCGTAGAGTAAGAAGCAGGGTTAGGAGGGTGGGACAAGAAAGTCCGAGGGACAGACAAAGGAAAAGATATAAGAATCAAAGGGAAAAATAAACGACAGAGGACAGACGAGGGAGAGAGAGAAAAACTAAGGGGATTGGGAGGAGCCCCAATCTCTGGAAGGAAGGAAGGAAAGAAGAAAGCAAGGAAACGTTAAGTGGGAGAGGAGACAACAAACTGATGGCCTGCGGTCTGGTCCCAATTTTGGAAGGACTTACTACCCAGGGAGTGTCAAGCCTGGATAGGCTGCCAAAACCAAGGCATAGGGTTTGGCAAGCATATTCTGGCAGGACGACACGTCAGAGCATAAGAAGGAATAGGAGCCTAAAGCTGTCCACTCCCCAAACCAACCAATAGGAAAAAGGAGGATTAGACATCAGGTCAAGATTCAGAGGAGTAGAGAGGGGCAGCCACCACCATCCTACCCCAAGAAGAGTGTGAAATGACGATGGGGGATGCCCCATCCTCCTCACAAAGGGAAGGAAAAATTCCCTGTGTGGCCAAGATCACCCCACTCCTGACAAACGGGGTGGGGGGGAGACAGAGGGCCCCCCTCAGAGACTGAGGGCCCCAGGGGGATGGAGGGTGGGATTTTGTGATGAATGATGAACTTACGCAGAAAGATCAAGAATTACGATAGGTACACAACTTTCATATCTTATCTGTGTCAATCTTCACCATTCAACACAGTTGGGCGAGTACCAAGCCCCCACGAAGGGGCCAGAGCCCCCTAAAGGACTAACTCCCTTAGCTCCCAGTGGAGGAGAGTACACCGAGACGGAAAACCCCTACAGGCCCGGCGATGCCCGAGACAGGGGAGAGTGAGATGGGGACCCCCAGGAGAGGGCAGGAGGATGCACCGACAGACGTGGCCTTCCTCTACGGAAGAAAAGGTGGGTTCTCCAGTAGGCGGAGAAACTCGCGCTACGCCAGGCCATAGGAGACAACCGGGAAAGACGCAGCCATGCCGCTCGCCTAGTGCAGATCGCTGTCCCTACAACTCTGGAAGCTACCTCTTCGGCATCGTAAGATGCCCTCACTTGGTGCCTTGCTAGCTCCAGGCCACGTGCACAGTGTGCAATGGCTTATGTAGTTACCTGTGAATCAGGCTAGGAGTTGACCCAACCTGGACCACAAGAACCTATCACAGCGTGCCCGACGAGCAGAAATTGACAACAACAACCGTGCCAAGTAAAAGGCCCACCGGCCCCAGAAGTCAAAATCCACAGTATCTTGACCTGGGGCCGGTCACGCTGGAGGGCGTGAAGGCCATCAGGAGTGTCCATCTGCGTCAGTCCTCACGGAGGATGACGCACAATACCTCTGGCTCAGATCCCTAGGAGCTGGGACTCCAGATAACGGTCATTGCCAGAACCACAATTATGCCTCCGGGAAAGGAGCAGGCCAGGCGGGCACAAGAGCGGCCGCACTGAAGTTGCCTAAAAAAGGCACACGTCAAATGCTCTGGATTGTGCTGAGGAGTGAGAGGGGTGATACGCACGTCTTCCATCTACTCACGAGGAAGCACTGATACTCGGCAAGATCAACAGCAGGGGTGATGTGGACAGAAGGTTCCTCTCCCCCAGAAGAAGCAGCAGAAGGCCTTGGAGATCCAGAAGTTAGCTGCTCAGAAGGAGGGTGGAACACCCACTTGTCCATGGCCCTGACATAAGTAGGGAAGTGAGCAGCCGCACACGTGAACTATTCCCAGGAGAGAGGTCTCGTAGGACCATGTATGCCTGGGAGAGATGATGACAGAGAAATGGGGGCCAGATCCACAATAGAAGAGGAACCTCCCCTGCCAGGGCAAGACAGCGCACTAGAAGCCTCCAAGAGAGGAGGAGTTCTGCGGAGCCCAACAGCCCACAGCTCAACCACCACACAGGAACTGCCTAGACTGTGCCCTGAAGAAAAACCCCTGTGAGGTGACTGGGACCGTGTAAGCCCAAAAGGACGGACCCTTTCCTCAAAAGACCAAGGCACTCTCGAAGAGACCTGAGAAGGAAGGGCAGGGATCTGCACTGTGACTCCTCCCAGAATCCGGGTGGGTCCCAGAGAAGGGCTGCCTCCTCGAACTCTGGCCCCTTGACCCACAGAATCTGAAACAGCCCTCTGCCTCGAGAACACCAGCCTGCACAGCTGGCAACCCTGGTTGGTCCCTGAAGAGACCACACAGGGAGTAGCACCCTCCCCCTCCGTGGGCGCCCAGGTTGCCCTAAAGTTGGGCAATTCAGGCACACCACATGAGGCGGTATCCCAACCGAGGGGGCAGAAAACCCTCCAAATATAGGCTGCAGAGCAATAGTGGCCTGGACCACCGCCTGTTGGTCAGCACCCCTGACCCCAGATGCTACTGCCCAGTCCTTAGAAGAAGGCTGGTTCCGGTCAGTTGAAGTAGATACCAAGGTGTCCACATCAGCTGATAACTCCGAAGAGACAGACAGCGGGTCTGAACCAGACTCAGAGTCCACCTACGAAGACGTAGAGACCGTAGTCCTGTGCCAGACCGTCTGGGGACGTCTGCTCCTCTCCGGACTGAAGGAGATGCCAGTCTGGCTATCCGCACCAGAGAAGGTACCAAACTCCCCCACAGCACCGCAAACAGTACCCGAGGATAAGACGATGAAGAGGAAAAAAATTACTCACCTTAGTAATGTTGTTTCTTCTAATGGAGTCTTGCTATATTATGACATATGCAGTTTGTCCCAGCCTTAGAACTGCTCCGGAGGTGAAAGAGTTAACTTCCATGCCAGGCATGGAATCTGGAGCGTGAGCTCAGTTAGGAAAAAACTTTCTGTTTATCTTCAAACTGAAACTGTCAGATCTTTACAAGCAAAACTCACTAAGGTTCTGTGTGGAAGCTGTAAACCTACACTAGCCAACTGGGTACTAAAATATTAACACATTTTTCTGGTCCCAACACCAAGACTCAAGTCAGGGAACCCAGAAAATAAGATAAGATAAAATACAACACCCAAACACCCCAAAAAAAGAGGGGTGGAGAATACAAGATGGGCATCAATAAGTGCCAACACTGGACTGCCCACCCCCATCCCAAGAGTAGAGGTTCTGAGAGGGGCAGGCTGGGGGGGAGGTCATAATATAGCAAGACTCCATTAGAAGAAACAACATTACTAAGGAGAGTAATTTTTTCTTCAAACAACATGAAGTCTTGCAATATTATGACATATGCAGACTACACAGCAGTACCTCCATGGAGGAGGGACTGAACCTACTTAGGAAACAGGCTCTGAAGCACAGCTGTGCCAAACCGAGCATCCCTCCTGGACTGGATATCCAGGGAGTAATGCTTGATGAAAGTGTGTACTGTTTTCCAAGTAGCTGCTTGACATATCTCTAAGATAGGGATGTCCCTTGCAGCAGCTAGGGACGCAGTTGTACCTCTGGTAGAGTGAGCCCTCGGGCCTGAAGGGGGAACCTTACCCAGTTTTTGATAGCAAAATTGGATACAAGAGACAATCCACCTGGCAATGGATCTTTTAGTGGCAGGTTTCCCATTCCCAACCTCACCATAAGTGAGGAAAAGTTGGAGGGAGTCAAACTTGTGACCCTTAAAACAGTCTATGCAGTAACTAAGGGCCCTCAACATCTAAACTGTGCAGCCTCCTCTCGTCAGAGGAGGAATGGTCAGTGAAGTACACTGGAAGAGATATAAATTGATTAAGGTGGAAATCTGAAACCACCTTAGGCAAGAACTTCCTGTTAGTCCTGAGGACTACCTTATCTCTGTGAAAGGAGATAAAATCAGTCTCCACTGACAAAGCTTCTAATTCACTTATGCGCCTGGCAGAAGTGATGGCTACTGGAAACACAGTTTTCCAAGTCAAGTACTTAAGCTCTGCTGAAGACAAAGGTTCAAAGGGGGGGTTGCATCAGCTGAGCAATCCAAACATTAAGATCCCAGGCAGGGGCAGGGTCCCTGAATGGCGGGTTGGTGTAAAGCAATCCCTTGAAAAACTTGGAAAATACAGGGTGAGCAGAAAAGAGAGGCTTTCCTGCTAAAATAAAAGCTGAGACAGCTGCCAAATGCACTTTAGGGTAGCTGGCCTCAGCCCCAAAAATGTTAGATGGGCCATATAGTCCCAAAACTGTGGGCAAATCAGCAGATTTAGGGAAATATGCTACCCAGAGCACCATATGGAAAACCTGTTCCATTTAGGTTATAAGTAGCCCTGGTGGAAGGCTTCCCAGAAGCTTTGAAGATTCGAGCACACCTTGAGAAAGGTGTGGGTCAACAAACTCTAAGTCCTCAAGAGCCAGGCCTTGAGGTTGAGGATTGAGACTCGGATACCAAACTCTCCCTGGGCACAGGTTAACAAATTGTGGTTCCTGGGAGACACAGGGAAGATGGACTGCTAAGGACAGAAGGAGTGGGTACCAGGGCTGTCTGGCCCAATCTGGAACAATCAGAATCATCTTGCAAGGTTGAGATCCGATTTTGACTAGCACCTTGAACAGGAGAGGGAAGGGGGAAGGCATAAGAGGAACTTCCCTTCCCAATCGAAGGAAGGCATCCAGAGGACTGAGCCCAACACTGAGGGACCTGCAACAAAAAGCGGAAGTTGGTGACTGTCTGGGGCTGCGAAAGATCTATCTGAGGGGTGCCCCACCTGGCAAAAACTAACCCCAGTACTAGGGGATCCAGTGACCATTCGTGATGGCCCTGGGAAATCCTGCTGAGAGCATCTGCCAGGACATTGTCCTTGCCTGGGAGGTGAACTGCTATGACGGAGGCGTTCGGGGAATAAGCCAGAGACCACAACTGCATTGCCTCGGTGCACAAGGCCGAAGACCGAGTGCCCCCTTGTTTGCTGATGTACCGCATTGTAGTGGTGTTGTCTGTTCTGACCTGTACCACTTTGTTCTGAACAGATGCAGAAAAAACCTGAAGTTCGAGAAAAACAGCTCTGAGTTCCAACAGATTGATGTGGAGCAGAGATTCCTGGGGACCACAATCCCTGGGTGGAGAAGTCGCCCATGTGAGCTCCCATCCCAAAAGGGCGCATCTGTAGTAAGGGTCAAGGAGTGAGATTGAGGATGAAAGGAACCCCTGTCTCAGATTGCTCTGATCCTGCCACCACCGCGGGGCCTGGATCAGGGTTCAGAGTTACCAGGCATCAACTTGGTTGAGGATCTCTCCTTTGAGACCAGAAGGCTCTCAAATGGAACCGATGTCCCTCATCTGAAATCTTGCTCCTTGCACTACAGCTGTGGAAGCAGCCATGTGCCCTAGGAGTTGTAAAAGTGCCTTCCTGGTCGAGACCTGCAGAGTGAAGGAGGAGGCCAGAGCCACCAGGGTCTTTACTCTTTCTAGAAGAAGGAAAGCTCTGGCCTGCTTTGTGTCCAATTCTGCGCCTATGAAGGTGAGTAGTTGAACAGGCTCTAGAACTGACTTTGGAAGACTGAGAAGAAAACCTAGAGATGTAAGCAGCTGCTGGGTAACCTGAAGGTGTAATTTGACTTGGTCTGGAGACTGACCCACTATGAGCCAGTCGTCCAGGTAAGGAAAGATGGCAATCTTTTGCCTTCTTAAGTGAGCAACTGCTACTGCCAGGCATTTTATGAATACCCTTGGGGCAGAGGTGAGGCCGAAGGGCATTGCTTTGAACTGGTAATGGCCCGAGCGCAGTTCGAATCTGAGGTACTTTCAGTGGGAGCTTCTGATGAGAACATGGAAGTAGGCATCCTTGAGGTCCAGGAACACTAGCCAGTTCCCTGGCCTTAGGGAGGGTAAAATAATTCCCAGAGTCACGATTTTTAATTTTGTTTTAAAAGGTGCTTGTTTAGGTATCTGAGATCCAGGATGGGCCGCCATTCTCCTGTCTTTTTTGGGGTAAGGAAGTACCTGGAGTACAGTCCTTTGCCCTGGTGTAGGGGAGGAACCCTTTCTACAGCTCTGAGAGTCAGGGGAGTTGAGACTTCTGTTTCCAAAGCGAGAGCTTCTAATGGATTTGCAGGTGGAAAGGATCTGGTTCTCATCTTTGGAAATTTTTTGAAGCTGAGAACCAGTCCCTGGCTTACTACTTCCAGGACCCACTTGTCTGATGTTAAAGACTACCAGTCCTGGACGAAGAAAGCCAGTCTGCCCCCTACAGGTAATGGAGAATCAGCCCTGGGCATCCCATCAGGGTGCCTGTTTGGCAGGGGCTTTAGGCTGAGGGGTGGGAGCAGGCCTGCTCGTACCCCATCTGCCTCTCCCTCTCCCTCTGAAGAACCCCCTCTGGGCATAAGCTGAAGAGGAGGCCTGGGCTTGGTAAAAAGGCCTGTGAAAAGGCCTGCCCCTGGAAAGCTGCCTTTGAGGAGTGGCTTGCCTCTCCTTGGCCTGTGCACTCCTATAAGTGGACCTATACTTATCCATTTTCTTCATGTAATTCTCTGTCTGCTCCCCAAACAGAGAATTACCCACAACAGGAAAATCCATGGCCTTAGCCTGGGTATCCTGTGACAGGCTAGTACACCTGAGCCAAGCCATTCTGTGAAGCGCCACAGATGTAGCCATGACTCTTGAAGATACATCATTAGAGTCCACTGCAGCATGGAATTGCACCTTGGATGCCTCAATACCATCAGCAGCCACCTGCTCCAGCTCCTTGGCAAGCTGGCCAGGGACCTGTTTCGCTAAAGCCATAACAGTATCCCATCTGAATTTCTGGTGTCTTGCAACATAGGCCATATAATTTGCCTGTCTGAGTCCCAAGGATGCTGCCATGTATTGTTTCTTTGCCATGGCATCAATCCTCCTGGAGACCTTGTCAGGGGGGTGTGAAGCCAAGGGAATATTTGCCTTATCACAGGCTGCAGCCTGCACTACCCCAACATGGCTGCATTGTTGTGAAAGGAACTCTGTATCAGAGCCTGACAATGTGTACCTCTTGTCCATTTTTTTATCCATAGGAGGTATAGTGTTAGGAGCTTTTAAAATTTTTATTGTCTGTTTCCTAAAATATTTATGTAAAGGAATAGACAATCTCCTGGACTCTGGGATAGCCATCATTTCCACAGTCAGGCTCCTCCTGTTCATCCACAGCTTCTTCCAAAGGGAGCTGGAGGGTTTCAGCCACTTTTTTATAAAACATAAAATGAGAAGGGGACTCAGAAAGCCTAGGAGGAGACACTCCTGAAGGTCTGTCTGGGGAGACGTCCGGTTCAATGGGCACATCCAGACTTTCAAAATCACATTCACTCTCTTCATAATCCTCCTCCCCCTCCTCCGGTTCATAAAATTCCTCTATATCATATTCTTGAACCGGTGGAACTGACCGCTTACCTGATGGTGCCAGTTCGGTCGGAACCAGGGAAAGCGACTGGACAATTTGGATCGCTTTGGCTATCTCTGCAGCAGTTGGAGAAGGAAATTTTGACTCCACACCTGCTGATTTTCTAGTCCTCTTTGCTGGAACTGGCTCCTCCGATTCACCTCTTCGTTTGCCCAAGGACGTCTCGCCCTGGTCAGAGGGCACTCCCTCCGGTTCGGCTGGCACCGAACCAGGCTGGACATCTGGGTCAGCGGACTTTTTGGCCTCTCGTTCCCTGAGCCAACCAACTCTCTTATCCAGGGTAGCTGCAGGGAAATTCTTGCAAATCTGGCAGTCTGCATTGAGGTGGTCAAACCCCAGACAATAAACACATGTGGTGTGTGGGTTAGCCTTGGCAAAGGCTTCCCCACAGACACTACAGTGCTGAAACCCAGGGCACGGTTTTCTTTTGGGTTCCTCAGACATAGTGCCAGCCTAACCAAAAACTTGCCCGTTTATGGCAATCCGTAAGCAAGACTCATATCGGTTCAAGCCGTGTCACAGTGGGTGGAAAAAACAATTAAAATCTTTTTTTTTTTTTTTTTAGAGCCGATAAGAACCGGGAACCGCCTTCTAAAGACTGTAATATAATAGAAGTAACTTGATGCGGTTCAAATCGAACCGATGAAATTGTTGCAAGTTCCACACAGAAAATAAATGTAAAATCTATCTAGTACTTACAATACCACAGATAGAGCTTGAACCGACCGGTTGCGGTTTAATTTAGAGTTAAAACCGAAAACTTTTATACTTTAACCGACAAAATGAACCGAGCAGAAGGAGAGGTCTCCGGGCGACTGTTCAGTGGTAGATAAAGAATCTGACAGTTTAAGTTTGAAGAATAAAGATAGAGTTTTCAACCGAGCTCGAGCTCTAAGTTCCATGCCTGGCATGGACTTTAACTCTTTCACCTCCGGAGCAGTTCTAAGGTTGGGACAAACTGCATATGTCATAATATAGCAAGACTTCATGTTGTTTGAAATACAGGTTACTCACCAGTAACAGGAGTTCTAGGAATGGTATAAGTTGTTCATCCACACTTACTGGCAGGTTATTTGCCGCTTTAAATCTTGACGGAAGGTCTTCAAGCTGGTTCCTCCCAACCACCCTGGTGGTAAAACTCTCGGCTCCGCTCCATGACGCCAGATCTAGCCTGCTGGAAGCCAGGTTGTGCATCAAAGCCGGGGAGGTCGGATGGGTTGTGTGGATGAACAACATATACAGGTTACTCACCTGTAACAGGAGTTCTAGGAATGGTATATGTTGTTCACACTGTCTGGCAGGTATCCTTGCCGCTTTAAATCTTGCTGGAAGGTCTTCAAGCTGGCTCCTCCCACCCACCGGGTGGTAAAACTCTTGGCTCAGCCCATGGCCTCCAGATCTGGCCGCTGGAATCTCAGGTTGTGCGTCGAAGCCGGGGAGAGGTCGGGTGGTCGTGTGGATGCATATACCATTCCTAGAACTCCTGTTGGGTGAGTAACCTGTATTTCTAAGGACTATGGATATGTTGTTCATCCACACTGTCTGGCAGACTCTAGCAGTTCTCGGGGAGGAGGGAGGCGCACCACCCCCTACTTAAGGGAATAAAGACTGAGAACCGAGGCCCCAACCCAGCATCCGGCGTGACTCAAGGTCGATGTGGTAATGGGTGATGAAGGTGTGTGCTGACTTCCAGCAAGCAGCCCTGCAGATATCCTGGATAGGGACGTCCCTGGAAGCAGCCACCGATGCAGCAGTATGGCGGGTAGAATGAGCTCTTATCCCTCTGGGAGGCTCCAAGCCCGCCAACTTATAGCAGAGATCTATGCAGGAGGTGACCCACCTGCTTATCGTCCGCTTAGCTGCAAGTCTGCCAGGTGCGGCTTCAGCGTAGGTGACAAACAGCTGGCGAACCTCTCCCCGAATTTCAGCCGTGCGCTCCTTATAATAAGCGAGCGCCCTTCTAGGGTCCAAAGTATGGAGCCTATATTCAGCCTCCGAGGTGTGATTGGGGTAGAACACCGGCAGAGTCAACACCTGGTTAAGGTGAAATTCCGACACCACCTTTGGAAGGAATTTCGAGTGGGGGCGCAGGACAACCTTGTCCCTGTGGAAGACCAGGTAAGGAGACTCTATGCAGAGCGCTTGGAGCTCTCCCATCCTTCTGGCTGGCGTGATAGCCACCAAGAGCGGTCTTACACGACAGGTGAGTGTTCACACCTGTGCATTGGTTCGAATGGCTTGCCCATGAGCTTTGCCAAGCCAGCAGTAAATCCACGGAGGTGGAGGTTCTCGCACCGGAGGGGAAATGTGATCAAGGCCTTTGAAAAAGCGCCAGACCACCTTCTCCTGCGCCACCGACTGCTCCCCGGCCCGCGCCCGTTAAGCAGAGATGGCTGCCAGGTGCACCCTTAGGGTTGTCGACCTAAGCCCTTGACTAGAAAGGGACCATAAATAGTCCAAGATGCTTGCCAAAGAACAGGAGGAAGGGTCCAAGCCCTTGCTCTGACACCAAATGGAAACCTCTTCTATTTGAAGGCATAGCATTTCCTGGTCGCTCCTTACGGGGCGCCTCAACTACATTGAGGACCTCGTCGGAAAGACCCAAGGCCTGGAACTCTAGCCGCTCAGGAACCAGGCCGTCAGGTGCAGGGACTGAAGGTCCGGATGGAACACCTTCCCCTGACTGACAGCAGGTCCGGGCGAGCTGGAAGCTGCCTCGGGAGCCTGGAGCTGAGGCTGAGGAGATCTGGGTACCAGAACTGGCGGGGTCAGTCTGGGGCTATCAGAATCACCTGCGCCTTGTCCCTCCTTGCTTTGAGAAGCACCTTCTGTATCAAGGGAAATGGGGGGGAAGGCGTAGAAGAGGCCCGAGGTCCACAGCCTCGAGAAGGCATCCCCCTGCAGCGAGCCCTGCTGAGGGGGGCGGGCATGGAACAGCCTCAGCTTCGCGTTCTCCCTTGAGGCAAACAGGTCCACCTGAGGTGTGCCCCAATGGGAGAACAGATCTTGTACTACCTCCGGCAGGAGAGACCACTCGTGGGATGCAGCCCCTATCCGGCTTAGGGCATCGGTCAAGGTGTTGGAGGCTCCTGCCACATGAATGGCTAGGAGATCCGCCTCCAGGCTGCGCACGAGTGACCAAATGCGGAGAGCTTGCTTGCATAGAAGTATGGAGTGCGTCCCGCCCTGGCGGTTTAGATAGTACATGGTTGTGGTATTGTCCGTCTGGACGCTGACCACTTGACCCCGGAGAAACGGAGCGAAGGCGGTGAGACCTAGTTGGACCACTCGGAGCTCCAGCAGGTTGATGTGGCATCGGGACTACCGCGGGGACCAGAGGCCGTGCGCCCGGTGTTCCCCCAGATAGGCACCCCAACCCATCGAGAGGCATCGGTCGATAGAGACCGTCAGCTCGGGCGGACAAGCGGGATGCCTCCTGCAGATGAACTGGAGCGGTCCACCACGGGGCGTTCCACATCCCCTGGTCACCGTCACTAGCTGGTCCAATGGATGCATGGCGTTGTGACCACTGCCTGACAGTCCCCACTGAAGAGAGCGCATGTGCCAGCGTGCCCAACAGGCCCGCGCTGGTGCAGGCCGCCATGAACCCAAGGCGCAGGAAGTCCGGGCAGGAGAGTGCCCAACCAGAAATGATTGGGCAAAGGAGAAAGAACCTCGGCCCTGTCCGGGAGCCGTGCTCTGGCTCGAAGAGAGTCGAGCTCTGCCCGATGAAAAAATTACCTGCTTGACTTGAGTTCCGACTTGGCCTCGCTGATAAGAAGGCCGATTGGAGGAAGCAAACCTGGAGGGCCAGATCTCTGGACCGTCCACCTCCTGTCTGGAGGGGCTGCTATCATTCAATCGTCCAGGTGAGGTACACCCAGACCCTGGCGCCGCCAGAAAGCTGTCACCACTGCTATGCATTTGGTGAAGACCCTGGGAGCTGGAGACAGGCCGAAGGGCATGGCTCGGAACTCGAAAAAGGATCCCTCCTCTCGAAAGCGAAGGAACCTCTGATTTGACGGACGGATAGGGACGTGAAAGAACGCGTCCTGCAGGTCCAGAGAGCAGAACCACACGCCGGGTTCCAGGGATGGTATTATCTGAGCTACAGTGACCATCCTGAAGGATCGAGACCTTAGGAACTTGTTTAGGTCGTGTAGGTCGAGAATGGGGCGCCAGCCCCCCGTCCGTTTCGGAACCAGGAAGTACCTGGACACAAACCCCGGGTCTGAGGGAAGGTCCACCGCCTCCCTGATCACCTCCTTTTGGAGGAGGAGAGCGATGTCGGCTCGGCGAGCCGACAGTGAGGCTGCGGATCCCGATGCCCCCCGAGGTGCGACGGCTCTGAAGGGCGGGGCCTGCTTGAATTCGAAGGGCAGGCCTTTTCCCACCACCTCCAACACCCACCTATCCGTGGTAATAACGGACCAGGCAGAAAGGAAGTTACGGAGCCGTCCCCCCACGGGGGGAACCTGGGGTGAGGCGACGGGGTTGGGGGCAACACCCCTCAACCCGTCACTGGGCAGGCTTGGAGGAGGGACCGGCCGAGGGACCTCCTGGGCCTTTACCTCCCTGCTTCCTGTTGGAGGAAGCCGACGGCTTGGGCTTGGGATGCCAAGCTCGTGGCTGCTGGCCCTGACGTTGTGGGCCGGGACGTGCCAGGCGCAGAGGGACGAAGGGCTTAGGCTGTGGTTTGCGCCTTTGTCCTTCTGAGCGGATGAGACCGAGTCCAATGTAGCATTGGACTTCTCGATCCTCTGCAGGTGACCTTCCACCCCAGGGCGAGAGGTCGGTGTCCCCAAGAAGGGACATCCGCCAACTTGTGCTGGGTATCCGAGTGAAGGTGGATATCCTCAGCAAGCCCGACGACGCAACAGCAACCCTGCGGCACGCCACAGACCTGGCACATGAGTTCCCAATGTCCAAAGCAGTCTAAAGCTGCTGTTTGGCCCCTGCCCTGGTCCCGCACCTGCCTAACCGTCGTCTGCAGATCCACGGGAAGATGAGGGACGACCTCGTCCAGGGAGCCCAACAGGGCGTGAGAGAAAAGTGCCATGAGGAAGGCCGAACTGGCCTGGAGAAGGCTGAGGGAGGACGCAGCGTAGACTTTTCGCCCGGCATAGTCCAATTTCTTGGACTCCTTGTCGGGAGGTTTGTCCACATCCCTAGCGTTCCTGGCACGCCAGAAAACGCTGTCGGTAACTAACCCCTCGGCCGAGGGGTGTTCCGAAAAACCGGACAAGGAACCGGTAGAGACCGCACACTTCCTGGCCATCCTGGCCAAAGGCGCAGGGCAGGAAGCAGGATGCTGCCAGAGCTCGAAGGCCGGGCCCACTATGGCCTCTGCCACCGGAAAGACCTCCGTAGGGGAATTCCCTCGGTCCAGAATCTCCGTGAGGGGATACCTGGCCCGCTTAGAAACAGGTTCGAGCTTCATCTCGGTGGACTCCGAGATGAGCCGAAGCAATCCCAGGAAGGACGAAGGGCTATCGTCCACCGACTGTCCTCCTGAGGGCTCCAAGTCCATTCGCTTGGAGAAAAGGCAGGAATCATCTTCGGACTCAGAAGAGTCATCAAAGAGCTGCCTCGGGCCTGAGCCACCTTCCACCTGCCGAGGTCAATCGGGAGTGAGGGTGACAGACAGCCTATGGGGCAGTCCCCGAGCCGACCGAGAATTCTTGGTCGGAGCCCCAAATAACGGCAGTGGAGGCGGAGGCTCCACCGGAATCGGTGGGGCAGCTGGTTTTGGCGAACCACGGCGGGAACAGGCTCCTCGGATAAAACGAGGGGTTGTTTTGGCCGCCCGTGACAGCCACTTAATGGCTGGGGGCGACGCGCCGGCTTGTTCCCGTCAGAAGGAGCTGTTGCCACATGAGGTCCTCATATCGTCGACGCAGCACCGTCGAAGCCTCCCTGCGTCGAGGAGGAGGAGAGGGGCGGCGATGGCGCCGCTTGCGGCGTGCAGGGCCGCCTATGGCGGGATCGGCTGGACAGCGAAGAAAGTCCGAGACCGAGACCTCGGCTTTCTCGAGACGCAGGCGGGAGGTGCCGTGGGAACCGCACTCTCGGTTCGAGGACGAGGCTGAAAAGGAAGAGCACAGGTCGAGGCCCGCGGGTGCGTGCTCAAGGCCCAAGCAGTAGACGCATGTGGAGTGCGGATCCATCCGAGACATCTTCTGCCCGAGGGCATCTCCGGAAACCGGGAGTCGATTTATCCATCGCAGCCGCGAGGGAGAGAAGACCGAAGTCTTTTAAGCAAAAAAGCTCTTTAAATTCGAAAAGTCGAAGAATTAGGAACCAGTCTTATACGCAGAGCGTTAAGGAAGATCTGGTGTCATAGGGCGGAGCCGAGAGTTTTACCACCCGGGTGGGTGGGAGGAGCCAGCTTGAAGACCTTCCGGCAAGATTTAAAGCGGCAAGGATACCTGCCAGACAGTGTGGATGAACAACATATCCATGTCCCTAGAAATACCATTCCTAGAACTCCTGTTATAGGTGAGTAACCTGTTTTTCTAGGGGCATGGATATGTTATTCTATCCACATTTATTGGCAGACTCCTAGCAGTTCTCCGGGAGGAGGGAGGCAAGGTTCACACCCTCTACTTGAGAAATAAGGACTGGAGAACCGAGGTCCCAAAACCAGCATCCCGGCGTGACTCAGAGTGGATGTAGTAGTGGGTGATGAAGGTGTGTGCCGACTTCCGGGTAGCAGCCCTGCAGATTTCCTGGATAAGGACATCCCTGGAAGCTGTCACCAAAGCAGCGGTATGGCGGGTAGAATGAGCTCTTATCCCTCTGGGAGGATCCATGCTAGCCAACCTATAGCAGAGCTCTATGTTGGAGGTGACCCACCTGCCTATCATCCGCTTGGCTGCAGGTCTGCCAGGTGCAGCTTCAGCGTAGGCGACAAACAGTTGGTGAACCTCTTCCCGAACTTCAGCCATCTCTCCACATCAGAGCCTCGTAGCGCCGACACAACTTGCACCAGAGCCTATCCTCCGAGGAGGACGATGACGAGGATGAGCGGCGCGCCGCTTCCCTCGGGGTCGAGACCACCGATGTCGGCGGGATCAGCTGGACCGAGAGGAGGTCCGAAACAGAGACCTACAGTGTTTCCAAGGGTGGCTCTGGGAGGGAGCGCGGGAAACCCATTCCTCCCCCGGCTCAGGAACCTCAACCGGGGACGCCAGCACAGGAGGCACAGGCAAGTCTTTGGTTTCCACCGGGGGAACTGGTGAAGAAGGGCTGTCTGCTTCTTCAGTCGACAGCCCGTCTGACGGGTCGAGAAAAATCTCGATTGCATCATCGGGTGTCTCGGCCGGCTGACCTGACGGGACACCGTAAAGCCAGCGGCCTTAGCCGCAACCTCGACCGAAGTAGAGTGTCAACTATCCGGGGAAGGGGACCTCTCCCGCTCCCACGAATGTCGATGGTGGGACTAACCCTTTGAGTCCTTTTTCTTGGACCGAGAGGAGTATCCCGAAGGCCCCTCTCCCTTAGTGGGGAATGACAAAGCTCCTTAAATGAAGCCAAGTAGGAGAAGCCCAAAGAGAGTGGGATAAATGCCGCGACCAAGGAAGATGAAGATGTGGTCTGAGCCGCCTCCTCCTTGAGGGCGATCATTTGCTCAAGTTGCTTGGCTGAGCCCGCCGCCAGACACCTCTCAACAGGCCTCCTTTGACTTTACCGGAGGAATACATCTCTCAGAGCGCCCAAGTTCAATTCTGGCAGCACGGTCTTCGAGAACTTTGACAGAGAAGGACTTGCACAATTCACAGGCCTGCCAATCGTGATCGAGCCCAAGGAATTAAACGCACGTGGAGTGCGGATCGGTCCAAGACATCATCTGCCCACAAGGGCACTGCCGAAATCCGGGAGTCGATTTGTCCATCGCAGCCTCGAAGGAAGAAAAAGACCAAAGTCTAGTAAATTTAAGTATGAGTTTCAAATTAACAGACGAGGTAAGATCCAGGCCTAAAACGCAGAGCGCAAAGGAGGGAAAGTACAGTTACACAAGAACTTACCGTAACAGTAGATCTTTAACAACAGCTCTTGTAGCAGGTTACACCATTAGGACTGAAGTCGGCAGGCACCAGGACCCCACGGAAATTTTCTAGCTAGCAGTATTCAGGGAGACCGCCTCAGACGTCTGTCCCACCCCCGACGTCGGGCGTAGTACCTAAGGAGGCGGTCTCCCCATAATCTTCAGTTCTCCCGCCGGAGACTCACTGCCGCTGGATGACATCAGAAGAGAAGACCGAGGATCCACCATCAGGTGGCAAAACAAGGCATTAGCAAATGTCCTATCCTAGGAGAAGGATGCTTTGACTACGACCTACCTCCAACGGGGATGGTGGAAGGGAAAGTACCTGCTGCAAGAGCTGTTCTCTAAGATCTACTGTTACGGAAAGTTCTTAAGTAACTGTACTATCTTACTTCGAGAAACAGCTCTTGCAACAGGTTACACTATTAGGACTGATTTCCAAGTCCAAGTAGTAGTGGTGATCATACACCATCGGGAGGAAGGAAGGTAGAGATCCTCGCGATACCTCGAGCCTAGGACAGAAGTCCTTGAAGGACTGCTAGATCAAACCCTGCTCTTCGCCTAGATGCAATGTTCAGGCTGTAGTGTCTCATAAAAGTATGTACGGAGCTCCAAGTAGCTGCAGCACAAATAGCTGAGGTGGACACATTCCTTAAGGCCGCAAAGGAGGTAGCCACCCCTCTGGTGGAATGACCCTTAACCACGCCTGGTAAGGGTTTGCTACGCTTCTGGTAACAGAACGTAATGCACTGGATAAGCTACCTGGACAGCGACTGCTTCGAGACAGGAGCTCCCTTCATCCTGTGGGCAAAGGAGACGAAAAGTTAGTCCAACTTTCGGTGTTGTTTGGTTCTGGTCAGGTAGTATCTAAGGCACCTATGCACATCAAGAGTGTGCAGCAGGGCTTCTCCTCGATTAGAGTATTTCGGAAAATACACTGGGAGATCGATGTCCTGATTAAGGGTGAGAGCTGAGACTACCTTAGGCAGAAATTTAGGATTAGTCCTTAGGGATACCCTGTCCTGGTGGAAAACCAAATAAGGCTCTTTGCACTTAAGTGCGTGCATTCCAGAAGTCGTTCTGGCAGAAGTAACTGCAACTAAAAACAGCATTTTCCAAGACAAAAAACGTAGCTCGCAAACTGCGGCTGGGTCAAAAGGTGGCAGAGTGAGCTGCTCCAGGAAGAAGGGTAAATCTCATGGTGGGATTGGATCCTTAATCAGGGGCCTAAGGTGGAGGACGCCCCTCAAAAAGGCACGTGACGTGTCCAGCTGGGCCACAGTGCGCTGGCCTACAGGGATGTGGTAGGCTGAAATTGCACGAAGGTGCACTTTAATCGAGGAGTTAGCCAGGCTGGAGTGGAAAGAGGATAGAAGGTAGTCCAGTATCAGCTTTTCTGGACAGTCCAAAGGCGATAAAGCCGCGCACTTGAGCCCATAAGCAGAACCTGCGCCACTTCATGGCATAGGTCGTGTGGGTGGCCAGTTTCCTGGCAGCAGTAAGAAAAGTCTGCCACTTCTTGCGAGACCCCGTATCGCATCATGGCTATGTCTCTAGGAGCCAAGCATGCAGGTTCAGGGAATGTAGGTCCGGATGGACTAAAGAACCCGACTCCTGAGACAGCAAATGGGAGCTGACAGACAAAGGCACTAGAGGTTCCTGGGATAGATGATGCAAGAGAGGGAACCATATCTGTGTGGGCCACAAAGGTGCAATCTGTATGAGCATTGTTTGCTCCCTGCAGAGTTTTAAAAGAACTCTCTCTGGATCAGCGGGAAAGGAGGAAAGGCATAAAGGAATCTGCCCACCCAGGAGAGGGAGAACGCGTCTTGCCAGACAACACCAGGCCCTGGATCTAGCGAGCAAAAATAGAGCAGTTTTGTGTTGTATGGGGACGCAAACAGGTTTATCTCTGGAGTACCCCATCTGCGAAACAGATAGTCTGCCACCTCCTGGAGTAGTTCCCATTCGTGGACTCTGGCCCGAGAGCGGCTCAGGCTGTCTGCGATGACGCTGTCCACTCCCGGAACATGAACTGCAATAAGATTTGCGCTGTGTTGCAAGACCCAATCCCACACTCTCATGGCCTCCCCTGCAAAGTGGGTAGGAGTGGGTGCTTCCTTGTTTGTTGAGGTACTACATCACCGCGGAGTTGTCTGTTTGTAACAGAAGTGTACCCGGTGGAATCTCCAACTGGGAGACCTACAGGGCGTAAAGAACTGCCCTCATTTCCATGATGTTTATGTGGAGATGAGACTCCTGGGCTGTCCACAGGCCCTGAGACCAGACACCGTCGAGGTGGGATCCCCACCCGAGCCCTGAAGCGTCTGTGGAGAGCGTCACAGTCGGGGACGGCGCTGTGAAGGGAACTCCCGCCAAGAGGTTCCCTGAATGTAGCCACCATTGCCAATCTCGAATTACGGTCTTCGTGATACGGACTGGATGCTGCACATGGTCTTGCCTTTGGTTCCATTGTACCCTTAACATCCACTGGGTTACCTGCATGTGGAGACGGGCTAGCGGGACTGTTGCAATGGCCGCAGCCATGTGTCTGAGCAGGCGAAGGACCAGCCTGGCTGGGACGGTCTTCTTCGCCGCCAAGTCCCTGATGAGGGATCCAATGTGTTCCACTCAGGCTTTCCCTTGCACAGTGTTCAGAACTGCTCCGATGAATTGCAGCGTCTGGGACAGAACCAGGCGTGACTTCTCTCGTAATTGTTGAGAATGCCCAAGGTCTCGAACAGAGACTGAGTGCAGTGAATGGCAGACATCAGGGCCTCCCATGAGGGCGCCATGAGAAGCCAATCGTCCAGGTAGGGGAACACGTAGTGGCCCTGTCTCCTCAGAGATGCGGCTATGACCGCCATGCGCTTCGTGAAGACCCGAGGTGCCGATGACAGCCCAAAGGGAAGAGCTCGGAACTGATAATGGCGGCCCTGAAACTCGAAGCGCAGGAACGTCCTGTGCACCTAAGCGATAGGAGTATGCAGGTAGGCGTCCTGCATGTCCAGGGATGCAAGAAATGCGCCCTACTTCAGCATGGGAATCAGGCCCTGGAGGGTCACCATGCAGAAGCACTTGTTCGCGACCGAAAGATTGAGGTCGCGGAGGACCAGTATTGGACGGAGGTCCTGTTTTGTTTGGAACCAGGAAGAAGTGAGAATAATACCCTAGTCCTCTCTGGTTCCCTGATACGTGCTCCATAGCTTCTTTTTCCAGAAGTGCGAGCACCTCCTGCTGTATGAGCAGGGCGTGCTGACCCGAGTAACAGGAAAGCAGGGGAGGTCTTGTAGGTGGGTTGTCTATGAACTTTATGTAATGGCCTTTTTTGAACAACTTTAGAACCCACCTGTCGGTGGTGATCGACTGCCACCCTGAAAGGTGGCGTGTGATAAGACCCCCGACTTTCTTTGCCAGTTGATCCTGAGGAGGGGCCGGGGCCAGAAAGGAGTCATGCTGTGGCAACGTTTGTCGCTGCATGCTGGGCTGACTTTGAGTAACGTTGGTCTCTGCCTGGGGACGATTTGGCCTGGGCCTTGCACGAGAAGGTGCCCCTCTGCTGCTGGCCGGAGCGCTGCTTCTGCCTTTGTAGCCGGCCACGAAAACGGCTCTGGTTCCTACGAAAGGAACTAGGCCTAGATCTGTACATGGCTTGCACAGATCGGACTGCCTTCCCTGCGTCTTCCAGCTTGGTGATGACCTTCTCTGAGGATTCACCAAACAGCACCTCGTCGTTATATGGGACGTCTAGAATATTTTTCTGTACGTCCAGGGTAGAGTTGGAGACACGGAGCCAGGAGCGTCTCTGGAGACAGACGCCTGAAGCGGCAGCTCTGGCCGAAGAGTCCGTAGTCATATGCGGCTCTAAGCACTTGGATCCCCACATCTGACCCCGTGTGGAGGAGGTTTAGGAGCTCCGCTTTCTGGTCGCCATCGGGAAACTTTTCAACCAGGTCCTGGCCCGTTCCCACAGGGCGTTCTGGACCTGAACCATAAGGGTAAGGTAGTTCAGGGACCTGATGGCACAAGTAGCAGCGATGTACGTGCGCCTCGCCAGGGCATCTAATTGCTTGGATTCCTGGTCCAGTGGCTGAGTTCTCACATGCTGGGGTCTCAGAGACCAGTCATGTGAAGCAGTGATGACCAGAGAATCTGCCAGAGGTTGGTTCGCCAAATACTGGTCCTCTCTAGGGGCCTTGTACAGGCAGTCAGCCTTCATCGGCACCGCGGGAGTGGAGTGCGGACGTTTCCACACAGCCTTGGTGACGTCCGCGAAGGTGTCCATCAAGGGTGGCACTACCACAGGCTTCTGGTCTTTTTGGCGAAGGCAGTGGGCAAGGCGCTGTTGTTCGGGGTCAAGCTCCTCAGCATCCCACCTCATGTTGTCTTGGATGTGCCTCATGATCTCAGCGAAAGAGGGATCATCCGGTGGAGACCTGCGGAGGTCGTGTGGGTCAGGAGAGGGGATGCCGAGTGGAGAAGGCGATCTGGAGTACTCCAAAGTATCCGATCTTGAATCCTACCCCAGAGTGTACCGGCGGCGTCTGGGTCGTTTGGGGCTGGGTGACGGGGGTGGGGAATCTGGAAGGAGGCCTTCTCCTGTCGGTAGATCTGCCCCTAGGAGGTGGAGTTTGCTCCTTTGGGGATGGAGGTCGTCCTACTGGCCCCTTAGATGGAGGAGGGGGCGTAGGCGGTGAAGGGGTAGGAGGAGGAGGACTAGTAGGAGTAGGACGGGCTGAGACCACATCCTTCTTGATGGTGTCCCACCAAAATGTAAAGAGCTCCTTTACTTCTGCAAAGTTCATACCCGACGGGCCTGACGCCGGTGGCATGTCGCCAGATCGGGCATCAGGTCTCCAGGGAGGGTTCCCGTGGGAGCCCAGCATCCTCGTTGTCACCCGCCTGGTCTTCCGGCTGTGGGGTGTCCTCCTCTGTGGAATCCCTATGACCGGTGTCCGCCGGCGACAGGGGTGCGGTCTTCCGCTCCAGGGTAGCCAACATCGGTCCCCTGGCCAACGTCTTCAGACCTGGCGAACGCCTGGCCGGCGACGGGTATCTAGCCACTGTTGTCGGCTCCTGTGAGCGCCGAGCCGATTTAGAGTGTTTGGCCAAAGTCGGATGGTGGGCCGATGTCCGTTGAGGGATGTCAGGTCTTTAGTTTTCCTAGGCGCCGGATCAGGACCTCTGGGTGGTTGGGAGACCTACCTGGAGTCAGTGTCCGGGTGACGGGAGGATGAAGACTTGTGGCGCTCACCCAACTTCAAAGAGGCCTTGGAGGTTGTTGATGAAGCAGAGGGCCTCGAAGCCTTGAGAGGCTGGAGCGATGGAGAACCGCTGGAAGACCTGACCTTGACCGGGGGAGGCTGCGACCGAGCCCTGGAGGGAGAGCGGTCCGATCTGGAGCTGGAGCTGCGGGAGTCCAAGGCCCGAGCAGGGAACCTAGACCTCACCTTCTCCTGGTGTTTGTGAGATTTAGATGAATATTCTCCCCGGGAGGAAGGTTCCTAGTCCATACTTTTGAGCTTTTCTTCAAGAAGAAATGCCTGAAGTGCTTTCTGACGGCGGATCCTGGTGTAGTTATTAAAACCCTGGCAAAAGGTGTAGGCTTTGGTGTCGTGGTCCGGGCCTAGGCAACGCACACAGGACGAATGGGGATCCTGGAAAAGGGGATCTGTTTGCCGCCAGCACACTTCGACAGGTGACCCTCAAGAGACGGAGGTGGAGAGGACACCAATTGAGCAGAGCAAAGTTGTTTGAAAATTGTTCGGAAGTTCAGTAGTGGTTTACGCTAGAAAGGAGACAGAGAGGCCGATGCTGGCGCAGTCGACGGTGGAAAAGAACTGAGGATTATGGGGGACAGCCTCTTTATGTACTACGCCTGATGTCGGAGGCGGGACCAATGTCGGAGGCAGTATACTGCTAGCTAGAAAATTTCCATGGGGTCCTGGCACCTGCCGGCTTCAGTCCTAATGGTGTAACCTGCTGCAAGAGCTGTTTCTCGAAGTAAGATCCTGAGATACTGATTCAGGTTGTGGAGATCTAAGATGGGGCGCCAACCCCCCGTCCGCTTGGGCACCAGGAAAGTACCTGGAAACAAAGCCTGGGTCTGTCGGACGATCCAGCACTTAACTATAGCCTCCTTAATGAGGAGCTGAGCTATGTTGTCTCAAAGAGCCGACTGGCTGCAAGCAGAGATCCTTTCCTCCCGAGGGGAGTGGACTCAGCTGGGAGGGAACTGCTCGAACTCTAGAGGCAGTCCCTGAACGACCACTTTGAGAATCCACCTGTCCGAAGTGATATCTGACCAAGAGGAAAGAAAGTGGCAGAGCCGGACCCCCACGGGAGGACCCAGAACTGGCACGACGGGAATGGGGAAGGCAATCCTCAACCTGTCACTCAGCAGGCTTGGAAGAGAAGGCCCCTGTGCCTTGGCTTCCCTTACGGGGCTGTTGAGGACCCTGCAGGGGCCATGGGCGCCAAGCTTGAGCCTGTTCCTGTTGTTGAGGCTGACCTCCTTGGTAGGAGGGCTGACTGACCACAGGGGAAGAATGCCAAAATGGCTTCTTTTTCTTCTGCTGGTTCTTGCCCGAAAAAAATAGCATAAGTGGCATCCAAGGTGGCAATGGATTGCTCTATACGCTGAAGGTGACCGGACACTCCTGAACTTGAACAAATCGGTACTCAGAAAGTGCACATCAGTAAGTTTGTGCTGGGTATCTGCTGGAAAGGAGTAAAGCCTCAGCCAAACACTGCGGCGAATGGCCACTGCAGCTGCTAAAGGGCGGGCACAAGACTCTCCCACGTCCAAGGCCGTCTGGAGTTGCTGTTTTGCGACAGAAGGGCCCTGGTCGCGGACTTCCATGACCATGGTTTGCATGTCCGCAGGGAGATGAGGGAGGACCTCATCTAATGACCCCAGAAAGGCATAAGAGAAGTGTGTCATAATAACCGCCAAGCTAGTTTGACGAATGCCCAAAGAAGAGGCCGCATAGACCTTATGGGCACAATGGTCCATATATTCGGACTCCTTGCCCGGAGGTCAGTCAGTGTCGGCTGAACTCTCAGTACGCCTGAACACAGAGGCAGTCACCAGGCTCTCGGCCTAAGGGTGTTTGTGAGCCCCGCAAGGGACTCCATGGGCATCGCATACTTGCGGGCCATGCGGCCAAGATGGTGCTGGGCAGGAAGGAGGGTGCTGCCAAAGTTCAAGAGCCGGGCTCACGATAACCTCGGCTAATGGAAAGGTCTCAGTCGGGGTATCCCCTCTCTTAAGGATGTCTGTGAGAGGGTACTCCACCTTTTTCTGGATGGATTCCAGGGGCATTCCGGTAGAGTTGGAGATGAGGTGGAGGATGCCCTGGAAAGAGGAAAGATCTTCCTCCAACCCTGCCATGAAGGACTCATCAACCCCGGGACGTGACTGCAGTCCTGTGACATCAGAGTCTGGATAAAGCGGTTTACCGTCCAAGTCACCCTCGATACGCCAAGGGCGATCCGGGGTGAACGTGAGACAGGTGGCGGAGAAGCTCGATGTCTGGCCAATCCTCTTTCGAGGGAGCCCCTTCCTGAGGCTGCTCAGGCGGTGGTTCCACCTGGATAAGTGGAGAAACCGGATTTGGCCGAACCCGGAACACGGGCCGGCCCTGCGGGCAGGGCAACGAGGGAGTCAATTCCGAAGGAGTTGGTTTCGGTCTAGGAGGCGAAGGCCAAGTGATGGCCAGGATGGACGGCAGAGACAGATTTTCCCCGGTCAAAATAAGCTGTTGCCATATGAGGTCCTCATAGCATCAGAGTTTCTGCCGAAGCCTCTCCTTGTCAGAGAAGGATGAGGACGATCTGTGGCGTCGCCTCTTTTTAGAGCGTTTATAGCTCTTCCTCGGTCGTTCGGCCGACTCGGTCGATCGGAAGACACCGGAATCAGTGAGACAAGAGGATCTGGAACCGGTTCCTTGATGGGGACATCAGCAGGCTGGGTCTCCTCATCAGGAAATATAAGGACAGGAGTCCCCTCCAAGGAATCGTCGGGCAGAGCCGGTAATAAGGGTCAACAGGACCGAGGACTATTCCACCTTGTCTGCCCCCTCATTCCCCCTGGCCAGACGGAAGGTCCATAAAGCCAGCGGCCAAGGATGGGATCTCGACCGAAGTCGAGAGAGCGGTTTCTCGGTCCCAGGAACGTCTTCGGGACGAAGACACTGGGGGTCCTTGTCTCTCTTCCGAGAGCGGGAGGAGAGCGAGCCCAAGGGAACCTCACCCCAGGTGGGGAGAGACTAGCACTACTCCTTGAAGGAGCCCGAAGAGGTGAAGCCAAGGTTCAGTGGAACGAAGAAGCTTTGACTGGCCGGAGCTTTAGCTGCTTTCTCCTTGAATGCCTTCATTTGCTCCAGCTGCTCGACGGATCCCGCGGCTGCGGAAACCATGTCAAGGTGTCAAGTCCGGCACCTAGGAAGTACACACGTTAGGTGGGGTTCGGTGCGCGATATCTTCTGGCCGCAAGACATCGGCGAAATCCAAGGGAAAATTTTTCCTCCATATCTGATGTGGTAGAATTGCAATCGCTAACTCGAACAAGTTTTAAAAGTAATTTCGGTAAATACAGACGTTTTGAATCCAGGGCCTACGAACTGCTGCGAGAGCACGAGGGAAAATGCATCTTCCAGTGGAAAGGAAGATCTGGCGTCATGGGGCTAAGCAGAGGTATTTACCACCTGGGTGGGTGGGAGGAACCAGCTTGAAGACTTCCGGCAAGATTTAAAGTGGAAGGAGACATGCCAAGAAGTGTGGATGAACAACATATCCACTTTCCTAGAACTTATGGTTCCTAGGGCTACAACCAATAAACGAGACAATATTTATACCATCAGAACTGTTAAAGCATGGAACAGACGCCTACAAAATGTTGTTTATATCACGTTTTGATAGTTTCAGAAAAGCCCTGGATAAACTACGATTCAAATTTTTTTTTTTTGTTATTATTATTATTTTTATTCATTTATGACTTTGGAATTACAATCCTTTGAGTCAGAGACTCATTTTCAAAGGCTCCATGTCAACTGACAATATAAACGTAGTACTTGAATAAACAGTAAAAAATTGTACAGGGTATTTATTCATTCATTTGATAACCGGGTTGGTGCACTGATCCGGGGACCGTTTTCAGGCATGGCATGGACACTGGTATACTGGTTTAACTGGCCCACTTGTGTGGGGGAGATTCTCAATGGGCCCCCTTATATCCTACTCTCCTAGTAATCCTAGTAAGGAAGCTATGCCATCAGCCTGATGTTCCTGCTAACTTGGAGGCCACCTCGATAAGTTTCATCCAATGCCCTCAACTGGTAGAGAGCCACCTCCAAGCACCAAGCAGAAGGGTTCCCACAAGGGCAACAACACATTATGGGAGACTGTCAGACTTCTGTGTGACTTCAACATCTCGAAAATACAGAAAAGTTGTGACAGTAGAAAAAGCGGTGACAGGTGGAACATAGACACTGTTGCTCCCACAGTGTGCACTCTACAGCAGCTGGAACAGAACTCAGGTGACTGAGGGAGCTTGCAACAGTTACTGGCTGGCGGCAACATCATGTGGGGGTTCGCAGGCTTACTGTTTAGCAGCCATAGTCGTCTACCTCCTAGCAAAAATTGTGCTCCCGTGTGGTCACAGTACTTCCAACTCCAGACCCACAAGTGGGAAATCATTGGTAAAGACCGATTTCTGGCAGATCTTGAGAAGTAAACACTCTAGTCAGTTGCTATCACACCCATACTACTGACAGGACAGCACTCATTATGCAGTGGATCCTGGACGGAAAATGGGTGTGGAAGGTTGAGTACATTTTCTATTAAATTACAGTTTACTTATTTTGATGAACTGAGTTACCTTTTGCAGTTCCTGTTCACACTGAGGAATTTTCTTTTCCAACTCTTTGATGGCAACTTTTCTTTCTTTCAGTGTATCAGTGGCAATAGTCAGAGCTTCTTTAGCTTTGTTTAATTGAGATAAAGCAGTGTTATGACGACTCAGGTAGATGTCCAGTTCTGATTGGGCAACATCCATCTCTGAACGAGTTTCATTAACTTTTTTGCTCAGTTCCAGGAGTTCTTTTTCTTTGCCCTGTGAAGGTAAACATAATAAACCAAAAGGAAAACACACTCATAATAGTTACCAGCTTTTCCTCTAAACTATGGGAACAACTAGTAAAACATGCACATCATCTTCACAAGAAATATGGCACCCTAGAACTCAAAATTTTTCACGAAGATACCCTCTACCGCAGGTGCTGGTCTCGAGCCTCCCACCCTTCCAATAGCGGATCTTTCATCAGAAGAGGCCAGCAGACTGTAGATCTAATTTGAAAAAAAAAAAAATGCCAATTTTGAGTAGGAAACTCACCAGCAACTGTAGTTCCAGGAGGGAACTAGTATGAAAGACTGACAGGCAGTTGTCAGACAGTCGTAATCCCAAAGCCACAAATCTTGACAATGGCACTTTGCCCCAGCACCCCACATAATTATTATAACAAACTCCACCACATGCAAAATCCCACTGACAAGATTTTCGGTGTCAGGCCTTGCGGCAATGGTATTTCAAGTGTTTTGCAACCAAGTTTCAGTCTTTCAAAATATTCCCTCTAGGAGTGCTATATGGTTCACATACACACACTGGCAGTTCCACTGCAATGCGCCAATTGCCTGGAACGTCATTAGGCCAATCTCCTCCCATCACCCAGGAAGTATATCCCCAGGCTACAACCTGTGGCATCAGTTACCACAGGAGCCTGGGTGGGTAGTGTGGATGTGAACCATATACCACTCCTAGAAGAAAAAAATAACACGCCATAGTAATATTGGTTCTTCCAATGTATTCTTCCATGTTCATAATTCTCTGCAGTCTGCCTGCTCAGTTGAACCGCCCAGAGCAAATGGAATTATAAGCTAAGGATGGAACCAGCATTGTCTCGTGACATACATTCAAACTGCTGCCCTCACCTGCTGCACATTCTATCAACAGCTCAGATTTCAAAGACGTCTACAAGGCAATCTATCCTACACTACTTGACTATTAAAGCTGTCTAATACAGCATAACCACATCTGCATACTAAAGCTGGTAGCAATCAGTATTAATAACAATAATAATAATGATTATATCCCAAAATAGGTTAAGTACCAGAATCACCTGAAAAAAGAAAGGATAACTGAAAACCCCACAGGATTAAAATATGTATGCCTGTGTTTGGGACTAGCAGCAGAAAGACTCATTTGACAATGCAGAGGCTCTGGTTCTGGAAGGAGAGTCAGGGAGGGAGAGTTATGAATATGGAAGAATACACTGTAAGAAACAATATTACTGAGGTAATTTTTTCTTCTAACCCCATGTATTCTTCATATTCATAACTCTCTGCAGATTTCAAAGCAGGATCTCTGGAGGTGGGCAGAGAACCTACTTAGGAAAAGAGGCTCTGCAGAACTGCTGTGCCAAACCTGGTATCACTTCTGGATTGTATATCCAAGCTATAATGTTTGGTAAAGGTGTGTACTGTCCTCCAGGCAGCCGATGTACAGATTTCCACTAAAGGAATATCCCTTGAAGCTGCTATAGAAGCAGCTGTGCCCAGAGGCCTACTGGAGCCTGTTTTCCAGATTTTGAATAGTAAAACTGAATTATCCGGCGAGAGATAGATCTCTTGGAAGCTAGAGTGCCTTTTCCCACATGCCCAAAAGTGAGAAAAAGTTGTTGTTGGTCACCTCTATGATCCTTGGTGTGGGTCAAATAGCAACTCAATGCCCTTTTCACATCCAGACTATGGAATCTACACTCCCCTGAACTGGTATGTTCTGTAAAGAAGACCAGCAGTGTTGTGGACTGATTTAAATGGAAATCAGAAACCACCTTAGCAAGAAAGAAAAAATTACTCACCATAGTAATGCTGTTCCTTCTTATGGAGTTTTGCTATATTCTGACTATATGCAGTTAGCCCAAGAACTTGAAGTACTCCGGAGTGTAAAGGGTCAAGTCCTTGCCAAGGCATAGAACGCTGAGCTCAAGCTCGGTTTTCAAAACTCTGTCTGTGGTACTCTGAAGTGTAACCGTCAGATTCTTACAAGCACTCAACTAACTCAGTAATTAGAAATTGTCTGTAAACTTTTTTATCCCAAAAGGCAATAAACAGTTTTTTAGGGCCAAAAGACTGAAGTCGAGAACCCCAAAAAGAATTCAAGCAGGTAGTGAAACAACCAAAATATTAATTACAAAAACCAGAAGACCCCTTAATAAAAAAAAGTCATGCCAAGTGCACCACTGGGGTGCAGCACTGTGCCTGCTCATTAACATCCCAAAACGACTAGGTTCCAGGAGGGAGGTCAGAATACAGCAAGACTCCATTACAAGAAACAACATTATTATCGTGAGTAATTGTTTCTACAAACATGAAGTCTTCCTGTATTCTGACTATATGCAGACAACCAAGCAGTACCCCCTTGGAAGAGGGAGTCAAATAACCTAATTTGGGAAAAAGTTCTGAAGCACAGCTGTGCCAAACCCAGCACCACTTCTTGACTGAATGTCCAAAGAGTAATGCTTGGTAAAAGGATGAACAGTTTTCTAGGTGCTGCTTTACAGATTTCCACTAAGGGTATTTATCTCTAGCTGTTGCGACCGAAGCAGCTGTACCTCTGGCAGAATGAGCCCTCAGGCCTGAGGGAGGCTCCTTCCCAAGCTTTGAATAGCAGAACTGGATACAGGAGACAATCCACCTGGCAATTGTTCTCTTGGTGGCAGGTTTGCCCTTTCCCACTTCTCCAAAGTGAGAAACAACTGAGAACAGTCATTCCTATGAGCCTTAGTATGCTCCATATAGTAACCAAGAGCCCCGTTTTCATCAAAACTGTGTAATCTCTCCGCAGAGGAAGAATGGTCAGTGAAAAACACAGGCAATGACAGTGATTCAAATGAAAGTCTGATACCACCTTAGGAAGAAACTTTCTGTTGGTGCGAAGGACCACCTTATCCCTGATGAAATGAAATGAAATGAAATTAGGTTCCACTGATAAAGCTTGTAATTCACTGATTCTCCTGGCAGAAGTAATCGCTACCAAGAAAACAGTTTTCCAAGTCAAGCACTTCAGCTCAGCTGAAGATAAAGGCTCATAAGGGGGTTGCATAAGCTGTGCGATACAGATACTCAGGTCCCAAGAAGGGGTATGCTCCCTAAAGGGAGGATTAGTATGTACGAATCCCTTGAAAAAGTTTTTGAAAACTGAATGAGAAGCTATGGAAGAGCCCTTTCCCAGCAGAAAGGAAGGAAGACACAGCTGCCAATTGTACCTCGAGAGTAGTAAGCTGGAGGCCTAAACTGTTAAGGTGCACCAAACAGTCCAATACAGTGGCAACATGAAAAAATTACTTACCATAGTAATCTTCTTTCTTCCCAGTAATGCTCAGACATTCATAACTTGTACAGTCAGCCTGATGGGTTGGACTGCCCCGAGAGATGGAACACATGCAAATGATGGAATTCTTTGCATGTCAGCATCTTTCAAATACTACCTCTACCAACTGTAGTGTTCTAACCCCTTTAGATCTGTAAGAAGCCAGGAAGTCAGGCATTATGAAAAAAATCCAACAGCTAATTTTTTATATATATTTTTAGGGTTACTCTAATAAAGAGATTTTACCTAAAAAAAAAAATTCTTAAGGAGGAACTACATCAAATAAGCAGTGGTGTTCACCAAACAGCATAAGAAAACTATTAAGAGAGACAGAAAAAAACTGTTTAAATCTACTCGGTATAGAGAAGTGCACCCAGAAAAGTATGGCTATGTGGCACTAGCATGCAGAGTGCAGAGGCTGAACTTCTGGAAGGGGAAGATGGGAGAGAGTCATGAATATCTAAGCATCACTGAGAAGAAAGAAGATTACTGTGGTAATTTTTTTTCTTCTGACCCCAGTAATGCTCAGGATATTCATAACTTTGTGCAGACTACCAAGCAGTACCCCTGGAGATGGGCACAGAAATTATTTTGGAAACAGACTGCAGGACTGCTGTGCCAAACCTGGCATCACTTCTGGACAAAACATCCAAGTTGTAATGCTTTGTAAAGGTGTGTACTGATTTCCAGGTAGCTGCTTTACAAATACCCAATAATGGAACCTCCCTAGCAGCTGCAAGACTGGCAGCTGTTCCTCTTGTCGAGTGTGCCCTCAGCCCAGCTGGGGACTCCCTACCTGCTCTAGTGCAGCAGAATTTAATACACTGGATAATCCATCGAGAAATTTATATTTTTGAGGCTGGTTTGCCCATTCCGACATCCACATATGTAAGGAAAAGTTGTTTTTTGTTTTGCCTATGGCCCTTAGTAGCTGTCATGTAATAGCTGAGTGCTCTTTTCATATCCAGACTGCGGAGTCTTCTTTCACGAGAGCTTGTATGGTCTGCGAAAAAGACAGGCAGAGTGAGTGACTGGTTCAGATGAAAGTCTGAAACGACCTTTGGAAGGAACTGTCTGTCTGTTCTGAGGACTACCTCATCTCTGTGAAAGGAGATGTAGTCCTGGTTAACACAGAGAGCCTGAAGCTCGCTGATTCTTCTTGCTGAGGTAATTGCTACCAGAAAAACTGTTTTCCAGGCAACATACTTTAAATGGGCTGTAGCCATGGGCTCAGAAGGATCCCTCGTTAATCTGGCGATGCTTATATTAAGATCCCAAGCGGGCACTGGTGCCCTGTGAGGAGGATGTGAATGTATCAGGCCTTTAAAAAATCTTTTGAAAATGGGATCTGATGCTACTGACAACTTTGTCCTAGCAGAAAGATATGCAGACAAAGCTGCAAGATGACCCCTTAGAGAACTGGGTTGAAGACCCTGTGAATGTGAGTGAGTCAGATAATCCAACACCACTGAGACTCCTGCATTATTTGGGGCGAAATTCCTACCAGAGCACAAAAAAGAAAATCTCTACCACTTAGCAGAATGTTTTCTTAGTGGAGGGTTTCCTATAACCTTTCAAGATAGTAAACACAGTTTCAGAAAGGTTCAAGTCTGCATACTCTAATTCCTCAAGAGCCATGCCTTGAGGTGGACGGACTTGAGATTTGGGTACAACAATGTTCTCTGATTGGAGTTCGGCAGATGGTGCCTGAGGCGCAAACTTATTGGTTTGCTCACTGACATGGAGAGCAGAAGAGAGTACCACGGTTGCCTGGGCCAATCTGGAGCTATCAAGATCAGAGAAGCTGAGAGTGATTTGAGCTTGAGTAGTACTCTGAAAACCAGAGGAAAAGGGGAGGCATAAAGAAACTTGCCTGACCAGTCCAGTACCAGGGCATCCAGAGGGACTGCGACCTGGGCCGGTGGTCTGCAGCAATACTGAGGCAACTGGTGGTTCTGGCGGGATGCACGCAGGTCTATCTCTGGAATGCCCCACCTCCTGAAAATTACCTGCACTACCTGCTTGGTTCAGTGTCCATTCGGGATGGGGCTGATTGATTCGACTCAGTGTGTCGGCCAAGGTATTGTCCTTTCCTGGCAGATGGATAGCTTGCAAGGAAACCTTTAGGGAATACGCCAGAGTCCAAATTTTCATGGCTTCTGTGCATAGGGGACCTGATCTGGTGCCTCCCTGCTTGTTTATGTAGTACATAGTGATGGTATTGTCTGTTCTGACCTGTACCACCTTGCCCATCACCAGTGCAGAGAAAACGTTTAGTGATAGCCACACTGCTCTGATTTTCAGCAAGTTTATATGCTGAAGGGACTCTGCTTCTGTCTAGGTACCCTGAGTTGTGTGCTCCCGTAGATGGGTGCCCCAGTCCAGAAGGGATGCATCTGTCGTGAGGACTAGTGAAGGATCCTCCTTCTGAAAAGGGACTCCTTGCCTTAGGTTGGATATCTTCTTCCACCACAAAAGGGCTTGTAACAGTGCCCCTGTCACTGGAATGAGTTTTGAAACGGCATCTTTTCTCTGACTCCCAATGATTCCTGAGATGAAACGGGATGTCTCATGTAAAACCTGTAATCCTGCACTGTGCCTGTGGATATAGCCATATGACCCAAAAGCTGCAGGAACTACCTGGCTGCATTTTGCCTGTGCAACTTGAAGAAATTTGCTATGGCCTGAAGGCTTTGCACCCTGTCCAGTGGCAAAAAGGCATTGGCCTGTAGAGTACTGATCTCTGCCCCTATGAACTATAAAGTTTGTGTAGGGGTTAAGACAGATTTTGTCTGGTTTATTATGAAACCCAAGGACTCCAAAAAAATCCTGTGTGAGCTTTAGAGAGATTCTGATTTGTTCTGGTGATATGCCCACCACCAGCCAGTCGTCCAGATATGGGAAAACAGTCGCTCCCTGTCTTCGAAGAAATGCCACCACAGCTGCTAGGCATTTTGTAAACACTCTTGGTGCCGAGGAAAGGCCAAAGGGCAGGGTTGCAAACTGATAATGACCTGATGGGAGTCTGAATCTGAGATATTTCCTGAAAGATTCTTTTATAGGGATGTGAAATAGGCGTCTTGTAAGCCAAAGATACCAGCCAGTCCCCTTTTTGGATTCTTGGCAGAATCCAAGCCAAAGTTACCATTTTGAACTTTGGCTTTTTCAGGTGCTTGTTTAAAGCTCTGAGATCCAAAACTGGCTGGAACTCCCCATTTTTCTTTGTTTTTAAGGTAGTATCTGGAGTAAAAACCTCTTCCTCTCAGGGTTGTAGGAACTGGTTCCACTGTTCTGAGCTGTAGCAGCTTTTGAACCTCTGCCTCTAGAAATGAAGTTTGTGCTAGGGGAGGAGAGATGAAAACCCTGGATTTTTTTAGAGGAAGAAATTTGAAGTCCAGAGACAAACCTTTGCCCACTACCTCCAACACCCACTTGTCTGTGGTGATGGTTGACTAAAGATGGAAGAAATAAGACAGTCTGCCTCAGACAGGGAGGGAGGAGACGGTCTGCATCTCAGGGGTTCTGTTTAGGCTGAGGCTGTGCCCGAGACCCTCGCCTAGAGCCTCTTCTACCCCTACCCCTGGGGTAGCCTTGTTGCGGGTACTGTTGGTGTTGGGGCATGGCTACTGGCTGGAAAAAAGGTCTTGTCACGAAAGAGCAACCTCTGCCCCACTTCAATAGAGCCTATTGGATGAAGAAGCTCTGTCTCTAGCAGAGCTGCTTCTATAAGTAGACGTATTCATCCGCCTTCTTCATATAGGCCACCGTGGATTCCCCAAAAAGAGAATTTCCTTCTAATGGAAAATCCAGGGCCTTTGATTGGGTATCCTGAGTGAGGTTTGAAGCCCTAAGCCAAGCAAACCTCCTCTGAGCCACTGTGTTTGCCATCCATCTGGCTGCAGTGTCATTCGAATCAGCAGCCATCTGGAACCGGTACTTAGCCGCCGCCTCTAGCCCAAACCTGGCAGTTTCAGCCAGGTCATCTGACAAGGGTGAGGTGGCTTTCATGGACATTGCCAGTAACGACTGCCACAGGGATTTCTGATACTGGGCAGCTTAACCTTGGAAAGTAGCCTGTCTCATGACTAGTGAGGCTGACAAATAGCCTTTTTTGACCATACTGTCCAATTTTCAAGAGTCCTTGTCCAGTGGGTGTGAGGACAGAGGGATATTAGCTTTATCATAGGCTGCCTGTTGTATTACCCCTTGATGGTCAGGATGGAAGAAGAGGAAGTCAGCTCCCTCCCTATCCAACTGGTACTTTTTGTCTATTCTTCTGTCGATTGGAAGAACAGAATTAGGGTTCTGTGGGAGCTTCATAGCATCCTTCTTAAAAAATGTATATCCTGGGAGGAGGAGGGCCTTTGTGGGTGTTAAACCCATCATACTATGGTACTCAATTTCCTCCTCACCCTCCACTTGCTCTGTTGTGTCGATATCTAAGGCATCTGCCATTTTCATCAATTTCCTCCTCATCCTCCACTTGCTCTGCTGTGTCGATATCTAAGGCATCTGCCATTTTCTTTCATTTCCTCCTCATCCTCCATTTGCTCTGTTGTGTCGATATCCAAGGTATCTGCCATTTTCATTACAAAGGATAAGTGGGAGGAAAAATCCTCAGACACCATGGCAGCCGAGCCAAAATCCTGCTCAGGGGACATCTCTGGGGGGATAGATTTGTCATCCTCATAAGGCTCATCATCCTCTTCAAAAAATAGTTGCTCCAGTGCAGACGGCAACACAGTAATAGCAACCTGGGAACCCTGTCAGGGGGCAGGAGGCTGAGGGATGATGCTCTGCAGGGCCTGAATTATTTTGAATGCCTGAGCCTATCTCTTGAGCTGAAGGTATTGTAGATACCTGCGCAGAAGTCCCTGGGTTAACAGGCGAGGGTTCTGCATGTTTAAGTTTCTTTGTTTTCTTTGACGGTACCGGAGAGTCAGACAGTTATTTTCCTCTTTTTGCCCCTTTTTCACCCGGATCAGGGGCAGAGGTAGCAGCACTTGTGGATTCAGCCACAATAGACTGGGCTGTCAGCTGGTCAGAAACTGAGGGACCCCTAGGAAACTTTTTATTGAGCCGTTGAACGCGCTTTTACAGTTTTACCTGGAAAAGTTTTACATATCTCACATTCCTGGTCCAGATGTTCAAAATCCAGACAAGCTACACATAAGGTGTGCTTGTCTGCCTTGGCAAACACATTTCCACACTTTAAACAGTTTATAAACCCGGGTTCCCCGGTTCTCCTTTTAGGTTTCTCTGCCTTGGTGAGAAGCAAAGAGGGAAAAACACCAACCGCTAAATAATAGATACTGTTGTGGTTATTTAAACAGCAATATATATATATATATATCCATCCCCAGTTCGTTCGGAACCGATAAGAAAGCAGAGGAACAGAGCAGGGAGATGAAATACGAACCAGTTCAGCAGTTCTGTAACCGATAAAAGAAGGATAAAAATAAAAAGTTTGTAAGGACCAACATTTAGCGAAAATAATATACGTTCTTTAGTCAGAGAACCCAAATTAAACTAACTTGGATCCCTCACGGTTATGCCGAACCACAAGGAACCGAGAAAAAACAACTACTTTAATAATAAACTAGATGTAAACTGACAATCAATAGCGGCAGTGAAAGAAATTAAGTATACTTATGGTTTTGATGATTTTTTTTATCTTTCTTCACGCGAAAGAAAGCGACAGAGACTCAGAGCGACCAGACCTTCAGGCGGAGAGAAAAATCTGAAGGGTTCAGAACACTACAGTTGGTAGAGGAAGTATCTGAAAGATGCTCACATGCAAATAATTCTATCATTTCCATGTGTTCCATCTCTCCGAGCAGTCCAACCCACCAGGCTGACTCCACAAAGTTATGAATGACTTGAGCATTACTGGTGTTAGAACAGCCAGCTCTGCCTGGACATGCTTCTGGGAACACCAAAACCCAAATCTTTTCCATTTGGAGTTACAAGTCTTTTTAGTACGTTTCATGCTACCCTTTAAAATGTCCAAGACTGACTGAGAAAGATGTAGGCTTGCATATTCTAGCTCTTCAAGAGCCAGGCTTTGAGCCTGGAAGTCCGAAGGTTGGGGTAAAGGATCCTTTCCTGTGAGGAGGAAAGGAGACTGAACTGTCTGGGAAGACACAGAGGCATTGTTACTGACAGTGACAAGAGAAGGGGGTACGAAGGCTGTCTTGCCCAGTCTGGAGCCACTAGAATCACCTTGCAAGGCTGAGACCTGATCTTGATCAGGACCCTGAACATCAGAGGAAAAGGAGGAAATGCATACAGAAACCTGCATGTCCAATTCAACAAGAGAGCATCCTGAGGAACAGGGCCCAGAAGAGGCGGTCTGCAGCAAAAGAGAGGGAGCTGGTGATTGTCCGGGGCTACACAGAGATCCATCTCTGGAATGCCCCACCTTCTGAAAATTACCTGAAGAATAAGAGGGTTCGTGGTCCATTCGTAGTGACCCTGAGAAATCCTGCTGAGAGGATCTGCTAGAATGTTGTCCTTCCCAAGGAGGTGCACAGCCGTCAGGGAATCCTGAAGGGAATAAGCTAGAGACCATATCTTCATGGTCTCTATGCACAAAGCCGAGTGCCTCAGTTTGTTGATGTACCACATGGTTGTGGTATTCTGTCCTGATCTACACCACTTTCCCCTGAACAGCAGTTGAGAATGTCTGAAGTGCTAGAAAGCAAGCTCTCAGTTCGAGAAGGTTTATGTGTAGAAGAGACTCCTGGTGAGACCAGGTTCCCTGAGCTGTAAGCTGATCTAGATGAGCCCCCAAAACTAGTAGAGAGGCATCTGTGGTGAGACTCACTGAAGAAGCCGGACTGATAAAGGGGGCACCTTGTCGAAGACTGTACTCCTCCAGCCACCACTGGAGGGCCTGAACTAGAGTTTGAGACACAGGAACAAATTTGGAGAGAAGGTCTTTTTTCTGAGACAATAAGATCTGAGACTAAACTGAATCTCTCTCATCTGAAACGCTGCTACCAGGACAACTGCTGTGGATGTTGCCATGTGATCCAGCAACTGTAGAAAGTGCCTGGCTGGACGACAAACTAGAGGACGAAAACAGGAAGCCAGAGTGACAAGGGACTGAAACCTTGAGAGAAGGAGAAATGCTCTTGCCTGAATAGTGTCTCGTTCCACTCCTATGAAAGTGAGAAGCTGGGCTCGTTCCAGAACAGACTTTTCTAGGATGAGAATGAAGCCGAAGGAGTCTAGAAGCTTCTGCATGACCTCTAAAGCTGACTTGACTTGGTCTGAGGACTGGCCTACTAGGAGCCAGTCATCCAGGTATGGAAACAGAAGAAAAAATTACTCACCTTAGTAATGTTGTTTCTTCTAATGGAGTCTTGTTATATTATGACAATAGCAGTTTGTCCCACCACTAGAACTGCTCCGGAGGTGAAATGGTTAATACCATTCCAAAATAGAACTTTGAGCAAAAGCTCTAAGAAGCAGCTCTATCTGTGTAATTTCAAACCTGAACTGACAGATCTTTACGAGCAAAAACTCACTAAGGTCTGTGTGGAAGCTGTAACCTACACTAGCCAAATGGCTACCTAAATATTAACAACCATTGCTGGTCCCAACACCCAAGACTCAAGTCAGGGGACCAGAACTACTAACACAACTCTAACATGAGAATAAAACAACAGTATAATAAAACACACACACCCCAAACTCCCAAAAGGGGAGAAACGCTAAAAGGGCATAAAATAGTGCCCACACCCCACCCAAGTAGAAGTTCTGAGAGGGGCAGGCTGGGTGGGGAGGTCATAATATAGCAAGACTCCATTACAAGAAAACATTACTAAGGTGAGTAATTTTTTCTTCAAACAACATGAAGTCTTGCTATATTATGACAGTAGCAGACTACACAGCAGTACCTCAATGAAGGAGGGGCAGAACCTACTTAGGGAATAGGCTCTGAAGAACAGCTGTGCCAAACCGAGCATCTCTCCTGGCCTGGACATCCAGGGAGTAATGCTTGGTAAAAGTGTGTACCGTTTTTCAAGTAGCAGCCAGGCATATCTCTAATATAGGGATGACTCTGGCAGCAGCTAGAGACGCAGCTGTACCCCTGGTAGAATGAGCCCTCAAGCCAGAGGGGGGATCTCTGCCCAGTTTCTGATAACAAAATTGGATACAAGAGACAATCCACCTGGCAACTGATCTCTTAGAGGCAGGTTTGCCTTTCCCAGCTTCACCATAGGTAAGGAAACGTTGGAAGGATTCGAACCTGTGACCTTTGGTACGCTCCATATACTAACTAAGAGCTCTCTTAACATCCAGGCTGTGCAACCTCCTCTCACCAGAAGAGGAGTGATCAGTGAAAAATACCGGAAGGGAGATAGCTTGGTTAAGATGGAAATCTGAAACCACCTTAGGTAAAAACGCCCTATTAGTCCTAAGGACTACCTTATCCCTGTGGAAAGAAATAAAGTCAGTTTCCACTGACAAGGCTTGCAACTCACTTATGCCTAGCAGAAGTGATAGCCACCAGAAAACAGTTTTCCAAGTTAGATACTTAAGCTCTGCAGAAAACAGAGGTTCAAAAGGGGTGCATTAACTGGGCAATACAAACATTAGCAGGCAGGGGCGGTTCCCGAAAGGGTGGATTAGTATGGAGTAATCCCTTAAAAAACTTGGAAAACACAGGGTGAGTGGAAAGAGGGGATGACTTTCCTGCTGACACAAAAGCAGATACAGCCGCCAAATGGACTCTCAGGTTAGCTGGTCTGAGACCCAAGGAATTAAGATGGACCATGTAATCTAATACAATGGGCAAATCAGCAGATTCTGGGGAAATATTTTCCCAGCACACCAAATGGAAAACCTTTTCCATTTAGAACTATAAGTGGTTCCTAGTGGAAGGCTTTCTGGAAGCCTTTAGGATTTCAAGAACACCTTGAGAGAGGTGTAAATCAGCAAACTAACCCTCAAGAGCCAGGCCCTGAGGTTGAGGGATTTGAGGTCCGGATACCAAACCCTTCCCTGGGCACAAGTTAACAGGTTGTGAATCCTGGGGAGGCAAAGGGAAGATGGATTGTCAGTGACAGAAGGAGGGTACTAGGGCTGCCTGGCCTATCCGGGCAATCAGAATCACCCTGCAAGGCTGAGATCTGATTTTGACTAATACTTTGAATAGGAGAGGAAGGGAGGAAAGCAAAAGAAACTTCCTCCCAATCCAGGAGAAGGGCATCCAGGGGACTGAGCCCAACACTGGAGGCCTGCAACAGAACAGAGGAAGTTTGTGATTGTCTGGGGCTGCAAAAGATCTATCTGAGGGTGCCCCATCTGGCAAAGACTATTCCCAGCACTTTGAGGATCCAGGGACCATTCGTGATGGCCCTGGGAAATCCTGCTGAGAGCATCCGCTAGGACACTGTCCTTCCCTGGAAGATGAACTGCTATGAGGGAAGTGTTCAGGAATAGGCCAGAGACCACAACTTCATTGCCTCGGTGCACAAGGTCAAGACCGAAGTGCCCCTGTTTGTTGATGTACCACATTGTTGTGGTATTGTCTGTTCTGACTTGAATCACCTTGTTGTGGACAGATGCAGAAAATGCTTGACGAGCTAAAAAGACAGCTCTGAGTTCCACAAATTGATGTGGAGCAGAATTCTGGGGACCACACTCTGAGAGGAAAGGTCGCCCATGTGGGCTCCCAACCCAGAAGGAAGCATCTGTAGTGAGAGTCAAATTGTGAGCAGGGGGAATGAAGGACCCCCAATCTTAAATTGCTCTGATCCTGCCACCACTGGAGGGCCTGGATCAAGGTTCGATCACTGGGACCAACTTGGAAAGGGGTCTCTTCTCTGAGACCAATAGGTTCTCAAGTGAAACTGAATGTCTCTCATCTGAAATCTTGCCCCTGCACTACAGCTGTGGATGCAGCCATGTGTCCCAGGAGCTGCAGAAAGTGTCTTGCTGGTCAAGAGACCTGCAGGGTGAAGGACGAGGCCAGAGTCACTAAATTGGCCACCCTTTCTAAGGAAGAAAAGCTCTGGCTAGCCTTGTGTCCAACTCTGCCCCTATAAAGGTGAGTACCTGGACTGGTTCCAGAACCGACTTTGGTAGATTTAGCAGAAAGCCCAGGGAGGTGAGAAGCTGCTGGGTAACTTGCAGGTGAGATTTTACCTGTTCTGGGGACTGGCCTACAATGAGCCAATCGCCTAGGTAGGGAAAAACAGCAACTTTGCCTCCTTAAGTGAGCCACTGCCACTGCTAGACACTTTGTGAATACCCTGGGGTGAAGTAAGGTCAAGGGCACTGCCTGAACTGGTAATGACCTGAGGGTAGTTCAATCTGAGGTACTTTCGATGGGAGCTTCTGATTAGGACGGAAACAGGCATCCTTGAGGTCCAGGGAGGCTAACCAGTCCCCTGGCCTTAGGGAGGGTAAAATCATTGCCAGAGTTACCATTTTGAACTTTGTTCTCAAAAGATGCTTGTTCAGATATCTGAGGTCTAATATGGGCGCCATTCTCCTGTCTTTTGGGGTAAGGAAGTATCTGAATACAGACCCCTGCCCTGGTGCAGGGAGGAACCTTTCCACTGCTCTGAGAGCCAACAGGGTTGAGACCTCTGCTTCCAGAGCAAAGGTCTCTGAAGCACTTGAGGAAGAAAAGTCTGGTTCTCAACTTGGGAAACTTTTTGAAGCTGAGAACAGACCCTGGCTTACTACTTCCAGAACCCACTTGTCTGAGGTTAAAGAAGCCCAGTTCTGACTGAAGTAAGCCAGCCGCCCCCACCGGTAAAGGAGAATGCCCTGGGCACCCCATCAGGGTGCCTGCTTAGCAGGAGCTTTAGGCTGAGGGGTGGGAGCAGGCCTGCCCACCCCTCGCCTGCCTCTGCCTCTGAGCAGCCCTCTGAGCATAGGCAGAAGAGGCCTGAGTCTGGTAAAAGGCTCTGTGAAAAGGCCTCACCCCTACCCCTGGGGTATGCCTCTGAGGAGTGGCTTGCCGCCCTTAGCTTGGGCACTTTTGTAAGTAGTCCTATATTCATCCATCTTTTCATGTAATTCTCTGTCTGCTCCCCAAACAGAGAATTTCCACCACAGGAAAATCCATAGCCTTAGTCTGGGTATCCTGTGACAGACTAGTACACCTGAGCCAGGCCAACCTACGAAAAGCTACAGATGTGGCCATGACCCTAGAGGAAACATCATTAACATCCACAGCAGCATGAAACTGTACCTTAGAGCCTCAATGCCATCAGCAGCCACCTATTCTAGTTCGCTAGCAGCTGGCCATGGGATTGCTTGGCTAATTCCATAACAGTATCCCATCTAGATTTCTGATACCTAGCTACATAAGCCATATAATTTGCTTGCCTGAGTCCCAGAGAGGCTGCATATCTGTTTTTTTCGCATGGCATCAATCTTCCTGGAATCCTTGTCAGGAGGATGAAGCCAGGGGATATTAGCTTTATCACAGGCTGCAGCCTGAACTACCCTAACATGACTGCATTGCTGAGAAAGGAATTCTGTATCAGGACCTGACAATGTGTACCTTCTGTCCATCTTTTTATCTACAGGAGGCACAGAATTAGGAGCTTTTAAAATTTTTATTGTTTGCTTCCTAAAAGACTTTGCAAAGGAATAGACAATCTCTAGACTCTGGAATATCCATCATTTCTACAAAATCAGGCTCCTCTTGCTCATCCACAGCTTCTTCCAAGGGAAGCTGGAGGTTTCAGCAACTTTTGTAAAACATAAAATGAGATGGGACTCAGATAGCATAGGGGAGATTCTAGAGGTCTGTCTGGGAAATGTCCGTTCAATGGGCACACCCAGACCTTCCCAGCCACATTCATACTGTTCATAATCATCCTCCCTCCTCTGGTTCATAAAATTCTCAACATCATATTCTGAACCACTGGAACCGGACGAACCGACCTTTGCCAGATAGTGGCGGTTCGGATGGAACCTGAGACAGTGACTGGACAATTTGTATGGCTTTTGCTATCTCTGCAGCAGCTGGAGAAGGGTTTTGACCCAAACCTGCTGACTTTCTTGTTTTCTTTACTGGAATTGGTTCCTCAGAACCAGCTTTTCTTTGCCCGAGGAAGTCTCGCCCTGGTCAGGAGGCACTCCTCTCCAGTTCGGTTGGCACGAACCGGGCTGGCCATCCCGGTCAGCGGACTTTTGGACTCTCATTCCTGAGCCTGCCCAATCTCTTTCCAGGGTGGCTGCAGGAAATTCTTAATATCTGGCAGTCTGACTGGAGGTGGTCAAACCTCAGACAATAGAGTGGTGTGTGGGTCAGCCTTGGCAAAGACTTCCCCACAGACATCACAGTGTTGAAACCCAGTGGGCCTGGTTTTTCTTTTGGGTTTCTCAGACATAATGCCAGCCTAACCAGAAAAACTTGCCCTTTAAACGGCAGTGACAGGGAAGACACCCTTTATCGGTTCCTAACCGTACACGGTATTGGAAAAACGAATAAAATCCGGTTTTTTAGAACCGATAAGAACCGGAACCGCACTCTAAAATGTTAAACTTAAAGTTAATAAGTTTTAAACCCAGCTGATCGGTTCAAACCGAACCGATAAACTTACAAGTTCCACACAGACAAAACCTTTAATTTACTTACGATTACCACAGACAGAGCTTGAACCGAACGGTTCTGCGGTTAAAATAAAACTATTCTCGGTTGAATCGAACCTAGAAAACACTGTTTAAACCGAGAAATGAACCGAGCAGTAGGAGAAATCTCCAGAGCGACTGTTCACTGAGGCGGAGTAAAGAATCTGACAGTTCAGGTTTGAAATTACACAGATAGAGCTGCTTCTTAGAGCTCGTGCTCAAAGTTCTATTTTGGAATGGTATTAACCATTTCACCTCCGGGAGCAGTTCTAGTGGTGGGACAAACTGCTACTGTCATAATATAGCAAGACTTCATGTTGTTTGAAGGATACCTTGTCTCCTGAGGAATGCCACCAATACTGCAAAACACTTGGTGAACGCCCCTTGGAGCAGATATTAGGCCGAAAGGCATAGCTCTGAATTGGTAATGGCCTGAGGGCAACTCAAACATGAGGTATTTTCTGTGGGCATGTCTGATAGGTATGTGGAAGTAGGCATCCTTGAGATCCAGAGAGGACAGCCAGTCTCCTGGTCACAGAGAGGGAAGAATTACTCCCAGAGTCACCATCTTGAATATTGATTTTGTTAAATGTCTATTCAGGTACCTTAAAATCTAGGATGGGTCGCCACTCCTCTGTCTTTTTTGGAATAAGGACATATCTGGAATACCGTCCTATTCCTCTCTGGCAAACAGGTACCTTCTCTACTGCTTGCAGAAGCAGAAGAGGGGAGACTTCTGCCTCAAAGGCCTTTGTCTCCAAAGGAGGAGGAGGATTGAAGGACCTTGCTCAGATTTTTGGGAACCTTTTGAAACTGAGAGCAGGTCTCTGGCTTACTACTTCCAGGACCCATCTGTCTGAAGTAACAGACTCCCAGGCCTGGGAATAGTGAGCCAGCCATTCCCCTACTGGAACTAGGGAGAAGACCATGACTGACACCTCAGGGTGTCTGTTTGGCAGAGGGCTTAGACTGCGTGGATGATGGGGTCCTGGTCCTCCAACGCATGCCTCTTCCGCTAAAGAATCCCCTCTGCTGGAAAGAGGAGGAGGAGGAGGAGGCGCCTGAGTTAGGTAGAAAGGCCTTTGAAAAGTCCTGCCCCTGCCAGCCTTAAATTGCTGCCTCTGAGGAGTGGCCTGCTTTTCCTTGGCTGCAGCACTCCTATAAGTGGTCCAATATTCATCCATCTTCTTCATGTAGTTCTCCGTTTGCTCACCAGAGAATTACAAGTTACAGGAAAATCCATGGCTTTAGTCTGGGTATCCAGCGAAAGATTGGTACATCTAAGCCAAGCAAACATCCTCATGGAGATAGATGTAGCCAAGACTCTAGAATGCACATCATTCGACTCCACAGCAGCATGAAATTGTACTTTGGATGACTCTATACCATTTACAGCCACCTGCTCCAGCTCCTTGGCTAGCTGGGGAAGGGCATTCTTAGCCAGCTCCAGAACCGTATCCCACATAGATTTCTGGTACCTGGCTGTATATGCCCTATAATTTGATTGCCTGAGCCCTAAAGAGGATGCCAAGTACTGTTTCTCATCAATCCCATCCACTTTCCTGGAATCCCTATCTGGGGAGTGAGATGCCAGAGGAATATTAGCCTTGTCTCAGGCTGCAGCTCGCACTACCCCAACATCGCTGTAATGTGCTGAAAGGAATTCCGTACCAGAACCTGATAAGGCATACATCCTGTCCATTCTTTTATCCACAGGTGGAATGGATGTGAGAAACTGCATGATTTCTGTCCGTTTCCCCAGAGATCTGTGCAAAGAGATGGACACACTCTGACTCAGGAACATCCATCATTTCCACATAATCAGGCTCCTCCTGATCAGCCTCTTCCATAGGAAGCAGAAGAGTCTCAGCGCCTTTCTTGTAAAACAAGAAGTGGGATAGGGACTCCAAGCCTGGGAGGGGAAACATTGGAAGGCCTGTCTGGAGAGATGACAAGCTCTACTGGCTCATCTAGGCCTAAAAACCGTCGTACTTTGTCATCTTCCTCCTCCCAATCGGCCTCATAATATGCCTCTGGATCAATGTCTGAGCCTCCAACTTCCAACCAAACAGATCGCACTTGAATCGAAATCTGTTTGGTCAGAACCAGGCAAAGCGATTGCACTATTGTAATCGCTTTTTCCATCTCCTCAGCGGTTGGAACATGGGGTTTTGTATCCGAACCGGCCAATTTTCTTTTTCTCTTACCCGGATCTGACTCTGCAGTCTTGTCTCTCCTTTTGCCCGACGAGGCATCACCCAGGTCAGAGGGCTCCTCCTAAGGGTCGGTCGCAACCAAACTGGGCTGGCCATCTGGGTCAGTGGACCACTTGGCCTCCCTTTCCTTCAGACTACTCAAGACATTTTTCAAGAGTGGCTTTGGGAAAGTTCTTAAAGATCTGGCAGTCTTCCTTCAGGTGATCAAACCCCAGACAATACACACACATACGAGGTGGGGATCAGCCTTAGCAAAGGCCTCCCCACACTCAGAGCAGTGCTGAAGCCCAGTGGGGCCTGTTTTCTTTTTTGGTTTCTCAGACATGCCAAAACAAGAAAAAGTCATCCTTGTCAGCGTTAAGCCAGGCAACTAACAATTATCAGTTCCAACCATGTCACGGGTTGGTTAAAACAAAAAACAAACAAACAAAAAAAACACAAAACTCCGGATTTCTTTCGGAACAGATAAGTAGCGGAAACCCACAGTAATGTATACAGAAATAAACAAATTACAATAGATTTCAGCTCTGAACCAGACCGACCAGAAAAGAACCGAAGACAAAAAAATTTCTAACAAATTCAACAAAATGACTACTACCACCTACAGTTACCAAGACAGAGGTAAGAATACCGATAAAATAAGAACAGTGGATGAAAAAAACGACTGGTTAAAACCATTACCGAACCGAAGCGCAGGAGGGATCTCCGGAGCGACTTTACAGTTAGGCGGAATAAGAAATCTGACGGTTACCCTTCAGAGTACCACAGACAGAGATTTGAAAACTGAGCTAGAGCTCAACGTTCTATGCCTTGGCATAGAGTTAACCCTTTACTCTCCGGAGCAGTTCAAGAGCTGGGGCTAACTGCATATAGTCAGAATACAGCAAGACTTCATGTTGTTTGAACCTATTTGTCCAAAGCACTACCTTATCATTATGAAAGGATAAATAATCCTCCTTTACACATAGTGCTGGCAATTCATTAATCCTCCTTGCAGAAGTAATTGCAATCAGAAATAGTTTTCTATGCGACATATTTTAAGTGACCAGAAGACATGGGCTCAAAGGGAGATTTCGTAAACTGAGCAACGCAAAAGTTCAGATCCCACACAGGGGACTGCGTCTAACAGGAGGACATAAACATTTAAAGAACCTTTTGTAAATGAGATTAGATGCAATGGAAACATACATCCCACCAGAAATAACAGCTGAAATTGATGACAGATGTACCTTTACGAATGTGTATTTCAATCCTTGTGAATGCAAATACCGTATATACTGACTCATATGTCGGTTTTTTGAGAACTTTTTAAGAGCCCAGAGTTAGGGGAAGCAAGTTATAGATGCTTACGCGGAAAACTCGTGTCTCAAACTTCAAACTGCTAAATTCACGGGAAGAATTTATCAACCGTAGTTTACTCTATCATGTTTCCTATTGTCAGCCGGTGCTTTGTTAATTGGTTTCAAAGCTTCATCTGGGCAACAATGTAGCTACATTGTTGCTTAATAATGGTGGCATATTAAGTACTTAGCTGAAGATTGCGTCGTACATTGGAAACACCAAAATTGTGTCCCATGCTTTTTTAAAGGCCTGTAAGTCATTATGTGATTAAGCAAATACAGCAGCTGTCTACTAAAAATACCCTGCACTGTCTTGCTTCACCATCCACTCGCCTCACACCAGATTGATGGCCTCCTTCAAAAGAAAACGCTGCTCCTACACTGCTGAATACAAGTTAAAAGTAGTTCAGTATGAAAAATCAAACAGCAATGACGCCGCAGAGAGAGAGAGAGAATTTACTGTAAACGAGAAACACATTCGAGATTGGCACATAAAAAAAATACAGGTTACTCACCTGTAACAGGAGTTCTAGGAGTGGTATATGTTGTTCATCCACACTTATTGGCAGGATCCTTGCTGCTTTAAATCTTGCTAGAAGGTCTTCAAGCTGGCTCCTCCCACCCACCCGGGTGGAAAAACTCTCGGCTCTGCCCCATGACACTAGATCTAGCCCGCTGGAAGCCAGGTTGTGCTTCGGAGCCGGGGAGGTTGGGTGGGTTGTCTGGATGAACATATACGACGCCTAGAACTCCTGTTACAGGTGAGTAACCTGTATTTCTAGGGACGTGAATGTGTTGTTCAATCCACACTGTCTGGCAGCTTCCTAGCAGTTCTCCAGGAGGAGGGAAGCAAGGCGCACACCCCCTACTTAGACAATAAGAACTGGAGAACAGAAGTCCCAAAACCAGCATCCCAGTGTGACTCAAGGTCGATGTGGTAGTGGGTAATGAAGGTGTGTGCCGACTTCCAGGTAGCAGCCCCGCAGATTTACTGTATAGGGATGTCCCTAGAAGCAGCCACTGATGCAGCGGTATGGCGGGCAGAATGAGCGCTCATCCCTTTGGGAGGTTCCATGCCTGCCAACCTACAGCAGATACGTATGCAGGAGCTGACCCACCTCCCTATCGTCCGATTGGCTGCAGGTCTGCCAGGTGCAGCTTCAGCGAAGGTGACAAACAGCTGGAGAACCTATCCCCGAACTTCAGCCGTCCGCTTCTTATAATAAAAGAGCGCTCTTCTAGGGTCCAGAGTATAGAGCCTATATTCGGCCTCTGAGGTATGATTGGGGTACAACACCAGCAGAGTCAACACCTGGTTACGGTGAAACTCAGAAACCACCTTCAAAAGGAATTTCGGGTCAGGGCACAGGACAACCTTGTCCCTGTGGAAGATCAGATAAGGAGACTCCACGGAAAGCGCCTGGAGTGCTCCCATCCTTCTAGCTGACGTGATAACCACCAAGAAGGCGGTCTTCCACGACAGGTGAGAGATCTCACACCTGTGCATCGGTTCGAATGGCTTGCCCATGAGCTAGCCAATGCCAACAGTAGATCCCACGGAGATGGAGGTTCTCGCACCCGACCACATTCTCCTGCGCCACAGACTCCTAGCCGGCCCGCACCCGGAAAGCAGAGATGGCTGCCAGGTGCACCTTAAGGGTCCTCGACCGAAGCCCTAGCTGAGAAAGGGACAACAGGTAGTGCAGAATTCTAGCCAAAGAACAGGAGGAAGGGTCCAACCCCTTATCCTGACACCAAATGGAGAATCTCTTCCATTTGAAGGCACATTTTCTGGTAGACTCCTTATGGAATGCCTCAACAACATTGAGAACCTCATTGGAAAGACTCAAAGCCTGGAACTCTAGCTGCTCAGGAACCAGGCCGTCAAGTGCGGGGATTATAGGTCCAGAGGGAGTACCTTCCCCCTTGTTGACCGAGATCAGGTCCGGGCAGGTTGGAAGCCGCCTCGGGAGCCTGGGGCTGAGGCTGTGGAGATCTGGATACCACAACTGGCAGGGCCAGTTTGGGGCTACCAGAATCACCTGTGCCTGGTCCCTCTTCACCTTGAGAAGCACCCTGTGGATCAAGGGGAATGGAGGGAAGACGTAGAAGAGGCCCAAGGTCCAGGGCCTCGAGAAGGCATCCCCCTGCAGTTATCCCTGCTGAGGGGCGGCGAGCGTGAAAACAGCCTCAGCTTCGTATTCTCCCTTGAGGTGAACAGGTCCACCTGAGGGGTGCCCCAGTAGGAGAACAGATCTTGTACTATCTCCAGCAGGCAAGACCACTCCTGAGAAGCAGCGCCTATCTGGCTTAGGGCATCGGTCAGATTGTTGGAGGCTCCTGCCATACGGATGGCTAGGAGATCCGCCTCCAGGCTGATCACGAGAGACCAAGTGCTGAGAGTCTCCTTACACAGGGGCAAGGAGTGTGTCCTGCCTGCCGGCTGAAGTAGCACAAGGTCGTGGTGTTGTCTGTCTGGACCTGGACCCCGTATAAACGGAGCGAAGGCGGTGAGGGATAGTTGGACCGCTCGAAGCTCCAGCAGGTTGATGTGGCATCGAGAGTCCTGAGGGGACCAGAAGCCATGGGCTCTGAGCTCCCCCAGATGGGCACCCATACCAATCAGAGAGGCGTTGGATGTCGGAGTTGACCGTCGGCTCAGGGCGGACGAAAAAATTATTCACCTAAGTAATTATATATCTTCTAATGGAGTCTTGCTGTATTCTGACAATTGCAGTGATTCCCAACCTTTGAACTGTCCCGGAGAACAGAGAGTTAACTTTCTATGCAGGGCGCAAGGCGTAGAATGTTGAGCTCGAGCTTGGTTGAAGTCTCTGTATGGAGTGTTTTGAACTTAAACCATCAGATTCTTAAGAGCCCAACTAAACTAAAAATTCTATGTGGAAATTGTAAAAATTCTACTAGCCAACTGGCAGAAAAAAAAAGTTTTGGATTCCCAAGGAAGACTCAAGTCAGGAAACCCAAAAACAAAACCCAACGTAATAAAAATAATAATGATAAATAAGCACCCAAACAAAAAGGAAGAAGGCTGCAAGCAAAAAACACCATTGGGGTGCAACACTGCACCTGTCCACCCACTTCCCAAAAACAGGTTCGGGGGGGGCGGCGCAGGTCAGAATACAGCAAGACTTCATTAGAAAAAATATAATTCCTAAGGCAAGTAATTTTTTCTTCAAACATGAAGTCTTGCTGTATTCTGACAATTGCTGACTACCAAGCAGTACCTCCAAAGAGGAGGGACAGAACCTACTTTCGGAATAGGCTCTGAAGTACTGTGTGTTAAACTGAGCATCACTCCTAGCCTGGATATCCAGAGAGTAATGCTTGGAAAAGGTATGGACTGCTTTCCAGGTGGCTGCCTGACAAAATTTCTAAGAGAGGGATATCCCTGGCCGCAGCCAGGGAAGCAGTTGTACCTCTTGTGGAATGAGCCCTCAGGCCTGAGGGTGGAGTTTTTCCAAGTTTTTCATAGCAGAATTGTATACAAGACACAATCCACCTGGCAAAAGATCTCTTGGTGGCAGGTTTGCCCTTTCCCACTTCTGCACAAGTGGGAAACAACTGGAGGGAGTCGAACCTGTGACCCTTGGTATGCTCTATGTAGAAACTAAGGGCTATTTTGACATCTAAACTGTGTAGCCTCCTCTCTCCTGAGGAAGAATGACAAGTAAAGAAAACAGAAGGAGATATAGACTGGTTTAAATGGAAGTCTGAAACCACTTTAGGCAAGAACCTTCTATTGGTTCTCAGGACCACTTTATCCCTGTGAAAGGAGATAAAATCAGACTCCACTGACAGGGCTTGCAATTCACTGATACACCTGGCAGACGTAATGGCAACCAGGAACTCAGTTTTCCAAGTCAAGTACTTAAGCTCTGCTGAAGACATAGGCTCAAAGGGTAGTTGCATAAGTTGAGCAATGCAAACATTTAAATCCCAGGCAGGGGCAGGGTCTCTAAAAGGAGGACTGGTGTGAAGCAATCCTTTAAAAAATGTACAGAACACAGGATGGGAAGATAGTGAGTAAGTCCTCCCCACAGACAAAAAGAAAAAATTACTCACCTTAGTAATGTTGTTTCTTCTAATGGAGTCTTGCTATATTATGACATGTGCAGTGAGTCCCAACCTTCGAACTGCTCAGGAGGTGAAAGAGTCAACTTTCCATGCCAGGCATGGAACTTTGAGCTCGAGCTCGGTTGAAAACTCTGTCTGTTCTTCAAACTCAAACTCTCAGATCTTTACGAGCATAACTCACTAAAGTTCTGTGTGGCAGCTGTAAACCTACACTAGCCAACTGGCTACTAAATATAAGAACACATATTTTTTTTGGGGTCCCAAAACAAAGACTCACGTCAGGAGACCCAAAAAATGAAAAACACAACACCCAATCATCCCAAAAAGGAGGGGTGAAAAAACAAGGTGGGCATCTACTAAGTGCCAACACTGCACTGCCAACCCACATCCCAAAAAGGAAAATTACGTACCTACCGTAATTCTTGATCTTCTCTTGTATCTTCACCATTCATTACTTCCTGGGTGTAAGCCGGAGGCGCTGACCACACGGGAGCTTTTTTTTTGTTAGCCCAACGCCCCACCTCGAGAGCGACGTCATGCGCCATGCGCGAGGGGTGGCCGTTAGTAGCGACCGACTCCTCCTCCAACTCAGTTCTGTGAGCCGGAGAGGCAAAAATGAAAGCAGAAAATATAGATAGCGAGGCAAGATAGCCGAGGGATAGCAAAGCAAGGAAGAATGAACTGAAAAAGGAATAAGCCGATGGAGGAAGGACAGAGGAGATAAGAACATCCCTAGCCTAGGGACTGCAGGGCCTCCTTACCTGGGCGACTCTAGGAGGAGAGATGAGTAAGGAAATGAGGAAATAGAAGAAGAAGGAGAAAGAGAAGAGAGAGATGGGATGTTGAAGGGACCAGAATGCCCAACGAGCATAGTTAAGCAGCTGAAGGCTCGACTCAAAGGGAAGCAAGAATCGGAGATAGAGCTGAAGAGAAGGTTCACCAACCCGCTAGACAGACTCAGGAGGGCATAGTCCTCATCTTCAACATGCCATTGTTTTGATACCCACCTCGGCTCCTGGCCGGAAGGCCTTTAACTGGAAGACAGCCGAGGAGGGAGAATAAACCCAGGCAGCATGAGGAGCGTGCTCAGGGTTTAGAAATGGAAAATGTAAGCCTTCAGGCGTTTCAAGATAGAAATGGGACTCAGACTGACTGGCTAAGGCAGGTCAAGGCTTAGGCTGGCTAGGATTGGCTATGGTCAGCAAAGTTCTACTGTAAAAATTGTCCAAGAGGATACTTAAAGGGAGAAACCAATAGCAAAAAGCGAGAAGGATAGCCTACCTTCTCATTTGTTTTCCCCTTTTTTTTTTTTTTTTTTTACACTAGATGCATGACCCAGATACCAAGATGCCAGCAGTCGAAAAGAGTTCCTCAGCATTTTTTTTTTTTTAAAAAAGAAGAAAGGAATAGACATACTGCTCCTCTGCCCTGTAAGGCAAGAATGGGGATTAGATTCAAGGCAACTATCCGGACACGGGATTGCAGGATCAAAACTGAATAGCCTGAGCCAGGCCAAAACCCCAGAGGTATCTTGCCAGAAGAATAGCAAGAGATAGTTGTGCAGTCTGATCGCCAATGCAATCCACTTAGATGGCCCAAGAATCTTAGAGTAAGTAATTTCTCGAAATTAGAACCCCCAAAGAAAGATCTTTTTTTTTTTTGTTTTTTTGGAAAAATTAGGCAACTTTTCCTATATTTTATATAAATGCAGAGAGAGAAGGAGACGGGAGGTGGAGAAGCCACAGGAAGAGGCCACTGAGGGGATGGTGGATGGTGGATGAATGAATGGTGAAGATACAAGAGAAGATCAAGAATACGTAGGTACGTAATTTTCCTATCTTCCTTGTCAATCTTCACCATTCATTACTTCCTGGGTGAGTATTAGCTCCTCTTCCCTGGAGGGGAAGAGGCCATGCCCTGAGGAACAAGACCCCCAGCTTCCTGCTGGTGAGAAACAGAAGGAGAAGACCTCTGGCTTATTCAGAAAGCCTAAGAGGGAGAAGAGCTAGAGGTGCCTCCGAGGACAAGGAGACGGAGGGAGCCCCTGTAAAAGTCTCCTAGCTTCGAAGAGAAAGACGGGTCCTCGAAGGCGGAGCTTAATCACCCCACGCCGGGCCAGGGTGACAACTCTGAAAGACGGGCCATGCCGTCCGCCTGATGCAGATCGCTGTCCCCGCAAGCCTGGAAGCCACCTCATTGGCCATAAGATGCCCTTGCTTGGTGTCTTGCCAGCTCCAGGCCTACCGCGGAGAGGCAACGGCTTGTCTGGTTTGCTCCTCAGACAGGCGTAGATGCCAGCAGCTGGACATCATCGACCACAGATGCCGGTTGTAGGGCGTGGTGAGCCTGATGTGATGCAATACATGCACTGCAGTGAAGAAGAGAACACTTCCCCAACGGCTCGAACTGGAGAGAGTCCGAACTGTGGGCGGTCGGCGCCAGGCAACGGCACCCAGAGGGAGTATCCAGGTATACCAAACCTGAGGACGGGTTAGGAAGGGAACCTAGAGACTCAGAGGGGGCACAATACCTACGCTGGCAGTCCACCGGGGCTGGGGAAGAAGCGGCAGGGGACTGCCATGACCGGATAGACGCCTCCTGGAAGGGGATAGGCCAGGAAGGTACCACCAGGTGCTGGGCACTGAATTCACGCGCTCCTGCTCGTATTGTTCTTCAACGTAGGAAATCCGAGATCCTCACCATCTCGAGAGGAAACGCTGATATTCTGTGAAATCAGCATCGGAGGGACAGATGAGCAGGGGTTCTCTCCTCGGAGGAGGGAGACGAGGATGATGGGGAACTGAATGCCCAGAGGATTCCTGCGGCGGTGGGGAGAGTCAAAAGACCCGCCATGCATGTATCTAACATATGAGGGAAGGTCCCAGAGAAACCCTGAACTGCCCCAGGATAACGGACCCAGAGGACCTGATATGGCCTGGGAGCGGGGTGGTGAAGGCAGAGAGATGGGAGAGGGCACCTCCGCGAGGCAACTGTTTCTCTCGAGGGCTCTGGAATCTGGGGAAAGGAGCCCTGGAGAGGGGATCCCGGATATCAGACCAGGCCGCAGAACGGAACCTCTGGGGAAGCGGAGCCTGAAGAGCCCTGGGGAGAACCTCCCCTGTGACGACGCTGGGACCGTATGGATCCAGAAGGCAGTCCGCACAAACGCCGCCGGAGGACACCCTAGAATCCTGGAGGAGGGGCGAGGCTTCTGCACTGGCTCCTGGCCACCTCTGGGGTGGCCAAGAAGACCGAACAGCAGACCCTGCCCTCAACCCCTTGACCTCGGAGAGGGCCCTCCTCCTCAACCACAGCGTCCCCTTGTCCCTGAGAGGCAACAGCACCCGTGAAGGTAGCTGTCACCGGGCCTCAGAGAGGAGCCTCCCCGCGTCACCCCACGCCTGCCCCCGGGCTCCCGGCCACCCCAGCCGGGAACGCCAGGAGACGACGGAAGGGGGGAGCAGAGGGAGGGGCCCGCTGTGCCGCTTGGCACCTTCTAGCCACCGGGGACCCAGATCTAAGAGTGGGGTGCAGGATGGGTCCATCGTTTGAATCATCGCCTCCGAGGAGGACGAGATCAGCAGGACTCAATGTTGGCCACCCAGGGTCTCGAAGCGAGGGCCGCGAACGCCCCGTACCAAGGGCGCCACGCCTCCTCACGCCGGTAGCAGCCAGGTCTAGCTCCATTATTTCTCAACGGCGCCGCAAGGCCGGCACCGCCGTAGGAAGGACAGGCCAATACCGGGCGCTGCGAAGGCGAGGCGGCACCGCCTAACGGCGCCGCTTTTGTCCATCGGTGCCGCAAACGGCGCCGAGGCCCAAAGCGGCACCGCTAACGGCGCCGTGATCACCGGCGCCATGAACGGCGCCGATCCAAGCGCGCCGCCTGATCATCAGCGCTGGGATTAAAACGGCGCCAAGATCGATCACCGCACCGCGAACGGCACTAGGATTCAAACGGCGCGAAGGCGGCGCTGAGGGTCCACCTGAGCTAGGCCTGAAAAAGACGCAGGGCCTCGCCGACGGGGAGCTCTGCACTCAAGAGGTGATTGCCGAGGCGGTGTCGCGCCATGCCCCGGGAGGGACTACGACGACGCCCTCGACACCGCAGAAGGGGCCTGCCTCGGCAAGAAAAGACGAGGAGACCCTCCTCCTCAGACTGAGGCCCGGGAGGGGACCCGGGGAAGGGCCTAGACCTTACCTGAGAATCCCTTGAGCGACGCCGCCTCAAGGTCGGGCGGGCTTTGCCGAGCTTGAACGCTGCTGGACTTCGGGAGGACACGGTGGCGGTCCATGGAGAAACAGGCGCCGCACGAATCCATGCCGCGGTTGGGTCCCAGACAACGAAGACAAACGCTACGCCGGGTCCGAGACGGAGAAATGCCGCCACAGTAACACCGACGATAGGGCGCGCCCGCCTTCGAAACACGCTTAGCCCGGACCCGGACATAATGCTAAATCAACAAGAAAACAGTCGAAAGCACACCCGCGCCGCTTTAGAAAGAAAAGAACGTCTTACCGATTGGGCGCCGAAAAGGGAAAGAGGAGTCACTGATCAAAAATATGGACGCCCGAACAGGTGCTGCCTCGACGGCGAGAAACAGAACTGAGTTGGAGGAGAGTTTGTCGCTACTAACGGCCGCCGCATGATGTCGCCTCGAGGGGCTTAGGGGCTAACTTTAAAAAAAAAAAAAGTTCTCGCGACGGTAGCGCCGCCCGCCTACACCCAGGAAGTAAATGAATGGTGAAGATTGACAAGGGAAGATGCAGAGTTTCATGAGGGGCGGGCAGGTGGAGGTATATAGCAAGACTCATTAGAAGAAACAACATTACTAAGGTGAGTAATCTTTATTCAAACAACATGAAGTCTTGCTATATTATGACATATGCAGACTACACAGCAGTACTCTCCATGGAGGAGGGGCCAGAACCTCTTAGGAAATAGGCTCTGAAGCACAGTTGAGTAAACCGAGCATCACTCCTAGCCTGGATGTCCAGGAGTAATGCTTGTTAAAAGTGTGAACTATTTCCCAGGTAGCTGCTTGACATATCTCTAGGATAGGGATGTCCCTGGCAGCAGCCAGAAACACAGCTGTACCTCTGGTAGAGTGAGCCCTCAGGCCTGAGGGCCGAACCTTACCCAGTTTTTCATACCAAATTGGATACAAGAGACAATCCACCTGGCAATGGATCTTTTAGTGGCAGGTTTTACTTTACTAACCAAACCATAAGTAAGGAACAGTTGGAAGGAGTCAAACCTGTGACCCTTGGTACATTCTATGTAGTAACTAAGGGCTCTTTGACATCTAACTGTGCAGTCTCCTCTCACCAGAGGAGGAATGGTCAGTAAGCACACAGGAGAGATATAGATTGATTAAGGTGAAGTCTGAAACCACCTTAGGCAAGAACTTTCTGTTAGTCCTGAGGACCACCTTATCTCTATGAAAGGAAATAAAATCAGGCTCCACTGACGATGCTTGTAATTCACGCATGCACCCAGCAGAAGTGATGGCTACCAAAAACACAGTTTTCCAAGTCAAGTACTTAAGCTCTGCTGAAGACAAGGGCTCAAAAGGGGGCTGCATAAGCTGGGCAATGCAAATATTAAGATCCCAGGCAGGGGCAGGGTCCCTGAATGGAGGGTCGGTGTGAAGCAACCCCTTGAAAAACTTGGAGAATACAGGATGAGCTGAAAGAGAAGAGGGTTTACCTGCTAATAAGAAAGCAGATACGGCTGTCAGGTGCACTTTTAGGGTAGCTGGTCTCAGCCCCAAAGTATTTAAATAGACCATATAATCCAGGACTGTGGGTAAGTCAGCAGATTCTGGGGAAATATGCTTGCCAGAGCACCACATGGAAAATCTCTTCCATTTGGAATTATAAGTAGCCCTGGTGGAAGGCTTCTTAGAAGCCTTCAAGATATCCAACAGAGCTTGGGAGAGGTGTAGGTCAGCAAACTAACTCTTCAAGAGCCAGGCCTCAAGATTGAGAGATTTGAGGTTCGGGTACCAAACTCTCCCCTGAACACAGGTTAACAGGTTGTGATTCCTGGGACGACACAGGGGAAGGTGGACTGCTCAGGACATAAGGAGTGGATACCAGGGCTGTCTGGCCCAATCTGAAGCAATCAGGAGCATCTTGCAGGGTTGAGATCTGATTTTGACTAGCGTCTTGAACAGAAGGGGGGGGCATAGAGAAACTTCCCTTCCCAACTGAGAAGGAAGGCATCCAGAGGGACTGAGCCCAACACTGGGGGCCTACAGCAAAAAAAGAGGAAGTTGGTGATTGTCTGGGGCTGCAAAAAGATCTATCTGAGGGGTGCCCCATCTGGCAAATACTACCTCCAGTACTAGGGGATCCAGTGACCATTCGTGATGGCCCTGCTCAGAGCATCTGCCAGGACATTGTCCTTGCCTGGGAGGTGAACTGCCATAAGGAAGGTGTTTACAGAGAGTAAGCCAGAGACCACAACTCCATTCCTTCGGTGTGCAAGGCTGTAGACCGAGTGCCCCCTTGCTTGTTGATGTACCACATTGTGGTGGTATTGTCTGTTCTGACCTGAATAACTTTGTTCTGAACAGATTTGGAAAAAACTTGAAGTGCTAGAAAAACTGCTCTGAGTTCCAACAGATTGATGTGGAGCAGAGATTCCTGAGGGGACTACAATCCCTGGGTAGTGAGGTCGCCCATGTGAGCTCCCCACCCCAAGAGGGATGCATCTGTAGTAAGGATTAAGGAGTGAGACAGAGGGGCGAAAGGGACCCCCCTGTCTCAGATTGCTCTGGTCTTGCCACCACTGAAGGGCTTGGATCAGGGTTCGAGTCACTGGGATCAATTTGATTAGAGGGTCTCTCCTTTGAGACCAAAAGGCTCTCAAATGGAACTGGATGTCCCTCATCTGAAATCTTGCTCCCTGCACTACTGCTGTAGAAGCAGTCATGTACCCCAGCAGCTGTAGAAAATGCCTTGCTGGTCGAGAGACCTGCAGGGTGAAAGAGGAGGCCAGAGAGACCAGGGTCTTTCCTCTTTCCAGAGGAAGGAAGGCTCTGACCTCTTTTGTGTTCAGTTCTGCACCTATGAAGGTGAGAAGCTGGACAGGCTCTAGAACTGACTTTGGAAAACTGAGAAGGAAACCTAGAGAGGTAAGCAGTTGCTGACCTGAAGGTGTAATCTGACTCGGTCTGGAGACTGGCCTACTATGAGCCAGTCATCCAGGTAAGGAAAGATGGCAAATTTTTCCCTTCTTAAGTGGGCAACTGCTACTGCCAGGCATTTTGTGAATGCCCTCGGGGCAGAGGTGAGGCCGAAGGGTATTGCTCTTAACTGGTAATGGTCTGAGGGCAGTTCGAATCTCAGGTACTTTCGATGTGAGCTTCTGATAAGAACATGGAAGTAGGCATCCTTGAGGTCCAGGGACGCTAGCCAGTCCCCTGGCCCTAGAGAGGGTAAAATAATTCCCAGACTCACCATTTTGAATTTTGGTTTTAAAAGGTGCTTGTTTAGGTATCTGAGATCCAGGATGGGCCGCCATTCTCCTGTCTTTTTTGGGGTAAGGAAGTACCTGGAGTATAACCCTTTGCCCTGGTGTAGGGAGGAACCTTTCCAGCTCTGAGAGCCAGGAGGGTAGAAACTTCTGTCTCTAGGGCAAGTGCTCTGATGGATTTGCAGGTGGAGAGGACCTGGTTCTCATCTTCGGAAATTTTTGAAGCTGAGAACCAGTCCCTGGCTTACTACTTCCAGGACCCACTTGTCTGATGTTAAAGACTTCCAGTCCTGGACAAAGTAAGCCAGCCTGCCCCCTACAGGTAGTGGAGAATCGACCCTGGCCACCCCATCAGGGTGCCTGCTTGGCAGGGGCTTTGGGATGAGGGGTGGAAGCAGGTCTGCTTGTACCCCATCTGCCACTCCCTCTAAAGAACCCCCTCTGGGCATAAGCTGAAGAGGAGGCCTGGGCTTGGTAGAAAGGCCTGTAAAGAGGCCTGCCCCTGCCCCGGGAAGGCTGCCTTTGAGGAGTAGCCTGCCTTTCCTTGGCCTGTGCACTCCTATAGGTAGTTCTATACTCATCCATTTTCTTTATGTAATTCTCTGTCTGCTCCCCAAACAGAGTTACCCACAACAGGAAAATCCATGGCCTTAGCCTGGGTATCCTGTGACAGGCTAGTACACCTGAGCCAAGCCATTCTATGAAAAGCCACAGATGTAGCCATGACTTGAAGATACATCATTAGAGTCCACTGCAGCATGGAATTGCACCTTGGATGCCTCAATACCATCAGCAGCCACCTGCTCGAGCTCCTTGGCAAGCTGGGCAGGGACCTGTTTCGCTAGAGCCATAACAGTATCCCATCTGGATTTCTGATATCTTGCAACATACGCCATATAATTTGCCTGCCTGAGTCCCAAGGATGCTGCCATGTACTGTTTCTTTGCCATGACATCAATCCTCCTGGAGTCCTTGTCAGGGGGGGTGTGAAGCCAAGGGAATATTTGCCTTATCACAGGCTGCAGCCTGCACTACACCAACATGGCTGCATTGTTGTGAAAGGAACTCCGCATCAGGGCCTGACAATGTGTACCTCTTGTTCATTTTTTTGTCCACAGAAGGTATAGTGTGAGGAGCTTTTAAAATCTTTATTGTCCGTTTCCTAAAAGATTTATGTAAGGGAATATACAGTCTCCTGGACTCTGGGATATCCATCATTTCCACATAGTCAGGCTCCTCCTGTTCATCCACAGCTTTTCCAAAGGAAGCTGGAGGGTTTCAGACACCTTTTTATAAAACATAAAATGAAAAGGGGACTTAGAAAGCCTAGGGGGAGACACTCCTAAAGGTCTGTCTGGGGAGATGTCCGGTTCAATGGGCACATCCAGACTTTCAAAATTTCACATTCACTCTTTTGCTGGGACTGACTCCTCAGAGTCAGCTCTCTGTTTGCCCGAGGAAGTCTCGCCCTGGTCAGAGGGCACTCCCTCCGGTTCGGTTGGCACCGAACCTGGCTGGCCATCCGGGTCAGAGGACTTCTTGGCCTCTCGTTCCCTGAGCCTACCAACTCTCTTATCAAGGGTAGCTGCAGGGAAATTCTTGCAAATCTGGCAGTCTGCATTGAGGTGGTCAAACCCCAGACAATAAACACATGTGATGTGTGGGTCAGCCTTGGCAAAGGCTTCCCCACAGACACTACAGTGCTGAAACCCAGTGGGCCCGGTTTTTCTTTTGGGTTTCTCAGACATAGTGCCAGCCTAACCAACAACTTGTCCGTTAACGGCAATAAGCCAAGCAAGACACCCTTATCGGTTCCTAACCGTGTCACAGGTCATGGAAAAAAACGTAATGAAATCTGTTTTTTTTTTTTTTTTAGAACCGATAAGAACCGGGGACCACACTCTAAATAGCAATTTAATAAGTTTAACAACAATCTGATCGGTTCAAACCGAACCGATAATGATTGTTTGCAAGTTCCACACAGAATAAAGTAAAACCTATTTATTACTTACGATACCACAGAGAGCTTGAACCGACCAGTTGCGATTTAAATATAGACAAAATGCGGTTTAAAAAACGAGAATTTAAAATTTTTAACCGACAAAATGAACCGAGCAGCAGGAGAAATCTCCGGAGCGACCGTTCAGTGAGACGGAGTAAAGAATCTGACAGTTTGAGTTTGAAGAACAACAGACAGAGTTTCTAACCGAGCTTGCGCGCAAGATTCCATGCCTGGCATGGAAGTTAACTCTTTCACCTCCGGAGCAGTTCTAAGGTTGGGACTAACTGCATATGTCATAATATACCAAGACTTCATGTTGTTTGAAGAAACATCTGCCTCTAGGGCAAGGGTTTCCGAGAGATTTGCATGTGGAAAAGATCTGGTTCTCATCTTTGGAAATTTTTTGAAGCCGAGAACCAGTCCCTGGCTTACTACTTCCAGGACCCACTTGTCTGAAGTAACAGACATCCAATCCTGGGAAAAAGTAAGCCAGCCTACCCTTTACTGGAATAAGAGAGTCAACCCAGGCAGGCCCATCAGGCTGTCTGCTTGGCAGGGGCTTTAGGCTGAGGAGTGGATGCAGGCCTGCTCACCCCTCTTCTGCCTCTCCCTCTGAAGAACCCCCTCTGAGAAAAGGAAGAAGGGGCCTGTGCTTGGTAAAAAGGCATTTGAAAAGGCCTGTCCCTGTCCCGCTGCCTTTGAGGAGTTGTTTGCCTTTTTTTAGCCTGAGCACTCCTTTAAGTGGTCCTGTATTCGTCCATTTTCTTCATGTAATTCTATGTCTGCTCCCCAAACAGAGAATTACCAACTACAGGAAAATCCATGGCCTCAGCCTGGGTATCCTGTGAGAGGCTAGTACACATCTGAGCCAAGCCATTCTCCGAAGAGCTACAGATGCAGTCATGACTCTTGATGATACATCACTGGAGTCCACAGCAGCATGAAATACAGGTTACTCACCTGTAACAGGAGTTCTAGGAATGGTATATGTTGTTCATCCACACTTATTGGCAGGTATCCTTGCCGCTTTAAATCTTGCCGGAAGGTCTTCAAGCTTGCTCCTCCCACCCACCCGGGTGGTATAACTCTCGGCTCCGTCCCATGACGCCAGATCTGGCCCGCTGGAAGCTCAGGTTGTGCGCCGAAGCCGAGGTTGATGAGTCAGGATGAACAATATATACCATTCCTAGAACTCCTGTTACAGGTGAGTAACCTGTATTTGTGACATGGATATGTTGTTCATCCACACTCATTGGCAGACTCCTAGCAGTTCTCCGGGAGGAGGAGGCAAGACGACACCCCAATACTTACTTGGGAAAGAGAGACTGAGAACCGAGGCCCCAAAACCAGCATCCCGGCGTGACTCAAGGTCGATGTGGTAATGGGTAATGAAGGTGTTTGCTGACTCCAGGTAGCAGCCCTGCAGATTTCCTGGATAGGGACGTCCCTGGAAGCAGCCATCACAGCAGTATGGCGGTAGAATGAGCTCTTATCCTCTGGGAGGCTCCATGCCCGCCAACTTATAGCAGAGATCTATGCAGGAGGTTACCCACCTGCTTATCGTCCGCTTGGCTGCAGGTCTGCCAGATGCGGCTTCAGCGTAGGTGACAAACAGCTGGCGAACCTCTCCCCGAATTTCAGCCGTGCGCTCCTTATAATAAGCTGAGTTCTCTAGGTCCAGAGTATGGAGCCTATATTCGGCCTCCGAGGTGTGATTGGGTAGAACACCGCAGAGTCAACACCTGGTTAAGGTGAAACTCAGACACCACCTTCGAAGGAATCGGTGGGGAGCTATGACAACTTGTCCTTGTGGAAGACCAGGTAAGGAGACTGATGGAAAGCGCCTGGAGCTCTCCCATCCTTCTGGCTGGACGGATAGCCACCAAGAAGGCGGTCTTCCACGACAGGTAGAGAGAGCACACTGTGCATAGGTTCTAATGGCTTGCCCATGAGCTTTGCTCAGTACCAGCAGTAGATCCCACGGAGGTGGGGGTTCCGCGACTGAGGGAAATGTGATCAAGGCCTTTGAAAAGCGCCAGACCACCTCTCCTGCGCATCACTGCTTCCCGCCCGCGCCTGTAAGCAGAGATGGCTGCCAGGTGCACCCTTAGGGTCGCCGACCTAAGCCCTTGACTAGAAAGGACCATAAATAGTCCAAGATGCTTGCCAAGGAACAGGAGGAAGGGTCCAAGCCCTTTGTCTCTGACACCAAATGGAAAACCTTTTCCATTTGAAGGCATAGCATTTTCTGGTCGACTTTCACGGACGCCCAACTACATTGAGGACCTCAGTCGGAAAGACCCAAGGCCTGGAACCTAGCCGCCAGGAACCAGGGGCCAGGGTGCAGGGATTGAAGGTCCGGATGGAACACCTTCCCTGATTGACTGAGAGCAGGTCCGGGACAGCTGGAAGCTGTCTGGAGTCCTGGAGCTGAGACTGAGGAGATCTGGGTACCAGAACTGGCGAGCCAATCTGGGGCTATCTGAATCACCTGCGCCTTGTCCCTCCTCACCTTGAGAAGCACCTTGTGGATCAAGGGAAATGGGGGAAAGGCGCAGAAGACGCCCGGGGTCCACGGCCTCGGGAAGGCATCCCCCTGCAGTGAGCCCTGCTGAGGGGGGGCATGGAACAGACTCAGCTCATCTCCTGGAGGCAAACAGGTCCACCTGAGGTGTGCCCCAATGGAGAACAGATGCTGTACACTCCGCAGGAGAGACCACTGTGGGATGCAGCCCTATCCGGCTCAGGGCATCGGCCAGGGTGTTGGAGGCCCTGCCACGTGAATGGCTAGGAGATCCGCCCTCCAGGCTGCGCAGACGAAAGGACCAATGCGGAGAGCCTCCGCATAGAAGCATGGAGCGCCGCCCCGCCCCGGCGCGGTTTAGATAAGCATGGTCGGGTATTGTCCGCCTGACTCGACCACTTGACCCCGGAGGAACGGAGCAAAGGCGGTGAGCAAAGGCGGAGAGCTAGGCGGACCGCCGAGCTCCAGCAGGTTGATGTGGCATCGACTCCGCGGGACCAGAGGCCATGAGTCTGGTGTTCCCCAGATGGGCACCCCAACCCATCAGAGAGGCATCGGTCGATAGAGAGACCGCCGGCTCGCGACGAACGGGATGCCCTCCTGCAAATGATCTGGAACGGTCCACCACTGGAGAGCTGCCCACATCCCCTGTGTCACCGGCACAAGCTGGTCCAAAGGATCGCAGCGCCAGGACCACTGGCTGGCCAGTCCCCACTGAAGGGGACGTGATGTTCCAGCGGGCCCAACGGACCACGCTTGGTGCAGGCCGCCATGAGACCCAGGAGGCGCAGGAAGTCCCGGCAGGGCGCATTGCCCAAATCAGAAATGATCGGGCAAAGGAGGAAAGAACCTCGCCCTGTCCGGGCTGAGCCGCCTGGCTCGAAGAGAGCCCAGCTGCGCTCGATGAATAGAATCACCTGCTTCGCCTCGAGTTCACTTGGCCTCGCTGATAAGGAGGCCCAGTTGAGAGCAGACCTGGAGGGCCAGATCTCTGACCACTCCGCCTCCTTCCTGGAGGGAGCTGCTATCAGCCAGTCGCCCAGGTAAGGGTACACCCGACCCTCGGCGCCAAGAGGGAATGCTGTCACCACTGCCATGCATTTGGTGAAGACCCTGGAGCTGGAGACAAGCCGAAAGGCATGGCTTGGAACTCGAAGAGGGATCCTTCCGCCGAAGCTAGGAATCTCTGTGAGACGGACAGATAGGACGGAAAACGCGCCCTGCAAGTCCAGAGAGCAGAACCACATGCCGCTCCAAGGATGGTATTATCTGAGCCAGAGTGACCATCCTGAAGGTTCGAGACCTTAGGAACTTGTTTAGGTCGTAGGTCGAGAATGGGGCGCCAGCCCCGTCCGCTTCGAACCAGGAAGTACCTGGACACAAACCCTGGGTCTGAAGGAGGTCCACCACCTCTCTTATCACCTCCTTCTGGAGGAGGAGAGCGCGTCGGCTCGACGAGCCGCCAGTGAGGCTGGGGATCCCGAGCCCCCGAGGGGCGACGGGCTCTGAAGGGTGGTGCTCACCGAATTCAGAGGCAGGCTCTTCCCACCACCTTCAAGACCCACCTGTCCGCGGAAACAGCGGACCAGGCGGAACGGAAGGGGCACAGAGCCGCCTTCCACGGGGACCCAGGGTAAGGTGACGGAATGGGGGCGACACCCCTCAGCCCGGCTACTGGGCAGGCTTGGAGGAGGGACCGCCGAGGGACCTCCTGGCCTTTTCCTCCTGCCTCCTGTTAGAGGAAGCCAAGGCTTGGGTTTGGGATGCCAAGGTCGAGCCTGCTGGGCCCGGACGTTGCTGGGTCAAGGCACAGAAGGACGAAAGGGCTTAGGCTGTGGTTTGCGGCCTTGTCCTTCTGAGCGGAGAGACCGTAGTCCAAGGTAGCATTGGACTTCTCGATCCTCTGCAGGTGACCTTCCACCCCAGGGTCAAGAGGTCAGTCCTCAAAAGGAACATCCGCCAACTTGTGCTGGGTATCCAAGTAAAGGTGGATATCCTCAGCCAAGCCCGCCGACGATAGCCACTGTGGTCGCCACCGATCTGGCACATGAGTCCCTATATCCAAAGCAGTCTGAGCTGTTGTTTGGCCACTGTCTGCTCCTGGTCCCGCACCTGCTTAACCGTAGTCTGCAGATCGGCGGAAGATGAGGGATGACTCATCCAGGGAGCCCAACAGGGCATGAGAAAATGTGCCATGAGGACGGCCGAACTGGCCTGACAGGCCGTCAGAGAGGACGCAGCGAGACTTTTCGCCCGACATAGTCCAATTTCTTGACTCCTTGTCAGAGGTTTGTCCACATCCCGGCGCGCCGGGCGCATCGAAAACGCTGTCGGTAACCAACCCTCAGCAGAGGGTGTTCCAAAACCGACAAGGAACCGGACCGATACTTCCTGGCCATCCTGGCCAAGGCGAGGGCAGGAAGCAGGCGCTGCCAAAGCTCCAGTGCCGGGACCCACTATGGCCTCGCCACCGGAAAGGCCTCGGCCGGAGAATCCCTCGGTCCAGAATCTCCGTGAGGGGATACCTGGCCTGCTTGGAACGGGTTCGAGCTCCATCCCGTGACTCCAGATGAGCCAAGCAGCCTAGGAAGGACGACGGCTATCGCCCATTGACTGACCTTCCTGAAGACTCCAAGTCCAGTCGCTGGAGAAAAGGAGGAATCATCTTCGACCGGAAGAGTCCTCAAGAGCTGCTCTGGCCTGAGCCACCCTTCACCTGCCGGTCGGTCGAGTGAGGGTAACTGACAGCCGATGGGTAGACCTTAGCCGATCGAGAATCTTGGTCGGAGCCCCACTCGTGGCTGTGGAGGCGGAGGTTCCACCGAATCGTGGAGCAGCTGGTTTTGGCCAACAACCGCCTGGGTATAGGCCCTCGGATAAGTCGAGGGGTTGTGTCGCCGCCCGTGACAGTACTTTAATGGCCGGGAAGGCGACGGGTCGGCTTACTCCGCCAGGAGGAGCTGTTGCAACATAAGGTCCTCGTACTGTCGACGTGAATTGACGCTTGGAGCCTCCTCATCCAGGAGGAGGAAGAGGACGAGCGGCGACGCCGCTTACCGCGGTGCCGAGACCGAGACCGCCTATGACGGTGGGATCGGCTGGACCGCGAAGAGGTCCGAGACCGAGACGGAGAGTCCCGGAATTTCCGAGGTCGGTGCGGGGAGGTGTCGGCCGGAACCGGCACTCCCTTCGGCTCGGATGGTCCATCCGAGGGCTCCGGAACCGAGGCACAGGCGCCCACGGGATTCTCAACTCCTCCCTGGGAACCGGGAGAGGGGAATCTCGCTGCTAAAGGCGACAGCTCGTCTAATGGGTCGAGAAAATCTCGACTTCATCGGTGGAGTCTCGTCAACTGACCTGGACGGGACACCGTGGAGGCTAGTGGTACGGGCCGACGGTCGACGCGCTCGAGGGACCTTCCGCCCCAAGAGCGCGACGAGGGATCTTGCCTCTGTCCTCTTTTGGACCGAGAATAAGGTCCAGTAGACGAGGCCCTTCTCCTTAGTGGAGAGGGACAGACAAAGCCCTTAAAAGAAGCCGTAGGAAGAACCCAGAGAGAGCGGATAAATGCCGCGCCGAGGAAGATACGGCCCGCTACCGCTTCCTCTTCGAGGGCGACCATCCGCCGAGCTGATCCAACAGCCTTGGCCGCCGCGACACCGCCAACCGGGCCTCCTTGACTTCACCGAGGGAAACGCTTCGGGACGGCCCAGTTGCAACGGGCAGCACGGTCTTTGGAGGACGAGGCCGAGAAAGATGAGCACAGGTCGCAAGCTCGCGGGTCGTGCTCAAGGCCTAAGCAGTAGACACGCGGAGTGTGGATCCGTCCGAGACATCTTCTGCCGCATGGCATCTCCAAACCGGAGTCGATGGTCCATCGCAGCCAGGGATAGAAGACTGAAATCTTTTCGCAAATTTATTTTAAACCGCAACGGAGAAATAGGAACCAGTCTCAAACGCAGAGCGTTAGTGAGGGAACCTGAGCTTCCAAGCGTAAGGAAGATCTCAAGCGCGGCGGAGCCGAGTTATACCACCCGGGTGGGTGGGAGGAGCAAGCTTGAAGACCTTCCGGCAAGATTTAAAGCGGCAAGGATACCTGCCAATAAGTGTGGATGAACAACATATCCATGTCCCTAGAAACTGTACTTTCGATGCCTCAATCCCATCTGCAGCCACCTGCTCCAGCTCCTTGGCAAGCTGGGCAGGAGCCTGTTTAGCCAGTGCCAGTACATTGTTCCACCTGGACTTCTGGTACCTGGCTGCATAGGCCATATAATTAGCTTGCCTGAGTCCCAAGGAATACACCATGTACTGTTTCTTTGCCATGGCATCAATCTTCCTAGAGTCCTTGTCTGGGGGGTGTGATGCCAAGGGAATGTTTGACTTATCACAGGCAGCAGCATGTACAACCCCAACATGGCTGCATTGCTGAAAAAGGAACTGTGTCTGAGCCTGAAAGAGTGTACCTCTTGTCCATTCTTCTGTCCACAGGAGGTACAGAATTAGGAGACTTAAGAATTTTCTGTGGCTGTTTCCCAAAAGATTTGTGGAGGGGAACAGACAATCTCCTGGACGCTGGGATGTCCATCATCTCAACATAATCAGGCTCTTCCTGATCCTCTACTGCTTCCTCCACAGGAAGCTAGAAGGTATCAGCCACCTTTCTGTAGAACATGTAGTGTGAAGGGAACTCAGAAAGCCTAGGAGGAGAAACATCTGAAGGTCTGTCTGGGGAGATGTCCGGGAAAATAGGCACATCCAGACTTTCACCATCACCATAATCATCCTCATACTCTCCCTCCTTCTCAAACTCTGGTTCATAAAATTCTTCCAAGGTATAATCTGGAACCAGGGGAACCGACCGAACCAATTCCATAATCCTAGTCAAATTGGGTATCTCCTCGGCGGTTGGAGTATGTGATTCTGGGTCCGAACCAGTCAATTTGTCTTTTCTTTTTGTCGGAACCGATTCCTTGGAAGCGGCTCTCCTTTTGCCCGAAGTACTGCCCTGGTCAGAGGGCACTCCTTCTGGTTCGGTCAGAACCGAACCGGGCTGGCCATCCGGGTCAGCAGACTTCTCGGCCTCCCTTTCCCTCAGTATACCTAATCTCTTTTCCAGGGTAGATTTTGGAAGATTCTTGCAAATGTGGCAGTCTGAATCGAGGTGGTCAAACCCCAGTCAATAAACACAGGTGGTGTGGGGATCAGCCTTAGCAAAGACCTCCACACACACACACACACACACTGCAGTATTGAAACCCAGTGGGCCTGATTTTTCTCTTGGGTTTCTCAGACATGGCCAACCTAACCAAAACTTACCCTTTTTTCGGCAATCCGCCAGGCAAGACTCCCCTATCTGTTCCTGACTGTGTCACGGGTCTAGGAAAAAACTGATTTTAAACCATTTTTTTTTTTTTTTTTTTTTATGAACCGATACAGACCGGTAGCCACACACTAAAGTAAAGCACAAGTTTTACCTCAAAATTATCGGTTCAACTGAACCGATCCACAGTTTACAAGTTCCACACAGAAAACAGAACAAAAACCTATCTAGTACTCATGGTACCACGGACAGAGACTTGAACAGACTATGCGGAAACAACAATTCGGTAGAAACCAACCAAAAACCGACACTTCAACCGACTTTTGAACCAAGCAGCAGGAGAAATCTCTGGAGTGACTGTTAAGGGAGTCTGAGTAAAGAATCTGACGGTTGCAGTTAGAACAACAGACAGAGGCTTCAAACGAGCTCGTGATGAACATTCTATGCAAAGCACAGAAAAGTTAACCCATTGTTCTCCGGGACAGTTGAAAGGCAGGACCTAACTGCAATAGTCAGAATACAGCAAGACTTCATGTTGTTTGAATTAACCCTTTCCTCTCCGGAGCAGTTCAAGTGCTGGGGCTAACTGCCTATAGTCAGAATACAGCAAGACTTCAAACAACATGAAGCCTTGCCCTGTGCGGTTTCCAGAATCGCTCCGATGTACTGGAGTCTAACTGGGCCATGGGGATGATTTCGGCAAGCTCAGAGTGATCCCCATTTCTGTGAAGAGAGTAAAGGTGTCTGAGAGAGTTCCTAGCAGCTGAGCCCTCATAGATGCTGTAAGGAGCCAGTCGTCTAGGTGTGAAAAGATGTAATGGCCTTTCCTCCTGAGGGCCGCAGTTACCACAGCTAGGCACTTTGTGAAAACTCTGGGAGCCACAGATAGGCTGAATGGCAAGGCTCAGAACTGGTAATGGTGTCCCTGGAAGAGGAAGCGCACGTACTTTCTGTGGGTCTGGAAAATCAGGATGAGAAGGTACGCATCCTGCACGTCTGGGGAGCAGGGCCAGTCCCCTTGGTGAAGATGGGGAAGTAAGCCTGGCAGAGTGACCATTATGAACCTCTTGTATTCTACACATTTGTTCAGATGACTGAGGTCTTAAATAGGGTGAAGATCCATCTTTTTGGGTAAGAGGAAGAAACAGGAATAAAAATCGCTTTCCCCACCAACTTGGGGGAAGTACAATTACGCAAGAAACTACAGTAACACTAGATCTTCAAGAGAGGCTCTTGCAGTAGGTAATTACAAATAGGACTGAAGCCAGCAAGCGTCAGGACCCCACAAAAAACTTTCTAGCTAGCAGTCTCTGGCAGGTGACGGCCCGCACATCAGGTGACCGATGTCAGTATAAAGGGACAGTCCCCCACATCCGCCTTCCAGTTCTTTCCCGCCAAAGGGCCAAAAAGGCAAGACGAGAGAGAGAAGTGGATTCTCCTTCACTGGAAAAGTTGCTGAAAAAGCTTAGGGGAATGGAAGGTATATACCTGCAAGAGTCTCCCTCAGATTTACTGTTACGGGTAAGTTCTCAAGGTGAACCGTACTATCATACTTCGAGAGGGCTCTTGCAGTAGGTAATTACAAATAGGACTGAGTCCCAAGCAGTCTGGAACAAGAAGAAGAAAATGGGAGGAGGAAACTATCCAAAAGTAGACCCTCTGGCTGTGAAGGTCTTAGGAAAGAAGACCTTGCAGAACAGCCAACCCGAAGCCCACTCTACGGCGAGAGACAATGTCCAAATTGTAATGTTTCGAAAAGGTATGGACAGAAGTCCAAGTTGCTGCTGCACAGATGTCTGCCGCTGACACTCTTCAGACAAGCAACAGAGGCAGCGACCCCTCTGATGGAGTGGCCTCTTACTTGACCTGGCAGGGTCTTGTTGTACTTGTCGTAACAGAAAGTGATACAACGAGCCAACCATTTAGATAGGCATTGCTTAGAAACAGCATTGCCTTCTCTTTTACGAGCAAAGGAGACAAACAGTTGATTAGTCTTTATGAGATCCTTCGTCCTTGTGGTGTAATATCTCAGAATTCGGTGAACATCCAAAGCATGTAAGAGGTACTCCCATTGATTGGAGTGCCGCGTAAAGAAAGCAGGCAGCTCTATGGATTGATTCAGCATAGATTCCGCTACCACCTTGGGGAGAAACTTAGGGTTGGTACACAGAGCCATATGTTCCTTGTGAAAAATCAAACACGGGATTTTGCACAAAAGGACCTGAAGCTCGGAAATCCTTCGAGCAGAAGTAATGGCCACTAGGAAGAGAGTCTTCCATGAAAGGAACTTTAGGAGGCAGAGTAAGCTTCAAGGATAAAATTTAAATCCCAAGGAGGGGCAGGAACACAAATAGGGGGTCGCAAGTGGAGAACGCCTCTAAGAAAACTGAGAGATTTCCAACCGTGCATAAGTCCCGTCCCCAAAAGGAACATGGTAAGCAGAGATGGCCACCACGTGAACCTTCAGAGAGGAATGACTGAGACCAGATCAAAGAGATGGCGCAAGTAATCCAAAAGCCGCACAACAGGGCAAGAGAATGGCTCGAAGTCTTTGGAAGCAGCCCAAACAGAGAACCGTTTCCATTTCATGGCATACGCAAATCTAGTGGAGGGCTTTCTGGCCTTCACCAGAATCTCAGTTACCATCAAGGAGACCCTGAAACGGGCTTGAGCTATGTCTGCAGGAGCCATGCGTGCAACTGAAGGGACTTGAGGCCTGGATGGACCAGGGTCCCCTGATCTTGGGTCAGCAAACACTGCGACAGAGGAAGAGGTGGTTCCTCCGAGCACAGTTGCAGAAGAGAGAACCAAACTTGCCTGGGCCAGAAAGGAGCGATTAGGATCATGCGAGCTCCTTCTGAACTGAGTTTCTTTAAGACCCTCGGAATCAAGGATCGGGGGAAAAGCACAGATAAATCTGCCCTTCCAGTCTATAGACAGAGCGTCTCTCCAAAAAAAAGCCGCGCCCTGGAGCGAGCAGAAGGCGGGACGTTTTACATTGTGAGGAGACGTAAATAGGTCTACCTATAGTGTTCCCCAGCATAGGAAGTTATTGTCTGCTACCCCCTGATCCAGTTCACACTCGTAAGCGTGAGCAGACGATCGACTGAGGTGGTCTGCCAACGTGTTCTCAACTCCCGGGATGTGAACTGTCATAAGGTGAAGGTTGTGCTGCCCTGCCCAATCCCAAACTCGCATTGCCTCTCTGCAGAGAGGGTAGGAACAAGCTTTTCCCTGTTTGTTGATGTACCAGACTACACACGTTCTCCATCTGGACAGCCAGATGCCCGGGGAGCAGACACAGAAGCGTGAGCCCGACAGGAGGGTTTACAGCACCTTGGAAACCTCCAAGACAGCCGCCACAGAACTGCCTCCCGGGGGAGACGTTACCTGCAGCACCGTGACCCCAGCCGAGGCAACCAATGAGGTATTCCGGTCCTGGTGCTTCTTCCTGTGGTGGCCCTCTGGAGAAGTCGAAGCCTGACGTAGTTTTTTCAGTTCCTTTTCCATGGAGATCATTTTTTGTTTAATAAGATGGGCCTCCAGGGACTGCTGCTCCACTTTCGGGTGGCCCTGTTAAATTGCTGGCAGAGATGGCACTTCTCAGTGGGATGATCAGGGCCTAGACAAAAAAGGCACTGGGATGTCCGTCCTTATGTGGGAGCTGAGCACCGCAAGAATCCCACTTGTTTTTGTGCTCTGAGGGAGTCGGGGACGACATACACGACAGCTGTAGATAAGGCTGACGAAAATCATGAAAAAAAGAGATAGACAATAGGAGGTAAAACTACAGATGATTGACTGCGAAGCAGTGAACTTAACTACGAGGTGCTGCAGAAGCCAACGGCGGGAAAGAACTGGAAGGCTGGCATGGCAGACCGCCCCTTTATACTGACGTCGCCCACGCCGGTCACCTGATGTCTGGGTGGTCCCCGCCACAGACTGCTAGCGCTAGAACTTTTTCCTTCCGTCCTCATCCCTGCCGCTTCAGTCCTATTTGTATCACTTCACAGCAAGAGCCCACCAAAGTACGATCTGGCTCTATGACCTGCTTTCGGGAAAGCACCTGAATTTCCTTTTCGATCAAGGCGACTGGTGACAGACGATAGTGAGAGGGCACTGGCTGGTTTTCCGGTAGCCTCTCCAGGAACACCAATGTATATCCTCTCTCTACGATTTGAAGGACCAATTGGTCAGTAGTTATTTTGCTCCATCCCTCCAGATAAAGGGAGAAGCGAACCCACAGAGTCTCTGCTGGGGAGGAGCGTCCGGCAAGGAGTCAGGCTGAAGCTCTCGAGGTGGGGAGAGCAATCTAGGAAAACTTGATGGCTCAGGAAGATGAATCTCCCGGAGTTTGGGAGGTGGCCTTGTGTTTATAACCACCTCGGTGCTGCAGATAGTTTGAGATCCCTGTCCAGAGAATCTCCGAAAGAACTGCTTCTCAAATGGCTTCTGGTTGGCCTTATACATTTTCTGAACAGACGAGATAGTCTTATTAGAGTCTTCGAGATGAGTGATGAGGTTCTTAGCCTCACACATAAAGAGGAAATGGTCCTTGAAAGGGAGGTCCATGATTCCGGCCTGAATGCCCTGGGTGAAACCCAAGATCTGAAGTCAGGAGTGGCGTAGAAATACAGATCCTGGTGGCAGCCACATCAGCAGTATCATAGGAGGCTCAAAAAGTATGCATCCCCACGTCAGAGCTAGATTTTAGTAAATCCAGGAGTGCTGTCTTCTGAGATGCATCCACCAGGGCCTGGACTAACTTCATGCTCTTTTCCCAAAGGGCATTTTGTATTGCACCATGTAAGTGAGAAAATTAAGGGATCAGATAGAGCAAGTAGCTAAGGTCTATACCTCCTTGTTCAGCTGATCCAGATGTCTACACTCTTGGTCAGGAGGCGGATTACTGAGGTGTTTGGGCCTCTTTGACCTGTTATGGGCCGCGGTCTTGATCATGGAGTCGGCCACTGGATGCTCTGCAAGAAAAAGCGCGTCTCTGGGTACCCTACAGAGCCTCACTTCTTTGATACTGCTGATGAAGATAATCAATGCTTCCACATTAACCTGTCAAGGTCATGGAAGGTATCCACCAGTGGGAGCACCACTAAGGGGTTTGGTACCTTCTGGCGCAGGCACTTGGTGAGTCTGTGCCTTTCAGGATCCAGGTCTTCAGTCTTCCAGCCACTGATGCTCTGGATCTGAATCATCACGTCCAGGAATGATGTATCGTCAGGAGGGGATCTAGGGGTGTCCCGGTTATCTGGTGTGAGGGGACAATCTCTGGGCTCACAGTCTCTGGGGGAGAAGGATGAGCTACGGCTCGAACCCTCCGAACTACAGGAAGAGGAGGACTAATGCCGACGTCTACTTGTGGAGTGATGCAGACGTCTGCCTGACCGTCGAGAAGACACACGTCTGTGCCTACGGCCCCTGTGCGTGGACCAGCCACTAGGCCCGCCATTAAGGCATGGGCAGGGGCTTTTAGATGGAGGAGTAGGCTCCCAAGGCTCCAGCTCTAGCTGAAATACAACTGGCTTGGAAGACTTAGGTAGGAGAAAGTCCTCTGACTTCTTTCCAAAAGAAGCGGAAGAGGTCCCTCACCTCGCTAAGAGGGATCCAGGAACCCAAATGGTCAGCGGGCGCGGCAAACGTCCGGGCACCTGGTCCACAGGTGCCCGGTTCTCCTGGCGTTTCTGTATGGGAGGCATACATGTCAGCCAGCAATGCAGGAGACAGTGGGGAAGGGGGGAGGTTTGCCTGGCATCGGAGTAGCGAGCATTTGCTGGCACTGGTCCAGTGAAGCGGCCGACGCCGGCTTAGCTGGAACCCAAAGACATGGCACTGAAGAGCGGGGCAGAGGTGCCACACAGGCCATTGACAGAGGCACATGCTCCTGGCATCGGTGGCCACTGTCCAAAGACGTAGAGGCCACAGCTGATGCTGGGTGCATGAAGGGGCGGCAACCCACCAACCAAAGAAGTACCGATCCCGCCACCTGAGAAAGAGCACGTGAACTTAGGGAGGGCCTTTTCCTTCAGGGGTTCCACAGCTGAGACCGGAGACCTGGACCCTGACTTCACCTCCACCTGACGACAGGACTAAGGTGTGAGGTTAGTCCGCCACCTGCCTGGAGGAGGTGAGGGCAGGCTGGGTAGGACAGCCGATCCCCCATTGAAGGAGGAACCGGAGGTGGTCTTCTTCTGACTGGGAGACCATCAGCAGGAGCATGTCCAGGTCTTCGTTCTGGAATTTGTACTTCCCTGAAATCTTCTCCCACTGAGTAGTGGACGACATTGAAGCCCCAGAAACGGAGGAAGAAGAGCTTTTCCATGAAGATTGCTTCTGCATGATGGCAAGTTGCTTCTCCAGAAGGTGGGCTTAAATGGAATTCTGGCGGCGAAGCATAGTTCTCTGGTTAAACTTCAGGCAGTGCTAGCAACCCTCTGTGTCGTGGTTTGGGCACAGGTAGAAGAGACAGTCCACGTGACCATTTTTCAATGATACCGCCTTCCTGCACTTACACGTAGACTTGCGTTGCTCAACTGAGGAGGTCGTTGACTAAGACATGCAGAGAAAAAAGTAAAATGACCACAATTTCTAGAAAAGGTAAAATAAACGCAGGTCAATGCGCAACGGCAGTCAACTGTAAAAGTCATCTGAGGAGCCAATGCGAATATGTTGACGGCAGAAAAAGAACGGTGGTGAGGCCGGGGACCACCCCTTTTCTACCACTGGCTGATGTCAGGGGCGGTCCTCATTGAAGACTAGCAGCTAGAAAATTTCCATGGGGTCCTTGCACCTGGTGGCTTAGTCTTTATGGTTATCGTCTACTGCAAGAGCTCCAACTAGAAACAACATCCTTTTTTCTCTGGCACATGGACACTGGCTCAGTGGTCTGTTTGTGCAAAACAGACTTCACTTCCTCCCTGAGGACAGACAGGTGGGGCTGGGGTAAGGCAGAGGAGGAGTCTTTGGAGGTTGCTCAATGAGCTCCAGAGTGTGACCACTTGCTATAACTTGAAGAATTCAGGCATCTGACGTGATGGTTCTTCACTGATTGAGACGGAGAGAGAATCAACCTCCAACCACCATCTCTTGGTCAGTGACTAGAAGACAGGGGTCTGGCAGCAAGACAAGCATAGGTAGATCCAGCCACTGGGGCTCATCTGTCGCCTCTAGGACGCTTGGCTGCAGATCCAGCTGTGGAGGAGAGTGAGTCAGGTGGCAAAAGCTCGGTATTTGCGTTGGGGTCAAGGGGCTGCTCCCAGCCTGCTGGATCCCTTACGAAAGCGGTTACCAAAACAGTGAAATACACCAAAAAACCAAACTAATAATCAAACAAAAACAAGGCTCTTTAATCAAGAGAACCCCGATAAAAGACTAACCCGTTTCCCCCGAGGTTATTCCGAACCACGAGGAACCAGAAAATAAATGTAATCTAAGCAATAAACAAGATTTATACTAACAATTAGAAGAGGCAATAAAGGAAATAGAAAATACTTAAGGTGTTTGAATCTTCTTCACGCGAAAGAGTAAGACACCCACTCCGAACGACCAGAGTTTCAGCCAGAGAGAAAAATCTGAATAGGTTAGAACACTACAGTGGGTAGAGGCAGTATTTGAAAGATGCTCACATGCAAAGAATTCTACTAATTTGCATGTGTTCCGTCCCTCTGGGCAGTCCAACCCTCTATGCTTACTGCATAAAGTTATGAATATCCTGAGCATTACTGGGGTTACAAGAAGTGCTTGCAAACATCCTCAGCAGTTTGTAAGCTTTTTACAACCTCCTGGCTCCTGGGTACCATCAGGTAACGTCATGGTCAGCTGCCTTCCACTTATTCCAGTTGGTATTCTGGTACATCACCATATCAGAAAGGTGGTTGGCAATCCTCAGCCCAAGGGTGGAGGAAGCATAAACCTTCTTGCACCAAGAGACGATTCTGTGTGACAACTTGTCAGGGGGTGAGCTAAAGTGCTTGGGCACCTTAGACCTGTTATAAGCTGCCTTTATTACCACTGAATCGTTTTCAGGCTGTGCAGCATAATGTGGAAAACACAGAGGCATGATAAAATTTATCATGCCCTGCATGGCATGACTGGCATCCTATCAGGCCTATGCCAGGTTACAGTAGCGTCATTCCTCAAAGCAGGCAAAAATAGGAGGAATAATCTTGGGAGGAGACTGTAAGATCTCCAGGAAATCCTCAAGATCTTTTCTGGTGGCATCCTCCTCTTCAGTATGAAAGCCCATGGAAGAGGACAACTCCTTCACAGCACTGAAAAAGGCAGGATCCTCTAGAGGAGACCAAGGGGTCTTTTTAAAAGAGTCCTCACTGAGGAAGCTGTGGATCTGTCTAAGGAGAGAGGGTTCTTCCACGTTTTCATCTGGAAGAATAAGATCAGGATGGTACTTCTGCTCAGCGTTTACATGTTCTAAGTCAAGGTCCGACGACCAAGATGCCAACGATGGTGCACAGGGAACAGTCCAAGAAGGCAGAGTGGGTGTGGTCGACTGAGCTTGCGATGCCACAGCCGACGAAGGCCTATATGCACCTAACTGGTGGACAAACATTGAAGTAAAATTGGTCAAAATATCATTGAGGTTAATGTCTGTGAAAGACTGCATCGATATGGGGGGAAGGGTTAACAGTGCAGAGAGCAATGAAAGGCCAGATAGGCCCACACAGCCACTATTCTGAGGGCCTAGGGAAACATCAGACTTAGTAGGGGGGGACTGTCGACGTACCCATCATCGGTGTGTGTGTGTGGGGGGGGACCACAAGCGACCGAGTCAATGACCAGCCACCTTGGACATCAAGCGGAGGTGCTGTCAGAATGGGTCTGGTAGAGGACAGAGACCTGAACAGCAGATTTATACATCGCTGCACCCTTAGACTAAGCACTATCCCTGGACGAGAAGGAAGAGTCCATCAAGGAGCGGGACCGCTGCAGGGAAGAGTGGTCTCATTCTTGATCTTTTTTATGACTTTTCCCTGAGGACTTGTTTCGGGCCTAAGCGGTCTGGGAGCACGACGACACTGCCAGTGACTGGGAAGGAGGGATCCCAGAAGACCCCTGCCCAGAACGGACTACCTGTTGCTTCAACAGGAGATTCTCAAGTGCATTTTTGCATTGCCTGAGGGTGGTTTGATTCCGTGGTCAAGCCCAAGACAGCAGACAGTGTTCATCTGTAGAGGCAATCTTGTTTCCGCAATCACGGAAGAGAGAAGTTGGAGGAACAACTCTAGACATAAAAGAAATAAAGAAATCTCTTTAAAAAAAGTGATTCTAAAAATATTAAGTGTAGAAATGTCATTGGCGAAAAATGGTGTGAAACTGCATAAGACCTTCCGCGGAGACCCATGCGATCGAGTCAACAGTTGGAAAGAACTGAGAAGGGAGGAGGGCCACTCATACCTTTATAGGGTTGGTGATGTCTGCAGATAATGTTGGCGCTGGTGACCCCAGCTGTACTGCTTAAAATCTTCCGTGTGGATCCCGCTTCAACAACGGCCTACAGTGCTGACCCGATGACTGAGATACACCTGAACATCTAAGACTTCAGAGAGTTTCATCCTCCCCTAAAGCAAGAACCCATAAAGGCCCCTACCATGCTCTGCGTTGATGGCTCCCCATCCTTGACCATAAATCCATCGCCAACACCTTTAACAATGCCTTCACCGACTTCCTTTTCCCCCCACCATCCCTGCTGCACTCACGCATCCCTTCTTTCGTTTCAACACTATTACCTTCAGAAAAACAAGGAAATGTCTGCCCAAAGTGCTTGGGAAGCGGAGACTGAGTGGTGATAACCTCTACCTGAAACTAATCTCGCTCTCACTCGAAGAAATCCTGTCCCCTCTCACCCATATCCTTAACCTCTCACTCTGTCTCGCAGTATTCCCCCCAAAATGGAAAACTGCAGTAGTCACCACTGTGTACAAGAGTGGGGATCGTGCCCTCACCAGGAGCTACAGACCCATCTCTATACTACCACCACTCTCAAAGTCCCTTGAACAAATGCTTGCTGATCAACTAGTTGATTATCTGGACAAGCACATGCTCCTATGCACAGAGCAACATGACTTTAGGGCTGGTCATAGCACCACTGCAGCCCTCCTGTAATGCAAAGGCTTCATCCACAAATCCCTCGATCTTGGCCAGCTAATCGGGGCTATCTATATTAAAGGAAAGCAGCACAAAACAGTGGGGGCAAACACCAGGGCTGCAAAAACGCCAGTCTAAAACAATCTATATGGTTTAAACTAAATTCAGCCGACCTTTCTCCAGTTATAGCTTTTTATCTTTCTCCTTGAGCGCATGTCAACAGTGCTGCCTGCGAAGACATGAGGTGTGCCCCAGGCATCTGTGTCTGTGCGGAGCTCGTAAAAATAATGATGAGGCACATCTCCTAGAAGAAAATAACCACTGTGGCATGTGGGATACGATAATTACACCTCTTCAGTTCCCAGTGAACGAGCCGTGTAATTTGTTTTAGCATCTTATGAGAAGTTGCAGCTCTGAGTTTCTGTCACGCCGCAGTTGCACCACTAATACTTGCGCATGACTGAACTCGAGCTGCAACTTTCTATAATGATGCAAAGTATATACACGGCCTGTCTACTGGGAACTGGATGTAGAGGTTATTATCGATCTCTACATGCCACAGTGTTTATTTTTCTTCTGGGTAGATGTGCCTCACTCATCATTTTTACGAGCCTTCCGGCACAGAACAGGATGCCTGGGGCACACTCTGTCTTCCGGGGCAGCGGCACTTTTGACATGGCGCCTCAAGGAGAAAGATAAAAAGCTACATAGCTGGAGAAAGGTTAGCTGAATTTAGTTTAAACCATATAGATTGTTTTAGACTGGCGTTTTTGCCCCCACTGTTTTGTGCTGTTTTCCTTTAACCTAACAACGACTACTGACATGGTCAACAATGCCCTCCTAGTTGACCAACTTACTGCCACAGGCCTTGCCCCAAGGCAGCTGCATGGTTCCGCAGCTATCTACACTGCCGTTCACAGCAAGTCGAGATAGATACTGTTCTCTCCGACAACAAACCAGTGTGCTCAGGTGTTTCACAGGGGGTCGATACTGAGCCCCCTCCTCTTTAGCCTATTTCTGAATTGCCTCCCCTTAGCAAGTCAGTGCCATATACTCCTCTACGCGGATGATGCGGTTATCTTTTCTAATGGCTCTGACTCCACTGCTCTTGAGCAACAGCAACAATGTGACTTCACCAGCATTGAGTCGTGGTTAAAAACCCATAAATTGATAATGAACTACAAAAAAAAAAAAAAAAGTTGTTTACCAGCCTTAAGAACAAGCACAAAAACTACCCGCTATCAATATATGATGGGGTGGTGCCCCTCTTGAACATGTTCATTACTTCAAATATCTCGGAATCACTTGACAGCTTTCTCTCCTACGCCCTCCACACAGACATCACAGCTAAAGCAATCAACAAACGCGTAGGGGTACTTTATCTCTGTAGGCAAAGCCTGACCCCTAAAGCCCTCAACATAGCGGTCCACAGTTCAGTGGGTTCCCTAGTGGACTACGGACTGCCGATATATGGCTCTGCCACAGATGCTGCCCTCCAACGTATAAAAACTGCTCTTAAAGCCTGCAGGCTCACCTTAGGGGCACACTGACTAGCACACACCTGCTATCTCTATGCAAAGGCTCACTGGCTAACGCTCTTTGGTTGCTGAAAATATCAATCCTGCCTCCTGGCCAAAAAACATCTGCCTTACATAGATACATAAATACATACATAGACAGTGTCGGCAAATAAGGGCCTATGGCCCACCCAGTCTGCCCATTTGAGCTTGTAAGTTCAGTTTGTTTTCCTAGAAGTCTGTTGCACCTTACCCCTGACCTCCAGAATTCCTTTATGTCTATCCCATGCATTCTTAAATCCCGTGATTGTTTCAGCCCCCACCACTTCCTCTAGCAGGGTGTTCACTTGTCCACCACCCGTTCTGTGAAGAAATTCTTTCTCATGTTTCCTCTGAATCGTCCTCCCTCCAACTTCATCCCATGCCCTCTAGTCCTGGAACATCTTTTTCGCTTAAAATAGTGTTTTCCTGCACCCTGTTCCTCCTGTAAGATACTTGTATGTCTCTATCATATCGCCTCTACCTCCTCTCCTCCAGGGAGTACATGTTCAGTTCCTTCAACCTGTCTTCACAGGACTCTGGATGCAATGCATGCACCATCTTTGTTGCCCTCCTCTGAACCTTCTCTACCATGTCTATGTCCTTACGTAGGTATGGTCTCCAGAACTGTACACTGTACTCCAGGTGGGCCCTCACCAGTGTCTTGTATAGCGGAATTATGACCTCCCTTTTCCTGCTGGTGATGCCCCTGCCTATACATCCCAGCATCCTTTTGCTTTACCTGCTGCCTTGTCACACTGTTTCCCTACCTTGAGGTCATCAGAGATGATAACCCCAAGATCCCTTTCCTGCTTGGTGCATGCTATATCCTCACCCCCCAACTGATATATTGTGCCAGGGTTTTGTTTGCTCCTCACCAGCCTAATTGTTCTCTCTCTTATCCCCCTGTCTTATCAACACTAGGCCCATCCATCCCCTTATTCTTCCTTTCCCAACCTCGGATAGGAGCTCACTACCCTGGGTTGTGACATCCTACCATGCCCCGTACTTTATAGCATTCAATCCCGGGGCTCACACATACTCCTTTTCTCCATCCACCTTCTCTACATCCAGCTTTTACCAACTCCTTTCTGTGCACCGTGTCTCTCCTAGCCTTTCTCCCTACTTCTCCTCTCTTCCCTACCTTCACCTCTACCTGGTGTATATTTTTATTTTTTCTTCCGTTACTTCCTCCTGCAACCTTAGATAACCTGCTTTATCTTCCTGTAGACACTTCTATGTATGTAAATACCGTGTAATCTGTATAATATCTGTATAATTCTATGTACATATGATCATCTTTTTCTTCCTCTCTGTAAAGAGTATTATCTGTATTGCCTTGTAAATACCTGTGTTGACCTGTATACACAATTGTTCATGCTCCACCCAGGTCCATCTTGCAAATGAGCTTCTGCTCAATGATGAACGCCTGGCTAAATAAAGACTTGATTGATTGATTGTGCCCCATATGCATTATCTTGCACTTCTTTGCATTGAATTTCAACTGCCAAACCCCTGACCATTCTTCAAGTTTCTGCAGGTCGCTTCTCATTCTGTCTACACCCTCTGGTGTGTCTACTCTGTTACAGAGCTTTGTGTCATCAGCGAACAGTGAAATTCTGCCTTCTAGGTCCTGCGTCATGTCACTGATGAAGATGTTGAATAGGACCGGTCCCAGCACTGATCCCTGTGGTACCCCACTGGTCACTCTTCCCTCTGTGGAGTGACAGCCATTTACCACCACCCTCTGTGTCCTGCCACCCAGCCAGTTACCTACCCACCACACTACTGTCCTGCCCACACCCATACTCCCCAGTTTGTGTAATAGTCTTCTATGTGGCACAGTGTCAAAGGCCTTGCTGAAGTCCAGATAGGCCATGTCCACTGCCCTCCCCTAATCCACCTCCCTAGTCACCCAGTCAAAAAATTCAATGAGGTTGGTCTGACATGACCTCCCCCTGGTGAAACCATGCTGCCTTGGGTCCTGTAGTCCATCGACAACCAGATGTTCCACCAACAGCTCCCAACTGGGGTCCAACAACTCCTATTTCCCAGCACTAATCCCAGGCCCACCCGAAATTCGGAACTGCAATCCTTCCTGATTCCAAAGTGTCACACATCTCAAGGACAAAGAGCCTTTGCCTATCGGGCACCGTTGTGGTTCAACTCCCTCCATTAGAACATTAGCCTGCCCACTCTGTGGACCTTCAAAAAGAACCTAAGGAACCATTAAATACAGGAATTTTAAAGTGTCTGCCATCGCAAGCACCTATTAAAGACATCTCCAACCATCTGCCCTTCTGCCAAACAGATTTCTCTCTCTCTCGGACACCCTGCACTTGAGGCTCAACCCCCCACTCAGTCTCTCCAGCACTTCTTTGCACCAACCCCCTCGTGTTGCTGACAACTAACAGGCTCCCTGTTGGGCACAGTTATTTAGTCTGTTCTTGTATATATCTAACTATGTTTACTTATTCCAGTTTTAGTTTTTCTCCATTTTTTACATCCCTTTGTTTAAAGAACAAATGTACCTAAATGTTCTCATTCTAATTCTATTGCCTTGTTTGTCTCAGTCCTCTATATAATCACCTACTTGTTCTAAATGTACTAACATAGAACCTGTGTAAAGAGCTTTGAGCTCAAATGGTTAATCCAAGATAAGAAATAAATAAAAATAAATAAGTACAGCACATACCAACAGACTTCCCAATACAACCAAACATTTCACAAATTTCTGAAAATTTATGACAGATCTAGGAAAGGAAAATTTCTGAATGAAAAATAAGAGTGTTTCAGTGGAGTGGAATAAATTATTAACTCTTACTTTATGAAACCACATACCTCTTTTTCCTCCTGTAATCCTTGGGTCTCCTTTTTAAGGCTGTCCATCACCTGTTTTAATTTTTCCTCCTCTATTACTTTTTCTTTTTCAAGTTCTTCCATTTTAGTTGTTGCCTCTCTAATAATCTTTTCACTGCTAGCAGGCACATTTTTCAGTTCCTCAACCTGGGAAGAATAAAAATAAAGTCAACAAAATGACAGTTGCAACAGTTACCAGGATTACAACTGATGACCATAAACTCAACACTGGAACTGAGAAACAAAACCACACATCTGAAAGAAGGAGAAAAAAAAAAATATGACTCACCTATAACAGAAGTTCTAGGAGTGGAATATGATGTTCATCCACACTTCTGGCAGTTGCCTTTCCATTTTAGACTTGCCGGAAATATCTAAGCTGGCTCATCCCATCCGAGTGGCAACTCCCTCAGTTCCGCCCCATAATGCCAGAGCTTACCCGCTGGAGGCAGTTGTGTGCAACAAAGCCAGAGGAAGTCCGGTGAGTCCGTGTGGAGGATCATTATACCACTCCTAGAAAGTAGTTACGTAAAAACTTGCCGTAACAGTAGATCTTTGAGGAGCATCTCTTGCAGTAGGTACCACTTTTGGGTATCCAACAGAGGTCACAGCTGCACGGCAGCTCTTCTAGCAGTTTTCAGAGACCTCCCACACATAACATCAGCTTCCTGTTTCCAATGTATGTGGGCAGTCCCTGGTATCCTCAGTTCCTCCGCCGGATTCTGCTTGCAAAGAAAGGACCGAAGGCACCCGAGGTACCAAAGGAGTCCCAATCATAGTCACTGGACCAGAAAAACAGGATACTCACCTGTACCAGTAGTTCTAGGAATGGTATATGTTGTCCATCCACACTCTTTGGCATGTCCCTTTCCCCTGAAAATCTTGCCGGAAGTCTTCAAGCTGGCTCCTCCCAACCCCCCCAGGTGGTAAATACCTTGGCTCCGCCCAACGTCACCAGATCTTAGCCCGCTGGATGCAAGCTGATGCACCTAAAGCCTGAGGGGATAGGTGGGTGCGTGTAGATGAAGAAAAAATTACTCACCTTAGTAATTATGTTTCTTCTAATGGAGTCATGCTGTATTCTGACAATTACAGTGATTCCCAACCTTTGTTGCCCCAGAAAACGACGAGTTAACTTTCTATGCAGGGCACAGAATGCTGAGCTCGAGCTTGGTTGAAGTCTCTGTCTGGAGTGTTTCAAACTTAAACGGTCAGATTCTAACAAACCCAACTAGCTAAAAATTCTATGCGGAAATTGTAAAAAATTCCTACTAGCCAACTGGCTGAAAAAAGTTTTGAATTCCCAGGGAAGACTCAAGTCAGGAAACCCAAAAACCAACACAACAAGCTTGGGACTTTTTTAAAACCATTGTATGTTATTTGGAAAATACCTTTATTCCATCAAAGAAGAAATTTAATAATAAAGGAAAAACTCCCCCTTGGTTCAACAAGACAATTAAAAATCAGATTACAATAAAAATTTAACTTTGTAGGAAACTTAAGAATAGTTCTGTTCCATTTAAAACTACTCTATTACATATATACAGACTATCTGTGAAAAACTTAAAAAATTCTATTAAATTGGCAAAAAATAAGCTAGAATTTAAACTAGCTCACACACAAGACTGTCAAATCTCTTTTCTCCTATATAAATAGTAACAAAGATGTATCAAGGGCCATTGGTCCCATCATAATCAATGGCTCTTCTCTATTTGATATAGAAACCTCGAATCTCTTTAATAAGTATTTTTCCTCCGTCTTCTCTCAAAAATCACCTATTAGTATGTTTAAAGTTCACCACGTAGATTATCATAGGTTCCATCCAACTGACATTATACAGGCTATCAAAAAACTAAAAAAAAAACTAGTCCAAGCCCAGACGGTATTCATCCAAGGTTTCTGAGCGAAACCTCTATAAATATTTCTATACCTTTGTCAATTCTCTTCAACAAATCCTAACAAGAAAGCATTGTACCAAATGACTGGCGTTCAGCAATAGTTACTCCCATATTTAAAAAAGGTAATAGAGGTTCTGTGCAAAATTATCGTCCAATTAGCCTGACCTCAGTGGCCGGTAAATTAATGGAACGAGTAATGAAGTCTCTAATAGATTAAGATTGTAAAAAATTACGAATTTATGATTTAAATCAGCATGGGTTTACTCCCAAGTATTCCTGCACCACCAATCTGATATCTTTTAACAATAATATAAGTACTCTACTAGATGTGGGTATCCCTACTGATAACTCTTTTGGACTATAGTAGAGCTTTCGATGAAGTCTCACCTGAAAAACTCATTACTAAAATGCACAATCTAGGTTTGTCACCTGATATTGTCAACTGGACTTTAACTGGTTGCCAAATTGTTCTCAGAGAGTCAGAATTAATGATATCTTGTCTGATTTGGGTAGTGTGACAAATGGTGTACCACAAGGGTCGGTCTTGGGACCAACAGTGTTTAATCTCTTTATCAGTGATTTACAAACAGGGCCAAATAACTTCATGGTTAAATTTGCAGACTATACTAAATTGGGGGGCAAGGTTAATAACCAAGAAAATATTTCTGCATTAAGAAGGATTTGGAAAAATTAACACTTTGGGTAAATGAAAATCATATGCAGTTTAATCAAGATTAATGTTTAGTCATGCATTTCGGTGTAAATAATCCAAAAGAAAAAATTACTCACCTTAGTAATGTTGTTTCTTCTAATGGAGTCTTGCTATATTATGACATATGCAGTGAGTCCCAACCTTCAAACTGCTCCGGAGGTGAAAGAGTTAACTTTCCATGCCAGGCATGGAACGTTGAGCTCGAGCTCGGTTGAAACTCTGTCTGTTGTTCTTCAAACTCAAACCGTCAGATCTTTACGGGCTAAACTCACTGAGGTCCTGTGTGGAAGCTGTAAACCTACACTAGCCAACTGGCTACTAAATATAAGAACACATTTTTTGGTCCCAAAACAAAGACTCAAGTCAGGAGACCCAAAAAATGGAAAAACAACACCAAGTCACCCCAAGAAAGGAGGGGTGAAAAACAACAAGGTGGGCACCTACTAAGTGCCAACACTGCACTGCCCACCCACATCCCAAAAACAGAGGTTCTGAGAGGGAGAGGTCATAATATATAGCAAGACTCCATTAGAAGAAATAACATTACTAAGGTGAGTAATTTTTTCTTCAAACAACATGAAGTCTTGCTATATTATGACATATACAGACTACAAAGTAGTACCTCCATGGAGGAGGGACAGAACCTACTTAGGAAATAGGCTCTGAAGCACAGCTGTGCCAAACCGAGCATCACTCCTAGCCTGGATGTCCAGGGAGTAATGCTTGGTAAAAGTGTGAACTGTTTTCCAGGTAGCTGCTTGACATATCTCTAGAATAGGATGTCCCTGGCAGCAGCTAGGAAGCAGCTGTACCTCTGGTAGAGTGAGCCCTCAGGCCTGAAGGAGGAACCTTACCCAGTTTTTCATAACAAAATTGGATACAAGAAACAATCCACCTGGCAATGGATCTTCTAGTGGCAGGTTTCCCTTTACCAACCTCACCATAAGTGAGGAACAGTTGGAGGGAGTCAAAGCTGCGACCCTTGGTACGCTCTATGTAGTAACTAAGGGCTCTCTTCACATCTAAGCTGTGCAGCCTCCTCTCGCCAGAGGAGGAATGGTCAGTGAAGTACACTAGAAGAGATATAGAATGATTAAGGTGGAAATCTGAAACCACCTTAGGCAAGAACTTCCTGTTAGTCCTGAGGACCACCTTATCTCTATGAAAGGAGATAAAATCAGGCTCCACTGACAAAGCTAGTAATTCACTTATGCGTCTGGCAGAAGTGATGGCTACCAGAAACACAGTCTTCCAAGTCAAGTACTTAAGCTCTGCTGAAGACAAAGGCTTAAAGGGGGGTTGCATAAGCTGAGCAATGCAAACATTAAGATCCCAGGCAGGGGCAGGGTCCCTGAATGGAGGGTTGGTGTGAAGCAATCCCTTGAAAAACCTGGAGAATACAGGATGAGCTGAAAGACAAGAGGGTTTACCTGCTGAAATAAAAGCAGATATAGCTGCCAGATGCACTTTTAGGGTAGCTGGTCTCAGCCTCAAGGTATTTAAGTGGACCATATAATCCAGGACTGTGGGTAAATCAGCAGATTCTGGGGAAATATGCTTCCCAGAGCACCATATGGAATATCTCTTCCATTTGGAATTATAAGTAGCCCTGGTGGAAGGTTTCCTAGAAGCCTTCAGGATATCCATTACACCTTGGGAGACGTGAAGATCAGCAGACTAACTCTTCAAGAGCCAGGCCTTGAGATTGAGAGATTTGAGGTTCGGGTACCAAACCCTCCCCTGAGCACAGGTTAACAGATTGTGATTCCTGGGAAGACACAGGGGAAGATGGACTGCTAAGGACAGTAGGAGTGGAAACCAGGGCTGTCTGGCCCAATCTGGAGCAATCAGGATCATCTTGCAGGGTTGAGATCTGATTTTGACTAGCACTTTGAACAGGAGAGGAAGGGGAAAAGCATAGAGAAACTTCCCTTCCCAATTGAGAACTAAGGCATCCAGAGGGACTGAGCCCAACACTGGGGGCCTGCAGTGAAAAAGGGGAAGTTGGTGATTGTCTGGGGCTGCAAAAAGATCTATCTGCGGGGTGCCCCATCTGGCAAATATCACCTCCAAGACCAGGGGGTCCAGTGACCATTCGTGATTGCCCTGGGAAATCCTGCTGAAAGCATCTGCCAGGACATTGTCCTTGCCTGGGAGGTGAACTGCTGTAAGGGAGGTGTTCAGGGAGTAAGCCAGAGACCACAACTTCACTGCTTCGGTGCACAAGGCCATAAACCGAGTGCCCCCTTGCTTGTTGATGTACCACATTGTGGTGGTGGTGTCTGTTCTGACCTGCACAACTTTGTTCTGAACAGATTTGGAAAAAACTTGAAGTGCTAGAAAAACTGCTCTGAGTTCCAACAGATTGATGTGGAGCAGAGATTCCTGAGGGGACCACAATCCCTGGGTAGTGAGGTCGCCCATGTAAGCTCCCCACCCCAAGAGGGATGCATCTGTAGTAAGGATTAAGGAGTGAGACTGAGTGACAAAAGGAACCCCTTGTCTCAAATTGCTCTGGTCCTGCCACCACTGTAGGGCCTGGATCAGGGTTCGAGTTACTGGGATCAATTTGGTTAGAGGGTCTTTCCTTAGAGACTAAAAGGCTCTCAAATGGAACTGGATGTCCCTCATCTGAAATCTTGCTCCCTGCACTACTGCTGTAGAAGCAGCCATGTGCCCCAGGAGCTGTAGAAAGTGCCTTGCTGGTCGAGAGATCTGCAGGGTGAATGAGGCCAGAGAGACCAGGGTCCTTCCCCTGTCAAAAGGAAGGAAGGCTCTGTGTTCAGCTCTGTGTCTATGAAGGTGAGGAGCTGGACAGGCTCTAGAACTCACTTTGAAAGATTCAGAAGGAAACCTAGAGAGGTGAGCAGTTGCTGAGTTACCTGCAGATGTAACTTAACTTGGTCTGGGGACCGGCCTACTATGAGCCAGTAGTCCAGGTATAGGAAGATGGCAATTTTTTGCCTTCTTAGGGAAGCAACTGCTACTGCCAGGCATTTTGTGAATACCCTTGGAGCAGAGGTGAGGCCAAAGGGCATTGCTCTGAACTGCTAATGGCCTGAGGACAGCTCGAACCTGAGGTACTTTCGATGGGAGCTTCTGATGAGAATATGGAAGTAGGCATCCTTGAGGTCCAGGGACGCTAGCCAGTCCACTGGCCTTAGAGAAGGTAGAATAATTCCCAGAGTCACCATTTTGAATTTTGGTTTTAAAAGGTGCTTGTTTAAATATCTCAGATCCAGGATGGGCCGCCATTCTCCTGTCTTTTTTGGGGTTAGGAAGTACCTGGAGTACAACCCTTTGCCCTGGTGTAGGGGTGGAACCCTTTCCACAGCTCTGAGAGCCAGGAGGGAAGAGACCTCTGCCTCTAGGGCAAGTGCCTCTGGTGGATTTGCAGGTGGAAAGGATCTGGTTCTCATCTTTGGAAACTTTTTGAAGCTGAGAACCAGTCCCTGGCTTACTACTTCCAGGACCCACTTGTCTGATGTCACAGACTCCCAATCCTGGACAAAGTAACATAGAAACATAGAATTTGACGGCAGATAAGGACCGCTTGGCCCACCCAGTCTGCCCATTTCCCTACCTACTGGATAAGCTGCAGATCCTAGTTAACCAGCAGCCTACTTCTTCCTACCCCCAACCCCCAGAATTGCCTTATGACTATCCCATGCATGCTTGAATTCCACCACTGATTTTGACTCCACAACCTCCTCCGGAAGGCCATTCCATGCATCCACAACCTCTCTGTGAAAAATACTTCCTTAAATTACCTCTGAGCCGCCCTCTATCTTCAAATTGTGCCTCTTGTTCTTGCACACCTCTTTTTTGAAAGATGCTACCTCTTGGACTTTGTTGATTCCCTTTGAGGTACTTGAAAGTTTCTATCATGTCCCCCCTCTCCCTCCTTTCCTCGAGGCTATACATATTAAGCTCCTTAAGTCTCTCTTCATATGTCTTCCGGTGCAGACCCTGCACCATTTTAGTTGCCCTCCTCTGGACAGCTTCCATCCTGTCTATGTCTTTGCGGAGATTGGGTCTCCAGAACTGCACACAGTACTCCAGATGGGGTTTAACCAGCTGTCTGTACAGAGGGATAATAACTTCCTGTTTTCTACTGGTGATGCCTCTCCCTATGCATCCCAGTATCCCCCCAGCCCTCCTTGCTGCCTTCTCACATTGCTTGCCCACCTTTAGGTCATCTGATATGACTACCCCCAGGTCCCTTTCCATTTTTGTTGTTGTTAGTATCTCACCCCCCATTGTGTACTCTTCCCCTGGGTTTTTGTTTCCCAGGTGCATTACCTTGCACTTCTTAGCATTGAATCTAAGCTGCCATACATTTGACCATTCCTCTAACCTTGCCAAGTCCCTTCTCATCGATGGTCGCTAGTTCCCAGATGGCTACCCACTTCTACATCTGTGATCCTCTCTCCATCTCCATTTGAGAGTATCAAGTCTAATATTGCTCCCTCTCGAGTGGGCTCCAGTACTAGTTGTCTAAGGCATGCCCCCTGTAGGGCATCTAGAATAACTGCACTCTTGAAGTGGCAGCTGCAACTGCGCTCCAGTTAACATCTGGCATATTCAGATCACCCATCAGCAATATCTCCCTTTTCTGCCATTCTAAGTATACTTTCTATCATTTCCTTGTCCACTTCCTCCCCTGAGAAGGGTCTGTATATAACCCTCTGCGGATTGTGGTGCCATTGCCTGTCTCCAAATTTACCCACAGTGCTTCTTCTCCTCCCTGTTTACCCTTTTGTTCTGTTGCTTTTATTCCTTCCCTTATGTAAAGAACTATCTCCTCCCTCTTTACCCTCCTGTCCCTCCTGTAGATAGTGTATCCTGGTATGTTTACGTCCCAGTCATGGTTTTGTGTGTACCATGTTTCTGTGACTGCCACGATATCCAGATGTTCCTCCTCCATCAAGGCCACTAATTCAGGAAGCTTGTTACCTAGACTACGGGCATTGGTACTCATTGCTCTCCATTTTCTGATGGCCTTACCTTCTGTTGCAGCATCCCCACTGACTGTCTACCTTGGTCTTTTTCTCATTTAGTACCCTGTTTTGTAGGGAGAGGCTGGGATTTTTCTGCTGCTTGTCAGTGCCTCCCCCATTGACTAGTTTAAAAGCTTGCCAATGAAGCATTTAAAGTAAGTCAGCCTTCCCCCTACAGGTAGCTGAGAATTGGCCCTGGCAACCCCATCAGGGTGCCTGCTTGGCAGGGGCTTTGGGCTGAGGGGTGGAAGCAGGCCTGCTTGTAGCCCGTCTGCCTCTCCCTCTAAAGAACCCCCTCTGGGCATAAGCAGAAGAGGAGGCCTGGGCTTGGTAAAACGGCCTATGAAAAGGCCTGCCCCTGCCAAGCTGCCTCTGAGGAGTGGCCTGCCTTTCCTTGGCCTGTGCACTCCTATAGGTGGTCCTATACTCATCCATTTTCTTCATGTAATTCTCTGTCTGCTCCTCAAACAGAGAATTACCCACAACAGGAAAATAAATCCATGGCCTTAGTCTGGGTATCCTGTGACAGGCTAGTACATCTGAGCCAAGCCATTCTGCGAAGTGCCACAGATGTAGCCATGACTCTTGATGACATATCATTGGAGTCCACAGCAGCATGAAACTGAACTTTTGATGCCTCAATCCCATCTGCAGCCACCTCCTCCAGCTCCTTGGCAAGCTGGGGGGAAAGCCTGTTTAGCCAGTGCCAGTACAGTGTCCCACCTGGACTTCTGGTCTCTGGCTGTATAGGCAATATAATTCACCTGCCTGAGACCCAAGGAAGGTGCCATGTACTGCTTTTTTTGCCATGGCATCAGTCTTCCTGGAGTCCTTGTCTGGGGGGTGTGATGCCAAGGGAATGTTTGCCTTATCGCAGGCAGCAGCCTGTACAACCCCAACATGGCTGCATTGCTGATAAAGGAACTCCATATCTGAGCCTGAAAGAGTATACCTCTTGTCCATTCTTCTATCCACAGGAGGTATGGAATTGGTAGACTTCAGAATTTTTTGTGTCTGTTCCACAAAAGATTTGTGGAGGGGGAATAGACAGTCTCCTGGACTCTGGGATGTCCATCATCTCTACACAGTCAGGCTCCTCCTGATCCTCCACTGCCTCCTTCATAGGAAACTGGAGGGTCTAAGCCACCTTTCTATAAAACATAAAATGGGAAGGGGACTCAGAAAGCCTAGGAGAAGAAACACCTGAAGGTCTGTCTGGGGAGATGTCCGGGTCAATTGGCACATCCAGACTTTCACCATCACCATATTCATCTTCCAACTCTCCTTTCTCCTCAAACTCTGGTTCATAAAATTCTTCCAGGGTATAATCGTGAACCGGTGGAACCGACCGAACTGAGCACCTGCCAAAAGGTGCTGGATCAGTGAGAACTGGGCGATTCTAATCTGAATCGCTTTAGCTATTTCTTCGTGGTTGAGTATGAGATTCTGGGTCTGAAACAAGATGTATTTTTCTTTATGCTTTTTTTGCTGGAACCGATCCTCGATTGGATCTCCTTTTGCCTGAAGAAGTATCGCCCAGGTCACTCCTCCTGGTTAGGTCGGAACCGAACCAGGCTGACCATCCGGGTCAGCGGACTTCTCGCCCTCCCTTTCCCTCAGTCTACCTAATCTCTTTTCAAAGGCAGATTTGGGAAAATGTTTACAAATTTGGCAGTCTGAATCGAGGTGGTCAAACCTCAGACAATAAACACAGGTGGTGTGGGGATCAGCCTTAACAAAGACCTCCCCACACTCACTGCAGTGTAGAAACCAGGTGGGCCTGTTTTTTTTCTTGGGTTTCTCAGACATGGCCAACCTAACCAAACTTACTCTTTTTTTGGCAACCGCCAGGCAAGACTCCCCTATTGGTTCCTGACCGTGTCACTGGTCTTGGAAAAAAAACGTACTAAAACCCATTTGTTTCAAAACTGATACAGACCGATAACCACACACTAAAGCAAGATACAAAATTTACCTGAACGATCGGTTCAGCCCAACCGATCCACACTTTTTACAAGTTCCACACAGAAAACAGAACAAAACTGTCTAGTACTCACGGTACCACACACAGAGACTGGAACCGACTATGCGGAAACAAAATTTCGGTAGAAAACGGACCAAAAACCAAGACTTCAACCGACTTACAATCGAGCTGCAGGAGAAATCTCCAGAGCAACTGTTCAGTGAGGCGGAGTAAAGAATCCGACGGTTGCAGTTCAAAATACAACAGGCAGAGACATCAACCGAGCTAGAGATCAACATTCTATGCCCTGCATAGAAAAGTTAACCCATTGTTCTCCGGGGCAGCTTAAAGGCTGGGGCTAACTGAACTTAGACTACAGCAAGACTTCATGTTGTTTGACGGTACAGGTTCTATGGCATGGTCAGATAAAGCTTGTACCCATCTTTCAGCATGGACATATGTCCCTGGAGTAAGTTCAAAGACAGAGCATAGGATGGGATGGTTGGATTTTTTTTTTTTTGGGGTGATAGGATTCTCAGATCCAACACAGGCCTTACTGAAGTCTAGTTAGATTACATCTACTGCCCCACCATCGTTCACTGTTTTTGTACCGTAGTCAAAAAGACTCCAGCAGATTTGATTGGCATGATCTACCTGCTCTGAAACCGTGCTGTTTATGGTCTTGTTAGCTGACAGTTTCAAGGAATGCTATGATCCTCTGAGCAGTGTCTCCATTAGTTTGCCTACTATAAACGTAACACTCAACAGTCTAATTACTAGCCTCTTCGCAACTGCCTGATTTAAATGACAAAGTAAATCTGGTTCCCAGGGCTGGCAACACAGCTTACTAACCCTGGGCACTTTCCATGGCCGCTAGAGATTTTTCCTTATAAAAACTCCTCCAACGCCTTTTTGCATCAGCTGTTTCCATGGTTGAAGCCCTGGCAAATAGCACAAGTCCCGACAATAAGAGAGACCTAAACAGCAGATACACACATCACGTGTATCATCCTTATAAATCTTTTCTCAGCACTCGCACTACTGGAAAAACATTGTTCATTTTATCTGTAAGCAGTGGCGGCAATATTACTAAAAAGGTAGTGATTACTAATTCAAAAAAATATTAAACAGCAGCAGCAAGTTGGTTTCAGTGTTTCTACAGCAGATCTCACTAACACAATCACAGGGAAAAGAAATGGAGAGATGGGGCCACCCACGTAGATGCAGACACTGATGCATGACATCGCAGTGAGCCACTCCTGGCTGGCAAGTTTCTGTGTGGTCCTAGTAAAGACACGGGTATAAATTCAAAAGGTGTGGACTAAGGGAAGAGAGATCCTTGAAAAGACTGGTTCTATCCAGTAAATGGGGCATAACATTGCACAGTGAAGCAGAAAAATAAGTAAAAATAAATTATAAAAGAACACCAGCAAAAGACTACTTAGTTTCAAGGTAGATTCTCTGGAGATCACTCAAGTGGTTATAAAGGCGCCAACAAGACGTGTACTATCTAAGAAGAGTTTCCAGATCATACTGACACCACCGGCTTACAGTTCTAATGATGTGGCTCAACAGAGGAAGATGTCGAAGAAGATGAAAAAACCCATAAACAATTTGTCTATTTGCTACCTAAACAAGTTAGCCATGGGAAACTAAATTACAGAAATTACATCTGTATCCTGTGAAACATATGCAGTAATTTAGACATGAACAATCTGCATCTAAATACAAACATGTTCAGCTAAACGCAAATTGGCTAGTAGCAAGTTCATCACCGGAAGCATCAAAGATATGGTCCTCTGTCACATCGGACGCTATGAATAACAATCAAAATCAATTCTGTGTTGCTGCTAAAAACTAAATCTTTGGCTCATTGCTTTGTATATATGTGAATATCCTTGCATCTGTTCATTTATAATGTCTTTGTTTTTTGTATTCAATCTGTATCTTGTATTTGTGTAAAAATTGTACCTTTATATTGTTATGACCAATCAGGTCCATCTTGTAAATGAGCTATGCTCAATGATGCTCGCCTGAATAAATAAAGATTTTGATTGATTGAAAAGTATATTCTTAGTTATAAAATCAAGTCTTAATAATGCTACAGAATATCAAATTCGTTAGACAAACACAGATACGTCATCCCAAGCCAAATGGAAGCTGAACAGAAAAATGGTAATGCAGATCAAACAAACTAGGCTTGTCTACTGCACACTGTGTATTCTCTTCCAAGCAGTAATTCATCAAGAAGCAAATTATCAAGCAGTCCCGGTGGCGCCAAGGGTTGTGGCCCTGCACGCCACACCTCGCGACAAGCCGACAACCTGAGTTCGGGAGCGCGCTCAGGCGCCAGTAGATACAGGGTGAGAATTGAGCGCCTGTCGGGCTACTGTCCTCCGGCGCACCAGCAGTTCCCAATGGAGATCGGGGGAGCTGCAGGGCATCGGCTGCACGTCAGCATGGCTGATGCAAGCAGGATTACCATGTGCCAGAGTGCACCACGAGTAGGAGGTGAGGAAGAAAACCAGAACAAGAAAAAGCCCGGCTCCACGGGGTAGGCGACGGCACCTGACCCCCATGCACACCACCTGATCCACTTCACCTGGCCGTCAAGTTCCTCCACCCAGGACCTCACCTACAGCCACAGTCTAAACGTAAGAGCGCCAAAGGAGGAGTGGCAGCCCCACAGCTGGGAGTGCTGGCTTGGGGGGGGAGAGCTCAGTGTTCAGGGGGCCTCAGGAAGGCAGGAAGCCAGAGAGAGAGACTCCGCGGGCTGTGACTGGTTGACAAAGAGTTGGAAAAAAAAAAAAAAAAAAAAAAAACACAAAGCAAACCGATTATGAAATTACCTTTTCCTTGTCTTTTTCCACTTGTTTTTGCAGTTTCTTTGCTTTACTCTTGGCATGTTTAAGCTTTTCTCGCACTTCAACATCTTGTAAGTCCAGCTGAGTGAATTTTTCTTTCTTGTCTTCAATGAATTTTGTAATTTTGCTTACTTTTCTGGAGGCAAAAAGAACAGGCTGCACATCTGAAACCATAATTCAAAGAGTAGTATATGGCTCACATTAACACCCCTAAGAGCGGATTTCTTGGTCTGTCTTCTAGCAAAGCTTCTCCCACCACTCAGGCAGTATATCCCTCGACTGCACGGGATCCATGTGCCCCCTGCTGATTGGGGGGTCAGGTGGATTGAGGGCATATGAACTGAATACTAGTCCTATAACTATGGTTATAGGTGAGTTAATAAGAGTTACCCACCTAAAACTGTAGCTCTAAGAATGGAATATGGAACGCATCCACACTTCAAGAGTCTTCACAGACTTTGAAACAGACTGACAGCAGATACGGACCACTTGGCCCATGCCCATATCCCTACATATTGGATAAGCTGCAGAACTTAGTTAACCAACAGCCACCTATCCCCCAAAATAAAATTGCAATATGCCTGTCCCATGCATGCTTGAATTCCGCCAATGTTTTTGACCCCATGACACCCTCACGAAGGCAGTTCCATGCATCCACCATCCTCACTGTGAAAAAAATACTTCCTCACATTGCCCCTGGGCTGTCCCCCTCTGTCTTCAAATTGTGCACCCCTGTTCTTTCACATCTCTTTCTGGAAGATGCTTCCCTGTTGGACTTTGATTCCTTTGAGTAACTTGAAAGTTTCTATCTCGTCGTCGCACCCCTTCCCCCCAACACACACACACTTACCTAGGGTATGCATACTAAGCTCCTTTAGTCTCCCTTTGTATGGTTTCTGGTGCAGACCCTGCACCGTTTTGGTTGGTCTCCTCTGGACTGCCTCTATCCTGTCTATCTCCTTGCGGAGATAGGGTCTCCACAACTGCATGCAGTACTCCATACGAGGTCTCACCTACTGTCTGTAAAGAGGGATAACAACTTCCTGTTTTCTACAGGTGATGACTCTCCCTATGTATCCCAGTATCCCCCCAGCACTCCTTACTGCTTTCTCACTTTGCTTGCCTACATTTAGGTTTTCTGATATGACAACCCCCAGGTGTCTTCCCATTTTTGTCATTACCTCCCCCCACCACTGTGTACCCTTCCCTTATAAAAACACAGAATAATTCATGAATATTCTTGATAAGATGGCAAATACGGCTCAGGAAGTATCGGAAAAAACCAGGAGCAGTTGTAGAATTTGCAAAAAGTGTTAATTAGTACCAACAGTAACATAAAACAAATTAATTGTTCGGAATAACTATTTCCAAAGGCAGAATATACAGAGAAGATCCATCTGAGTTTTCTTTCAATCTCTACGTGTCCCAAAACATTGCAGAACCGTCTCTCGTATAAGTCTTTGCAACACCCCCTCTTTACCAAGCATCCTGTTTTTTCTGAAATGTTCTTGTATGTTTCAGGCAGGTGCAGCAAGAACACAATGTCCCAGAACTGAGGCCCCCTTCTCCACAGCTCTGCAAAACGCTTAAAAATTGCTCTCAGGTTAACTACTCGAGTTCCCAAAAGCATTTTGCAATCATCTCAAACTTTAATTATACACATTTTAACAGAAACACTATATAATTTCTAAACAAAGGGATCACAATATCAATCACACTTCTGTATAATGATTTGCATATATTTTTATATCAGCAGATATGCAAGGGAGGAAAACAAACAGCAAGGGAATACCGAGAGACAGTGAGAGGCAAAGAATTGCGAGACTGTCTGGGTGATCAAGTCCTAGGTCTCACAGGAAAATTTGATTGCACAACCAGAGACAGAAGACAGGAAAGGAAAGAACAGAACAGATCCCTGCATTCAAACTCTCCATAACAACAGGGACAGGGTCCTAGTCAAGCCTGTCACATGCACCCCCTCCTTAAGAGGGAACCTGTTTAAGTAAGCAGGTTTCCAAATCTTTATCAATTCTCTTCTAACAGTAGCGTCTAACTTTCAGAAATTAAGCATATGTGCAGTATCCTTTTTTATTTAACAGTACAGCAAACACTACAGTTTAAACTCATACATTTGTTTTTCGATCTTCAGAACCCTCAATTCCTGATCCATATCTTGACAGAAAATACAGGTTACTCACCTGTAACAGGAGTTCTAGAAGTGGTATATGTTGTTCATCCACCCTTAACAGCACGTTCCTTGCCACTTTAAACCTTGCCGTAAGGTCTTCAACCTGACTCCTCCCACCCCCCCGGGTGGAAAAAAACTCTGGGCTCCAACCCATTATGCCAGATCTAGCCCGCTGGAAGCCAGGTTACACGTCGAACCCGGGGAGGTCGGGTGGGTTGTGTGGATGAACAACATATACCACTCCTAGAACTCCTGTTACAGGTGAGTAACCTGTATTTCTAGGGATGAGGATATGTTGTTCAATACACACTTATTGGCAGACTCCTAGCAGTTCTCCGGGAGGAGGGAAGTAAGCGCGCACCTGCTACACTTACTTGGCAAATAAGGACAGGAGAACGGAGGTCCCAAAACCAGCAACCCGGCGTGACTCAAGGTCAATGTGGTAGTGGGTAATGAAGGTGTGTGCTGACTTCCGGGTACCAGCCCTGCAGATTTCCTGGATAGGGACGTCCCTGGAAGCAGCCACCGAGGCAGCGGTATGGTGGGTAGAATGAGCTCTTATCCCTTTGGGAGGCTCCATGCCCGTCAACCTGTAGAAGAGATCTATGCAGGAGGTGACCCACCTGCCTATCATCGGCTTGGCTGCAGGTCTGCCAGGTGCCGCTTCAGCGTAGGTGACAAACAGCTGGTGAACCTCTCCTCGAACTTCAGCCGTCCACTCCTTGTAACAAGACCGCGCTCTTCTAGGGTCCAAAGTATGGAGCCTATATTCGGCCTCCGAGCTGTGATTGGGGTAGAACACCGGCAGAGTCAACACCTGGTAAAGTTGAAACTCTGACACCACCTTCGGAAGGAATTTCGGGTATGGGCACAGCACAACCTTGTCCCTGTCAAAGACCAGATAAGGAGACTCTATGGAAAGTCCCTGGAGCTCTCCCATCCTTCTGGCTGACATGATAGCCACCAAGAAGGCGGTCTTCCACGACAGGTGAGAGATGTCACACCTGTACATCAGTTCAAATGGTTGCCCATGAGCTTAGCCAATACCAGCAGTAGATCCCATGGAGGTGGAGGTTCTCGCACCAGAGGGGATATGTGATCAAAGCCTTTGAAAAAGCACCCGACCACCTTCTCCTTCGCCGACTGCTTTCCGTCCAGTGCCCGGCAAGCAGAGATGGCTGCCAGGAGCACCTTAAGGGTCGACGACAGAAGCCCTAGCTGATAAAAGGACCATAGGTAGTCCAGAATGCTGGCCAAGGAATAGGAGGAAGGGTCCAACCCTTTATCCTGACACCAAATAGAGAATGTCTTTCATTTGAAGGCATACAATTTTCTAGTAGACTCCTTACGGGATGCCTCAACAACGCAGAGCACCTCTTCAGAAAGACTCAAGTCATTGAACTCTAGCCGCTCAGGAACCAGACCGTCAGGTGCAAGGATTGAAGGTCCCTGTGGAGTACATTCCCCTGGTTGACTGAGATCAGGTCCGGGCGGGCCAGAAGCCGCCTCGGGAGCCTGGAGATGAGGCTGAGGAGATCTGGATACCAGAACTGGCAGGGCCAGTCTGGGGCTACCAGAATCACCTGCGCCTTGTCCCTCTTCACCTAGAGAAGCACCCTGTGGATGAAGGGAAATGGGGGAAAGGCGCAGAAGAGACCCAGGGTACCAGGCCTCGAGAAGGCATCCCCCTGCAGCAAGCCCTGCTGAGGGGGTCAGGCGTGAAACAGCCTCAGCTCCGCATTCTGCGTGGAGGCAAACAGGTCTATCTGAGGAGTGCCCCAGTGGGAGAACAGATCGTGCACTACCTCCGCCAGGAGAGATCACTCACGAGATGCAGCAACTATCTGGCTTGGGGCATCGGCCAGAGTGTTGGAGGCTCCTGCCACATGGATGGCTAGGAGATTCACCAAAAGTCTGCTCACGAGAGGCCAAGTGTAGAGAGCCTCCTTGCACAGAGGAAAGGAGTTCGTCCCGCACTGGTGGTTTAAGTAGTACATGGTCGTGGTGTCCGTCTAGACCTGGACCACGTGACTCCGTACAAACGGAGCAAATGTGATGAGGGTTAGTTGGACCGTTAGAATCTCCAGCAGGTTGATGTGGCATTGAGACTCCTGAGTGGACCAGAGGTCGAGCGCTCTGAGCTCCCCCAGATGGGCACCCCAACCCATCAGAGAGGCGTCAGTCATTAGAGCGACCGTCGGCCCTAGGCGGACAAACGGAATACCCTCCTGCAGATGAGCCAGAACAATTCACCACTGGACAGCGTTCCCCATCTCCATGGTCACTATCACTGGCTGGTCCAGAGGACTGGATGGCTGCGACCATTGGCGGGCCAGCCCCCATTGCAGGGGACGCATATGTCAGCACGCCCAACGGACCACCCTAGTGCAGGCCTCCATGGAGCCCAGGAGGAGCAGAAAGACCCAGGCAGGGCGAAATTGCCCAACCAGAAATGGTTGGGCAAAGGAGAAAAGAACCTCGGCCCTGTCCGCCGGAAGCCATGCTCTGGCACAAAGAGAGTCAAGCTTTGCCCTGATGAACTGAATCACCTGCATTGGCACGAGTTCCGATTTGGCCTCGTTGATGAGGAGGCCAACCTGAGTGCAGACCTGCAGGGTCAGATCCCTGGACCGCTCCACCTCCAACCTGGAGGGGGCTGCAATCAGCTAGTCATCCAGGTACGGGTACACCCGGACCTTTCAGTGCCACAGGAATGCTGCCACCACTGCCATACATTTGCTGAAGACCCTGGGAGATGGAGAGAGGCCGCAGGGCATGGCCCGGAATTCGTAAAGGGATCACTCTTTCCTGAAGCAGAGGAATCACTGATGAGACAGACAGATTGGGTCATGAAAGAATGTATCCAGGAGGTCCCGAGAGCAGAACCACACGCCTCGTTCCAAGTATGGAACGATCTGAGCCAGAGTGACCATCGTGAAGGTATGACAGCTTAGTAACTCGTTCAGGTCGTGTAGGTCTAGAATGGGGCACCAGCCCAACGTCCATTTTGATACCAGGATGAACCTGGACACAAACCCAGGGTCTGGCGGAGGATCCGCAACCTCCCTGATCCACCTCCTTCTGGAGGAGCAGGGCAATGGCGGCTCGACGAGCCAGCAGAGATGGCGGACCGCGTAGCGCCCCGTGGGGCGATAGCTCGATAGGGTGGGGACTGCTAAAATCCCAGAGGCAGACCCTTTCGTCCCACTTCCAGCACCTAGAGGTCCGTGTTGATATCGGACCAGGCTGAAAGAAAGTGGCAGAGCAGTCCCTCACCACGGGGAGAACCCAGGAAGGAGTGACTATGTTGGGGGCAACACACTTCAACCCATCACTGGGCAGGCTTGCAGGAAGGGCGGGCCTAGGGGCCTCATGGACATTTCACTCTTGGCTTCCTGATGGAGGAAGCTGCAGGCTTGGCATTGGGGTGCCAAGTGCTGGCCCTGATGCTGGTGTTGCTGGACAGGACGTGCCACAGGGGCCGAAAGGACATAAGCTACTGCTGGCAGCCTTTGTCCTTCTGGGCAGACGTGACAGAGTCCAAGGAGGCACTGGACTTCTCGATCCTTTGCAGAGAACCCTCCAACCCGGGACCGAACAAGTCGGTACCCAAGAAAGAAACGTCTGCCAGCTTGTGCTGCGTATCCACTGTAAAAGTGGAAATCTGCAGCCAAGGTCAGCGGTGCATGGCCACTATGGACACTACTGACCGGGCACACGAGTCAGTTATGTCCAAAGAAGTCTGGAGTTGCTGTTTAGCCACCGCCATTCCCTGATACCGCACCGCCATGTCAGTCGTCTGGAGGTCAGCCGGGAGATGGAGGAATCACCTCATCCAGGTAGACAGAAAGGGCGTGTGAAAAGTGTGCCATCAGAACAGCCGAGATGGCCTGACAAGAGCCTAGGGAGGAAGCAGCATAGACTTTCCGTCCGAAGTAGTCCAGTTTTTTGGACTGGTTATCAGATGGCTTGTCCACATCCTGAGAATTTTCGGACGGTCGGAAGCGCGGTCGGTCACCAGCTCCTCCAGCCGCAGGGGTGCTCCGAAAATCGGAGAGTGAGCAGTGGGAGCGGCATACTTTCGAATCATCCTGGCCAAAGGTGCTGGACAAAGCTGGCCGCTGCCATAGCTCCAGAGCCGGGCCAAAAATGGCTTCAGCCACCTGGAACGCCTCCGTGGGGGAATCCCCTCGGTCCAGAAACTCCATGAGGGGATACTTGGCACGCTTTGAAATGGGTTCGAGCTCCATCCCAGTGGACTCTGAGATGAGCTGAAGCATTCCAAGGAATAAGGAAGGGCTCTCGTCCACCGACTGACCCCCAGTGGACTCCAGGTCGAGGGGCCTGGACAACAGGGAAGAGTCATCGTCAGACTCAGAGGAGTCTGCAAACAGCTACCGAGGGCCTGAGCCACCCTCCACCAGCCGAGGCCGATTGGAAGTGAGGGTGACCAACAACCGATGGGGCAAGCCCTGACCCGACCAAGATTTCTTGGTCGGGGGCCCCAATTTTAGGTTGTGGAGGCAGGGGTTCCACCACAATGGGTGGTGCAGCCAGTTTCAGCTCCTCTATTACAATGAGGGGTTGTTTCGGCCGCTCTGGAGACAGCCACTTAATGGCCGGGGAAGGCAATGGAGTCAGCTTATCCCCTGTCAAAAGGAGCTGCTGCCACATCAGATCCTCGTAGCGCAGACACAATCTGCGCTGGAGCCTACTGTCCGAAGAGGACGAGGAAGAGCTGTGCCGCCGCTTTCCACGGTGCCAAGACCGCCTATATCGGTGGGATCGGATGGACCAGGTAAAGGTCCAAGACAGAGACCTTCAGTGTTTCTAAGGGTGGTTCTGAGAGTGGGAGGGGGAAACCCGCTCCTCCCTCGGTTCAGGGACCTTAACTGGGGACTCCGGCACAGGAAAATCCTCGGTTTCCACCCAGGGAACCGGTGAAGGACTGTCTGCTTCTCCAGTCGACAGCCCATCCAATGGGTCGAAAAGAAAAAAATTACTCACCTTAGTAATGCTGTTTCTTCTAATGGAGTCTTGCTGTATTCTGACTATTGCAGTGATCACCGACCTTTGAACTGCTCTGGAGAACAAAGTTAACTTTCCATGCAGGGCATGGAATGCAAAGCTCAAGATCGGTTGAAGCCTCTGTCTGCTGCTGTTTAAACTCCAACCGTCAGATCTTTACTCACTAGGCGCTGTGTGTGGAAACTGTAAAACTCACTAGCCAACTGGCAACTAAATTTGTTAAAGGGTTTTTTTGGTTTCAAAACAAAGACTCAAGTCAGGAAACCCAAAAAAACAAAACACAACACACACCCAAAATAAAGGAGGGTGAGAAACAGGCACCTCTAGCATGCCAACAATGCTCCTCCCCACCCACATCCCAAAAACCAGGTTCTGAGAGGGGGAGGCAGGGGGGAGGTCAGACTACAGCAAGACCCCATTAGAAGAAGAAACATTACTAAGGTGAGTAATTTTTTCTTCAAATAACATGAAGTTTTGTAGTATTCTGACTATTGCAGACTACCAAGCAGTATCTCAATGGAGGAGGACCAGAACCTACTTTGGGAATAGGCTCTGAAGTACTGCTGTGCCAAACAGAGCATCACTCCTAGACTGGATATCCAGAGAGTAATGCTTAGTGAATGTATGGACTGTTTTCCAGGTGGCTGCTTGACAGATTTCTAAGATAGGAATATCCCTGACAGCAGCCAGGGAAGCACCTGTACCTCTAGTAGAGTGAGCCCTCAGGCCTCAGGGTGGGGTTCTACCTAGTTTTTCATAGCAGAATTGTATACAAGAGACAATCCACCTGGTAATAGATCTTTTAGTGGCAGGTTTGCGGTTACCGACCTCTCCATAAGTGAAGAACAACTGTAGGGACTCAAACCTGTGACCCTTGGTGCGCTCTACGGAGTAGCTAAGGGCCCTTTAAACGTCCAGGCTGCGCAACCTCCTCTCTCCAAAGGAGGAATGGTCAATGAAGAAAACAGGGAGAGACACAGACTTATTAAGATGGAAATCTGAAACCACCTATGGCAAAAACTTCCTGTTAGTTCTTAGGACCACTTTATCTCTATGTAAAGAGATGATATCAGGCTCCACTGACGGGGCTTGCAATTCACTGATACGCCTGGCAGAGGTAATGGCTACCAAAAACACAGTTTCCAGTTAAGTACTTAAGCTCTGCAGAGGACAAAAGCTCAAAAGGTGGTTGCTTAAGCTGAGCAATGCAAACATTAAGGTCCCAAGCAGGAGCAGGGTCCCTAAAGGGAGGATTGGTGTACAGCAATCCCTAGAAGAATTTACAAAATACAGGATGGGCTGTCAGAGGAGAGGGCTTCCCTACTGACAAGAAGGCAGAAACAGCTGCCAGATGCAATTTAAGTGTAGCTGGTCTAAGTCCCAAGCCATTAACATGAACCATATAGTCCAGGACTGTAGGCAACCCAGCAGATTCTGGAGAAATATGCTTCCCAGAGCACCAAATAGTGAACCTTTTCCATTTCGAGTTGCAAGACTTTCTTGTGCAAGGCTTTCGAGAAGCCTTAAGAATATCCAGAACACCTTGAGAGAAGTGCAGATCAGCAAACTAACTCTTCAAGAGCCAGGCCTTGAGATTGAGAGATTTTAGGCTCGGATACCAAATTCTTCCCTGAGAGGATGTAATTCCTGGGAAGAGACAGTGGAAGGTGGACTACTGAAGACAGCAACAGTGGGTACCAGGGCTGTCTGGAGCGATCAGAATCACTTTGCATGGTTGAGACCTGATCTTGACTAGCACTTTGAACAGAAGAGGGAAGGGGGGAAACAGCCTTCTTCCTTGTTGATGTATCACATTGTGGTGGTATTGTCTGTTCTGATCTGAACCACCTTGTTCTGTACAGATTTGGAAAAAGCCCGCAGTGCCAGAAACACTGCTCTGAGTTCCAAGAGACTGATGCGAAGGAGAGATTCTTGAGGTGACCACAGCACTTGGGTGGTAAGATCCCCCAAGTGGGCTCCCCAGCCCAAGAGGAGGGGTCTGTGGTGAGGATTACTGAATGAGACTAAGTGACAAAAGGAACTCCCAGTCTTAAATTGTCCTGATCCTGCCACCACTGCAAAGCCTGGATCAGGGTTCGAGTCACTGGGACTAGTCTGGTAAGGGAATCCTTTCTCTGGGACCAGAAGGCAGTTAAGTGGATCCGAATGTCCCTCATCTGGAATCTTGCCCCCTGGACCACTGCTGTAGAGGCTGCCATGTGGCCGAGGACCTGCAAGAACTCCTGGTCAAGACACCTGAAGGGTGAAAGAAGAGGCCAGTTCTATAAGGGTCCTTGCCCTGTCCAGGGGAAGGAAGGCTTTTGCTCTTATTGTATCCAGCTCTGCCCCTATAAAGGTGAAGAGCTGTACTGGCTCAAGAACTGACTTTGGAAGGTTGAGGAGGAATCCTAAGGAAGTGAGCACTTGCCGAGATATCTGAAGAAGTGACTTGACTTCGTCAGGAGACTGACCCACTATGAGCAAGTTTTCCAAGTATGGAAAGATGGAGATCTTTTTTCTCCTTAGGAAAACAACCACTACTGCCAGGCACTTTGTGAATACCCTTGGGGCTGATGTTACGCCAAAGGGTATTGCTCTGAAGTGATAGTGGCCTGAGGGCAACTCGAACCCGAGGTACTTTCTGTGGGAGCACCTGATGGGAATGTGAAAATAGGCATCTTTGAGGTCCAGAGAGACTAGCCAGTCCCCTGGCCCTAGAGAGGGCAGTATTATTCCCATAGTCATCATTTTGAATTTTGGTTTTAAAAGGTGCTTGTTTAAATATCTTAGATCCAGGATGGGCCGCCATTCTCCTGTCTTTTTGGGGATTAGGAAGTACCCGGAGTACAATCCTTTGCCCCTGTGTAGGGTAGGAACCCTTTCTATGGCTCTGAGAGACAAGAGAGAAGAAAGCTCTGCCTCTACGGCAAGGGTCTCTGATGGATTTGCAGCACAAAAGGATCTGGTTCTCATCTTGGAAAATTTTTTTGAAGCCGAGAACCAGTCCCTGGCTTACTACTTCCAGGACCCACTTGTCTCATGTAAAAGACTTCCAGTCCAGGACAAAGTAAGCCAGCCTGCCCCCTACAGGTAATGGAGAATCGGCCCGGGCAGACAAATCAGGGAGTCTGCTTGGAAGGGGCTTGGGGCAGAGGGGTGGAAGCAGGCCTGCTCATACACAGTCTGCCACTCCCTTTAAAGAACCCCTCTGAACATAAGCAGAAGAAGATGCCTAGGCTTGGAAAAGGACCTTCGAAAAGGCCTGCCCCTGGAGTGCTGCCTCTGAAGAGTGGCTTCCCTTTCTTTGGCCTGAGCACTCCTGTAGGTGGTCCAGTACTCGCCCATCTTCATGTAGTTCTCTGTCTGCTCCCCAAACAGACAATTACCAATGACAGGGAAATCCATGGCCTTAGCCAGGGTATCCTGTGATAGGTTAGTACATCTGAGCCAAGCCATCCACCGAAGGGCCACAGATGTAGCCATGACTCTAGATGAAACATCACTGAAGTCCACAGCAGCATGAAACTGCACCTTGGATGCCTCAATCCCATCCGCAGCCACCTGCTCCAGTTCCTTGGCAAGCTGGTCAGGGGCCTGTTTAGCCAAAGCCAGTACAGTGTCCCATCTGGACTTCTGGTATCTAGCTCTGTAGGCCATATAGTTAGCCTTCCTGAGTCCCAAAGATGCTGCCATGTACTGCTTCTTTGCCATGAAATCAATCCTCCTGGAGTCCTTGTCTGGGGGATGTGAAGCCAAGGGAATATTTGCCTTATAACAGGCAGCAGCCTGCACTACACCAACATGGCTGCATTGCTGGGAAAGGAACTCCATGTCACAGCCTGAAAAGGTATGCCTCTTCTCCATTCTTCTGTCCACATGAGGTATGGAATTAGGAGTTTTGGGAATTTTAAATGTCTGTTTCCCAAAAGATTTATGGAGGGGAACAGACATTCTCCTGGACTCTGGGATGTCAATCATCTCTACAAAATCAGGCTCCTCCGGGTCCTCTACTGCTTCTTCTATTGGAAGCTGGAGGGTTTCAGTCACTTTCTTGTAAAACAAAGTGGGAGGACGACTCAGAAAGCCTAGGAGGAGAAACACCTGAAGGTCTGTCTGGGAAGAAGTCCGGGTCAATAGGCACATCCAGACTTTCATAATCACCATCATCATCCTCCTCATACTCTCCCTCCTCCGGTTCATAAAATTCTTCTAAGGTATAATCCGGAACCGGGGGAACCGACCGAACCGAGACCCTGATAGATGGTGCCGGTTAGGCCGGAACCGAAGTTAGCGACTGAACTATCCTTATCGCTTTGGCTATTTCATCAGCGGTCAGAGAAAGAATTTGTGGATCCGAACTGGATGATTTTTCCCTTTTCTTTCTTTTAAATGGAACCGACTACTCAGAATCGGTTCTCCTTTTGTCCGAAGAAGTTTCACCCTGGTCAGAGGACACTCCTTCTGGTTAGGTCAGAACCGAACCAAGCTGGCCATCCGGGTCAGCGGACTTCTCGGCCTCCCTTTCCCTTAGTCTACCTACTCTCTTATCCAGGGTAGCTCTGGGGAAAACTTTTACAAATTTGGCAGTCTGAATTGAGGTGGTCAACCCCAGACAATAAACACAGGTGGTGTGGGGATCAGCCTTAGCAAAGGCTTCCCCACACACACTACAGTGTTGAAACCCAGTGGGCCCGTGTTTTTTCTTGGGTTTCTCAGACATGGCCAATCTTAACCACAACTTACCCTTTTTTCAGCAATCCGCCAGGCAAACCACCCCTATCGGTTCCTGACCATGTTATAAGTCTTGGAAAAAAAACGCAATTAAATCAGTTTTTTTTTTTTTTTTTTAAGAACTGATACGGACGTGTTACCACACTCTAATAAGGACAGAAGTTTTTTTTTTTTAACACAAACCTGATCGGTTCAAACCGAACCGACCCAATGTTTACAAGTTCCACACAGAAACTAATACAAAACCTATCTAGTACTCATGGTACCACAGGCAGAGACTTAAACCGACAGGTTCAGAAGGAGAAATTCGGTAGAAGCCGACCGAAATAAATACAAGTTACTCACTAGTAATAGGAGTTCTTGGAATGGTATATGTTGTTCATCCACACTGTCTGGCAGGTTCCTTGCCGCTTTACATCTTGCTGGAAGGTCTTCAAGCTGGGCCCTCCCACCCACTAGTGTGGTAAAACTCTCAGCTCCGGCCCCATGACACCAGATCTAGCCCAATGGAAGCCAGGTTGTGCGTCGAAGCCGGAGAGGTTGGGTGGGTCGTGTGAATGAACAACATATACCATTCCTAGAACTCCTATTACAGATGAGTAATCTGTATTTCTAGGGACATGGAAATGTTGTTCATCCACACTATCTGGCTGACTCAAGCAGTTCTCCAGGAGGAGGAGCATCGCAATCCCGAACATTGGAAAGAGACTGGAGAACTAGGACCCAAAACCAGCATCCGGCGTGACTCAAGGTCGATGTGGTAGTGGGTGATGAAGGTGTAGCTGACTTCCAGGTAGCAGCCAGCTGCAGATTTCCTGGATAGGGACGTCCCAGAGCAGACACCGATGCAGCAGTATGGCCGGGTAGAATGAGCTCTTATCCCTCTGGGGCTCCATGCCTGCCAACTTATAACGAGATCTGTCAGGAGATGACCCACCGCACTGTACGTCAGCTTGGCTGCCAGGTCTGCCAGGGTGTGGCTTCAGCGTAGGTGACAAACAGCTGGCAGAACCTCTCCCAGAATTTCAGCCGTCGCTCCTTATAGTAGCGGCGCCTTTCTAGGGTCAAGTATGGAGACTATATTCGGCCTCAGAGGTGTGATTGGGTACAAAACCCAGCCAGAGTCAACACCTGATTAAGGTGAAACTCGACACATCCTTGGAAGAATTAGGGTGGGAGCGCGCGCAGGACAACCTTGTCCCTATGGAAGACCAGTGAGAGACTCTATGCAGGCGCCTGGGCTCTCCCATCCTTCTGGCTGATATAATAGGCCACCAGAAGCGGTCTTACGACAGGTGAGGATTCACACCTGTGCATTGAATTGAATAAACGCCGCAAGCTTTGCCAATACAGCAATGGGTCACGGAGGTGAAGTTCGCACCGGAGGAAATGTGATCAGGCCATTACAAGCATGAACCACCTTCTCATACCGACTGGCACGGCCCGCCCGGTAAGCAGAGATGGCACTCAGTTCACCATAGTCGTTGACCTAAGCCCTTGCTGAAAGGGACCATAAATAGTCAAGATGCTTGCCAAGGAACAGGAGGAAGGGTCCAAGCCCTGCCCACACCAAATGGAACACCTTTTTTCATTTAGGCGCCAACATTTTCTGGAAGTCGACTCATAGGGCGCCTCAACTCGTTGAGGACAAATCGGGAAAAGACCCAAGGCCTGGAACTCTGGCACGGCTCAGGAACCAGGCTGTCAGGTGCAGGGGATAGAAGGTCCGGATGGATCGCTACCTGATTGACTGAGGAAACAGGTCAGGGGCGAGCTGGCTTATCGGAAGCCTGGAGCTGAGGCTGAGGAGATCTGGGTACCAGTACTGGCAGGGCCAGTCTGGGACTATCAGAATCACCTCTCGCCTTGTCCCTCCTTGCCCAGCCAGCAGCGCACCTTCCCCCTTGCCCAGCTTTGTGCATCAAGGGGCGGAGAAGGAGGCCGGGGTCCACGGCCTCGAGAGGCATCCCCTGCAGAGGGCCCTGCTGGGGGGCAGGCATGGAACAGCCTCAACCCACATTCTCCTGGAGGCAAACAGGTCCACCTGAGGTGTGCCCAATGGGAGGTAGATCATGCCTACCCCTCCGGCAGGAGAGACCACTCGATGGGACGCCAGCCCCTATCAAGCTTAGGGCATGGCCAGGGTGTTGGAGGCTCCTGCCACATAGAATAGCTGGGAAGATCCGCCTCCAGCCTGCCATCAGTGACCAGATGCACGGAAGCTTCCTTGCATAGGGAGCATGGGGCGCGTCCCGCCCTGGTGGTTTAGATAGTACATGGTCGTGGTATTGTCCGTCTGGACCCGGACCCTTAGATGAAAGCGGAGCAAAAGGCGGTTGAGGCTACAAGCGGACAGCTCAGAGCTCAACAGGTTGACAATGGCCGGGACTCCCGCGGGGACAGAAGCACGTCACGCTCGGTGTTCCCCAGATGGGCACCCCAACCCAGAGGCAGCCGGTCGATGAAGAGGCAGTGGCTCGCGGGCGGACAAGCGGGATGCCCTTCTGCAGATGAACTGGAGCGGTCCACCACTGGAGGCGTTCCACATCTCATGGTCACCGTCACTAGCTGGTCCAATGGATCGCGGCGTTGGGACCACTGGCGACCCCCCCACTGAAGAGGCGCATGTTCCAGTGGCCCAGCATTGCGCAACACAGGCCATAATGAGACCCAGGAGGCGCAGGAAGTCCTTGCAGGCGCAATTTCCCAACAAAATGACTGGGCAAAGGAGGAAAGAACCTCGGCCCTATCACGAAACCGGAGCTACTCAGCTCTGAAGAGAGTCGAGCTCTGCCCGATGAAAAGAATCACCAACGAGCGAGGTTCCGACTTGGCCTGAATTGATGAGAGCCGACCTGAGAACAAACCTGGAGGGCCAGATGTCTGGACCGCTCCACCTCCTGTCTGGAGGGGCAGCTATCAATCGTCCAGGTAAGGGATAAGCCGGACCCCCAGCGCCCGCCAGAATGCTGTCACCACTGCCATGCATTTGGTGAAGACCCTGGGAGCTGGACATAAGCTGAGGACATGGCAGGAACTCGAAGGAACCCTCGCTCAGAGTGAAGGAACCTTTGATGAGGCAGACGGAGAGGGAGCAGTGAAAAACTGGCGTCCTGAAGGTCAGAGAGCAGAACCCATGCAGTGTTCAAGGATGGTATTATCTGAGCCAGAGTGACCATCCTGAGGTTGAGACATACGAACTTGTTTAAATCGTGTGGAGTGAGAATGGGGCCGCCCCAACCCCCGTCGTTTGAACCAGGGAAGTAACTGGACACTAACCCCGGGTTTGAGGAGGGTCACGCCACCTCTATCACCTCCTTCTCAAGAAGGAGAAGCGATGTCGACTCGGCGAGCTGACAGCGAGCTTCGAGACCATGAGGCCCCAGTGCGGCGACTCTGAAGGGTGGGGCCTGCTCGAACTCCAGAGGCAGAGCCCATTCTACCACCTCAACACCACCTGTCTGGGGTAATAGCGGACAAGGCAGAAAGAAGTACGGGCCGTCCCCAGCGGAAGAACCTGGGAGAGGTGGCGAGGTTGAGGCAACACCCCTCAACCTGTCACTGTGCAGGATTGGAGGAGGGACGGCCGAGGGACCACCTGGGCCTTACCTCCCTGCTTCCTAGAGGAGGAGCCGCGGAGAAGCTGAGTTTGGGGAGGACGTAGCGAGCCTGCTGGCCCTGGTATTTGCTGGGCCGGGCATGCCGGGGGGCAGGCAGACGAAAGGCTTGGGTTGAGTCTGCAGCCCTTGTCCCTCTGGCGGATGAGACCCGAGTCAAGGAGGCATTGGACTTTCGATCCTCTGGAGTGGCCTTCCACTCCAGGACCGAAGGTGGGTCCCAGGAAGGGCCATCCGCCAATTTGTGCTGGGAATCCGCTGTGAAGGTGGATATCCTCAGCCATGCCCGAGCATAGCCACTGCAGCCGCTACTGACCTGGCGCATGAATCACCGATGTCCAAAGCAGTCTGAGTTGCTGCTTGGCCACTGCCCTGCCCTGGTCCGCACCTGCTTAACCGTGGTCTGCAGGTCACCGGAGAATGAGGAACCACCGCGTCAGGGCCCAACAGGGTGTGAGAAAAATGTGCCATCAATGCAGCCGAGCTGGCCTGGCGAAGGCCAATGGAGGGGCGCAGCATAGACTTTCGCCCGGCATAGTCCAATTTCTTGGACTCCTTGTTGGGAGGAGGTTGTCCACGTCCCTAAGCGTTTCTGTACGCTTGAGCGCAATGCATCGTAACTTTCTTCCCTCGGCCGAGGATGTTCCGAAAACGGACAGGGAACCGGTGAGGAACCGCTGCTTCCTAGCCATCCTGGTCGGGCGCAGGGGCAGGAAGCAAGGCGCCTGAGCTCAGGCCGGGCCCCAATGGCCTCAGCCACAGGGAGGGCCTCCGTGGGAGAATCCGCTCAGTCCTATATCTCCGTGAGAGTAGCCTTCGCTTGGATCGAGCTCGAGCTGCATCGGTGAATTCGAGATGAGTCTGAGCAACCCAGGGCGAAGAGGGGCTGTCGTCCAGTGACTGACCTGCAGAGGACTCCAAGTCCACTCACTTGGAGAAAAAGGAGAATCGTCTTGGACTCAGAAGAGTCAGCAAAGCTGCCTCGGGCCTGAGCCACCTCCACATGCCGAGGCGATCGGGGAGTGAGGTGACCGACAGCCTATGGGGCAGACCCTGAGCCGACAGAGATTCTTGGTGGAGCCCCAAACCCCGTGGCTGTGGAGGCGGAGGTTCCACAGGTCGGTGGGGCAGCTGGTTTTGGCGAACAACCGGCCTGATAACAGGCTCCTCGGGTAAAACAGCGGGTTGTTTGGCCGCTCCAATTTAGCCATAATGGCCAGGGAGCGGCGATAAACTGTTTCCGGTCAGAAGAGCTGTTGCCAATGAGATCCTCGTATCGTCGCGCAACGCATAAAGCCTCCCTCATCCGGAGGAGGAAGAGGATGGCCCGGCAGCGCCGCTTACATGATGCGAGACCGCCTATGATGGCGGGATCGTACGGACCATGAGAATAAAGTCGAAGACAGAGACCAAGACCTCCTGATTTTCCGAGGGGCGGGGAGGGACGGGTGGAAATACAGGTTACTCACCTGTAACAGGAGTTCTAGGAATGGTATATGTTGTTCATCCACACTCATTGCAGGTATCCTTGCCGCTTTAAATCTTGCCGGAAGGTCTTCAAGCTTGCTCCTCCCACCCACCCGGGTGGTATAACTCTCGGCTCCGCCCCATGACGCCAGATCTGGCCCGCTGGAAGCTCAGGTTGTGCGTCGAAGCCGGGGAGGTCGGGTGGGTCGTGTGGATGAACAACAGCTACCATTCCTAGAACTCCTGTTACAGGTGAGTAACCTGTATTTCTAGGGACATGGATATGTTGTTCATCCACACTTATTGGCAGACTCCTAGCAGTTCTCCGGGAGGAGGGAGGCAAGCCCTTTTATATACTTACTTGGGAAAGAGGACTGGAGAACCAGGGCCCCAAAACCAGCATCCCGGGCTCAAGGTGAGTGTGGTAATGGGTAATGAAGGTGTTTGCTGACTTCCAGGTAGCAGCCTGCAGATTTCCTGGATAAGGGCGTCCTGGAAGCAGCCACCGTTGCAGCAGTATGGCGGGTAGAATGAGCTCTTATCCCTCTGGGAGGCTCCATGCCCGCCAACCTCTGAGATCTATGCAGGAGGTTGCCCACCTGCTTACGATCCAGCTTGGCTGCAGGTCTGCCAGATCTTGGCTTCAGCGTGAGTGACAAACAGCTGGCGAACCTCTCCCAATTTCAGCCGTCGCTCCATATAATAGCAGCGCCCTTCTAGGGTCCAGAGTATGGAGCCTGTTAAAGCCTCCGGTGTGGTGGAGTGGGAACACCGGCAGAGTCCAACACATGTTAGGGTGAAACTCGACACCACCTTCGGAAGGAATTTCGGGTGGGCGCAGGACAACTGCTGTCCTGTGGAAGACCAGGTAAGGAGACTCGATGGAAGCGCCTGGAGCTCTCCCATCCTTCTGGCTGGGATAGCCACCAAGAGAGCGGTCTTCCACGACAGGTGAGAGAGAGCACACCTGTGCACATAGGTTCGAATATAAACGCCCATGAGCTTTGCCAGTATAACCCAGTAGATCCCACGGAGGTAGAGGGTTCCCGCACTGGAGGAAATGTGATCAAGGCCTTTGAAAGCGCTGAGACCACCTTCTCCTGTGCCACCGACTGCTTCCGGCCAGCGCCGGTAAGCAGAGATAGCTGCCAGGTGCACCCTAGGTGTCGACCTAAGCCCTTGACTAGAAAGGGACCATAAATAGTCCAAGATGCTTGCCAAGGAACAGGAGGAAGGGTCCAAGCCCTTGCCCTGACACCAAATGGAAAACCTTTTCCATTTGAAGGCATAGCATTTTCTGGTCGACTCCTTACGGGACGCCTCAACTACATTGAGGACCTCGTTGGAAAGACCCAAGGCCTGGAACTCTAGCCGCTCAGGAACCAGGCCGTCAGGTGCAGGGATTGAAGGTCCGGATGGAACACCTTCCCCTGATTGACTGAGAGCAGGTCCGGGCGAGCTGGAAGCTGCCGCGGAGTCCTGGAGCTGAGACTGAGGAGATCTGGTACCAGAACTGGAGCCAGTCTGGGGCTATCAGAATCACCTCGCCTTGTCCCTCCTCGCCTTGAAGCAGCACCTTGGATCAAGGAAATGGGGAAAAGGCGTAAAAAAGGCCGGGGTCCATTGCCTCGAAAGGCATCCCCTGCAGCGAGCCCTGCTGAGGGGGGGGCATGGAACAGACTCAGCCGCGTTCTCCTGGAGGCAAACAGGTCCACCTGAGGAGTGCCCCAAAGGGAACAGATGCTGTACTACCTCGGCAGGAGAGACCACTCGTGGGATGCAGCCCCTATCCGGCTCAGGGCATCGGCCAGGGTGTTGGAGGCTCCTGCCACGTGAATGGCTAGGAGATCCGCCTCCAGGCTGCGCCACGATGACCAAATCCGGAGAGCTTCCTTGCAGAAGCATGGAGTCGCGTCCGCCCTGGCGTTTAGATAGTACATGGTCGTGGTATTGTCCGTCTGGACTCGGACCACTTGACCCGGAGGAGCGGACAAAGGCGGTGAGAGCTAGGCGGACCGCCGGGCTCCAGCAGGTTGATGTGGCATCGGGACTCCGCGGGGACCAGGGGCCATGAGCCCAGTGTTCCCCAGATGGGCACCCCAACCCATCAGGAGGCATCGGTCGATAGAGAGACCGTCGGCAAGGGGGGCCCGAGCAGGGATGCCCTCCTGCAAATGATCTGGGCGGTCCACCACTGGAGGCGTTCCACATCCCCTATGTCACCGACACAAGCTGGTCCAAGGGATCGAGCGTTGTGACCACTGGCTGGCCAGTCCCCACTGAAGGGACGCATGTTCCAGCGGGCCCAGCGGACACGCTGGTGCAGGCACGCCATGAGACCCAGAGGCGCAGGAAGTCCCGGGCAGGCGCAATTGCCCAACCAGAAATGATCGGCAAGGAGGAAAGAACCTCGGCCCTGTCCGCCGGGCAGCGCTCTGGCAGAAGAGAGTCGAGCTGCGCCCGATGAATAGAATCACCTGCTTGACTCGAGTTCCGACTTGGCCTCGATTGATAAGGAGGCCCAGTTGAGAACAGACCTGGAGGGCCAGATCTCTGGACCACTCCGCCTCCTTCCTGGAGGGAGCTGCTATCAGCCAGTCGTCCAGGTAAGGGTACACCCGGACCCCTCGGCGCCGCAGGAATGCTGTCACCACTGCCATGCATTTGGTGAAGACCCTGGGAGCTGGAGACAAGCCGAAGGGCATGGCTTGGAACTCGAAGAGGGATCCTTCCGCTCGAGGCGAAGGAATCTCTGGTGGGAGACGGACGGATAGGGACGTGAAAAGCGCGTCCCTGCAAGTCCAGAAAGCAGAACCACCGCGTTCAAGGATGGTATTATCTGAGCCAGAGTGACCATCCTGAAGGTTCGAGACCTTAGGAACTTGTTTAGGTCGAGAATGGGGTGCAACCCCGTCCGTTCGGAACCAGGAAGTACTGGACACAAACCCTGGGTCGCAAGCAGGGTCCACCACTCTCTCTTACCCCTCCTTCTGGAGGAGGAGGCGATGTCGGCTCGGCGAGCCGCCAGTGAGGCTGGGGATCCCGAAGCCCCGAGGCGGCGGCTCTGAAGGGTGGTGCCTGCTCGAATTCCAGAGGCAGGCCTCTTCCCACCACCTCAAGACCCACCTGTCCGTGGTAACAGCGGACCAGGCGGAGCGGAGGTGCGGGCCGTCCCCCCACGGGGGGACCCAGGAATAAGGTGACGGGGATGGGGACGACACCCCTCAGCCCGTCACTGGGCAGGCTTGGAGGAGGGACCAGCCGAGGGACCTCCTGGGCCCTTTCCTCCTTGCCTCCTGTTACAGGAAGCCGGCGGCTTGGGTTTGGGATGCCAAGGCCGAGCCTGCTGGCAGACGTTGCTAGGCGGGCGTGCGAGGCACAGAAGGGCCGAAAGGAGCTTAGGCTGTGGTTTGCGGCCTTTGTCCTTCTGAGCGGAAGAAGACGAGTCAAGGTGGCATTGGACTTCCTCGATCCTCTGCAGGTGACCTTCCACCCCAGGGTCGAAGAGGTCAGTCCCAAAAGGAACATCCGCCAACTTGTGCTGGGTATCCGAGTAAAGGTGGATATCCTCAGCCAAGCCTTGGCCAACATAGCCACTGCGGCCGCCACCGATCTAGCACATGAGTCCCCTATATCCAAAGCAGTCTGGAGCTGCTGTTTGGCCACTGCCTGCCCTGGTCCAGCACCTGCTTAACCGTAGTCTGCAGATCGGCGGGAAGATGAGGGATGACCTCATCAGGGGAGCCCAACAGGGCATGAGAAAAATGTGCCATGAGGACGGCCGAACTGGCCTGGCGAAGGCAGAGAGGAGGGACTAGCGTAGACTTTTACCCGACATGGTCAATTTCTTGGACTCCTTGTCAGGAGGTTTGTCCACATCCCTGGCGTTGCCGGTAGCGAAAGCGCTGTCGTGTCAACCCCTCAGCAGAGGGGTGTTCCGAAAACCGGACAAGGAACGGTGGGGACCGCATACTTCCTGGCCATCCTGGCCGGCGCAGGGCAGGAAGCAGGCGCTGCCAAAGCTCCAGTGCCGGACCCACTATGGCCTCGGCCACCGGAAAGGCCTCCGTCGGAGAATCCTCGGTCCAGAATCTCCGTGAGGGGATACCTGGCCCGTTTGAAGCGGGTTCGAGCTCCATCCCGGTGAGACTCGAGATGGCGAAGCAGTCCTAGGAAGGCAGACGGGCTATACGTCCATTGACTGACCTCCTGAAGACTCCCAAGTCCAGTCGCTTGGAGAAAAAGGAGGAATCATCTTCGGACTCGGAAGAGTCCTCGAAGAGCTGCCTCTGGCCTGAGCCACCCTTCACCTGCCGAGGTCGGTCGGGAGTGAGGTAACTGACAGCCGATGGGGTAGAACCCTTAGCCGACCGAGAATCCTTGGTCGGAGCCCCAATTGGTGGCTGTGGAGGCGGAGGTTCCACCGGAATCGGTGGAGCAGCTGGTTTTGGCCGAACAACCGGCCTGGGTATAGGCTCCTCGGATAAGTCGAGGGGTTGTGTCGGCCGTTCCGGTGACAGCCACTTAATGGCCGGGGAAGGCGCCGGAGTCGGCTTATTCCCGGCCAGGAGGAGCTGTTGCAACATAAGGTCCTCGTACCGTCGACGTAATTTACGCCGAAGCCTCCCCTCATCCGAGGAGGAGGACGAGGACGAGCGGCGACGCCGCTTACCGAGGTGCCGAGACCGAGACCGCCTATGACGGTGGGATCGGCTGGACCGCGAAGAGGTCCGAGACCGAGAGTCCCGGAATTTCCGAGGTCGGTGCGGGGAGGTGTCGGCCGGAACCGGCACTCCCTTCAGCTCGGATGGTCCATCCGAGGGCTCCGGAACCGGAGGCAAAGCGAGCCATGGGATCCTCAACTCCTCCCGGGGAACCGGGAGAGGGAATCTCGCTGCTAAAGCGACAGCCCGTCCAATGGTCGAGAAAATCTCGACTTCATCGGTGGGAGTCGGTCAACTGACCTGACGGGGACACCGTGAGGCCAGTGGCGGGCGAGCGATCGACCGAAGCCAGGCGGTCGGCGGCCGGGAGAGGACCTTCCCGCTCCCAAGAGCGTTGACGAGGGACTTACCCTGTCCCTCTTTTGGACCGAGAATAAGGTCCAGCAGACACAGCCCTTCTCCTTTAGTGGAGAGGGACAGACAAAGCTCTCATAAAAAGAAGCCGTGTAGGAAGAACACAGAGAGAGCGGGATAAATGCCGCGGCCGAGGAAGATACGGCCCGCGCCGCCTCCTCTTCGAGGGCGACCATCCGCTCGAGCTGATCCGCCGAGCCCGCCGCCGCGGACACCGCCAACCGGGCCTCCTTGGACTTCACCGGAGGGAAACGCTTCTCGGGACGGCCCAGTTGCAATCGGGCAGCACGGTCTTCGAGGACGTAGGCCGAGAAAGATGAGCACAGGTCGCAAGCCTGCGGGTCGTGCTCAAGGCCTAAGCAGTAGACACACGTGGAGTGTGGATCCGTCCGAGACATCTTCTGCCCGCATGGGCATCTCCGAAATCGAGGTCGATTGTCCATCGCGGCCGCGAGGATGAAGACTGAAGTCTTTTGCAAAATTTTTTTTAAATCCGCAAACGGAGAATAGGAACCAGTCACAAACGCAGAGCGTTAAGGAGGGAACCTGAGCTTCCAAGCGGTAAGGAAGATCTGGCGTCATGGGGCGGAGCCGAGAGTTATACCACCCGGGTGGGTGGGAGGAGCAAGCTTGAAGACCTTCCGGCAAGATTTAAAGCGGCAAGGATACCTGCCAATGAGTGTGGATGAACAACATATCCATGTCCCTAGAACCGGCTCTTCCCTTGGCTCAGAGGGAACACCCAAGGGCTCCGGAACCGGAGGCACTGGCAAGCCCACGGGATCCTCAACTCCCACCGGGGGGAACTGGGGAGAGGGGATTTTCGGCTTCGCTGGTTGACAACCATCCAACGGGTCGAGAAAGATCTCGATCATGCCGACGGGAGTCTCGGTCAACTGACCTGATGGGGACACCGTGAGACCAGTGGCGGCGAACGAACAACCGAAGTTGATGGGTCGGCTAACCTCGGGGAGAGGGACCTTCTGCTCCCAATCTGCGTCGAAGAGACTGACCCTTGTCTTTCTTCTTGGAGAGAAGAAGATCAAGCAGGCGTTGGTCCCTCTCCCTAGTGGAGAGGGACAGACAAAAGCTCCTTAAAGGAAGCTGTGTAAGTGTGTAAGAGGAACCCAGGGAGAGCGGAATAAATGCCGCGGTCGAGGAAGATGTGGCCCGCGCCGCCTACTCTTCGAGGGCGATCATCTGCTCTAGCTGATCCGCTGAGCCCGCCGGTGGAGACCGCCGACCGGGCCTCTTTTGACTTTACCGGAGGAAAACGTTTCCCGGAGCGCCCTAGCTGTAAACGGGCGGCGCAGTCTTCGAGGACATAGGCCGAAAAGGAAGAGCACAGATCGCAAACCTGCGGGTCGTGCTCAAGGCCTAAACAGTAGACACATGTGGAGTGCGGATCTGTCAGAGACATCTTCTGCCCGCAGCGGGCATCTCCGAAAACCGAGTCGATTTCTCCATCGCAGCAGCGAGGGATAGAAGACCAAGTCTAGAAGTGCAAAAACTTTAATTCGCAAAACCAAAGAATTAGGAACCAGTCTTATACGCAGAGTGTTAAGGAGGGAACCTGAGCTATCGAGTGGTAAGAAAAAATTACTCACCTTAGTAATGTTGTTTCTTCTAATGGAGTCTTGCTATATTATAGACATTAGCAGTCTGATCCAGCTCTAGAACTGCCCCGGAGTGAAATGGTTAAAACCATTCCAAAACAGAATATTGGCACGAGAGCAGCTCTATCTGTGTCATTTCAAACTTGAACTGTCAGATCTTCTGAGCCAAACTCACTAAGGTCTGTGTGGAAGCTGTAACCTACACTAGCCAAATGGCTACCTAAATAATAACAACCATTGATGGTCCCAACACCCAAGACTCAAGTCAGGGGACCAGAAATACTAACACCATTCTAATAATATGAAAATGGAACATAAGTATAATAAAACACACACGCAGCATACACACATACACAACCCCAAAGTCCCAAAGGGGACAAAATGCTAACAGGACATAAGTAGTGCCCACACTAAGTTGCACGCAACCCACCAAGTAGAGGTTCTGAGAGGGCAGGTTGGGGAGGAGGTTTATAATACAGTAAGACTCCATTAGAAGAAACAACATTACTAAGGTGAGTAATTTTTCTTCAAACAACATGAAGTCTTGCTATATTATAGACATTAGCAGAATACACAGCAGTACCTCCATGGAGGAGAGGCAGAACCTACTTAGGAATAGGCTCTGAAGAACAGCTGTTATGCAAACCAAGCATCTCTCCTGGCCTGGACATCCAGGGAGTAATGCTTGATAAAGTGTGCACCGCTTTTCCAAGTAGCAGCCTGGCAAATCTCTAATAAAGGGATATCTCTGGCAGTAGCTAGAGACGGCTGTACCCTGGTAGAATGAGCCCTCAAACCGGGGTGGGGCTCTGCCCACTTTCTGATAACAAAATTGATACAAGAGACAATCCACCTGGCTATTGATCTCTTAGTGGCAGGTTTGCCTTTCCCAACTTCACCATAGGTAAGGAAAAGTTGGAGGATTCGAACCTGTGACCTTTGGTACGCTCTATATAATAACCAAGAGCTCTCTTAACATCCAGGCTGTGCAACCTCCTCTCACCCGAAGAGGAGTGATCAGTGAAAAATACTGGAAGGGAGATAGATTGATTAAGATGGAAATCTGAAACCACCTTAGGCAAAAATGTCCTGTTAGTCCTAAGGACTACCTTATCCTGTGGAAAGAAAAGTCAGTCTCCACTGACAAGGCTTGCAATTCACTTATGCGTCTGGCAGAAGTGATAGCCACTAGAAAACAGTTTTCCAAGTTAGGTACAGCTCTGCAGAAGACAGAGGTTCAAAAGGGGTTGCATTAACTGGGCAATGCAAACATTAAGGTCCAAAGCAGGGGCCGGTTCCCGAAAGGGAGGATTAATATGGAGTAATCCCTTAAAAATCTTGGAAAACACAGGATGAGAGGAAAGAGGGGATGACTTTCCTGCTGACACAAAAGCAGACAGCTGCCAAATGAACTCTCAGGGTAGCTGGTCTGAGACCCAAGGAATTAAGATGTACCATGTAATCTAACAAAATGGGCAATTCAGCAGATTCTGGGGAAATATTTTTCCCAGCACACCAAATGGAAAACCTTTTCCATTTAGAACTATAAGTAGCCCTAGTGGAAGGCTTTCTGGAAGCCTTTAGGATCTCAAGAACACCCTGAGAGAGATGTAAATCAGCAAACTCTAACTCCTCAAGAGCCAGGCCTTGAGGTTGAGGATTTGAGGTCCGGATACCAAACCCTTCCCTGGGCACAAGTCAACAGATTGTGATTCCTGGGAGGCACAGGGAAGATGGACTGTCAGAGACAGAAGGAGTGGGTACCAGGGCTGCCTGGCCCAATCGGGGCAATCAGAATCACCCTGCAAGGCTGAGATCTGATTTTGACTAGTACTTTGAATAGGAGAGGAAAGGGGGAAAGCATAGAGGAAATTCCTCCCAATCCAGAAGAAGGGCATCCAGGGAACTGAGCCAGCACTGGAGGCCTGCAACAAGAACAGAGGAAGTTTGTGATTGTCTGGGGCTGCAAAAGATCTATCTGAGGGATGCCCCACCTGGCAAAAACTATCCCCAGCACTTGAGGATCCAGGGACCATTCGTGCTGGCCCTGGGAAATCCTGCTGAGGGCATCCGCTAGGACATTGTCCTTCCCTGGAAGATGAACTGCTATGAGGGAAGTGTTCAGGGAATAGGCCAGAGACCACAACTTCATTGCCTCGTGCACAAGGCCGAAGACCTAGTGCTCCCCTGTTTGTTGATGTACCACATTGTTGTGGTGTTGTCTGTTCTGACTTGTATCACCTTGTGGTGGACAGATGCAGAAAAAGCTTGAAGAGCTAAAAAGACAGCTCTGAGTTCCAGCAAATTGATGTGGAGCAGAGATTCCTGGGGGACAAACTCCCTGAGTGGAAAGGTCGCCCAGGTGGGCTCCCCAACCCAGAAGGGAAGCATCTGTAGTGAGAGTCAGAAGTCGTGAGAAGGAAATGAAGGGGACCCCGCTCTTAAATTGCTCTGATCCTGCCACCACTGGAGAGCTAGGATCAAGGTTCAAGTCACTGGGACCAACTTGGAAAGGGGGTCTCTCTGAGACCAAAAGGTTCTCAAGTGAAACTGAATGTCTCTCATCTGAAATCTGGCTCCCTGCACAACAGCTGTGGATGCAGCCATGTGCCCGAGGAGCTGCAGAAAGTGTCTTGCTGGTGAGAGACCTGCAGAGTGAAGGAAGAGGCCAGAGCCACTAAATTCCTTACCCTTTCTGGAGGAAGAAAGGCTCTGGCTAGCTTTGTGTCCAATTCTGCCCTATAAAGGTGAGTACCTGGACTGGTTCCAGAACCGACTTTAGTAGGTTGTTAAGAAAACCCAGGAAGCGAGAAGCTGCTGGGTGACCTGCAGGTGAGATTTTACCTGTTCTGGGACTGGCCTACAATGAGCCAGTCGTCTAGATAGGGAAAACAGCAATCCTCTGCCTCCTTAAGTGGGCCACTGCCACTGCTAGACACTTTGTGAATACCCTTGGAGCAGAGGTAAGGCCGAAGGGCATTGCTCTGAACTGGTAATGACCTGAGGCAGTTTGAATCTGAGGTACTTTCGATGGGATCTTCTGATTAGGACATGGAAATAGGCATCCTTGAGGTCCAGGAGGCTAGCCAGTCCCCTGGCCTTAGGGAAGGTAAAATCATTGCCAGAGTTACCATTTTGAACTTTGGTTTCAAAAGATGCTTGTTCAGATATCTGAGATCTAAAATGGCGCCACTCTCCTGTCTTTTGGGGTAAGGAAGTATCTGGAATACAGACCCCTGCCCTGATGCAGGGGAGGAACCCTTTCTACTGCTCTGAGAGCTAACAGGGATGAGACCTCTGTTTCCAGAGCGAGGGTCTCTGAAGCACTTGCAGGTAGAAAAAGTCTGCTTCTCAACTTGGGAAACTTTTGAAGCTGAGAACCAGACCCTGGCTTACTACTTCCAGAACCCACTTGTCTGAGGTTAAGAAGCCCAATTCTGACTGAAGTAAGCCAGCCTGCCCCCCACTGGTACAGGAGAATGCCCTGGGCACCCCATCAGGGTGCCTGTTTGCAGGAGCTTTAGGCTGGGGGTGGGAGCAGGTCTGCCCACCCCTCGTCTGCCCTGCCTCTGAAGCCCCTCTGAGCATAGGCAGAGGAGGCCTGGAGTCTGGTGAAGGCCTGTGAAAAGGCTACCCCTACCCCTGGGCATGCCTTTGAGGAGTGGCTTGCACTCCTTAGCCTGGGCACTCTTGTAAGTAGTCCTATACTCATCCATCTTTCTTCATGTAGTTCTCTGTCTGCTCTCCAAACAGAGAATTTCCCACCACAGGAAATCCATAGCCTTAGTCTGGGTATCCTGTGACAAACTAGTACACCTGAGCCAGGCCAACCTACTTAAAAGCTACAGATGTGGCCATGACCCTAGAGGAAACATCATTAACATCCACAGCAGCATGAAACTGAACCTTAGAGGCTTCAATGCCATCAGCAGCCACCTGTTCTAGTTCACTAGCCAGCTGGCCATGGGCCTCTTGGCCAATTGCATAACAGTATCCCATCTAGATTTCTGATACCTAGCTACATAAGCCATATAATTTGCTTGCCTGAGTCCCAGAGAGGCTGCCATATACTGTTTTTTGCCATGGCATCAATCTTCCTGGAATCCTTGTCAGGAGGATGTGAAGCCAAGGAATATTAGCTTTATCACAGGCAGCAGCCTGAACTACCCTAACATGACTGCATTGCTGAGAAAGGAATTTGTATCAGGGCATGACAATGTATACCTTCTGTCCATCTTTTTATCTACAGGAGGCACAGAATTGGGAGCTTTTAAAATTTTAAGTGTTTGTTTCCTAAAAGACTTATGTAAAGGAATAGACAATCTCCTAGACTCTGGAATATCCATCATTTCTACAAAATCAGGCTCCTCTTGCTCATCCACAGCCTCTTCTAAAGGAAGCTGAGGGTTTCAGCAACTTTTATAAAACATAAAATGAGATGGGGACTCAGACAGCATAGGGGAGATTCTAAAGGTCTGTCTGGGAGATGCCCGTTCAATGGGCACACCCAGACCTTCCCAGCCACATTCATACTGTTCATAATCCTCCTCCCCCTCCTCTGGTTCATAAAATTCCTCAATATCATAATCCTGAACCACTGGGACCGGACGAACCGACCTTTTACCAGATAGTGGTGGTTCGGACGGACCCTGAGACAGTGACTGGACAATTTGTATGGCTTTTGCTATCTCTGCAGCATTTGGAGAAGGAATTTTGGACTCCAGACCTGCTGATTTTCTTGTTTTCTTTACTGGAATTAGTTCCTCAGAACCAGCTTTTCTTTTGCCCGAGGAAGTCTGGCCCTGGTCAGAGGGCACTCCCTGTGGTTCGGTTGGCACCAAAACTCAGGCTGGCCATCCGGTCAGCGGACTTTTGGCTCTCCTCGCTCTGGAGCCTGCAGGGAAATTTTACATACTGGCAGTCTGACTGAGGTGGTCAAACCCAGACACAAACACATGTGTGTGGGTCAGCCTTGGCAAAGACTTCCCCACAAACATCACAGTGTTGAAACCCAGTGGGCCCCGGTTTTCTTTGGGTTTCTCAGACATAATGCCAGCCTAACCAAAAACCTTGCCCTTTTAACAGCAGTGCCAGGCAAGACACCCTTATCGGTTCCTAACCGTGTCACGGGTATTGGAAAACCGTAATAAATCCATTTTTTAGAACCGATAAGAACGGGAACCGCACTCTAAAATAGTAACTTTTAGTTTTAAATGAGTTTAAACCCACTGATCGGTTCAAACCGAACCGATAACTTACAAATTCCACACAGACAAAACCCTCATTTACTTGACAGTTACCACAGATAGAGCTTAAACGAGCGGTTTGCGGTGTTAAATAAAACTATTCTCGGTTAAACCAACCGAGAAACATTTTTAAAACCGAGAAATGAACCGATAGAAAAGAAGAAATCTCAAGGGACTGTTCACTGAGGCGGAGTAAAGAATCTGACAGTTCAAGTTTGAAATGACACAGATGGAGCTGCTCTCGTGCCAAAATTCTATTTTGGAATGGTATTAACCATTTCACTCCGGGGCAGTTCTAGAGCTGGATCAAACTGCTAATGTCTATAATATAGCAAGACTTCATGTTGTTTGAAGGAAGATCTGACGTCATGGGGCGGAGCCAAGAGTTTTACCACCCAGGTGGGTGGGAGGAGCCAGCTTGAAGACCTTCTGGCAAGATTTAAAGCGGCAAGGAACCTGCCAGATAGTGTGGATGAACAACATATCCACGTCCCTAGAACTTCCTGTTCTCCCAAATAAACTCTGGAGCACATAAGCAGCTTCTCTTTTACGAGCAGAACTAGGGGACTGCCCCAGGAATCTTCAAGAAACCCTTTCCTGCCCCCCCATCCCCAAAGGGAGGGCGCACTGAGACCCAAAAACAGAGGACTCCACCACTTCAATTATCTTCTGTGTGTCTCTAAGGTGGAGACACACCCTTTTACTTAAAAAGTAGCCCTCTGTCAGGGCTGAGGCTCCTAGAGCTTTACTGAGCTACTGAGCTGCTTCCTCAGCAAGCTCCCAACAACAACTCCAAACTGAACTGACTGACATCAAACCGCACAACGCTCTATACCAGCTCCCTAGTTGCAGATTACAAAATGGCTCATGCAGCTGCGATAGCTCTATTGGTGATGTCATCCCTCAGTCTCAGCTGAGACTGAGAACAGAGTGAGACAGTGTGAAACCCATTTAACTGGAATTTAACAAGCTGCCTTCCCTGTCTACCACTAGGTCTTACTGGGATTCTAGTAACCCCTGGTAACAAGGGGGTTACATTTGCCATGGCATCAATCTTCCTGGAGTCCTTGTCTGGGGGGTGTGATGCCAAAGGAAAATTTGCCTTATCACATGTAGCAGCCTGCACAACCCCAACATGGCAGCATTCCTGAAAAAGGAACTCCATGTCTGAGCCTGAGAGAGTGTACCTCTTGTCCATTCTTCTGTCCCCAGGAGGTATAGAAATAGAAGACTTAAGAATTTTCTGTGTCTGTTTCCCAAAAGAATTGTGGAGGGGAAGAGACAGTCTCCTGGACTCTGGGATGTCTATCATCTCAACATAATCAGGCTCTTCTTGATCCTCTACTGCTTCCTCCACAGGAAGCTGGAAGGTATCAGACATTTTTTTGTAGAATATGTAGTGTGAAGGGAACTCAGAAAGCCTAGGAGGAGAAACACATGAAGGTATGTCTGGGAAGATGTCTCATCCAGTCAATAGGTACATCCAGACTTTCACCATAATCATCCTCATACTCTCCCTCTTCCCCCTCCGGTTCATAAAATTTTTCTAAAGTATAATCTGGAACCGAGGGAACAGACCGAACGGAGCCCCTGCTAGACGGTGCCGGTTCGTTCGGAACCGAACTAAGCAATTGCACAATCCTTATCGCCTTGACTATCTCATCGGCGGTCGGACTATGACATTCTGGGTCCAAACCAGTCAGTTTGTCTTTTCTTTTTATTAGAACCGATTCCTCGGAATCGGCTCTTTTTTTGCCCGAAGTATCGCCCTGGTCAGAGGGCACACCTTCTGATTCGGTCGGAATCGATCCGGGCTGGCCATCCAGGTCAGCAGACTTCTCGGCCTCCCTTTCCCTCAGTCTACCTAACCTCTTTTCCAGGGTAGATTTGGGAAAATTCTTGCAAATTTGGCAGTCTGAATCGAGGTGGTCAAATTCCAGAAAATAAACACAGGTGGTGTGGGGATCAGCCTTGGCAAAAAACCACCCCACACACACTACTGTGTTGAAACCCAGTGGGCCTGTTTTTTTTCTTGGGTTTCTCAGACATGGCCAATCCTAACCAAAAACGTACCCTTTTTTTCGGCAATTGGCCAGGCAAGACTCCCCTGTCGGTTCCTGACAATGTCACAGGTCTTGGGGAAAATGTAATTTTTTTTTTTTACACAAAACCAATATGGACCGTTACTACACTCTAAAGTAAGCACAATTTTTTGTTTAACTTAAACTGATCGTTCAGCCGAACCGATGCACAGTTTACAAGTTCCACACAGAAATAGAACAAAAGACTATCTAGTACTCACGGTACCACAGACAGAGACTTGACCCGACTAAGCAGAAAATACAGGTTACTCACCTGTAACAGGAGTTCAAGAAATGGTATATGTTGTTCATCCACACTTATTGGCAGGTTCCTTGCCGCTTTAATTGTTGCCGGATGGTCTTCAACCTGGCTCCTCCCACCCATTCGGGTGGTAAAACTATCGGCTCCGCCCCATGACGCCAGATCCAGCCCGCTGGAAGCCAAGTTGTGCGTCTAAGCCAAGGAGGTCGGGTGGGTCGTGTGGATGAACAACATATACCATTCCTAGAACTCCTGTTACAGGTGAGTAACCTGCATTTCTTAGGACATGGATATGTTGTTCAATCCACACTTAATGGCAGACTCCTAGCAGTTCTCCGGGAGGAGGGAGGCAAGGCGCGCACCCCGATACTTACTTGGGAAATAAGGACTGGAGAACCGAGGCCCCAAAACCAGCATCCCAGCGTGACTCAAGGTCGATGTGGTAGTGGGTAAAAAAAGATATGTGCCGACTTCCAGGTAGCAGCCCTGCAGATATCCTGTACAGGGACGTCTCTGGAAGCAGCTACCGATGAAGCGGTATGGCGGGTAGAATGAGCTCTTATCCCTCTGGGAGGCTCCATGCCAGCCAACCTATGGCACAGATCTATGCAGGAGGTGACCCACCTGTATAGTCCGCTTGGCTGCAGGTCTGCCAGGTGCGGCTTCAGCGTAGTGACAACCAGCTGGCGAACCTCTCCCTCAACTTTAGCCGTCCGCTTCCTTATAATAGCGAGTCCTCGCTCAGGTTCCAAAGTATGGAGCATATATTCGCCTCCGAGGTGCGATTGGTAGAACACCAGCAGAGTAAACACCTGCTTAAGGTGAAACTCTGACACCTTCGGAAGGAATTTCAGGTGGGCGAGGACAACCTTGTCCCTGTGGAAGACCAGCTAAGGAGACTCAATGGAAAGCGGCTGGAGCTCTCCATCCTTCTGGGTGACGTGATTGCCACAAAGAACTAGGTGGCTGACATCAGGGCTGACTTGTGTCCGACAACCCTAAGGGTTATGTGGAAGGAGGTGTGAGAGCACAGGGCCTTGTTCCTCCTGGAGTTCCTTTTGTCTACCTGAGTTCGTGGATATTATGAGGATCATCCATAGTGTGCGCCCTACAAGCTGCGGCTTGGATCCTGGACCGACTACCCTAATTATGTGTTGTGTTGACATCATTGGTCCAGTTTTGGCACAAATAGTCTGGTGCTCCTTGGAGTCGGGTGAGTTTCCTAGCTCCCTGAAAGAGGCGATGGTGACACCTCTCTTGAAGAAAGTTTCCTTGGACCCAGACTGTTTAACTACAGACCTATCTCTAACCTTCCCTTTATTGGAAAGGTTATTGAAAAGGTTGTAGCTGGTCAACTGGATGACCATTTAACCATCCATAGTATCTACAAATCCTTCCAGTCTGGTTTTCGTAAAGAACGCACTAAGACTGCGCTGGTTCAGGTGCTAAATGATCTTCTGAGGGCGAGGGATCAAAGGAGACGTTCCATCTTGGTCCTCCTTGATCTCTCTTCAGCTTTTCACACTGTAGATCACATGGTGTTGCTAACACGCCTGGGGCAAATTCGTGGAATGACTGGAACCGTTTTTAAATGGTTCAATTCATTCCTCACTAGGAGATCACAAAGAGTTGTGTCGGGGAATTTTTCCTCCGGCCCAGTCTCTTTGTTGTATGGAGTTCCTCAGGGTTCTGTGCTGTCACCCATGTTTGCAGTGTATATGCTGCCGCTCGGAAACATTATAAGACGGTATGGGCTGAGGTTTCATTGCTATGCAGATGATACCCAGCTATACCTGTCTTTTGCACCCGACCAGGATGGAGCTCTCACTGTGTTTAATAACTGTCTGGGGAAAATCCAAGACTGGATGGACTCTAGTTGGTTAAAGTTGAACTCGGAGAAAACTGAAACACTGGTTGTGGACCGGAGGGTCAGATTGAGAGGTTGTGTGCTGGCGCGCCTTCTGGAATTTTCTTGGAGGTGTGTCTTTACCGGCCTCTGAACGGGTGCGTAACCTTAGGGTGATCCTTGACGATAGGCTATCTTTTTAATCTCAGGTGTCAGCCGTCATCAGGTCTTCCTTTTACCATCTTAGGAATATTGCCCGGGTTAAGCACCTTGTTCCGTCTGACTCTCTGCCAACATTGGTCCACGCCTTTGTGTCCTCGCGCCTTGACTACTGCAACGCCCTTTACTTTGGGCTCTCTGGGGTTGAAATCTGCCGCCTATAGCTTGTGCAGAACGCAGCAGCCCGGGTATTGACTGGGACAAGCAGGTCCTGTCATATTACCCCAGTGTTGCGCGAACTGCACTGGCTTCCAATACAGTGGCGGATTACCTTTAAAGTCATTTTATTGACTTTTTAAGCCCTTTGCCATCAGGGTCCATCCTATCTGAAAGATCTACTGGTTACTTACTGCCCCGGCCGATCACTCCGCTCGGCCGACATTGGGTTGTTAGAGATTCCAAGAGTGAGTTTGAAATCTTCTGGCAGCAGAGCATTTTCTTATGCTGCACCCACTCTTTGGAATTCTCTACCATGCCGCTACGGAATGCACCACTGTGGAGATATTTAAGAAGGAATTGAAAACTTATCTATGGAGAATGGCCTTCTTGGAAAGTTAATATGCCTCTGTAAAATCTGTGGAATTTTATTGTAATTTATTATGTTTTATGATATATTTTATAATGTTTGTGGTTTGCTGTTTTATATTGAATGTTGAAGTTTTAATTAATCTGTTCAGCGCCTTGATATAATGAAAGGCGCTTTATAATAAAATTATTAATATTATTATTATAATTATTATTAAGAAGGCGGTCTTCACGACAGGTGGGAAATATCGCACCTGTGCATCGGTTCAAATGGCTTGCCCATGAGCTAGGCCAATACCAGCAGTAGATCCCATGGAGGTCGAGGTTCTCGCACCGGAGGAGAAATGTGATCAAGGCCTTTGAAAAAGTACCCAACTTCCTTCTCCTGCGCCACCGACTGCTTCCCCGCCCGTGCCCGGTAAACAGAGATGGCTGCCAGGTGCACCTTAAGGGTCGTCGACCGAAGCCCTAGCTGAGAAAGAGACCACAGATAGTCCAGCATGCTTGCCAAGGGACAGGACGTAAGGGTCCAAGCCCTTCCCATGACACCAAATGGAGAATCTCTTCCATTTGAAGGCGTAGCATTTCCTGGTCGACTCCTTACGGGACGCCTCAACAACGTTGAGGACCTCGTCGGAAAGACCCAAGGCCTGGAACTCTAGCCGCTCAGGAACCAGGCAGTCAGGTGCAGGGATTGAAGGTCCGGATGGAATACCATCCCCTGGTTGACTCAGATCAGGTCCGGGCGGGCTGGAAGCTGCCTCGGGAGCCTGGAGCTGAGGCTGAGGAGATCCGGATACCAGAACTGACGGGGCCAGTCTGGGGCAACCAGAATCACCTGCGCCTTGTCCCTCCTCGCCTTGAGAAACACCTTGTGGATCAAGGGAAATGGGGGAAAGGCGTAGAAGAGACCCGGGGTCCACGGCCTCGAGAAGGCATCCCCCTGCAGTAAGCACTGCTGAGGGGGCGGCATGGAACAGACTCAGCTTTGCATTCTCCCTGGAGGCAAACAGGTCCACCTGAGGCATGCCCCAGTGGGAGAACAGATCTTGTACTACCTCCGGCAGGAGAGACCACTCGTGAGACGCAGCCCCTATCCGGCTTAGGGCATCGGCCAGGGTGTTGGAGGCTCCTGCCACGTGAATGGCTAGGAGATCTGCCTCAGACTGCACACAAGGGACCATACGCGAGAGCTTCCGTGCATAACAGCATGGGCGCATCCCACCCTGGCGGTTCAGATAGTACAAGGTCGTGGTATTGTTCGACTGGACCTGAACCACTTGACCCCGTAGAAACAGAGCGAAAGCGGTGAAAGCTTGGCGGACCGCATGGAGCTCCAGCAGGTTGATATGGCATCGGGACTCCCGAGGGGACCAGAGGCCGTGCGCTCTGTGCTCCCCCAGATGGGCACCACAACCTATCAGAGATGCATTGGTCGATAGAGAGACCGTCGGCTTGGGTGGACGAATGGGGTGCCCTCCTGCAGATGTGCCGGCACGGTCCACCACTGGAGAGTATTCCACATCTCCTGGGTCACTGTCATAAGCTGGTCCATCGGATAGCAGCGCTGTGACCACTGGCTGGCCAGTCCCCACTGAAGGGGACGCATGTACCAACGGGCCTAACGGACCACACCAGTGCAGGCCGCCATGAGGCTCAGGAGGAGCAGGAAGTCCCGGGCAGGGTGCGACTGCCCAACCAGAAATGATTGGGCAAAGGAGGAAGAACCTCGGCCCTGTCCGCCAAGAGCTAGGCTCTGGCTCGAAGAGAGTTAGTTCTGCCCTGATGAAGAGCATTACCTGCTTCGGCACAAATTTCGAATTGGCCTCGTTGATGAGGAGGCCAATCTGAGAGCAAACCGGGAGGGCTAGATCTCTGGACCGCTCCACCTCCGCTCTGGAGGGGGCTGCAATCAGCCAGTCGTCCAGGTAGGGGTACACCCGGACCCTTCAGTGCCGCAGGAATGCTGTCACCACTGCCATGTATTTCGTGAAGACCCTGGGAGCCAGAAAGAGGTCGAAGGTATGGCCCGAACTCGTAAAGGGACCCTCTGCTCTGAAGTGGAGGAATCTCTCATGAGACGGAAGGATCGAGACGTGAAAAAACGTGTCCTGGAAGTCCAGGGAACGGGACCACACACCTCGTTCCAAGGATGGGATTATCTGAGCCACAGTGACCAACCTGAAGGTCCGAGACCTTAGGAACCTGTTCAGGTCGTGCAGGTTGAGGATGGGGCGCCAGACCAAGTCCGTTTGGGGAAAAGGAAATACCTGGACACAAACCCCGGATCTGAAGGAAGATCCGCCACTTTCCTGATCACATCCTTTTCGAGGAGCACAGCAATCTTGGCTCAGTGGGATGACAGCGAGGCTGTGGACCCCGTGGACCCCCCCCACGAGGGATGACGGCTCGAAAGGGAGAAGCCTGCTCGAACTCCAGAGGCAGGCGCTTCCTAGCACCTCCAACACCCAGCAGTCCGTGTTGATAGCGGACCAGGCGGAAAGGAAGTGGCGGAGCAATTCCCCACAGAGGAAGTGCGAGGCTGGGGCGGCACCCTCAACCCGTCACTGGGCAGGCTTGGAAGAGGAACCGGCCGAGGGACCTCCTGGGCCTTTACCTCCTTGCTTCCTGTTGGAGGAAGCTGCTGGCTTGGGTTTGGGACGCCAAGCGCGAGCCTGCTGGCCCTGTTCCTGGTGCTGTTGGGCCGGTCGAGCTGCAGGGGCTGAAGGACGAAAGGACTTATGCTGTCGCTGACTCGGCCTTTGTCCCTCTGGGCGGAGGTGAATGAGTCCAGAGTGGCACTGGACTTTTCGATCAGCTGGAGGTGTCCCTCCCTCCAGGGCTGAAGAGTTCAGTCCCCAAGAAGGCGATCTTGCTAACTTCTGCTGGGTATCCGCCGTGAAGGTGGATATCTCTCAGCCACGCCTCTGCGGCCCATGGCCACAGCAGCGCCACTGACTTGGCACAGTAATCACTTATGTCCAGAGTGTAGAAGCTGCTGCTCGCTCACCGCCTACCCTGGTCCCGCCCGCACCTGATGGACCGTGGTCTGTGGTCGGCCGGGAGATGAGGGACAACCTCATCCAGGGAGCCCAAGAGGCGTGGGAGGAAGGTGCCATCAGCACGGCCGAGCTGGCCTGTCGGAGGCCGAGGAGGGCGCAGCGTACACCTTGCACCGGCAAAGTACAGCTTTTGGACTTTTGTCAGGGGGCTTATCCAAGTCCCGGGCGTTACCAGAATGCCGGAAGAAGCTGTCTGTGACTAACCCCTCAGCAGAGGGGTGCTCCGAGAAACCAGGCAAAGAGTAGGTAGGGACCGCATATATCCTGGCCGAGGGCACAGAACAGGAAGCAGGCCGCTGCCAAAGCTCCAAGGCTGGGCTGACAATGGCCTCAGCCACCGGAAAGGCCTCCGTGGGGGAATCCCCTCGGTCCAGTATCTCCATCATGGGACACTTTGCCCATTTGGACACGGGCTCAAGCTGCATCCCGGTGGCCTCCGAGATGAGTCGAAGCAGACCCAAGAAGGACGATGGGCTATCGTCCAATGACTGACCCCCGAAGGACTCTAGGTCGACCTGCCTGGAGAACAGGGAGGAGTCGTCGTCGGATTCCGAAGAGTCTGCGAAGAGCTGCCTCGGCCCTGAGCCACCCTCTACCTGCCGAGGACAGTCAGGAGTCAGGGTGACCGACAACCTGTGGAGCAAGCCAGGACTCGACCAAGAATCCTTGGTCGGTGACCCAGACTTCAGTTGTGGAGGCGGAGGTTCCACCACAATCGGTGGAGCAGCCGGCCCTGGAACGGGCAACCCCGACTGGGGCGAGCGGTTGCTTCCGGTCGTTTGAGGCGACAGCCACTTGATGGCCAGGGCTGAACCAGAGTCTGTTTAGACCCAGACAACAGTAACTGCTGCCACATAAGCTCCTCGTAGCGTCCGGCGTAATTTACGCAAAGCCTCCCCTCATCCGAGGAAGGAGGAGGAGCAGTGTCGCCGCTTCCCTTGAGTACCGGGTCCACTGATGTCGGCGGGAACAGCTTGACCGAGATGAAGTCCGAGACCGAGACCCTTTGGGAGGAGACTGAGGGCGGGTCTGGGAAGGGTAGGGGACACCCACCCTTCCCTCGGCTCAGGAACTTTAACCGGGGACTGCGGCCCCGAAGGCCCAGGCAGATCCTCGGTCTCCACCGGGGGGGAACCAGAGAAGGTGGGTTGTCGGCTTCACCAGTTGACAGCCCGTCCAACGGATCGAGAAAAATCTTGACTGCGTCGACGGGAGTCTCGGCAGGCTGGCATGACTGGGACACAGTGAAGCCAGCGGCCTGAGCCGCAACTTCGACCTGAGTCGACGAGTCGTCTGTCCAGGAAGGAGACCTCTCCCACTCCTACCTAACCCGACAGTGGGCATCCTCGACTCCTACTTGGGCAGAGAAGAATGCCCGAGGGCCCTCTCCCTTCGTGGAAAGGGACTGACAAAGCTACTTGAACGAAGCAGAGTACAAGGAACTCAGAGAGTGGTATATGTACTGCGGCCGAGTAGGAGGAAGATGCGGTCTGGGCCGCCTCCTTCTCGAGGGCGATCATCTGCTCAAGCTGCTCAGCCGAGCCAGCCGCCGGACACAACTCAACGAGCCTCTTTTTATCTTACTGGCGGAAAACGCTTCTCGAGGCGCCTGAGCTGCAATCGGGCAGCGCAATCGTCCAGGACGTTGACCGAGAAAGAACAGCACAACTCTCAGGCCTGCAGGTCATTATCTAGGCCTAGGCAGTAGACGCACGTGGAGTGCAGATACATCCTGGACATTTTCTACCCGCAAGGGCACCACGAAAGCCAGGAATAGATTTGTCCATCGCAGCCACGAGGGAAGATGAAGACTGAAATTTAGAAAACTTCAAAACCAGTTTTGGATGAACCGAAGAATTAGAATCCAGTCTAAAATGCAGAGCGCTAAGGAGGGAACCTGAGCTTCCAAGGGGTAAGGAAGATCTGGCGTCACGGGGCGGAGCCGAGAGTTTTACCACCCGGGTGGGTGGGACGAGCCAGCTTGAAGACCTTCCGGCAACAATTAAAACGGCAAGGAACCTGCCAATAGGTGCGGATTGAACAACATATCCATGTCCCTAGAACAGCAATTCGGTAGAAACAGACTGAAAACTGACACTTCAACCGACTTTTTGAACCGAGCCGGAGGAGAAATCTCTGGAGCGACTGCTCAGTGACGCGGAGTAAAAATCTGACGGTTGCAGTTTAAACAACAGCAGACAGGGGCATCAACCGAGCTTGCGATGAACATTCTATGCTAGGCATAGAAAATGTAACTCTCTGTTCTCCAGGGCAGTGGAAAGGCAGGACCTAACTGCATATGTCAGAATACAGCAAGACTTCATGTTGTTTTAACAGTAGTTCTAGAAGTGGTATATATTGGTCATTCACTCTTATTAGTATGCCCTTTCCCTTTAAATGTTGCCAAAAGTCTTCATGTTTTTCTCACACCAACCCAGGTGGTACATACCTCAACTCCACTGCATGATGCCAGATCTTATCCCACTGAAGCCAGGTACTGTCGTCCGCGGCGGGGAGATCGGTGGGTCTCAGGATGAATAATATATACCACTCCTAGTACTACTGTTACAGGTGAGTAAATACAGGTTACTCACCTGTAACAGGAGTTCTAGGAATGGTATATTGTTCATTCACACTGTCTGGCAGGTTCCTTGCGCTTTAAATCTTGCGGAAGGTCTTCAAGCTGGCTCCTCCCACCCACCCGGTGGTAAACTCTCGGCTCCGCCCGCGGCGCGGATCTGGCCCGCTGGAAGCTCAGATTGTCTGCGTCGAAGCCGAGGAGGTCGGGTGGAGTCGTGTGGATGAACAACATATACCATTCCCAGAACTCCTGTTACAGGTGAGTAACCTGTATATCTAGGGACATGGATATGTTGTTCATCCACATTATCTGGCAGACTCCTAGCAGTTCTCCGGGAGGGGGGAGGAAAGGCACACACCCCCGATACTTACTTGATAAAGAGAGACTGGAGAACCGAGGCCCCAAAACCAGCATCAAAACCAGCGTGACTCAAGGTCGATGTGGTAATGGGTAATAAAGGTGTGTGCTGACTTCAGGTAGCAGCCCTGGAGATTTCCTGGATAGGGGCGTCCCTGGAAGCAGCCACCGATGCAGCAGTATGGCGGGTAGAATGGCTCTTATCCTCTGGGAGGCTCCATGCCCGCCAACATGACAAGATCTATGCAGCAGGTGACCCACCTGCTTATCGTCCGCTTGACTGCAGGTCTGCCAGCTGCAGCTTCAGCGTAGGTGACAAATAGCTCGCAAAACCTCTCCCGAATTTCAGCCGTGCACTCCTTATAACAAGCGAGCGCCCTTCTAGGGTCCAAAGTATGGAGCCTGTATTCGGCCTCCGAGGTGATTGGGGTAGAACACCGTAGAGTCAACACCTGGTTAAGGTGAAACCCGACACCACCTTCGGAAGGAACTTCGGTGGGGGCGCAGGGACAACCTTGTCCCTGTGAAGACCAGGTAAGGAGACTCATGCAGAGCGCCTGCAGTTCTCCCATCCTTCTGGCTGACGTGATAGCCACCAAGAAGGCGGTCTTCCACGACAGGTGAGAGAGTTCACACCTGTGCATTGGTTCGAATGGCTTGCCCATGAGCTTTGCCAGTACCAGCAGTAAATCCCACGGAGGTGGAGGTTCTCGCACCGGAGGGAAAATGTGATCAAGGCCTTTGAAAAAGCGCCAGACCATCTTCTCCTGCGCCACCGACTGCTCCCCGGCCCGCGCCCGATAAGCAGAGATGGCTGCCAGGTACACCCTTAGGCTCGACGACCTAAGCCCTTGACGAGAAACGGACCATAGATAGTCCAAGATGCTTGCCAAAGGACTGGAGGAAGGGTCCAAGCCCTTGCTCTGACACCAAATGGAAAACCTCTTCCATTTGAAGGCATAGCATTTCCTGGTCGATTCCTTGGGACGCCTCAGCATTGAGGACCTATCGGAAAGACCAAGGCCTGGAACTCTAGCCGCTCAGGGAACCAGAACCGTCAGGTGCAGGGATTGAAGGTCCGGATGGAACACCTTCCCCTAATTGACTGAGAGCAGGTCCACGAGCTGGAAGCTGCCTCGGGTGCCTGGAGCTGAGGCTGAGGAGATCTGGGTACCAGAACTGGCGGGGCCAGTCTGGGGCTATCAGAATCACCTCGCCTTATGGCTCCTTGCTTTGAGAAGCACCTTGTAATCAAGGAAATGGGGGAAAGGCGAGAAGAGGCCGAGTCCACACGGCCTCGAGAAGGCATCCCCTGCAGCGAGCCCTGCTGAGGCGGGCATGGAACATCCTCAGCTCGCGTTCTCCTGAAGCAAACAAGTCCACCTGAGGTGAACCCCAATGGGAGAACAGATCTTGTACCTCCCGGCAGGAAGACCACTCGTGAGATGCAGCCCTATCCGGCTCAGGGCATCGGCCAGGGTGTTGGAGGCTCCCGCCACTGAATAGCTAGGAGATCGCCTCCAAGCTGCGCCTGAGTGACCAAATGCTGAAGCTTCCTTGCATAGAAGCGCGACGCGTCCCGCCTGGAGGTTTTAGGGTAGTACATGGTCGTGGTATTGTCCGCCTGGACTCGGACCATTGACCCGAAGAAGCGGAGCAAAGCGGTGAGCTAGGCGGACCGCTCGGAGCTCCAGCAGGTTGATGTGGCATCAGGACTCCGTGGGGACCAGAGCACGTCGGCCCGTGTTCCCCCAGATGGCCTCGAGCCTGGGCTGAGGCTGAGGAGATCTGGGTACAGTACTGGCGGGCCAGTGGACATCAAATCACCTCGCTTGTCCTCTTTTGAGCAACTTGGCCATCAAGGGCGGAGGAAAGGCGGGAGGCCCGGGTCCCGGCCTCGAGAGGCATCCCCTGCAGAGGGCCTGCTGAGGGGCAGGCATGAACAACCTCAACCGCATTCTCCCTGAGGCAAACAGGTCCACACAAATTGTACCCCAATGAGAATAGATCTTGTACTACCTCGGCAGGAGAAACCACTAGTGGGGCGCAACCAATATCGGCTTGGGCATGGCCAGGTGTTGGAAATCCTGCCATGAATAGCTAGGAGATCGCCTCCAGCCTGCACATGACCAGATGCGGAAGCTTCCTTGCATAGGAGCATGGGCCGCGTCCACACAGTGGTTTAGATAGTACATAGTGTGTGTGTCCTCTGGACCCGGACCCTTGACAAGAAGCGGGCAAGGCGGTGAGAGCTGGCGGACGCTGGGCTCAACAGTTGATATGGCCGGGACTCACACGAGGACCAAGCCGTCATCGGTGTTCCCCAGATAGGCACCCCAACCCAGAGGCAGCCGGTCGATGAAGAGGCAGTGGCTCGGGACAAGCAGGATGCCTTCTGCAGATGAACTGGGCAGTCCACCACTGGAAGCGTTCCATCCTGAGTCACCGTCCTAGCTGGTCAATGGATGCAGCGTTGGGACCACGGCGGAGCCCCCCACTGAAGGCGCTTTCAGTAATTTAGCGACAACAAACAGAGCAGCCATGAGACCCAGGAGGCGCGAAGTCCTTGCAGGCGCAATTCCAACCAAAATGACTGGGCAAGGAGGAAAGACTCGGCCCCGCCAGGAGCAGTACTCTGGCTCGAAGAGTGAGCTCTGCGATGAAAGAATCGCAACGGGGTTCGACTTGGCCTCGTTGATGAGGAAACCGACAAGGAACAAACCTGGAGGGCCAGATGTCTGGTTGCTCCCTACTGTCTGGAGGGCAGCTATCAACCAATCGTCCAGGTAAGAGCTAAGCCGGACCCCAGGCGCCCGCCAGAATGCTGTCACCACTGCCATGCATTTGGTGAAGACCCTGGGAGCTGGACATAACCTGAAGGACATGGCAGGAACTCGAAGGAACCCTCAGCTCAGAAGTGAAGGAACCTTTGATGAGGCGGACGAGAGGAGCATGAAAAACCGGCGTCCTGAAGGTCGAGAGCAGAACCACATGCAGTGTTCCAAGGATGATATCTGAGCCAGAGTGACCATCCTGAAGGTTCGAGACCTTAGGAACTTGTTTAAGTCGTGTGGGTAGAGAATGGGCAACCCCAACCCCAATCGTTTGAACCGAGGAAGTAACTGGACACTAACCCGGGTTTTGAGGAGGTCACACCTCTCTTATCACCTCCTTCTCAAGAAGGAGAAGCGATGTCGACTCGTGAGCTGACAGCGAGAATCAGACCCTGAGGCCCCAGTCGGCGACTCTGAAGGGTGGGGCCTGCTCGAACTCACAGAGCCAGACCCATTCTACCACCAACACCCACCTGTCTGGGATAATAGCGGACAGGCAGAAAGGAAGTACAGACACCGTCCCCAGCAGAAGAACCTGGGGAGAGGTGGCGAGGGTTGGGCAACACCCCTCAACCTGTCACTGTGCAGGATGGAGGGACCGGCCGAGGGGACCACCTAGACCTTACCTCCTGCTTCCTAGAGGAGAGCCGCGGAGAAGCTGAGTTTGGGGAGGACGTAGCGAGCCTGCTGGCCCTGGTATTTGCTGGGCCGGGCATGCCGGGGGGCAGGCAGACGAAGGCCCAGGTTGAGGTCTGCAGCCCTTGTCCTCTGGCCGATGAGACCCGAGTCAAGCTGGCATTGGACTTTCGATCCTCTGAGGTGGCCTTCACTCCAGGACCCGAAGGTGGGTCCCAGGAAGGGCCATCCGCCAATTTGTGCTGGGAATCCGCTGTGAAGGTGGATATCCTCAGCCATGCCCGAGCACATAGCCACTGCACCGCTACTGACCTGGCGCATGAATCACCGATGTCAAAGCAGTCTGATAGCTGCTTGGCCACTGCCTGCCCTGGTCCGCACCTGTAACCGTGGTCTGCAGGTCAGCCGGAGATGAGAACCACCTCGTCCAGGGCCCAACAGGGTGTGAGAAAAATGTGCCATCAATGCGGCCGAGCTGGCCTGAAGGCCAATGGAGGGACGCAGCATAGACTTTCGCCGGCATAGTCCAATTTCTTGGACTCCTTGTTGGGAGGAGGTTGTCCACGTCCCTAAGCGTTTCTGTGCGCTTGAGCGCTATCGAACAACAACCCTCGGCCGAGGATGTTCAGAAACGGACAGGGAACCCGGTGGGAACGCGCTGCTTCCTAGCCATCCTGGTCGGGCGCATGGGGCAGGAAGCAGGCGCCTCCAAGAGCTCAAGGCCGGACCCACATGGCCTCAGCCACAGGGAGACTCCGTGGGAGAATCGCTCAAGTCTATGTCTCCGTGAGAGTGCCTTCGCTTGGATCGAGCTGAGCTGCATCGGTGAATTCGAGATGAGTCTGGGCAGCCCAGGGCGAAGAGGGGCTGTCGTCCAGTGACTGACCTGCAGAGGCTCACAGTCACTCACTGGGAGAAAAAGGAGGAATGCGTCTTCGGACTCAGAAGAGTCATAAAGAGCTGCCTGGGCCTGAGCCACCTCCACATGCCGAGGCGTCGGGGAGTGAGTGACCCAAGCCTGGGGCTGAGACCCTGAGCAAACAGAATTCTTGGTGGAGCCCCAAACCTGGTGGCTGTGGAGGCGGAGTTCCACAGGTCGGTGGGGCAGCTGGTTTGGCGAACAACCCGGCCTGATAACAGGCTCTCGGGTAAAACAGCGGGTTGTTTGGCCGCTCCAATTTAGCCATAATGGCCAGGGGCGGCGATAAACTGTTTCCGGTCAGAAGAGCTGTTGCCAATGAGATCCTCGTGTCGTCGTGTAACATAAAGCCTCCCTCATCGGAGGAGGAAGAGGATGGCCCGGCAGCGCCGCTTACAGCAGTGCGAGACCGCTATGATGGCGAGGATCGTACGGACCATGAGAATAAAGTCGAAGACAGAGACCAAGACCTCCTGAATTTTCCCGAGGGGCGGGAGGGACTGGTGGAAATACAGGTTACTCACCTGTAACGGGTTCTAGGAATGGTATATTGTTCATCCACACTCATTGTGGTGTCCTTGCGCTTTAAATCTGCGGAAGGTCTTCAGCTTGCTCCTCCCACCCACCCGGGTGGTATAACTCGGCTCCGCCCCGTAGCGCCAGATCTGGCCAGCTGGAAGCTGGGTTGTGCGTCGAAGCCGAGAGTCGGGTGGGTCGTGTGGATGAACAACGCACCATTCCTAGAACTCCTGTTACAGGTGAGTAACCTGTATTTCTAGGGACATGGATATGTTCATCCACACTCATTGGCAGACTCTAGCAGTTCTCCGGAGGAGGAGGCAGGCCCTTTTATATACTTACTTGGGAAAGAGGACTGAGAACCAGGGCCCCAAAACCAGCATCCCGGGCTCAAGGTGAGTGTGGTAATGGGTAATGAAGGTGTTTGCTGACTTCCAGGTGGCAGCCTGCAATTTCTGGATAAGGAATCCTGGAAGCAGCCACCGTTGCAGCAGTGGCGGGTGAATGAGCTCTTATCCCTCTGGGCTCATGCCCGCCAACCCTGCTGAGATCTATGCAGGAGGTTGCCCACCTGCTTGCCGATCCGGCATGGCTGCAGGTCTGCCAGATCTAGCTTCAGCGTGGAGTGACAAACAGCTGGCGAACCTCTCCCGAATTTCAGCGTCGCTCCATATAATAGCGGCGCCCTTCTAGGGTCCAGAGTATGGAGCCTGTTAAAGCCTCCGGTGTGGTGGAGTGGGAACACCGGCAGAATCAACAACTAGTTGGGGTGAAACTCGACACCACCTTCGGAAGGAATTTCGGGTGAGGCGCAGGACAACCTTGTCCCTGTGGAAGACCAGGTAAGGAGACTCGATGGAAAGCGCTGGAGCTCTCCATCCTTCTGGCTGTGATAGCCACCAAGAGGCGGTCTTCCACGACAGGTGAGAGAGAGCACACCTGTGCACATGGGTTCGAATATAAACGCCCATGAGCTTTGCCAGTATAACCCAGTAGATCACGGAGGTAGAGTTTCCCGCACTGGAGGGAAATGTGATCAAGGCCTTTGAGCGCTGAACCACCTTCTCCTGTGCCACCGACTGCTTCCGGCCAGCGCCGGTAAGCAGAGATATGCCAGGTACACCATAGGGTCGACCTAAGCCCTTGACTAGAAAAGGGACCATAAATGTCCAGATGCTTGCCAAGGAACAGGAGGAAGGGTCAAGCCCTTGCCCTGACACCAAATGGAAAACCTTTTTCCATTTGAAGGCATAACATTTCTGGTCGACTCCTTACCGGGGCGCCTCAACTACATTGAGGACCTCGTGGAAAGACTGAAGCCTGGAACTCTAGCCGCTCAGGAACCAGGCCGATCAGGTGCAGGGTTGAAGGTCCGGATGGAACACCTTCCCTGATTGACTGAGAGCAGGTCGCGGCGAGCTGGAAGCTGCCGCGGAGTCCTGGAGCTGAGACTGAGGAGATCTGGTACCAGAACTGGCGAGGCCAGTCTGGGGCTATCAGAATCACCTGCGCCTTGTCCCTCCTCGCCATGAGAAGCTACCTATGGATCAAGGAAATGGGGAAAAGGCGTAAAAGAGGCCGGGGTCCATTGCCTCGAAAGGCATCCCCCTGCAGCGAGCCCTGCTGAGGGGGCGGGCATGGAACAGACTCAGCCGCGTTCTCCTGGAGGCAAACAGGTCCACCTGAGGAGTGCCCAAAGGAGAACAGATGCTGTACTACCTCGGCAGGAGAGACCACGTGGGATGCAGCCCTATCCGGCTCAGGGCATCGGGCAGGGTGTTGGAGGCTCCTGCCACGTGAATAGCTAGGAGATCCGCCTCCAGGCTGCGACGAGTGACCAAATCAGGAGAGCTTCCTTCATAGAAGCATGGAAGTAGCAGCGTCCTGGCGTTTAGATAGTACATAGTCGTGGTATTGTCCGCCTGGACTCGGACCACTTGACCCCGGAGGAACGCAGACAAAGGCGGTGAGAGCTAGGCGGACCGCCCGAGCTCCAACAGGTTGATGTGGCATCGGGACTCCGGGACCAGGGCCATGAGCCCAGTGTTCCCCAGATGGGCACCCCAACCCATCAGAGGCATCGGTCGATAGAGAGACCCGTCCGGCCAAGGCGCGGCACGAACGGGATGCCCCTCCTGCAAATGATCTGGAACGGTCCACCACTGGAGAGCTGTTCCACATCCCCTATGTCACCGACACAAGCTGGTCCAAGGGATCGCAGCGTTGTGACCACTGGCTGGCCAGTCCCCACTGAAGGGGACGCATGTTCCAGCGGGCCCAACGGACCACGCTGGTGCAGGCAGCATGAGACCCAGGAGGCGCAGGAAGTCCCGGGCGAGGCGCGGTGCCCAACCAGAAATGATCGGGCAAAGGAGGAAAGAACCTCGGCCCTGTCCACTTGGAGCAGCGCTCTGGCGAAGAGAGTCGAGCTGCGCCAGTAGAATAGAATCACCTGCTGACTCGAGATTCCGACTCTGGCCTCGATTGATAAGGAGGCCCAGTTGAGAGCAGACCTGAGGGCCAGATCTCTGGACCACTCCGCCTCCTTCCTGGAGGGGAGCTGCTATCAGCCAGTCGTCCAGGTAAGGGTACACGGACCCCCGGCGCCGCAGGAATGCTGTCACCACTGCCATGCATTTGGTGAAGACCCTGGGAGCTGGAGACAAGCCGAAGGGCATGGCTTGGAACTCGAAGAGGGATCCTTCCGCTCGGAAGCGAAGGAATCTCTGGTGAGACGGACGGATAGGGACGTGAAAAAGCGGCCCTGCAAGTCCAGAAAGCAGAACCACGCCAGCGTTCAAGGATGGTATTATCTGAGCCAGTAATGACCATCCTGAAGGTTCGAGACCTTAGGAACTTGTTTAGGTCGAGAATGGGGTGCCAACCCCGTCCGTTCGGAACCAGGAAGTACTCTGGACACAAACCCTGGGTCGCAAGCAGGGTCCACCACCTCTCTCTTACCACCTCCTTCTGGAGGAGGAGGCGATGTCGGCTCGACGAGCCGCCAGTGAGGCTGGGGGATCCCGAAGCCCCGAGGCGGCGGCTCCTGAAGGGTGGTGCCTGCTCGAATTCGAGTGAGGCCTCTTCCCACCACCTTCCAAGACCCACCTGTCCCGTGGTAACAGCGGACCAGGGCGGAACGGAGGTGCGGGCGTCCCTCTGCAGGGGACAGGAATAAGGTGGCGGGGATGGGGGCGACACCCCTCAGCCCGTCACTGGGCAAGCTTGGAGGAGGGACCAGCCGAGGGACTCCTGGGCCCTTTCCTCCTTGCCTCCTGTTACAGGAAAAGCCGCGGCTTGGGTTTGGGATGCCAAGGCCGAGCCTGCTGGCCTGACGTTGCTAGGCCGGGCGTGCGAGGCACAGAAGGGCCGAAAGGAGCTTAGGCTGTGGTTTGCGGCCTTTGTCGCTGGCGGAAGAAGACCGAGTCAAGGTGGCATTGGACTTCCTCGATCCTCTGCAGGTGACCTTCCACCCCAGGGCCGAAGAGGTCAGTCCCAAAAGGAACATCCACGCCAACATGGCTGGGTATCCGAAGTAAAGGTGGATATCCTCAGCCAAACCCTTGGCCAACGATAGCCACTCTGACGCCACCGATCTAGCACATGAGTCCCCTATATCCAAAGCAGTCTGAGCTGCTGTTTGGCCACTGTCTGCCCTGGTCCCGCACCTGTTAACGTAGTCTGCAGATCGGGCGGGAAGATGAGGGATGACCTCATCCAGGGAGCCCAACAGAGCATGAGAAAAATATGCCATGAGGACGGCCGAACTGTGGCCTGACGAAGGCAGAGAGGAGGGACTTAGCGTGACTTTTAGCCGACATGGTCCAATTTCTTGGACTCCTTGTCAGGAGGTTTGTCCACATCCCTGGCGTTAGCCGGCAGCTGAAGCGCTGTCGTGAACCAACCCCTCAGCAGAGGGGTGTTCCAAAACGGACAAGGGAACGGTAGGGACCGCATACTTCCTGGCCATCCTGGCCGGGCGCAGGGCAGGAAGCAGGCGCTGCCAAAGCTCCAGTGCCGGACCCACTATGGCCTCGGCCACGGAAAGGCCTCCGTCGAGAATCCTCGGTCCAGAATCTCCGTGAGGGATACCTGGCCCGCTTGAAGCGGGTTCGAGCTCCATCCCGGTAGACTCGAGATGAGCTGAAGCAGTCTAGGAAGGACGACGGGCTATCGTCCATTGACTGACCTCCTGAAGACTCCAAGTCCAGTCGCTTGGAGAAAAAGGAGGAATCATCTTCGGACTCGGAAGAATCCTCGAAGAGCTGCCTCTGGCCTGAGCCACCCTTCACCTGCCGAGGTCGGTCGGGAGTGAGGTAACTGACAGCCCGATGGGGTGAGACCCTTAGCCGACCGAGAATCCTTGGTCGGAGCCCCAATTGGTGGCTGTGGAGGCGGAGGTTCCACCGGAATCGGTGGAGCAGCTGGTTTTGGCCGAACAACCGGCCTGGGTATAGGCTCCTCGGATAAGTCGAGGGGTTGTGTCGGCCGCCCGGTGACAGCTCACTAATGGCCGGGAAGGCGACGGGTCGGCTTATTCCCCGCCAGGAGGACTGTTGCAACATAAGGTCCTCGTACCGTCCGGCGTAATTTACGCGAAGCCTCCCTCATCCGGGAGGAGGCACGAGACGAGCGGCGACGCCGGCTTACCGCGGTGCCGAGACCGAGACCGCCATGACGGTGGGATCGGCTGGACGCACGAAGAGGTCCGGAGACCGAGTCCCGAATTTCCGAGGTCGGGTGCGGGAGGTGTCGGCGGAACCGGCACTCCCTTGCTCGGATGGTCCATCCGAGGGCTCCGGAACCGGAGGCATAAAGCGAGCCCATGGATCCTCAACTCCTCCCGGGGAACCGGGGAGAGGGAATCTAGCTGCTAAAGCGACAGCCCGTCCAATGGTCGAGAAAATCTCGACTTCACCGGTGGGAGTCGGTCAACTGACCTGGCGGGGACACCGTGAGGCCAGTGGCGGAGCCAGGCGGTCGACCGAGGCAGACGGTCGGCGCCCGGAGAGGACCTTCCGCTCCCAAGAGCGTTGACGGAGGGACTTACCCTGTCCCTCTTTTGGACCGAGAATAAGGTCCAGCAGACACAGGCCCTTCTCCTTTAGTGGAGAGGACAGACAAACTCATAAAAAGAAGCCGTGTAGGAAGAACCCAGAGAGCGGGATAAATGCCAGCGGCCGAGGAAGATCCGCCACGCCGCCTCCTCTTCGAGGCGACCATCCGCTCGAGCTGATCCGCCGAGCCCGCCGCCGCGGACACCGCCAACAGGCCTCCTTGGACTTCACCGGAGGGAAACGCTTCTCGGGACGGCCCAGTTGCAATCGGGCAGCACGGTCTTCGAGGACGTAGGCCGAGAAAGATGAGCACAGGTCGCAAGCCTGCGGGTCGTGCTCAAGGCCTAAGCAGTAGACACACGTGGAGTGTGGATCCGTCCGAGACATCTTCTGCCCGCATGGGCATCTCCGAAATCCGGGGGTCGATTTGTCCATCGCAGCCGCGAGGGATAGAAGACTGAAGTCTTTTTTGCAAAATTTAGTTTTAAATCCGCAAACGGAGAATAGGAACCAGTCACAAACGCAGAGCGCTAAGGAGGGAAACCTGAGCTTCCAAGCGTAAGGAAGATCTGGCGCCATGGGGCGGAGCGAGAGTTATACCACCCGGTGGGTGGGAGGAGCAAGCTTGAAGACCTTCCGGCAAGATTTAAAGCGGCAAGGATACCTGCCAATGAGTGTGGATGAACAACATATCCATGTCCCTGAACCGCTCTTCCCTTGGCTCAGAGGGAACACCCAGGGCTCCGGAACCGGAGGCACTGGCAACCGCGGATCCTCAACTCACAGGGGAACTGGGGGAGAGGGATTTTTCGGCCGCGGTTGACAACCAACAACAGGTCGAGAAAGATCTCGATCATGCGTCGACGGAGTCTCGGTCAACTGACCTGATGGGGACACCGTGAGACCAGTGGCCGAAGCCGAACGAACAACCGAAGTTGATGGCCGACAACTCGGGGAGAGGGACCTTTCCCGTTCCCAACTGCGTCGAAGAGACTGACCCTTGTCTTTCTTCTTGGACCGAGAAGAAGATCAAGCAGACGTTGGTCCCTCTCCCCTAGTGGAGAGGGACAGACAAAGCTCCTTAAAGGAAGCTGTGTAAGTGTGTAAGAGGAACCCAGGGAGAGCGGAATAAATGCCGCGGTCGAGGAAGATGTGGCCCTCGCCGCCTACTCTTCGAGGGCGATCATCTGCTCTAGCTGATCCGCTGAGCCCGCCGGTGGAGACCTCACGACCGGCCTTCTTTTGACTTTACCGAGGAAAACGTTTCCCGGAGCGCCCTAGCTGTAAACGGGCGGCGCAGTCTTCGAGGACATAGGTCGAAAGGAAGAGCACAGATCGCAAACCTGCGGGTCGTGCTCAAGGCCTAAACAGTAGACACATGTGGAGTGCGGATCTGTCAGAGACATCTTCTGCCCGCAAGGGCATCTCCGAAAACCGGGAGTCGATTTCTCCATCGCAGCAGCGAGGGATAGAAGACCGAAGTCTAGAAGTGCAAAAAACTTTTAATTCGCAAAACCAAAGAATTAGGAACCAGTCTTATACGCAGAGTGTTAAGGAGGGAACCTGAGCTATCGAGTGGTAAGAAAAAATTACTCACCTTAGTAATGTTGTTTCTTCTAATGGAGTCTTGCTATATTATAGACATTAGCAGTCTGATCCAGCTCTAGAACTGCCCCGGAGTGAAATGGTTAAAACCATTCCAAAACAGAATATTGGCACGAGAGCAGCTCTATCTGTGTCATTTCAAACTTGAACTGTCAGATCTTTGAGCCAAACTCACTAAGGTCTGTGTGGAAGCTGTAACCTACACTAGCCAAATGGCTACCTAAATAATAACAACCATTGATGGTCCCAACACCCAAGACTCAAGTCAGGGGACCAGAAATACTAACACCATTCTAATAATATGAAAATGGAACATAAGTATAATAAAACACACACACGCGTACACATACACAACCCCAAAGTCCCAAAGGGGACAAAATGCTAACAGGACATAAGTAGTGCCCACACTAAGTTGCCCGCACCCCACCAAGTAGAGGTTCTGAGAGGGGCAGGTTGGGGGGAGGTCTATAATATAGCAAGACTCCATTAGAAGAAACAACATTACTAAGGTGAGTAATTTTTTCTTCAAACAACATGAAGTCTTGCTATATTATAGACATTAGCAGAATACACAGCAGTACCTCCATGGAGGAGGGGCAGAACCTACTTAGGGAATAGGCTCTGAAGAACAGCTGTGCCAAACCAAGCATCTCTCCTGGCCTGGACATCCAGGGAGTAATGCTTGGAAAAGTGTGTACCGTTTTCCAAGTAGCAGCCTGGCAAATCTCTAATAAAGGGATATCTCTGGCAGTAGCTAGAGACGCAGCTGTACCCCTGGTAGAATGAGCCCTCAAACCGGGGGGGCTCTGCCCACTTTCTGATAACAAAATTGGATACAAGAGACAATCCACCTGGCTATTGATCTCTTAGTGGCAGGTTTGCCTTTCCCAACTTCACCATAGGTAAGGAAAAGTTGGAGGGATTCAACCTGTGACCTTTGTACGCTCTATATAATAACCAAGAGCTCTTTAACATCCAGGTTGTGCAACCTCCTCTCACCCAAGAGGAGTGATCAGTGAAAAATACTGGAAGGGAGATAGATTGATTAAGATGGAAATCTGAAACCACCTTAGGCAAAATGTCCTGTTAGTCCTAAGGACTACCTTATCCCTGTGGAAAGAAAAGTCAGTCTCCACTGACAAGGCTTGCAATTCACTTATGTCTGGCAGAAGTGATAGCCACTAGAAAACAGTTTTCCAAGTTAGGTACTCAGCTCTGCAGAAGACAGAGGTTCAAAAGGGGTTGCATTAACTGGGCAATGCAAACATTAAGGTCCAAAGCAGGGGCCGGTTCCCAAAGGAGGATTAATATGGAGTAATCCCTTAAAATCTTGGAAACACAGGATGAGAGGAAAGAGGGATGACTTTCCTGCTGACACAAAAGCAGACAGCTGCCAAATGAACTCTCAGGGTAGCTGGTCTGAGACCCAAGGAATTAAGATGTACCATGTAATCTAACAAAATGGGCAATTCAGCAGATTCTGGGAAATATTTTCCAGCACACCAAATGGAAAACCTTTTCCATTTAGAACTATAAGTAGCTCTAGTGGAAGGCTTTCTGGAAGCCTTTAGGATCTCAAGAACACCCTGAGAGAGATGTAAATCAGCAACCTAACTCCTCAAGAGCCAGGCCTTGAGGTTGAGGGATTGAGGTCCGGATACCAAACCCTTCCCTGGGCACAAGTCAACAGATTGTGATTCCTGGGAGGCACAGGGAAGATGGACTGTCAGAGACAGAAGGAGTGGGTACCAGGGCTGCCTGGCCCAATCCGGGCAATCAGAATCACCCTGCAAGGCTGAGATCTGATTTTGACTAGTACTTTGAATAGGAGAGGAAAGGGGAAAGCATAGAGGAAATTCCTCCCAATCCAGAAGAAGGGCATCCAGGGAACTGAGCCAGCACTGGAGGCCTGCAACAAGAACAGAGGAAGTTTGTGATTGTCTGGGGCTGCAAAAGATCTATCTGAGGGATGCCCCACCTGGCAAAAACTATCCCCAGCACTTGAGGATCCAGGGACCATTCGTGATGGCCCTGGGAAATCCTGCTGAGGGCATCCGCTTAGGACATTGTCCTTCCCTGGAAGATGAACTGCTATGAGGAAGTGTTCAGGGAATAGGCCAGAGACCACAACTTCATTGCTCGTGCACAAGGCCAAGACCTAGTGCCCTCTGTTTGTTGATGTACCACATTGTTGTGGTGTTGTCTGTTCTGACTTGTATCACCTTGTCGTGGACAGATGCAGAAAAAGCTTGAAGAGCTAAAAAGACAGCTCTGAGTTCCAGCAAATTGATGTGGAGCAGAGATTCCTGGGGGGACCAAACTCCCTGAGTGGAAAGGTCGCCCAGGTGGGCTCCCCAACCCAGAAGGGAAGCATCTGTAGTGAGAGTCAAGTCGTGAGAAGGGGAAATGAAGGGGACCCCCGCTCTTAAATTGCTCTGATCCTGCCACCACTGGAGAGCTAGGATCAAGGTTCAAGTCACTGGGACCAACTTGGAAAGGGGGTCTTCTCTGAGACCAAAAGGTTCTCAAGTGAAACTGAATGTCTCTCATCTGAAATCTGGCTCCCTGCACAACAGCTGTGGATGCAGCCATGTGCCCGAGGAGCTGCAGAAAGTGTCTTGCTGGTCGAGACCTGCAGAGTGAAGGAAGAGGCCAGAGCCACTAAATTCCTTACCCTTTCTGGAGGAAGAAAGGCTCTGGCTAGCTTTGTGTCCAATTCTGCCCTATAAAGGTGAGTACCTGGACTGGTTCCAGAACCGACTTTAGTAGGTTTGAGCAGAAACCCAGGAGGCGAGAAGCTGCTGGGTGACCTGCAGGTGAGATTTTACCTGTTCTGGGACTGGCCTACAATGAGCCAGTCGTCTAGATAGGGAAAACAGCAATCCTCTGCCTCCTTAAGTGGGCCACTGCCACTGCTAGACACTTTGTGAATACCCTTGGAGCAGAGGTAAGGTCAAGGGCATTGCTCTGAACTGGTAATGACCTGAGGGCAGTTTGAATCTGAGGTACTTTCGATGGGATCTTCTGATTAGGACATGGAAATAGGCATCCTTGAGGTCCAGGAGGCTAGCCAGTCCCTGGCCTTAGGGAAGGTAAAATCATTGCCAGAGTTACCATTTTGAACTTTGGTTTCAAAAGATGCTTGTTCAGATATCTGAGATCTAAAATGGGCCGCCACTCTCCTGTCTTTTGGGGTAAGGAAGTATCTGGAATACAGACCCCTGCCCTGATGCAGGGAGGAACCCTTTCTACTGCTCTGAGCTAACAGGGATGAGACCTCTGTTTCAGAGCGAGGGTCTCTGAAGCACTTGCAGGTAAAAGTCTGCTTCTCAACTTGGGAAACTTTTTAAGCTGAGAACCAGACCCTGGCTTACTACTTCCAGAACCCACTTGTCTGAGGTTAAGAAGCCCATTCTGACTGAAGTAAGCCAGCCTGCCCCCCACTGGTACAGGAGAATCGCCCTGGGCACCCCATCAGGTGCCTGTTTGCAGGAGCTTTAGGCTGGGGGTGGGAGCAGGTCTGCCCACCCCTCGTCTGCCCTGCCTCTGAAGAAGCCCCTCTGAGCATAGGCAGAGGAGGCCTGGAGTCTGGATGAAAGCCTGTGAAAAGGCTACCCCTACCCTAGGGCATGCCTTTGAGGAGTGGCTTGCAGTCCTTAGCCTGGGCACTCTTGTAAGTAGTCCTATACTCATCCATCTTTCTTCATGTAGTTCTCTGTCTGCTCTCCAAACAGAGAATTTCCCACCACAGGAAAATCCATAGCCTTAGTCTGGGTATCCTGTGACAAACTAGTACACCTGAGCCAGGCCAACCTACTTAAAAGCTACAGATGTGGCCATGACCCTAGAGGAAACATCATTAACATCCACAGCAGCATGAAACTGAACCTTAGAGGCTTCAATGCCATCAGCAGCCACCTGTTCTAGTTCACTAGCCAGCTGGCCATGGGCCTGCTTGGCCAATTGCATAACAGTATCCCATCTAGATTTCTGATACCTAGCTACATAAGCCATATAATTTGCTTGCCTGAGTCCCAGAGAGGCTGCCATATACTGTTTTTTTGCCATGGCATCAATCTTCCTGGAATCCTTGTCAGGAGGATGTGAAGCCAAGGGAATATTAGCTTTATCACAGGCAGCAGCCTGAACTACCCCAACATGACTGCATTGCTGAGAAAGGAATTCTGTATCAGGGCATGACAATGTATACCTTCTGTCCATCTTTTTATCTACAGGAGGCACAGAATTGGGAGCTTTTAAAATTTTAAGTGTTTGTTTCCTAAAAGACTTATGTAAAGGAATAGACAATCTCCTAGACTCTGGAATATCCATCATTTCTACAAAATCAGGCTCCTCTTGCTCATCCACAGCCTCTTCTAAAGGAAGCTGGAGGGTTTCAGCAACTTTTTTATAAAACATAAAATGAGATGGGGACTCAGACAGCATAGGGGGAGATTCTAAAGGTCTGTCTGGGGAGATGCCCGGTTCAATGGGCACACCCAGACCTTCCCAGCCACATTCATACTGTTCATAATCCTCCTCCTCCTCTGGTTCATAAAATTCCTCAATATCATAATCCTGAACCACTGGGACCGGACGAACCGACCTTTTACAGATAGTGGTGGTTCGGACGGACCCTGAGACAGTGACTGGACAATTTGTATGGCTTTTGCTATCTGCAGCATTTGGAGAAGGAATTTTGGACTCCAGACCTGCTGATTTTCTTGTTTTCTTTACTGGAATTAGTTCCTCAGAACCAGCTTTTCTTTTGCCGAGGAAGTCTGGCCCTGGTCAGAGGCACTCCTATGGTTGAGTGGCACCAAACCTTACTGGCCATCCGGTCAGCGGATCTTTTGGCTCTCCTCGCTCTGAGCCTGCAGGGAAATTTTACATACTGGCAGTCTGACTGAGGTGGTCAAACCCAGACATAAACACATGTGGGTCAGCCTTTGGCAAAGACTTCCCCACAAACATCACAGTGTTGAAACCCAGTGGGCCCGGTTTTTCTTTTGGGTTTCTCAGACATAATGCCAGCCTAACCAAAAACTTGCCCTTTTAACGGCAGTGCCAGGCAAGACACCTTTATCGGTTCCTAACCGTGTCACGGGTATTGGAAAAAACCGTAATAAATCCATTTTTTTAGAACCGATAAGAACCGGGAACCGCACTCTAAAATAGTAACTTTTAGTTTTAAATGAGTTTTAAACCCACTGATCGGTTCAAAACGAACGATAACTTACAAGTTCCACACAGACAAAACCCTCATTTACTTGCAGTTACCACAGATAGAGCTTAACACGAGCGGTTTTGCGGTTAAATAAAACTATTCTCGGTTAAATCCAACCGAAAACACTTTTTAAAACCGAGAAATGAACCTATAGAAAAGAAGAAATCTAAGGGACTGTTCACTGAGGCGGAGTAAAGAATCTGACAGTTCAAGTTTGAAATGACACAGATGGAGTTGCTCGTGCCAAAATTCTATTTTGGAATGGTATTAACCATTTCACTCCGGCAGTTCTAGAGCTGGATCAAACTGCTAATGTCTATAATATAGCAAGACTTCATGTTGTTTGAAGGAAGATCTGACGTCATGGGGGAGCTAAGAGTTTTACCACCCAGGTGGGTGGGAGGAGCCAGCTTGAAGACCTTCTGGCAAGATTTAAAGGCAAGGAACTGCCAGATAGTGTGGATGAACAACATATCCACGTCCCTAGAACTTCCTGTTCTCCCAAATAAACTCTGGAGCACATAAGCAGCTTCTCTTTTACGAGCAGAACTAGGGGACTGCCCCAGGAATCTTCAAGAAACCCTTTCCTGCCCCCCCATCCCCAAAGGGAGGGCGCACTGAGACCCAAAAACAGAGGACTCCACCACTTCAATTATCTTCTGTGTGTCTCTAAGGTGGAGACACACACCCTTTTACTTAAAAGTAGCCCTCTGTCAGGGCTGAGGCTCCTAGAGCTTTACTGAGCTACTGAGCTGCTTCCTCAGCAAGCTCCCAACAACAACTCCAAACTGAACTGACTGACATCAAAACCGCACAACGTTCTATACCAGCTCCCTAGTTGCAGATTACAAAATGGCTCATGCAGCTGCGATAGCTCTATTGGTGATGTCATCCCTCAGTCTCAGCTGAGACTGAGAACAGAGTGAGACAGTGTGAAACCCATTTAACTGGAATTTAACAAGCTGCCTTCCCTGTCTACCACTAGGTCTTACTGGGATTCTAGTAACCCCTGGTAACAAGGGGGTTACATTTGCCATGGCATCAATCTTCCTGGAGTCCTTGTCTGGGGGGTGTGATGCCAAAGGAAAATTGCCTTATCACATGTAGCAGCCTGCACAACCCCAACATGGCAGCATTCCTGAAAAAGGAACTCCATGTCTGAGCCTGAGAGAGTGTACCTCTTGTCCATTCTTCTGTCCCCAGGAGGTATAGAAATAGAAGACTTAAGAATTTTCTGTGTCTGTTTCCCAAAAGAATTGTGGAGGGGAAGAGACAGTCTCCTGGACTCTGGGATGTCTATCATCTCAACATAATCAGGCTCTTCTTGATCCTCTACTGCTTCCTCCACAGGAAGCTGGAAGGTATCAGACATTTTTTTGTAGAATATGTAGTGTGAAGGGAACTCAGAAAGCCTAGGAGGAGAAACACATGAAGGTATGTCTGGGAAGATGTCTCATCCAGTCAATAGGTACATCCAGACTTTCACCATAATCATCCTCATACTCTCCTCTTCCCTCCGGTTCATAAAATTTTCTAAAGTATAATCTGGAACCGAGGAACAGACCCGAGCAAGGAGCCCCTGCTAGACGGTGCCGGTTCGTTCGGAACCGAACTAAGCAATTGCACAATCCTTATCGCCTTGACTATCTCATCGGCGGTCGGACTATGACATTCTGGGTCCAAACCAGTCAGTTTGTCTTTTCTTTTTATTAGAACCGATTCCTCGGAATCGGCTCTTTTTTTGCCCGAAGTATCGCCCTGGTCAGAGGGCACACCTTCTGATTCGGTCGGAATCGATCCGGGCTGGCCATCCAGGTCAGCAGACTACTCGGCCTCCTTCCTCAGTCTACCTAACCTCTTTCCAGGGTAGATTTGGGAAAATTCTTGCAAATTTGGCAGTCTGAATCGAGGTGGTCAAATTCCAGAAAATAAACACAGGTGGTGGGATCAGCCTTGGCAAAACCACCCCACACACACTACTGTGTTGAAACCCAGTGGGCCTGTTTTTTCTTGGGTTTTCAGACATGGCCAATCCTAACCAAAACGTACCCTTTTTTTTCGAATTGGCAGGCAAGACTCCCCTGTCGTTCCTGACCATTGTCACAGGTCTTGGGGGAAAAAATGTAATTTTTTTTTTTTACACAAAACCAATATGGACCGGTTACTACACTCTAAAGTAAGCACAATTTTTTTGTTTAACCCAAACTGATCGGTTCAGCCGAACCGATGCACAGTTTACAAGTTCCACACAGAAATAGAACAAAAGACTATCTAGTACTCACGGTACCACAGACAGAGACTTGACCCGACTAAGCAGAAAATACAGGTTACTCACCTGTAACAGGAGTTCAAGAAATGGTATATGTTGTTCATCCACACTTATTGGCAGGTTCCTTGCCGCTTTAATTGTTGCCGGATGGTCTTCAACCTGGCTCCTCCCACCCATTCGGGTGGTAAAACTATCGGCTCCGCCCATGACGCCAGATCCAGCGCTGGACAGCCGTTGTCGCGCCTAAGCCAAGGAGGTCGGTGGTGGGATGAACAACATATACCATTCCTAGAACTCCTGTTACAGGTGAGTAACCTGCATTTCTTAGGACATGGATATGTTGTTCAATCCACACTTAATGGCAGACTCCTAGCAGTTCTCCTCCGAGGAGGGAGGCAAGGCGCGCACTTCGATACTTACTTGGGAAATAAGGACTGAGAACCGAGGCCCCAAAACCAGCATCCCAGCGTGACTCAAGGTCGATGTGGTAGTGGGTAAAAAAAGATATGTGCCGACTTCCAGGTAGCAGCCCTGCAGATATCCTGTACAGGGACGTCTCTGGAAGCAGCTACCGATGAAGCGGTATGGCGGGTAGAATGAGCTCTTATCCCTCTGGGAGGCTCCATGCCAGCCAACCTATGGCACAGATCTATGCAGGAGGTGACCCACCTGCTTATCGTCCGCTTGGCTGCAGGTCTGCCAGGTGCGGCTTCAGCGTAGGTGACAACCAGCTGGCGAACCTCTCCCCGAACTTTAGCCGTCCGCTCCTTATAATAAGCGAGTCCTCGTCTAGGTTCCAAAGTATGGAGCATATATTCGGCCTCCGAGGTGCGATTGGGGTAGAACACCAGCAGAGTAAACACCTGCTTAAGGTGAAACTCTGACACCTTCGGAAGGAATTTCAGGTGGGCGCAGGACAACCTTGTCCCTGTGGAAGACCAGCTAAGGAGACTCAATGGAAAGCGGCTGGAGCTCTCCCATCCTTCTGGGTGACGTGATTGCCACAAAGAACTAGGTGGCTGACATCAGGGCTGACTTGTGTCCGACAACCTCTAAGGGTTATGTGGAAGGAGTGTGTGAGAGCACAGGGCCTTGTTCCTCCTGGAATTCCTTTTGTCTACCTGAGTTCGTGGATATTATGAGGATCATCCATAGTGTGCGCCCTACAAGCTGCGGCTTGGATCCTGGACCGACTACCCTAATTATGTGTTGTGTTGACATCATTGGTCCAGTTTTGGCACAAATAGTCTGGTGCTCCTTGGAGTCGGGTGAGTTTCTAGCTCCCTGAAAGAGGCGATGGTGACACCTCTTGAAGAAAGTTTCCTTGGACCCAGACTGTTTAACTACAGACCTATCTCTAACCTTCCTTTATTGGAAAGGTTATTGAAAAGGTTGTAGCTGGTCAACTGGATGACCATTTAACCATCCATAGTATCTACAAATCCTTCCAGTCTGGTTTTCGTGAAGAACGCACTAAGACTGCGCTGGTTCAGGTGCTAAATGATCTTCTGAGGGCGAGGGATCAAAGGAGACGTCCATCTTGGTCCTCCTTGATCTCTCTTCAGCTTTCACACTGTAGATCACATGGTGTTGCTAACACGCCTGGGGAATTGCGAAGGAATGACTGGAACCGCTTTTTAAATGGTTCAATTCATTCCTCACTAGGGAGATCACAAAGAGTTGTGTCGGGATTTTTCCTCCGCCCAGTCTCTTTGTTGTATGGAGTTCCTCAGGGTTCTGTGCTGTCACCCATGTTTGCAGTGTATATGCTGCTCGGAAACATTATAAGACGGTATGGGCTGAGGTTTCATTGCTATGCAGATGATACCCAGCTATACCTGTCTTTGCACCGACAGGATGGAGCTCTCACTGTGTTTAATAACTGTCTGGGGAAATCCAAGACTGGATGGACTCTAGTTGGTTAAAGTTGAACTCGGAGAAAACTGAAACACTGGTTGTGGACCCGGAGGGGTCAGATTGAGAGGTTGTGTGCTGGCGCGCCTTCTGGAATTTTCTTGGAGGTGTGTCTTTACCGGCCTCTGAACGGGTGCGTAACCTTAGGGTGATCCTTGACGATAGGCTATCTTTTTAATCTCAGGTGTCAGCCGTCATCAGGTCTTCCTTTTACCATCTTAGGAATATTGCCCGGGTTAAGCACCTTGTTCCGTCTGACTCTCTGCCAACATTGGTCCACGCCTTTGTGTCCTCGCGCCTTGACTACTGCAACGCCCTTTACTTTGGGCTCTCTGGGGTTGAAATCTGCCGCCTATAGCTTGTGCAGAACGCAGCAGCCCGGGTATTGACTGGGACAAGCAGGTCCTGTCATATTACCCCAGTGTTGCGCGAACTGCACTGGCTTCCAATACAGTGGCGGATTACCTTTAAAGTCATTTTATTGACTTTTTAAGCCCTTTGCGATCAGGGTCCATCCTATCTGAAAGATCTACTGGTTACTTACTGCCCCGGCCGATCACTCCGCTCGGCCGACATTGGGTTGTTAGAGATTCCAAGAGTGAGTTTGAAATCTTCTGGCAGCAGAGCATTTTCTTATGCTGCACCCACTCTTTGGAATTCTCTACCATGCCGGCTACGGGAATGCACCACTGTGGAGATATTTAAGAAGGAATTGAAAACTTATCTATGGAGAATGGCCTTCTTGGAAAGTTAATATGCCCTGTAAAATCTGTGGAATTTTATTGTAATTTATTATGTTTTTATGATATATTTTATAATGTTTGTGGTTTGCTGTTTTATATTGAATGTTGAAGTTTTAATTAATCTGTTCAGCGCCTTGATATAATGAAAGGCGCTTTATAAATAAAATTATTAATATTATTATTATAATTATTATTAAGAAGGCGGTCTTCCACGACAGGTGGGAAATATCGCACCTGTGCATCGGTTCAAATGGCTTGCCCATGAGCTAGGCCAATACCAGCAGTAGATCCCATGGAGGTCGAGGTTCTCGCACCGGAGGAGAAATGTGATCAAGGCCTTTGAAAAGTACCAACTTCCTTCTCCTGCGCCCACCGACTGCTTCCCCGCCTGTGTCGGTAAACAGAGGATGGCTGCTAGGTGCACCTTAAGGGTCGCCGATCAAGCCCTAGCTGAGAAAGAGACCACAGATAGTCCAGCATGCTTGCCAAGGGACAGGACGTAAGGGTCCAAGCTCTTCCCATGACACCAAATGGAGAATCTCTTCCATTTGAAGGCGTAGCATTTCCTGGTCGACTTTACGGGACGCCTCAACAACGCTGAGGACCTCGTCGGAAGACCCAAGGCCTGGAACTCTAGCCGCCAGGAACCAGGCAGTCAGGTGCAGGGATTGAAGGTCCGATGGAATACCATCCCTGGTTGACTCAGATCAGGTCCGGCGGCTGGAAGCTGCCTCGGGAGCCTGGAGCTGAGGCTGAGGAGATCCGGATACCAGAACTGACGGGGCCAGTCTGGGGCAACCAGAATCACCTGCGCCTTGTCCCTCCTCGCCTTGAGAAACACCTTGTGGATCAAGGGAAATGGGGGAAAGGCGTAGAAGAGACCCGGGGTCCACGGCCTCGAGAAGGCATCCCCCTGCAGTAAGCACTGCTGAGGGGGGCCGGCATGGAACAGACTCAGCTTTGCATTCTCCCTGGAGGCAAACAGGTCCACCTGAGGCATGCCCCAGTGGGAGAACAGATCTTGTACTACCTCCGGCAGGAGAAACTACTCGTGAGACGCAGCCCCTATCCGGCTTAGGGCATCGGCCAGGGTGTTGGAGGCTCCTGCCACGTGAATGGCTAGGAGATCTGCCTCCAGACTGCACACAAGGGACCATACGCGGAGAGCTTCCGTGCATAACAGCATGGAGCGCATCCCACCCTGGCGGTTCAGATAGTACAAGGTCGTGGTATTGTTCGACTGGACCTGAACCACTTGACCCCGTAGAAACAGAGCGAAAGCGGTGAAAGCTTGGCGGACCGCATGGAGCTCCAGCAGGTTGATATGGCATCGGGACTCCCGAGGGGACCAGAGGCCGTGCGCTCTGTGCTCCCCCAGATGGGCACCACAACCTATCAGAGATGCATTGGTCGATAGAGAGACCGTCGGCTTGGGTGGACGAATGGGGTGCCCTCCTGCAGATGTGCCGGCACGGTCCACCACTGGAGAGTATTCCACATCTCCTGGGTCACTGTCATAAGCTGGTCCATCGGATAGCAGCGCTGTGACCACTGGCTGGCCAGTCCCCACTGAAGGGGACGCATGTACCAACGGGCCTAACGGACCACACCAGTGCAGGCCGCCATGAGGCTCAGGAGGAGCAGGAAGTCCCGGGCAGGGTGCGACTGCCCAACCAGAAATGATTGGGCAAAGGAGGAAGAACCTCGGCCCTGTCCGCCAAGAGCTAGGCTCTGGCTCAAGAGAGTTAGTTCTGCCCTGATGAAGAGCATTACCTGCTTCGCACAAATTTCCGAATTGGCCTCGTTGATGAGGAGGCCAATCTGAGAGCAAACCGGGAGGGCTAGATCTCTGGACCGCTCCACCTCCGCTCTGGAGGGGGCTGCAATCAGCCAGTCGTCCAGGTAGGGGTACACCCGGACCCTTCAGTGCCGCAGGAATGCTGTCACCACTGCCATGTATTTCGTGAAGACCCTGGGAGCTAGAAAGAGGTCGAAAGGTATGGCCCGGAACTCGTAAAGGGACCCCTCTGCTCTGAAGTGGAGGAATCTCTCATGAGACGGAAGGATCGAGACGTGAAAAAACGTGTCCTGGAAGTCCAGGGAACGGGACCACACACCTCGTTCCAAGGATGGGATTATCTGAGCCACAGTGACCAACCTGAAGGTCCGAGACCTTAGGAACCTGTTCAGGTCGTGCAGGTTGAGGATGGGGCGCCAGACCAAGTCCGTTTGGGGAAAAGGAAATACCTGGACACAAACCCGGATCTGAAGGAAGATCCGCCACTTTCCTGATCACATCCTTTTCGGAGCACAGCAATCTTGGCTCAGTGGGATGACAGCGAGGCTGTGGACCCCGTGGACCCCCCCCACGAGGGATGACGGCTCGAAAGGGAGAAGCCTGCTCGAACTCCAGAGGCAGGCCGTTTCCTAGCACCTCCAACACCCAGCAGTCCGTGTTGATAGCGGACCAGGCGGAAAGGAAGTGGCGGAGCCATTCCCCCACAGAGGGAAGTGACGAGGCTGGGGGCGGCACCCCTCAAACTGTCACTGGGCAGGCTTGGAAGAGGAACCGGCCGAGGGACCTCCTGGGCCTTTACCTCCTTGCTTCCTGTTGGAGGAAGCTGCTGGCTTGGGTTTGGGACGCCAAGCGCGAGCCTGCTGGCCCTGTTCCTGGTGCTGTTGGGCCGGTCGAGCTGCAGGGGCTGAAGGACGAAAGGACTTATGCTGTCGCTGACTGCGGCCTTTGTCCCTCTGGGCGGAGGTGAATGAGTCCAGAGTGGCACTGGACTTTTCGATCCGCTGGAGGTGTCCCTCCACTCCAGGGCTGAAGAGGTCAGTCCCCAAGAAGGGGACGTCTGCTAACTTCTGCTGGGTATCCGCCGTGAAGGTGGATATCCTCAGCCACGCCCTGCGGCCCATGGCCACAGCGGCCGCTACTGACTTGGCACAGTAATCACTTATGTCCAGAGCAGTGAGAAGCTGCTGCTTCGCCACCGCCCTACCCTGGTCCCGCCCGCACCTGATGGACCGTGGTCTGTAGGTCGGCCGGGAGATGAGGGACAACCTCATCCAGGGAGCCCAAGAGGGCGTGGGAGAAGTGTGCCATCAGCACGGCCGAGCTGGCCTGTCGGAGGCCGAGGGAGGACGCAGCGTACACCTTGCACCCGGCAAAGTACAGCTTTTTGGACTTTTTGTCAGGGGGCTTATCCAAGTCCCGGGCGTTACCAGAATGCCGGAAGAAGCTGTCTGTGACTAACCCCTCAGCAGAGGGGTGCTCCGAGAAACCAGGCAAAGAGTAAGTAGGGACCGCATATATCCTGGCCGAGGGCACAGAACAGGAAGCAGGCCGCTGCCAAAGCTCCAAGGCTGGGCTGACAATGGCCTCAGCCACCGGAAAGGCCTCCGTGGGGGAATCCCCTCGGTCCAGTATCTCCATCATGGGACACTTTGCCCATTTGGACACGGGCTCAAGCTGCATCCCGGTGGCCTCCGAGATGAGTCGAAGCAGACCCAAGAAGGACGATGGGCTATCGTCCAATGACTGACCCCCGAAGGACTCTAGGTCGACCTGCCTGGAGAACAGGGAGGAGTCGTCGTCGGATTCCGAAGAGTCTGCGAAGAGCTGCCTCGGCCCTGAGCCACCCTCTACCTGCCGAGGACAGTCAGGAGTCAGGGTGACCGACAACCTGTGGAGCAAGCCAGGACTCGACCAAGAATCCTTGGTCGGTGACCCAGACTTCAGTTGTGGAGGCGGAGGTTCCACCACAATCGGTGGAGCAGCCGGCCCTGGAACGGGCAACCCCGACTGGGGCGAGCGGTTGCTTCGGTCGTTTGGGCGACAGCCACTTGATGGCCAGGGGCTGAACCAGAGTCTGTTTAGACCCAGACAACAGTAACTGCTGCCACATAAGCTCCTCGTAGCGTCGACGTAATTTACGCCAAAGCCTCCCCTCATCCGAGGAAGGAGGAGGAACGGTGTCGCCGCTTCCTTCGGTACCGGGTCCACTGATGTCGGCGGGAACGGCTTGACCGAGATGAAGTCCGAGACCGAGACCCTTGGGGAGGAGACTGAGGGCGGGTCTGGGAAGGGCAGGGGACACCCACCCTTCCCTCGCTCAGGAACTTTAACCGGGACTGCGGCCCCGAAGGCCCAGGCAGATCCTCGGTCTCCACCGGGGGGGAACCAGAGAAGGTGGGTTGTCGGCTTCACCAGTTGACAGCCCGTCCAACGGATCGAGAAAAATCTTGACTGCGTCGACGGGAGTCTCGGCAGGCTGGCATGACTGGGACACAGTGAAGCCAGCGGCCTGAGCCGCAACTTCGACCTGAGTCGACGGTCGTCTGTCCAGGGAAGGAGACCTCTCCCACTCCCACGAACGCCGACAGTGGGGCTTACCCTTCGACTCCTACTTCTTGGGCAGAGAAGAATGCCCCGAGGGCCCCTCTCCCTTCGTGGAAAGGGACTGACAAAGCTACTTGAACGAAGCAGAGTACAAGGAACTCAGAGAGTGGTATATGTACTGCGGCCGAGTAGGAGGAAGATGCGGTCTGGGCCGCCTCCTTCTCGAGGGCGATCATCTGCTCAAGCTGCTCAGCCGAGCCAGCCGCCGCGGACACAACTCAACGAGCCTCTTTATCTTACTGGCGAAAACGCCTCGAGGCGCCCGAGCTGCAATCGGGCAGCGCACCGTCACCCAGGGGACGCTGGAAAGAACAGCACAACCCTCAGGCCTGCAGGTCATTATCTAGGCCTAGGGCAGACGCACGTGGAGTGCAGATACATCCTGGACATTTTCACCCGCAAGGGCACCATAAAGCTAGAATAGATTTGTCCATCGCAGCCACGAGGGAAGATGAAGACTGAAATTTAGAAAACTTCAAAACCAGTTTTGGATGAACCGAAGAATTAGAATCCAGTCTAAATGCAGAGCGCTAAGGAGGAACCTGAGCTTCCAAGGGTAAGGAAGATCTAGCGCCACGGGCGGAGCCGAGTTTTACCACCGGTGGTGGGACGTAGCCAGCTTGAAGACCTTCCGCAACAATTAAACGGCAAGGAACCTGCCAATAGGTGCGGATTGAACAACATATCCATGTCCCTAGAACAGCAATTCGGTAGAAACAGACTGAAAACTGACACTTCAACCGACTTTTTGAACCGGAGCAGGAGGAGAAATCTCTGAGGCGACTGCTCAGTGGCCGGAGTAAAATCTGACGGTTGCAGTTTAAACAACAGCAGACAGGGGCATCAACCGAGCTTGCGATGAACATTCTATGCTAGGCATAGAAAATGTAACTCTCTGTTCTCCAGGGCAGTGGAAAGGCAGGACCTAACTGCATATGTCAGAATACAGCAAGACTTCATGTTGTTTTAACAGTAGTTCTAGAAGTGGTATATATTGGTCATTCACTCTTATTAGTATGTCCCTTTCCCCTTTAAATGTTGCCAAAAGTCTTCATGTTGGCTTCTCACACCAACCCAGGTGGTACATACCTCAGCTCCACTGCATGATGCCAGATCTTATCCCACTGGAAGCCAGGTACTGTGCGTCCGCAGCCGGGGAGATCGGGTGGGTCCGTGTGGATGAACAACATATACCACTCCTAGTACTACTGTTACAGGTGAGTAAATACAGGTTACTCACCTGTAACAGGAGTTCTAGGAATGGTATATGTTGTTCATTCACACTGTCTGGCAGGTTCCTTGCCGCTTTAAATCTTGCCGGAAGGTCTTCAAGCTGGCTCCTCCCACCCACCCGGGTGGTAAAACTCTCGGCTCCGCCCCATGACGCCGGATCTGGCCCGCTGGAAGCTCAGATTGTGCGTCGAAGCCGGGGAGGTCGGGTGGGTCGTGAGGATGAACAACATATACCATTCCCAGAACTCCTGTTACAGGTGAGTAACCTGTATATCTAGGGACATGGATATGTTGTTCATCCACATTATCTAACGAACTCTAGCAGTTCTCCGGGAGGGGGGAGGAAAGGCACACACCCCCGATACTTACTTGATAAAGAGAGACTGGAGAATCGAGGCCCCAAAACCAGCATCAAACCAGCGTGACTCAAGGTCGAGTGGTAATGGGTAATAAAGGTGTGTGCTGACTTCAGGTAGCAGCCCTGAGATTTCCTGGATAGGGACGTCCCTGGAAGCAGCCACCGATGCAGCAGTATGGCGGGTAGAATGAGCTCTTATCCTCTGGGAGGCTCCATGCCCGCCAACATGAGAAGATCTATGCAGCAGGTGACCCACCTGCTTATCGTCCGCTTGACTGCAGGTCTGCCAGCTGCAGCTTCAGCGTAGGGTGACAAATAGCTCGCAAAACCTCTCCCTAATTTCAGCCGCGGCACTCCTTATAACAAGCGAGCGCCCTTCTAGGGTCCAAAGTATGGAGCCTGTATTCGGCCTCCGAGGTGATTGGGGTAGAACACCGTAGAGTCAACACCTGGTTAAGGTGAAACTCCGACACCACCTTCGAAGGACTCTCGGTGGGGGCGCAGGGACAACCTTGTCCCTGTGGAAGACCAGGTAAGGAGACTCGATGCAGAGCGCCTGCAGTTCTCCCATCCTTCTGGCTGATGTGATAGCCACCAAGAAGGCGGTCTTCCACGACAGGTGAGAGAGTTCACACCTGTGCATTGGTTCGAATGGCTTGCCCATGAGCTTTGCCAGTACCAGCAGTAAATCCCACGGAGGTGGAGGTTCTCGCACCGGAGGGAAAATGTGATCAAGGCCTTTGAAAAAGCGCCAGACCATCTTCTCCTGCGCCTCACCGCCTCCCCTCGCCCTCGATAAGCAGAGATGGCTGGTAGGCACCCTTAGGTCACGACCTAAGCCCTTGACGAGAAACGACCATAGATAGTCCAAGATGCTTTGCAAAGGACTGGAGGAAGGGTCCAAGCCCTTGCTTCTGACACCGAAATGGAAAACCTCTTCCATTTGAAGGCATAGTATTTCTGGTCGATTCCTTGGGACGCCTCTAGCATTGAGGACCTCGCTCGGAAGGACCAAGGCCTGGAACTCTAGCCGCTCAGGGACCAGGCCGTCAGGTGCAGGGATTGAAGGTCCGGATGGAACACCTTCCCTAATTGACTGAGAGCAGGTCCATGCAGCTGGAAGCTGCCTCGGGTGCCTGGAGCTGAGGCTGAGGAGATCTGGGTACCAGAACTGGCGGGCCAGTCTGGGGCTATCAGAATCACCTGCGCCTTTATGGCTCCTTGCTTTGAGAAGCACCGTGAATCAAGGGAAATGGGGGAAGGCGAGAAGAGGCCCGCGAGGTCCACGCCTCGAGAAGGCATCCCCTGCATGCAGCCCTGCTGAGGGGGGGCATGGAACATCTCAGCTCGCTGCCTCCTGGAAGCAAACAAGTCCACCTGAGGTGAGCCCCAATGGGAGAACAGATCTTGTACTACCTCGGCAGGAGAGACCACTGAGATGCAGCCCTATCCGGCTCAGGGCATCGGCCAGGGTGTTGGAGGCTCCCGCCACTGAATGGCTAGGAGATCCGCCTCCAAGCTGCAGCTAGCTGACCAAATGCGGAGAGCTTCCTTGCATAGAAGGCGAGCGCTGGGCGTCCCGCCTGGAGGTTTAGGGTAGTAGTTATGGTCGTGGTATTGTCCGCCTGGACTCGGACCATTGACCTCAAGAACGGAGCAAAGGCGGTGAGAGCTAGGGCGGACCGCCTCGAGCTCCAGCAGGTTGATGTGGCATCAGGACTCCGTGGGGACCAGCAATGTGGCACCGTGTTCCCCAGATGGCACCCCAACCCAGGAGAGGCACGGTCGATAGAGAGACCGCCGGCTCGGGCAGACAAATGGGATGCCCTCCTGCAGATAATATGAACGTCCACCACGGAGACAGTCTCATCTCCTGGGTCACTGTCACTAGCTGGTCCAATGGATCGCAGGCTGCCAGACCACTGGCTGGCCAGTCCCCACTGAAGGGGGCGGATGTGCCAGCGCTCAACGGACCACGCTGGTACAGGCCGCCAGACCCAGGGAGGCGAGGAAGTCCCGGAAGCGCTACTGCTCAACCAGAAATGATTGGGCAAAGGAGGTAAGAACCTGCCCTCTGTCCGCCGGGAGCCGTGCTCTGGCTCAAGAGTCGAGCTCTACCGATAAACAAAATCACTTGCTTCAGCTAGTTCGACTTGGCCTTCATGAGAAGGCCGATTTGAGAGCAAACCTGGAGGACCAGATCTTCGACTCGCTCCAATTCTCCTGTCTGGAGGAGGCTATTATCAGCCAATCGTCCAGGTAAGAGGGACACCCAGACCCTCGGGCGTCAAGAGAAAGCTATCACCACTGCTGGCATTTGGTGAAGACCCTGGGAGCTGGAGACAGGTCAAGGGCATGGCTCGAATGAAGTGATCCCTCCGCCGAAAGCTAAGGAATCTCCGAGCGTGACGGACGGATAGGGAATGGAAAGAACGGGCCCTGCAGGTCCAGAGAGCAGAACCACACGCCAGGTTCCAGGGATGGTATTATCTGAGCCAGAGTGACCATCCTGAAGGTTCCTAGACCTTAGAACTTGTTCAGGTCGTAGGTCTAGAATGGGGCGCCAGCCCCCGTCTGCTTGGAACCAGGAAGTACCTGGACACAAACCCTCGAGTCTGAGGGAGGGTCCGCCACCTCCTGATCATCTCCTTTGGAGAGGGAGCGATAGGTCTCCAAGAGCCGACAGTGAGGCTTGGACCCCGAGGCCCCCCCGAGGTGAGACAGCTCTTGAAGGGCGGGCCTGCTCAATTCTACAGGCAGGCTTTTTCCCACCATCTAGCACCCACCTGTCCCGTGGTAATAACGGACAGGCGGAAAGTGAAGTGTCGAGCTGCCCCACGGGGGAACCTGGGTGAGGTGACGGGGTTGGGGCGACACCTCAGCCAGTCACTGGGCAGGCTTGAGGAGGGACCGCCGAGGGACCTCCTGGGCCTTTACCTCCTGCTTCCAGTTGAGGGAGTCTGGGCTTGGCTTTGGGATGCAAGCCGAGCCTGCTGGCCCTGACATTGCTGGGCCGGACACGCCGCAGGCGCAGATGGACGAAAGGGCATAGGCTGTGGTTTGCAGCCTTTGTCCTTCTGAGCGGAAGAGACCGAGTCCAAGATAGCATTGGACTTCTCGATCCTCTGCAGGTGACCTTCCACCCCAGGGCCGAAGAGGTCGGTTCCCAAAAAGGGAACATCCGCCAACTTGTGCTGGGAATCCGAAGTAAAGGTGGATATCCTCAGCCAAGCCCGACGACGCATGGCCACTGCGGCCGCCACAGACCTGGCACGAGTCCTCAATGTCTAAAGCAGTCTGGAGCTGCTGTTTGGCCACTGCTCTGCTCCTGGTCCCGCACCTGCCTGACCGTGGTCTGCAGATCCGCTGGAAGATGAGGGACGACCATCCAGGGAGCCCAACAGGGCGAGAGAAATGTGCCATGAGGACAGCCGAACTGGCCTGGCAAAGGCCTAGGGAGGACGAGCATAGACTTTTCATTTCGGCATAGTCCAATTTCTAGGACTCCTTGTCGTAAGTTTGTCCGACATCCCTAGCGCTCGGCACGCCGAAAACGCTTGTCGGTAACTAACCCCTCGGACGAGGGGTGTCTCGAAACTGGACAGGGAGCCGGTAGGATCATAGATACTTCCTGGCCATCCTGGCAAGGCAATGGGCAGGAAGCAGGGCGCTGTCAGAGCTCCAAGGCCGGGCCCACTATGGCCTCGGCCACCGGAAAAGCCTCCATAGGGGAATCCCCTCGGTCCAGAATCTCCTTGAGGGGATACCTGGCCCGCTTAGAACGGGTTCTAGCCCATCCCGTGGACTCCAGATGAGCCAGGCAATCCCAGAAAGGACGCAAGGCTATCGCTCCACCGACTGTCTTCCTAAGGACCCAAGTCCATTCGCTTGGAGAAAGGGAGGAATCGCCTTCGACTCGAAGAGTCCTCAAAGAGCTGCTCGCCTGAGCCACCTCCACCTGCCGAGGTCGATCGGAGTGAGGGTGACAGACAGCCTATGGGCAGTCCCCGAGCTGACCGAGAATTTTGGTCGGAGCCCCAACCAACGGCTGTGGAGGCGAGGTTCCACCGAATCGTGTGGGGCTGGTTTTGGCCGAACAACCGCCTGGAAACAGGCCTCGGATAAACGAGGGGTTGTTTTGGCTGCCCGGTGACAGCCACTAATGGCCGGGAAGTTCACGGCGCTGGTTTATCTCGTCAGAAGGAGCTGCTGCTACGAGAGTTCTCATATCTTCGACGCAACTTGCGCCAAGCCCCTCGCCCGAGGAGGAGTGAAGAGGACGAAAGCAGCGGTGCTGTTGTCGCTGGTAAAGTCGAGACCGCTTCTATGACGGCGGGATCGGGCCGACCATCAAGAAGTCCGAGATCGAACTCGGCTTTGCCGAGGACGGGAGCGGGAGGTGTTGCGGGAACTGCACTCCCCTCGTTCGAAGATTCAACTGAAGGCTCCAGAACCGAGGCACAGACGAGCCGACGGGTCCTCAACTCCCACTGGGGAACTGGGAGGGGATTCTGCTTCTCCAGTCGACAACCCGCTCTAACGGGTCGAGAAAAATCTCAATCACGATCGACGGGAGTCTCGGTCAACTGGCCTGACAGGGACACCGTGAGACCAGGTCAAGCCGAGAAGTCGGATCAAGTCGCATCACGACAACTCGGGAGGGATCTTTCCCGCTCCCAAGAGCGTCGATGGAGAGACTTACCCTTGTCTCTCTTTTTGGACCGAGAGAACGGTCCAGAAGAAGTTGGTCCCTCACCTTTAGTCGAGAGGGTCAGACAAAGCTCCTTAAAAGAAGCTGAATAAGAGGCACCGAGAGAGAGCGGGACAAATGCCGCAGCCGAGGTAGAAGCGGCCCGCGCCGCCTCCTCTTCGAGGGCGATCATCTGCTCGAGCTGATCCGCCGAGCCCGCTGCCGGGGACACCGCCGACCGGGCCTCTTTTGACTTTACAGGAGGAAATCGCTTCTCCGGACGCCCCAGTTGTAAACGGGCAGCATGGTCTTCGAGGACGAGGGCCGAAAGGAAGAGCACAGGTCGCAGGCTCGCGGATCGTGCTCAAGGCCCAAGCAGTAGACGACGTGAGTGCGGATCCGTCTGAGACATTTCTTCCGCTCGAAGGGCATCTCCGGAAACCGGAGTCGATTGTCCATCGCAGCCGCGAGGGAGAGAAGACCAAGTCTTTAGCAAAAAACTTTTAATTTCGAAAATCAAGAATTAGGAACCAGTCTTATACGTAGAGCGCTATGGAGGAACCTGAGCTCTGCAGTGCAAGGAAGATCTGGCCATGAGGCGGAGCCGAGAGTTTTACCACTGGTGGGTGGGAGGAGCCAGCTTGAAGACCTTCCGGCAACATTTAAAGCGACAAGGAACCTGCCAGACAGTGTGGATGAACAACATATCCATGTCCCTAGAATCTGTTTTTCTAGGATCGTGGATATGTTGTTCATCCACACTTATTGGCAGACTCCTAGTAGATCTCCGGGCAGAGGGAGGCAAGGCGCACACCCCCTACTTAGGCAACAGTGAATGGAGAACTGAGGTCCCAAAACCAGAATCCCGGCATGACTAGAGATCGAAATGGTAGTGGGTAATGAAGGTGCTTGCCGACTTCCTGGATAGGGATGTCCTGGAAGCAGTCACCAATGCAGCAGTATGGTGGGTAGAATGAGCTCTTGTCCCTCTGGGAAGTTCCAAGCCCGCCAACTCACAGCATTGACCTATGCACGATGTAATCCATCTTGCTATGGTGCGTTTGGCTGCAGGTCTGTCAGAAGTGGCTTCAGCGCATGTGACAAACAGCTGGTGAACCTCTCCACGAAGTTCCGCTGTCCTCTCCTTGTAACAGGAGAGACCCTGTCTTGGGTCCAGAGTATGGAGCCTGTACTATGCGTCCAAGGTATAATTAGTGTAGTATACCAGCAGAGCGAACACCTAATTAAGGTGAAACTCTGACACCACCTTCGGAAAGAATTTCGGGTGGGTGCACAGGACAACTTTGTCCCTGTGAAAGACCAGATAAGGGGAGTTCACCGAAAGCACCAGAAGCTCCCCTGTCCTTCTGGCAGATGTGATAGCCACCAGGAAGGTTGTCTTCCACAAGTGTGATAGCTCACACCTGTGCACTGGTTCGAATGGCTTGCCCATGAGCTTTCCCAATACCAGCAAAAGATCCCACAGAGATGGAGGTTCACGCACTGGAAGGGATATGCGATCCAGGCATTTAAAAAAGCGCCTGACCACAGTTTCCTGCACCAATGTCCGATGACCAGCCCACACCCGGTAAGCAGAAATGGCTGCCAAGTGCACCCAAGTGTCAATGACCATAGACCCCCTTTGGAGAGAGAGACCAAAGGTAGTAGAGAATGTTAGCCACAGAACAAGACAAAGGGTCCACACCCTCACCCTGACACCAAATAGAAAATCTTTTCCATTTGAAGGCATAACATTTCCTAGTGGATTCCTTTCTAGATGCCTCCACCACAGTGTAGACATCTTCGGAAAGACTCAAAGCCTGGAACTCTAGCCGCTCAGTTACCAGGCTGTAAGGTGCAGGAATTGAAGGTCCGGATGGAAGACCTTCCCCTGGTTCAGGCGTGTACAAAGCCGCTCCGGGAGTCTGCAGCTGAGATTGAGGAAATCTGGATACCAGAACTGGCATGCCCAGTCTGGGGCTACAACAATCACCTTCGCCTTGTCCCTCCTCACCTTGAGTAACACTTTGTGAATCAAGGGAAATGGAGAGAAGGCATAGAGGAGACTTGGGGTAAACAGCCTCGAGAAGCCATCCCTCTGCAGTGAGGCCTGCTGAGAGGGGTGGGCATAATACAGTCTCGGCATGGTGTTTTTCCTGGAGGCAAACAGATCCACCATTTGTTTGTCCCAACGGGCAAACAGGCTGTAAGCTATCTCTGGATGGACTCACCACTCTTGGGATATCTGGCCTATGCGGCTGAGAGCATCCGCCAGCTGGTTCAAGGCTCTTGTCATATGGATGACTAGGAGATATGCCTCCAACTGGCCTACGAGGGTCCAGATGTGGAGCGCCTCCTTGCACATAAGATGGGAGTGCGTGCCACCCTGTTTGCTGAGGTAGTACATGGTCGTGGTATTGTCCGTCTGGGCATGAACCACTCGACCCCAGAGCAAAGGAGCGAAAGCTGACAGTGCCAGTCTGACTGCTCTGAGCTCCAACAGGATGATGTGCCATCGTGATTCCTCGAAGGTCCAGAGCCCGTGCACCCTGTTGTCTCCCCCTCCATGTGGGTTCCCCAGCCCATAAGAGGCATCGGTCATAAGGACAGCCGTCAGCTCAGGGCAGACAGACTGGATCCCTTTTTCAACAGTTTTGGGGTAGTCCACCGTTGGAGGGCATCCCACATCCTCTGGGTTACAGTGATCAGCTGGTCGAACTGACCATGGCGCTGAGTTCACAGCGTAGCCAGCTCCCATCGGAGGGGGTGCATGTGAAACCAAGCCCAACGGACCACCGAGTTGCATGTCATCATATAACCCACAAGGCGCAGAAAGTACCGGGCAGGGCACAACTGCCCAACCAGAAATGATCAGGCAAAGGAGGAGAGAACCTCCACCCTGTCTGCCGGGAGCAGAGCTCTGGCTTGAAAAGAGTCTAATACTGCCCCGATGAAGCCCATCACTTGAGAAGGCACAGGTTCAGACTTGGCCTCATTGATCAGGAGGCCGAGTAGGGAGCAGGTTTCGAGGGTCAAACCACTGGATCTCTCCACCTTCTGTTGGGTGGTACCTGCAAGGAACCAATCATCAAAGTAGGAATCTCTGCCCCCAAAAAGACAGGCAGCCACCACTGCAGTGCAGTTGGTGAAGACCCGTGGGGCCGATGACCGGCCCAACAGCATGGCTCGGAACTCATACAAGGTCAGTTCAACCATGAAGCGGAGGAACCACTGACTGAGCAGACGCAAGAACAGTGGCGGAATTCAAGAATGCGTGGGACAGACATAAGGCAGCCCTAGTGAGGGGTAGGAGAAAGTAAGCTGTTGGTTAATTAGAATCTCCAGCTCATCTGTTAGGTAGGAAAACGGGCAGACTTAGTGGGCCAAGCAATCCTTATCTGCAGTCAAATTCTATGTTTCTATTGGGACTTGAAAGAACACATCCTGCAGATCGAATGAACAGAACCACATGTTTCGTTCCAAGGATGGTATGATCTGGGACAGAGTGACCATCCGAAAAGTGCGTGAATTGAGATATTGATTCTGGTCGTGGAGAACTAGAATGGGGCGCTAGCCTCCCATCTGTTTGGGCACCAGAAGTACCTGGAGACAAAGCCTGGGTGTGCAGATGGATCCGCCACGAGAGCTACTGCCTCCTTGAGGAGAAGCTGAGTGATGTCGTCTCGAAGAGCCAACTGGGTTCAAGCGGAGATCCATTCTTCCCAAGGTGCACGGGCTCGGCAAGGAGGGTACAGCTCGAATTCTAGAGACAGTCCCTGACCGACAACTTCGACAACCCACCTGTCCATAATGGTAGTGGACCAGGTAGAAAGGAAATGGCAGAGCCAGACCCCCACCGGAAGACCCAGAGCTGCGGTGATGGGAATAGGGGTTGCGACCCCCACCCTGTCACTGAGCAGGCGGCCACAGGACCAGAGTCTCAGCCATCTCTGTGGGCCTGTTGGGGTCCAGACTTGGGCCGAGGGCACCAAGGTTGAGCCTGCTGCTGATGTTGCTGTACTCCCTAGAATGAGGACTGCTGAACCGCAGGGAAAAAGTGACGAAAGGGCTTCTTTATCTTCTCCTGGTTCTTGAACGAAGAACTCTTGGCACAAGTGCCGTCCATGGTGGCACTGCACTGTTCTAAGCACTGTAGGTGACCGGCCATTCCTGGGCCATACAAGTCGGTACCAAGGAACTGCACATCAGGTAACTTGTGCTGAGTGGCAATTCTTGTGGGGGGTAGGAAGAAATATGCTCTTGGTTAACTAGTGTAACCCCCCTGTTACCCGGGGTCACTAGAATCCCAGTAACACCAAGTGGTAGGCTGTGAAGGCAGCTTGTGAAACTCCAGTTAAATGGATTTCACACTGTCTCCCTCTGTTCTCAGTCTCAGCAAAGACTGAGGGATGACATCACCATAGAACTATCGCAGCTGCATGAGCCACATTGGAATCTGCAGATGGGAGTTAGGTTAGAATGTTGGGAGTTTTTGAACAGTGAGAGCAAGAGTTGGGTGTGAGCAGTCTTGGAGAGAGGAACACAGCAGTCTGTGCACAGGCTCCTGGAGCCCAAAGCTCTGATATAGAGCTAATTTTAAAGAAAAGTGTGTGTTTCCACCAAAAGAAGAACACAGTAAGATGTTCTTGAAGTGGTGGAGCCCGCTAATACGGGTCTCTGTACCCCATCCCTGAGGGGATGGGAGTGGAAGGTTTGACTTTTATTCCAGGGGAAACCTCCTGGTTCCGGCTAGGGAAGAAGCTGCCTTATTTTCTGAAATGTGTTGTGATACCAGAAGCTGTCAAGATTCACCTGTGGGGCACCTGCAACCAGAGGATGAGTTCTGCTCTTCTCAAACGGCCAACGTTTCACCTGAACTGTTAAAGTGGGGACTGGACTGCTGAATCAATGGGAGGCCGAGAGGAATAGGCATAGCCAAAGTAAAAGTATGTTCAAGTCCAGCACAAGGGAAAGCTAAGACATGTAGAGGAGATATATATATATATATATATATATATATCTATATATATATCTTATATATATATATATATATATCTATATATATATATATATTATATATATATATATATATATATATATATATATATATATATCTATCTATATATATATATATACACACCCTTTAATCCACATTGCCAAGCTTACAAAGAGTTGTTTAATGTCCAGAGAAATGTCCGGGTATGGACTGTGGAAGCTGGAAGTGGGAGACCACCCATCTTCAGTAACCAGGTTCACCTCTACGGATTTGCTCTGTGGCCCTTTTACTTTGCCTCAGGCACTTGGCCAGTGCTGAGAGAAGTATCCAGACGTGGGACTGAAAAGAAATTTCCCTTAAGGACTCGAAGGCTCTAAGGTGGTTTGGGAAGCCACCAACGGAAAAAGTGCCCACTGCCATATGGACAGGGATAAGGTGGCCGGCAAGGGAGCCGGGCCAGAAAACAACCCAAATAGTGTACAAGTTGGGTTGCGTACCCAAAGCAGCGTGCAAGTCCGGGCTGTGTGCCTGGTGGGTTCAGAGCCTGAGGGCTGAAATGTAGAAGTGTTGTTCTGTTACTCATATCTGCATTACCAGGAATGTAGCCCCGTGGGGGTCAGTCTATGCTTTGTTTGTTCAGTTTGGATGTGAATAAAAGCCATACTTTAGAATCCCATTCCTGGTAATGGACATTACAGTTATTGCTTCCTGTGTTCAGATTTACTTGGGTGCACCTGTGCCGAGTAGCCAAACCTAGGACCCTTGTGTCGAGTAACCTAGTCCTCCCCGGACCCAGTCCCCACCAGGTACTGCTGTCAGTTTCAACAGCATACCACCTGTCGTTGCAAAAAGGCAGGGGTTCGGGGGTTACACTAGGATCTGCGGCCTATCCTGTAGTTAAGGAAATGGGTAGACATGGGGGGCCAAGCGGTCCTTATCTGCCATCAAAGTCTATGTTTCTATGTTTGAGTATCCGCCGGGAAGGAGGAGCGCCTCAGCTAAGCCCTGTGGTGAGAGGAAACTGCGGCTTCCGTTGAATGGGCACAAGAGTCCCCGATGTCCAGGGCTGTCTGCAGCTGCTGTCTGGCGACAGCACAGACCTGATCTCGGACCTGCTTGACAGTGGTCTGCATGTCCGCGAGGAGATGTGGGAGGATTTCATCCAATGACCTGACAAGCGCATGGAAGAAGTGTGCCATGACGATGGCCGAACTTGCCTAACAAAGGCCCAAAGAGGATGGCACATAAACCTTCAGCCCCGAATGAAAAAATTACTCATCTTAGTAATGTTGTTTCTTCTAATGGACTCTTGCTACATTATGACATATGCAGTGAGTCCCAACCTTCGAACTGCTCCGGAGGTGAAAGAGTTAACTTTCCATGCCAGGCATGGAACGCTGAGCTCGAGCTCGGTTGAAACTCTGTCTGTTGTTCTTCAAACTCAAACCGTAAGATCTTTTCGAGCTAAACTCACTGAGGTCCTGTGTGAAGCTGTAAACCCACACTAGCCAACTGGCTACTAAACATAAGAACACATTTTTGGTCCCAAAACAAAGACTCAAGTCAGGAGACCCAAAAATGAAAATATATACCAAGTCACCCCAAGAAAGGAGGGTGAAAACAACAAGGTGGGCACCTACTAAGTGCCAACACTGCACTGCCCACCCACATCCCAAAACAGAGGTTCTGAGAGGGGCAGGCGGGGGGGAGGTCGTAACATAGCAAGACTCCATTAGAAGAAACAACATTACTAAGGTGAGTCATTTTTTCTTCAAACAACATGAAGTCTTGCTATATTATGAGATATGAAGACTACAAAGCAGTACCTCCATGGAGGAGGGACAGAACCTACTTAGGAAATAGGCTCTGAAGCACAGTTGTGCTTAGAACTGAGCATCACCCTAGCCTGGATGTCCAGGGAGTAATGCTTGGTAAAAGTGTGAACTGTTTTCCAGGTAGCTGCTTGACATATCTCTAGAATAGGATGTCCCTGGCAGCAGCCATGGAAGCAGCTGTACCTCTGGTAGAGTGAGCCTCAGGCCTGAGGGAGGAACCTTACCCAGTTTTTCATAACAAAACTGGATACAAGAAACAATCCACTTGGCAATGGATCTTTCAGTGGCAGGTTTTCCTTTACCAACCTCACCATAAATAAGGAACAGTTGGAGGGAGTCAAACCTGTGACCCTTGGTACGCACTATGTAGTAACTAAGGGCTCTTCACATCTAATCTGTGCAGCCTCCTCTCAGAGAGGAGGAATGGTCAGTGAAGTACACTGGAAGAGATACAGATTGATTAAGGTGGAAATCTGAAACCACCTTAGGCAAGAACTTCCTGTTAGTCCTGAGGACCACCTTATCTCTATGAAAGAAGATAAAATCAGGCTCCACTGACGAAGCTTGTAATTCACTTATGCGTCTGGCAGAAGTGATGGCTGCCAGAAACACAGTCTTCCAAGTCAAGTACTTAAGCTCTGCTGAAGACAAAGGCTCAAACAGGGGTTGCATAAGCTGAGCAATGCAAACATTAAGATCCCAGGCAGGGGCAGGGGCCTTGAATGGAGAATTGGTGTGAAGCAATCCCTTGAAAAACCTGGAGAATACAGGATGAGCTGATAGAGAAGAGGGTTTACCTGCTGAAATAAAAGCAGACACAGCTGCCAGATGCACTTTTAGGGTAGCTGATCTCAGCCCCAAGGTATTTAAGTGGACCATATAATCCAGGACTGTGGGTAAATCAGCAGATTCTGGGGAAATATGCTTTCCAGAGCACCATATGGAAAACCTCTTCCATTTGAAATTATAAGTAGCCCTGGTGGAAGGTTTCCTAGAAGCCTTCAGGATATCCATTACACCTTGGGAGACATGTAGATCAGCAAACTAACTCTTCAAGACCCAGGCGTTGAGATTGAGAGATTTGAGGTTCGGGTACCAAACCCTCCTCTGAGCACAGGTTAACAGGTTGTGATTCCTGGGAAGACACAGAGGAAGATGGACTGCTAAGGACTGTAGGAGTGGATACCAGGGCTGTCTGGCCCAATCTGGAGCAATAAGGATCATCTTGCAGGGTTGAGATCTGATTTTGACTAGCACTTTGAACAGGAGAAGGAAAGGGGGAGCATAGAGAACTTCCTTCCCAATTGAGAACTAAGGCATCCAGAGGACTGAGCCCAACACTAGGGCCTGCAGCGAAAAAGGGAAGTTGGTGATTGTCTGGGGCTGCAAAAGATCTATCTGCGGGTGCCCCATCTGGCACATATTACCTAAGACTCAGGGGTCCAGTGACCATTCGTGATGGCCCTGGGAAATCCTGCTGAGAGCATCTGCCAGGACATTGTCCTTGCCTGGGAGGTGAACTGCCGTAAGGGAGGTGTTCAAGGAGTAAGCCAGAGACCACAACTTCATTGCTTCGGTGCACAAGGCCGTAGACTGAGTGCCCCCTTGCTTGCTGATGTACCACATTGTGGTGGTGTTGTCTGTTCTGACCTGTACAACTTTGTTCTGAATAGATCTGGAAAAAACTTGAAGTGCTAGAAAAACTGTTCTGAATTCCAACAGATTGATGTGGAGCAGAGATTCCTGAGGGGACCACAATCCCTTGGTAGTGAGGTCGCCCATGTAAGCTCCCCACCCCAAGAGGGATGCATCTGCAGTAAGGATTAAGCAGCGAGACTGACTGACAAAAGGAACCCCTTGTCTCAGATTGCTCTGATCCTGCCACCACTGTAGGGCCTGGATCAGGGTTCGAGTTACTGGGATCAATTTGGTTAGAGGGTCTTTCCTTTGAAACCAAAAGGCTCTCAAATGGAACTGGATGTCCCTCATCTGAAATCTTGCTCCCTGCACTACTGCTGTAGAAGCAGCCATGTGCCCCAGGAGCTGTAGAAAGTGCCTTGCTGGTCGAGAGACCTGCAGGGTGAATGAGGAGGCCAGAGAGACCAGGGTCCTTGTCCTGTCCAAAGGAAGGAAGGCTCTGGCTTTCTCTGTGTTCAGCTCTGCGCCTATCAAGGTGAGGAGCTGGACAGGCTCTAGAACTAACTTTGAAAGATTCAGAAGGAAACCTAGAGAGGTGAGCAGTTGCTGAGTTATCTGTAGATGTAACTTGACTTGGTCTGGGGACTGGCCTATTATGAGCCAGTCGTCCAGGTAAGGGAAGATGGCAATTTTTTGCCTGCTTAGGGCAGCAACTGCTACTGCCAGGCATTTTGTGAATACCCTTGGAGCAGAGGTGAGGCCAAAGGGCATTGCTCTGAACTGGTAATGGCCTGAGGGCAGCTCGAACCTGAGGTACTTTCGATGGGAGCTTCTGATGAGAATATGGAAGTAGGCATCCTTGAGGTCCAGGGACGCTAGCCAGTCCCCTGGCCTTAGAGAGGGTAGAATAATTCCCAGAGTCACCATTTTGAATTCTGGTTTTAAAAGGTGCTTGTTTAAATATCTGAGATCCAGGATGGGCCGCCATTCTATCTTTTTTGGGGGTAAGGAAGTACCTGGAGTACAACCCTTTGCCCTGGTGTAGGGGTGGAACCCTTTCCACAAGTCTGAGAGCCAGGAGGGAAGAGACCTCTGCCTCTAGGGCAAGTGCCTCTGGTGGATTTGCAGGTGGAAAGGATCGGGTTCTCATCTTGGGAAACGTTTTGAAGCTAAGAACCAGTCCCTGGCTTACTACCTCCAGGACCCACTTGTCTGATGTCAGAGACTCCCAGTCCTGGACAAAGTAAGCCAGCCTGCCCCCTACAGGTAGCTGAGAATCGGCCCTGGCAACCCCATCAGGGTGCCTGCTTGGCAGTGGCTTTGGGCTGAGGGGTAGAAGCAGGCCTGCTTGTACCCCATCTGCCTCTCCCTCTAAAGAACCCCCCTCTGGGCATGAGCAGAAGAGGAGGCCTGGGCTTAGTTAAAAGGCCTATGAAAAGGCCTGCCCCTGGGAAGCTGCATTTGAAGAGGAGCCTGACTTTCCTTGGCCTGTGCACTCCTATAGGTGGTCCTATACTCATCCATTTTCTTCATGTAATTCTCTGTCTGCTCCTCAAACAGAGAATTACCCACAACAGGAAAATCCATGGCCTCAGTCTGGGTATCCTGTGACAGGCTAGTACATCTGAGCAAAGCCATTCTGCGAAGTGCCACAGATGTAGCCATGACTCTTGATGACACATCATTCGAGTCCACTGCAGCATGGAATTGCACCTTGGATGCCTCAATACCAGCAGCAGCCACCTGCTCCAGCTCCTTGGCAAGCTGGCCAGAGACCTGTTTTGCTAGAGCCATAACAGTATCCCATCTGGATTTCTGATATCTAGCAACATAAGCCATATAATTTGCCTGTCTGAGTCCCAAGGATGCTGCCATGTACTGTTTCTTTGCCATGGCATCAATCCTCCTGGAGTCCTTGTCAGGGGGGTGTGAAGCCAAGGGAATATTTGCTTGTCACAGGCTGCAGTCTGCACTACCCTAACATGGCTGCATTGTTGTGTAAGGAACTCTGTATCAGAGCCTGACAATGTGTACCTCTTGTCCATTCTCTTATCCACAGGAGGTATAGTGTGAGGAGTTTTTAGAATTTTAAAAGTCTGTTTCCCAAAAGATTTATGCAAGGGAATAGACAGTCTCCTAGACTCTGGGATATCCATCATTTCCACATTCTGGCTCCTCTTGATCATCCACAGCTTCCTCCATAGGGAGCTGGAGGGTTTCAGCCACTTTTTTATAAAACATAAAATGAGAAGGGGACTCAGAAAGCCTAGGAGGAGACACTCCTGAAGGTCTGTCTGGGGAGATGTCCGGGTCAATGGGCACATCCAGACTTTCAAATCCAAATTCACTCTCCTCACACTCCTCTTCCCCCTCCTCCGGTTCATAATATTCCTCTAAATCATACTCTCGAACTGGTAGAACCGGCCAAACCGGACGCTTACCTGATGGTACTGGTTCGGTCGGAACCGGGGAAAGCGACTGGACAATTTTAATCGCTTTGGCTATTTCTTCAGCGGTTGGAGAGTAAAGTTTTGGCTCAACACCAGCTGATTTCCTAGTCCTTTTTGCTGGAACCGACTCCACAGAGACGAATCTCCTTTTACCTGAGGAAGTCTCGCACTGGTCAGAGGGCACTCCCTCCGGTTTGGTTGGAACCGAACCGGGCTGGCCATCCGGTTTAGCGGACTTTTGGGCCTCCCTTTCCCTGACTCTACCAACTCTTTTCCAGGGTAGCTGCAGGAACATTTTTACACATCTGGCAGTCTGCATTGAGGTGGTCAAACCCCAGACAATAAACAGGTGATGTGGGGGTCAGCCTTGGCAGAGACTTCCCCACACACACTGCAGTGTTAAAACCCAGTGGGCTCGGTTTTTCCTTTGGGTTTCTCAGAAATAGTGCCAGTCCTAACCAAACTTACCCGTTTATAGCAATCCGCCAGGTAAGACCCTCTTATCGGTTCCCAACCGTGTCACGGGTCGTGGAAAAAAACATAATAAAATTTGTTTTTTTAGAACCAATAAGAACCGGTAACCACACTCTAAATGACAGATTAAGATATTTTAAACAACCTGATCGGTTCAAACCGAACCGATAAACCGTTTGCAAGTTCCACACAGAAAATAAATTAATGTAAAACTTATCTAGTACTCACAAATACCACAGACAGTCTGAACCGACCGGTTGCGGTTTAAATTCGGTCGAAAACCAAGAAAAACAATACTTTAACCGACAAAATGAACCGAGCAGAAGGAGAAATCTCCGGAGCGACTGTTCAGTGAGGCGAAGTAAAGAATCTGACGGTTTGAGTTTGAAGAACAACAGACAGAGTTTCAATCAAGCACGAGCTCAGCGTTCCATGCCTGACATGGAAAGTTAACTTTCACCTCTAGAGCAGTTCGAAGGTTGGGACTCACTGCATGTGTCATAATATAGCAAGATTTCATGTTGTTTGAAGCTCCAGATACTTGGACTCCTTGTCGGGAGGTCGGTCAGTGTCGGTAGAACTGCCAATGCAGCCTGAACACAGGACTTGACAAGGTTGGAGGGTGGTCAGAAGTATGGCAGCTAGGATTCAATGCAAAGAAGTGCAAAATAATGCACCTGGGAAACAAGAACCATGGGGAAGATTACACAATTTGGGGGAAGATAGTAACAACAAAAAGGAAAGGAACCTGGGGTAATCATATCTGATGACCTCAAGGTTAGCAAGCAATGTGAGAAGGCAGTAAGGAGGGCTGGGGGTATACTGGGATGCATAGGGAGAGGCATCGTCAGCAGAAAACAAGAAGTTGTTATCCCTCTGTACAGACAGTTGCTGAGACCCCATCTGGAGTACTGCGTCCAGTTATGGAGACCCCATCACCGCAAGGACATAGACAGGATAGAGGCAGTCCAGAGGAGGGCAACTAAAATGGTGCAGGGTCTGCAAGAGAAGCCGTATGAGGACAGACTAAAGGAGCTTAATATGTATACCCTTGAGGAAAGAAGGGAGAGGGGGGACGTGATAGAAACTTTTAAGTACCTCAGTGGAATCAACAAAGTCCAAGAGGGCAGCATCTTTCAGAAATTGAGGCGTGAAAGAACAAGGGACACAATTTAAAGATGGGTGAGGGCGGTTCTGGGACAATGTGAGTAAGTATTTTTTCACAGAGAGGGTAGTGGATGCATGGAACAGCCTTCCTGAGGAGGTTGTGGGGTCTAAAACTGTGGAAGAATTCGATAATGCATGGGACAGACATAAGGTAATTCTTGTGGGGTTAGGAAGAAATAGGCTGTTACATACTAACATACTAAAATGCCAGCAGAATAGGCCCAACAGTCTTTAGTGTCTGCTCGTTTGGTCAGTCCCCAACCTGGGTGCTGACCTTGCTGTCCCCCTCGACTTCTCTGGCTTCTCCCTTCCCAGTTCCGGATATTCTTGCTGCATTGGATTTTGCTTCCAGAACCCTTCCCCTGTACCTGTCCCACCCCCTCTTGAACCCCTCCACTGTCTCTGCCTCCACCAGCCCCCTAGGCAGTGCATTCCATGGCTCCACCACCCTCTCAGTGAAGTAGCACCTCCTCCTTTCTCCCCTGAATCTTCCCTCCAGCTTCCAGCCATGCCCTCTAGTGGCCCCTTCCTTCAAGCACCCGACTGTTCCTCCCTATTTACCCTCTTCATGTACCTAAAGACTCTATCATGTCCCCCGGTCCCTTCTCTCTTCCAATGTGTACATATTTAGCTCTTCGAGCCTCTCCTCATAGGTCCTGTCCCCCAAGCCCCAAATCATTTTGGTTGCCCTCCTCTGGACCCTCTCCAGGAGGTTAATGTCCCGCTTTAAGTGTGGCCTCCAAAACTGCACGCAGTACTCAAGGTGCGGCCTCACCAAGCAGTTATACAGAAAGAGTATCACTTCCCTCCTTCTGGAGGTGATCCCCCTAGCGATGCATCCCAGCATCCTGTTGGCCTTGGCTGCTGCCCTCCTACAAGTCTCAGAGTTGTTCATCTTGACATCCACCACCACCACCCCAGGTCCCTCTCAGCCATCGAGACTTGTAGCATTCCCCCCAGGGTGTACACTTGACCTGGGTTTCTGGCCCCCAGGTGGAGTACCTTGCATTTCCCTGCATTGAACCTCAGCTTCCACTTTCTAGACCATCTTTCCAGAGCCTCCAGGTCCCCCTGTAGGGCCACCCTCCCTCCTCCCCATCCACCACTGCCCCAGTTTCGAGTCATCTGCAAAGAGACTCATCTCACTCCTGATTCCTGTCCTTATGTCAGATACGTAGGCGTTGAACAGAAGGGGCCCAAGGACTGATCCCTGTGGGACCCCTCTAATGACCCTCCTTGGGGATGAGACTATCCCACCAACTACGATCCTCTGGGTCCGGTCCTGGAGCCAATTGCCTATCCATCTGATCATCTGGTTCCCCACCCCCATTTCTCCCAGCTTATCCAACAGGCCCATGTGAGGAACAGAGTCAAATGCCTTTCTGAAGTCCAGAAAGAGGACATCCACTGGTCTACCCAGGTCCAAGGCACTTGTCACCCAGTCATAGAACTCCACCAGGTTTGTCTGACACGATTTCACCAGGATGAATCCATGCTGTCTATCATCCAGGCACGGTTGGTTAACTAGGATCTGTGGCCCATCCTGTAGGTAGGGAAACTGGCAGACAAGGTGGGTCAAGTGGTCCTTAACTGCCGTCAAAGTCTATGTTTCACAGAGGCGGTCACCATGATCGCGGACGAAGGGTGCTCTGGGAACACCGTATGGTACACCATGTGCACTGCGTACTTGCGGGCCATGCGGGCAGACGGTGTGGGACATGAGGCAGGGCGCTGTCACACTTAGACTGCCTGACCAACAATGGCCTCAGCCACAGGAAAGGACTTAGGGTATCCCTCTCTTGAGCATGTCTCAGAGGGTACTCCACCTACTTCTGGATGGGTTCCAGGGGAATCCCTGTGGAATCAGATGAGGCGAAGGATCCAGGACCTTCCTCCATCCCTGTGCCACCAGACGACTCACTATCCCCAGGATAATAGTGAAGTCCGGTGACATCCAAGCCCTAAGAGTCGGGGCATAGCAGCCTGATGCACAAATCATGCTCGACCCGCCAAGAGCGGTCTGTGGTATATATATCAGTGGTTGTTTACCTAGTATCTGTACAAGAGATCTGCATATTGTATGGTAAATCCACTGTTTTTTGGAATGGAACAATAAAGCATACTTAATTTAAAAAAAAAAAAAGAGCGGTCCGTGGTGACTGTGACCGACAGATGTCGGGGACGCCTGGTATCTGGTTGGTCCTCTCTGAAAGGAGCCCTCCCACAGGATGCTTAGGCAGCGGCTAAACCACTATCGCTAGAGAGACCAGGATAGGCTGAACCAGAGAACGGGCCGGCCCCACGGGTGGAGGAACCAAAGGCTTTGGTTCTGAGGGGGTCGGCCTAGGAGGCGAACGCCAAGGAATGGCCAGGGTAGGCGGCGGTACCGACTTTTGCCTGGACAAAAATCAGCTGTTGCCACATAAGGTCCTCGTAGCGCCGGAGTTTCCACTGAAGTCTCTCCTCATCTGAGGACGACGAGGAAGACGTGTGGCATTGCCTTTTTTTGGAGCGTTTGTGGCTCTTCCTTGGCCGTTTGGCTGAGGTGACTCTAGACCTTGACTGAGATCGGTGAAATCTGAGGGTCCGTAACCGGGCTGGATCGCCTCATCAGGGAACACAACGACCAAAGTCCTCTCCAAGGAGTCGTCAGCCACAGCTAGAGACAGCGGGTCGAGGGAATTGAGAACAATCTCGACCTCATCAGCCACATCCTCCGTCATCTGGTCAGACGGTAGATCCGTGAAGCCATCTCGACCGAGGTAGAGACCTCATGCTTCTGGGAATGAGACCTCTCTCGGTCTTAAGAGCACCTTTGCTTAGATGAAGAGGTGCTCAGCCTCTTATCTCTTTTACGAGATTGAGAGGAGCGCGAGCCCGCGGGCGCCTCTCCCCGGGTGGGGATAGACTTGCACAACTCCTTGAAGGAAACTGTGAAGGTTGAGCCCAGGTTGAGTGGAACGAAAAAGCTTCAATTGTCCAAAGCGCGGATGGCTGCTTCTTCTTCAAACGCCTTCATCTGTTCCAGCTGCTTGGTAGAAACCGTGGACGCAGAAACCACCCACCTAGCCTCCTTGGACTTCACCGGAAGATTCATTTTCTCCTGTCTCCCCAATTGTAAACGTGCCAGGCGGTCATCCAGGACGTTGGAATGGAAGGCCAAGCAATAGCTGCAGGATGAGGCGTCATGGCCGACACCTAGGCAGCAGACTCGAGATGGGGATCAGTGCGCAACATCTTTTGGCCGCAAGGACAACAGCGACATCCTAGAGAAGATTTTTCTTCCATGATTGAGGATGCAAAATCGCGATCGCTAACTCAAATGAGTTTTAATTTCAGAAAAAGTAAAGTTTTAAAAGCCAGGGCCTACGAAATGCGTGGGCACGAGGGAGACAACCTGTATCTTCCAGTGGAAAGGAATATCTGGCATCATGAGGCGGAGCAGAGGTATATACCACGCGGGTGGATGAGAGGAGCCAGCCTGAAGACTTCCAGCAAGATTTAAAGGGGAAAGGGACATGGCAATAAGTGTGGATTAACAACATATCCACGATCCTAGAATTTCTTCTTCAATCAACATTAAGTCTTGCTGTATTCTGACTATATGCAGAATACCAAGCAGTAACACCTTGGAGGAAGGAGTCAAAGAACCTGTTTGGGAAACAAGCTCTGCAGCACAACCATGCCTAGCCTAGCATCACTTCAAGACTAAATGTCCAAAGAGTAATACTTGGTAAATGTGTGAAGAGATTTCCAGGTGGCTGCTTTACAGATGTCAACTAAAGGGAATATCTCTAGCTGCTGAGACTGAAGAAGCTGTACCTCTGGAAGAATGAGCCCTCAGGCCTGACGGAGGCACTTTCCCAAGTTTTGAATAGCAGAACTGGATACAGGAGACAATCCACCTGGCAACTGTTCTCTTGGTAGCAGGTTTACCCTTTCCCACTTCTCCATAAGTGAGAAACAGTCATTCCTATGGGCCTTAGTATGCTCCGCATGGTAACGAAGAGCTCTCTTTACATCAAGACAGTGTAATCTTCTCTCTCCAGAGGAAGAATGATCAGTGAAAAATACAGGCAATGACAGACTGATTGAAATTCAAGTGTGACACCACGTTAGGGAGAAACTTTCTGTTGGTGCAAAGGACCATATTATTGCTGTGAAATGAAATAAAATTAGATTCCACTGCTAAAGCCTGTAATTCACGGATTCTCTTGGCAGAGGTAAGGGCTACCAGGAATACAATTTTCCTAGTAAAGTATTTAAGCTCAGCTGAGGATAAAGGCTCAAAAGAGGGTTGCATAAGCTGTGCTATACAGATATTCAGATTCCAAGTATGGGTTGGATCTCTTAAGGTAGGGTTAACATGTACTAAACCCTTGAAACATCTCTTGAAAACTGGATGAGAAGCTTGGGAAGAGCTCTTAGCAGCAGAAAGTAAGGCAGACACAGCTGCCAAATGTACCTTGACAGTAGTAGACCGGAGGTTTAAGCTATTAAGATGCACCAAATAGCTCCTTGACTAGCTGGAGAGGGGCATTCCTAGCCAACACCAGTACCATACCCCACACTGATTTCTGTTATCTGGCTGTATATGCCACGATTGCCTGAGCCCCAAAGAGTATGCCAAGTACTGTTTCTTGGCCAAGGCATCCACTTTCCTGGAATCCTTATCTGGCAGTGAGATGCCAGGGGAATATGAGCCTTGTCACAGGCTGCAGCTTGCACTACCCCAACATGGCTGCAATGTGTTGTAAGGGATTCCATACCAGGATCTGATAGGGCATGGCTCCTGTCCATTTTTTTTTATCCACAGGAGGAATGGAGGAAGGAAATTTCATTATTTTCTATGTCTGTTTTCACAGGGATTTATGCAAAGGGTTGGCACTCTGACTCTGGAACATCCATCATTTCGATATAATCAGGTTCCTCCTGATCCTGATCAGCATCTTCCATAGGAAGCTGAAGAGTTTAAGCCACCTTCCTGTAAAACAAGAGGTGGGAGGGAAACTCAAAGTCTGGTAGGAGAAACACTTGAAGGCCCGTCTGGGGAGATGTCAGGCTCTACTGCCTCGTCTAGGCCTGCAAACTCTCCTTCTTCGTCACCTTCTTCCTGCTCCTCCTCCCAATCGTCCTCATAATATGCCTCTGGGTCAACTTCTGAGGCACCAACTTCCAAACGAACCGATCGCATTTCAACTGATGTCAGTTCAGTCAGAACCGGGCAAAGAAAATGCACAACAGAAATCGCTTTCGCTATCTCCTCAGCTGTCGGAACATGAGGTTTTGACTCCAAACAGGTTCTTTCTGGGTTTCTCAGACATACCTAATATTACCAAAAAGTCACCCTATACAGCGTTAAGCCAGGCAACTGAAAAACTTATCGGATCCAACCGTGTCACAGGTCAGTTAAAAAAATCCCACAAAACAGATTTGTTTAGCAACCGATAAGTACCGGAAACCACAAAATAAACACAAATAAATTCAAATTACAATGGATTTTGGTTCTAAACCGGACAGACTGGAAAAGAATCAAAACCAAAAACAATTACCAGTCAATATTAACACAAAAATCACACTACCTACTACTACCACTTACTGTTATCGAGACAGAGGTAAGAATACAGATAGGATGAAGACAGCAGTTGAAAAAAATGACAATTCAAACCAGAACCGAACCAAAGCGCAGGAGGGATCTCCGGAGCGACTTCAAAGTTTGACGGAGTAAGAAATCTGACTGTTACACTGCAGAGTACCAGAGACAGAGGTTTGAAAACTGAGCTCGAGCTCAACGTTCTATATTTCTTCGCAGAGTTAACTCTTTCCTCTCCAGAGCAGTTCAAGTGCTGGGGCTAACTGCATATAGTATGAATACAGCAAGACTTCATATTGTTTGAACATCCTATTCTGTACATATAGGAAGCTGTATGACAGACAAAAAAGGTACCCTGCCATTGAAAAGATATGTTTAGCAGCAAAGTGGGCCATCGTGTCCCTTAAATTTTATTTGCTAGGAACTGACTTTGTACTTATATCATAATCCTCTCTGTTGGCTTAACCAAATGAAAAATTAAAATGACAATCACAAGGTGGTACCTGGTACTACAGCCATTCACATTCAAGGTGATACACAAATCTGATAAAGAGAATAGCAATGTTGATTTTCTGTCAAGATATGGATCAGAAATAGAGCGTTCTGAGGGTTAAAAAAACAATTGTATGAGTTTAATCTTTACTGTTTGCTATACTGTTATAGAAAAAAAAAGATACTGCACATGTGCTTAATTTCTGAAAGCTAAAAGCAAATGCAAGTACAGAATTAATAGAAAGATTTGGAAACCGGTTTGATAAAACAGGTTCCCACTTATGGAGGGGGTGTATGTGACAGGGCTGAACAAGACCCTGTGCCAGTTGTTATGGAGAGTTTGAAAGCAGGGATCTCTTCTGTTCTTTTCTGTCTCCTGTCTATCTGGTTGCGCAACCAAATTTTCCTGCGAGACCTAGGACTTGATCACCCAGACAGTCTCGCAATTTGTTGCATCTCACCGTATCTTCCCTTGCTGTTTCAGTCTTTTTCCTCCCTTGCATATCTGCTGTTATAAAAATATATGCAAATCATTATGTGGAAGTGTAACCAACATTGGGATCCCTTTATTTAGAAATTATATAGTGTTACTGTTGAAATGTATATAATTATAGTTTGAGATGACTGCAAAAAACTATTGGGAACTTCAATGGTCAACCTGAGAGCAGTTTTTAAGCCCTTTTTCAGAAGCTGGGGAGAAGGGACCTCCGTTCTGGGACATTTTGTTCTTGCTGCACCTGCCTGAAACATACAAGAACATTTTAGGGGGGAAAAAACAAAAAACAAACAGGATACTTGTTTTGGGGGTGGGGGCGGGTTTGCAAAGACTTGTAACAGAGACAGCTGCAATGTTTTGGGAGATATACACAGATTGAAGGAAAACTCAGCTGGATCCTCTCGGTTTATTCTGCCTTTATAAATAGTTATACGGAACAGTTTTTTTTTTTTTACATTATTATGCTAGTACTAATAAATACTTTTTGCGAATTCTACAACTGTTCCTAGTTTTCTATCGTCCTGACCTGTGCCTCGCGACAATGGAGCACTACAGAAAAGGTGACATAGAGGTAAGAGATGCAAGATCTCTCATAGCGATACTACACAAAGGTAAAATGGGGGATAGAAGGGCAAGTAAGGGGGTGCAAACAGCAGGTCCCAAGAGACATAACAAGAGATATCAAAAAAGAACTAACTGAATCGTTGGTAATAGTGGCGGCACTTACTTCATACATAGAGCCTACTACTATACAAACTGAGTATTTCTACATTGAGTCATAGCTTTCACTAAATCAACTTAAAAAAATATTTTGAAAATTACTCCCACAGAAAAATGTGGCGCGCCCCCGCACTCTCCCTGGTTATTCGTCATAAAACGTCTGAGCATGCAGTGGTGGTGGTCGGGGGTGGGAGGGGTCACTAAGTGGAAGGGATCAGCTACCCATCACGTCAGCCCAGTCTAAGATCAATTCCCTCCCAAGCGGGACTTAAAATTAAAATATATGGTGGAAATGAGCAGTGTTGCACTAAGGTAATGGGCTATAAACCGTACATGCACTAAAATTTCGAAATGTAATATTCCAGAACAAACTGAAAATGTGACTTTTCCCTTACTTTTCAATATCCTTCAATGCTTTGTTTTTCACCTTCATGTCTTCAGCAAGACTGCTGCTCTTCTCATTAACATGTTTTGTATCTTCATGTATTTTCTGTTTTTGTCCCTCCATCTCAGTTATTCTATTCTGAAGATCATGACTGAAAAAAATTGTTACCAAATGAATGTTTTGCAAAATTCTTCGTATTCATATAGAAATAGTTTCTATCACATTTAGAACATTTATCAATTTTCTGAAAACTGTATGGCAAAATAAACTAATAAACGTAAAAAATATTGAAACCAACAAATGTTTCAGGAAATCTGCTACTGGGACAGTGGCTAAATGGGTAGCACACTCGCCTCTGAGGCTGGAAGACTGGATGGTGGCGGGTTCTAGCACCACAACATGCACTTCGTATAATACCCATAACTGACACTGTAGTGCAGTACGGAGGCAGGTGTTGCACTGGTGAGTTACCATCCTTCAGACAAAACATTAAACTGAGGTCCATTTTACCAATTCTCTGGTCACTGTCCAAGTCAAAGTAAAAGATCTTATGGCATTCATCGAAAAAGAAAAAGGAATTTTATTAACATAAAGCAAACATTTTTATTTTCTTTATTTAAATATTTGGTAACTGGGAAAAGCACACTCAGTCAAACCTAGTTTCAATGCTGTGCTATTTTTCAAAATTCATAAGTAACAAAAACATAGGACTACAAGCAATCAGCAAGGCCCCTAGAATTCTGCGGCCGCAGAATTTTGTGCAGAACTTGCAATCTACCGCAGAACTTCTGCGGTGCCGCAGAATTCACTCTTCTTGGTGATTTTTTATTAATATTTCTGTTTATCCATAGAATCTGGTTCCCGTCCCCTCTTTTTATATCCAAACCCCCCGATATGCTCAGAATGTGATGATATCATTGCTATAACATCATACATTAGCTAATGAAATGACTGCATTCTGCAACAGAAATGAACAGTCACTTATCTACCACATGGCACAGCACATCATGCATGGTGATATTTGCTCAACCTGCACTACAGCCTAATACAATTTTCGGTCTTAAATTATAGCGCTAGGGCCAACTTAAACAAAACCTTGTCAGTAGCACAAACCTGTTAAGTCCATACCTCACTTTGTACAAACCTATTTGTGCCTTTAAGGTATAGAGACACCATCTGAAATGAATAACTGGTAAAATGAATTTAACTGTCATTTTTAAGAAAAATAAAGTAATTATGCCCCGAAAAGTGGAATATAATAATGTGTAGACCTGTTGAAAGAATAGACCTGTTGAATAAATAACTGCCCTGTATGCATTTTTGCCAGGGTTATTGATTACATATTGTCATTGGTTGATAGAATCACCTAAAAGTTATGAAGAAATGTTGTGTGCAGGGACAGCTGTTGGGCCAGAGGGTAGCATGCTGTGTTTCCGTGCCAGCAACTCAGGTTCAGAGATTACTGTAACTCTGGGAGCTGGCTGGGCAGCACAAGGATAGGTAGAACACATCACTGCTCGGAGCCTGGGAAGGTATGGTGCAGTGTTTTGTCACATGGTGGACACACTGTGATGGGTTGGAGAGCTCTATCTCACAATTGGTTCACATGCATGTCATGGCCTGATGGTGTTACGCAGTACGCAGGGAAAGCAGGTTGACGTGAAAATGAGTTTTGCAATAACTCTTCTATTCCATTTCCAATGGGACCTGTATGAATGAGGATGCAAGTTCATGGAAATAAAAGAAAAATAATATATATATATATATATATATATATACACACACACACACACATATATACAGTATCTCTGTCTCTCTCACCACACACACATATATTTGTATGTATGTTACAGATTGCATATAAATATATAAGTGATACACAGTGGGAATCTCATGAGTGGTGTAGAAAGCACACAAATATATAAGTGATAGACAGTGGAGACCTCATTAGTGGGATAGATAGCATGCTATAGAAATACCATATTTATCACATAAGATCCTCTCTGCATATGTCATTTATGCAACAGGCTAGGACCTTAGGGAAAGAGACATTTGTTTTGCTTTTTGGCATAAAAGTATTTTTATAAGTCTGTTATTTTTGAACTATTGTTACTGTGCTTTCCACCATCCTGATTGCTATAACCACTGCCATGAAAGTTAAGTCAGGATGACAAGCTTACACTGTGATGTGGTAGTTTGTTAGTGCCGCAGAACTTCCGAAGAAATTACAAACCACTGCCACAGAAGTTCTGCGGCAAATGGTAGTCTTGACGCAGAATTTGGTCCCACAGTGCCGAAGAAAAGTAGGGGCCCTGGCAATCAGTAGATAACCTTAGTAAATACAGGTTACTCACCTGTAACAGGAGTTCTAGGAATGGTATATGTTGTTCATCCACACTCATTGGCAGGTATCCTTGCCGCTTTAAATCTTGCCGGAAGGTCTTCAAGCTTGCTCCTCCCACCCACCCGGGTGGTATAACTCTCGGCTCCGCCCCATGACGCCAGATCTGGCCCGCTGGAAGCTCAGGTTTGTGCATCGGGGGTTGAGATCGGGAGTGTAGGATGAACAACATATACATTCCTAGAACTCCTGTTACAGGTGAGTAACCCTGTATTTCAGGGACATGGATATGTTGTTCATCCACACTCATTGGCAGACTCCTAGCAGTTCTCCGGGAGGAGGGAGGCAAGACGACACCCCAATACTTACTTGGGAAAGAGAGACTGGAGAACCGAGGCCCCAAAACCAGCATCCCGCGTGACTCAAGGTCGATGTGGTAATGGGTAATGAAGGTGTTTGCTGACTTCCAGGTAGCAGCCCTGCAGATTTCCTGGATAGGGCGTCCCTGGAAGCAGCCACCGTTACAGCAGTATGGCGGGTAGAATGAGCTCTTATCCCTCTGGGAGGCTCCATGCCCGCCAACTTATAGCAGAGATCTATGCAGGAGGTTACCCACCTGCTTATCGTCCCGCTTGGCTGCAGGTCTGCCAGATGCGGCTTCAGCGTAGGTGACAAACAGCTGGCGAACCTCTCCCCAATTTCAGCCGTCGCTCCTTATAATAAGCGAGCCCTTCTAGGGTCCAGAGTATGGAGCCTATATTCGACCTCCGAGGTGTGATTAGTAGAACACCGGCAGAGTCAACACCTGGTTAAGGTGAAACTCAGACACCACCTTCGGAAGGAATTTCGGTGGAAGCAGGACAACTTGTCCCTGTGGAAGACCAGGTAAGGAGACTGATGGAAAGCGCCTGGAGTTCCTCCATCCTTCTGGCTGACGGATAGCCACCAAGAAGGCGGTCTTCCACGACAGGTGAGAGAGAGCACACCTGTGCATAGGTTCGAATGGCTTGCCCATGAGCTTTGCCAGTACCAGCAGTAGATCCCACGGAGGTGGGGGTTCCCGCACTGGAGGGGAAATGTGATCAAGGCCTTTGAAAAAGCGCCAGACCACCTTCTCCTGCGCCACCGACTGCTTCCCGGCCCGCGCCCGGTAAGCAGAGATGGCTGCCAGGTGCACCCTTAGGGTCGTCGACCTAAGCCCTTGACTAGAAAGGACCATAAATAGTCCAAGATGCTTGCCAAGGAACAGGAGGAAGGGTCCAAGCCCTTGCTCCTGACACCAAATGGAAAACCTTTCCATTTGAAGGCATAGCATTTTCTGGTCGACTTCCTACGGACGCCTCAACTACATTGAGGACCTCGTCGGAAAGACCCAAGGCCTGGAACTCTAGCGCCAGGAACCAGGTCAGTCAGGTGCAGGGATTGAAGGTCCGGATGGAACACCTTCCCTGATTGACTGAGAGCAGGTCCGGGCGAGCTGGAAGCTGCCGGAGTCCTGGAGCTGAGACTGAGGAGATCTGGTACCAGAACTGGCGAGGCCAGTCTGGGGCTATCTAGAATCACCTGCGCCTTGTCCCTCCTCGCCTTGGAGAAGCACCTTGTGGATCAAGGGAAATGGGGAAAGGCGTAAAGAGGCCCGGGGTCCACTGCCCGGGAAGGCATCCCCTGCAGCAGCCCCGCTGAGGGGGCGGCATGGAACAGACTCAGCTTCGCGTTCTCCCTGGAGGCAAACAGGTCCACCTGAGGTGTGCCCCAATGGGAGAACAGATGCTGTACTACCTCCGGCAGGAGAGACCACTCGTGGGATGCAGCCCCTATCCGGCTCAGGGTGTTGGAGGCTCCTGCCACGTGAATGGCTAGGAGATCCGCCTCCAGGCTGCGCACGAGTGACCAAATGCGGAGAGCTTCCTTGCATAGAAGCATGGAAGCGCCCGCCCTCAGGTTTAGATAGTACATGGTCGTGGTATTGTCCGCCTGGACTGACCACTTGGCCCCGGAGGAACGGAGCAAAGGCGTGTGGGAGCAAAGGCGGAGAGCTAGGCGGACCGCCGAGCTCCAGCAGGTTGATGTGGCATCGGACTCCCTGGGGACCAGAGGCCATGAGCTCGTGTTCCCCAGATGGGCACCCCAACCCATCAGAGGCATCGGTCGAGCAGAGACCGCCGCTCGGGCGACGAACGGGATGCCCTCCTGCAAATGATCTGGAACGGTCCACCACTGGAGAGCTGCCCATCCCTGTGTCACCGGCGACAAGCTGGTCCAAAGATCGCAGCGTTGTGACCACTGGCTGGCCAGTCCCCACTGAAGGGGACGATGTTCCAGCGGGCCCAACGGACCACGCTGGTGCAGGCCGCCATGAGACCCAGGAGGCGAGGGAAGTCCCGGTAGGGCGCAATTGCTCAACCAGAAATGATCGGGCAAAGGAGGAAAGAACCTCGCCCTGTCCGCCGAGCCGCGCCTGCTCAAGAGAGTCGAGCTGCGCCCCGATGAATAGAATCACCTGCTTCGCTCGAGTTCCGACTCTGGCCGCTTGATAAGGAGGCCCAATTGAGAGCAGACCTGAGGGCCAGATCTCTGACCACTCCGCCTCTTCCTGGAGGGAGCTATCACAGCCAGTCGTCCAGGTAAGGGTACACCTGACCCTCGGCGCCAAGGGGAATGCTGTCACCACTGCCATGCATTTGGTGAAGACCCTGGGAGCTGGAGACAAGCCGAAGGCATGGCTTGGAACTCAAGAGGGATCCTTCCGCTCGAAGCGAAGGAATCTCTGGTGAGACGGACAGATAGGGACGGAAAACGCGCCCTGCAAGTCCAGAGAGCAGAACTACATCACTGCTCCAAGGATGGTATTATCTGAGCCAGAGTGACCATCCTGAAGGTTCGAGACCTTAGAACTTGTTTAGGTTGTGAGGTCGAGAATGGGGTGCCAGCCCCCGTCCGCTCGAACCAGGAAGTACCTGGACACAAACCCTGGGTCTGAAGGAGGGTCCACCACCTCTTATCACCTCCTTCTGGAGGAGGAGGAGAGCGCATGGCTCGACGAGCCGAGTGAGGCTGGGGATCTCGGCTTTCCGAGGCGACGGCTCTGAAGGGTGGTGCCTGCTCGAATTCCAGAGGCAGGCCTCTTCCCACCACCTCCAAGACCCACCTGTCCGTGGAAACAGCGGACCAGGCGGAACGGAAGTGTGCCGAGCCGTCCCCCACGGGGGGACCCAGGGTGGCGACGGGAATGGGGCGACACCCTCAGCCCATTACTGGCAGGCTTGGAGAGGGACGCCGGGGACCTCCTGGGCCTTTCCTCCTGCCTCCTGTTAGAGGAAGCCGTGCTTGGGTTTGGGATGCCAAGGCCGAGCCTGCTGGCCCTGACGTTGCTGGGCTGGGCCTAGGGCACAGAAGGACGAAAAGGGCTTAGGCTGTAGTTTGAGTGCCTTTGTCCTTCTGAGCGGAAGAGACCGAGTCCAAGGTAGCATTGGACTTCTCGATCCTCTGCAGGTGACCTTCCACCCCAGGGGTCAAGAGGTCAGTCCCTCAAAAGGGAACATCCGCCAACTTGTGCTGGGTATCCGAAGTAAAGGTGGATATCCTCAGCCAAGCTCGCCGACAAAGATAGCCACTGCGGCCGCCACCAATCTGGCACATGAGTCCCTATATCCAAAGCAGTCTGAGCTGCTGTTTGGCCACTGCCTGCCCTGGTCCCGCACCTGCTTAACCGTAGTCTGCAGATCGGCGGGAAGATGAGGGATGACCTCATCCAGGAGCCCAACAGGGCATGAGAAAATGTGCCATGAGGACGGCCGAACTGGCCTCGACGTATGGTCGAGAGACGCAGCGTGGCTTTCTCGCCCGACATAGTCCATTTTGGACCCTGTCAGGAGGTTTGTCCACATCTCGGTGCCGGGCGCGGGCCGAAAACGCTTGTCGGTAACCAACCCCTCAGCAGAGGGGTGTTCAAAACCGGACAAGGAACCGGGGACCGTGATACTTCCTGGCCATCCTGGCCGCCGGGCGCAGGGCAGGAAGCAGGCGCTGCCAAAGCTCCAGTGCCGGACTCCACTATGGCCTCGCCACCGGGAAAGGCCTCCGGCTGGAGAACCTCGGTCCAGAATCGCGAGGGATACCTGGCCTGCTCGAAACGGGTTCGGCTCCATCCCGTGGACTCCGAGATGAGCCGGCGGTCCTAGGAAGGACGACGGCTATCGTCTCATTGACTGACTCTCCTGAAGACTCCAAGTCCAGTCGCTTGGAGAAAAGGAGGATCATCTCCGGACTCGGAAGAGTCCCCGAAGAGCTGCCTCAGGCCTGGAGCCACCTTCACCTGCCCCAGGTCGTAGTCGGGAGTGAGGGTAACTGGACAATGTATGGGTGTGAGCCCTTAGCCGACCGGAGAACTCTTGGTCGGAGCCCCAATTGGTGTCAGGAGGCGAGGTTCCACCGAATCGTGGAGCAGCTGGTTTTGGCCGAACAACCGCCTGGCAGGCTCCTCGATAAGTCGAGGGGGTTGTGTCGGCCGCCCGTGACAAATACTTAATGGCCGGGGAGGCGACGGGTCGGCTTACTCCCGCCAGGAGGAGCTGTTGCAACATAAGGTCCTCGCATCACCGACGTAATTTACGCCGCTTCCCTCATCCGAGGAGGAGGATGAGGCCGAGCGGGCGACGTTGCCATCACAAAAGCGCCGGACTGACCGCTTTATGACGGGATCGGGCTGGATCACAAGAGAACCGAGACCGAGAGTCCCGGAATTCTCGAGGTCGGTGCGGGAGGTGTCGGCGGAACCGCACTCCTTCGCTCGGATGGTGCATCCAAGGCTCCGAACCGAGGCACAGGCGAGCCCACTGGATCTCGATTTCCCGGGGAACTGGGAGAGGGGAATTGCTAAAGGCGACAGCTCTCTCAATGGGTTTCGAGAAAAATCTCGACTTCATCGGGTGGAGTCTCTGCCATCTGACCTGACGGGACACCATGGAGGCCAGGTGGTGGTCGACGGTTCGACGGCCGGGACGGTTCGAGGACTCTTTCCGGCTCCCAAGAGCGTCGACGGAGGGACTTACCCTTGTCCCTCTTTTTGGACCGAGAATAAGGTCCCGCCAACGTAGGCCCTTCTCCTTTAGTGGAGAGGGACAGACAAAGCTCCTTAAAAGAAGCCGTGTAAGAAGAGCCCAGAGAGAGCTGGATAAATGCCGCGGCCGAGGAAGATACGGCCCGCGCCGCCTCCTCTTCGAGGGCGACCATCCGCTCGAGCTGATCCGCCGAGCCCGCCGCCGCGGACACCGCCAACCGGGCCTCCTTGGACTTCACCGGAGGAAAACGCTTCTCGGGACGGCCCAGATGCAATCGGGCAGCACGGTCTTCGAGGACGTAGGCCGAGAAAGATGAGCACAGGTCGCAACCCTGCTGGTCGTGCTCAAGGCCTAAGCAGTAGACACACGTGAGTGTGGATCCGTCTCGAGACATCTTCAGTCTGCATGAGCATCTCCTCGAAAACCGAGTCGATTGTCCATCGCAGCCGCGAGGGATAGAAGACTGGAAGTCTTTTTCGCAAATTTATTTTTAAATCCTAAACGGAGAAATAGGAACCAGTCTCAAACGAGAGCGTTAAGGAGGGAACCTGAGCTTCCAGCGGTAAGGAAGATCTAGGCCATGGGGCGGAGCCGAGTTATACCACCCGGGTGGGTGGGAGGAGCAAGCTTGAAGACCTTCCGGCAAGATTTAAAGCGGCAAGGATACCTGCCAATGAGTGTGGATGAACAACATATCCATGTCCCTAGAATTATATTTATTCTAATGAAGTCTTGCTGTATTTTGGCAATTCCAGTGATTCCCAACCTTTGAACTGCCCCCGGAGAACTAAGGGTTAACTTTCCATGCAGGGCATGGAACACTGAGCTCAAGCGCGGTTGAGGTCTCTGTCTGGAGTGAGTTGAACTCAAACCGTCAGATACTTACGAGCCCAACTAAACTAAAAATTCTATGTGGAAAATGTAAAAATTCTACCAGCCAACTAACTGAAAAGTTTTGGATTCCCAAGGAAGACTCAAGTCGGGAAACCCAAAAACTAAACCCAAAAATAATAATAAATAAGCACCCAAACAAAAAGAGAGGAGGGTGCCAGCAAATACACCCCTGGGGTGCAACACTGCACCTGCCCACCCACTTCCCAAAAACAGGTTCTGAGAGGGGAGGGAGGGAGATCTGAAAACAGCAAGACTCCATTAGAAGAAATATAATTACTAAGGTGAGTAATTTTTTCTTCAAACATGAAGTCTTGCTGTATTCTGACAATTGCAGACTACCAAGCATTCCTAAGGAGTAGGGACAGAACCTACTTTGGGAATAGGCTCTTACACTGACAAAAGACACCTACTCCTAGCCTGGATATCCAGAGAGTAATGCTTGGTAAAGGTATGGACTGTTTTCCAGGTGGCTGCTTGACAAATTTCTAGGACAGGGATATGCCTGGCCGCAGCCAGGGAAGCAGCTGTACCTCTAGTGAGATGAGCCCTCAGGCCTGAGGGTGGAGTTTTTCCCAGTTTTTCATAGCAGAACCGTACACAAGACACAATCCACCTAGCAAGAGATCTTTTGGTGGCAGGTTTGCCCATTCCCACTTCTCCAAAAGAGAGGAACAACTGGAAGGAGACAAACCTGTGACCCTCGGTACGCTCTATGTAGTAACTAAGGGCTCTTCTGACATCTAAACTGTGTAGCCTCCTCTCTCCTGAGGAAGAATGATCAGTGAAGAAAACAAGGAGAGATACAGACTGGTTTAAATGGAAGTCTGAAACAACTTTGGGCAAGAACCTTCTATCTAAGGACCACTTGATTCCTATGAAAGGAGATAAAATCAGGTTCCACTGACAGGGCTTGCAATTCACTGATACGCCTGGCAGAGGTAATGGCTACCAAGAACACAGGTTTCCAAGTCAAGTACTTAACCTCTGCTGAAGACATAGGCTCAAAGGGGAGCTGCATAAGCTGAGCAATGCAAACATTCAAATCCCAGGCAGGGGCAGGGTGTCTAAAAGGGGGATTAGTGAGAAACAATCCTTTAAACAATGTACAGAACACAGGATGGGAAGATAGTGAGGAAGGCTTCCACACAGACAAAAATGCAGAAACAGCTGACAAGTGTACCTTGAGAGTAGCTGGTCTGAGGCCTAGGCCATTAAGATGGATCATATAATCCAGAACTGTAGGCAATTTAGCAGTGTCTGGAGAAATATCCTCTTCAGAACACCAAATGCTGAATCTTTTCCATTTGGAATTGTAAGTCTGTCTGGTGAGGGCTTTTGAGAAGCCTTGAGGATGTCCAAAACCCCTTGGGAAAGATGCAGATCTACAAACTCTAACTCTCCAAGAGCTATGCCTTGAGATTGAGAGACTGAAGATTTGGGTACCAAATCCTCCCCTTAGAGGATGTTAACAGGTTGTAATTCCTGGTAAGTGACAGGGGAAGATGGACTGCTAGAGACAGCAACAGTGGGGTACAAGGGCTGTCTTTCCCAATCTGGAGCAATGAGAATCACCTTGCAAGGTTGAGACCTTATTTTGACTAAAACTTTGAACAGGAGGGGAAAGGCATACAGAAACTTACCTTCCCAACTCAGAATCAGGGCATTCAGGGGTACTGAGCCCAAGACTGGAGGTCGGCAACAAAAGAGAGGGAGTTGGTGATTGTCTGGGGCTGCGAAGAGATCCATCTCTGGAGTGTCCCACCTTGAAGAAATCACTTTAAACACCTGAGGGTCCAGGGACCATTCGTGATGGCCCTGAGAAATCCTGCTCAGTGCATCTGCTAGCACATTGTCCTTGCCTGGAAGGTGAACTGCTACAAGAGAGACTTGCAGCGAATAAGCCAGGGACCACAACTTCATGGCTTCTGTGCACAAGGCCGTGGACAGAGTGCCTCCCTGCTTGTTGATGTACCACATGGTGGTAGTGTTGTCTGTTCTGACTTGAACCACCTTGTTCTGAACTGCTCTGAGCTCTAGAAGACTGAAGTGGAGAAGGGATTCTTGGGGGGACCACAGGCCATGGGCAGTAAGGGACCACAGGTGGGCTCCCCAGCCCAGAAAAGAAGCATCCGTGGTAAGGACCACAGAACAAGGCTGAGCAACAAAAGGAACACCTTGCCTTAAATTGTCCTGATCCTGCCACCACTGGAGGGCCTGGATCAAGGTCGAAGTCACTGGAATCAGTTTGTTAAGGGAGTCCTTTCTCTGAGACCAGAAAGCTCTCGGGTGGAACTGAATATCCCTCATCTGGAATTTTGCCCCTTGGACCACTGCTGTTAAAGCAGCCATGTGGCCCAAGAGCTGGAGGAAATGCCTTGCTGGTCGAGATACCTGAAGGCTGAAGGAAGAAGCTAGTTCCGTCAGAGCCCTTGCCCTTTCTAGAGGAAGAAAGGCTCTTGCTCTGAGTGTGCCCAGTTCTGCCCCTATAAAGGTAAGGAGCTGGACTGGTTCGAGAACTGACTTGGGAAGGTTTAGAAGAAATCCTAGGGAAGTGAACACTTCCTGGGTCACTTGCAGGTGAGACTTGACTTGGTCTGGAGACTGACGCACTAATAGCCAATCGTCCAGATAAGAAATATATGGAAATCTTTTGCCTTCTTAGAAAGGCAACTACTACTGCCAGGCACTTTGTGAAAACCATTGGAGCTGAGGATAGGCCAAAGAGCATTGCTATGAACTGGTAGTGGCCTGAGGGCAACTCGAACCTGAGGTACTTTCTGTGGGAGCACCTGATGGGAATGTGAAAGTAGGAATCACTGAGGTCCAAAGAGTCTAACCAGTTCCCTGGCCTTAGAGAGGGAAGCATCATTCCCAGAGTTGCCATCTTGAACTGTGGTTTTAAAAGATGTTTGTTCAGATATCTTAAGTCCAGGATGGGTTGCCACTCCCCTGTCTTTTTGGGGGTCAGGAAGTACCTGGAGTACAGTCCTTTGCCCCAGTGTAGGGTAGTTATTCTCTCTATAGCTCTTAAAGCTAGGAGAGAAGAAACCTCTGCCTCTAGAGCAAGGGTTTCCAAAAGATTTGCAGGTGGAAAAGATCTGGCTCTCATCTTTGGAAATTTTTTGAAGCTGAGAACCAGTCCCTGGCTTACTACTTCCAGGACCCACTTAGCTGATGCAACAGACATTCAGTTGTGGACAAAGTAAGCCAGCCTGTCCCCTACTGTAATAAGAGAGTCGACCCTGGCAGATCCATCAGGGTGTCTGCTTGGCAGGGGCTTTAGGCTGAGGAGTGGATGCAGGCCTGCTCATCCCCCTTCTGCCTCTCCCTCTGAAGAACTCCCTCTGCGAAAAGGAAGAAGAGGCCTGGACTTGGTAAAAAGGCCTTTGAAAAGACTTGCTCCTGGACTGCTGCTTTGTGGAGTTGCCTGCCTTTCCTTGGCCTGAGCACTCCTGTAAGTGGTCCTGTACTCGTCCATTTTCTTCTTGTAATTCTCGTCTGCTCCCCAAACAGAGAATTACCCACTACAGGAAAATCCATGGCCTTAGCCTGGGTGTCCTGCGAGAGGCTAGTACATCTAAGCCAAGCCATCCTCGGAAGAGCCACAGATGTAGCCATGACTCTTGATAAGACATCATTAGAGTCCACAGCAGCACAAAACTGAACCTCAGATGCCTCAATCCCATCTGCAGCCACCGCCTCCAGCTCCTTGGCTAGCTGGAAGGAGGCCTGTTTAGACAGTGCCAGTACAGTGTCCCACCTGGACTTCTGTTAACTGGCTGTATAGGCCATGTAATTCGCCTGCCTGAGTCCCAAAGAAGATGCCATGTACTGCTTCTTTGCCATTGCATCAATCTTCCTGGAGTCCTTGTCGGGGGGGGGAGCCAAGGGAATATTTGCCTTGTCACAGGCAGCAGCCTGCACTACCCCAACATGGCTGCATTGCTGATATAAAAACTCCATGTCTGAGCCTGAGAGTGTATACCTCTTGTCCATTCTTCTATCCACAGGAGGGATAGTGTTGGAGACTAAATTTTTTTGTGTCATTTCCAAAAGATTTATGGAGGGGAATAGACAGTCTCCTGGACTCTGGGATATCCATCATCTCTACATAATCAGACTCTTCTACATAATCAGACTTTTCTTCATCTTCCACAGCCTCCTCCATAGGAAGCTGGAGGGTTTCAGCAACTTTTCTGTAAAATATAAAGTGGGAAGGGGACTCAGAAAGTCTAGGAGGGGAACACCTGATAGTCTGTCTGGGGAGATGTCCGGTTCCACAGGCACATCCAGACATTCACTTACATCATAATCCTCAAAACCCCCTTCCTCTTCAAACTCCGGTTCATAAAAATCTTCAAGGTTATACTCTTGAACCGGGTGAACCAACCAAACCGAACCCCTGCCACAAGGAGCCAGATCGGTCAGAACCGGATGGAGCGATTCCACAATCTGAATCGCCTTGGCCATCTCTTCGGTGGTTGGAACATGAACCTCTGAATCTGAACCAGCCGATTTATCTTTGCGCTTTCTTTTTGTCGGAACCGATCCCTCAGAATCGGCTCTCCTTTTGCCCAAAGAAGCATCGCCCTGGTCAGAGGGTACTCCTTCTGGCTCGGTCGAAACCGAACCGGGCTGGCCATCTGGGTCAGCTGACTTCTCGGTCTCCTTTTCCCCTCAGTCTACCTAATCTCTTCTCAAGGGAAGATCTGGGAAATTTTTTTTTTTTTTATGCATATTTGGCAGTCTGAATCGAGGTGCTCAAACCCCAGACAAACACAGGTGGTGTGGGGATCGGCCTTGGCAAAGACCTCACCACACTCACTGCAGTGTTGAAACTCAGTAGGCCCAGTTTTTTTCTTGGGTTTCTCAGACATGGCCAGCCTAACCAAACGTACACTTTTTTCGGCAACCACCAGGCAAGACTCCCTGATTGGTTCCTAACCGTGTCACGGGTATTGGAAAAAGACGGGTAAAACATTTTTTTTTTTTTTTAGAACCGATAAGAACCAGTAATCACACACTAAATATAGCAAAATTCACAATCAAATGGTCGGTTCAGCCGAACCGACCGCACTTTTACAAGTCCCACACAGAAATAAAGAACAATTCTTATCTAGTACTTACGGCACCACAGACAGAGACTGAACTGACTATGCGGAAACTTTTTCGGTTTAAACCGATGAAAAACTGAAAACTTTAACCGACTTCGAACCGAGCTGAAGGAGGAATCTCCGGAGCGACCGTTCAGTGAGGCAGAGTAAAGAATCTGACGGCTTGAGTTCAAATCACTCCAGACAGAGACTTCAACCGAGCTCGAGCTCAGCGTTCCATGCCCTGCATGGAAAGTTAACCCTTAGTTCTCCGGAGCAGTTCAAACCTTGGGAATCATTGCAATTGTCAGAATACAGCAAGACTTCATGTTGTTTGAAACAAAAAAAAAAAGAAACTTACGTTAGAAATTCCCAATCACTCCCACATACAAGATATACAGCTGTATCAAACAAAAAGCCCTATTCAAAGGCCATACCCCAGACAGTTAAAAGCGTAAAACACCCTGAAACGCACTTTTAATGTAACTATCTACAAGATTTCCAAATGCCTTCAAACATTACAGGAGGCAAAGTGCGAGTGACTCACCTGCAACAGTAGTTCTAGGAGTGCTATATGGTGCACATCCACACTTCTGACAGTCTTCCTTCAATGGGTTAACTTGCTGGAAGCGTTTAAAACTAAGCTACTCCCACTCACAGGTGTATTACTACTCGACTCCGCCACGAAACGTCAACTCTTGCACGCTGCAAGCAAGGATCCTTGTGCCACTTGACAGGAGAAGTTGGATGGGCTGTGTGGATGTGCACAGTACACCACTCCTAGAAAATGGAAATTGCGTACTTACCATAATTCTTGAATTTCTTAGACAAAGTCTCCACCACTCATTGACACTAATGGCACTATGCCAGAGGAGCAAAAAATTTCAGGAGGGCTGGCACCAGGAAAGAACCACACATCGACAGCGCCATGAGACTGTCTTTTGCCATATAAGCTATCTCAGCATTGAACCTTCAACTGCCTCAGTACCTTTTCCACCAAGGAGGTACAGCATAAACTAACGAAAGAAAACCCAACCTTAACTTCCGGGCATGTATAGGACCAGATTCCCATGTAATAAGGGTCAATTCATTATTGTCTTCACAGCCCGAACAACAAGGAAGTGAAGACCAAAACAGAACTAGTGAGCTCGGGGGATGGTGGGTGGGCAAGTGAATGAGTGGAGCTTCGTCCAAAAAGATCAAGAATTATGATAAGGAAGTAATTTCCATACATTCATGGACTAAAAGTCACCACTACTCATGCACACTTATGGGAGAGGACCAAGATAAAAACCAATCCCCTGAGTAGGGCAGAAGATGACAGCTCACTCAAGACAGAACTTTATAAGGACTGTCCTGCCGAAGAAAGTTAATTGTCTGGCATGGTCATCCAGAACTTAGTGCTTTACAAAGGTATGCACTAATCTCCAACTCACTACCTGCAATGGATACATTACGAACCTCCGTGAGGAAAACTGCAAGCACTCCGATAGAGTGGTGTGAACTCGGCCTTCCAACTTCACCACTGTCATGGATTACTAGTGTCAAAGACATGCTACTAACCAAGCAGAAAACATTTCATGGCAACAGGCTGACCCAGACGAGGCATGTTGAAACAATAGTTGCTCAGATGCATATCCCTTCGTTCTGTCGATACAGAATTGCAGAACCCTCTTAACATCCAGAGAAATGAAGGGAGAACTCTACTTCATTCTGGATTTAACTAAGTCAGAAGGGAGAATCAAAAGTTCAACAATAACTGAGCCAGTGACATCGTCTGGATTAACACAGACTGAAAACATGCAGAGGTGTACCTTCATTACTGAGTACAGCAGACCTGCGTTCAAGAGGCACCCCAACACTTTACTTGGTGGGCAGCTGGAAGGTCCAGATGGGACCAGCACACCAGATAAAGAAAGGTTTCCACTTAACCGCTTAAGTCCTCCTAGTGAAAGGCCTATGCATGGCTTAGAATATGTCGGAGATCGCCTCGGAAACAAAGCTTACCGACTTCCATTTCCTCCGGTGCCCAGCGTGGGGATGAAGAAAGCGCAGGCTAGAATGGAATAAAGTCCCTGTGTCAGAGGGTCCACTTGTAGAGAGTGTCACTTCGGGGGAACTTCTGACAGACTGTAGATCAATGCAAATCATATCTGCCAAGACCAGTCTGGGATGATGAGAATGATGCTGTCCCCCTGTGCCTACAGCTTGAGCAGCACCCTCTGAATTAAAGAAAGAGGAGGAAGACTTACAAGGAGTGTCTCATCTACTGTAGTGAATACATCCTGACAAAAAACACCAGGGTCCGGATATCTGAAGAAAGACAGGGGTGGTTTTGCTTTGAGAGGGGACGCAAAAAGGGCGAGGTCCGAAATGAAAATTACATACCTACCATACTTCCTGATCTTTCTCTGGATCTTCAACATTCATTACTGGTAGATAGTGAGCCGGAGTATCAGGACCCCGCATGATTTTTTTTTTTCTTGCAAAAGAAGGAGACTACGCCACCCTCAAGACTGACTTATGTGACGCTCGCGGGTTGGCCAATAACTGTCATCGACGCCTCCTCAGCCCCAGTTCTATACGTGAGAGAGAGAAAGAGAAATAAGAAGGGCTGAGACAGTGGGCAAAGGAGCAAGAGGGACAGCAAAAGGAAAGGATGTAAAGCTAAAAGGAGGTATATGCCCAAGACAGAACAGGAAAGAAAGACGCCAAAGGAATTGGGAGAGCAAGACCCAAATCTCTGGATCAGAAGGAATGAGTGGAATAGCAAGGGATAGGAGGATAGAGAAAGAAGGAAGGTGAGAAACCGCCCCTCAGGCATTGCCCTGGACAGCTCTGAAGAAGTTATGCCACAGGTCGAACAGACAGGGCAAATAATGAAGACAAAGCTTGAAAAAGATGGCACTCATTTAGGGGAGCAAAAGCAGGCCAGAGGACTAAGGATAGGACAGTGTCTCCCCCAGCAAAACACCTGAGGCAGAATAATCCACTTAAAAGGCCCTAGAGAACAACCGCAGGTGACTGAAAATAAGTTACTGGACGGTGGGGGAGGGTTACCTACAGAGGAGGAACTGGGGGTTGGGAGGGAGAGACAGGTTACTCACCTGTAACAGTAGCTCTAGGAGTGGTATATGTTGTTCATCCACACTGTCTGGCATTGTCTCTTTCGCCTTTAAATCTTGCCGGAAGTCTTCAAGCTGGCTCTTCCCACCTACCTGGGTGGTAAATACCTCGGCTATGCACCATGACGCCAGATCTAGCCCGCTGGAAGCCAGGTTGTGCGTCTTAAGCCGGGGACGTCGGGTGGGTGAGTATGTATGAACAACATATACCACTCCTACAACTACTGTTACAGGTGAGTAACCTGTTTTTCTAGGCGCGTGGATGTGTTGTTCATCCACACTGTCTGGCAGACTCCTAGCAGTTCTCCGGGAGGAGGGAGGCAAGGCGCACACCCCCTACTTAGGAAAAAGAGATTGGAGAACCGAGGCACCAAAACCAGCATCACGTTGTGACTCAAGGTCAATGTGGTAATGGGTAATAAAGGTGTTCGCTGACTTCCAGGTAGCAGCCTGACAGATTTCCTGGATAGGGATGTCCCTGGAAGCAGCCACCGAGACAGCAGTACGGCGGGTAGAATGAGCTCTTATCCCTCTGGGAGGCTTCTCGCCTGCCAATTCATAAAAGACTGATGCATGACGTAATCCATCTTGCAATAGTCCGCTTGGCTGCAGGTCTGCCAGAAGCAGCTTCAGCGTAGGTGACAAACAGCTGGCGAACCTCGCCCCGAATTTCTGCCGTCCTCTCCTTATAGTAGGAGAGAGCACGTCTGAGGTCCAGAGTATGGAGCCTGTACTCGGCATCCGAGGTGCAGTGAGGGCAATATACCGGCAGAGTCAACACCTGGTTAAGGAAATACTCTGACATCACCTTCGGAAGGAATTTCGGGTGGGGACGCAGGACAACTTTGTCCTTGTGAAAGACCAGATAAGGAGTCCACCGAAAGCACCTGAAGCTCACCTGTCCTTCTGGCTGACGTGATAGCCACCTGGAAGGCAGTCTTCCACGACAAGTGCGAGAGCTCACACTTGTGCATGGGTTCGAATGGCTTGCCCATGAGCTTTGCCAAAACCAGCAAGAGATCCCACGGAGGTGGAGGTTCACGCACCGGAGGGGAGATGTGATCCAGGCCTTTGAAAAAGCACCCGATCACTGTCTCCTGTGTCAACGTCGGCTGACCGGCCCACGCCCAGTAAGCAGAGATGGCTGCCAGATGCACCCTAAGGGTCAATGACTGAAGACCCCCTTTGGAGAGGGACCAAAGGTAGTCTAGAATGTTAGCCACAGAGCAGGATAAGGGGTCCAGGCTCTTTCCCGGACACCAAATGGAAAACCTTTTCCATTTGAAGGCATAACATTTCCTGGTCAATTCCTTTCAAGATGCCTCCACCACAGTGTAGACATCCCCGGAAAGACCCAGAGCCTGGAACTCTAGCTACTCAGGAACCAGGCTGTGAGGTGCAGGGACTGAAGGTCCGAGTGGAAGATCTTCCCCTGGTTCAACGATATCAGGTCCGGGCATGTACAAGCCGCTCCGGGGCCCTGCAGCTGAGGCTGAGGAGATCTGGATAGCAGAACTGGCGTAGCCAATCTGGGGCTACCAAGATCACCTTCGCCTTGTCCCTTCTCACCTTGAGTAACAACTTGTGGATCGAGGGAAAGCGTAGAGGAGCCCTGAGGTCCACGGCCTCGAGAAGGCATCCCCCTGCAGCGAGCCCTGCTGGGGCGGGTATGGTACAGTTCAGTTTAGCAGCTCTCCCTGGAGGCAAACAGGTCCACCAACAGTTTGCCCCAACGGGAGAACAGATTGTAAGCTACCTCTGGATAGAGTGACCACTCGTGGGATGTCTGGCCTATGCGGCTGAGAGCATCTACCAGTTGGTTTGAGACTCCTGCCACATGGATGGCTAGGAGATCCGCCTCCAGCCGGCTGACTAAGGTCCAGATCCGGAGCGCCTCCTTGCACAGCAGACGGGAGTGCATGCTGCCCTGTTTGTTGAGGTAGTATGTGGTCGTGGAATTGTCCGTCTGGACTTGAACCACTTGACGCCGGAGCTGTGGAGCGAAAGCTGACAGTGCCAGTCTGACTGCTCTGAGCTCCAACAGGTTGATGTGACATCGGGACTCCTCGGGGATCCAGAACCCATGAGCTCTGTTGTCCCCCATGTGGGCTCCCCAGCCCATGAGAGAGGCATCGGTCATAAGGACGACCGTCAGCTCGGGGCGGACAAATGAGATTCCTTGCTGCAAGTGACTCAGGATGGTCCACCACTGGAGAGCGTCCCACATCCTCTGGGTGATCATGACCAGCTGGTCAAAGAGACCCTGACGCTGAGACCACTGGGCGGCCAGCTCCCACTGAAGAGGGCGCATATGCAATCTGGCCCAACGGACCACTGAGGTGCATGCCGCCATGTAACCCAAGAGGCGGAGGAAGTCCCAGGCAGGACGCAAGCGCCCAAGCAGAAATGATTGGGCAAAGGAGGAAAGAACCTCCGCCCTGTCCGCCGGGAGCCGAGCTCTGGCTTGACAAGAGTCGAGCTCTGCCCCGATGAAGCCCACCACCTGAGAAGGCATGAGTTCTAATTTGGCCTTGATGATTAGGAGGCACAAGTGGGAGCAGGTTCGGAGGGTCAGGTCCCTGGACCTCTCCACCTCCTGTAGGGAGGAACCCGCCAGTAACCAATAGTCTAGAAAGGGGTAAATGCGAACCTCTTGGCGCCGTAGATAGGCTGCCACCACTGCAATGCATTTGGTGAAGACCCTTGGGGCCGATGGCAGGCTGAACGGCATGGCTCGGAACTCATACAGGGTCCCTTCGACCCTGAAGCGGAGGAACCGCTGATGGGATGGACGGATTGGGACGTGGTAGAATGCGTCCTGAAGATCCAGTGTACAAAACCACATGTTTCACTCCAGGGATGGTATGATCTGGCTCAGAGTTACCATCCAGAATATGCGAGACCTGAGATACCGATTCAGGTCGTGGAGATCTAGAATGGGGCACCAACCCTCCCCATACGCTTAGGCACCAGGAAATACCTGGAGACGAAGCCTGGGTCTGTAGGAGGATCCGGCACTGGAGCTATCGCCTCCCTGAGAAGTAGCTGAGCAATGTCGTCCCAAAGGGCCGACTGAGCACCAACTGAGATCATTTTCTCCCGTGGGGCTCGGGCCCAGCTTTTGGGGGGGGGGGGGATACTGCTCGAACTCTAGAGGCAGTCCCCGCCCGACCACTTCCAGAACCCACCTGTCCAAAGTGATGCCGGACCAGGCGGAAAGAAAGTGGTGGAGCCGGCCCCCGACGTGAGGACCCAGAATTGGCGTGACGGGTGCAAGGGGGGCACCCCCAACTCATTCATGTGCAAGCTTGGAGGAGGAGGAGGTACCTGGACCAGCACCTCGGCCTCCTTTACGGAGCTGTTGGAGACCTAGCTTGGGTCTAGGACGCCAAGCTTGAGCCTGCTGCTGCTGTTGCTGACCTCCTTGGAAGGAGGGCTGTCTGACCACAGGGGAAGAATGCCTTAAGGACTTCTTGCGCTTCTGCTGGGTCTTGCCCGAAGAACCTTTAGCAGAGGTGGCATCTAAGTTGGCATTAGACTGCTCAATGTGCTGCAGATGACCTGCCACTTCCGGACCGAAGAGGTCAGTGCCAAGGAAGGGCAAATCAGCTAGCTTGTGCTGAGTATCCGCAGGAAAGGAGGATAACCTCAGCCAAGCCCTGCGGCAAGTGGCTACCGCGACAGCTAGAGAATGGGCACAGGAATCACCAAGGTCCACAGCCATCTGGAGCTGTTTAGCAACAGCACGGCCCAGGTCCTGGGCCTGCTTGAACGTGGTCTGCATGTCTGCTGGGACACGAGGAAGGACTTCATCAAGCGACCCCCAAAGGGCATGAGAGAAGTATGCCATGATCACTGCTGAGCTAGCCTGACGAAGGCCTAGGGATGACGCCGCGTAAACCTTCAGGGCTGACTGGTCCATTTTTTTGAACTCCTTGTCCTGAGGGCGGTCAGTATCTGCAGAGCTGCCCGTTCGCCTAAACACTGAGGCAGTCACAAGGCTTTCTGCCAAGGGATGCTCAGTGAAGCCCGCCAAGGACCCCATGGGCACCGCGTACTTGCGGGCCATGCGGGCAGAGGGAGCTGGGAAGGAGGCTGGACGCTGCCAAAGTTACAGTGCCGGGCCAACTATAGCTTCGGCCACTGGAAAGGTTTCCATCGGGGTATCCCCCCTCTTGAGAATATCGGTGAGGATATTTCACCTTCTTCTGAATGGGCTGCAGAGGCATACCTGTGGACTCCGAAATGAGTCGAAGGAGGAAAGCCCTTCCTCCATGCCTGTCACCGACAGCTCATCAAGTGAGTGAAGCCTGGTAGTATCCGAATCCGAGGAGTCCGGATACAAGGGTCTTCCACCTAAGTCCCCCTCAATGCGCCTAGGGCGATCAGGGGTGACCATAATGGACAAACTATGGGGCAGGCCCGTAGTTGGACGGTCCTCCTTAGAGGGAGCCCCTTCCTGAGGCTGCTTTGGTGGTGGTTCCACCAAAATTGGTGAGAAGCCCGTAACGGGCTGAGCTGAAATGCGCACTGGTCCCACCGGAGGGAGAACCGGAGTCCACGGAACGAGGGAGCCGTGTCTGCCAGACTGGGGACTGGCCGGTCACCGCTTCTTTGACCCATTAAATGAAGTTGCTGCCACATGAGTTCCTCATAACGTCGACGGAGTTTCCGTCTAAGTCTCTCCTCGTCCGAGGAGGATGAGGAACGTTGGCGGTGCCTCTTCCGGGAGTGTCTGTGACCCCTACTCGATTTACCCACTGACGAGGTCCTACTTCTCGATCGAGACAGACGGCGTTGGCTCTGTTGCTCGGGAGAAGCCGGATTCGGTGAGAACCGGGGTTCCGGCTCTTGTCCCTCGATCGGGATGCCCGAAGGATGGGTCTCCTCGTCGGGGAAGGTGAGAATGGGAGTCCTCTCCAAGGAATCGACAGGCGTCGGCGACAATGGCTCGATCGGAGCGACAGAAATCTTGGCCGGTTCTCCCGTATCCTCGACTTCGGTGCCCTGGCCCGACGGGAGATCCGAGAAGCCGGCAGCCGAGGAAGCGATCTCGACCGTGGTCGAGGCCTCTTGCTCCTGAGAGTCGGACCGCTCTCGGTCCCAGGAGCGTCTTCTTTGGGTAGAAGAAAATGGTTTTAGATACTTATCCTTCTTCTTGGATCGGGAGGAGTGCGAGCCCGTAGGCGCCTCACCCTTAGTAGGGAAGGACTGGCACAAGTCCCGGAAGGATCCCATGAAGGTGGAGCCCAGGTTGAGTGGCATGAAGAAGCTTCAGTTGGCAGAAGCTTGGGCAGCTTCCTCTTCGAAGGCCACCATCTGCTCGAGCTGCTTGGCGGATCCCGCAGCCGTGGAAACCTCTCACCTAACCTCCTTTGATTTCACCGGTGGATTGAGAAGCTCTGGTCTCCCCAACTTAAAGGCGCCCTTGCAGTCCCTCCAGGACAATGGGATGGAAGGCCGAACAGATGCTGCAAGCCAAAGTACCATGCAGCCGAGGGCAGAAGGCGCCGCGAGAGGTGAGGATCAGTGCGAGATTTTTGTCCACAAGGACACCAGCGAAACCCAGGGGACTAATTTGTCCATCTCCTAAGCTGCTCACCTGAATCGTAAACTTAACGAGTTTTAATGCTAATAAGTGCAGCTAAAACCGCCCATTTGACTCCAGGCCTATGGTCCTGCAAGGTAGCACGAGGGAACCTGTATCTTCCAGCCGAAAGGAAGATCTGCGACGGGCGGCGAGAGTAGCACTTACCACCCGGTGAGTGGAGGAGTCGGCTTAGAGCTTCCAGCAAGATTTAAAGGGGAAAGGAACAATGCCAGACAGTGTGGATAAACAACATATCCTCGCTCCTAGAAAAACAGGTTACTCACCTATAATAGTTCTAGGAGTGGTATATCTTGTTCATCCACACTGTTTAGCATCTCCTTTTCCCCTTCAAATCTTGCTGGACGTCTTCAAGCTGGCTCCGACCACCCACCCAGGTGGTATATACCTCGGCTCCAAACCATGATCTAAACCTGCTGGAAGCCAGGTTGTGTGTGTCCGTGGCAGAGGACGACTGGTGGGTCTGTATGGATGAAAGTACAGTTACGTAAGAACTTACTGTAACAGTAGATCTTCAAGAACAGCTCTTGCAGCAGGTAACACCATTAGGATTGAAGCCGGCAGGAGTCAGGACCCCATGGAAATCTTCTAGCTAGTAGTCTTCAGCGGGGACTGCCCCCGATGTCAGACGCAGTACATAAGGAGGCAGTCCCGCCAGATTCCCCAGTTCTCCTGCCGGAGACTCCCGGCCGCAGGATGACATCAGAAGGGGAGACCGAGGATTCGCCATCAGAAGAAAAAGCTTAAGCTTAAGCTCCTGCCCAAGACTTGGTAAGCCATACCTCCTCCAAGGGGGAATGGTGGGCGGGAAGGTACCTGCTGCAAGAGCTGTTCTCGAAGATCTACTGTTACGGTAAGTTCTTATGTAACTGTACTACCTTACTTCGAGATACAGCTCTTGCAACAGGTAACACCATTAGGACTGATTCCCAAGCAATAGCGCCTGTAAGCATTCTGGAAGGAGTAAATTAGGAGAGATCTTGAACAAGTCCTAACTCTAGGACAGAAGACCCTGTAGAACGGCCAGGCCGAAACCATCTCTCCGCCGTGATGTAATATCCAGGCTATAGTGCCTAATAAATGTGTGCACAGAGCTCCAAGTAGCTGCGGCACAAATGGCCGAGGTGGAGACTTTGCGCAATGCTGCAAATGAGGTAGCCACCCCCCTTGTCGAGTGGCCCCGGACTGTACCCGGGAGGGGCTTCTGTTTGCAGTCGTAGCAAAATGAAATACACTGGACAAGCCAGCAAGAAAGGGTCTGCTTTGAGACTGGATGGCCCAGCATCCTGTCAGCGAAGGAAACAAATAGTTGCTCCGACTTGCGAAGCTGTTTAGTTCTGTTCAGGTAGTACCTTAAGCAGCGGTGAACATCCAGGGTGTGAAGCAACGCCTCTCCTCTATTAAAGTACTTGGGAAAATACACAGGCAAATCGATGTCCTGGTTGAGAGCGAGGGCAGAGACCACCTTAGGCAAGAATTTTGGATTCATCCTCAGAGACACTCTGTCCCGGTGGAAAATTAAATAAGGCTCCTTGCACATAAGAGCGTGAAGCTCGGAAACTCTCCTTGCTGACATGACAGCAACTAAAAATAACGTTTTCCACGACAGAAAACGCAGCTCGCAATCCGCGGCAGGTTCAAAGGGGGTGGGGAGCGTGAGTTGTTCCAAGAGAAAGAGTAAGTCCCACGGAGGAACGGGATCCTTGATGGATGGCCTAAGGTGTAACACCCCTCTCAGGAAGTCTCGAGAGGCATCAAGCTGTGCCACTGTGCGCTGTCCCACCGGGAAGTGGTAAGCCGAAATCACGCAAAGGTGCACTTTAATAGAGGAGTAGGTGAGACCCGAATGGAATAGGGAAAGCAGGTATTCCAGCACCACTTTCACTGGGCATCCTAAAGGGGAAAGGTCGCGTGTCTGCGACCACAAGCAAAAACGGCGCCATTTCATGGCGTACGTCGCATGCGTTGCCCGCTTTCTGGCCGTGGAAAGGACTTCCGCCACCTCTTGCAAGACCCCATGTCGCATAATGGCTATGTCTCTAGGAGCCATGCATGCAGGTTCAGAGAGCGCAAGTCTGGGTGGACTAGTGAACCCTTCTCCTGAGACAATAGATGGGAGCTGAAAGGCAACGGAACTGGAGGTTCCCGGGACAGCTTCGTCAGCATGGGGAACCAGATCTGCCTGGGCCAGAAAGGCGCTATCAGGATCATTGTTGCGTGCTCCCTGCGCAGTTTGAGAAGAACTCTCTGGATCAATGGGAAGGGAGGGAAAGCGTAGAGGAATCTGTCCGCCCAGGAGAGGGACAACGCGTCTCGTCAAAAAACACCAGGCCCTGGATCTAGCGAGCAAAATTTGGGCAGTTTTGCGTTGGATGGGAAAGCGAATAAGTCCAGCTCTGGAGTGCCCCATCGAAGAAACAGATCCTCTGCTACCTCCTGAAGAAGTTCCCACTCGTGGACCCTGGCCTGGGAACGACTCAGGCCGTCGCGATTGTGTTGTCCACTCCGGGAACATGAACTGCAATCAGGCTCGCGCCGTGTCGGATTACCCAATCCCACACTCTCATAGCTTCCCTGAAAAGGGGAGAAGAGTGTGCGCCTCCTTGTTTGTTGAGGTAATACATCACTGCCATGTTGTCTGTTTGAAGCAAGAGTGTGCTCGGCGAGATTTTTGACTGAAAGGCCTGCAGGGCATAAAGGACCGCCTTTATCTCCAGAATGTTGATGTGGAGGTGAGCTTCGTGAGGGGTCCACATTCACTGGGACCACACCCCGTTCAGGTGTGCTCCCCACCCCAGCACTGAGGCATCTGTGGAAAGGACCACCTTCGGGGACGGCGCTGCAAACGGAACACCCGCAGAGAGTGTCCCTGGGTCTAGCCACCATTGCCAGTCTAGAATCACAGCGTTCGTGATTCTGACCGGTTGCTGCATGTGGTCTTGCCTTTGGTCCCACTGCACCTTGAGCATCCACTGAGTCACCCGCATGTGGAGCCTTGCCAAAGGGACGGTTGGAATGGCCGCAGCCATGTGTCCGAGCAAGCGAAGGACCAGCCTGGCGGGGACAGTCTTCTTCGGCGAGAGATCCCTGATGAGGGATCTGATGCATTCCGCTCTTTCGTCGGGAAGAAATGCTTTCCCTTGAACGGTGTCCAGAACTGCGCCTATAAACTGCAGCTTCTGAGGTGGTACGAGCAGAGACTTCTCGTAGTTGATGAGGATGCCCAGAGACTGGAACAAACCCTGAATGCTCTGAATAGCCAGCAACAGTGCCTCTTTGGAGGCGGCCATGAGAAGCCAGTCGTCCAGGTACGGGAACACGTAGTGGCCTTGTCTCCTTAAAGACGCTGCCATGACTGCCATGCACTTGGTAAAGACCCTGGGGGCCGATGACAGTCCGAACAGAAGAGCCCGGAACTGAAAGTGGTGGCCGAGAAACTAGAAGCGCAGGAACCTCCTGTGCGCTCGAGCTACTGGGATGTGCAGGTAGGCGTCCTGCATGTCCAGGGACGCTAAGAAAGAGTCCTTTAGCATGGGGATGAGACCTTGGAGGGTTACCATGCGTAAACGTTTGTAGGCGATTGACATATTGAGGTAGCTGAGGTCCAAGACTGGACGGAGGTCCCCTGTTTTCTTCGGAACCAGAAAAAAGTGGGAATAGTATCCGGATCCTATCTGGTTCTCTGGAACATACTCCACCGCTCCCTTTTGTAGGAGCACGAGTATTTCTTGCCTGATGAGCAATGTGTGCTGACTCGAGTAACGGGAGAGCAGAGGAGGCCTTGTGGATGGCTTGTCCGCGAATTCTATAAAGTGGCCTCTTTCGACCAACTGAAGGACCCACCTGTCAGTGGTTATGGGCTGCCACCCTGGCAGGTAGTCTGCAATGCGGCCCCCCGACCTTGGTGTCCCGTTGATCCTGAGGGTGGGGGCCGGAAAGGAGTCATGCTGTGGCCGCTGAGGGACCAGCGGGCTGGGCCGACTTAGCTGGTCGTTGGCTTCGGCCTGCAGACGACACTCCCTGGGCTCTACGAGAGAAGGAGCCCCTGTGTTGCGGGCCGGCGCGGGACTGCTGTCTCTGCATCCGGCCTCGAAAACGGCTTTGGTTCCTACGAAAGGAACTAAGCTTGGGTCTGTACATTGCCTGGACACACCTCACCGCCTTCCCGGCCTCTTCAAGTTTGGCGAGAACCTTCTCTGAGGATTCACAAAAAAGAACTTCTCCGTCAAAAGAGGCATCCAGGATGTTCTTCTGGACGTCCGGGGTGAATCCGGAGACACGGAGCCATGAGTGCCTCCAGAGGCATACGCCTGAAGCTGCCGCTCTGGCCGAGAGTCTCGCGGAATCATGTCATTCCGCCAGCACCTGGTTCCCATCCGAACCTGTACGAAGGAGTTGCAGCATCTCCTCCTTCTGCTCACCTTCTGGCATCTTTTCCGCCAGATCCAGTCCCTGCTCCCACAAGGCGTTTTGGAACTGTACCATGTGGGTGAAGTAGTTGAGGGATCTGATGGCGCAAGTAGTGGAGGCATACGTGCGCCTGCCAATAGTGGCCAGCTGTTTGGACTCCGGGTCCGGTGGCACAGTGCTCAAATGTTGCGGTCTCTGGGACCGGTCGTGAGAGGTTGTACAGACCAGAGAATCGGCCAGAAGGTGTGAAGCCAAGTACTGGTCCTCCTTAGGGGCCTTGTACAGGCGGTCAGTTTTCTTCGGCATTGCCGGAAGAGAGTGCGGACGTTTCCACGCTGCCTTGGTGACATGCACGAAAGTGTCCACCAAGGGTGGCACCACCACAGGCTTAGGGTCTTTCTGCCGAAGATACCTGGCGAGGTGTAATCTTTTGGGGTAGAGTTCCTCAGCATCCCAGCCCATGTTCTCCTGGATATGCCTCATGAACTCTGAGAACGATGGGTCATACAAAGGAGACCTTGGAAGCTCACGTGGGTCCGGAGAAGGGATGTTGATCGGAGAGGAGGATCTGGATCCGTCCGAGAAGTCCGATCCCATGTCCTCCATTGAAGGCGAACGACAATGTCTTCGGAGTCTCTTGGGGCTGGGTGACCCTGAAGAAGATCTGGACGGAGGTCTCCGTTTTTCAGATCTGCCCCTAGGAGGATCTGTAGGCTCCTGGGGGGTAGGTACTCGGCCCGCAACCCTGGGTGGAGTGGGGGGCGCGGGAGCCGATGGAGGAGATGGTGTGGGAACCATATCCCTTTTTATGGTATCCCACCAATAAGGAAACAACTCCTTGACCTCGGATATGCTGAGGCCTGACGACTGACCGGACGCCAATGGTCGGTCGTCGGGTTCCGCATTGGCTCCCTAGGGGCTTCAGGTTCAGGCACGGGTTCCCCGGGGACAGGACCGGTTCGCCCGGTCCGTCCTCGGGTCCCTTCTCAGTGGATACGGACGCCGGTCCACCGCCGGCCCAAGGAGGTGAAGGCCTAACCGGCGACGGGCGTCTGGCGGTCGACGGTTCCTAGGACCGCTGGTGTTTAGTCGACGTCGGGCGAGCCAGCTTCGGGTCCAACGATCTCTCCAGAGAGGTCAGTTCTTTGGTCTTCCACTGGGAGGAGGAGGCAAAGAGACAGACCTGGCGTCTGGTTCCAAATGGCGGGAACCAGACTTGTAATGGCGGTCCACCAACCTCGACAAGGCCTTAGAAGCTGAAGACGAAGAAGGTCTGGAGGTCTTGGCCTGAGAGACAGAAGAGGAACCTGAAGGGGTCTTCACCGCTGCAGGGGGAGGCTGAGAACGGGCCCGGGAAGGGGAGCGGACGGACCGGGAGCCGGAGTTACGGGAGTCAGAGGCCCTAGGAGGGGACCTGATCTCATTCTTTCCCTGTGCTTCTCGAGGTGTCTCCGGGCCTTCTCTGAAGATTCCCCCTTGGAGGCTGCGCCCATGGCTTTAATCTTCTCCTCGAGCAGGAACGCCTGCAGGGCCTTCTGGCAGCGGATCCAGGCCCGGCTGTTGAACCCCTGACAGAAGGAGCAGGCCCGGGTGTCGTGGTCTGGGCCTAGGCAACGGACGCAGGCCAAATGCGGATCTTGGAACGGGATTTGTTTCCCACGGGGGCACTTCGAAGGATGGCCTTCAACGGAGGTTGGAGAGGACAGACAGCAACTGAGCCGAAGAATTGAACTTTTTCCTACAGGAAGAACTTAACCGGGCATCGCGCGCTAGAAATGAGCCGAAGGGTCGAGACATGCAAGTCGACGGCGGGAAAGAACTGGGGAATCTGGCGGGACCGCCTCCTTATATACTACATCTGACGTCGGGGCGGGACCGACGTCGAGCGGTCCTCGCTGAAGACTGCTAGCTAGAAGATTTGTGTCTCGATCTACGCGGCTTCAGTCCTAATGGTGTTACCTGCTGCAAGAGCTGTATCTCGGGAAGATCAACATATACCACTCCCAGAAAGTACAGTTACGTAAGAGCTTACCGTAACAGTAGATCGTCGAGAGAGGCTTTTGCAGTAGATAATTACATATAGGACTGAAGCCGGCAGGTGTCAGGACCCCAAGGAAAAATTTCTACCTAGCAGTCTCTGGAGGGGGACCGCCCCCACATCAGGTGACCGATGTCATGCGACGTCAGTATAAATGGGCGGTCCCCAACACCCGCTTTCCAGTTCGTTCCCGCCAAAGGCCAAAAAGGCAAGATGAGAGAGAAATACAGGTTACTCACCTGTAACAGGAGTTCTAGGAATGGTATATGTTGTTCATCCACACTCATTGGCAGTATCCTTGCCGCTTCAAATCTTGCCGGAAGGTCTTCAAGCTTGCTCCTCCCACCCACCCGGGTGTAGCTCAGCTCGCTGCGCCCATGACGCCAATCTGGCCGCTGGAGCTCAGGTTGTGCGTCGAGCGGGGAGGTCGGTGGGTCGTGTGGATGAACATTATACCATTCCTAGAACTCCTGTTACAGGTGAGTAACCTGTATTCTAGGGACATGGATATGTTGTTCATCCACACCATTGGCAGACTCTAGCAGTTCTCCGGAGGAGGGAGGCAAGACGCACCCCTATACTTACTTGGGAAAGAGAGACTGAGAACCGAGGCCCCAAACCAGCATCCCGGGCGCATTCAAGGTCGATGTGGTAGTGGGTAATGAAGGTGTTTGCTGACTTCCAGGTAGCAGCCCTGCAGATTTCTGGATAGGACGCCCCTGGAAGCAGCCACTGCTGCAGCAGTATGGCGGGTAGAATGAGCTCTTATCCTCTGGGAGGCTCCATGCCGCTAACTTATAGCAGAGATCTATGCAGGAGGTTACCCACCTGCTTATCGTCCGCTTGGCTGCAGGTCTGCCAGATGCGGCTCAGCGTGGGTGACAAACAGCTGGCTAACCTCTCCTGAATATCAGCGACGTCGGCTCCTTATAATAAGCGGCAGCTCTTCTAGGATCCAGAGTATGGAGCCTATTCTGGCCTCCGAGGTGTGTTGGGGTAGAACACCGCAGAGTCAACACCTGGTTAAGGTGAACCCGGCACCACCTTCCGGAAGGAATTTCGGGGGGGGCAGGACAACCTTTGGTCCTGTGGAAGACCAGGTAAGGAGACTCGATGGAAAGCGCCTGGAGCCTCCCATCCTTCTGGCTGACGGATAGCCACCAAGAAGGCGGTCTCCTCACGACAGGTGAGAGAGAGCACACCTGCATAGGTCTCGAATGGCTTGCCCATGAGCTTTGCCAGTACCAGCAGTAGATCCCACGGAGGTGGGGTTCTCAAGACTGAGGGGAAATGTGATCAAGGCCTTTGAGAAAGCGCCAGACCACCTTCTCCTGCGCTAATCGACTGCTTCCCCAGCCCGCGCTCGTAAGCAGAGATGGCTGCCAGGTGCACCCTTAGGGTCACCGACCCAAGCCCTGACTAGAAAGGGACCACTAAATAGTCCAAGATGCTTGCCAAGGAACAGGAGGAAGGGTCCAAGTCTGTTTCCTGGACACCAAATGGAAAACCTTTCCATTTGAAGGCATAGCATTTTCTGGTCGACTCTACGGACGCCCAACTACATTGAGGACCCCGTCGAGATAATCTGCAAAGCCTGGAACTCTAGCCGCCTAGGAACCAGGCCGCCAGGTGCAGGGATTGAAGGTCCGGATGGAACACCTTCCCTGATTGACTGAGAGCAGGTCCGGGCGATACGGTAGCCGCCGAGGAGTCCTGGAGCTGGACTGAGGAGATCTGGTACCAGAACTGGCGAGGCCAGTCTGGGGCCATCAGAATCACCTGCGCCTGTCCCTCCTCGCTTGGAGAAGCACCTTGTGGATCAAGGGAAATGGGGAAAGGCGTAAAGAGGCCCGGGGTCCATTGCCTCAGAAGGCATCCCCTGCAGCGAGCCCTGCTGAGGGGGCGGGCATGGAACAGACTCAGCTTCGCTCCATGGAGGCAAACAGGTCCACCTGAGGTGTGCCCCAAAGGGAGAACAGATGCTGTACTACCTCCGCAGGAGAGACCACTGCGGATGCAGCCCCTATCCGCCCAGGGCATCGGCCAGGGTGTTGGAGGCCCTGCCACTGAATGGCTAGGAGATCCGCCTCCAGGCTGCGACGAAAGGACCAAATGCGGAGAGCTTCCTGCACAGAAGCATGGAGCGCTGCCCCCTGGCGTTTAGATAGTACATGGTCGGTATTGTCCGCCTGACTCGGACCACTTGACCCCGGAGGAACGGAGCAAAGGCGTGAGAGCTGTACGGACCGCCGAGCTCCAGCAGGTTGATGTGGCATCGACTCCCCGCGGGGACCAGAGGCCATGAGCCCGTGTTCCCCAGCAGATGGGCACCCCAACCCATCAGAGAGGCATCGGTCGACAGAGAGACCGTCGCCGGGCGGATTTAACGGGATGCCCTCCTGCAAATGATCTGGAACGGTCCACCACGGAGAGCATTCCACATCCCCTGTGTCACCGACACAAGCTGGTCCAAGGGATCGCAGCCAGGACCACTGGCTGGCCAGTCCCCACTGAAGGGGGACGATGTTCCAGCGGGCCCAACGGACCACGCTGGTACAGGCCGCCATGAGACCCAGGAGGCGCAGGGAAGTCCCGGTAGACGCATTGCCCAACCAGAAATGATCGGGCAAGGGAGGAAAGAACCCGCCCTGTCCGCTGGAGCCGCTTCTGGCTCAAGAGAGTCGAAGCTGCTCCGATGAATAAAAATCACCTGCTTCGCTCGAGTCCGGCCCTGGCCTCGTTGATAAGGAGGCCCAGTTGAGAGCAGACCTGGAGGGCCAGATCTCTGGACCACTCCGCCTCCTTCCTGGAGGGAGCTGCCATCAGCCAGTCGCTCCAGGTAAGGGCACACCGGACCCCTCGGCCGTCAGGGGAATGCTGTCACCCACTGCTATGCATTTGAAGAAGACCCTGGGAGCTGGAGACAAGCCAAGGGCATGGCTTGGAACTCAGGGAGGGATCCTTCCGCCGGAAGGGAAGGAATCTCTGGTGAGACGGACGGATAGGGACGTGGAAACGCGTCCTGCAAGTCCAGAGAGCAGAACCACTACGTCGCTCAAGGATGGCATAATCTGAGCCAGAGTGACCATCCTGGAAGGTTCGGTGACCCAGGGAAACTTGTTTAGGTCGCAGGTCGAGAATGGGGCGCCAGCCCCCGTCTGCTTCGGAACCAGGAAGTACCTGGACACAAACCTGGGTCTGAAGGAGGGTCCACCACCTCTCTACCACCTCCTCTGGAGGAGGAGAGTGATGTCGGCTCGATTTGTCGCCAGTGAGGCTGGGATCCCAAGCCCCCGAGGGGCGACGGCTCTGAAGGGTGGTGCCTGCTCGAATTCCCAGAGGCAGGCCCTTCCCACCACCTCCAAGACCCACCTGTCCGTGGTAACAGCGGACCAAGCGGAACGGAAGTGCCGGAGCCGCTCCCCATCGGGGACCCAGGGTAAGGTGGACGGGATGGGGGCGACACCCTCAGCCCACCACTGGGCAGGCTTCTGGAGGAGGACCGCCGAGGGACCTCCTGGGGCCCTTCCCTGCCTCCTGTCATGGAGGAAGCCGGCGTTTGGGTTTGGGATGCCAAGGTCGTGAGCCTGCTGGCCCTGACGCTGCTGGAGCCGGGCGCTACTGGGGTGCTACAGAAGGATCGAAGGGCTTAGGCTGTGGTTTATGGCCTTTGTCCCTCTGGAGCGGAAGAGACCAGTCCAAGGTGGCATTGGACTCCTCGATCCTCTGCAGGTGACCTTCCACCCCAGGGGTCAAGAGGTCAGTCCCAGGAAGGGGAACATCCGCCAACTTGTGCTGGGCATCCAAGTAAAGGTGGATATCCTCAGCCAAGCCCGCCGACGCAGCCACCGCGGCCGCCACCCCATCTGGCACATGAGTCCCTCACATCCAAAGCAGTCTGAGCCGCTGTTTGGCCACTGCCCTGCTCCTGGTCCCGCACCGCTTAACCGTAGTCTGCAGATCGGGCGGGAAGATGAGGGATGACCTCATCCAGGGAGCCCAACAGGGCATGAGAAAATGTGCCATGAGGATCGGCCGAACTGGCCTGACGGAGCGTCGAGAGAGGACGAGCGAGATTTCGCCCGACATAGTCCATTTTCTGGACTCTTGTCAGGAGGTTTGTCCACATCTCTTGGCGCGCTACTGAAAACGCTGTCGGTAACCAACCCTCAGCAGAGGGTGTTCCAAAACCGACAAGGAACCGGGGACCGTGATACTTCCTGGCCATCCTGGCCAGGGCGCAGGGCAGGGCGGGCGCTGCCAAAGTTCCAGTGCCGGACCCACTATGGCCTCGGCCACCGGAAAGGCCTCCGTCGAGGAATCCCCTCGGGTCCAGAATCTCCGAGGGGATACCTGGCCCGCTTTGGAACGGGTCTCGAGCTCCATCCCGTAGACCCGAGATGAGCCGGGCAGTCCTAGGAAGGACGACGGGCCATCGCCCATTGGCTGACCTCTGAAGACTCCAAGTCCAGTCGCTGGAGAAGAAGGAGGAATCGCTTCGACTCGGAAGAGTCCTCAAAGAGCTGCCTCTGGCCTGAGCCACCTTCACCTGCCGAGGTCGGTCGGGAGTGAGGGTAACTGACAGCCGATGGGGTAAACCCTTAGCCGACCGAGAATCCTTGGTCGGAGCCCCAATTGGTGGCTGTGGAGGCGGAGGTTCCACCGGAATCGGTGGAGCAGCTGGTTTTGGCCGAACAACCGGCCTGGGTATAGGCTCCTCGGACAAGTCGAGGGGTGGCCGCCCGTGACAGCACTTAATGGCCGGGGCGCCGGAGTCGGCTTATTCCGCCAGGAGGAGTTGTTGTAACATAAGGTCTCCGTATCACGACGAATTTACGCCGGGCTTCCCTCATCCGAGGAGGAGGATTGTGACGGCTGGCGACGCCGCCACTGCGGTGCCGAGACCGAGACCGCCATGACGGTGGGAACGGCTGGACCGCGAAGAGGTCCGGACCGAGACCGAGAGTCCCGGAATTTCCGGGTCGGTAGGGAGGTGTCGGCTGAACCGCACTCCTTCGCTCGGAAGGTCCATCCGAGGGCTCGGAACCGAGGCACAGGCGAGCCCACCGGATCTCAACTCCTCCCGGGAACCGGGAGAGGGAATCTCGGCTAAAAGGCGACAGTCTGCTCTAATGGGTCGAGAAAATCTCGACTTCATCAGTGGAGTCTCGGTCAACTGACCTTGACGGGGACACCGTGAGGCCAGTGGTCGAGGCCGAGCGGTCGACTGAAGCTTGACTGGGTCGACGCCCGGGAGAGGGACCTTCCGCCCCAAGAGCGCCGACGAGGGAGACTTGTCCCTCTTTGACCGAGTAAAGGTCCAGCAGGATCGGCGGCCCTTCCATTAGTGGAGAGTGACACAGACAAAGCTCCTAAAGGAAGCCGCAGGGAAGAACCCAGAGAGAGCTGGATCAAATGCCGCGCCGAGAAGATACGGCCCGCGCCGCCTCTCTTCGAGGGCGCCACTATCCGCCGAGCTGATTCAGCCGAAATTGCCCGTCATTGCTGGATCACCGCTTAACCGGGCCTCCTTGACTTCACCGAGGGAACGCTCGGGACGCCCAGTTGCACCGGGCAGCACGGGTTCGAAGGACGAGGCCGAGAAAGATGAGCACAGGTCGCAAGCTCATGGTCGTGCTCAAGGCCTAGGCAGACACACGCGGGAGTGTGGATCCGCCCGAGACATCTTCTGCCCGCATGGGCATCTCCGAAACCAGGAGTCGATTTGTCCAACGTAGCGCGAGGGATCAAGACTGAAGTCTTTTGCAAAATATTATTTTTAAATCCGCAAACGGAGAAATAGGGAACTAGCCGCAAACGAGAGCTGCTAAGGAGGAACCTGAGCTATGCGTAAGGAAGATCTAAGCCATGGGCGGAGGTCGAGTTATACCACCTGGTGGGTGGAGGAGCAAGTTTGAAGACCTTCCGGCAAGATTTAAAGCGGCAAGGATACTGCCAATGAGTGTGGATGAACAACATATCCATGTCCCTAGAACCAGATGTTCCCTTCCCTGGAAAAGAGCTGAAAGAGCTTAGGGGGAAGGAGGGAGGGAGGGAAGGTATTACCTACTTCAAGAGCCTCTCTCAAACATCTACAGTTACGGTAAGTTCTTACGTAACTGTACTATCTTACTTCGAGAGGGCTCTTCCACTACGTAATTACATACAAGACTGAGTCCCAAGCAGTCTGGAACAATGAGAAGCACACAGGAGGAAGAAACTACTCAAATGCAGACCCTCTGGCTGTGAAGGTCTCAGGAAAGAAGACCTTGCAGAACAGCCAACCCGAAATCAGCTCTATGGCAAGAGGCAATGTCCAAACTGTAATGTTTCGTGAAGGTATGGACAAAAGTCCAAGTTGCAACAGCATAGATGTCTGCCACTGACACATTCTTGAAACAAGCAGCAGAGGCACCGACACCCCTGGTGGAGTGGCCTCTGATTTGACCCGGCAGGGTCTTGTGGAACCTGTCGTAACAGAAAGTGATACAATTAGCCAACCATTTAGATAGGAATTCCTTGGAGACAGCAACGTCATCTCTTTTACGAGCAAAAGTGATGAACAGTTGATCAGTCTTTCTGAGATTCTTCGTCCTTGTGGTGTAGTTTCTCAGAATTCAGTGAACATCCAAAGTATGCAAGAGGTACTCTCCTTGATTGGAGTGTTACATAAAGAAACCAGGCAGCACAATGGATTGATTCAGCATAGATTCCGCTACCACCTTAGGGAGAATCTAAGGGTTGGTATGCAGAGCCACACGTTTCTTGTGAAAAATCACATACGGCATTTTCAACATCAAGGCCTGGAGCTCGGAAATCCTTCAAGCAGAAGTAATGGCTACTAGGAAAAGTGTCTTCCAGGAAAGGAACTTAAGGTCTGCTGAGGCTGCCGGCTCGAAAGGAGGCAGGGTAAGCTTCTCATGAATAAAATTCAAATTCCAAGGAGGGACAGGAACGCGAATAGGGGGTCTCAAGTGGAGAACCCATCTAAGAAAAGTCTTAGACACTTCCAACTGCGCAAAAGATCAGTCACCAAAAGGAACATGGTAACCAGAGATGGCCACCATGTGAACCTTCAGAGAGGAATGACTGAGACCCAGATCAAAGGGATGGCGCATGCTGTCCAGAAGCCTCCAGACAGAGCAAGTGAATGGTTCGAAATCTTTGGAAGAGGCCGAAATAGAGAACAGTTTCCACTTCATGGCATAGGCAGATCTAGTTGAGAGCTTTCTGGCCTCCACCAGAACAACAGCCACCACCGGGCAAACACCTAATCAGGCCTGAGCTATGTCTGCACGAGCCACGTGTGCAACTGAAGGGACTTGAGGCCTGGATGGACCAGAGTTCCCTGATCCTGGGTCAGCAAAAGTTGTGACAGAGGAAGAGGAGGTTACTCTGAATACTGTTGCAGAAGAGAGAACCAAACGTCCCTGGGTCAGAAAGGAGTGATTAAGAACATGCTAGCTCCTTCTGAGCTGAGTTTTTGCAAGACCCTCGGAATCAAGCGAATGGGGGAGGCACAGACAAATCTGCCCTTCCAGTCCAGAGACAGAGCATCTCTCCAAAAAAATGCAGTGCCCTGAAGCAAGCGAGCAGAAGGTGGGAAGTTTTGCGATGTGAGGCGAAGCAAACAGGTCTACCTGAGGTGTTCCCCAGCGTAGGAAGATATCGTCTGCTACCCCCTGATCCAGTTCCCACTCATGAGCCAGGGCAGAGGACAGACTGAGGTGGTCTACCAATGTCTTCTCGAACCCCGGAATGTGAATTTCCGTGAGGTGAAGGTTGTGTTGCACAACAAAATCAGAAATTCTCATCGCCTCCCTGCAAAGAGGGTAGGAACTGGTTCCTCCCTGTGTGTTGATGTACCAGACTACACACATGTCCATCTGGACAGCCAGATGACCGGGAAGCAGATGCAGATGCAGACCTTGGGAAGCTTACAATACAGCCCGGAGCTCGAGCACATTTATGTGAAGAGTTCGTTCAAGCACGGACCAGGAGTCCTGGGTCCTGTGAGATCCCAAGTGGGATCACCAACCCTCGCTAGAGGTGCCTGTTCACAGCGTCTGGGACGGGAGAGAGAGGCAGAAAAGAACTCCCCAGCAAAGGTTCTCCTGGACAATCCACCATTTCAAGTCCCAAACAACAGGATTGGAGACCAGCACCTGTAGATCTAAGTCGTCCACCAATTGATCCCACTGAGACCGGAGCATCTACTGAGAGATTCTCATGTGGAGCCAAGCGCAAGGGACTGTCGGAAAAGCAACTGCCATGAGCCTGAGGAGGTGAAGGACTGACCTGGTGCTGACCCGCCTGCAAATGGACAACAGGCTGACCTGAGCCTGGAGGGTGGCAACCCTGTCCAGTGTCAGGAATGCCATGCTGGAGGTTGTGTCAAGGATCGCCCCGATGAACTGGAGCCTCTGGGACGGGATCACACGGACTGGCAGAAGCAGCTTCAGTGTAGGTGACAAACAGCTGGCGAACCTCTCCACGAATTTCTGTCGTCCTCTCCTTATAATAGGAGACAGCACGTTTCACGTCCAAAGTATGGAGAATGCACTCGGCCTCCGAGGTGTAATTAGGGTAGTATACCAGCAGAGTCAACACCTGGTTAAGCTGAAACTGACACCACCTTCAGAAAGAATTTCGGGTGGAGGTGCTGGACAACTTTGTCCCCGTGAAAGACCAGATAAGGGGAGTTCACCGAAAGAGCCTGGAGCTCCCCTGTCTTTCGGCAGACATGAGCCACCAGGAAGGCCATCTTCCACGACAAGTGTGACAGCTCACACTTATGCAATGGTTAGAATGGCTTGCCCATGAGCTTTGCCAATACCAGCAGTAGATCCAACATAGGTGGAGGTTCACGCACCGGAAGGGAAATGTGATCCAGGCCTTTGAAAAAGTGCCCGACCGCTGTCTCCTGCGTCAATCTTGGCTGAATAGATCGAACCCGGTAAGCAGACATGGCAGCCAGGTGCACCCTACAGGTCGATGACCATACACGCCCCTTTGGAGAGAGACCAAAGGAAGTCGAGAATGTTAGCCACAGAACAGGATAAGGGATCCAGACACTTAGCCAGACACCAAATGGAAAACCTCTTCCATTTGAAGGTATAACATTTCCTAGTTGATTCCTTTCTAGATGCCTCCACCACATTACAGACATCTTCAGAAAGACCCAAAGCCTGGAACTCTAGCTGCTCAGGTACCAGGCTGTGAAGAGCAGGGATTGAAGGTCCAGATGGAAGATCTTCCCCTGGTTGAGAGATGTCCGGGTGTGAACAAAGCCGCTCCAGGAGCCTGCAGCCGAGGCTGAGGAGATCTGGATATCGGAACTGATGCCTCCAATCTGGGGCTACCAGAATCACCTTCGCCTTGTCCCTCCTCACCTTGAGAAATACCCAATGAATCAAGGAAAATGGAGGGAAGGCGTAGAGAAGGCCTGGGGTCCACTGCCTCGGGAAAGCATCCCATTGCAGTGAGCCCCGCTGAGGGGGGCAGGCACAAAACAGCCTCAGCTTGGCGTTTTCCCTTGAGGCAAACAGATACACCAGTGGCTTGCCCCAACAAAAGAAAGGACTGTAAGCTTCCTCTGGATGGAGACACCACTCGTGGGATATCTGGCCTAAGCGGCTGAGAGCACACGCCAGCTGGTTCGAGGCTCCTGCCACATGGATGGCCAGGAGATCCGCCTCCAACCTGCCTATGAGAGTCCAGATGCGGAGCACCTCCTTGCATACCGGACAGCAGTGCGTGCCACCCTGTCTGTTGAGGTAGAACATGGTCGTGGTATTGTCCGTCTGGACTTGAGCCACTTGACCCCGGAGCTGAGGAGCGAAAGCTGACAGTGCCAATCCGATTGCTTTGAGCTCCAACAATTTGATGTGGCATCGTGACTCCTTGGGGGACCAGAGTCTGTGAGGCCTGTTGTCCCCCATGTGGGCTCCACAGCCCATGAGAGAGGCATTGATCGTAAGCACGACTGTCGGCTTGGAGCGGACAAACGGGATCCACTCCTGCAACCGGTCCGGAACGGTCCACCATAGGAGAGCGTCCCACATCTTCTGGGTTACAGTGATCAGCTGGGCAAAGTGACTGTGGTGCTTAGTTTACTGGATGGCCAGCTCCCACTGAAGGGCGCGCATGTGCAACCGGGCCCAACGGACCACTGAGGTGCATGCCGCCATGTAACCCAGAAGGCGCAGAAAGTCCCAGGCAGGGGGCAAGAGCCAAACCAGAAATGATTGGGCGAAGGAGGAGAGAACCACTGCCCTGTCGTCGGGAGCCGAGCTCTGGCTTGACAAGAGTCGAGCTCTGCCCCGATTAAGCCCATCACCTGAGAAGGCATGCGTTCCGACTTTCCCTCGATCAGGAGGCAGAGCTGGAAGCAGGTTTGGAGGACCAGATCCCTGGACCTCTCCACTTCCTGTTGGGTGGAACCTGCCATGAGCCAACTGTTGAGGTAGGGGAAGATTCTGACCCCCCACCACCAGAGATGGGCCGCCACCAATGCAACGCATTTGGTGAAGACCCATGGGGCCGACGACAGGCCGAATGGCAAGGCTCAGAACTCGTACAGGCTCCTTCGACCTCGAAGCGGAGGAACCGCTGATGGGACGGACGTATTGGGACATGAAAGAACATGTCCTGCAGATCCAGTGAAAAGAAAAGAAAAAAAAAAAAAAACACGTTTCGCTCCAAGGGTGGTACTAACTGGGAGAGAGTGACCATACGAAAGGTGCGTGACCAAAGATATTGATCCAGATCGTGGAGATCTACAATGAGGTGCCAGTCCACAATCTGCTTACGCACCAGGAAGTACCTGGAGATGAAGCCTGGGTCTGCAGACTGATACGCAACAAGAGCTGAGCAATGTCGTCTCGAAGATCTAACTTAGTGCATCCGGAAATCCATTCTTCCCGAGGGGTGCAGGCACAGCTGGGAGGGTACTGCTCAAATTCTACAGGTAGACCCTGACAGACAACTTCGAGAACCCACCTGTCCGCAGTGATAGCGGACCAGGCGGAATGGAAGTGGCAGAGCTGGACCCCCATGGGAAGACCGAGAGCTGGCATGATGGGAATAGGGATGGCAACCCCCACCTTGTCACAAAGCAGGCTTGGAAAAGGAGGTGCCAGGACCCGAGCCTCGGCCTCCTCTGTGGGACTGCTGGGGACCAGGCTTAGGCCGAGGGCACCAAGTTTCAGCCTGCTGCTCATGCTGCTGTCCTCCCTGGTAGGAGGATTGCTGAACCGCAGGAAAAGAATGCCGAAAGGGATTCTTTTTCCTTTGTTCGCTCGTGCCCAAAGAACTAATGGCAGAAGTGGCGTCCAAGGTGGCACTGGACTACTCTAAGCGCTGTAGGTGACCGGCCACTCCTAGGCCGAACAATTCATCCCAAGAAATGGCACATCAGCTAACTTCTGCCGAATATCCGCCAGGAAGGAGGAGAGCCTCAACCAAGCCGTGCGGCGAGAGGCAACTAAGGCGCCACTGAGCAAGCACAGCAGTCCCCGACGTCCAGGGCCACCTGGAGCTGCTGTCTGGCAACAGCACGGCCCTGATCTCAGACCGGCTTAGCCGTGGTCTGCATGTCCGCAGGGAGATGAGGGAGGATGTCATCCAATGACCAGAGAAGAGCATGGGAAAGGATGCCATGATGACGGACGCTTGCCTGACGAAGGCCCAAGGAGAATGCTGCTTAGAATTTCAGCTCCGAGAGGTCCAAATACCTGGGACTCTTTCTCGGAGGTTGGCCAGTGTCAGCACACCTGCCAGTACGCTTGAACACAGGCAGTCACCAGGCACTTGGACTAAAGTTGCTCTGTGAACCCCGCAACGGACCCCATGGGTACCGCATATTTGATGGCCATGCGGGCAGACTGTGCTGGACAGGAGGCAGGACGTTGCCACAGTTCAAGTGCCATATCAACAATGCCCTCAGCCACTGGAAAGGCCACTGTCGGGGTATCTTCACTCGAGGATGTCCGTGAGAGGTTACTCCGCCTTTTTCTGGATGGGTTCCAGAGGCATCACTGTAGAATCAAATATGAGATGAAGGATCTCCTGGAAGAAGAAAGGACTTCCTAAATCTCTGTGCCAACAGACTCATCATCATCCCCATGATGAGAGTAGAGTTCGGTGTCAGAGTCCGAAGAGTCAGGTACAGCGGCCTGCCATGAAAATCGCCCTCAAACCGCTGAGAGGGGTCCGGAGTGACCGTCAGATGTCAAAGAATCCCAGTATCTGGTTGTTCCCCTTTGGAAGGAGCCCCTCCCACAGGTTGCTTGGGCGGCAGCTCCGCCACTATCGGTGTAGAGACCGCAATAGACTGAACAGGCAGTCATGCCGGGCCCGCGGGCGGGAGAACCGAAAGCTTCGGTTCCAAGCGGGTCGGCTTCGGCCAGGGTAGGTGGCAGAGCCGGCTTATGCCTGGACAAAATTAGCTGTTGCCACATAAGGTCCTCGTAGCCCCGGAGTTTCCGTCGGAGACTCTCCTCATCCGAGGAGGATGAAGACGACTGGTGGCGTCGCCTCTTCTTGGAGCGCTTATGGCTCTTCCTGGGCCGTTTGGCCGTTGGGGTTCTAGACCTCGACTGAGATCAGGCAGGCTGACTCGGTCGCTCAAGAGAGACCAGCACAATCTGTGAAACCCATGGGTCCAGATTAGGGACCTCAGTGGGGACACCAGCAGACTGGGTCTCTTCAGCAGGGAACACAAGGACCGGAGTCCTCTCCAAGGACTCGTCGACCAGGGCCAGAGATAGCGGATCGATTGAGGTCGAGATTATTCTCAATGCATCGGCCACATCCTTGGTCTGTCTAGATATAAGATCAAAGAAGCTTGTGGCCGACGAGGCGATCTCAACTGAGGTCGAGACCGCATGCTCCTGGGACTGAGACTTCTCTTGGTCTGAAGAGCACCTTCACCAAGACGAAGACCTGCTTGGCTCCTTATCTTTTTTACGAGATCGAGAGCAGTGTAAGCCCGCAGGTGCCTCTCCGCGGGCGGGGAGAGACTGGCACAACTCCGTTAAGAAAACGGAAAACGTGGAGCCGAGGCTCAGTGGAACGAAAAAGCCATGACTGTCCGAAGTGCAGGTGGCTTTCTCTTCGACCACTTTCATGCTCGGCGGAACCCGCCCACCTAGGTTCCTTGGACTTCACCGGAAGATTCCTTTTCTCCGGTCTCCCCGGCTTTAAACATGCCAAGCGGTCGTCCAGGAAGCTGGGATGGAAGGCCAAGCAAAAGCTGCAAGACAAGGTGTCATGGCCGACACCTAGGCAGTAGATACACGAGAGATGGGGATCAGTGCGCGACATCTTCTGGCTATAAGGACACCGGCGAAATCCTGGAGAAGATTCCTCTTCCATGATCGAGGACGCAAAAGCGCAATCACTAACTCGTACGAGTTTTAATTTAGGCAAGACCTAAGTATTGAAATCCAGGGCCTACGAAATGCGTGAGCATGAGGGAGGCAACTTGAATCTTCCAGCAGAAAGCAAGATCTGGCACCATGGGGCGGAGCCAACGTATATACCACCACGCTGGGTGGGAGCCAGCTCGAAAACTCGAGGCAAGCTTTAAAGGGGAAAGGGACATGCCAAACTGTGTGGATGAACAACATATCCAAGATCCTACAAAAACTATTCTCCCGAAGAAAGGAACACCCTACCCCCCTACCCCCAAAAAAGGAGGCACAAGAGGTTGGAGGGAGGAAAATACAGGTTACTCACCTGTGACAGGAGTTCTAGGAATGGTATATGTTGTTCATCCACACTGTCTGGCTGGTTCCTTGCCACTTTAAATCCTGCAAGAAGGTCGTCAAGCTGGCTCCTCCATCCCACCCACCCGGGTGGTAAAACTCTCGGCTCTGCCCCATGACGCCAGATCTAGCCCAGGGGAGGCTTGGTGGGTCGTGTGGATGAACAACATATACCATTCCTAGAACTCCTGTCATAGGTGAGTAACCTGTATTTCAAGGGACATGCATATGTTGTTCATCCACACTGTCTGGCAGACTCCTAGCAGTTCGCCGGGAAGAGAGAGGCAAGATGCACCCACCTCTTAAGGAAACAAGGACTGGAAAACTGAGGTCCCAAAATAAGCATCCCGGCGTGACTCAAGGTCGATGTGGTAATCGGTAATGAAGGTGTGTGCTGACTTCCAGGTAGCAGCCCTGCAGATTTCCTGAATAGGGATATCCCTGGAAGCAGCCACCGATGCAGCGGTATGGCGGGTGGAATGAGCTCTCATCCCTCTGGGAGGCTCCATGCCCGCCAACCTATAGCAGAGATCTATGCAGAAGGTGAACCACCTGCCTATCGTCTGCTTGACTGCAGGTCTGCCAGGTGCGTCTTCACTGTAGGTGACAAACAGCTGGCGAACCTCTCCCCGAACTTCAGCCGTCCACTCCTTATAGTAAGAGAGCGCTCTTCTAGGGTCAACAGTATGGAGCCTATATTCAGCCTCCGAGGAGTGACTGGGGTAGAACACCGGCAGAGTCAACACCTGGTTAAGGTGAAACTCCACCACCACCTTCGGAAGGAATTTCGGGTGGGGGCGCAAGACAACCTTGTCCTGTGGAAGACCAGATAAGGAGACTCTATGGAAAGCGCCTGGAGCTCTCCCATCCTTCTGGCTGATGTGATAGCCACCAAGAATGCTGTCTTCCATGACAGGTGAAAGACGTCATACCTGTGCATCGGTTCGAATGGCTTGCCTATGAGCTTAGCCAATTCCAGCTGTAGATCCCATGGAGGTGGAGGTTCTCAAACCGGAGGGGTTTATGTGCTCTAGGCCTTTTAAAAAACGTCCGACCGCCTTCTCCTGCACCACCGACAGCTTCCCAGCCCGTGCCCGGCAAGCAGAGATGGCTGCCAGGTACACCTTAAGGGTCGTCGACCGAAGCCCTTGCTGAGAAAGGGACCAGAAGTAGTCCAAGATGCTTGCCAAGGAACAGGAGGAAGGGTCCAAGCCCTTGCCCTGACACCAAATGGGGAATCTCTTCCATTTGAAGGCATATCATTATCTGGTCGACTCCTTACGGGACGTCTCAACCACGTTGAGGACCTCGTCGGAAAGACCCAAGTCCTGGAACTCTAGCCACTCAGGAACCAGGCCGTCAGGTGCACGGATTGAATGTCCGGATGGAACACCTTCCCCTGATTGACTGAGATCAGGTCTGCGAGGGCTGGAAGCCGCCTCGGGAGCCTGGAGCAGAGACTGAGGAGATCTGGATACCAGAACTGGCGGGGCCAGTCTGGGGCTACCAGAATTACCTGCGCCTTGTCCCTCCTCACCTTGAGAAACAACTTGTGGATCAAGGGAAATGGGGGAAAGGCGTAGAAGAGGTCCGGGGTCCACGTCCTCGAGAAGGCATACTCCTGCAGCGAGCCCTGCTGAGGGGGGCCGGCATGAAAATAGAAATTACATACCTACTGTAATTATGATCTTTCTGTGTATCTTCACCATTCATCACAGATGGGGTACTGGCGGAGATCAGGACCCGCAGGAATCTTTTTCCTTTTTTTTAAGGATGGCGAGCTAACGCAGCATCGGGCGCCGCCGAGGTCGACGACTACGTGCCGCCTGGTGATTAGCCGTTGCTGTCGACCCGCCTGCCTACCAGTTCTGAGTCGCCAGAGGGTAAGAGGAAGGGATGGAGGGTGGGACAAGAGAGTCCAAGGGACAGAAAAGGAAGAGAAAACTGAACTAAAAGGAGAAAATAACGACTGAGAGGACAGCATAGAGGAAGTAAAACTAAGGGATTGGGTAGGGGCCCAATCTCTGGAAAAGGAAGAGGGGGGGCGGGGAGAGAGAGAATTTAGGAGAGAGTGAGGTAACAAGGATCCAGGACCCTTGTCCGTCACCAGACAGTATAGGAACCGCAAGGAGTGGCAAAGCTCACTTGCCAGAATTCAAGGCACAGAATAACTGGCAATACCCCAAAAGCAGAGTCTGTTATTCTGGAGAAGGACAGGGTACAGGGACTCAGTACTCTCTCTGTAAAATATTTGGTCAAAAATGGGTTCTCTCTCTTTTTTTTTTTAAATAGATGGATAACAGAAGGAGGGCAACCACCAGTTCTCACCCCATAGGGGTGAGGATAAGTAGTAGAGAGGAAGTGCCACTCGAACTATACCCCTTGGGGAAGAAAATTACCCCCACGTGTCCCAACTTTACCCCGCTCAAAAAGAGGGGTAGGCACAGAGGGAGGAGGATCCAGAGACTGGAGCCCAAGGGGGATGGCGGGCGGGATTGTGATGAATGGTGAAGATACACAGAAAGATCATAATTACGGTAGGTACGTCATTTTTGTCTCTTATCTGTGTAAATCTTCATCATTCATCAGAGATGGGCGAGTACCAAGCCCACCGAAGGTGGTTGATTAATTGCACCCTAAGGGACAGTGTCCCTTAGCCCTCAGTGGGTGACACACTAAGGGGGGGGAACTTTCTGGGCCTGAGGAGGCCAGAGAGTGGGGAGAGCGAGACCGGGTCCCCCGGAGGGGAAGGAATTTGCGGACAAACGCTGCCTCGCCTGCGGGAAAAGAGATAGTTCGCGGGTGAGCTGGAGCAATCACCTAAGCCGGGCCAAGGGTGACAACCGGGAAAGGCGGGCCACCCGATGATCTGGTGCAGATCGCTGTCCCTACTACCTGGTAGCTACCTCATTGCGCGTTAAGATGCCCTTGCTTGGTGCCTGCTAGCTCCAGCCACGCAGAGTGCGCGATGGCTTGCCTGGTTTGCTCTATGAGTCAGGCAAAGCAGTCTAGGATCTGACCCAGCGCTGACCACAAGAACCTGTTGTAGGCTGCATAGTGGGCCTGATGAGCGGAGATGGAGAGAAGCAACCGTGCAGAGTAGAAAGTCCTCCTCCCCCAGAAATCAAAATCCAAAGAGTCCTGATCTGGGGGCCGGTCACAGTGGAGGGCGCGAAGCCCTTCAGGAGTGTCCAGGAGCGTCAATCCGTACTGTAGATGAGGCATAGAACCTGGAGACTCTGGGGGAGCGCAGTACCTCTGGCTGAAGTCCTTAGGGGCAGGAACTCCAGAGAAGGGCCTCTGCCAGAAACGCATGGACGCCTCCCGAAAGGGAGCAGGCCAGGGCGGCACCACAAGGGTGGCCGCACCGAATCGCCTAGAAAGGCGACGGCTGACGCCCAGGATTGCTCATGGAGAGGGAGAAAGGTGAAGGTCCTCCAGCATCCTTACGAGGAAACGCTGATACTCGGAGAGATCAGCGGCAGGAGAGACATGGACAGACTGTTCCTCTCCCCCTGAAGAGGGGGATGAGGAGCTGGAGGTCAACATGCACTCTGAGAGTGGTTGCTCGGGGGGGGGTTGAAAACCCTGGCTGTCCATAGCCCTAACGTAGGCAGGGAACCGAGCAGCCACTGCTCTGAACTGTTCCCAGGTGAGAGGACCACTAGGACAAAGAACACCTGGGAACGCTGGAGAAGGCGGCAGAGGGGAGGGGGCAGAGCCGAGAGGGGAAGTCGGCTGACCTCTGCCAGGGCTAGGGAGCGGACCAAGGACCCCGCGGAGGGTGTCCTGGAAGACCTCGCGAGCCGACAGCTGTACAACCACGCTGGTACTGCCCAGGCTGCGCCTAGAAGAATCCCTAAGTGAGGCGACTGGGGCCGTGGAGCAGATTCAGAAGGACGGTCCCTTGCCTCCAAAGAATGGGACCTCTTCAAGGAACCAGAAGGGGAAGGGCGGAAGTCCGCGCTTCTGCTTCGTCCAGGGCCCGGGTGGGTCCCAGAGAAAGGTCAACGCGCCGACCCCACACCCTCAACCCCTCGGAGTCCGAGAGGGTCCTAGTCTGTGAAAGGGCAAGCCTAGGAAGCTGGTAGCTCTGGGCTGCCCCCGAAGGGAAGACCCAGGGAGCAGCACCCTCCCCTCCTGTGGGTTTCCCAATAGGCCAAAAAGTTGGGCTATCGAGACACACCACCGGAGGGGGTACCACCGCCGAGGGGTCAAGGAACCCCACAAGGCCAGGTTGCATGGCAATGGCGGAACGCACCACAGCCTGCTGGTTAGTACCACTGACCCTAACCTCGGGAGGGAACCAGACACACCTCAGAGGGGGGGCTGACTGAGACCCGTCGGGGAGACCACCAGCTCGTCCTCCTCTGCAGACAACCCGAGGGTGTGACTGCGCTGCCGCCGACTCCGAAGAGGCAGAGTCTGAGGCCCTAAGCCAGATGGTAGGAGGGCGAGGGAGGATGACCTTACTAAAGGGCCCAGAAGTCCAAGCAGTGGCCAAGGCGGCACCTGCACCTTCCACAGCCCCACAAGCGGGCGCTGGCAGAAGGTGGCAAGCCAGCACGGCCAAAGGTCCCAACTAGGCCAGCTGCGCACCGCTAGTCCACCGCACCAGGGGCGGTACTAGTAACAGAGACGGCGCCCGACAGAAACCCTAGTCATTAGCTCGGCGCCATGAACGGCAACTGAGGATCGATGTGGCTCGACAACCCCGAGGGCTGACTCAGCGCCATATGGCACCACCAGACCCTCGGCGCCAAAGCGGCACTGGAGCACTAACGGGCGCCGAGGACGGCACCGACGACCAAGGACTCCACGGCATCGCTGCTCTACCTGCACCGGTTGTGACAAGGCGACGCCGATCTCCAGGGTCACGGCGCCATTCGGTATGGGTCGGCACCACCAATACGCCACAAGGCCCACGGCGCTGAAAGACGTAGTCGGCGCCGCCAGGACCCACGGCGCTGCGAACGGCGCCGACGGAATACGCATGACAGAGCGACGGCGCGACTCCGGGCCTTCCGGATCTGCGGGAGCGACACCGGGGAGCCTTCACCAAAGAAGGAGGATCGATATAGCGCCGCCCCGCCTCCGGGAGGAAGCGGACGGGTCCCTGCACCGCTGGATGGAGCCTCGCCAGTGCTAGTTACAAGAGGCTGAGGCCCCTCCTCCTCGGGTCCGAGTAGAACCCGGAGGAAAGGCCGAGAGCGCGGCTGGCCAGACGAAAGAGGCCTACCACGAAAGTCGGCGGAGCTCGCCTCTCTGAAACGCTGTTCGGAGGACTCGAGCTGTCCATGGAAAGCAGGCCGCACCTAATCCATGTAGTGAAGCGGGCCAAGACACGAGAGACACAGGTCATGCTGGTCGGTAACAGAGTATTTGCAGCCGCACAGGGGGCCGCCCCACCTTAGACGACTTCTTGCCCTCCGACCGCAACATGACATACGGAAAAAAACACCAAAAAAAGACTCGACGTCGCTAAACTGTAAAATAAATGGAAAGATCTTACCAGCGACGTCGAGTACGGCAGACTAGAACTAGTAGGAACCGACAGACTGTCGAAGACAAAAGGCTAAGGCCTAAAACTTTGAAAATCTCTTCACAGGAGTCCCACGAGGCGACCTCGATGGCGGCAGATGAAGAACTGGTAGGCAGGCTGAGTCGACACAGCTTAACGGTACAATCCTTGGCGCCGTGATCGTCGCCTCAAGGCAGCGCCGATGCGGCCCACCTATCCTTTAAAAAAAAAAAAAGGCTCCTGCGGGGTCCTGATATCCGGCCAGTACCCCATCTGTGATGAATGGTGAAGATTGACACATATAAGATCAGTCTCAGCTTCGCATTCTCCCTTAAGGCAAACAGGTCCACCTGAGGAGTGCCCCAGTGGGAGAATAGATCTTGTACTACCTCCGGCAGGACAGACCACTTGTGGGACGCAGCACCTATCCGGCTTAGGGCATCGGCCAGAATGTTGCAGGCTCCTGCCACATGGATAGCAAGGAGATCCGCCTCCAGGCTGCACAAAAGTGACCAAATGCGGAGAGCTTCCCTGCACAGAGGCATTGAGCGTGTCCTGCCCTGGTGGTTTAGGTAGTACATGGTCGTGGTATTGTGCATCTGGACCTGAACCGCTTGACCCCATAGAAATGGAGCAAAGGCGGTGAGGGCTAGACAAACTGCTCGAAGGTCCAGAAGGTTCATATGGCATCGGGACTCCCGAGGAGACCAGAGCCCGTGCGCTCTATGCCCCCCAGATGGGCATCCTAACCCAGAGGCGCATCGGTCGACAGAAGGACCATTGGCTTGGGGCGGATGAATAGGATGCCCTCTTGCAGAAGTGCTGGAATGGTCCACCACTGGAGAGTGTTCCACATCCCCTAGGTCACTATCACTAGCTGATCCAGACGATCGGAGTGCTGTGACCATTGGCTGGCCAGCCCCCATTGAAGGGGACCATTGCACAAAAGGGCCCAATGGACCACGCTGGTGCAGGCCGCCATTGCCCAACCTGAAATGACTGGGCAAAGAAGGAAACAACCTCGGCCCTGTACGCCGGGAGCCGTGCCCTGGCTCATAGAGAGTCAAACTCTGCCCCGATGAATTGTATCACCTGCTTTGGCACGAGTTCCGACTTGGCCTCGTTGATGAGAAGGCCAACCTGAGAGCAAACCTGGAGGGCCAGATCTCTGGACCGCTCCACCTCCATTCTGGAGGAGGCTGCAATCAGCCATTCGTCCAGGTAGGGGTACAGCCGGACCCTTCAGCGCCGCACGAATGCTGTCACCACTGCCATGCATTTGGTGAAGACCCTGGGAGCTAGGGAAAGGCCGAAGGGCATGGCCCAGAACTCATAGAAGGATCCCTGTGCCCTGAAGTGGAGGACTCTCTGGTGGGACGGACGGATTGGGACGTGGAGGAACGCGTCCTGGAGGTCCAGAGGACAGAACCACACACCTCATTCCAAGGATGGGATTATCTGAGCCAGACTGGCCATCCTGAAGGTCCAAGATCTTAGGAACCTGTTCCGCCGTACAGGTCTAAAATGGGGCGTCAGCCCCACGTCCATTTTGGGACCAGGAAGTATCTGGACACAAACCCCGGGTCTGGTGGAGGATCCGCCACCTTCCTGATCACCTCTTTTTTGAGGAGCAAGGCAATATCGGCTCAGCGAGCCAACTGAGAGGCAGCGGACCATGTTGCCCCCCCAGAGGGGCGATGGCTCGGAAAGGCGGGGCCTGCTCGAACTCCATGGCCAGGCCCTTTCCTACCACCTCCAACACCCAACGGTCCGTGGTGATAGCGGACCAGGCAGAAAGGAAGTGCCGGAGCCATCCCGCTATGGGGGGGGGGGGGACCCAGGGGCGAGTGACAAGGCAGGGGGTGGCACCCATAAACCCGTCACTGGGCAGGCTTGGAGGAAGAACTAGCCATGGTACCTCCTGGGCCTTTTCCTCCTTGCTTCCTGTTAGAGGAAGCTGCAGGCTTGGCTTTGGGGTGCCAAGCACGAGCCAGCTGGCCCTGATGCTGTTGGGCCGGACGTGCCACAGGTGCAGAAGTATGAAAAGACTTATGTTATCGACGGCCCTTCTCCTTCTGAGCAGAGGTGACAGAGTCCAGAGTGGCATTGGACATTTCGATCCGCTGGAGGTGACCTTCCACTCCAGTGCCAAAGAAGTCAGTCCCCAGAAAGGGGACATCCGCCAGTTTATGCTGGGTATCCGCCGTGAAGGTGGATATCCTCAGCCATGCTCTGCGGCGCATGGCCACTGCGGCCACAACTGATCTGGCACAGAAGTCTCCAATGTCCAGAGCTATTTGGAGCTGCAGTTTTGCCACCGCCCTTCCCTGGTCCCGTACCTGCTTGACCGTGGTCTGCAGGTCGAACGGGAGATGAGGGATTACCTCATCTATTGAGCACATGAGGGAGTGGGAGAAGTGTGCCATCAGCACGGCTTACTGGTCTGGCGGAGGCCAAGGGAGGACGCAGCGTACACCTTGCGCCTGACATAGTCCAGATTTTTGGACTTCTTGTCGGGGGGCCTATCCACATCCCTAGCGTTCCCAGAACGCCGGAAAACACTATCAGTGACCAACCCCTTGGCAGAGGGGTGTTCCGAAAAAACTGACAAAGAGCCAGTAGGGACTGCATACTTCCTGGCCATCCTGGCCGAAGCCACAGCACAGGAAGCCGGCTGCTGGCAAAGTTCCAAGGCTTGGCCAACAATGGCTTCAGCCACCGGAAAGGCCTCTGTGGGCGAATCCACTCGGTCCAGTATCTCCATCAGGGGATACTTGGCCCGCTTGGATATGGGCTCGAGCTGCATCCTGGTGGACTCCGAGATGAGCCAAAGCAGACCCTTAAAGGACGATGGGCTCTCGTCCATTGACTGGCCCCCGGAAGACTCCAGGTCAATAGGCCTGGAGAACAGGGAGGAGTCGTCGGACTCAGAGGAGTCCGCGAAGAGCTGCCTGGGGCCTGAGCCACCCTCCACCTGCTGAGGACAGTCGGTAGTGAGGGTGACCGACAACCTATGGGGCAGACCCTGAACAAACCGAGAGTCCTTGTTCGGCGCCCCCGATTTCGGTTATGGAGGCGGAGGTTCCACCAGAATTGGTGGGGCAGCTAGTTTTGGCCGAACAACCTGCCCAGGCTTGGGCACCTCGACTACAGCGAGGGGTTGTTTCGGCTGTACGAGTGACAGCCACTTAATGGCCGGGGAAGGCAACAGTGTCGGCTTGTTCCCAGACAGAAGTAACTGCTGCCACATTAGGTCCTCGTAGCATCGACGCAATTTGCGCTGAAGCCTCTCCTGTTCTGAGGAGGAAGACTAGGACAAGAGGTGGCACTGCTTACTGCGGGTGTCAAGATCGCCGATGTCTGGATCGGCTGAACCGAGACGATGTCCGAGACCGAGATCCTAGGTATTTCTGAAGACGGGTCTGGGAAGGGGTGGGGGACACCCGTTCATCCCTCGGCTCAGAAGCCTTCACCACGGACTTCAGTACGGGAGGCACAGGCAAGTCCTCAGTCTCCCCTTGGGGAACCAGTGAAAAAGGGTTGTTAGCTTCACCCGTCGACAGTCCGTCCGACGGGTCGAGAAAAATCTCGACAGCGTCAACGGATGTCTCGCCGCTGACCAGACAGGGACGCCAGAAGCCAGCGTCTTAGCCGCAACCCCGACCGAAGTAGTGTCGACTGTCCAGGGAAGGGGACCTCTTCCGCTCCCACGAACGCTGACGGTGGGACTTACCCTTCGAATCCTTCTTTATGGACCGAGAAGAATGTCCCGATGGCCCCTCTCCCATCGTGGAAAAGGATTGGCAAAGCTCCTTAAAAGAAGCTGTGTAGGAGGATCCCAAAGAGAGCGGGATAAGTGCCGCAACCAAGGAAGAGGATGATGCGGCCTGGGCCGCCTCCTCCTCAATGGCGATCATCTGCTTGAGTTGCTCAGCTGAGCCATCCGCCGGACACCGCCCAATGGGCTTCCTTTGACTTCACAGGCAGGTAGCGCTTCTCGGGCCCCAAACTGTAACCAGGCAGTGTGGTCTTCCAGAACATTGGCTGAAAACGAACGGCATACCTCGCAGGCTTGCGGGTCGTGGTCTAGGCCGAGGCAGTAGACGCACGTGGAATGCGGATCTGTCCTGGACATTTTCTGCCTACATGGGCACCGCCGATAACCAGGAATCATTTCTCCATGGCAGACGCGAGGGAGAAATTTGACAGAAGTCTTGAAAATTTAAGCATGAATTTCGGGTGAACCGAAGAATTAGGTTCCAATCTATACGCAGAGCATTAAGGAAGGTACCTGAGTTTCCAAGCGGTAAGGAAGATTTGGCGTCATGGGGCGGAGCAGAGTGTTTTACCACCCGGGTGGGTAGGAGAACCCAGCTTGAAGACCTTCCAGCAAGATTTAAAGCGGCAAGGAACCTGCCAGACAGTGTGGAAGAACAACATATCCGTGACCCTAGAAACAGAGTATCATCAGAGCCCCCTCCTATCAGATTCCCTCAAGCAGAACGAGAGAGAGCTGGGAAAAAACCAAAACACAGGAGCTACCTGGGCAGAGAGCAGGCTCTGCCGATTCCCAACAGCAAAAACCTCCCTGTCTGCCCACCCAGGTGGAAAAAAACAACAACTTCAATAGAGAGGGGGAAGGAGGTGCTGGAAATGGATCACAGTGCAAATGGGAGACAAACAGGGAGGAGGAGAATCACCCACAGACTGAGACCTGAGAGGGGAAGGTGGACGGGATTTAGTGATGAACGGAGAAGAGACATAGAAAGATAGTACCAACATGTAAGAACTTACCGTAACAGGAGATCTTCGACAGAAGCTCTTGCAGCAGGTTCTACAATGGGGACAGGTGCCACCCGACGGCGGTTCCGGCAGCTTTTTCTCTAGCAGTACCAATGTGGGAACACTCCCCGCCGGTGTCTGCTCCACCCCCGATGTCGGCCTATATATGGGAGAAGTTCCTCACATGCTCCAGTTCTTGTACACCCCCATCAGGCTAAACAATGACAGGCAATGCTCAGAAAAATAACGACTGTCAACAGACAACCCCTCAGAGGAAAATAAGCATTTGTCAATGCTGAAAGTTGCTTGCTTCTATGTGCTGTTTAGGTATTTGGAAGTCAATGGAGTGCAAATATTGAAAATTCACGAACTTATGAGCGTACGTAGGAACTGCACAATGTACGCTCGTGAAGAAAAAATTACTCACCTTAGTAATGTTTCTTCTAATGGAGTCTTGCTGTATTCTGACATATGCAGTGATGTCCAACCTTTGAACTGCCACGGAGATGAGAGTTAACTTTCCATGCCAGGCATGGAACGCTGAGCTCGAGCTCGGTTGAGACTCTGTCTGTTGCTGTTTGAACTCAAACCATCAGATCTTTACGAGCTATACTCACTGGGTGTCCTGTGTGGAAACTTTAAATTTACACTAGCCAACAGGCTACTAAATATAATAAAAATATTTTTTGGTCCCAAAACAAAGACTCAAGTCAGGAAACCCAAAAAATAAAACAAAACACAACACCCACACATCCAAACTAAAGGGATGAGAAAAGAAGAGGTGGGGGCACCTCCCAAGTGCCAACACTGCTACTGCCCACCCACATCCCAAAAAACAGGAACTGAGAGGGGAGTTGGGGGGAGGTGAGAATACAGCAAGACTCCATTAGAAGAAACAACATTACTAAGGTGAGTAATTTTTTCTTCAAAACAACATGAAGTCTTGCTGTATTCTGACATATGCAGACTACCAAGCAGTACCTCCATGGAGGAGGAACAGAACCTAATTTGGAAATAGGCTCTGAAGCACTGCTGTGCCAAACCGAGCATCACTCCTAGCCTGGATATCCAGAGAGTAATGCTTGGTAAAAGTGTGTACTGTTTTCCAGGTGGCTGCTTGACAAATCAATATAGGAATCTCCTTGGCAGCAGCCAGGGTAGCAGCTGTACCTCTGGTAGAGTGAGCCCTCAGGCCTGAGGGTGGGATCCCACCTAGTTTTTCATAGCAAAATTGAATGCAAGAGACAATCCACCAGGCAATAGATCTCTTAGTGGCAGGTTTTCCCTTACCAACCTCACCATAAGTGAGGAACAGTTGGAAGGAGTCAAACCTGTGACCCTCGGTGCACTCTATGTAGTAGCTAAGGGCCCTTTTCACATCCAAACTGTGCAGCCTCCTCTCCCCAGAGAAGGAATGGTCAGTGAAGAAAACAGGAAGAGACAAAGACTGGTTAAGGTGGAAATCTGAAACCACCTTAGGCAAACACTTCCCATTAGTCCTGAGGACCACCTTATCTCTATGGAAAGAGATAAAATCAGGCTCCACTGACAGGGGCTGTAACTCACTTATGCGTCTGGCAGAAGTGATGGCCACCAAGAAAACAGTTTTCCAAGTCAAGTACTTAAGCTCTGCAGAGGACAAAGGCTCAAAAGGGGGTGCATAAGCTGAGCAATGCAAACATTAAGGTCCCAGGCAGGGTCCCTGAAGGGAGGATTGGTATGCAGCAATCCCTTGAAAATTTTAGAAAATACAGGATGAGCTGAAAGGGGAGAGTGCTTGCCTGCTGAAAGGACGGCAGAGACAGCTGCCAGATGCACTTAGTGAAGCTGGTCTTAGTCCCAAGCTATTAAGATGAACCATATAGTCAAGGACTGTGGGCAGGCCAGCAGACTCTGGAGAAATATGCTTCCCAGAGCACCATACAGTAAATCTTTCCACTTGGAATTGTAAGTGTTTCTGGTGGAACCCTTTCGAGAAGCCTTGAAGATATCCAGAACACCTTGAGAGAGGTGAAAACCAGCAAACTCTAACTCTTCAAGAGCCAGGCCTTAAGATTGAGAGATTTGAGATTCGGATACCAAACCCTCCCCTGAGCACATGTTAACAGGTTGTCATTCCTGGGAAGAGACAAAGGAAGGTGGAATGCTAAGGACAACAAGAGAGGGTACCAGGGCTGTCGGGCCCAGTCTGGAGCAATCAGAATGACTCTGCAGGGTTGAGACCTGATTTTGACTAACACCTTGAACAGGAGAGGGAAGGGGGGAAACATACAGGAACTTCCCTTCCCAATTGAGAACTAGGGCATCCAGGGGGACTGAGCCCAACACTGGGAGCCTGCAGCAAAAGAGAGGAAGTTGGTGATTTTCTGGGGCTGCAAAAAGATCTATCTGTGGGGTGCCCCATCTGGAGAAGATCACCTTCAAAATCAGGGGATCCAGGGACCATCTGTGATGGTGCCGAGATATCTCTGCTGAGAGCATCTGCCAGGACATTGTCCTTCCTGGGAGGTACACTGCTGTAAGAGGCGCTCAGGAATAGGCCAGAGACCACAACTTCATTGTCTCTGTGCACAAGGTCGAGACCAAGTACCCCTTGCTTGTTGATATACCACATTGTGGTGGTATTGTCTGTCCTGATCTGAACTACTTTGTTCTGAACAGACTTGGAAAAAGCTTGAAGTGCTAGAAACACTGCTCTGAGTTCTAACAGACTAATGTGAAGCAGAGATTCCTGAGGAGACCACAATCCTTGGGTGGCCAGGTCCCCCAAGTGGGCTTCCCATCCCAAGAGGGAGGCATCTGCAGTACGGATTAGAGAATAAGACTGAGTGACAAAAGGAACTCCCTGCCTTAGATTTTCCTGATCCAGCCACCACAGTAACGCCTGGATCAGGGCTCGAGTAACTGGGATTAGTTTGGTCAGAGGATCCTTTTTCTGAGACCAGAAGGCTCTCAAGTGGAACTGAATGTCCCTCATCTGAAATCTTGCTCCCGGTACCACTGCTGTAGAGGCAGCCATGTGTCCCAGGAGCTGCAGAAAATGCCTTGCTGGTCGAGACACCTGGAGGGTGAATGAAGAGGCCAGTGAGATAAGGGTCCTTGCCCTGTTCAGGGGAAGGAAGGCTCTTGCCTTTACTGTATCCAGCTCTGCCCCTATGAAGGTGAGGAGCCGCACAGGCTCTAGAACTGCCTTTGAAAGATTCAGAAGGAAACCTAGAGAAGCGAGCAGTTGCTGAGTTATCTGTAGATGGGACTTGACTTGGTCTGCAGACTGGCCTACTATGAGCCAGTCGTCCAGGTATGGAAAGATGGAGGTCTTTTTTCTCCTTAGGAAGGCAACCACTACTGCCAGGCATTTTGTAAACACCCTTGGAGCAGAAGTTAGGCCGAAGGGCATTGCTCTGAATTGGTAATGGCCTGAGGGTAGCTAGAACCTGAGGTACTTTCAATGGGAGCTTCTGATGAGAATATGGAAATAGGCATCCTTGAGGTCCAGGGAAACTAGCCAGTCCCTGGCCTTAGAGAGGGTAGAATTATTCCCAGAGTCACCATTTTGAACTTTGGCTTTAAAAGGTGCTTGTTTAAATATCCTAGATCCAGGATGGGCCGCCATCTCCTGTCTTTTGGGGTTAGGAAGCACCGAGTACAATACTTTTCCTTATGTAGAGGTGGAACCTCTCTATGGCTCTCAGAGCCAAGAAGGAAGAGACCTTGCCTCTAGGGCAAGTGCCTCTGAAGGACTTGTAGGTGGAAGGATCTGGTTCTCATCTTTGGAAATTTTTGAAGCTGAGAACCAGTCCTGAGCTTACTACTTCCAGGACCCACTTGTCTGATGTTAAAGACATCCAGTCCTGGACAAAGCAAGCCAGACTGCCCCCTACAGGTGGTGGAGAATCGGCCCTGGCAAACCCATCAGGGTGCCTGTTTGGCAGGGGCTTTAGGCTGAGGGGTGGAAGCAGGCCTTATTGTACCCCATCTGCCTCTCCCTCTGAAGAATCCCCTATGAGCATAAGCAGAAGAGGAGGCCTGGGCTTGGTAAAAAGGCCTATGAAAAGACCTGCCCCTGCCCCTGGAATGCTGCCTCTGGGGAGTGGCTTGCCTTTCCTTGGCCTGAGCACTCCTATAGGTGGTCCTATATTCATCCATTTTCTTCATGTAGTTCTCTGTTTGCTCCCCAAACAGAGAATTACCCACAACAGGAAAATCCATGGCCTTAGTCTGGGTATCCTGAGACAGGCAAGTACATCTGAGCCAAGCCATCCTACGAAGGGCCACAGATGTAGCCATGACTCTAGATGAAATATCACTAGAGTCCACTGCAGCATGGAATTGCACCTAGGATGCCTCAATACTATCTGCAGCCACCTGTTTAGCTAAGGCCATTACAGTGTCCCATCTAGCTTTCTGATATCTAGCTGTATAGGCCATATAATTAGCCTGCCTGAGTCCCAAGGATGCTGCCATGTACTGTTTCTTTGCCATGGCATCAATCCTCCTGGAGTCCTTATCTGGGGGGTGTGAAACCAAGGGTATATTTGCCTTATCACAGGCAGCAGTCTGCACTATCCCAACATGGCTGCATTGCTGGGTAAGGAACTCCGTATCTGAGCCTGAGAGAGTATACCTCTTGTCCATTCTCTTGTCCACAGGAGGCATGGAATTAGGAGTCTCTAAATTTTTTATTGTCTGTTTCTCAAAGGACTTATCAAGGGGAATAGACAGCCTACTGGACTCTGGGATATCCATCATGTCAACATAGTCAGGCTCCTCCTGGTCGTCTACAGCTTCTTCCATAGGAAGCTAAAGAGTTTCAGCCACTTTTTTGTAGAACATAAAATGGGAAGGAGACTCGGAAAGCCTAGGAGGAGAAACCCCTGAAGGTCTGTCTGGGAAGATGTCCGGGTCAATGGGCACATCCAGACTTTCGTAATCACCATCACTATCCTCATACTCTCCTTCCTCCTCCTCTGGTTCATAAAAATCTTCTAAATTATAATCTGGAACCGGGGGAACGAACCGAACCAAGCCCCTTCCCGATGGTGCCGGTTCGGTCGGAACTGGGGTTAGCGATTGAACAATCCTTATCACTTTGGCTATTTCATCAGCGGTCAGAGAAAGAACTTGTGGATCCGCACCGGCTGATTTATCCCTTCTTTTTCTTTTAACTGAGACCGACTCCTCTGAGTCAGTTCTCCTTTGCCCGAAAAAGTTTCTCCCTGGTCAGAGAGCACTCCTTCTGGTTCGGTTGGAACCGAACTCGGCTGGCCTCCCTTTCCCTAGCCTACCATCTCTCTTTTCCAGGGTAGCTGCAGGAAAATTCCTGCAAATCTGGCAGTCTGAATAGAGGTGGTCAAACCCCAGACAATAGACACAGGTGGTGTGGGCATCAGCCTTAGCAAAGGCTTCCCCACACACACTACAGTGTTGAAACCCAGTGGGCCCGGTTTTTCTTTTGGGTTTCTCAGACATGGCCAGTCCTAACAAAACTTCCCCTTTTTTCGCAATCCGCCAGGCAAACACCTTATCGGTTCCCTGACCGTGTACGGGTCGTAGAAAACATAATGAAATCTGCTTTTTTTTACCGATAATAACCGGTTACCACACTCTAAAAGTAGAATAAACTTTTTGAACAAACCTGATCGGTTCAAACCGAACCGATCCCACATTCACAAGTTCCACACAGAAGAACAAAAAAAATAAACCTATCTAGTACTCACGGTACCACAGACAGAGACTGAACAGACAGGTTAACGGATTAAATCCAGTCGAAAACCGAGAAAACGGCATTTCAACCGACAAACTTGAACTCAGCAAAGGAGAAATCTCCGGAGCGACTGCTCAGTGAGGTGGAGTAAAGAATCTGACGGTTTGAATTCGAACAGCAACAGACAGTCTCAACCACACTCGAGCTCAGCGTTCCATGCCTGGCATGGAAAGTTAACTCTCATCTACAGGGCAGTTCAAAGGTTGGACATCACTGCATATGTCAGAATACAGCAAGACTTCATGTAGTTTAAACCACATCCCTCGTTCCAAGGATGGGATTATCTGAGCCAGAGTGACTATCCTGCAGGTGCGAGACCTTAAGAACCTGTTCAGGTCGTGCAGGTCAAGAATGGGGCGCCAGCCCCCATCCGTTTTGGGAACAGGAAGTACCTGGACACAAACTCCGGGTCTGGAGGAGGATCCGCCACCTTCCTGATCACCTCTTTTGAGGAGCAGGGTGCTCGGGCGGGCCGGCTAAAAGAGGCTGCGAACTCCTGCGGCGCCTCGAGGGGAGATGGCTCGAAGCGATGAGCCTGCAGTCGAACTCCAGAGGCAGGCCTTTTCCTACCACCTCCAACACCCAGCGGCCCGTGGTGATAGCAAATCAGGTGGAAAGGAAATGGTGGAGCTGTCCCCCCACAAAGGGAACCCAGGGGGGAGTGACGATGCTGGGTGCGGCACCCCTCAACCCGTCACTGGGCAGGTTTGGAGGAGGAACCGGCCGAGGGACCTCCTGGGCCTTTACCTCCTTTCTTCCTGTTGAAGGAAGCCGCTGGCTTGGGTTTGGGATGCCAAGTGCGAGCCTGCTGGCCCTGTTGCTGGTGCTGTTGGGCCGGACGAGGTGCAGGGGAAGAAGGACAAAAGGACTTCTGCTGTAGCTGACGGTGACCTCTGTCTCTCTGGGCGGAGGTGACCGAGTCTAGGGTGACACTGGACTTTTCGATCCGCTGGAGGTGTCCCTCCACTCCAGGGCCGAAGAGGTCAGTCCCAAAGAAGGGGACGTCCGCCAACTTGTGCTGGGTATCCGCCGTGAAGGTGGATATCCTCAGCCACGCCTTGCGGCGCATGGCCACTGCAGCCACTACTGACCTGGCACAGGAATCATCAATGTCCAGAGCAGTCTGAAGCTGCTGCTTCGCCACAGCCCCACCCTAGTTCCGCACCTGGCGGACCGTGGTCTGCAGGTCGGTCGGGAGATGAGAGACAACCTCATCCAGGGAGCCCAAAAGGGCATGGGAGAAGTGTGCCATCAGCACGGCCGAGCTGGCCTGTCGGAGGCCAAGGGAGGATGCAGCGTACACCTTGCGCCCAGCAAAGTCCAGCTTTTTGGACTCCTTGTCGGGGGGCTTATCCACATCCCAAGCGTTACTGGAACGCCGGAAAATGCTGTCGGTGACTAACCCCCGGCAGAGGGGTGCTCCGAAACCAGTCAAAGAGCCAGTAGGGACTGCTGCATTTCTGGGCCATCTCTGGCTGGGGCACAGGACGGAAGCAGGCCAGTTAAGCTCCAAGGCTGGGCCAACAATGGCCTCAGCCACCAGAAAGGCCTCCGTGGGGGAATCCCCTCAGTCCAGTATCTCCATCAGAGGATACTTGGCCCATTTGGACACGGGCTCGAGCTGCATCCCGGCGGACTCCGAGATGAGTCGAAGCAGACCCAAGAAGGACGATGGGCTATCGTCCAATGACTAGCCCCCGAGGACTCCAGGTCGACCTGCCTGCAGAACAGGGAGGAGTCGTCATCGGATTCTGAAGAGTCTGTGAAGAGCTGCCTCGGCCCAAAGCCACCCTCTACCTGCCAAGCGCAGCCGGGAGTGAGGGTGGCCGACACCTGTGGGGCAGGCCGTGACCCGACCGAGAATCCTTGGTCTGTGCCCCAGACTTCGGTTGTGGAGGCGGAGGTTCCACCACAATTGGTGTAGCAGCTGGTCTTGGCCAAGGAACCGGCCCTGGAACGGGCAACTCGACTGGGGCGAGTGGTTGCATCGGTCGTCCGCTAACAGCCACTTGATGGTCAGTCTGACCGCAGTCAGCTTAGACCCAGACAACAGCAACTGCTGCCACATAAACTCCTTGTGGCGCCCGGCGTAATTTACGCGAGCCTCCCCTCATCCGAGGAAGGGGCGGAGGAAGGGATTGTCGCGCTGCTTCTGGTATTGAAGCAGAGACCGCCGACGTCGGCCGGAACAGCTGACCAAGATGAAGTCCGAGACCAAGGTGGGTCTGGGAAGGAGGCGGACACCCCTCTTCCTCGGCTCGGGACTGTGGCCCCGAAGGCGCAGGAAGATCCTCAGTCTCCACTGGGGGAAACCGGTGAAGGTGGGTTGTCAGCTTCACCAGTCGACAGCCCGTCCGACAGATCGAGAAAAATCTCAACTGTGTCGACGGGAGTCTCGGCAGGCTGGCCTGACGGAGACATCGTGAAGCCAGCGGCCGGAGCCGCAACTTCGACCGAAGTAGACGGTCAGCTGTCCAGGGAAGGAGACCTCTCCCGCAACCACGAACGCCGACGGTGGGACTTACCCTTCGACTCCTTCTTGGGCCGAGATGATTTTCCCGATGGCCCCTCTCCTTTCATGGAAATGGACTGACAAAGCTCCTTGAACGAAGCCGTGTATGACGAACTCCGAGAAAGCGGGATAAATGCCGCGGTCGAGGAGCAGGAAGATGCGGCCTAGGCCGCTTCCTCTTCGAGGGCGATCATCTGCTCAAGCTGCTCAGCCAAGCCAGCTGCCGCGGACACTGCCCAACAAGCCTCTTTAGATTTTACTGGCGGGACACGCTTCTCGGGGCGCCCGAACTTCAATCGGGCAGCGCGATCATCCAGGACGTTGGCCGAGAAAGAGCGGTACAACTCGCAGGCCTGCGTGTGGTCGGGATCTGTGGCCTAGCAGTAGATGCACGTGGAGTGCGGATCCGTCCTGGACATTTTCTGCCCACAAGGGCACCTCTGAAAGCCGGGAATAGATTTGTCCATCGCAGCCGCGAGGGAAGATGAAGACCGAAGTTTAGAAAACTTCAAAACCAATTTCCGACGAACCAAAGAGTTAGGATCCAACTTCAGCTGTCCGCTCCTTATAATAAACGAGCACTCTTCTAGGGTCCAAAGTATGGAACCTATATTTGGCCTCCGAGATGTGACAGGGGTAGAACACCGGCAGAGTCAACACCTGGTTAAGGTGAAACTTCGACACCACCTTTGGAAGGAATTTCGGGTTGGGGCGCAGGACAACCTTATCCCTGTGGAAGACCAGAAAAGGAGACTCGATGGAAAGCACCTGGAGCTCTCCCATTCTTCTGGCTGCCGTGATAGCCACCAAAAAGGCGGTCTTCCATGACAGGTGAGAGATGTCACACTTACCTCAGTACCGAGACCATCGATGTCTGCGGGATCGGCTGGACCAAGAAGAAGTCCAAGACCGAGACTCTCTGTGTTTCCGAGGACGGGTCTGGAAAGGAGCGGGGGACACCTGCTCTTGCCACGGCTCAGAAGCCTTAAATCAGGGACTGCTGCGCCGGGGGCGCAGGCAGATCCTTGGTCTCCACCAGGGGAACCGGTGAGGAAGGGTTGTCGGCCTCACCAGTCGACAGCCCGTCAGATGGGTCAAGAAAAATCTCAACCGCGTCGACGGCAGTCTCGGCCTGCTGGCCCGACGGGGACACCGTGAAGCCAGCGGCATTAGCCGCAACCTCGACCAAAGTCAACAGTCGGCTGTCCGGGGAGGGAGACCTCTCCCGCTCCCACGAACGCCAACGATAGGACTTACCATTTGAGTCGTCCTTTTTGGACCGAGAGGAATGTCCTGATGGCCCCTCTCCCTTCATGGACGTTGGCCGAAAACGAACGGCATGACTCGCAGGCCTTTGGGTCGTGTTCTAGGCCGAGGCAGTAGATGCACGTGGAGTGCGGGTCCGTCCTGGACATCTTCTGCCCACAAGGGCACCGCCGAAATCCGGGAGTCGATTTGTCCGTCGCAGCCGTGAGAGAGAAAGATGCCCGAAGTCTTGAAAACTTTAAAATGAGTCTCGGGTGAAACGAAGAATTAGGATCCAGTCTATCACGCTGAGCGTTAAGGAGGGAACCTGAGCCTCCAAACGGCAAGGAAGATCTGGCGTCACGGGGCGGAGCCGAGAGTTTTCCCACCTGGGTGGGTGGGAGGAGCCAGCTTGAAGACCTTCCGGCAAGATTTAAAGTGGCAAGGGATCTGCCAGAGAGTGTGGATGAACAACATATCCATGTCCCTAGAAAAAGGGTTCCAGCCCTTCACAGTCGTCCAAATGGAAAACCGCTTCCACTTCAATGCATAAGTGGAATGGGTGGAAGGTTTTCTGGCTTCGACAAGGACCTGTGCCACTCGAGAGGACACCCCAAAGCGAGAGATGAGTACGTCTGGAGGAGCCATGCATGCAGATGCAGGGTTCTGAGCCCTGGATGAACCAGACAGTCTTGATCCTGAGTAAGGAGGTCATGTGTCAATGGAGGTGGAACCGGTGGCTCCCTGGATAGCTGTTGAAGCAGCGGGAACCAAATCTGTCTCTGCCAAAGAGGAGCAGTGAGAATCATTTTGGCCTTCTTCGTCTGTAGCCCGAGGAGGACCCTCAGCACAATGGGAAATGGAGGGAAGGCGTATAAAAATGTCCCTGTCCAGGATACAGACAATGCATCACTCCAGAAAGCACCTGGCTCTAGAACGAGCGAGCAAAACTTGGGAAGTTTTGCGTTGAATTGAGAGGTAAATAGGTAGAGTTCCAGCCGCCCCCCAATTTTGGAAGATGGATTCTGCCACTTCCTAATGAAGTTCTCACTCGTGAGCGGGGGACCACGATCTGTTGAGACTGTCCGCCAGGATGTTTAGAACTCCTGGTACATGCACGGCCACTAGGGACAACTGGTGCAGGACTGCCCAGTTCCACACCCTGATCGCTTCCCTGCAAAGAGGGCACAACCGGGTTCCTCCATGTTTCTTGATGTACCAAACCACAGACATATTGTCCGTTTGGATCAGCAGTGTTCCCTCGAGTAGCAGGGGTTCAAAGTGCTGTAAAGCATACAGGACCGCCTTGAGCTCTAGAACAGTGATGTGAAGAAAAAGCTCCAATCCGGACCAAAGTCCCTGGGTTGGTGGTCCCCCGGATGTGCACCTCAGCCTATGTTAGAAGCATCCAAGGTGAGTGACTACGGGCGCTGGTCTTCGAAACGGGAGACCCAAGGAAAGACGGTGTGGAATCATCCACTATAGAAGAGCCTTCCGGACTGCTGAGGAGATGAGGATCGGATGGACCATATCGTCCAAAAGCTAGTCCCACTGCATCCTCAGGGACCACTGAGTGATCCTCATGTGCAGCATGTCTAGGGGAATGGTACAAATGGAAGCTGCCAAGAGGCCTAACAGGCGAAGGACCTCCCTGGCCGGGATGGTCCGGCAAGACCTTACCATGGCGGCCTGGTGGACCAGAGTCTCCACTCTATCTGAAGGAAGGAAAGCTCTGCAATGGACCATGTCCAGGACTGCACCAATAAACTGTAGTCTCTGCGTGGGGATGAGGTATGACTTGGGCACGCTGACAGCGATCCCAAGTCAACTGAACAGGTCCAGGGTAAATGACAGAGCCCTCAATAATGCATCCCTGGAAGGGGCCGCTAGTAGCCAATCGTCCAGGTAGGGAAACACTGCAATGCCCCTGTGGCGTAAAAATGCCGCAACCCCTGCTAGGCATTTGGTAAAAACCTTAACTGCCGAAGATAGGCCAAAGGGGAGTATTTGGAACTGGAAGGCACCTCCCGCAAAAACGCAGAGAACAGACGGTGGTTGGGGAAAATAGAGATATGTAGGTAGGCATCCTGCATATCCAGTGCGTAGAGCCAGTGATTCTCCAACAGGAGCGGCAGAAGGCTCTGCAGTGTCAGCATGCAAAACATCTTGTATTCTACAAACTGAGTCAGCTGACTGAGATCTAGAATGGGTCGGAAGTCCCCAGTCTTTTTCGGAACCAGGAAAAAATGGGGGTAGAAGTCTTTCCCTGTTTCCCCAGGAGGGACTCGCCTGATCGCTTGTTTTAGCAAGAGCGAATTTATTTCCTCTTGGACGAGGAAAGCCTGATTCCGAGAGTATGAGGACTTCACCGGAGGATTTCCAGGAGGAATTTTCAGTAACTCTAAAGTGTGGCCTGAGGCCACTATTTGCAGGACCCACTCGACTGAGGTAATTGCCCTCCACTCGTGCACATGGAGAGCGAAGCATCCCCCCCACCTGCTCCTCGGCGAGAGGCTAAAGAAGCAGTGGGCCCAGGAAGTGGCAGGTCGGTAGGGAAGGACCCCGGACCGATGCAGATTCGGGGCACGCGCAGTAATGGTACCTGTGGTCGTCATTGCTATGATGATGCACCTGAGCGGATTTCTCCTGCTGCCAGGTCCTATTCCTAAAAAGATTGCTGTTGTCTTTGTTAAGGAGCACCCGATCGTACATCGAGAGAAAGATCTAAGGGCAACACCTTTGTCCTGTAATTATGTCTTTGGTGTTGCCTCCGAAAAGTCCCGAGCCCCGGAAAGTAGTGTGCTGAATCGCCGAATTGAACCTCGTTAGCGAGGCCAGAGAGGTGAAGCCAGGAGTGCCATCTCAGGGCCACGGCAGTCACCGAGGTACGGGCCAAGGAATCAACTGAATCATAGGTGGCCCGTACAGCATGCCTACAAGAAGTCCCGGAGAGGCGAAGATCCTTGGCGAGTTCCTCCTTCAGAGGTGAAGGATCCACAGACTAGACCTTCACCTCCAACCTGGCCATAGTCTCTTTTTGGTGGGACAACACAAGAGCCATGTATTTGAGGGAGCGAAGCGCGCACGTGGCCGAAAAATAGACTTTCTTGCCAAACTGGTAGCTCCGCCTCAACTCCTTATCCAAAGCAGTAGTGCTCAAGAACTTGGGTATAGCAGAGCGATCATGAGCCGGTGAAATGACCACGGAGTCTGCCTTTGGATAGGTCTTCAAAAAAGGAGCATCCTTAGATACCGGTGGAAATGTCCGCCTGCCAGGGACAGCCAGAACAGAGTGAGGAATCAGACTGTGGTGGTGAGGTCTTGTGGGGCTATCCACGGAAGAAATGGGACTGGAGACAGGGACTCCAAATCGAAGTGCTCCAGGAGGTGCTGTCTCATTGGGACCTGTCCCTCTGACTCCCAATTGAAATAATCTCTGAGTGACCCCAAGAGATCCAAAAAAGAAGGATCCTCAGGTGGCGATTTCAGTGAGGTCTTGCCTCTTGGCTCGGGTTCCTACACAATTTCCTACTTCCAAGAGTCCTCTCTCCCATCAGAACTATCGATGGCCTCCTCGACTGATCGACGTTCAAAGCGAGAAAGGGGAATGTTCAGTCAACTCTTCCTAGAGGGGTGGAAAATTGGACCTGAACTGCTCGGGGTAGGGGACCTACGAAGCGGCGGAGGTGGGAGTATTACTTCTAGGTCCAAAACTAACTCCGACCTCGCTCCCTGCCACAAAGACTGTAGGAAGGACTTGAAATCCAGCATAGTCGGGGGGGGTGGAGGAAGGGGAAGGGGAACAGCAACTGCCGGAGGGTAATACCCATGCCGACCCATGTAATGGGTATATGGATGATAACCCTAGTAAAACTGTCCCATTGGACTCCATCTAGGAGTGGGAACCTCCGGGTAAGGATCCCCAGGATACCCGTGTGGGTAATGGGGACAGTGAGGAGACGGCTATAGTACACAGTCAGTCCAGACGTCGGGGGAACCCACGTCGGACCTGTTGTAGTATATATTAAATTAGGATCCGGCATCTGAACAGTCCATATTACAGAAAGACATGAGCACCAGCGCCACCCGATCCTGCACCGATACAGGATCCGGCGTCTGCACCGGACAAAGAGTCTCAGTGGTAGGAGTCGGGTCCAGCGTCTAGGTCGACGGAATAGGCCTGACCACCAGGCCCAGCATCGGACTGTAATAGGACAGGCAGCACTGGAGGGGCCGGCGGTCCTGGCGTCACGACTACTGTGGTAACTGGCAGCGTTGGAGTTGCCAGCGATCCCAGCGTCAGAAAGTACAGTTAAGTAAGAACTTACCGTAACAGTAGATCTTCAAGAGAGGCTCCTGCAGTAGGTAATAACATAGGCCTGAATCTGGCAGGCGTCAGGACCCCAAGGAAAAATTTCTAGCTAGCAGTCTGGCGAGGTACCGCCCCCACGTCAGGTGACCGGTGTCAGGAGACGGTATAAAGGGGCAATCCCTCACACCCGCCTTCCAGTTGTTTCCCACCAAAGGCCAAAAAAGGCCAGTTGAGAGAGAAGCGGATATTTCCCTCACTGGAAAAGAAGCTGAAAAAGCTTAGGGGGATGGAGGGTGGGAAGGTATTACCTACTGCAAGAGACTCTCTTGAAGGTCTACTGTTAAGTTCCTCCGTAATTGTACTATCTTACTTCGAGAGGGCTCTTGCAGTAGGTAATTACATATACGACTAAGTCCCAAGCAGTCCGGAACAAGAAGAAGAAATAGGAGAAGGAAAGCTACTCAAAGTAGATCCTCTAGCTGTGAAAGCCTTAAGAAAGGAGGCCTTGCAGGACAGCAAGCCCGAAGCCTGCTCTACGGCGAGAGGCATATCCAAACTGTAATGTTTTGTCAAGGTATGGACGGAAGTCCAAGTGGCAGCAGCAAGATGTCTGTCGCTGACACATTCTTGAAACAAGCTGCCGAGCCAGCGACTCCTCTGGTGGAGTGGCCTCTCACTTGACCCGGAAGGGTCTTGTTATACTTGTCACAGCAGAAGGTGAGGCAATCAGCCAACCATTTGGACACGCATTTCTTAGAAACAGCATTGTCTCCTTTGCCGACAAAAAAGAAGGCAAACAGTTGATCAGTCTTTCTGAGATCTTTTGTTCTGTTACTGTAGCATCTCAGAATTCGGTGAACGACCATATTGTGTTAAGAGATACTCCCCTTCATTGGAGTGTTGAGTAAATAAAGCTGGCAACTCTGTGGACTGGTTCAATGTAGATCCCGCTACCACCTTGGGGAGAAACTTAGGACTGGTGCGTACACCCACACGTTCCTTGTGAAAAAAAATCAATTACGGGATTTTACACATCAGGGCCAAGAACGCGGAAATTCTCAGAGCTGAAGTAATGGCCACTAGGAAGAGAGTCTTCCATGAAAGGAACTTCATGTCTGCTGAGGCTGCCGGTTAGAAAGGAGGCAGAGTAAGCTTCTCGAGGATGAAATTCAAATCTCAAGCAGGGGCGGGAACTCGGGTAGGGGGTCTCAAGTGAAGAATCCCCTCTGAGGAAAGTCTTAGAGACTTCCAGCTGAGTAAATGTCCTGTCTGCAAAAGGGACATGGTAGACCAAAATGGCCGACACGTGTACCTTCAGGAATGAGCGACTAAGACCCAGAGCACGAGAAAGTCTCGAAATCTTTTGAAGCGGCTCAGATTGTAAACCGTTTCCATTTCATTGCATAGGTAGACCTAGTGGAGGGTTTTCTAGCCTCCACCAGGATCTCGGCCCCTCGGGTGAAACCCCAAATCGGGCTTGAGCTACGTCTGCAGGAGCCATGCATTCAGTTGGAGGGGCTTGAGACCTGGATGAACCAGGGTCCCTTGATCCAGGGGTCAGTAAAACTCGCAAAAGAAGACGAGGAAGAGGAGGTTTTTCTGAGTATTGTTGCAGATGAGAGAAACAAACTTGCCTGGGCCAGAAAGGAACGATCAGAAACCTTCGTGCTCTTTCTGAACAGAGTTTCTGTAAGACTCTCGGAATCAAAGGGATCGGGGGGAAGGCATAGACGAATCTGTCCTTCCAATCTAGAGACAGAGAGTCTCTCCAAAAAATGTTGCGCCCTGGAGCAAGCGAGCAGAAAATCGGGAAGCTTTGCGTTTAGAGGTGAGGCGGACAGCTGCACCTGTGACGTTCCCCAACGTAGGAAGAGATCGTCTAAGGCCCTCTGATCCAGTTCCTGCTCGTGAGCTTGAGCAGACGAGCGACTGAGTTTGTCTGCTAAGGTGTTCTCAACCTCCGAGACATGAACTGCCGTCAGGTGGAGGTTGTGCTGTACTGCCCAATCCCAAACTCGCATTGCTTCCCTGCAAAGAGGGTAGGAACGAGTCCCTCCCAGTTTGTTGATGTACCATACCACAAACATATATTCCGTCCCTACGGCTAAGTGGCGGGGAAGGAGATGCAGATTCAGAGCCTGAAGAGCAAAAAGCACTGCCCAAAGCTCGAGCACATTGATGTGAAGCATTTTTTCAAGTTTGGACCAGGAGACCTGGGTCCTGTAAGGTCCGAGATGAACTCCCCAACCTTCGACCGAGGCAACTGTGGTCAGAGTCAGAGGGGGAAGAAAGGCAGAAGGGAACTCCCCGACAAAGGTTCTCTCGAACCATCCACCACTGTAAGTCCTGAACCATGGGGGAGAAGACTAGGACAAGCTGGTCCAGGTCATCCACCAACTGATCAGACTGATACCGAAGCATCCACGGACAGACCCTCAAGTGGAGCCCAGCGCGAGGGACTGCTGGAATAGCAGCCGCCATAAGACCGAGGAGGCGAACGACCGACCTCTGGAGTGTGCCCGTCCTGTCCACTGGCAGGAAAGCCCTGCCAGAGGTCGTGTCCATGATAAATAGGAGCCTCTGGGATGGGATAAAGTGGGACTTGGTATGGTTGATGGTAATACCCAGGCAGGCAACGACTTGCTGGGTAAGGAGAGGAAGCATAGAGTTCCTCCCTGACGAGGCCGCCAGGAGCCAATTCCGATCAGGTACGAGAAACTCTCACACCCCTCCCCCGTAGGCTGCTACCACCGCAAAGCATTTGGTGAAAACCCGGGGTGCCAAGGGACCAAATGGGAGGGCCTTGAACTGGTAGTGGACCTCCTGGAAAGCAAAACGAAGGTATCTGAGGTGAGAAGTCGGATAGGGATGTGCAGGTAAGCATCCTGCATATCCAGAGTGCACAGCCACTGTACCGACCAAAGGAGGGGCAGGAGGCCCTGCAAGGAGAGCATCCTGAACCTCTTGTACACCACGAACAAGTTCAGGGAACTGAGATCTAGAATCGGACTTACATATCTTTTCTTCGGGACCAGGAAGAAGTGGGACTACTAACCCACTCCCTGTAGTGAAAGGGGGATGGCCTCTATCGCCTCTTTCAGCTAAAGGGCTGAAATCTCTTCCTGGACCAGAAGAAGGTGTTCCCGAGAGTACGACGACCTTGGGGGAGGGTGACGACGTGGTTTCTGTAGAAACTCAACTGAGTGTCCTTCTGCGATCAGCTGGAGCACCCAGGAATCTGAAGTTATCCTCTCCCAGCCCGGGAGGTAGAGGGAAAACCTCCCTCCTACCGGTTCCTCCGGGAGGTCCAGAGCCTGTGGGAGAGGGAAGGAGTCGGGTGGTGTGGGGCAGCTGAAGCATCCTCTTTTTTCGGCGGAGGGGGCTTGGCAGATGGAGGGGCCTGGCATTTAGTGGCCCACTTTCCCTGGGGTTTCACTTAAAGCTGATTCCGTCTGCAAAAGGGACGTCGCTGTGTTTGATGGGGATGATACATGGAGTCCACAAACTTCAGTGCCATCCCCTTCTCGTGCAGATCGTTGATAATGTCCTTGACACCTCCACCGAACAGCAGCGAACCCCGGAAGGCCGCTTCCTGAATAGCGGACTCCACTTCCAGGACAAACCGTGACACATGGAGCCCGGCATGACGCCGTAAGCCTACAGCGAAAACTGAACTCCTACCAGCAGTGTGCACTGCATTGTAAGTTGCAGAAAGCATAAGCCAACTGGCCGAACGTGCAGAGCTGACAAGGTCAGCAACTTCCTGTTTGACTTGAGAGTCCGGAAGGGAGTCCAATTTGGATTCCACTCACTAAGAATTGCCTTCTGGTAATTCCCCATGTCACCAACACAATTCAGGGCCCTAATACCCAGAATGGAAAAAGCGAAGATCTTCTTACCATACTGGTCCAGAAGACGGGATTCTTTTTCAGTTGGAAACGAGTTCAAACGCTTCGGGTTAGCTGACCAACCATGAGTGGCGCTAATCACAACCGAATCAGCTCGAGGGTGACAGTCTAAAAATTCAACACCCTCGGGAGTCTGATATAACCTGCTCAACTTCCTAAGAAGTGGGGTTAAAGCCGACCGCTGTTTCCAGATAGTGGAAACAAGATCAGCATGAGGCTCAATCCAGGGTGGCACCAAGGTGGGAGCTGTCACGGGCAGATTCAGATGCTCAGCGAGTTTATTACGCTGGGGATCCGGCTCCAAGGAATGCTACTTATGAACCTCCTGGATTTTGCGTAGCAACTCCGTCAAAGAAAGATCTTCCGGAGGAGACTTCGGAGGAGTCCTTGGCCTGGGCTTAGATGGAGAGCGTGGCTCGTCATCTGGCTCGGATGAACCGGAGGCGCAAGAGGTGTCCGAGGAAGAAGAAGATGGTGATGAGGAAGACTCTCTCTCCCAACGTGGGGGAGGAACGGACCCCTTGGGAAGGCCTCGGGGAGGGGTGTCTTGCCCCTCCCTGGAACTAGAGGATTTGGCCCTGGTGTCCGGAGGTGGGGAGGGAGTTTGTCGTTGTGGATGTATGGGAACTGGAACCGGCAGAGTCATTGGGAGATGACTCTCCACCTCTCAGGTGAGCTGAGCCTTGGCCTCAGCCCACCAGGAGGCCAGAGTCTCCTGCAAGTCCACCAGTGGCTGAAGGGGCAGTAGAGGAGGAGGAGAAGGATACGGGTATGGATTATACCAATAAGGCACGTATCCATAACCCGGAGGGAAGCCCGGCATCTGGTATTGACGCACCGGGTACTGCGGCATCGGATACTGCGAAGCCAGGTAAGACGGCATTGGATATGACAGGGTCGGGGACCCAGCACTGGAGTGGCATCCGGGAGCGCGATGTTGCCTGGGGTTGGTAAGACCAGTGTCGGGGTCGATGGCCAAGGAACCAGCGTTGGGGCACCGACGTCAAATCGGGTCGCCCAGCGAGCGGATGGTCTGACAGGGCGGAGCAGGAACCTCGGCATCGCCCGGGAACAGAGGACAAAAATCCGCGGGGTCAGGTTGAGGAGACCCAGAGCCGCCGGAAGGCAGCGAAGACTGCAGGGACCCGGGAAAGGCAGACGTGGGGGATGGGGGTCCAGCATCGGCTCATCCGCAGTATGGACTTCGGGCGAACCGACGTCAGACTTATCAGGGGGATCCGGGCTGGCGCTGGGTAGCTGGCATCCGACTTAGCGGACCCGTCACCCAAGGCAGGCTGCAAAGTAGGCGCAGCCTGGTCGGGCGGAATAGGGGCCGTGAGCTGCCCCAAGGGGTCAAGCAACTTACCGATCTTCTCCGTGCAGGCGTCTGAGAAGCAGACATCCAGCTTACCAGAGATGCTCACACCAGTAGGCCGCACCAGGGCAGCTTTACCAGGAGCGGAGGCCTCCAATAGCCTTAAGGCGCCCGAAGGGCCCAAGCCAGACGTGCGGGCCGACGCCACCTTAGAAGTCTCTAAGGCGGCCATCGCGGACTACTTGAATAAAGGCGAATCCCAAAGACGCGGTGTGGACGCCTGCTGGAGCTTTTTTTAACTCCTTTTCCATGGAGCTCATTTTCTTTAAAATATGGGTCTCCAGGGACTACTGCTGCAGTCTTCAGACTGTCGCATTCAATTTGAGGCAGTGCTGGCACTTCTCCACCGGATGATAGGGGCCTAGGCAAAAGAAGCAATGGGAATGGCCGTCCTTGTGCGGGAATTGGGCGCCGCACGACTCGCACTTGTTCTTGTGCTCGGAAGGTGTAAGGGACGACATACACCGATGAATGCCTGACAAATAGTTAAAAAAAAAAAAAAAAAACTCGAAAATAACACTGTCAAAACTACCGGCGATAGAGGCTGACGAGCGTTGAACTTTACCGCGAGGCACTGGCATGAGCTAACGGAGGGAAAGAACTGGAATGTGGGCATGAGGGACCACCCCTTTATACCGACATCTCCTGACGCCGGTCCCCTGATGTGGGGGCGGTCCCTCGCCAGAGATTGCTAGCTAGAAATTTTTCCATGGGGTCCTGATGTATGACAGCTTCAGTCCTATATGTAATTACCTACAGTAAGAGCCCTCTCGGAAGTAACATCTGTAGTGACTGGCAGCGCTGGATGCATCCACAGTCCATCCTCAGGCAGAGGAGAGGCCTCCAGAGAAAGGCCATCCTGCCAAGGAGGAGCCATTTGATCCTGGTCACCAGCGTAGGAGTGCGGGAAAGAACCCCCAAAATCTGCTGGTTCACAAGCATCCCCATCAGCTTCGCCGGCCGTATCCATAGTGGAATGTGAGGACACGGGTGAGGGAAAAACAGCAGGGAGTGAGACTGTCTCTCTTCAGATGTCGGTTGTAGTGCCAGAAGGCCCAAACAGGGGAACCGAGCCCACATGGCTGTCGGGGACGGCCAACTTAGTGGGCGTGGTCAGGCTGTTAGAGAGAGACCACCCTGCCAACTTAACGACCAAGGCCGGGCGACTGCCCCCAGCCAGGGCAGTGGACTTAACGGCCTCTAGAGGAGCCGGAGGCCAACTTACTAGCTACTGCAGCACGGTCGCCGGAGGCCGACTTATTCGCATGCAATGTCTCCTTACCTGGGTGCTTCGACGGTGGCTGGGCCTTGATGGTAGAGGGCCTGTCGGCATCCACAGAGCGACCCCACTCTCTAGTCTTCTCCTTGTGCTTTTTAGAGGAAGATTTCTCGGATGTGTCCCTAAGCTTGTTCATCTTCTTCTCAAGCGAAAGTAGACAGGCCTTGAAAAGATGGGCCTCCAGCATCTGCAGTCTCCGCTTTTTGGAAGCCGGACTGAAGGACTGACAATCAGGGCAGGAGGAGACTGGAAGGTCTGGGCCTAGGCAGATGACGCACTTGCGATGCCCGTCTTTATGTGGTATCTGGTTGCCAAACTGGGAGCACTTCTTTTTTGCAGAAGACATGTAACTATTTAAAAGAAATAGCGAGTTTTGTAAGAAAACCGTGTGAAAAATACTTTCTGATAGACGCTGAAAGGACTCTAAGAAGCGACTAGCACGAGGCTAAATGGAAAGAACTGGAGGGCAGGCGGGGACCGCTTCACTATATACCATCACGCTTGACGCCGAGGGCGGTCCTCCTGTCAAGGATTGCTAGAAAAAGTCTACCGTGCGGCCCAACGTCAGTCCAACTTGTGATGACCTACTGAAGGAACACACTCGAAGTAACATCTCTCTTTTTCTCTCAATGCTTGTGGCCCGATCATTCTCTATCTCCGTATCTCAGAGGGTGACCCCAGGGTAGCAGGTTCAATTCTTTTCCATTTCCCTGCTAGCCACTCCACCCCCCCCAACAAAGAGGGAAGTACTATTATCGAATTTAGATGAATTATGGTGCAATAGTCAGAACAAAGTACAGTTACGTAAGAACTTCTGAACAGTAGATCTCAAGAGAGGCTCGTAGTAGAAAATTACATATAGGACTGACGCCGCCGTGGCAGGAAACCACGGAAAAAATTCTAGCTAGCAGTCCCCTGGCTAGGGACCGCCCCTCCAGGTGACCGGCGTCACACGACGTCGGTATAAAGGGGCGGTCCCGGACGCCCGCCTTCCAGTTCATTCCCGACACAGGCCCGGAAGGCCTGGACGAGAGAGAAGCAGAAATTTCCCTCAATGGAAAAGGAGCTGAAAAAGCCTAGGGGGATGGAGGGCGGGAAGGCATTACCTACTGCAAGAGCCTCTCTTGAAGAGCTACTGTTACGGTAAGTTCTTACGTAACTGTACTATCTTACTTCGAGAGGGCTCTTGCAGTAGGAATTACATATAGGAAAGAATCCCAAGCAGTCTGGAACAAATGAAAGGCACCGGGAAGAGGAACTACTCCAAAAAGTAGCAAATAGTCTAGTAGGTCTCAAGAAAGGAGGCCTTGCAAGACAGCTAACCCGAAGCCTGCTCTACGGCGAAAGGCAAAGTCCAAACTGTAATGTTTAGTAAAACTATGGACTGAAGTCCAAGTGGCGGCAGAACAGATGTCTGCCGCAGACACATTCTTGAAACAAGCCACAGAGGCTGCAACTTCAGGAGTGGAGTGACCTCTGACTTGACCCGGGAGGGTTTTGTTGTACTTGTCATAACAGAAAGTGATGCAATGGGCCAACCATTTTGATAGACATTGCTTAGAGACAGCGTTGCCTTCTCTTTTGTGAGCGAAAGAGACGAACAACTGATCAGTGTTTCAGAGATCCTTCGTCCTATCGGTGTATCATCTCAGAACCCTGTGAACATCCATGGTAAGTAGCAGGTATTCTCCTTGATTGGAATACTGCGTGAAGAAAGCAGGTAATTCAATAGACTGATTTAAGGTAGATTCCGCTACCACCTTCGAGAGAAACTTAGGATTCGTGCGAAGAGCTACTCGTTCTTTGTGAAAAAATCAGATCAGGGATTTTGCACATCAGGGTCTGGAGCTCGGAAATTCTGAGAGCAGAAGTAATGGCCACCAAGAAGAGCATCTTCCACAATAAAAACTTCAAGTCTGCGGAAGCCGCTGGCTCAAAAGGAAGAAGGGTAAATTTCTCTAGGACAAAGTTTAAGTCCCAAGGGGGAGCTGGAGTCCGGACAGGGGGCCTGAGATGAAGGACCCCTCTGAGGGAAGTTTTGGATACCTCCAGCTGGGCAAATGCCTTATCAGAGAAAGGGACAAGGTAGGCTGAAATAGCTGCCATATGGACTTTCAAAGAGGAGTGACTGAGACCCAGGTCGAAAAGATGACGCATGTACTCAAGTAGAATGGTCACAGGAGAGGAAAAGGGCTCCAAGTTCCTGGAAGCAGCCCAGATGGAAAATCTTTTCCATTTCAAGGCGTAGGTGGACCTAGTGGAAGGTTTTCTAGCCTCTACCAGAATCTCGGCCACCTTAGGAGAAACGCCAAAACGAGAATGAGCTAGGTCTGCAGGAGCCATGCATGAAGTTGAAGGGACTTGAGTACCGGATGGACCAGGGTCCCCTGATCCTGGGTCAGCAATCCTGGTGATAAATGAAGAGGAAGAGGAGGAACCTCTGAGTATTGCTGTAGAAGAGAGAACCAGATTTGCTTGGGCCAGAAAGGAGCGATCAGAATCATTCTCGCTCCTTCCAAAGCAAGCTTCTGTAGCACATGAGGGACCAGAGGAATTGGGGGAAAAGCATAGACGCATCTGTGCTTCCAGCTTAGAGATAGAGCGTCGCTCCAGAAAGCTCCTCATTTTGGAGCGAGTGAGCAAAACACTGGAAGCTTTGCGTTTTGGGAGGAGGCGAACAGGTCTATCTGAGAAATCCCCCAAATCTGGAAGATGCTTTTTTAGAACTTTTTCATCCAGTTCCCACTGTGATGGAAGAGCCAACGAGCGACTTAGTCTGTCTCCCAGGACATTGTCAACTCCCGGAACATGGATCGCCGTGAGGTGAAGGTTGTGAAGTATTGCCCATTCCCAAACTCTCACCGCTTCCCTGCACAGCGGGTAGGACCGAGTCCCTCCCTGCCTGTTGATGTACCACACCACACACATGTTGTCCGTTTGGACAGCTAGGTGACCGGGAAGGATGTATTGGTGAAGAGCCTGGAGAGCATACAGCACTGTTCGCAGCTTGAGCATGTTGATGTGGAGGACTATCTCCAAGTTTGACCATAAGCCCTGGGTTCAGTGAGGACCCAGATGGGCTCGCCAACCTTCGCCTGAAGCGTCCGTGGTCAGAGTCTGATTTGGGGGGAGAGATGAAAGGGACCCCCGGAAAAGGTGCTCTTGAACCATCCACCATTGCAAGTCTCTTACCATCGGCAAGGAGATCAGAACAAGATGATCTAGGTCGTCTACCCGTTGATCCCACTGAGATCGGAGAGTCCACTGAGAGATTCTCATGTGGAGGCCCGCAGAACCGTCGAGATGGCCGCCGCCATAAGCCCCAGTAGATGGAGCACCGACCTCGCCGGACCCCTCCTGTGTTCCGAGAGGAGGGAAATCTGGGACTGGAGGGAGGCACCGCTATCCGGAGGCAGGAAAGCCCTGCATATTGTCGTATCGAGGATTGCCCCGATAAACTGGAGCCTCTGGAAGGCTCCAGGTGAGACTTGGAATGGTTGATGGTAATACCCAGGCCAGTGAAAACCTGCTGGGTGAGGGGGAGAGAAAATGTAGTAGTTCCTCCCTGGACAGGGCTGCCAGGAGACAGTCGTCCAGGTAGGGAAAAACCTGAGCTCCCAAAGTATGCAGGTGGGCCGCAACCACCGCCAGGCATTTGGTAAAGACTCGGGAGCCGAGGAAAGACCAAAAGGAGCGCCTGAATTGGTAGTGGTCCCCTGAACGCAAATCTGAGGTACTTTCGGTGCGAAGGGAGATGTGCAGGTACGCATCCTGCACATCCAGTGCACAAAGCCATTGGCCTGGCCGAAGCACAAGCAAGAGAGTTTGAAGGGAGAGCATCCTGAACCTCTTGTATTCCACATAGAGGTTCAGGGAGCTGAGATCGAGAATGGGTCTGAGATCTCCCGCCTTCCTTGGTACGAGGAAGAAATGGGAATAGTAACCCGTCCCGTGGAGGTGAGGAGGGACGGGCTCTATACCCTGCTTCGCAAGGAGAGCAGAGATCTCTTCCCTGACCAAAGGAAGATGGTCCCTTGAGTAACAGAAGTTCAGAAAGGGGTGATGTGGAGGTTTCTGCAGAAACTCTATAGAATGCCCCTCTGCTATGATCTGAAGCACCCATGAATCCGATGTTATCCTCTCCCAACCCGGAAGGTGGAGGGAGAACCTCCCTCCTACCGGTTCCTCCAGGGCATCCGGAGGCGGTGGGAGAGGGAAGGAGTCAGGTGGTGTGAGGCAGCCCCACAGCTGGGGCACCCGTTGCTTTTTTGGGCGGCGGGGGCCTAGCAGCTCTGGGGACCCGACGTTTACTTGCCCGCCTTCCCTGAGGTTTCGCTTGAGGCCGGCTGCATCTGCGAAGGGACGGCGCTGTGGGGGATGGGGACAGTACATTGAATCAACAGATTTAAGGGCCGTTCCCTTCTCCTGCAAGTCAGTGATGATGTCCTTGACATCACTGCCGAAAAGCACAGAACCCCTGAAAGGTGCTTCTTGAATTGCTGACTGCACCTCCGGGACCAGACCTGACACACGGACCCATGCGTGACGCCGAAGACTTACGGCGAACGCAGAGCTCCGTCCTGCGGTGTCCACTGCGTCGTAGGTCGTCCTCAGAATGTGACGACTGGCCGAACCAGCAGAACGAACCAGGTCGGCTAACTCCTGCTTGACTTGAGAGTCAGGCAAGGAGTCAATCTTAGAGTCCGCCTGGGTAAGGACAGCCTTCCGGTAATCCCCCATATGTGCTACATAATTAGGGCCTAATCCCCAGTGTGGAAGAGGCGAGATCTTTCTTCCATACTGATCCAGAAGCTAGATTCCTTATCCGAGCGAGCGAGCCTGCGTTTCGGTGTGCTCACCGGCCGTGAGCGGCGCTAATCACAACAGAGTCAGCACGGGGGTGAGAGTCTAAGAAGTCTACACCCTACAGAGCCTGGTATAGCCTGTTCGACTTCCTAGGAAGTGGGGCTCACGCCGACGGTTGTTTCCAAATAGTGGAAAAAAGGGGGGCGTGAGGCTCGATCCAGGGTGGCACAAGGGTATGAGCCGTAGGGGCAAGTCCAGATATTCGGCGAGTTTAACCCGTTGAGGATCTGGCTCTAAGGAACGCCACTGATGGACTTCTTGTATCTTCCTGAGCAACTCCATGAAGGAAGAATCCTTCGGAGGAGTCCTCGGCCGGGGCTTGGACGGAGAACACTACTCATCGCCTTTCTCGGAACACCCATCGGAGGCCTTCGAGGAGTCGGAGAGAAGAAGAAGAGAAATTTGAAGCAGAGTAAGACTCCCTAACTCGTCTAGGGAGAGGAACGGATTCCTTAGGGGGAATCCCCGGACGCGTGTCCTGCCCCTCTCTGGATCCTGAGGGCAAAGACTGGGAATCCAGAGGTGGAAAGGGAGTATGCCGTCTGGGGCGTACGGGAGCCAGAGGTGGCACCGTCGCTGTAACACGGCTCTCAACTTACTAGGTGAGCTGAGCCTTGGCCTCAGCCCACCAGGAGGCAAGAGTCTCCTGGAGATCCACCGCGGCCTAGGGGCGGTGGAGGAGGAGGACGGGATAGTTGTACGAATGAAATTGTAGGGGGAGTATCCGTAACCCGGCTGCGGGAATACCGGAGCTGGGTACTGCGGCGTCGGATACTGAAGACATGGGAAAACCGGCGTCGGATAGGACGGCGGATACCCAGGCACTGGAGGAGCTGCCGGAGCAGACGGCCCAGCCGGCTACGCCACAGGCGGATCAGCCGGGATAAGCCCGTGAGGTGGAGGGCCCGATGGAAGAGGAATATCCCCCGCCGGTGTCGGAACCAGCGTCCGCAGGGCCGGTGTCAGAGGAGCCGGCGTCAGGGGAGCCAGCGTCAGATCTGACTCTGTAGGAAGAGGATCGGACGGTAGCCCAGGATCCCTAGCCTCGTCCGGGATGGAGGGAAAAACTCGGATCGGGCAGGGGGACTCTGCCTCTGACGGGCAGCGAAGGCTGCGGGAACCTGGTACGCACAGATGAAGCGGGTCCGCCATAGGCTCCGAGGTCCAGCGACGCCGGAGGAGCTGACGGTGGCTTAGAGCCGAGCGCCCAATCTCTCGAAGTCCTCGCCAGAGACGGGCCGAGGATGAGAAGAGGCCTGGTCCGAGGAGGCACTGCCGTGCCGCCTCAAGGGTAGAGCGCCTTAGCGCCTTCTCCCAGTGGACGGCGGAGGAGCTGACGCCCAGCTTATGGGAGGCGCCAGCACAGTATGCTTTAAGCCCGCGGCAGTACCGGGCTGGAGCCCTCCTTGCCCGGAGGCACCTCGGCGGCTCGAACGCGAACCCGACAGGCGGGCCGACGCTTCCTCCAAAGCCTTGGAGGCTGCCGTGGGGCGATCTCCCGGAGGGGATGTTACTTTGCCTGCGACTCCAGCTGGAGTCGCGGAGGAGGAGACCTTCTCCCGGTGCCTTTCCTTGTCCCGCTTTTTGCGCCCTTCAGGGGAGGTCGATGCCTGCCGAAGTTTCTTCAACTCCTTCTCCATCGCGGACATCTTCTTCCTGAGGAGATGGGCTTCGAGAGACTGCTGGCGTCGTCTGCGGATGGCTGCGTTGAAACGGAGGCAGTGCCTACACTTGTCGACCGTGTGGTCGGGGCCTAAACAGAAAAGGCAGAGGGAGTGACCGTCTTTGTGAGGCAGTTGGGCGCCGCACAAGTCGCACTTATTTTTTGAAGTGGACAACATACCGATGTTCACCTGACGATAGGAAATATAAAATACAAGAAAAAATTACTCACCTTAGTAATGTTGTTTCTTCTAATGGAGTCTTGCTATATTATGACAGTAGCAGTTTGATCCAGCTCTAGAACTGCTCCGGAGGTGAAATGGTTAATACCATTCCAAAACAGAACTTTGAGCACGAGCTCTAAAAAGCAGCTCTATCTGTGTAATTTCAAACCTGAACTGTCAGATCTTTACGAGCAAAAACTCACTAAGGTCTGTGTGGAAGCTGTAACCTACACTAGCCAAATGGCTACCTAAATACCAACAACCACTGCTGGTCCCAACACCCAAGACTCAAGTCAGGGGACCAAAACTGCTAATACAATTCTAACAACATGAGAATAAAACAACAGTATAATAGAACACACCCCAAACCCCCTAAAGGGGGAGAAACGCTAAAAGGGCACAAAATAGTGCCCACACTAGGTTGCCCAGACCCACCCAAGTAGAAGTTCTGAGAGGGGCAGGTTGGGAGGTCATAATATAGAAGACTCCATTAGAAGAAACAACATTACTAAGGTGAGTAATTTTTCTTCAAACAACATGAAGTCTTGCTATATCATGGCAGTAGCAGACTACACAGCAGTACTCTCCATGGAGGAGGGCAGAACCTACTTAGGAATAGGCTCTGAAGAACAGCTGTGCCAAACCGAGCATCTCTCCTGGCCTGGACATCCAGGGAGTAATGCTTGTAAAAAGTGTACCGCTTTCAAGTAGCAGCCTGGCATATCTCTAATATAGGATGTCTCTGGCAGCAGCTAGAGCCGCAGCTGTACCCTGGTAGAGTGAGCCCCAAGCCAGAGGCGGATCTCTGCCCAGTTTCTGATAACAAATTGGATACAAGAGACAATCCACCTGGCAATTGATCTCTTAGTGAGCAGGTTTGCCTTTCCCAACTTCACCATAGGTAAGGAAAAGTTGGAGGATTCAACCTGTGACCTTTGGTACGCCTTATAGTAACTAAGAGCTCTCTTAACATCCAGGTTGTGCAACCTCCTCTCACCAGAAGAGGAGTGATCAGTGAAAATACTGAAGGGAGATAGATTGGTTAAGATGGAAATCTGAAACCACCTTAGGTAAAAACTTCCTATTAGTCCTAAGGACTACCTTATCCCTGTGGAAAGGAATAAAGTCAGTTTCTACTGACAGACGTGCAACTCACTTATGCATCTAGCAGAAGTGATAGCCACCATAAAAACAGTTTTCCAAGTTAGATACTTAAGCTCTGCAGAAAACAGAGGTTCAAAAGGGGGTTGCATTAACTGGGCAATACAAACATTAAGGTCCCAGGCAGGGGCCGGTTCCCGAAAGGGTGGATTAGTAGGGAGTAATCCTCAAAAACTTGGAAAACACAGGGTGAGTGGAAAGACGGATGACTTTCCTGCTGAAACAAAAGCAGATACAGCTGCCAAATGGACTCTCAGGGTAGCTGGTCTGAGACCCAAGGAATTAAGATGGACCATGTAATCTAATACAATGGGCAAATCAGCAGATTCTGGGGAAACATTTTTCCCAGCACACCAAATGGAAAACCTTTTCCATTTAGAACTATAAGTAGCCCTAGTGGAAGGCTTTCTGGAAGCCTTTAGGATTTCAAGAACACCCTGAGAGAGGTGTAAATCAGCAACTCTAACTCCTCAAGAGCCAGGCCTTGAGGTTGAGGGATTTGAGGTCCGGATACCAAACCCTTCCCTGGGCACAAGTTAATAGGTTGTGATTCCTGGGGAGGCAAAGGGGAAGAAGGATTGTCAGTGACAGAAGGAGTGGGTACCAGGGCAGCCTGGCCCAATCCGGGGCAATCAGAATCACCCTGCAAGGCTGAGATCTGATTTTGACTAATACTTTGAATAGGAGAGGGAAGGGGGGGAAAGCATAAAGAGACTTCCCCACCCAATCCAGGAGAAGGGCATCCAGGGGGACTGAGCCCAGCACTGGAGGCCTGCAACAGAACAGAGGAAGTTGGTGATTGTCTGGGGCTGCAAAAAGATCTATCTGAGGGGTGCCCCATCTGGCAAAGACTATCCCCAGTACTTGAGGATCCAGGGACCATTCGTGATGGCCCTGGGAAATCCTGCTGAGAGCATCTGCTAGGGACGTTGTCCTTCCCTGGAAGATGAACTGCTATGAGGGAAGTGTTCAGGAATAGGCCAGAGACCACAACTTCATTGCCTCGGTGCACAAGGCTGAAGACCAGTGCCCTCTGCTTGTTGATGTACACATTGTTGTGGTGTTGTCTGTTCTGACTTGTATCATCTGTAGTGAGAGTCAAATTGTGAGCAGGGGAAATGAAGGGACCCCCAATCTTAAATTGCTCTGATCCTGCCACCACTGGAGGCCTGGACGGTGTTGAGTCACTGGGACCAACTTGGAAGGGGTCTCTTCTCTGAGACCAATAGGTTCTCAAGTGAAACTGAATGTCTCATCTGAAATCTTGCTCCCTGCACAACAGCTGTGGATGCAGCCATGTGCCCCAGGAGCTGCAGAAAGTGTCTTGCTGGTCGAGAGACCTGCAGCGTGAAGAAGAAGGCCAGAGCCACTAAATTTGTCACCCTTTCTAAGGGAAGAAAAGCTCTGGCTAGCTTTGTGTCCAACTCTGCCCCTATAAAGGTGAGTACCTGGACTGGTTCCAGAACCGACTTTGGCAGATTTAGCAGAAAGCCCAGGGAGGTGAGAAGCTGCTGGGTGACTTGCAGGTGAGATTTTACCTGTTCTGGGACTGGCCTACAATGAGCCAATCGTCTAGATAGGGAAAAACAGCAATCCTTTGCCTCCTTAAGTGGGCCACTGCCAGACACTTTGTGAATACCCTTGGGGCAGAGGTGAGGCCGAAGGGCATTGCTCTGAACTGGTAATGACTTGAGGGTAGTTCGAATCTGAGATACTTTCGATGGGAGCTTCTGATTAGGACGTGGAAATAGGCATCCTTGAGGTCCAAGGAGGCTAACCAGTCTCCTGGCCTTAGGGAGGGTAAAATCATTGCCAGAGTTACCATTTTGAACTTTGGTTTCAAAAGATGCTTGTTCAGATATCTGAGGTCTAATATGGGCCGCCATTCTCCTGTCTTTTTTGGGGTAAGGAAGTATCTGGAATACAGACCCCTGCCCTGGTGCAGGGGAGGAACCCTTTCCACTGCTCTGAGAGGCAACAGGGTTGAGACCTCTGCTTCCAGAGCGAGGGTCTCTGAAGCACTTGCAGGTAGAAAAAATCTGAATCTCAACTTGGGAAACTTTCTGAAGCTGAGAACCAGACCCTGGCTTACTACTTCCAGAACCCACTTGTCTGAGGTTAAAGAAGCCCAGTTCTGACTGAAGTAAGCCAGCCTGCCCCCTACCAGTAAAGGAGAATCGGCCCTGGGCACCCCATCAGGGTGCCTGCTTAGCAGGTGCTTTAGGCTGAGGGATGGGAGCAGGCCTGCCCACCCCTCGTCTGCCTCTGCCTCTGAAGAAGCCCCTCTGAGCATAGGCAGGAGGCCTGAGTCTCTGAAAAAGGCCTGTGAGGGCTACCCTACCCTGGGGGTATGCCTCTGGGGAGTGGCTTGCCAGCTCCTTAGCTTGGCACTTTTGTAAGTAGTCCTATATTCATCCATCTTTTTCATATAATTCTCTGTCTGCTCCCCAAACAGAGAATTTCCCACCACAGCAAAATCCATAGCCTTAGTCTGGGTATCCTGTGACAGGCTAGTACACCTGAGCCAGGCCAACCTACGAAAAGCTACAGATGTGGCCATGACCCTAGAAGAAACATCATTAACATCCATAGCAGCATGAAACTGTACCTTAGAAGCCTCAATGCCATCAGCAGCCACCTGTTCTAGTTCGCTAGCCAGCTGGCCATGGGCTTGCTTGGCTAATTCCATAACAGTATCCCATCTAGATTTCTGATACCTAGCTACATAAGCCATATAATTTGCTTGCCTGAGTCCCAGAGAGGCTGCCATATACTGTTTTTTCGCCATGGCATTAATCTTCCTGGAATCTTTGTCAGGAGGATGTGAAGCCAGGGGAATATTAGCTTTATCACAGGCTGCAGCCTGAACTACCCCAACATGACTGCATTGCTGAGAAAGGAATTCTGTATCAGGACCTGACAATGTGTACCTTCTGTCCATCTTTTTATCTACAGGAGGCACAGAATTAGGAGCTTTTAACATTTTTATTGTTTGCTTCCTAAAAGACTTATGCAAAGGAATAGACAATCTCCTAGACACTGGAATATCCATCATTTCTACAAAATCAGGCTCCTCTTGCTCATCCACAGCTTCTTCCAAGGGAAGCTGGAGGGTTTCAGCAACTTTTTTGTAAAACACAAAATGAGATGGGGACTCAGATAGCATAGGTGGAGATTCTAAAGGTCTGTCTGGGGAAATGTCCGGTTCAATGGGTACACCCAGACCTTCCCAGCCACATTCATACTGTTCATAATCATCCTCCTCCTCTGGTTCATAAAACTCTCAACATCATATTCCTGAACCACTGGAACCGGACGAACCGACCTTTGCCAGATAGTGGCGTTCGGACGGAACCTGAGACAGTGACTGGACAATTTGTATGGCTTTGCTATCTCTGCAACAGTTGGAGAAGGGATTTTGGACTCCAAACCTGCTGACTTTCTTGTTTTCTTTACTGGAACTGGTTCCTCAGAACCAGCTTTTCTTTTGCTCAAGGAAGTCTCGCCCTGGTCAGAGGGCACTCCCTCCGGTTCGGTTGGCACCGAACCGGGCTGGCCATCCGGGTCAGCGGACTTTTTGGCCTCTCGTTCCCTGACCCTGTCCAATCTCTTTTCCAGGGTGGCTGCAGGGAAATTCTTAAATATCTGGCAGTCTGACTGGAGGTGGTCAAACCCCAGACAATAGACACATGTGGTGTGTGGGTCAGCCTTGGCAAAGGCTTCCCCACAGACATCACAGTGTTGAAACCCAGTGGGCCCGTTTTTTCTTTTGGGTTTCTCAGACATAATGCCAGCCTAACCAGAAAACTCTGCCTTTAAACGCAGTGCCAGGCAAGACACCCTTATCGGTTCCCAACCGTGTCACGGGTATTGGACAAAACCGTAATAAAATCCGTTTTTTTTAGAACCGATAAGAACCGGGAACCGCACTCTAAAATGTTAAACTTTAAAATTAATGAGTTTTAAACCAGCTGATCGGTTCAAACCGAACCGATAAACTTACAAGTTCCACACAGACAAAACCTTTTAATTACTAACGATTACCACAGACAGAGCTTGAACCGAACGGTTTTATGGTTAAATAAAACTATTCTCGTTGAATCGGACCGAAGAAAACACTGTTTAAACCGAGAAATGAACTCAGCAGTAGGAGAAATCTCCGGAGCTACTGTTCACTGAGGCAGAGTAAAGAATCTGACAGTTCAGGTTTGAAATTACACAGATAGAGCTGCTTCTTAGAGCTTGTGCTCAAAGTTCTATTTTGGAATGGTATTAACCATTTCACCTCCGGAGCAGTTCTAGAGCTGGATCAAACTGCTACTGTCATAATATAGCAAGACTTCATGTTGTTTGAATACTGAAAACTTTTCAGAAAAACCGACGAAGTAACAGGACTGAGCAATAAGAACTTAACCGCGAGGCGCTGCACGACCTGACGGCGGGAAAGAACTGGAAGGCGGGTGTCCGGGACTGCCCCTTTATACCGTCATATGACGCCGGTCACCTGATGTGGAGGCGGTCCCTCGCCAGGGACTGCTAGCTAGAAATTTTTCCGTGGGGTCCTGCCACCGGCCGGCGTCAGTCCTATATGTAATTACCTACTGCAAGAGCCCTCTCGAAGCAAGATCTGTACTTTCCATCTACAGAGTTAGTAATTAAATGGGCAGCTATGGAATGCCTGGCTGTAGAGGGATTAAAGTGCATAAAGTGGCTTATTAAGTAAAACACTGAGAAACACAAAAAAAAGTTAACCACACAGCCCTTATAGGAAAAAAGATAGAATGATACTGACTGTGATATAAAACCTATCAGAACAAGTTAGCAGATTTCTACTGGTTAAAGTAAGCTTGTTCCTTGAATTGGACTGTCTCATTCTTTTAAAATTACTGTTGCAACAGTTTTGTCTTTTGTCTTCATACTGTTCTTTATGCTCTCAGTACAGATGGTTGGCCACCACTGGAACCCCGTTCCTAAAGCTTTTCTTTCTCCGCTGTCTTTCAATTTTCCTGGTGTCCAAATATAAGGCTAGGTGCAGTCAGAACACGGTGATGGAAAAGGGCCGGGCCTTGTATAATCACCTGGCACTGTTAGATATTTTAAGGTTAGTTTTTAAAAGCCACCTCTCAGTATTAGGCAAGTGTGGTAATTTAAAAGTCAGACTGGAATTTAACCCGTAGCTACAAGCTTTGAAATAGCTACATTTAGTGCTATATTATCAGAAACGGGTCTTGAGAAAGAATCCCTTTAAGTGTGTTGAGCTTTTGACATTCTGGGCTTTCCACCAAATTAACCTCAAACAGGTACCTGTCATGCGCACAGGTAAAAATAAACAAACAGTAAATACGTGCTGCAAATAGGATATGCTTTGTTTTCTTAAAAAACTCCTGTACAAGAATCTCCGGCGCAGAGTTTAGCAAGGGAATTATGCCTGCTTGCTATAGACTGGTGCATGAACCTTTTGTACAGCTAAAAAAATAGAAAATATGCAACAAAAGTCTGCACTCTGCACCTCACAGCTTTATTTTCCAGTGTTCTTCCCCACTCTCTAGTTGCCTAAAACACTTGCAGCGCTTACAAAAACCTGTTGGTTCCCTGAGCGGTTGGCTGTCAGTATAACACCTAAGGTTGGTGCTAAAACACAAACTAAGGGTGTTCTCCCTATGCGTCAGAAACCTCCCAGCCCTGCTCAAGACATTTTACTGGAGGCTTGGCAATTTATAGCGTTATCCCAGTGCAGTAATAATAAAACTAGGAACTCTTGTGCTGCAAGTAACCTTTCAGACCACTACTAGGGAGCCCTTTCTGCTGGTCTCTAACTATTATAAAACGTTATAGTAAAGAAAGAATTTAAAATAAGTTAAACTTACTCCCCAAAGAAGTGGAGCTTGGCAGACTCCTGCAGGCAGGGTGTGTGTTTTGTTGTGTGCCTAGTTACTGTTTCACTCAAGAAGCCCGCTTGTGCTCCTGCTGACTAAGCGGCAGGTGAGAAACACAGAAACATAGAATTTGACATCAGATAAGGACTGCTTGGCCCACCTAGCCTGCCCATTATGCCACCTAAGAGATAAGCTGCATATTCTAGTTAACCAACAGCTTACTTCCTCCTATCCTCCCCACTAGGACGGCCTTATGTCTGTCTCGTGCATTCTTGAATTCTCCCACTGTTCTTGACTTCACAATCTCCTCAGGGAGGCTGTTCCATACATCCACAACCCTCTGTAAAAAAAATACTTCCTCACATTACCTCTGAGCCATCCCCCTTCTATTTTCAAATTGTGCCCCCTTGTTCTTGCACATCACCTCTTCTGAAAGATACTACCCTCTGGGACTTTGTTGATTCCCTTGAGGTACTTGAAAGTTTCTATCACGTTCCCCCTCTCCCTTCTTTCCTCAAGGGTAAACAAATTAAGCTCCTTTAGTCTTTCTTCTTATGTCTTCTGGTGCAGACCCTGCACTGTTTTGGTTCCCCTCCTCTGGACAGCCTCCACTCTATGTCTTTGCAGAGATGGTTTCCCCAGAACTGCACACAGTACTCCAGATCAGGTCTCACCAACTATCTATACACAGGGATAACAACTAATGCTCCCAGTATCCCCCAGCTTTCCTTACTGCCTTCTCACGTTGCTTGCCCACCTTTAGGTCATCCAATATATTTACCCCCAGGTCCCTTTCCATTTCTACTCTTGTCAGTATCACACCCCCCATTGAGTACTCCAACCCTGGGTTTTTGTTTCCCAGGTGCATTATTTTGCACTTCTTTGCATTGAATCTGAGCTGCCATACATTTGACCATTCCTCCAACCTTGCCAAGTCCCTTCTCATCCTTTCCACTCCATCTTGTGTATCAACCCTGTTGCAGATCTTTGTGTCGTCTGCAAAGAGACATACTTTTCCTTCCAGTTCCTCTGCAATGTCACTCATAAAGACATTAAAAAGGACCGGTCCCAATACTGAACCCTGCAGTACCCCGCTAGTTACACTCCTTTCTTCATTGTGGACTCCATTTACTACTACCCTTTGCGTCCTGTAGTCTAGCCTATTTTTTTATCCAGGCTACCACCTTGGGACCCAGTCCAAGGCTGGCTAACTTGTGTATTAATCTTTTGTGTGGGACTGTATCAAATGCCTTGCTAAAATCTAGGTAGGTCATGTCCACAGCCCCTCCCTGGTCTACTACTTTGGTCACCCAGTCAAAGAAATCTATTAGAATCGTCTGACACAACCTTCCCACCGTGAATCCATACTGCTCTGGGTCCTGCGCCCCACTGGCCTCTAGGTACTCAATAATTCTTTCCTTCAAAAGTGATTCCATCATTTTCCCTACCGACTGAGGTCAAACTAACTTGTCTATAGTTTCCTGCCTCTGTCCTGCTCCCACTTTTAAGAGGAATCACATCTGCCCTCCTCCAGTCCTCACGTACCACCCCAACCTTCCATGATTTGTTAATGAGAGAAGTCTTGAATTCCCTCACTGTTCTCGACTTCACTACCTCCTCAGGGAGGCTGTTCATCATCCACAACCCGCTCTGTGAAAAAATACTTCCTCACATTACCTCTGAGCCGTCCCCCCTCTATCTTCAAATTGTGCCAGGTAGCCTGGGTTGCAAACTGATTGCAGAACAGGACACAGAAGGTAATAGTGAGTGGAACACATTCCGAAGAAAGGGGGGTCACTAGTGGAGTACCTCAGGGCTCAGTACTGGGTCCAGTCCTCATTAACATCTTTATAGGTGACAATGCAGAGGGTCTGGAGGGAAAGGTATGCGTCTTTGCAAATGACACAAAGATCTGGAACAGAGTTGATACACAAGGAGGGGTAGAAAGGATGAGAAGGGACTTGGCAAGGTTGGAGAAATGATCAGACATATGGCAACATAGATTCAATGCAAAGAAGTGCAAAGTAATGCACCTGGAAAACAAAAACCCAGGAGAAGAGTACACAATAGCAGGGGAGATACTAACAACAGCAAAAATGGAACGGGACTTGGGGGTAGTCATATCAGATGATGTAAAGGTGGGTAAGCAATGTGAGAAGTCAGTAAGGAGAGCCAGGGGGATACTGGGATGCATAAGAAGGGGCATCACAAGTAGAAAAAGGGAAGTGGTTATCCCTCTGTAAAGACAGTTGGTGAGACCCCATCTGGAGTACTGTGTGAAGTTTTGGAGACCTCATCTATGCAAGGACATAGACATGATGGAAGCAGTCCAGAGGACGGCAACTCAAATGGTGCAGGGTCTGCATCAGAAATCATATGAAGACAGACAGAGAGCTTAACATGTATACCCTTGATGAAAGGAGGGACAGGGGGACATGATAGAAACGTTCAAGTACCTCAAGGGAATCAACAAAGTCCAGGAGGGTAACATCTTTCAGAAAAAGATATGCGTAAGAACAAGGGGACACAATTTAAAGATAGAGGGGGGACGGCTCAGGGGTAAAGTGAGGAAATCTTTTTTTCACGGAGAGAGCGGTGGATGCGTGTAACTGCCTTCCTGGGGAGGAGGTTGGGGCTAAAACAGTGGGGGAATTCAAACATGCATGGGACAGACACAAGGCAATTGTAGTGGGGGGGGGGTGTCAGGAAGTAGGCTGTTGGTTAACAAGAATCTGCAGTTTATCCAGTAGTTGGGGAATGGGCAGACTGGGTGGGCCAAGAGGTCCTTATCTGCCGTCAAAGCCTAAGTTTCTAGTCAGCAGTGTCATTAGTTCTACCCTTAGTTCTTTTAGAATTCTTCGGTGAATTCGATCAGGCCCCATTGCTTTGTCCACTTTCAATTTTATTAGTTCTTTCAGAACCCTTTCTTCTGTAAATGGACTGGTCTCGACCCCTGTCTTCAGAGTGTTTCTCTTGTTTGGTTTAGGTACCTCGTCCTCGTCTTCCTTTGTGAATACTGAGCAGAAATATTCGTTCAGTATCCCTGCTTTTTCACTGTCACCCTCTACCCACATTTCCGCCTCTTTATTAAGCCTCACTAACCCTCCTTTGGTCCTTCTTCACTCCCTAATGTACCTATAAAAGGTCTTATTCCCCCTTATTAACAGAGTTGGCTATCCTTTCTTCCGTTCTGGCCTTTGCTATTCTGACTGCCTTCCCAGCCTCTTTCTGCTCTAACTGATAAAGTTCTCTGTCCTGCTCCTTCTGTTTCTTTGTATTTCCTGAATGCTATCCTTTCCTCCTTATCCTTCCCTGCCACCTCTTTTGGGAACTATAGCGATTTTTTCCTTCATTGTGTTTTGTTCATTTGCTTTACACAAAGGCTTGCTGCCTTTGTGATGGCTGTTTTGATGACTCCCCATTGTTCTTCCACCCCTCATGAACCCACACTGTTTGGTGGTCGCTTGTTCCCAGATGGCTACCCACTTCTAAATCTGAGAATACTTCTCAGTCCCCATTTGAGAGTACCAGGTCTAAGACTGTTACCTCCCGAGTGGGTTTCAATACTAGCAGTCTGAGGCATGCCCATTGTAGGGTATCAAGAATGACCCTGCTCTTGGATGTGCTTGCAGCAAAGGTACTCCAGTAAACATCTGGCATATTCAGGTCCCCCATCAACAATATCTCCCCTTTCTCTACCATTCTAAGGAAGCCTTCAATCATTTCCTTGTCCATTCCCTCCCCCTGAGATGGGAGTCTATATACAACCCCCATGCGGACTGTGGTGCCATTTCCTGTCTTCAGGGTGACCCAGAGTGCCTCATCTGCTCCCTGTTTACTCTCTGGTTCTGTTGCTTTGATACCTTCCTTTACATAGAGAGCTACTCCTCCCCCTCCCCTTTTACCTTCCCTGTCCCGCCTGTAGATTGTGTATCCTGGTATGTTGACATTCAAGTCATAGTTCTCTGTGTACCATATTTCTGTGACTGCCACGATATCCAGGCAACCCTCTTCCATCAAGGCCACTAGTTCAGGGAGCTTGTTACACAGACTACTGGCTTTGGTCCTCATCACCCTCTACTTTTTGATGGCCTTATCCCTTTTAGCCCCATTCCTGTCCTTACTGTCTTTGCATTTTTTCACATTTACCTCTGTCCAGCTCCCTAATGACTTCTCTACCTTGGTGTTTACTTCACTAATTACCATGTTTTGTGGGGGGAGGCTGGGATTTCCCTGCTCCTTTTCGGAGGCCCCCCCAATGGCTAGTTTAAATGCTTGCCAATTATGCATTTAAACCTCTCACCTAGGATCCTGGTTCCCCCCTTTGACAGATACAGACCATTGCGCCAGTATAGGTCAGCATCCCTCCAGGTAGTTCACCAGTCCCCAATGAAGCCAAAACCCTGAGCAACACACCAGTTTTTCAACCATTCATTGAAGTCCCTGGTGAGGAGTACTGTAGCATCACCCTTGCCGTAGACAGGCAGCACCTCCGAGAAGGTTACCGTATGTGCTTCTTGTCTAAGGCCCCTCCTCAACTCTACAAACTCCTCTTGCACTGCTCTGATCCCATTCCTAGCCAGGTCATTTGTCCCTAGGTGGACACTGACAACCCAGCTCCCTTCCTCGTGCAGCTTCTCCCACGATCCTAAGGATTCGCTTCCTGTCCCTCCAAGCAATGGCGCCAGGCAGGCACCTTACCTCCCTCTCCCCTTCCTCCCCCATTTCTACCGCCCTAATGATGGAGTCCCCCACCAGGAGTTGTTTCCTTCCCCTGTGGGGTACCATGCCACCCTCGTGTGGGTCTCCATTGTGAAGGTTCCCAGCATCCTCCTTGGTCTCCACTGCAGGTGCCTCTATAGTGGAACCACGATCCACCAGAAGAGCGAATGAATTACAGAGAGGTACAGCTGGAGGGATGCAAGTTTGTTCCACCACCCTCTCCCTCCCTCCCTGACCCACCCTGGTCCAGCCTCTCCTCTCCTCTTTCTTAGCAGCCTCTGAGATAGTGGCATTGGCCCTGATGGTCTCTGGGAGGGGGAGGAGGTATCATGAATCCTAGCCAGGTCAGCCTGGAGATGGGCAACCTCCTCCCTCAGAGCAGAGAGGTGCCTGCAAATAGGGCAGCACTGCAGCCTCCAGAATGTCTCCTGGAACACTGCCGCCCCACAGCCACTGCACTGCACCACTCCTATCATGTCTAATGTTGTGTCTCCTCTCCAGTTTCTCTATATGCTTACTCTCTCCTCACAACTCTCACACTTCCTGTTCTGGGACAGCAACTTGCTATAATGTTCAGTAGCCTCCTTCTTCCTTGCTCAGTGTCAGACCACCACCAGCTTTTGGGGTGGGGGGCGGTGGTAAGCGACTAAATAAAATAATGCTATTCCCCTGCTGAAATGAAATGGGAGAGGTTATCCTGAGTTACAGCTCCATTAGAGTGTGAGTAACACTCAAGTCATTGGCTGAAACACAAGCCATCGAGAAGGGGCTAAATAAATGTTCGCCTCCCATAAGGAAACAGTTTAAGCCCAACAGGAGCTGCTCTATTATTTTAAAATGTGAATGTACTATAAGAAGTAGAAACTTGCAGGCTGCTAAAGGTTGCATTTTGAAAGTAAAAACTCCTTCAGGACTTTTTAACTGTTACATGTTGCTATGTAGATTCTGTCTGTACTCATTATACGGCAGCAGCAGCCCTTGTGTCTACTTTTATACCGCAACGCTTGACCTAAGAGCTGAATGAAATCTTTTCTGTTTGAAATTAAAGATCTCCAGAACTAAAAATGTGTTTGCTCAGACCTGATGTAGTGTATATTAATATGAGCTCCCTATATTATATAAATTAAATGGAGCTCTAAAAACAAAATAATATGAACACGATGATGCTGTGTACACATGACTATACGTGCAGGTAAAAACGTATAATCTGTTCAGCAATTCGGGAGATAACAGTCAGTGTTTTCTGACCATGGAGTAAGAAGGGTTGATAAGACCTTACCACACAAGTGAAAACTAAATACTTAAGTTTGCCACAATGGTACAGAACGTTATTCATTTTATATAGCCTTTATTTTGCTCGCATTTTCAGCCTTGTACTTCATTTCCTTTCTGTTGGTGTTGGAACGAAAAAACACTGCGCCTTGCCAATGGTGCACTGAACATTACAGCCGTCTGTTGTGTCCATCTGTCTCCCACATCCTATTACACAGTAGTTCGACTTCGGTGGCTGTTTCTAAGCTAACCGTTTAGGACCCACAGATTCAGGGCCCTGCCCCCTCTTCATAGAAGTTAAAAGTTCTGAGGAGAAAGTACAGTTACACAGGAACTTACCGTAACAGTAGATCTTCGAAAGAGGCTCTTGCAGTAGGTAATTACATATAGGACGGACGTCGGCAGGCGGCAGAACCCCACGGAAAAATTTCTAGCTAGCAGTCCCAGGTGGGGCCGCCCCATGTCAGTGACCAGCGCCAGGCGGCGTCAGTATAAAAAGAAGCGGTCACAGGCGCCCGCTTTCTGTTCTTTCCACTTCAGGCCGGGATTAGAGAGAAGCCGATATTTCCTCAATGGAAAAGGAGCTGAAAACCCTAGGGAGATGGAGGGTGGGAAGGTATTACCTACTGCAAGAGCCTCTCTCGAAGATCTACTGTTATGATAAGTTCTTACGTAAAGTACAGTTACGTAAGAACTTACCGTAACAGTAGATCTTCGAGAACAGCTCTTGCAGCAGGTTACACCATTAGGACTGAAACCGGCAGGCGTCAGGACCCCACGGAAAATTTCTAGCTAGCTGTCTTCAGCGGGGACTGCCCCCGACATCGGTCCCGCCGCTGTCAGACGTAGTACATAAGAGGGTGGTCACACCAGATTCTCCAGTTCTCCTGCCGGAGACTTCCGGCCGCAGGATGACATCAGAATGGGAGACCGAGGATCCACAGTCATAAGATAAAAGGGAACAAATCCCTGTTAGAAAAGGCTGAAGCCATGCCTCCTCCAAGGGAGAAGGTGGGCGGGAAGGTACCAGCTGCAAGAGCTGTTCTCGAAGATCTACTGTTACGGTAAGTTCTTACGTAACTGTACTATCTTACTTCGAGAAACAGCTCTTGCAGCAGGTTACACCATTAGACTGATTCCCAAGCAATAACGCTCCAACATTCTGGGAGGAGGAAACTAGAAGATCATTCCAGGTCCTGAATCTAGGACAGGAGACCCTGTAGCACGGCCAGGCCGAAGCCGGCTCTTCGCCTTGAAGCGATGTCCAGGCTGTAGTGCCTGATAAAAGTATGTACAGAGCTCCAAGTGGCTGCAGCACAAATGGCAGAAGTGGAGACGTTTCTAAGCGCTGCAAAGGAAGTGGCCACTCCCCTAGTGGAATAGCCTCGGACTAATCCCGGAAGGGGCACTTGTTTGATGATATAGCAGTATGATATGCACTGGACAAGCCAGCGAGAAAGGGATTGCTTGGATACTGGTTGGCCCATCATCCTTTCGGTAAAGGAAACAAAAAGTTGCTCCGATTTACGAGGCTACTGCTCTGTTAAAGTAATACCTTAAGCTGTGAACATCCAAGGTGGAGCAGCCTCCTCTATTAGAATAGTTAGGAAAGTAGACAGGCAGGTCAATGTCCTGATTGAGAGTGAGTATGGAAACCACCTTAGGCAAAAATTTAGGATTCGTCCTCAGGGATACTCTGTCCCGGTGGAAAATCAAATAAGGCTCCTTGCATATGAGAGCATGAAGCTTGGAAACTCTTCTCGCTGACGTAACAGCAACTAACAACAACGTTTTCCACAACAGAAAACGCAGCTCGCAACCCGCGGCAGGTTCAAAGGTGGGGAAAGAGTGAGTTGATCCAAGACAAAGAGTAAGTCCCATGGAGGCACTGGGTCTTTAATGGGCGGCCTAAGGTGTAACACCTCTCTCAAGAATTCTCGACAGGCATCTAATTGTGCCACTGTTCGCTGTTCCACTGGGAGATGATAAGCCGAAATGGCACAGAGGTGTACCTTAATAGAGGAGTAGGCGAGGCCCGAACGGAAAAGGGAGAGCAGGTACTCTAACACCGCTTTCACCAGACAACCAAAAGGGGAGAGGCTACGGTTAAGTAACCACTCAAGAAACGGCGCATTTCATGGCGACGCTGGCATGCGCGCGTTGTTAGCTTGGCTGCAGAAAGAACTTCCAACCTCTTGTGAGACCCCCCGTGTCGCAAAATGGCTATGTCTCTAGGAGCCATGCATGCAGGTTCAGTGAACCTAAGTCCGGGGTGACCAGTGAACCCTCCTCCTGAGACAAGAGATGGGAGCTGAACGTCAACGGGAGCGGAGGTTCCCGGGATAGCTGTATTAGTAGAGGGAACCAGATCTGTCTCGGCCAGAAAGGGGCCACCAGGATCATTGTTGCATGCTCCCTGCGCAGTTTGAGAAGAACTCTATGGATCAACAGGAAGGGAGGGAAAGCGTAGAGGAATCTGCCCGCCCAGGAGAGGGACAACGCGTCTCGCCAGAAAACACCAGGCCCTGGATCTAGCGTAGCAAAAATTGGGCAGTTTCTATGCTTGATGGGGAAGCGAACAAGTCCAATTCTGGAGTACCTCATCAAGAAACAGATCCTCTGCTACCTCTTGAAGTTCCCACCGTGACTCTTGGCCTGGGAACGACTCAGGCCGGCCAGGCAATTGTGTTGTCCACCCCAGGAACATGTACTGTGATCAGGGTTCAAGCCGTGTCGTATTACCCAATCCCACACCCTCATAGCCTCCCGGCAAAGGGGGTAAGAGTGTGTGCCTCCTTGTTTGTTGAGGTAATACATCACTGCTGTGTTGTCCGCCTGTAGCAGAAGAGCACTCGGCGGGATCTCAGACTGAAATGCCTGCAGGGCATAAAGGACCGCCCTCATCTCCAGAACATTGATATGAAGGTGAGCTTCCTGAGGGGTCCATGATGCCTGGGACTTCACCCCGTCCAGGTGTGCTCCCCACCCTAGACCTGAGGCATCTGTGGTGAGGATTACCTCAGGGGACGGCACTATAAACGGGACCCCTAAAGAGAGTGTCCCTGGGTCTAGCCACCATTGCCAGTCTCGAATCACAGCGTTCGCGATTCTGACCAGATGCTGCATATGGTCTTGCCTTTGGTCCCATTGCACCTTGAGCATCCACTGAGTTACCCGCATGTGGAGCCTTGCGAAAGGGACGGTCGGAATGGTCGCAGCCATGTGTTCGAGCGTCGGGCGACCGACCTGGCTGGAACAGTCTTGTTCGGATTAAAGATCCCTGATGAGGGATCTGATGCGTTCCGCTCTGTCGTCTGGAAGAAATGCTCTTCCCTGAACGGTGTCCAGGACTGCGCCTATGAACTGCAGTTTCTGCGACGGTACCAGGAGAGACTTCTCGTAATTGATCAAGATCCCCAGAGACCGAAACAGATCCAGGGTACTCTGGATAGCCAGTAACAACGCCTCTCTGGAGGCGGCCATGAGAAGCAAATCGTCCAAGTACGGGAACACATAATGGCCCTGTCTCCTTAGAGACGCTGCCACGACTGCCATGCATTTGGTAAAGACCCTGGGGGCCGATGACAGTCCGAATGGAAGTGCTCGGAACTGAAAGAGGTGGCCGAGAAACTCGAAGCGCAGGAATCTCCTGTGCGCCTGAGCAACAGGGATGTGCAGGTATGCATCCTGCATGTCTAGGGATGCCAAAAATGCGTCCTTCTTTAGCATGGGAATAAGACGCGGAAGAGTCACTATGCAGAATCTTTTGTAGGCGATCGACACATTCAGGTCGCCGAGGTCCAGAATCGGACGGAGGTCCCCTGTTTTCTTTGGAACCAGAAAGAAGTGGGAGTAGTACCCGTATCCTCTCTGGTTCTCTGGGACATACTCTACTGCCCTCTTTTGCAGGAGCGTGAGTATTTCTTGCCTGATCAGAGGCTTGTGCTGGCCCGAGTAACGGGAGAGCAGAGGAGGCCTCGAGGGTGGCTTTTCTGCAAATTCTATAAAGTGGCCTCTTTCGACCATCTGAAGAACACACCGGTCGGTGGTTATGGACTGCCATCCTGGTAGGTACTTCGGAATGCGACCCCCGACCCTGATGTCCCATTGATCCTGAGGGGCCGGGGCCGAAAAGGAGTCATGCTGTGGCGACTGAGGGGCCTGCGGGCTGGGCCGGTTTTGATGGGCATTGACCTCGGCCCGCGGGCTGTTCACCCTGGGCTCTGCAGGAACCGGAGCCCCTCTGTTGTGGTCCGATGCGGGACTGTTGTCTCTGTGCCCATCCACGAAAACGGCTTTGGTTCCTACGAAAGGAACTAAGCCTCGGTCGGTACATTGTGTGAACCGACCTCATCGCCTTCCCGACCTCTTGAAGCTTGGTAATGATCCTCTCAGAGGGCTCACCAATGAGAACTTCTCCCTCAAATGGGGCGTCCATGATGTTTTTGTGGACATCCGAGTTAAAGCCGGAGACACGGAGCCAAGAGTGTCTCCGGAGGTATACACCTGAAGCTGCTGCTCGGGCCGAGGAGTCCGCGGAGTCGTACGCGGCTCATAGCACTGGGGTTCCCACGTCCGAACGAGCTGTAACATTTCCTCCTTCTGCTCACCTTGTGGCAATTTCTCAGCCAGATCCAGACCCTGTTCCCACAGGGCATTCTGGAACTGCACCATGTGGGTCAAGTAATTCAGCGATCTCATGGCGCAAGTAGCGGAAGCATACGTGCGCCTATCCATAGTGTCCAGCTGTTTGGACTCCGGGACCGGTGGCAGAGTGCTCAACTGTTGCGGTCTTTGGGACCGATCATGAGAGGCTGTTATGACCAGAGAGTCGGCCTGAGGATGCTGAGCCAAGTACTGGTCTTCCCTTGGGGCCTTGTACAGGCGGTCAGCTTTCTTCGGCATCGCCGGGACCGAATGTGGACGCTTCCACGCTGCCTTGGTGACGCCCACAAAGTGGGTTCGCCAAGGGTGGCACCACCACAGGCTTGGGGTCCTTCTCACCAAGATATTTCGCTAGAGTAGTCTTCGGGTCTAACTCTTCCGCATCCCATCCGATGTCTCTTGATGTGTCTCGACGATGTCCGAGAACGAAGGGTCATCCGAGGAGACCTTGGAAGTTCACGTAGGTCCGGAGAAGGGATGTGGAGGGAGATGGGATCTGGATTCTGTTGAAAACTCTGATCCCGCTGTCCTCCGTCAAGGCGAACGACGCGCCTTCTGGTCTCTTAGGGCTGGGGTGACCCAGAAGAGGATCTGGACGGAGGTCTCCCTGTATGTGGTCTCCCCCTTGGAGGGACTCTGGGCCCCCGGGGAGGAGGTAACCAGCCTGCAGACCCGGATGGAGAAGGGGGCGCAGGAACCGGAGGAGAAACCGGCCTAAGAGGAGGAGGAGGAGGAGGTGGAGTGGGGACCACGTCCTTTTTGATGGTATCCCACCAGTAGGTGAAAAGTTACTTCACCTCAGACAGAAAGACCCGACGACAGCTCCACGAGGATTGGGGTTGAGGGGAGGATTCTCTGGGGGTCTCAACAGGACCGGGGTCGCCCGTCTGGTCCTGGGGCTGTGTCAACTCCTCCTCGGTGATGGTCTCCTGACTGACGTCAGTCGGAGGCATCGGGGACCTCTTCTCGATTGGTGCGGACGTCGGTCCCCCTACCGGCGTCCGGGGGTGAGTAGGCATGGCCGGCGACGGTCTTCTGACGGACGACGGCTCTGGGGACCTGTGGCGAGGGCCGGCCGGGCGAACCGCATCGGGTCCAACGGCCTCTTAGCTTAGGTGAGCTCCTTGGTCTTCCGCTGGGGAGGAGGCGGCAAGAAGACAGACCTGACGTCGGGTTCAGAATAGAGGGAACCCGACTTGTGGTGATGGTGACGGTCCCCCGACTTAGCCAGGGCCTTGGAGAAAGAAGGAGGCCTGGGAGTCTTGGCCTGAGAAGAGGAACATGAAGATTTTCTCACCGCAGCGGGGGGAGGCTGAGAGCTGACCCGGGAAGGAGAGCGGTCTGACCTGGAACCGGAGCTGCGCGAGTCGGAGGCCCTTGGACGGGACCTGAAGGGTCCTCTCTATGCTTCTCCGAATGCTTGTGGGCCTCCTCAAGAATCTCCCGGAGGCCATGGTCTTAAGTTGTTCCTCAAGCAGGAACGCCTAGGGCCTTCTCTACGGATCCGGTTCTGCTGTTGAAGCCTTGGCAAAAGGAACAGGACCGATGTCGTGGTCTGAGCTTAGGCACTGACGAAGCTTAGTGTGGATCCTTGAAAGGGATCTGCTTCTACAGGCGACTTGGACGAATGACCGGAGGATGGAGAGGACATCAGATAAGAAACTAACTGGAGAAAACAAATTTTTCCGTGAGGGATAAACTTAACCAATGAGTCAGCAAGGCCAGAAGTGGAACCAAGGGACGAGACTTGCAAGTCGACGTGTGGAAAGAACTGGGAATCTGCAGACCGCCCCTTATGTATTATGCCTGACGGGGCTGGACCGACGCTGGGGTAGTCCCCGCCTCGAAGATAGCTAGCCCTCGAGCCTGGTATAGCCTGTTGGACTTACTAGGAAGTGGGGCAAGTCGACGGTTGTTTCCAAATGGTGGAAACAAGGTGGGCATGAGGATCGATCCCGGGTGGCACTAGAGTAGGGGCCATAAGGGGCAAGTCTAGATGTTAGGAGAGTTTAACCCGCTGAGAATCTGGTTCTAAGGAACGCCACTGGTGGACTTCCTGGATCTTCCTGAGCAACTCCGTGAAGGAAGGATCCTCCGGATGAGACCTCGGCCGGGGCTTGGACGGAGAGCGAGGCTCGTCGTCTTTCTCGGAACAACCATTGGAGGAGTCCGAGAGAGAAGAAGAAGAGGAAATTGAAGCAGAGTAGGACTCTCAGCTCATCTAGGGGAGGAAGGTTCCTTAGGGGGATCCTGGACGCTGTCCTGCCCTCTCTGGATCCCGAGGGCAGAGCCGCATTCGAACTGGAGGTGGAGAGGGAGTGTGCCGTCTGGGGCATACGGGAGCCAGGAGTGGCACCTTTGCTGTAAGATTTGCTTCGATTTTGGTGAGCTGAGCCTTTGCCTCAGCTCACCAAGAGGCCAGAGTCTCCTGAGATCCACCGCCGGCCTAGGGGCAGTGGAGGAGGAGGAGGATAGTTGTACTGGATGAAACTGCAGGGAGTAGATGTAACCCGCCGGGAATACCGAGCTGGTATTGCGCGCTGCAGTACTGCGGGCGCAGGATACTGAGGACCCAGGTAAACCGAGGCCAGATAAGACGACGGATACCCAGGTACCGGAGGAGCCGCTGGAGCAGACGGCCCAGGTAGGGAACTCCACGGGCGGATCAAACGCGATAGGCCCGTGGGGTGGAGGGCCCGATGGCAGAGGTATATCCCCCTCCAGCGTCGGAGGGGCCGGCTCTGTAGGAAGGGGAGCAGACGGCAGACCAGCATCCCGAGCCTCGCCCGGGGACGGAGGGGAAAAGTCCCCGGGGTCAAGCAGGGGGTACTCAGGCTCCCCGAACAGCAGCGAAGGCTGCGGGGAACCTGGGACGACAGACGGAGCATGGTCTGCCGTAGGCTCCGAGGCCCGGCGGACGTCGGAGGAGCCAACATGCGACTTATAGGCCGAGTCCCGGCGGACGCCAGAGGAGCCGGCATCCCACTTCGTGGGTCCCTCATCAGAGGCGGGCCGAGGATGGGAAGAGGCCCGGTCCGAGGGGACACTGCCGCGGCGCTGCCCTCAAGGGTCGGGCATCTAGCTGCCTTCTCCCGGCGGACATCGGAGGAGCCACATCCGGCTTATGGAGGCGCGCTACTAGTAGGGCGACGCTGCATGGGTGGTACTGGGGGATGAAGCCTCCTTTTGCCCAGAGGCACCCGGTGGCTCGAACGCGAACCCGATGGGCGGGCCGACGCCTCCTCCAAAGCCTTGGAGGCTGCTGTCGGGCGATGCCCCGGAGGGGACGTTACCTTGGCCGTGGCTCCAGCCGGAGACGCGGAGGAGGAGGCCTTCTCCCGGTGTCTTTCCTTCTCCCGCTTCTTGTGTCCTTCAGTGGAGGTCAACACCTGCCGAAGTTTCTTCAACTCCCTCTCCATTGCGGACATCTTCTTTTTGAGGAGATAGGCTTCTAGAGACTGCTGGTGTCATCTGCGGGTGGCCGCATTGAAATGTAGGCAGTGCGGACACTTGCCGACCACGTGGTCGGGGCCTAAACAGAAAAGGCAGAGGGAGTGACCATCTTTGTGAGGCAGCTGGGCGCCATACGAGTTGCACTTATTTTTTGAAGGGGACGACATATACCGACATTCACCTGACGAAGAAAATACAAAATACTGATACTTTTCGGAAAAACCGAGGAAGCAACAGGACTGAGCGTTATGAACTTCACGAGGCGCTGTACCACGGACGGGCGGAAAGAACTGGAAGGCGGGCATGCCTGGGACCGCCTTTATACCGACGCTGTCTGACGCCGGTCACCTGACAGGGGCGGTCCCTGCCAGGGACTGCTAGCTATAAATTTTTCCGTGGGGTCCTGCCGCCTGCCGACATCAGTCCTATATGTAATTACCTACTGCAAGAGCCCTCTCGAAGTAAGATCATCATTTTCCACAGCATTCTTCTGTCATCGCCTTGTTACCTGGCTGAAGCTCTGGCAGATCAAGTTCTCAGTTGTGAAAGTCTAAGCAGCACACACAGTGCATCTTCATTATAAATTTTCTCTCTGCACTCATATCACTGTAACAGCTCTCAACTTCTGCAGCATGCAGAGATGATTAACTACACTGTTAATATCAGTGAAAGAGTAATCAGCAAGAGGTAGCCGATATGTTCTTCAGCAGGTACGACGATAATCAACTATGGAAAATGAACAGAGGAATGGTAGGGACGTCCATGTTTATATGGACGCAGATGCACATCTTCATAGATAGCATAGGGTTAGTAAATACAGGTTACTCACCTGTAACAGGAGTTCTAGGAATGGTGTATGTTGTTCATCCACACTTATTGGCAAGTATCCTTGCCGCTTTAAATCTTGCCGGAAGGTCTTCAAGCTGGCTCCTCCTATCCACCCGGGTGGTAAAACTCTCGGCCCCGCCCCATGACGCCAGATCTGGCCGGCTGGAAGCTCAGGTTGTGCGTCGAAGCCGGGAAGATTGGGTGGGTCGTGTGGGTGAACAACATACACCATTCCTAGAACTCCTGTTACAGGTGAGTAAACTGTATTTCTAGGGACATGGATATGTTGTTCCTCCACACTTATTGGCAGACTCCTAGCAGTTCTCCAGGAGGAGGGAGGCAAGGCGCACACCCCCGATACTTGGGAAATAAAGACTGGAGAACTGAGGCCCCAAAACCAGCATCCCGGCGACTCAAGGTCGATGTGGTAGTGGGTAATGAAGGTGTGTGCTGACTTCCAGGTAGCAGCCCTGCAGATTTCCTGGATAGGGATGTCCCTGGAAGCAGCCACCGATGCAGCAGTATGGCAGGTAGAATGAGCTCTTGGCCCTCTGGGAGGCTCCATGTCCGCCAGCTTATAGCAGAGATCTATGCAGGAGGTGGCCCACCTGCTTATCCTCCGCTTGACTGCAGGTCTGCCAGGTGCGGCTTCAGCGTAGGTGACAAACAGCTGGCGAACCTCTCCCCGAATTCCAGCCGTGCGTTCCTTATTGTAGGGGACCGCCTCTAGGGTCCAGAGTATGGAGCCTATATTTGGCCTCCAAGGTGTGATTGGTAGAACACCGCAGAGTCAACACCTGGTTAAGGTGAAACTCCTACACCACCTTCGGAAGGAATTTCGGTGGAAGCAGAACAACTTGTCCCTGTGGAAGACCAGGTAAGGAGACTCGATGGAAAGCGCCTGGAGCTCTCCCATCCTTCTAGCTGACGTGATAGTCACCAAGAAGGCGGCCTCCATGACAAGTGAGAGATCACACCTGTGCATTGGTTCGAATGGCTTGCCCATGAGCTTGCCAGTACCAGCAGTAGATCCCACTGGGAAGTGGAGGTTCTCGACCAGAGGGGAAATGTGATCAAGGCCTTTGAAAAAGCACCAGACCACCTTTTCCTGCGCCACCGACTGCTTCCCGGCCCGCGCCCGGTAAGCAGAGATGGCTGCCAGGTGCACCTTAAGGGTCGTCGACCTAAGCCCTTGCTGAGAAAGGGACCACAGGTAGTCCAATATGCTCGCCAAGGAACAGGAGGAAGGGTCCAGGCCCTTGCCCTGACACCAAATGGAAAATTTCTTCCATTTGAAAGCGTAGCATTTCCTGGTCGATTCCTTACGGGATGCCTCAACTACATTGAGGACCTCGTTGGAGAGACCCAAGGCCTGGAACTCTAGCCGCTCAGGAACCAGGCCGTCAGGTGCAGGGATTGAAGGTCCGGATGGAACACCTTCCCCATACTGACTGAAAGCAGGTCCGGGCGAGCTGGAAGCTGCCTCAGGAGCCTGGAGCTGAGACCGAGGAGATCTGGATACCAGCATTGGCAGGGCCAGTCTGGGGCTACCAGAATCACCTGTGCCTTGTCCTCCTTGCCTTGAGAAGCACCCTTGGATCAAGGGAAATGGGGAAAGGCATAGAAGAGGCCCGGGGTCCACGGGCCTCAAGAGGCATCCTGCAGCGAGCCCTGCTGAGGGGGGCGGGCATGCAACAGCCTCAGCTTCGAGTTCTCCCTGGAGGCAAACAGGTCCACCTGAGGGGTGCCCCAATGGGAGAACAGATCTTGTATTACCTACGGCAGGAGAGACCACTTGTGGGACACAGCCCCTATCCGGCTTAGGGCATCGGCCAGGGTGTTGGAGGCTCCTGCAACGTGAATGGCTAGGAGATCCACCTCCAGGCTGCGCAAGAGTGACCAGATGCGTAGAGCTTCCTTGCATAGAAGCATGGAGCGCATCCCGCCCTGGCAGTTTAGCTAGTACATGGTCGTGGTATTGTCCGTCTGGACCCAAACCACTTGACCAAGAAACGGAGCTGGGCGGTGAGAGCTAGGCGGACCTCGGAGCTCCAGCAGGTTGATATGGCATCAGGACTCCAGCAGGGACCAGAGGCCGGCCGGTGTTCCCCAGATAGGCACCCCAACCCATCAGAGAGGCATCGGTCGTAGAGAGACCGTCGGCTCGGGCGGACAAACGGGATGCCCTCCTGCAGGTGAGCTGAACGATCCACCACTGGAGAGCTGCCCACATCCCCTGGTCACCGCCAAGAGCTGGTCCAAAGGATCGCGCTGCTGAGACCACTGGCTGGCCAGCCCCCATGAAGGGGCGTGATGTTCCAGCAGGCCCAACGGACCACGCTGGTACAGGCCGCCATGAGACCCAGGAGGTGCAGGAAGTCCCGGCAGGGCGAATTGCCTAACCAGAAATGATCGGGCAAAGGAGGAAAGAACCCGGCCCCTGTCCGCTGGAGCCAGGTTTGGCTGTGAGAGAGTCGAGCTCTTCCCGATGAATTGTATCACCTGCTTTGGCACGAGTTCCGACTTGGCCTCACTGATGAGGAGGCCGACTTGAGAGCAAACCTGAGGGCCAGATCCCTGACCGCCACCACCTCCTGCTTGAGGGGGCTGCTATCAGCCAATTGTCCAGGTAAGGGTACACGAGACCCTCGGGGTCAGCAGAGGGAATGCTGGTCACCACTGCTATGCATTTGGTGAAGACCCTGGAGCTGGAGACAAGTCAAGGGCATGGTTTGGAACTGTGCGATCCCTCCGCCGAAAGCGTTAAGGAAAGTACAGTTACGAAGAACTACTGCGAATAGTAGATCTTGAGAACAGCTCTTGCAGCAGGTTACACCATTAGGGACCGAAGCCGCCAGGCGCCAGGACCCCACGGAAAATTATAGCTAGCTAACTACAGCGGGGACCGCCTCGACGTCGGGTCCCGCCTCCCGCCAGGCGTGGTACAAAAGGCGGTCCCAGATTCCCCAGTTCTCCCGCCGGAGACTTCTGCCGCAGGTTGACATCAAATGGGAGACCTAGGATTCGCCGTCAGAAGACAGAAAGATAACAATTCCTGCTCAGAAAGACTGAGCCATGCTTCCTCCAAGGGGAAGGTGGGGCGGATTTGTGCGCAAGAGCTGTTCTCGAAGATCTACTGTTACGTGTTCTACGTAACTGTACTATCTTACCGAGACACAGCTCTGCAGCAGGTTACACCATTAGGACTGATTCCCAAGCAGTGACGCTGTCAGAAAATCCGGGAGGAGGAAAATAAAGGATAAATACCAGGTCCTGAACCTAGGACAGGAGACCCTGAAGTACGGCCAAACCAAAACCAGCCCTTCGCCGAGAGGCGATGTCCAGGCTATAATGCCTGATAAAGGTATGCACAGAACTCCAAGTGGCTGCAGCACATATAGCAGAAGTGGAAACATTTTTGAGCGCTGCAAAGGAGGTAGCCACCCCTCTAGTGGAATGACCCCGGACTGTACCCGGGAGGGGCTTTTGTTTGATACCATAACAGTGAGAAATACACTGGACAAGCCAGCGAGAAAGGGACTGTTTGATACTGATTGGCCCATCATTCTCTCAGAGAAGGAATGAAAAGCTGCTCAGAACTACTAAAGGACTGAGTTCTGTTGAGGTAAAACCTCAGGCTCGTGTGAACATCCAGGGTATGGAGCAGAGCTCTCCTCATTAGAGTAGTTCGAAGTAGACCGGAAGGTCGATATCCTGGTTCAGAGTGAGTGAAGAAACCACCTTAGGCAAGAATTTAGGTTCGTCCTCAGGATACTCTGTCCCGTGGAAAACTAAATAAGGCTCTTGCACATGAGAGCGCAGTTCAGAAATCTTCTGCCGAGGTAACAGCAACTAAAAACAACGCTTCCACGACAGAAAACGAGGCTCGCAATCCGCGGCAGGTTCAAAGGGGGAGCGTGGAGCTGTTCAAGGACAAAAAGCAAATCCTATGCAGGCACAGGGTCTCTAATAGGAGGCCTAAGGCAACACCCCCAAGAAATTCTCAAGAGGCGCCCACCTGAGCCACTGTACGATTTCCCACCGGGAGGTGGTAGTCGAAATGGCACAGAGGTGCACTTTAATAGAGGAGGGCTAGACCCGACTGAAAGAGGGAGAGCAAATATTCTATTACTCCCACAGGACAACCTAAGGGAAAGGTCACGCTCCGACCATACATTAAAAACTGCCATTTCATGGCGCACGTCGCATGCGTTGTCGGCTTTCTGGCTGCAGAAAGGACTTCTGCAACCTCTCAGACCCCCGTGATCTAAAATGGCTATGTCTCTAGGAGCCAAGCATGCAGGTTCAAGGAACGAGTCCGGTGACAAGTGAACCTTTCTCCTGAGACAGTAAGGGAGCTGAGCGGGACGGAAAGGGGGTTCCTAGATAGTTGAATCAACAAAGGAACCAAATCTGTCTGGGCCAAAATGGGGCCACCAGGATCATTATTGCTCCTCGCGCAATTGAGAAGAACTCTGGATCAACGGGAAAGGAGGAAACGAGAGGAATCTGTTGGCCCAGGAGAGGATAACGATCTCGCCAGAAAACACCAGGCCCTGGATCTAGCGAGCAAAAATTGGGCAGTTTTATGCTGAATGGGAGGCGAACAAGTCTAGATCTGGAGTTCCCATCGAAGAAACAGATCCTCTGCTACCTCTTGAAGGAGTTCCCATTCGTGGACTCTGGCCTGAGAACGACTCAGGCCGCCTGCAACCGGTGTTGTCCACTCCGGGAACGTGCACAGTGATCAGACGACCGTGTCTGATTACTCCAATCCCACACTCTCATGGCCTCCTGCAAAGGGATAAGAGTGTGCGCCTTGTTTGTTGAGGTAATACATCACCGCCGGTTGTCTGTCTGAAGTAGAAGAGTGTCACGTGGGATAACTGACTGAAAGGCCTGCAGGGCATAGTGACCGCCTCATTTCCAGCACGTTGATGTGAAGGTGAGCTCCATCTGGGTCCACGTGATCTGGGACTTTACCCCGTCCAGGTGTGCCCCCACCCAAGACCGGAAGCGCCTGTGGTGAGGGTGACCTGGGACGGGCGGTCGAACGGACGCCTGATGAGAGCGACCTGGGGCTAGCCACCACTGCCAGTCTTGAATCACTGAATTCATGAGTCTGACCGGATGCTGCAAGTGGTCTGCCTTGGTCCCATTGTACTTGAGCATCCACTGAGTAATGCGATGTGGAGTCTTGCGAAGGACAGTAGGAATGGCCGCAGCCATGTGTCCAAGAAAGCAAAGGACCGACCTGGCAGGTACAACCTTGCTTAATGATAGGTCCCTTATGAGGGATCTGATGCGCCCGCTGTGTCGGCCGGAAGAAAGGCTCTTCCCGAACAGTGTCCAGAACTGCTCCTATGAACTGCAGTTTCATGACGGTACCAGGAGAGACTTCTCGTAATTTATGAGGATGCCCAGGATCGGAACAGATCCTGGGTGCTCTTGATTGCAGAAGCAACGCCTCTGGAGGCGGCCATGAGAAGCCAGTCGTCCAGGTACGGAACAATGAGTGGCCCTGTCTCCTCAGAGACGCTGCCACGACTGCCATGCACTTGGTAAAGACCCTTGCGGAAGAGCAGTCCAAAGGAAGGGCTCGGAACTGAAGGTGGTGGTCGAGAACCTCAAGCGAGGAACCTCCTGTGCGCCTGAGCCTATAGGGATGTGCAGGTAGGCATCCTGCATGTCTAGAGACGCTTAAAAAGGCGTCCTGTTTGAGCATGGGGATAAGACCGGAAGGGTCACCATGCGGAATCTCTTGTAAGTGACCGACACATTGAGGTCTGAGGTCCAAGATTGGACGGAGGTCCCTGTTTTCTTGGGAACCAGGAAGAAGTGGAATAGTATCCTAGTCCTCTTGGTTCTCTCGGCGACATATCGTCTCTCCCTTTCGAGTAGCGCAGTACTCTTGCCAGATCAAGGCTTTTGTGCTGACCTGATACCGGAGAGCAAAGGAGGCCCTCGAGGGTGGCTTTCCATGAATTCTATAAAGTGGCCTAGACTGACCAACTGGAAGAACCCACCTGTCGGTGGTAATGGCTCCATCCCGCAGGAAGTGTTCGCAATGCACTTTACTATAAACTCCCGCTGATCCTGAGGGCGGGGCCGAAAGGAGTCAGGCTGTGGCGGCAGATGGACCCGCTGGCTGGGCCTGCCTAGGAGAACGCTGGCCTCGCTGGGGTGTTTGCCCTGGGCCTCACGAAACCCGAGCCCCTGTGAGGTGCAGCGGAGTGGTTTGTTGCCTCATGTGCTCACAAGACGAAACGGTTTCGGTTCCCACGAAGGAACAGCTTAGGTCGGCACATGGCCTGAACTGACCTTTGCACGCTTTTCCGGCCTCTTGGAGTTTGGTAAGGATCTTTTCTGTAGGATTACCAAACAACACTTTTCCTCAAAAAGGGGCGCCCAAGATGTTCTTTGGACGTCTGAAAACCGAGACGCTAAGAACCAAGAGTGTCTCCGGAGGCATACGCCAGAAGGTGCTGCTCGGGCCGGCGAGTCCGCTGGAGTCACTACGTGGGTTCCAGCACTTGGGTCCCCACGCCTGAACTCTGACGGAGGAGCTGAAGCATCCTCCTTCTGCTCACCTTCGGCATCTTTTTCAGCCGCTTCCAGACCCTGTTCCCACAAAGCGTTTGTGAACTGAACCATGTGGGTTAAATAGTTCAGGGATCTGATGGCGAGTAGCGGAAGCATACGCGCCTACCCAATGCGCTCCAGTTGTTTGGACTCTGGGTCCGTGGCAGGGTGCTCAAATGTTGTGCTTCTGTGACCGGTCATGTGAGGCTGTGATGACCAGAGAATCGGCCTGAGGATGCTGCGCCAAGTACTGGTCGCCCTTAGGAGCCTTGTACGTGCGATCAGCTTTCTCGGTCTCGCCTGGAGCGAGTGTGGACGCTCCACGCTGCCTTGGTGACGCCCACGAAGTGTCAACCAAGGTGGTACCACCACAGGCTTGGGGTCCTTTGTCAAGATATTTGGCGAGTTGTACTCTTCGGGGTCTAGTCTTCAGCATCCCATCCCATGTTCTCTGTATATGTCTCATAATATCAAGGAACGAGGGATCATCGGAGAGATCTAGGCATCTCACGGGTCCGGAGAAGGGATGGAGAGTGGAGATGGGGATCTAGAGGTGGAGTAGTCTGATCCCGTGTCCTCCGTTGAAGGCGACGTCGGCCTCCTGGATCTCTTGGGCTGGGTGATCCAGAAGAGGATTTCGACGGAGGTCTCCGCTTATCAGGTCTCCCCTGGAGGGGTTCTAGGCCCCGGGAGGAGGGAACACGCCTGCCGACCTCGGCGGCGAGGGGGCAGGAACCGGAGGAGGAGGAGGAGGAGTAGGAGTAGGAGGAGGAAAGGGGGGAACCATGTCCTTTTAATGGTATCCCACCAGTAGGTGAACAGATCTTTCACCTCCACTCAGAGAGAGGGCCCGACGATCGCCCGGTGCCGGTGGGCGGTCGCCGGTCCCGCGCCGGCTCCACAGGGGCTCTGGTAATGGCAAGGGTTCCTGGGAGTACCGACGGACCGGGTCGCCTGTCTGGTCCTCGGGCTGCTCTGGGTCCTCCTCCGATAGAGGCTCCTGACCAATGTCGGGTCGGAGGCAACAGGGCCTTCTTTCAGGAGGGCGGGCGCTCGTCCCCTACCGGGCGTCCGCTGGGATGTACGGCCGCTGCCGGTCGTCAGGCCGACGGCGGCTCCAGGGAGAAGGGCGACGGCTGACTGCTGTCGAGCCGCGCCTGGGCCACAGGCCTTTGAAAGGCGTGAGCTCCAGCGCCTTGGCGTGAGGCACTGACGAAGACCTGACGCTGGGCACCGAGGAGCGGGAACCCGACTATGTGGTGATGGTGTCGCTCTCAGACTCGCCAAGGCCCTGGAAGGGAGGAAGGCTCATGGATTTCTCCTGAGATGAAGGTTTCTGATTGCAGCCGGGAGATTAACCGAGCTACGGGACTCAACCCCTGAAGGGGCCTTCCCTTCTCTCTCTCTCTGCTTGTGGACCCTGGAGCTTTCCCTTGGAGGACATGGTCTTCAGTTGTTCCTCCAGAAGAAACGCCTGCAAAGCCTTCTGACGCCGGATCCGGGTACGGCTGTTGAACCCTTGGCAAGAAGGACAGGCCCGGGTATCGTGGTCTGGGCCTAGGCACCGGACGCAGGCCGTGTGGGGGTCCTTGAACGGGATCTGCTTTCCACAAGCGCACTTTGATGGATGGCCAGAAGTTGGTGATGACATCAAGATCTTGCTTGAAGAGTATTCTGAAGATTTTGAAAATTTTATTGAAAAAGAACTATTCACGCGTCAGCGCTAGACTGGTAACCCGAAGGGTCAGGTAGCTAAGTCGACGCAGGAAAAGAACTGGGGAATCCATGGACCGCTCTTTTGTACCACGCCTGACGCCGGAGGCGGGATCGACGTCAGAGGTCCCGCTGTAGTTAGCTAGCTAGAATTTTTCCGTGGGGTCCTGGCGCCTGGCGGCTTCGGTCCTAATGGTGTAACCTGCTGCAAGAGCTGTGTCTCGAAGTAAGATCCTCTGATGCGACAGACGGATAGGGACATGAAAGAACGCGTCTTGCCAGTCCAGAGAGTAGAACCACACGCTGCGTTCCAAGGATGGTATTTATCTGAGCCAGAGTAACCATCCTGAAGGTTCGAGACCTTAGGAACTTGTTTAGGTCGTGTAGGTCGAGAATGAGGCGCCAGCCCCCCGTCCATTTTGGGACCAGGAAGTTCCTGGACACAAACCCCGGTTCTGAGGGAGGGTCCGCCACCTCCCTGATCACCTCCTTCTGGAGGATGAGAGCAATGTCAGCTCGGCGAGCCAACAGTGAGGCTGAAGACCCCGAGGCCCCCCCGAGGTGCGACGGCTCTGAAGGGCGGGGCCTGCTCGAACTCCAGAGGCAGGCTTTTTCCCACCACCTTCAATAGCCATCTGTCCGTGGTAATAACGGACCAGGCGGAAAGGAAGTGACGGAGCCGTCCCCCCACGGGAGGAACCTGGGGTAAGGCAACGAGGTTGGGGGAGACGCCCTTCAACCTATCACTGGGCAGGCTTGGAGGAGGATCTGGCCGAGGGACCTCCCGAGCCTTTACCTCCTCGCTTCCTGGAGGAGGAAGCCGCGGGCTTGGGTTTGGGGTGCCAAGCGTGAGCCTACTGGCCCTGATGATGCTGGGCCGGACGTGCCCCGGGCGCAGCAGGACGAAAGAAAAAATTACTCACCTTAGTAATGTTGTTTCTTCTAATGGAGTCTTGCTATATTATAGACATTAGCAGTTTGATCCAGCTCTAGAACTGCCCTGGAGTGAAATGGTTAAAACCATTCCAAAACAGAATTTTGGCACGAGAGGAGCTCTATCTGTGTCATTTCAAACTTGAACTGTCAGATCTTTACGAGCCAAACTCACTAAGGTCTGTGTGGAAGCTGTAACCTACACTAGACAAATGGCTACCTAAATAATAACAACCATTGATGGTCCCAACACCCAAGACTCAAGTCAGGGGACCAGAAATACTAACACCATTCTAATAATATGAAAATGGAACATTAGTATAATAAAACACACACACGCGTACACATACACACCCCCAAAGTCCCAAAGGGGACAAAAAGCTAACAGGACATAAGTAGTGCCCACACTAAGTTGCCCGCACCCCACCAAGTAGAGGTTCTGAGAGGGGCAGGTTGGGGGGGAGGTCTATAGTATAGCAAGACTCCATTAGAAGAAACAACATTACTAAGGTGAGTAATTTTTTCTTCAAACAACATGAAGTCTTGCTATATTATAGACATTAGCAGAATACACAGCAGTACCTCCATGGAGGAGGGGCAGAACCTACTTAGGGAATAGGCTCTGAAGAACAGTTGTGCCAAACCGAGCATCTCTCCTGGCCTGGACATCCAGGGAGTAATGCTTGAGTAAAGTGTGTATACCGTTTTCCAAGTAGCAGCCTGGCAAATCTCTAATAAAGGATATCTCTGGCAGCAGCTAGAGACGCAGCTGTACCCTGGTAGAATGATCATTCAAACCGGGGTTCTGCCCACTTTCTGATAACAAAATTGGATACAAGAGACAATCCACCTGGCTATTGATCTCTTAGTGGCAGGTTTGCCTTTCCCAACTTCACCATAGGTAAGGAAAGTTGGAGGATTCAACCTGTGACCTTTGGTATGCTCATATATATAATAACTAAGAGCTCTCTTAACATCCAGGTTGTGCAACCTCCCTCACCCAAGAGGAGTGATCAGTGAAAATACTGGAAGGAGATAGATTGATTAAGATGGAAATCTGAAACCACCTTAGGCAAAAACTTCCTATTAGGCCTAAGGACTACCTTATCCCTGTGGAAAGAAATAAAGTCAGTCTCCACTGACAAGGCTTGCAATTCACTTATGCATCTGGCAGAAGTGATAGCCATTGAAAAAACAGTTTCCAAGTTAGGTACTTAAGCTCTGCAGAAGACAGAGGTTCAAAAGGGGTTGCATTAACTGGGAATGCAAACATTAAGGTCCCAAGCATGGGCCGGTTCCTAAAGGGAGGATTAGTATGGAGTAATCCCTTAAAAACTTGGAAAACACAGGATGAGAGGAAAGAGGGATGACCTTCCTGCTGACACAAAGCAGACACAGCTGCCAAATGAACTCTCAGGGTAGCTGGTCTGAGACCCAAGGAATTAAGATGTACCATGTAATCTAACAAAATGGGCAATTCAGCAGATTCTGGGAAATATTTTTCCAGCACTCCAAATGGAAAACCTTTTCCATTTAGAACTATAAGTAGTCCTAGTAGAAGGCTTTCTGGAAGCCTTTAGATCTCAAGAACACCCTGAGAGAGGTGTAAATCAGCAAACTAACTCTTCAAGAGCCAGGCCTTGAGGTTGAGGGATTTGAGGTCTGGATACCAAACCCTTCCCTGGGCACAAGTCAACAGATTGTGATTCCTGGGAGGCACGAGGAAGATGGACTGTCAGAGACAGAAGGAGTGGGTACCAGGGCTGCCTGGCTAATCCGGGGCAATCAGAATCACCCTGCAAGGCTGAGATCTGATTTTGACTAGTACTTTGAATAGGAGAGAAAGGGGAAAGCATAGAGAACTTCCTCCCAATCCAGAAGAAGGGCATCCAGGGAACTGAGCCCAGCACTGGAGGCCTGCAACAGAACAGAGGAAGTTTGTGATTGTCTGGGGCTGCAAAAGATCTATCTGAGGATGCTCCACCTGGCAAAAACTATCCCCAGCACTTGAGGATCCAGGACCATTCGTGATGGCCCTGGGAAATCCTGCTGAGGGCATCCGCTGGACATTGTCCTTCCCTGGAAGATGAACTGCTATGAGGGAAGTGTTCAGGAATAGGCCAGAGACCACAACTTCATTGCCTCGGTGCACAAGGCCGAAGACCGAGTGCCCCTGTTTGTTGATGTACCACATTGTTGTGGTGTTGTCTGTTCTGACTTGTATCACCTTGTCGTGGACAGATGCAGAAAAGTTTGAAGAGCTAAAAAGACAGCTCTGAGTTCCAGCAAATTGATGTGGGAGCAGAGATTCCTGGGGGACCAAACTCCTGAGTGGAAAGGTCGCCCATGGGCTCCCCAACCCAGAAGGAAGCATCTGAAGTGAGAGTCAAGTCGTGAGAAGGGGAAATGAAGGGGACCCCTGCTTTAAATTGCTCTGATCCTGCCACCACTGGAGAGCTAGGATCAGGTTCGAGTCACTGGGACCAACTTGAAAGGGGGTCTCTTCTGAGACCAAAAGGTTCTCAAGGAAACTGAATGTCTCTCATCTGAAATCTGGCTCCTGCACAACAGCTGTGGATGCAACCATGTGCCCCAGGAGCTGCAGAAAGTGTCTTGCTGGTCGAGACCTGCAGAGTGAAGGAAGAGGCCAGAGCCACTAAATTCCTTACCCTTTCTGGGGGAAGAAAGGCTCTGGCTAGCTTTGTGTATCAGGGCCTGACAATGTATACCTTCTGTCCATCTTTTTATCTACAGGAGGCACAGAATTAGGAGCTTTTAAAATTTTAAAAGTTTGTTTCCTAAAAGACTTATGTAAAGGAATAGACAATCTCCTAGACTCTGGAATATCCATCATTTCTACAAAATCAGGCTCCTCTTGCTCATCCACATCCTCTTCTAAAGGAAGCTGGAGGGTTTCAGCAACTTTTTTATAAAACATAAAATGAGATGGGGACTCAGACAGCATAGGGGGAGATTCTAAAGGTCTGTCTGGGGAGATGTCCGGTTCAATGGGCACACCCAGACCTTCCCAGCCACATTCATACTGTTCATAATCCTCCTCCCTCCTCTGGTTCATAAAATTCCTCAATATCATAATCCTGAACCACTGGGAGCGGACGAACCGACCTTTTACCAGATAGTGGTGGTTCGGACGAACCCTGAGACAGTGACTGGACAATTTGTATGGCTTTTGCTATCTCTGCAGCAGTTGGAGAAGGAATTTTGGACTCCAGACCTGCTGATTTTCTTGTTTTCTTTACTGGAATTGGTTCCTCAGAACCAGCTTTTCTCTTGCCCGAGGAAGTCTGGCCCTGGTCAGAGGGCACTCCTTCTGGTTCGGTTGGCACCAAACCGGGCTGGCCATCCGGGTCAGCGGACTTTTTGGCCTCTCGTTCCCTGAGCCTGCCCAACCTTTTTTCCAGGGTGGCTGCAGGGAAATTCTTACATACCTGGCAGTCTGACTGGAGGTGGTCAAACCCTCAGACAATAAACACATGTGATGTGGGTCACCCGCAAAGACTTCCCACAAACATCACAGTGCTGAAACCCAGTGGGCCCTTTTTTCTTTTGGGTTTCTCAGACATAATGCCAGCCTAACCAGAAAACTTGCCCTTTTAACGGCAGTGCCAGGCAAGACACCCTTATCAGTTCCTAACTGTGTCACGGGTATTGGAAAAACCGTAATAAATCCGCTTTTTTTTTTTAGAACTGATAAGAACTGGAACCGACTCTAAAATAGTAACTTTTAGTTTTAAATGAGTTTTAAACCCACTGATCGGTTCAAACCGAACCGATAACTTAGAGTTCCACACAGACAAACCTTCATTTACTTACATGTTACCTACAGATAGAGCTTGAACTGAACGGTTTTGATGTTAAAATAAACTATTCTCGGTTAAATCCAACCGAAAACACTTTTAAACCGAGAAATGAACCGAGCAGAAGGAGAAATCTCCGGAGCGACTGTTCACTGAGGCGGAGTAAAGAATCTGACAGTTCAAGTTTGAAATGACACAGATAGAGCTGCTCTCGTGACACAATTCTATTTTGGAATGGTTTTAACCATTTCAGTCCGGGGCAGTTCTAGAGCTGGATCAAACTGCTAATGTCTATAATATAGCAAGACTTCATGTTGTTTGAAGGGTTTAGGCTGTGGCCTGCGGCCTTTGTCCCTTTGTGTGGAGGAGACCGAGTCCAGGGTAGCATTTGACTTCTCGATCCTCTGGAGGTGACCTTCCACTCCAGGGCCTAAGAGGTCGGTCCCCAGGAAGGGGACATCCGCCAACTTGTGCTGGGTATCCGCTGTGAAGGTGGATATCCTCAGCCATGCCCGACGGCGCATGGCCACTGCGGCCGCGACTGACCTGGCGCATGAGTCACCGATGTCCAAAGCAGTCTGAAGTTGCTGCCTGGCCACTGCCCTGCCCCCGCACCTGCTTAACCGTGGTTTGCAAGTCGGCCAGGAGACGAGGGACTACCTCGTCCAGGGAGCCCAACAGGGCATAACAGAAGTGTGCCATCAGCACGGCCGAGCTGGCCTGACAAAGGCCGAGGGAGGACGAGCATAGACTTTTCGCCCGGCATAGTCCAATTTCTTGGACTCCTTGTCTGGAGGCTTGTCCACGTCCCTAGCATTTCCGGCACGCCAGAAAACGCTGTCGGTAAATAACCCCTCGGCTGAGGGGTGTTCCGAAAAACCGGACAGGGAACCGGTAGGGACCGCATACTTCCTGGCCATCCTGGCCGAAGGCGCAGGGCAGGAAGCAGGACGCTGCCAGAGCTCCAAGGCCGGACTCACAATGGCCTCGGCTCCCGGGAAGGCCTCCGTAGGGGAATCCCCTCGGTCCAATATCTCCGTGAGGGGATACTTGGCCCGCTTAGATACGGGCTCGAGCTGCATCCCGGTGGACTCCGAGATGAGCCTAAGTAAGCCCAGAAAGGACGAAGAGCTCTCGTCCATCGACTGACCTCCAGAGGACTCCAAGTCCACTCGCTTGGAGAAAAGGGAGGAATCGTCGTTGGACTCCTAAGAGTCCGCAAAGAGCTGCCTCGGGCCTGAGCCACCCTCCACCTGCTGAGGCCGATCGCGAGTGAGGGTGACAGACAGCCTATGGGGCAGACCCTGAGCCGACTGAGAATTCTTGGTCGGAGCCCCAAATAACGGCTGTGGAGGCGGGGTTCCACCGAATCGTGGAGCAGCTGGTTTTGGCCAAACAACCGCCTGGGAACAGGCACCGGAAGGTCAGGGGTTGCTTCGCCGCTCCGGTGACAGCCACTTAATGGCTGGGGAAGGCGACGGAGTCGGCTTGTTCCCAGTCAGAAGAAGCTGTTGCCACATGAGGTCCTCGTACCACCAACGTAACTTACGTCGGAGCCTCTCCTCGTCCGAGGGGGAGGATGAGGACGAGCGTCAGCACCGCTTGCCGTGGTGCAGAGATCGAGACCGCCTGTGACGGCGGGATCGGCTGGACCGCCAAGAAGTCCGAGACAGAGACTGCGAACCTCGGTTTCCGAGGGGTTAGGGAGGGACGGTGGGACCGCTCTCCCTCGGCTCGGAAGATTCACCCGAGGGTTCGAACGGAGGCAGTGGCAAGCCCCATCCTGACTCTCACCGGGGAACCAGGAGAGAGGATTTTCAGCTTCCCCAGTCAACAACCCGTCCAACGGGTCGAGAAATATCTCGATTGCATCGACGGGAGTCTCGGTCAACTGATCTGACGGGGATACCGTGAGACCAGTGGCCGAAGCCGAACGATCGACCGAAGTCGATGGCCGACGACTCGAGGAGAGGGATCTTTCCCGCTCCCAAGAGCGTCAACGGAGGGACTTACCCTTGTCTTTCTTTTTGGACCAAGAAGGTCCAGTAGACTTTGGGCCCTCTCCCTTGGTGGAGAAGGACAGACAGACGGAGCTCCTTGAAGGAGGCCGAATAAGAGGAACCCAGGGAGAGCAGAATAAAAGCCGCAGCCGAGGAAGGAGCGGCCCGAGCTGCCTCCTCTTCGAGGGCGATCATCTGCTCAGCTGATCCGCCGAGCCTGCCGCCGTGGAGACCGCCCAACAGGCCTCTTTTGACTTCACGGAGAAACACGCTTCTCGGGGCCTTAAGTTGTAAGCAGACAGCATGGTCTTCGGACGAGGCCGAGGAAGGAGAGCACAGGTCGCAGGCCGCGGGTCGTGCTCAAGGCCTAGCAGTAGACGCACGTGGAATGCGGATCCGTTCGAGATATCTTCTGCCCGCAAGGGCATGTCCGAAAACCGGGAGTCGATTTGTCCATCGCAGCCGCGAGGGATAGAAGACCAAAGTCTAAAGTAGAAAACTTTTAAATTTGCAAAAACCGAAGAGTTAGGAACCAGTCTTATATGCAGAGCGTTAAGGAGGGAACCTGAGCTTCCAAGCGGTAAGGAAGATCTGGCGTCATGGGGCGGAGTCGAGAGTTTTACCACCCGGGTGGGTGGGAGGAGTCAGCTTGAAGACCTTCCGGCAAGATTTAAAACGGCAAGGATACCTGCCAATAAGTGTGGATGAACAACATATCCATGTCCCTAGAAACATTTTCGTATGGTTCTAACCTAGTGGTTACAGTTCCAAAGGTCTTGACCAGTGGAAGAGTTATCCTAGAAGACGATCCATGGTTTCACCCATTTTAGTTCAATTCCATCTATCTCCTTTTGATAAATAAGAGGACATATGAGGCATTTTATCGAAGGCCTATATACATTTATATGCATCTATGTAGACAAATCTGTGTAGCTATATATCCATTAAGATATTCACAATATCTAGAAATACCCCCCCCCCCCCAACAGAACCACTTGCTGTCCCCCTCCTCAAATCCATCCAGGTCCTTCTTAATTGGCTTGGTGAGGACTCTACAATCAAACAGCAACTCCTCCCCTGCATTATGCCCTTCTGTTTTGCCTCCCCCAGCCCTGCTCCTTGGCAGCTCCATCCCAAAATCCAGCCACTTGTGGCAATGGTGAAGTCTGCAACCATAACAAAAGCCAGAGCAGAGAAGCCATATGTGCAAGGCAGTCAGCTGAAGACGTTTACCTCAACTCCCTCCCCTGCGACACGGCCATGGAGTGCCAGTGCCAACCCCATCCCAAACCTCAAATTCAGCCATCCTTCCTTCGTCAAGTGAAACGATGGGTCATGCTACACCCCCTCACTCCAGAAAATCAATCCTGACACTCCAGCCTCCTCCTCCCGGCCAATTCAACAAGTTCACCTTTCTGCCAAACTCAGGTTGTTGACATAGCAAGTGGAAGTGCTACTGGTGCACCAACAGGCCTCCTTCAACTTTAGAGCTGAGCTGCACAATGATTATAACACTTTACAATATGCTGTAATAACTGTCCGACTTACATGTAAAATTGACAAATGCTGTTCTTCTTTTTAAAAATTTCATTTTCCAGAGTGAGAAACTCAATGGCGTGATTCTTTTCTCCTTCAACAGCATCTTTTTCTTTCTCTACCATCTTTACCCTGTTTAACTAGACAAAGAAAAAAAATTTAATTCAAATATACCATACAGTTCATGAAGATTAGATTACTCACCTGTAACCGTAGTTCCATCAGTGGTATATGCTTCACATCCACACTTTGACAGTTCCACTGGAACAATGTTATTGGTCAGAACGTCTTAAATCCAAGCTCCCCCCACCATACAGTGGGTATAGCCCCGACTCTGTCCCATGACGTCAGATATCTTATGCTGGAAGCAAGATCAAGTGCCACTTTTGTTAGGGTAGGCTGGGTGGGTTGTGTGGATGCAAACCATATACCACAACCAGAGAAAAACAGGTTACTCACCTTTAACAGCAGTTCTAGGAGTGGTATATGTTGTTCATCCACACTGTTTGGCACGTCCCCTTCCCCTTCAAATCTTGCCGGAAGTCTTCAAGCTGGCTCCTCCTACCCAACCAGGTGGTATATACCTCGGCTCCACCCCATGATGCCAGATCTTAGCCCACTGGAAGCCAGGTTGTGTGCGTCCACAGCAGGGGAGTTAGAGTGGGACCGTGTGAATGATCATATACCGCTCCTAGAACTACTGTTACAGGTGAGTAAATGGAAATTACGTACTTACCGTAATTATTGATCTTCTTGGACAGTCTCCATCACTCATTCACACTAGTGGAATAGCGCGGGAGCACAGAGGATAGCAAGGAGCCTAAAATTTTTCAAAAGTCAGTAGCGAGACAAGACCATGCATGCGCAGCACCGCGAGACTAGCTCGCGTCAATGTAGGCTATCTCGGTGAAGACCCTTCAACCGCTTCAGTACCTTTTCGACTGAGGAGGTACAGCGTAACTAATGAGAATAACTCAGTCGAGAGTTTTTGTGTCTGAGAGGGCCCAGATGGCCTTTGCAACACAGGTCAAAGAACAATGTCTTCACAGTCTGAACCATAGGACTATGAAGACGGGGGGGGGTAAACCCAGGGGATGGTGGGTGGGCATGTGAGTGATTGTCACTGTCCAAGAAGATCAATAATTACGTAAGTACATAATTTCCATATCTTCCTGGACTAAGTCTCCATCACTCATTCACACTAGTGGGAGAGTACCAAGCTAAAACCAACAACTCTGAGAAAGGTGGCAGGAGATAGGGTTCACTCAGAAAGGACGGCCAAGGACTGTCCTGCTAATAAAAAGAGCTGTCTTGTAAAGAGCATCTAGAACACAATGTTTACAAGATAAGCGCTCGAGTTGTAACTCACCACTTTACAGACGACTGCAATGGAGAAAAAATGAAAGTCTGCCAGGAAGCCACAACCACTTTAGGAGAGTGGTAAGAACCTGGCCTCACAATTTGGTCTAGGACCAAAAGTATTAGTGTCAAAGATATGTACTAACATAATGTAAAGGAACCTCAGGAACTGAAAGAGTTGGAGGTAGAGTCTACTGGTTCAGGGCAGACCGGAAAGTGTAGATGGAAACTCCAACTATTAAGTATGGCTGACTTGTGAACAACAAGTCCAGGAGCACTTGAACCCCTTACTTGGTGAGCAAAGGGGGTCCAGGTGGGGTTAGCCAATCAAGGAGAATAGTCTCTGCTTAGTCATTGGAACCCTCCTGATGGAATGCCAAGCACGTCTTAGAAGCCTCTTGAGGTGGTCTAGTAGAACCAGATCCTATCCACTGCATATTTCAAAAAGGAACCATCCTGCACCTGTATGTTCAACTGTAGTAGCAGTCTCTGAACTCAGGGAAGAAAGGAAAAGTATACAGGAGTACATGTACACTGCAGAAAAAAACATTCCGAAAGAAAAAAACAGGATAGAGGCAGATGTGCATCAAGGAGGGGTACAGCAGGACCAACTAAGGGCTAACCCATTAGTTGAAAGTGACTGGAAGTGGCAGTGATCCAATGCAGTGAGGCACTACTCACTCTGGCCTCCCTGAAGGGAGTAGGAAAGGATTCTAGTTTGCTGAAAAACAAACATCACAACTCCGCACACTTGGAAAGGATAGCTTCGTGAGCAACTGGCATGGAACCAGTGCGCCAGGACCGAAGGTGTGAATATTTGAGAAGCTACCTCAGAAAAAAGACCTACTTGACCTTCGGCCAAGAGAAAGAATATCACCTGTTAAGTTAAAGCAAGCAAGGAGGTAGGAATCAGAGTTCCGACTCGGTGGAGAGTCTCAGTTGCTGCAAGGCTCTGCTCAAGAGAAGAAAGCATGATAAAAAGAAAGGGGAATTAGACTAGGCAGTCGCCTAGGTCTAGGAAATCCTTCCTGGAGAAAGAGATGACCCACACCACCGCTGTATGGGACTCCCCTTAGGGGAAGAAGAAGTCAGGTACTTATTACCGTACTCTGGGGACCAGTGCCTCAGGGGCTGAGGCGGAACCTGACCAGATCCAAATAAAAGGGAGGGTACTGGGTAATTTCGACTAGGCCCTGTGCTGTGATTATTTTTTTTTTTGTTAGCCAGCCCGGTGGCGCTGAGAGTTGAGGCGCTGGACACCACACCTCGTGTCACGCCAGTGGCCCGGGTTCGGGAACAAGCCCGGGTGCTGGGGGTCGGCAGGGAGGGAATAGGACTGAGCGCCCAGTTGGCTGCTCTCCTTTCCCTGGGGGGTCCAGGGGCATACAGGTGCAGGGGGGAACCCCGGTGGAGACCAGGGGTTCTACTGCTACGGAGCACAAGCATAGCAGTCGGGGCCGCGCCTGGCCAGAACGCGGGCGGCGACCATCGCTCATGGCCATTGGCTACTGCACGCCTGCCAGCTTGGGGCGTGGAAAAAGGGAAAATTAGGGGCACTGGTCGCGGCGGCATGATGGCCGTCTCCGCAGCAGGACCCTCCCAGCACCCGGGTGCGCGGTAATACCGGATCCTGTGTGGGTGGGTTGAGCTCCGGAAGGAGTGCTCCCCACCACCCCGCCGCAGGGGTAAACCGTGGGGCCTAATGGGGTTGTCGGAAGATGGTCCGAGGAGATGATGGCCGGACACACCTAAGGGCGATGCCAGGACGTGAAGGTAGGCAGATCAGTGGCCCCTAGGGGGATAAAAATAGAAAGAAAAAAAAAAATGGACGTTGTTTCGTGGCTAGCTCCTCGTAGCTCATGTCAGGGTTTCTCCTGAGCTTACGGAATTTAGCTCTGTATGGTTCAGCAGTTAATTCATATTTCCTTAACAGTGCAGCTTTAAGTTGGCTGTAATCATCACTATCCATTTGATCCAATGTATCCCCACCTTTCCTGGTAAGTAGCGGGGATAGCTGGAAGTTCCAGGACTCTCTAGGAATTTTAGCCTGAACACAAACTTTTTCAGAAGAATTTAAGAAGGCATCCATATCCTTCCACACTTTAAATCTGGGCATCGATCTGGAGTTCAATTTGTAACCCAGACCTGCAGTCCCAGTTAAACCCAAGCCACTTACCTGCTCTGGTGCCGCAGGCTAGAGTCATAGCTTCTCCAGACCGTGTTGCCTCTGGCGCTCCTACTCCTCATGGTCAGCATCTCAGCGTTCTTGCTCTGCCTCATGGTCCGCCTCCCGCTGTTCATGGTGCCTCTCCCACTTCTCTCGCTCCCTCACCCTCTAGAACTCCAGCTCCATCCTGGGCAACAATTTGCAGCCTGAGTACTTCTGGATCCAGGACACTGGTGACCTTCCCCTGCTGCTGTGGAACTTCACTGACAGTGGCCCTGTTGCCCTCCTCATCGGATCGGGAAACTGCACTGGCCACTAGCCCTGCCACACTCGAGGTTTGGTCCTTTCCAGTCACGGTCTGTGACTGGCTGCTCTGGGCACCTGCTACCATCAGGGCATCTACGAGGTTCTGTTTGCTGGTTTTCACCTCTAACGGGACTCCTCTGACCCCGTACAACAGCTTTAGGTAGTCTATAGTGTGCCTGCTGCAGTTAGAAGCCATCTTCTTCCCTAACTACAGCTACTGACTTACACTTCAGAGGAAAAAAAAAAAAAAAGAAATGGGTAGGAACTTGACTGTATGCCAAGTGATATAGTTCTGTCTCCTTTTTTAAAAATAAATCACTGCCTTTTTCTTTCTTTGCAAGTGAGCCAACGGTCTCAAGCCGACGCACTGAACAATAAAAGCTTGTAACACCAAAATTTATCGCACCGCTGCCAACCAATCTGGAAATTATCAGAACTGCTGTCACCAATCTGTCTCAAACCTACTCACAGGTCAGCCCTCTACTCTCAAAGTGCCAACCTCAGAGTGCAGTCTTGTGAACAGTTAACAGAAACAGGGTAACCCTCCTGTCTGTTTTGAGGGTTCGAATCAACCTTTGGTCTCAGTTCTGGAGGGATTCAAACTGTGAACCTCTTGCTAGTGTACCCAATGCACAGGCTCAGATAATTCTTTCTGGGGGGGGGGCCTGATAGCTTTGCCTACGGGCACCTAACCAAGTGTACAAAATGAACCCTTAAAAACTCTAATAAAAGACCTCAGATTAAACTCTACCTTTTTCCAGTTTGGTATCACCATTCAAGCTTATGCACAGTGTCTGCTTTAACCATACATACTTCACTTGATAAAGAAAGAAATTAAAAGACAGACCAAGTAGACTCTACAAATAGTTTTACTAAAATAGATAAAAGAATATAAAACATAAAATTCAGAATCATACATCACAAGAACCATACAATCTTTTAAAAGAACAAGGTTTTAACAGTGCAATTCCTACTACAGTACTTAGATTTTGTCTCTACCTGTATACTTGCTTAAAGTGCTCAAAGATGTTTCTTTGTCAGAGTGTAGATAAAAGCGGGTCTCTGAAAAAAACAAAATACTATTTAAAAAACGGTCTTTGCAAACCCCTTTGCATGAGGTCATCTAGCTCCTACTCTGTTTATTAAAAATCATACAACAAGGATATTTTACCAAAGTTAAATTCTGTGATCTCAGCACAACTCATTTTCTTATATAACTTTCTTTGATCTTAAGAGCAGCTTCCCCATTCCAGGACATCAAAGGACTAGTTATGTCTCTCTGCCAGATCTCAAAGAGGTACAACATGCTTTCTATCACCATGTGAATTTTAACCGTTTCCTCAGAACGTTATAAAAGTTTATGGTGGCCTCTTCTAGCCTGAAATCATCTCTTGGCCTTCCAGGTAACACCTATTAGCTAAAACCTGGGAGGGGAGTTTGTCATTCCACAGACTGTCATCATCTCTCATGAAAGACAATCAATAACACATTTATATTACAAAAAGCAAACATTAATCAAAACCAGCTGTCCAGGTGTCACAATAGCCACCAGGAAGGCCATCTTCCACGACAAGTGTGACAGCTCACTCTTGAGCACTGGTTCGATTGGCTTGCCCATGAGCTTTGCCAGTACCAGCAGTAGATCCCAAAGAAGTGAAGTTTCATGCACCGGAGGGGATATGTAGTCCAGACCTTTGAAAAACTGCTGAACCACTGTCTCCTGCCCCAATGCCAGCTGACCGGCCCACGCCCAGTAAGTGGAAATGGCTGCAGGTGCACCCTAAAGATCGATGGATGCAGACCCCCTCAAAAGAGAGACCAAAGGTAGTCGAGAATATTAGTCACAGAACAGGATAAGGGGTCCAGACCATTACCCTGAAACCAAATGGAAAATCTTTTCAATTTGAAAGCATAACATTTCCTGGTCGATTGCTTTCTAGATGCCGCCACCACGGTGTAGACATCTTCAGAAAGATCCAAAGCCTGGAACTTTAGCCGTTCAGGCACCAGGCTGTGAGGTGCAGGGATTGAAGGTCCGTATGGAAGACCTTCCCCTGGTTCAGAGATATCAGGTCCGGGTATGTACAAAGCCGCTTCAGAGGCCTGCAGCTGAGTCTGAGGAGAACTGGATAAAAGAACTGGCACGGCCAGTCTGGGGTTACCAGAATCACCTTCAAGTTGTCCCTCCTCACCTTGAGTAGCACCTTGTGGATCAAGGGAAATGGAGGGAAGGCGAAGAGGAGGCCTGGGATCCACTGCCTCAAGAAGGCATCCCACTGCTGCGAGCCCTGCTGAGGGGGGCGGGCATGAAACAGCCTCAGCTTAGTGTTTTCCCGGGAGGCAAACAGGTCCAACATCGGTTTGCCCCAAATGGAGAACAGGCTGTAAGCTACCTCTGGATGAAGAGACCACTCATGGGATGCCTGGCCTAAGCGGCTGAGAGTATCCGCCAGCTGGTTAGAGGCTCCTGCCACGTGGATGGCGAGGGGATCAGACTCCAACTGGCCTACGAGGGTCCAGATGCGAAGCGCCTCCTTGCATAGCAGACAGGAGTACAGCCCGCCCTGTTTGTGGAGGTAGTACATGGTCATGGTATTGTCCGTCTGGTCTTGAACCACTTGACACTGGAGCCGAGGAGAAAAAGCTGACAGTGCCAGTCTGACTTGCTCTGAGCTCCAACAGGTCGATGTGGCATCGGGGCTCCTCAGGCGGTCCAAAGCCCATGGGCCCCTTTGTCCCACTAGTGGGCTCCCCAGCCCATGAGGGAGGCATTGGTCGTCAGAACAAGAGTCGACTCGGGGAGGACAAACAGGATTTCTTCCAGCAACCAGTGAGGCGGTTCACCATTGGAGAGCATCCCACATCTTCTGGATTACAGTGATCAGCTCATCGAAATGACCATGGTGCTGAGTCCACTGGGCAGCCAGATCCCATTGGAGGGGGCCCATGAGCAACAGGGCCCAATGGACCACCGAGCTGCATAGCGCCATGCAACACAGAAGGCGCAGAAAGTCCTGGGCAGGGCGCAAGTGCCCAACCAGAAATGATAGGGCAAAGGAGGACAGAACCTCCACCCTGTAAGCCAGGAGCCGAGCTCTGGCATGCCAAGAGTAGAGCTCTGCACCGGTGAAGCCCATCACCTGAGTGGGCATGAGTTCCGACTTAGCCTCGATAAAGAGGCCGAGCTAGAAGCAGGTCTGGTGGGCCAGATCCCTGGACCTCTCCACCTCTTATTGGGTGGAACCTGCCAGGAGCCAATCGTCAAGGTAGGGATAAATTCAGACATCCTCCCCGCCCCCCCCGGACATAGACCGCCACTACTGCGATGCATTTGGTGAAGACCCGTGCGGCCGATGACAGACCGAATGGCATGGCTCATAACTCTAATAGGATCTCTTCGACCCTGAAATGGAGGAACCGCAGATGGGACAGATTGGGACGTGAAAGAACATGTGCTGCAGATCCAGTGAACAGAACCAAATGTTTCGCTCCAAGCATTGTATGATGAGGGACACAATGACCATCTGAAAGGTACGGAATCAGATACTGATTCAGGTCGTGTTGATCTAGAATGGGGTGCCAGCCGACACCCCTCAATCTGCTTGGGCACTAGGAAGTATCTGGAGACAAAACCTTGGAATGCAGACTGATCCACCATGAGAGCTATTACCTTCCTGAGGAGGAGCTGAGCAATGTCGTCTCAAAGAGCCGATGGGGTGCATGCGGAAATCCATTCTTCTCGAAAGACGCAGACTCTGTTGGGAGGGTACTGCTCAAATTCTAGAGACAGACCCTGACCGTAGTGATAGCGGACAAGGCGGAAAGGAAGTGGCGGAGCCGGCACCCCATGGGAAGACCCAGAGCTGGCGTGATGGGAACAGGGTGGCAACTTCCACCCAGTCACAGAGCAAGCTTGGAGGAGGCTCCAGGACCTGAGCCTCGGCCTCCTTTCCGGGCCTGTTCGGGTCCAGGCTTAGGCCGAGATCGCCAAGCTTGAGCCTGCTGCTGATGCTGCTATCCTCCTTGGTAAGAGGACTGCTGAACCGCAGGGGAAGAGTGCCAAAAAATACAGGTTACTCACCTGTAACAGGAGTTCTAGGAATGGTATATGTTGTTCATCCACACTCATTGGCAGTATCCTTGCCGCTTTAAATCTTGCGGAAGGTCTTCAGCTTGCTCCTCCCACCCACCGGGTGGTATAACTCGCTCCGCCCCATGGCCATGAATCTGGCCCGCTGGAAGCTCCAGGTTGTCGTCAGGCCGGAGGTCGTGGGTCGTGTGGATGAACAACATATACCATTCCTAGAACTCCTGTTACAGGTGAGTAACCTGTATTTCTAGGGACATGGATATGTTGTTCATCCCACTACTATTGGCAGACTCCCAGCAGTTCTCCCGGGAGGAGGAGGCAAGACGACAACTCTACATACTTACTTGGGAAAGAGAGACTGGAACCGAGGCCCCCAAAACCAGCATCCCGCGTGACTCAAGAGTCGATGTGGTAGTGGGTAATGAAAGGTGTTTGCTGACTTCAGGTAGCAGCCTGCAGATTTCCTGGATAGGGACGTCCCTGGAAGCAGCCACCGTTGCAGCAGTATGGCGGGTAGAATGAGCTCTTATCCTCTGGGAGCTCCATGCCCTGCCAACATATACAGAGATCTATGCGGGAGGTTACCCACCTGCTTATAAAGTCGCTTGGCTGCAGGTCCTGCTGCCGAATCGACTTCAGCGTGAGGTGACAAACAGCTGGCAGAACCTCTCCCGAATTTCAGCCGTGCGCTCCTTATAATAAGCGAAGCCCTTCACAAGATCAGAGTATGGAGCCTATATTAGAAACCTCCGAGGGTGTGATTGGGGTAGAACACCGGCAGAGTCAACTTACCTAGTTAAGTGAAACTCCGACACCACCTTGGAAGGAATTTGGGTGGGGCGCAGGACAACTTGTCCTATGGAAGACCAAGTAAGGAGACTCATGGAAAGCGCCTGGAGCTCTCCCATCCTTCTGGCTGACGTGATAGCCACAAGAAGGCGGTACTTCGACAGGTGAGGAGAGCACACTGTGCATAGGTTCGAATGGCTTGCCCATGAGCTTTGCCAGTACCAGCAGTGAGTCCCACGGAGGTGGGGTTCCCGCACTGGAGGAAGTATGATCAAGGCCTTTGAAAAAGCGCTGACCACCTTCTCCTGCGCCACCGACTGCTTCCCGCCCGTACCGTAAGCAGAGATGGCTGCCAGGTGCACCTTAGGTAGCCGACCTAAGCCCCTTGACTAGAAAGGGACCATAAATAGTCCAAGATGCTTGCCAAGGAACAGGAGGAAGGGTCAAGCCCTTGCCTGACACAAATGGAAAACCTTTTCCATTTGAAGGCATAACATTTTCTGGTCGACTCCATACGGGACGCACTCAACTACATTGAGGACCTCGTCGGAAAGACCCAAGGCCTGGAACTCTAGCCAGCTCAGGAACCAGGTCCGTCAGGTGCAGGGATTGAAGGTCCGGATGGAACACCTTCCCTGATTGACTGAGAGCAGGTCCGGGCGAGCTGAAGCTGCTGGAGTCCTGGAGCTGGGACTGAGGAGATCTGGGTACCAGAACTGGCGAGGCCAGTCTGGGGCTATCAGAATCACCTGCGCCTTGTCCCTCCTCGCCTGTGAAGCACAGCATGGATCAAGGGAAATGGGGGCGTAAAAGGCCGGGGTCCATTACTCGAGGCACATCCCCCTGCAGCGAGCCTGCTGAGGGGGGCGGGCATGGAACAGACTCAGCTTCTCGCGCTCTCCATGAGGCAAACAGGTCCATCTGAGGTGTGCCCCAAAGGAGAACAGATGCTGTCTACCTCCGGCAGGAGAGACCACTCGTGGGATGCAGCCCCTATCCGGCTCAGGGCATCCGGCCAGGAGCTGGAGGAAGCTCCTGCCACCGTGTGAATGGCTGGAGATCCGCCTCCAGGCTGCGCCACAGTGACCAAATACGGAGAGCTTCCTTGCATAGAAGCATGGATGCGCCCGCCCCTGGCGTTTGAGATAGTATGGTCGTGGTATCCGGCTCGACTCGGACCACCTTGACCCCGGAGGAACGGAGACAAAGGCGGTGAGAGCTAGGCGGACCCCTGGGAGCTCCAACAGGTTGATGTGGCATCCGGACTCCCGCGGGGACCAGAGGCCATGAGCCGGTGTTCCCCAGATGGGCACCCCAACCCATCAGAGAGGCATCGTCGACAGAGAGACCGCTGCTCGGGCGGACGAACGGGATGCCCTCCTGCAAATGATCTGGAACGTCCACCACTGGAGAGCATTCCACATCCCTGTGTCACCACACTCAAGCTGGTCAAGGGATGTGGCGTTGTGACCACTGGCTGCCAGTCCCACTGAAGGGGACGCATGTTCCAGCAGGCCCAGCGGACCACGCTGGTACAGGCCGCCATGAACCCAGGAGAAACGGAAGTCCGGGCGGGCGCAATTGCCCAACCAGAAATGATCGGGCAAAAGGAGGAAGAACCCTCGGCCCCTGTCCGCTGGGAGCGCGCCTGGCTCGAGAGACTCGAGCTACCGATGAATAAAATCACCTGCCTGCCTCGAGTCTCGACTTGGCCTCGCTGATAGGAGGCCCAGTTGAGAGCAGACCTGGAGGCCAGATCTCTGGACCACTCAGCCTCCTTCCTGGAGGAGCTGCTATCAGCCAGTCGTCCAGGTAAGTACCACCCGGACCCCTCGGCGCCGCAGAATGCTGTCACCCACTGCCATGCATTTGGTGAAGACCTGGAGCTGGAGACAAGCCCGAAGGGCATGGCCCGGAACTCAGAGAGAGATCCTTCCGGCTCGGAGGCGAAGGAATTCTGGTGAGGACGGACCGGATAGGGGCACGTGGAAAAACGTCAGGGTCAGAGCAGGAACACTGCGCGCGTTCCAGGATGGTATAATCTGAGCCAGAGTGACCATCCTGAAGGTTCGAAGACCCCAAGAACATGTTTAGGTCATGTAGGTCGAGAATGGGCGCCAGCCCAGTCCGCTTGGAACCAGGAAGTACCTGGACACAAACCCTGGGTCTGAAGGAGGGTCCACCACCTCTCTACCACACTCCTTCTGGAGGAGAAGTGATGTCGGCCAGCGAGCCGCCAGAGTGAGCTGGGGATCCCGAAGCCGAGGACGGCTCTGAGGTGGTGCCTGTCGAATTCCAGGGGCAGGCCTCTTCCCACCACCTCAAGACCCACCTGTCCCGTGGTAACAGCGGACCAGGCGGAACGGAAGCCGGAGCCGTCTCCACGGGTAAGGTGAGCGGGGATGGAACGACACCCTCAGCCCGTCACTGGGCAGGCTTGGAGGAGGGACCGCCGAGGACCTCCTGGGCACTTCCTCCCTGCCTCCTGTTAGAGGAAGCCGGCGGCTTTGGGTTTGGGATGCTATGTCCAGCCGAGCCTGCTGGCCCTAGTTAACTGGGTCAAGGCTGCGGGGGCACAGAAGGGCCGAAGGAGCTTAGGCTGGTTTCGGCCTTTGGCCTTCTGTTGGCCGGAAGGGCCGGGTCAAGGGTGGCGTGGACTTCTCGATCCTCTACAGGTGACCTTCCACCCCAGGGCCGAAGAGGTCAGTCCCAAAAGGGAACATCCGCCAACTTGTGCTGGGTATCCAGTAAAGGTGGATATCCTCCAAGACCCGCCCGGCCGTGCAACCACTCGACGCCACCGCGATCTGGCACATGAGTCCCCTACATCCAAAGCAGTCTGGGCTGCTGTTTGGCCACTGCCCTGCCCTGGTCCCGCACCACCGTAAACGTAGTCTGGATCAGGAAGGAAGATGGGGGATGACCTCATCCAGGGGAGCCCAACAGGGCATGAGAAAAAAATGTGCCATGAGGACGGCCGAACTGGCCCTGGCGAAGGCCGAGAGAGAGGACGCAGCGTAGACTTACCATCGACATGAGTCAATTTCTTGGACTCCTTGTCAGGAGGTTTGTCCACATCCCTGGGCGTTGCCAGCGCCGAAAAAGCATGTGTCGATAACCAACCCTCAGCAGAGGGTGTTCAAAACGGACAAGGAGACGGTAGGGACCGCATACTTCCTAGCCATCCTGGCGGGCGCAGAGCAGGGAAGCACAGGCGCTGACAAAGTTCAGTGCTGGACCCTATGGCCTCTCGACCACAGGAGAGAGACTCACGTCGGAGAATCCCTCGGTCAGAATCTCCGTGAGGGATACCTGGCCCGTTGGAAAGCATGATTGAGCTCCATCGGTGAGACTCCGAGATGAGCAGAAGCAGTCCTAGGAAGGAATGACAGACTATCGTCCATTGGCTGACCTCCTGAAGACTCCAAGTCCAGTCGCTTGGAGAAGAAGGAGAATCATCTTCGGACTCGGAAGAGTCCTCGAAAAACTGCCTCTGGCCTGAGCCACCCTTCACCTGCGAGGTCGGTCGGGAGTGAGGGAAAATGACAGCCGATGGGGTAAACCCTTGGCCGACCGAGAATCCTTGGTGAACCCCAGTGGTGGCTGTAGGAGGCGGAGGTTCCACCGGAATAGGTGGAGCAACTGGTTTGGCGAACAACCGGCCTGGGTATAGGCTCTCCGGACAAGTCCGGGGTTGTGTCGGCCGTTCGGTGACAGCCACTTAATGGCGGGAAAGGCAGTCGGCTTATTCCGGCCAGGAGAACTGTTGCAACATAAGGTCCTCGTGCGTCCGGCCCGTGTTCGCGGCCTCCCCTCATCCGAGGAGGGCGAGGGGCAGCGGCGCCGCTTTGTGATGCGAGACGAGACCGCCTATGGCGGTGGGAGCGGCTGGACCGCGAAGAGATCGAGACCGAACCGAAGTCGGAATTTCGGGGAGATGCGGTCGCGAGGAGGTGGCCGGCCAGAACCGGCCTCCCTTAGGTCGGAAGGTCCATCCGAGGCTCCAGACAGGAGGCACTGCAAGCGAGCCCACGGATCCTAACTCCTCCCGGGGGCAGAGAGGAATCTCGGCTGCTAAAAGCGACAGCCCGTCAATAGGGTCAAGAAAATCTCGACTTCATCAGTGGGAGTCTGGTCAACTGACCTGGCGGGGATACTGCGTGAGGCCAGTGGCCGAAGCACCGATCGACCAACAGCAGTCGGCGGCCGGGAGAGGGACCTCTCCGCTCCAAGAGCGTCGATGGAGGGACTTACCACTGTCCCTCTTTTGGACCGAGAAAAAGGTCCAGCAGGCACGAGCCCTTCTCCTTTAGTGGAGAGGGACAGACAAAAGCTCCTAAAAGGAAGCCGTGTAGGAAGAACCCAGAAGGCGGGATAAATGCCGCGGCCGAGAAGATGTCGCGCGCCGCCTCCTCTTCGAGGCGACCATCGCCTCGAGCTGATCCGCCCGAGCCGCCGCCCGCGGACACCGCCAGCAGGCCTCCTTGGACTTCACGAGAGAAGCGCTTCTCGGGGCGGCCCAGTTTACAATCGAACATCACGGTCGTCCGAGGCGTAGGCCGAGAAAGATGAGCACAGGTGCACTTAAACCTGCTGAGTGCGTTAACAAAGGCCCTAAGTAGTGAACACGTGGGTATGTGGATCCGTCGAGACATCTTCTGCCGCATGGGCATCTCGAAACTGGAGTCGATTATCATCGCAGTCATGAGGGATCAAGACTGAAGTCTTTTGCAAAATATTATTTAAATCCATAAACGGAGAAATAGGAACCAGTCGAACGCAGAGCGCTAAGGAGGAACCTGAGCTCCAAGCGGTAAGGAAGATCTGGCCATGGAGAGCGAGAGTTATACCACGTGCAGGGTGGGAGGAGCAAGCTTGAAGACCTTCCGGCAAGATTTAAAGCGGCAAGGATACTGCCAATGAGTGTGGATGAACAACATATCCATGTCCCTAGAAAGCTTCTTTTTCTTCTGCTGGTTCTTGCCCAAAGAACCCTTGGCAGAAGTGGCATCCAAGGTGACACTGGACTGCGCTGTAGGTGACTGACCATTCCTGGGCCGAACAAGACTGTCCCAAGGAAAGGCACATCAGCTAACTTGTACTGAGTATTCGCCAGAAAGGAGGAGATCCTCAGCCAAACCTGCGGCAAGAGTCAACTGTGGCATCATCGAGCAGGCACAAGAATCCCAGTGTCAGAAAAACTGCCAGTACGCCTGAACACAGAGGCAGTCACCAGGCTCTCGGCCGAAGGGAGCTCTGTGAACCCCGCAGGTACCCCATAGGTACCGCATATCTGCGGCCCATGCGGGCAGACTGTGCTGGACATGAGGCAGGATGCTGCCATTGTTCAAAGTGCCGGACCCACAATGGCCTCGGCCACAAGAAAGGCCTCCGTTGGGGTATCCCTTCTCTTGAGCATGTCCACGAAAGGGTACACTGCCTTTTTCTGGATGGGTTCCAGGGGCATCCCTGAGGAATCAGAGATGAGACAAAGAACCCCTAGGAAGGAGGTAGGACCTTCCTCCATCTCTGTGCCTACGGACGACTCCTCATCCCGAAGATGAGATTGGAGCCTGGTGACATCCAAGTCCGAAGAGTCGGGGAACAGCAGCCTGCCGCCCAAATCACCCTCGACTCGCCAATGGTGGTCCGGGTTGACCGCGACAGAAAGACGTCGCGGAAGCCGGGAATCTGGTCAGTCCTCTTTGGAAACAGCCTCTCCTGCAGGCTGCAGTTCCACCATTATCGGTGAAGACACAGGTATAGGCCGAACCGAAGGACGGGCCATCCCCAAGGGTGGGGGAACCGAAGGTTTTGGTTCCAAGGGTGTCTGCTTCGGCCCAGGAGGCAAAAGCCAAGTAATGGCTGGGTAGGCGGCAGAGCTACTTTAGGCCCGGACAAAATCAGCTGTTAGCACATAAGGTCCTCATAGCACCGGAGTTTCCGTCGGAGCCTCTCCTCATCTGAGGACGACGAGGACGACCTGTGCAGTCGCCTCCTCTTAGAGTGCGTGTGGCTCTTTCTTGGCTGGTCGGCCGAAGGGGTTCTAGACCTCGATCGAGATCGGGCAGGCCAACTCAGTCGATCAGGAGACACCGGAGGGATCGGTGAAACCCTACGGTCCAGAACCAGGATCTCGATGGGGACACCAGCAGGCTGGGTCTCTTCATCAGGGAACACAAAGACCTAAGTCCTCGCCAAAGAATCGTCGGCCACGGCTGGAGACAGACGGGCGACAGGATCGAGAATGATCTTGAACTCATCGACCACCTCCTCGGTCATCTGGCTACACAGAAGATCCATGAAGCCCGTGGCCGAGGAAGCGATCTCAACAGAGGTCAAGACCACATGCTCCTGGGACCGAGACCTCTCTCGGTCCCAGAAGCACCTTCACCGAGATGAAGACAAATTCGGCTCCTTATCTCACTTGCGAGATTGGGAAGAGTGTGAGCCCACAGATGCCTTTCCCTGGGAGGGGAGAGACTGGTACACCTCCTTAAAAGGAACCTGTAAAAGCAGAGCCCAGGTTGAGGGGGAACGAAAAAGTTTTCACTGTCGTAAGCAGAGGCGGCTTCTTCTTCGAACACCTTAATGCGTTCCAGCTGCTCGGCAGAACCCGTAGCCGCAGAAACCGCCCACCTAGCCTATTTGAACTTCACCAGATGATTACTTTCCATCGGTCTCCCCAACATTAAACATCCCAGATGGCTGTACAGAAGGTTGGGATGGAAGGCCAAGCAATAGCTGCCGGACGAGGTGTCCCAGCCAACACCTAGGCAGCACACGTACGTGAGATGGGGATCAGTGCGAGACATCTTCTTGCCACAAGAACACCAGCGAAATCCTGGATAACATTTATCTTCCATGATTGAGGAAGCAAAATCGTGACTCATAACTCAGACGAGTTTTAATTTCGGTAAAACCGAAGTTTTGAAAGCCAGGGCCTACCAAATGCGAGAGCACGAGAGAGACACCCTGCATCTTCCAGCGGAAAGAAGCTCTGGCGTCATGGGGCGAAGCCAAGGTGTATACCACCCAGGTGAGTGGGAGGAGCCAGCTTGAAGACTTCAGGCAAGATTTAAAGAGGAAACGGACATGCCAAACAGTGTGGATGAATATATCCACGATCCTACAAGTACGGTTATGTAAGAACTTGTCATAATAATAGATCTTCAAGGAATGCCTATTATAGTATCTTATTATTCTTGGAAGGTTCCAGCAGAGGACGCTGTCACATGGCAGCTTCACCAGCAGTCTTTTACCAGGGACCATCGACACAGGACATCACTTCCTTGCTCCCTACATAAGTGTGGCCGGTCCCCGGTATCTTCTGTTCCCCACCGGTTTCAGCTCGTAAAAGCGAGGACTGATGGAACCCGAGGTACAAGTGAGTCCCAACTCTAAGTCCTTAGATCAGGATTTTCCCTGTCAGAACACAGGAGGACTGAGGGTGGGATTGAACCTACTGCAAGAAATATTCCTTGAAGATAGTACAGTTACATAAGAACTTACCGTAACAGTAGATCTTCGAGAGAGGCTCTTGCAGTAGGTAATTACATATAGGACTGACACCGGCCGGCGGCAGGACCCCACGGAAAAATTTCTAGCTAGCAGTCCCTGGCGAGGGACCGCCCCCACGTCAGGCGACCAGCGTCAGAAGACGTCGGTATAAAGGGGCAGTCTCGGACGCCCGCCTTCTAGTTCTTTCCCGCTGCAGGCCCAGAAGGCCCGGATGAGAGAGAAGCAGATGTTTCCATTCCTGGAAAAGGAGCTGAAAAAGCCTAGGGGGATGGACGGCGGGAAGGTATTACCTACTGCAGGAGCCTCTCTCGAAGATCTACTGTTACGGTTAGTTCTTACGTAACTGTATTATCTTACTTCGAGAGGGCTCTCGCAGTAGGTAATTACATATAGGACTGAATCCCAAGCAGTCTGGAACAAAGAAAAGGCACTGGGAGGAGGGAACTAATCCGAAAAGTAGCACTAACCGTGCAAGCCTCAAGACAGGAAGCCTTGCAAAACAGTCAGCCCGAAGCCTGCTCTACAGCGAGAGGCAATATCCAAACTGTAGTGTTTTGTAAAGGTATGGACGGAAGTCCAGGTGGCGGAAGCACATATGTCAGGCGCAGACACATTCTTGAAACAAGCTGCAGAGGCAGCTACTCCTCTTCTGGAGTGGGCTCTGACTTGACCCGGAAGGGTTTTGTTGCACTTGCCATAACAGAAAGTGATGCAATGAGCCAACCACTTCAACAGGCATTGCATGGAAACAGCATTACCTTCCCTTTTGTGAGCAAAAGAGACGAACAGCTGATCGGTCTTTCTGAGATTCTTCGTCCTGCCGGTGTAGTATCTCAGAATCCGGTGAATATCCATAGTGTGGAGTAAATATTCCCCTAGGTTACAGTACTGCGTAAAAAAGGCAGGTAGCTCTATGGCCTGATTTAAGGTAGATTCTGCTACTACTTTAGGTAGAAGCTTAGGATTTGTGCGAAGAGCAACTCGTTCTTTGTGAAAAATCAAGTAGGGGATTTTGCACATCAGGCCTGAAGCTCGGAGATTCTTCGAGCCGAAGCAATGGCCACCAAGAAGAGCGTCTTCCACGGAAGACATTTCAAATCTGCAGAAGCTGCAGTTTCGAAGGGGGGAAGAGCAAGTTTCTCGAGAACAAAATTCAAGTCCCAAGGGGGGGCAGGAGTACGGATGGGGGGCCTCAGGTAGAGGGCCCCTCTGAGAAAGGTCTTAGAGACCTCTAGTTGAGCAAAAGCTTTATATGCGAAGGGAACATGGTAGGCTGAGAAAGCTGCCATGTGAACCTTCATTACTCCAGCAGAAAAGCCACTGAGCAGGAGAAAGTTTCCACATTCTTAGAGGCTGCCCAAATAGAGAATCTCTTCCACTTCATGGCGTAAGTGGACCTGGTGGAGGGCTTTCTAGCATCCACTAAAATCTCAGCCACTTTTGGAGACACATCAAAATGGGATTGGACTAGGTCTGCAGCAGCCATGCATCTAGTTGAAGGGACTTGAGGCTTGGATGGACCAGGGTCCCCCTGATCCTGGGTCAGCAAACCTCGAGATAGAGGAAGAGGAAGAGGAGGATCATCTGGATATTGTTGTAGAAGAGAGAACCAGATCTGTCTGGGCCAGAAAGGAGCGATCAGAATCATTCTCTCGCCTTCTGAGGCTAGTTTCTGCAATACTCATGGGATCAGAGGAATTGGGGGAAAAAGCATAGACGAATCTGTCCTTCCAGTCTAGAGACAGAGCATCGCTCCAGAAAGCGCCTCGCTCTGGAACAAGTGAGCAAAAGATGAGAAGTTTTGCGTTTTGGGGAGAGGCCAACAGGTCAACCTGCGGGGTCCCCCCCAAAGCTGAAAGATATCGTCTAGTACCCCATGGTCCAGTTCCCACTCATGTGCCAGGGCAGAAAAGCGGCTTAGCTTGTCTGCCAGAGTGTTGTCGACTCCGGGAACATGAATCACCATTAGGTGAAGGTCGTGTTGTGTTGCCCGATCCCAAACCCTCACTGCCTCCCTGCATAGAAGGTAAGACCGAGTTCCTCCCTGTTTGTTGATGTACCACACTACGCACATCTTGTCAGTCTGGATGGCTAGGTGACCAGGAAGGATGTATTGCTGAAGGGCTTGGAGAAGCGTGCAACACAGCTTGAAGCTCGAGCACAGTGATGTGGAGAGCTTGTTCCAGCCTGGACCAGGAGCCCTGAGTTCGATGAGGACCTAGATGAGCTCCCCAACCTTCACCTGATGAGTCTGTAGTCAGAGTCTGCAAGGGGGGGGGGGTGAAAGAAAGGAACCCCCCGAAACAGGTTCTCTCGAACCATCCACCATTGCAAGTCACGCACCATTGGCGATGAGATCAGAACTAATTGATCTAGGTCGTCCACAAGTTGATCCCACTGAGAGCGGAGAGTCCACTGAGAGATCCTCAAGTGGAGTCGAGCTCGGGGACCAATGGAATAGCGGCCGCCATGAGCCCCAGAAGATGGAGGACCGACCTCGCCGACACCCTCCTGCGTTCTGATGGCAGGGAAATCTGGGTTTGAAGAGAGGCCGCCCTGTCCACAGGTAGGAAGGCCTTGCTCACGGTCATATCGAGGACAGCCCCGATGAACTGTAGCCTCTGGGAAGGATCCAGATGAGACTTGGAATGGTTGATGGTGATACCCAGGCAAGTGAAAACCTGCTGGGTGAGAGAAAGAAAACGCAGGAGTTCCTCCCTGGACGAGGCCACCAGGAGCCAGTCGTCCAGGTGAGGGAACACCTCTACTCCCATTGTACGCAGGTGGGCTGCTACCACAGCCAGGCACTTGGTAAATACTCGGGGGGCCGAGTATAGACCAAAAGGGGAGCGCCGTGAATTGGTAGTGGTCCCCATGAAAGGCAAAACAAAGATACCTGCGGTGAGAAAGGAGAATGGGAATGTGCAGATAGCCATCCTGCATATCCAGTGCACAAAGCCATTGACCCAGCCAAAGGAGGAGCAGAAGGCTCTGTAAAGAGAGCATCCTGAACCTTCTGTATTCCACATAAAGATTCAAGGAACTGAGATCTAGAATAGGTCTGAGATCTCCCCGTCTTCTTTGGGACAAGGAAGAAATGAGAATAGTAACCCGACCCTTGAAGATGAAGGGGGACGGGTTCTATCGCCTGCTTCGTGAGAAGAGCCGAGATTTCTTCCCGGACCAAAGGAAGATGTTCCCTTGAACAAGACGACTTCAGGGGTGGGTGGCGAGGTGGTTTCTGAAGAAACTCTATGGAATGCCCTTCCGCTATAAGCTGGAGTACCCAAGAATCTGTGGTTATCCTCTCCAAACCCGGAAGGTGGAGGGAAAACCTCCCTGCTACCGGTTCCTCTGAGAACTCCAGAGGCAGTGGGAGAGGAATCAAGTCAGGTGGTGTGGGGCAGCGCCGCAGCTGAAGCACCCGCTGCTTTTTTGGGCGGGGGGGCTTAACAGCTACAAGTGCCCGGCATTTGATGGCCCGCCTTCCCTGTGGTTTCGCCTTTGGCCGAATCAGTCTGTGAAAGGGACGGCGCTGCTGTTGCTGGGGACGGTACATGGAATCCACGGATTTCAGAGCCGTCCCTTTCTCCTGCAAATAGAAACATAGATTTTGACGGCTGATAAGAACCGCTTGGCCCACCCAGTCTGCCCATTTCACTACCTATTGGATAAGCTGCAGATCCTAGTTAACCAGCAGCCTACTTCCTCCTACCCCCACCCACCCCCTAGAACTGCCTTATGACTGTCCCATGCATGCTTGAATTCCACCACTGTTTTTGACTCCACAACCTCCTCCGGAAGACCATTCCATGCATCCACAACCCTCTCTGTGGAAAAATACTTCCTTAAATTACCTCTGAGCCGCCCCCCTTCTATCTTCAAATTGTGCCCCCTTGTTCTTGCACACCTCTTTTTTTGAAAGATGCCACCCTCTTGGACTTTGTTGATTCCCTTGAGATACTTGAAAGTTTCTATCATGTCCAACCTCCCTCTCCTCAAGGCTATACATATTCAGCTCCTTAAGTCTCTTCATATGTCTTCCAGTGCAGACCCTGCACCATTTTAGTTGCCTCCTCTGGACAGCCTCCATCCTGTCTATGTCCTTACGGAGACTGGGTCTCCAGAACTGGATGCAGTACTCCAGATGGGGTCTCACCAACAGTCTGTACAGAGGGATAACAACTTCCTGTTTTCTACTGGTGATGCCTCTCCCTATGCAACCCAGTATCCCCAGCCCTCCTTGCCCCTCTCACATTGCTTGCCCACCTTTAGGTCATCTGATAGGACTACCCCCAGATCCCTTTCCATTTTTGTTGTTAGTATCTCACCCCCCATTGTGTACTCTTCCCCTTGGTTTTTGTTTCCCAGGTGCATTAAATTGCACTTCTTAGCATTGAATCTAAGCTGCCATACATTTGACAATTCCTCTAACCTTGCCAAGTCCCTTCTCATCCTTTCCACCCCACCTTGTGCATCAACTCTATTGCAGATCTTTGTGTCACCTGCAAAAAGACATACTTTTCCTTCCAGTCCCTCTGCAATGTCGCTTATAAAGACACTGAAGAGGACCGGTCCTAATACTGAACCCTGCAGTACCCCACTAGTAACCCCCTTTTATCCAAAGTGGACTCCATTTACTATTACTCTGTGTCCTATTCTCCAGCCAATTCTTTACCCAGGCTGTCATCTTGGGACCCAATCCCAGGCTGGCTAACTTGTATATTAATCTTTTGTGTGGGACTGTGTCAAATGCCTTGCTAAAGTCTAGGTAGGCCATGTCCACAGCCCCTACCTGATCTACTACTTTAATCACCCAGTCAAAGAAATCTATCAGATTTGTCTGGCATGACCTTCCCGCTGTGAATCCATGCTGCCTTGGGTCCTGAGCCCCTCTGACCTCTACATACTCAACAATTCTTTCCTTCAGAAGTGATTCCATCATTTTCCCTACCACTGAGGTTAAACTAACAGGTCTGTAGATTTCTGCTTCTACCTTGCTCCCACTTTTGTGAAGGGGAATCACATCTGCCCTTCTCCAGTCCTTGGGTACCACCCCATCCTCCCATGATTTGTTAAAGAGGGTAGTCAGTGGTGTCACTAGTTCTACCCTTAGTTCTTTTAGAATTCTTGGATGAATCCCATCAGGCCCCATTGCTTTGTCCACCTTCAGTTTTAAAAGTTCTTTCAGAACCCTTTTTTCTGTAAATGGGCTGGTATCAACTTCTGTATCCAGAGTGTTTCTACTGTTTGTTTTAGGTACCTCCCCCACTTCCTTTGTAAATACTGAGCAAAAATATTTGTTTAGTATCTCTGCCTTTTCACAGTGACCCTCTTCAGGGGTGATGTCCTTGACATCACCCCCGAAAAGCACTCACCCCTGAAAAGGTGCTTCGTGAATAGGATTGCACCTCCGGGGCCAAACCTGACACGCAGAGCCAGGCATGACGCTGTAGACCCACGGCGAAAACGGAGCTCTGCCCGGCAGTGTCCACTGCATCGAATCTCGCCCGCAAAATGTGGCGACTGGCCAAACGAGCAGAATGGACGAGGTCGGCTAACTCCTGTTTGACCTGGGAGTCAGGTAAGGAGTTCAGCTTGGATTCCACCTGGGAAAGGACAGCCTTCTGGTAATCCCCCATGTGGACGACGTGATTCAGGGCCCAAATTCCCAGCGTGGAGGAGGCGTAAATCTTTCATCCATACTGGTCCCGAAGGCGAGATTCCTTATCAGGAGAAGACGAGCTCAGATGTTTTGGATGTACCGACCGGCCGTGAGCGGAGCTAATCATGACCGAGTCGGTCCGAGGGTGAGTGTCCAGGTAGTCCACACCCTCAGGAGCCTGGTATAGCCTGTTTGACTTCCTGGGAAGTGGGGCCAACGCCGACAGTTGTTTCCAAATCGTGGTAACAAGGTCAGCATGAGGCTCTATCCAGTGTGGCACTAATGTTGGAGCCGTCATGGGCAGATCCAGATGTTCAGTGAGTTTCAGTCGCTGAAGATCTGGTTCCAAAGAGTGCCAATGGTGTACTTCCTGGATTTTTCTAAGCAACTCCGTGAAAGATGGATCCTCCGGAGGAGACTTCGGAGGGGTCCTCGGCCGGGGTTTAGACGGAGAGTGGGGCTCGTTGTCTCTCTCGGAGCATCCCTCGGAGGAGTTCGAGGAATCCGAGAGGGAAGAAGAATAAGACTCCCTTACTCGACTCGGGGGAGGAACGGGTTGCTTGGGTGGTACCCATAAAGGTATGTCCTGCCCCTCTCTGGACACAGAGGGAAGACCTCCAGAGTCCGGAGGTGGTGAGGGAGTGTGCTGTCTCGGACGTATGGGAGCCTGTGGCGGCACCGTCGTCGTAAGGCAGCTCTCTACCTCCCTGGTGAATTGAGCCTTGGCCTCGGCCCACCAGGAGGCCAGAGTCTCCTGCAGATCCACCGGCGGCCGTGGGGGCGGTGGAGGAGGAGGAGAAAGTGTACAGGTTGCACCCATAAGGAGAGTATCCAAAACCCAACGTCAGGTACTGTGGAGCTGGATACTGTGGTCTTGGGTACGACGGCGTCGGATAAGATGGCGAGTACCCGGGAAAAGGGGGGGTAGGGGGCTGCAGAAGCAAACGGCCCGGTCGGCGGCCTACCAGGCGAGTCCACATTTGGGGTCCAGAAGACGGAGGGCCCGAGGGAGGGGGAACATCCGGAAGCGGGATATCTCCTGGAGCCGGTAGAACCGGCGTCGGAGGTACCGGCAGAGGTACTCGGGTCGGGGCCGGTGTCCGGGGGGCCGACGTCAGATCCGGTTCCGATGGAGGAGGGTCTGACGGAGGAGGAAGATCCGACGCATCGTTTGGGGATGGAGGAGAGAAATTCCCGGGGTCAGGCTGGGGCGACTCTGGCTCCCCGGCGGCAGCGAAGGCTACGGGGAACCGGGTACGATGGACGTGGGAGGGTCCAACGTCGGTTCCGTCGCTCGGCGGAGGAGACAACGTGCGGCTTAGGGGAGACTTCCCGGCGGATGCCGGAGGAGCCGGCGTCCAACTTACGGGAGCCCTCACCAGAGGCGGGCCGAGGGGAAAGATCGGCCCGGTCCGGAGGGGTAGAGGCGTGCGCGCTTCGAAGGGTCGGCGTGTGATCGACCCTCTCCATGCGGACGTCCAGAGGAGCCGGACGTCCGACTTCAGAGGAAGCGCCCACGCCTGTAGGCCAAGCTTGGCGGTTGAACCAGGGGCGGAGGCACCATTTCTCCGCCTGCAGGCGCCCGCAGCCCGAGCTAGATAAGGCGGCCGACAGCACCTCCGAAACCTTGGGCGGCGCGAGGTGGTCCTCCGGGAGGACGTTACTGGTCCCTGCGTCTCCAGCGGGAGAAGTGGTAGAGGACTTCTTCTCCCGGTACCTCTCCTTGTTTTTCTTTTTCCGATGTCCATCGGGGGAAGTGGACGCCTGCCTCAGCTTTTTCAACTCCTTTTCCATAGAAGACAACTTTTTCTTGAGGAGATGGGCTTTCAGGGACTGTTGGCGCCGTTTACGGGTAGCCGCGTTGAAGTTGAGGCAGTGCTGGCACTTTTCGACTGGGTGATCACGGCCTAGGCAGAAAAGGCATAGGGAATCGCCGTCCTTGTGTGGAAGTTGGGCGCTGCAGGAGTCGCACTTGTTTTTGTGCTCGGAGGTAGTAGGGGACGACATACACCGACGATGACCTGATGAATGATTGAAAAAATAACTATTATTCGGTAAAAACAGACGAAAGATAGGGCTGACTAAGCACGAAAAAAAAATTACTCACCTTAGTAATATTGTTTCTTCTAATGGAGTCCTGCTATATTATGACATATGCAGTGAGTCCCAACCTTCGAACTCTTCCGGAAGTGAAAGAGTTAACTTTCCATGCCAGGCATGGAACTTTGAGCTCAAGCTCAGTTGAAAGCTCTATCTGTTCTTCAAACTCAAACCGTCAGATCTTTACGAGCTAAACTCACTGAGGTCCTGTGTGGAAGCTGTAAACCTACACTAGCCAACTGGCTACTAAACATAAGAACACACTGATTGGTCCCAAAACAAAGACTCAAGTCAGGAGACCCAAAAAATGAAAAACACAACACCAAGTCACCCCAAGAAAGGAGGGGTGAAAAACAACAAGGTGGGCATCTACTAAGTGCCAACACTGCACAGCCCACCCACATCCCAAAAACAGAGGTTCTGAGAGGGGCAGGGGGGTCATAATATAGCAAGACTCCATTAGAAGAAACAACATTACTAAGGTGAGTAATTTTTTTTCTTCAAACAACATGAATCCTTGCTATATTATGACATATGCAGACTACAAAGCAGTACCTCCATGGAGGAGGGACAGAACCTACTTAGGAAATAGGCTCTGAAGCACAGCTGTGCCAAACCGAGCATCACTCCTAGCCTGGATGTCCAGGGAGTAATGCTTGGTAAAAGTGTGAACTGTTTTCCGAGTAGCTGCTTGATATATCTCTAGAATAGAGATGTCCCTGGCAGCAGCCAGGGAAGCAGCTGTATCTCTGGTAGAGTGAGCCCTCAGGCATGAAGGAAGAACCTTACCCAATGTTTCATAACTAAATTGGATACAAGAAACAATCCACCTGGCAATGGATCTTTCAGTGGCAGGTTTCCCTTTACCAACCTCACTATAAGTGAGGAACAGTTGGAGGGAGTCAAACCTGTGACCATTGGTACGCTCTATGTAGTAACTAAGGGCTCTCTTCACATCTAAGCTGTGCAGCTTTCTCTCGACAGAGGAGGAAAGGTCAGTGAAGTACACTGGAAGAGAGATACATTGATTAAGGTGGAAATCTGAAACCACCTTAGGCAAGAACTTCCTGTTAGTCCTGAGGACCACCTTATCTCTATGAAAGGAGATAAAATCAAGCTCCACTGACGAAGCTTGTAATTCACTTATGTGTCTGGCAGAAGTGATGGCTACCAGAAACACAGTCTTCCAAGTCAAGTACTTAAGCTCTGCTGAAGACAAAGGCTCAAAGGGGGGGTTGCATAAGCTGAGCAATGCAAACATTAAGATCCCAGGCAGGGGCAGGGTCACTGAATGGAGGGTTGGTGTGAAGCAATCCCTTGGAAAACTTGGAGAATACAGGATGAGCTGAATGAAGAGAGGGTTTACCTGCTGAAATAAAAGCAGACAGCTGCCAGATGCACTTTTAGGGTAGCTGGTCTCAGCCCCAAGGTATTTAAGTGGACCATATAATCCAGGACCGTGGGTAAATCAGCAGATTCTGGGGAAATATGCTTCCCAGAGCACCATATGGAAAACCTCTTCCATTTGGAATTATAAGTAGCCCTGGTGGAAGGTTTCCTAGAAGCCTTCAGGATATCCATTACACCTTGGGAGAGGTGTAGATCAGCAAACTAACTCTTCGAGAGCCAGGCCTTGAGATTCGGGTACCAAACCCTCCCCTGAGCACAGGTTAACAGGTTGTGATTCCTGGGAAGACACAGGGGAAGATGGACTGCTAAGGACTGTAGGAGTGGATACCAGGGCTGTCTGGCCCAATCTAGAGCAATCAGGATCATCTTGCAAGGTTGAGATCTGATTTTGACTAGCACTTTGAACAGGAGAAGGAAGGGGGGAAAAGCATAGAGAAACTTCCCTTTCCAATTGAGAACTAAGGCATCCAGAGGGACTGAGCCCAACACTGGGGGCCTGCAGCGAAAAAGGAAGTTGGTGATTGTCTGGGGCTGCAAAAAGATCCATCTGCGGTGCCCCATCTGGCAAATATCACCTCCAAGACCAGGGGGTCCAGTGACCATTCGTGATGGCCCTTGGAAATCCTGCTGAGAGCATCTGCCAGGACATTGTCCTTCCCTGGGAGGTGAACTGCCATAAGGGAGGTGTTCAGGGAGTAAGCCAGAGACCACAACTTCATTGCTTCGGTGCACAGGGCCATAGACCGAGTGCCCCCTTGCTTGTTGATGTACCACATTGTGGTGGTGTTGTCTGTTCTGACCTGTACAACTTTGTTCTGAACAGATTTGGAAAAAACTTGGAAGTGCTAGAAAAACTGCTCTGAGTTTCAACAGACTGATGTGGAGCAGAGATTCCTGAGAGGACCACAATCCCTGGGTAGTGAGGTCACCCATGTGAGCTCCCCACCCCAAGAGGGATGCATCTGTAGTAAGGATTAAGGAGTGAGAATGAGTGACACAAGGAACCCCTTGTCTCAGATTGCTCTGATCCTGCCACCACTGTAGGGCCTGGATCAGGGTTGAGTTACTGGGATCAATTTGGTTAGAGGGTCTTTCCTTTGAGACCAAAAGGCTCTCAAATGGAACTGGATGTCCCTCATCTGAAATCTTGCTCCCTGCACTACTGCTGTAGAAGCAGCCATGTGCCCCAGGAGCTGTAGAAAGTGCCTTGCTGGTCGAGAGACCTGTAGGGTGAATGAGGAGGCCAGAGAGACCAGGGTCCTTGCCCAGTCCAAAGGAAGGAAGGCTCTGGCTTTCTGTGTTCAGCTCTGCGCCTACAAAGGTGAGGAGCTGGACAGGCTCTAGAACTGACTTTGAAAGATTCAGAAGGAAACCTAGAGAGGTGAGCAGTTGCTTAGTTATCAGTAGATGTAACTTGACTTGGTCTGGGGACTGGCCTACTATGAGCCAGTCGTCCAGGTAAGGGAAGATGGCAATTTTTTGCCTTCTTAGGGCAGCAACTGCAACTGCCAGGCATTTTGTGAATACCCTTGGAGCAGAGGTGAGGTTAAAGGGCATTGCTCTGAACTGGTAATGGCCTGAGGGCAGATCGAACCTGACGTACTTTCGATGGGAGCTTCTGATGAGAATATGGAAGTAGGCATCCTTGAGGGCCAGGGACGCTAGCCAGTCCCCTGGCCTTAGAAAGGGTAGAATAATTCTCAGAGTCAACATTTTGAATTTTGGTCTTAAAAGGTGCTTGTTCAAATATCTGAGATCCAGGATGGGCCACCATTCTGCTGTCTTTTTTGGGGTAAGGAAGTACCTGGAGTACAACCCTTTGCCCTGGTGTAGGGGTGGAACCTCTTCCACAGCTCTGAGAGCCAGGAGGGAAGAGACCTCTGCCTCTAGGGCAAGTGCCTCTGATGGATTTGCAGGTGGAAAGTACCTGGTTCTCATCTTTGGAAATTTTTTGAAGCTGAGAACCAGTCCCTGGCTTACTACTTCCAGGACCCACTTGTCTGATGTCAGAGACTCCCAGTCCTGGACAAAGTAAGCCAGCCTGCCCCCTACAGGTACCTGAGAATCGGCCCTGGCAACCCCATCAGGGTGCCTGCTTGGCAGGGGCTTTGGGCTGAGGGTTGAAAGCAGACCTGCTTGTACCCCGTCTACCTCTCCCTCTAAAGAACCCCCTCTGGGCATAAGCAGAACAGGAGGCCTGGGCTTGGTAAAAAGGCCTATGAAAAGGCCTGCCACTGCCCCTGGGAAGCTGCCTTTGAGGAGTGGCCTGCCTTTCCTTGGCCTGTGCACTCCTATAGGTGGTCCTATACGCATCCATTTTCTTCATGTAATTCTCTGTCTGCTCCCCCAAACAGAGAATTACCCACAACAGGAAAATCCATGGCCTTAGTCTGGGTATCCTGTGACAGGCTAGTACATCTGAGCAAAGCCATTCTGCGAAGTGCCACAGATGTAGCCATGACTCTTGATGACACATCATTCGAGTCCACTGCAGCATGGAATTGTACCTTGGATGCCTCAATACCATCAGCAGCCACCCGCTCCAGCTCCTTGGCAAGCTGGCCAGGGACCTGTTTTGCTAGAGCCATAACAGTATCCCATCTGGATTTCTGATATCTAGCAACATAAGCCATATATTTTGACTGAGTCCCAAGGATGCTGCCATGTACTGTTTCTTTGCCATGGCATCAATCCTCCTGGAGTCCCTGTCAGGGGGGTGTGAAGCCAAGGGAATATTTGCTTGTCACAGGCTGCAGTCTGCACTACCCTAACATGGCTGCATTGTTGTGTAAGGAACTCCGTATCAGAGCCTGACAATGTGTACCTCTTGTCCATTCTCTTATCTACAGGAAGTATAGTGTGAGGAGTTTTTAGAATTTTAAAAGTCTGTTTCCCAAAAGATTTATGCAAGGGAATAGACAGTCTCCTAGACTCTGGGTATCCATCATTTCCACATAGTCAGGCTCCTCTTGATCATCCACAGCTTCCTCCATAGGGAGCTGGAGGGTTTCAGCCACTTTTTTATAAAACATAAAATGAGAAGAGGACTCAGAAAGCCCAGGAGGAGACACTCCTGAAGATCTGTCTGGGGAGATGTCTGGGTCAATGGGCACATCCAGACTTTCAAATCCACATTCACTCTCCTCATACTCCTCTTCCCCCTCCTCCGGTTCATAATATTCCTCTAAATCATACTCTTAAACCGGTGGAACCGGCCAAACCGGACGCTCACCTGATGCTGCCGGTTCGGTCGGAACCGCAGAGAGCGACTGGACAATTTTAATCGCTTAGGCTATTTCTTCAGCAGTTGGAGAGGAAAGTTATGGCTCCACACCAGCTGATTTCCTAGTCCTTTTTGCTGGAACCGACTCCTCCGAGTCGGATCTCCTTTTGCCCGAGAAGTCTCGCTCTGGTCAGAGGGCACTCCTCCGTTCGTTGAACCAACCGGGCTGGCCATCCGTTCAGCGGACTTTTTAGCCTCCCTTTCCCTGAGCCTACCAACTCTCTTTTCCAGGGTAGCTGCAGGAAAATTTTTACAAATCTGGCAGTCTGCATTGAGGTGGTGAACCCCAGACAATAAACACAGGTGGTGTGAGGGTCAGCCTTGGCAAAGACTTCCCACACACACTGCAGTGTTGAAACCCAGTGGCCGGTTTTCTTTTGGGTTTCTCATGCCAGTCCTAACCAAACTTACCCATTTATGGCAATCCCAGGTAAGACCCTCTTATCGGTTCCCAACCGTCACATAGGTCAGTGGAAAAACGAATAAAACTGCTTTTTTTTTTTTTTAGTACCGATAAGAACCGGTAACCACACTCTAAATGACAGATTAATATATTTTAAACAACCCGATCGGTTCAAACCGAACCAATAAACCGTTTACAAGTTCCACGCAGAATAGAAATTAATGTAAAACCTATCTAGTACTCACAAATACCACAGACAGAGTCTGAACCGACCGGCTGCCGTTTAAATTCAGTCGAAAACCGAGAAAAACAATACTTTAACTGACAAAATGAACCGAGCGGAAGGAGAAATCTCCGGAGCGACTGTTCAGTGAGGCGGAGTAAAGAATCTGACGGTTTGAGTTTGAAGAACAGACAGAGTTTCAACCGAGCTCGAGCTCAGCGTTCCATGCCTGGCATGGAAAGTTAACTCTTTCACCTCCGGAGCAGTTCGAAGGTTGGGACTCACTGCATATGTCATAAAATAGCAAGACTTCATGTTCTTTGAACTTTACCACGAGGCGCTGCACGAGCTAATGGCGGGAAAGAACTGGAAGGCGGGTGTCCGGAACCGCCCCTTTATACCGACATTGTATGACGCCGGTCACCTGACATGGGGGCAGTCCCTCGCCAGGGACTGCTAGCTAGAAATGTTTCCGTGGGGTCCTGCCGCCGGCCGTCGTCAGTCCTATGTGTAATTACCTACTACAAGAGCCCTCTTGAAGTAAGATCTGTTACGGTAAGTTCTTACGTAACCATACTATCTTCTACAGAATGGTCTCTTACAGTAGGTTATGACTCTTAGGAGATTTCCCAGCAGTTATGTCCATGAGGAGGGGCAATTATGATAGGATGCCCTGCAGGACAGCACGGCCAAAAGCCATTCTGCCTCTCGAGGCGACCACCAGATTTTAATGCATGGACCAGGTGGCTCCTTTACAAATGTCAGTAATGGAGGCACCCTTAAAACAAGCCGCTGTGGCCGCCATGGCCCTAGTGGAATGGTCTTCGACATGGCTTGGTACAGGCTTATTCTATTTCTGGTAGCAGAAGGTAATGCAGTGGGCTAGCCAGCAAGAGAGGGGGTGTTTTGCAATCAGAAGACCCTCACAACTTGGAGCAAAGGTGAGAAAGAGTTGTGAGGTTTTCCGAAGGGACTTCACCAGATCAGTAAAATAGTGAAGGATGCGATGAATATCCATCATATGCGAAACATGTTCACCCGGATTGGAGAACTCAGAGTAGAAAACCGGTAACTCCAAGGACTGATTTAAGATTTGTTCACAAACAACTTTAGGCAGAAAGAAAGGGTTAGTGCGAAGCACAACCCGATCCTTATGAAAAACAAGATAATGTTCTCTGCACATAAGGGCATGAAGCTTGGAAATTTGTCGAGCAGAAGTGAAGGCCACAAAAATAGCGTTTCTAGGAGAGGAAACGCAGGTCTGAAGTGGCAGCTAGTTCAAAGGGGTCCACTGTTAGTTTTTCAATCATTAAGTTCAGATCCCATGGAGGGATGGGATGTCGAATAGTAGGCTTCAGATGTAATATGCCCTTCAAAAACATCTTAGCCAGATAGTGTTTACACAAAAGCCGGCAATCCAACAGTTCCTGGAAGGCAGAGAGGGCAGCCAAGTGGACTTTAACAGAAGAATAGTTAAGGCCCTCCGAGGATAAGGTGGTCAGGTACTCCAAGAACATTGTAAGAGGGCAAGAATAAGGATCCAGCGATTGAGAAGCGACCCAAATGGAGAAACGTTTCCAATTAGAATTGTACGTATCCCTGGTACATTGCTTCCATGCAGCAAGTAGAACATTAGCTACCTGAGAAGAAACTTGTACTCTGTTATTGAAAACATCTTCAGGAGCTAAGCATGAAGACGGATGGTCTTCAGATTGGGATGCAGGAGGAAGCCTTAGCACTGCATCAAGAGGTCCGGCCAGAATGGCAAAGGGACAGATTCCACAATCGATAGTTGTTGTAGAAGTGGGAGCAATGCTTGTCGAGGCCACATGGCAGCTATGAAAAACATCATGACTGTCTCTTTCTGTAGTTTCAAAAAGTTCAGAGCAGGGGAGAGAGTGGGGGAGAAGGCATACAGGAAGAGTCCTGTCCAAGGTTGGGACAGGGCATCCTAATTGTTCAGGAGTGGATAACTCCATAACTTTCAGAATCTGTATCATAACACTGAAAGATGGGTCATCCAGTGAGGAGGCAGCCCTAGGGGCTGGCAGATCCATGTCGAAGGAGGAGACCATGGAGTATGAGAGTTCAGGTCAGGAAATTCTGTATTCTGAAAATCCACTTCATAAATATCCTCCGGGACGTCCCCCACTAGGTCAGGTTCATCAGAAAGGTAATCCTCTAAAACAGCGGGTGGGAGAGATGTAGTGTGAGCCTCCTGGTCAGTATGGGGCCGCGTGGGCATTGGAGAGGCAGAACGCAAGGAAAGATGAGCCAGCGTCTGAGTAGGCTAGATCCCATGCACTGCAATACGGTATGTACAATGCGTTCAATATTTGGAACCTGTGACGGCAAGATATCTACCAGTCAAGGCTGGCTGTTTGTGATGATAGGCGTCGGAGAAGGTGTGGGGCAGTGGGAGGGATTGGGACGAGCCCCAGAAAAAGATAGCCATGGGTCTCTGTGTAATTCAGCTATACCCTCAGAGGAAGGCACCTTAGAAGATGGAGGGGTGTTAAGTATGGCAAACGACACTGGTTTGCCCTTAGGAACTCCTGTCGCCGACAAGGTAGGAAAAGAATGCATATTGTATGGAATAAAAGAAGTCTACAGGAAAGGGGCTCCCGTCAACAGACCAGTCGTTTGCTTGGCTGTAGGTCCCACAGTGGTAGTCGACAAAGAAAAAGAAGCCTTCATCAATGGAGAAACAGCAGAATGTCCTGTCCAGAGTGCTAGGGCAAGTTCTGTCGACGAGAGAAGCGTTCCCATCAACAAGGAAGGCACAAAAGATCCCTCCATCGACGATAAGGAACGCTCCGTCAACAGTGCATATGTTACAGAAGTCACCGTCAATATCCGTCATGGAAGGGAGAGACAGGACGGTTTCTCCTTCTCCCTTTTGTTTTTAGAACGAGACCCACTGGTGGACGAGCCCTTGGAACGAGCCCCCCGGGAGGGCTCCAACAGGGAAACTTGTTGCCTCTTAAAGTCTCGTCGATGACCGCTTCACAGAAGACTGAGCTAGCTGCTGCATCAGCAGAAGCCGGCGGGAAAATCCACAGAAAATAGTAGGGACCGCCCCATTTATATACAATGCCTTCAGAAAGTACTCACCCCCCTCGGCTTTTGTCACATTTTGTGATGTTGCAAACTCAAACTAATACCAAACTAATACACATTTATATGGGAATTTTCTGTCGCGTAGCTACACAAATTACTCTATAATCTCAAAGTGGAGTGAAACTTCTGGAATTTATGTACACGTAATTTAAAATAAAAACCTGAAATGTCTTGATTTGATAAGTATTCACCCCCCTTTGCTACGACACTCCAAATTGAGCTCCAGGTGCATCCAATTTCCTTGTGAGATCACTCTAAATCTTGAACGGAGTCCACCTGTGGTCAGTTCAAATGGTTGACATGATTTCAGAGGAAATACACCTGTCTATAAAAGGTCCCACTGTTGACAGTGCATGTCAGAGCAGAAACTCTACCATGAAGACCAAGGAGCTGTCAGTAGAACTCCGTGATAGAGTTGTGAGGAGGCATAGATCTGGGGAGGGGTATAAAAACATTTCTAGGGTGTTGAAAGTTCCCAGGAGCACAGTCAAGTCCATCATTAGAAATGGAAAGATTACAGAACCACCCAGACTCTTCCTAGAGCAGGCCATCCTCCCAAACTGAGCAACCGGGCAAGAAGGACCTTGGTCAGGGAAGTGACCAAGAACCCAATGACCACCCTGACAGAACTACAGAGTTCCATGGCCAAGATGGGAGAATCTGTCCAGAGGGCAACAATCTCTGCAGCACTTCACAGACGTAGCCTCTATGGGAGAGTGGCTAGACGGAAGCCACTCCTGAGAAAAGGCCACATAATAGCATGCCTGGAGTTTGCAAGAAGGCACGTGGCAGACTGAGACCATGTGGCAAAAGATTATCTGGTCTGATAAAACAAAAATTGAACTCTTTAGCCTGAATGCAAAGCGCTATGCCTGGCACAAACCGAACACAGCTCATCGTGTAACACCATCCCTACCATGAAGCATGGCGGTGGCAGCATCATGTTATGGGGATGCTTTTCAGCGGCAGGGACTGGGGCACTTGTCAGGATAGAGGGAACAATGAATGGAGCCAAATACAGTCACATCCTTGAGGAGAACCTGCATCAGTCTGCAACAGACCTTGGACTGGGGCGAAGATTTACATTCCAACAGGACAACGACCCCAAGAATACAGCCAAAGAAACACTGGAGTGGCTTCAGAACAAGAAGGTGAATGTCCTTGAGTGGCCCAGCCAAAGCCCAGACTTGAATCCCATTGAGAATCTGTGGAAAGACTTAAAGATTGTGATTTACTGACTCTCCTCATCCAACTTGACAGAGCTTGAGCAAATCTGCAAGGAAGAATAGGCGAAATTCCCAAATCCAGATGTGCAAAGCTGATACAGACATACCCAAGAAGACTCAAAGCTGTAACTGCTGCCAAAGGTGCTTCTACAAAGTATTGACTGGGTGAATATTAAGTAAACAAGATATTTCAGTTTTATTACACAATAAAAATATTTTTGCCCCTTTAAATTGTTGAGTATGCAGTGTGAATCAAGGGGGGAAAAAATAATTTCAATGCATTAAAAATTCTGCTAGTAACACAACAACATGTGACAAAATCCAAGGGGAGTGAATACTTTCTGAAGGCACTGTAGGGAGCGAGGAAGTGATGTCAAGTGTGGGCAGTCACTGGAAAAAGACAGCTGAAGAAGCTGCCGTGCGACATTGCCCTCTGCTGGAACCTCCCAAGAGTAATAGCCTACTGCGAGAGAATTCCGTAGAAGATCTACAGTTACAGGTGAGAAACCTGTTCTCTAGGGTTGTGCATATGGTTCACTTAAACGCACTCTGGCAAATTCCTAGCAATTCTCCAGGAGGAGGGGCAAGGCGCGCACCCCTAGTTTACAAACACAGACGATAGAACTGAGGTCCCAAAAACATGAAAATTACGTACCTACCATGATTCTTCATCTTTCTGTGCATCTTCACCACTCATTACCATTATGGGTATCTGGGCGGAAACTAGGACACAGTGGGAGCTTTTTTTCCCCTTTTTCCAGAGGCTACGAAGGGGCTGTGCCCCACTAGAGGCCAGCGTAGTGTGCCGCTCGCGAGTTGGCAGTTATCTCCCATCGACTCTGCCGTGAATCCAGTTCTGAATGCCAGCGAGAGAGATAGGAAGGGATAGAGAGGAGTGGCAAGGAACCTCAATGGATAGAGGAAAGGATGTAAAAACTGAAAGGAGACATAAAAGACTAAGAGGACAGCAAAAAGAGAGAGAGAGGGAACAACCTAAGGGATTGAGAAGGAGGGGACACCAATCTCTGCAAGAAAAGAATGGGCGGAGAAGGGAGGGTAGAAAGAGGAGAATAAAGGTGGGAGCACAGGAGGACATAGCCTCAGACAACTCAGAATACCTGGACCTCGAGAGTAGTAGCTCAGATTTATAACCTCCATGCTACAGAGTGTAGAAGCAAGGACAAGAGTGCCCCCTACACAGCCAGTATAGTCCCAACAGGGATCAGAGTTGAAGGGAGAAAAGGGCTTGAGGTCTAAACAGGCCAAGACAGGTCCACCCCTCCTGCCAAATTAAAACAGAATATCCCAAAGAGGGGAGATAAATAAGGTATAGCGAAAAACAGCAGACCTGCCCCTGCTAAAACTCAGCAGGGAGATGAACTGTGGAGTGACAACAACCTAAAGAGGGAGGAGTCGTCCTAAAGAGACATGAAAAATAATAAAGGATTGTTGAGGGGTACTCAGAAGTCCCCAATCCCTCTACCCATCTCGGAACGTGGAGGGGGGGGCACCCAGAGCCAAGCCTTGAGAGGCAGCAGAGGGAGACAGAGGAAAGAGACACCCCAAGACTACCAAGCAAAAAAAAAAACCTTCCCTCCAAACCACAAGGGAGAGGAGAAAGAGGAGAGGTGCTGGAACGCAACAAGACAGCCACATAGGGAGGAGGATCGCTAAGAGTCAGAGGCCCCAGGGGGAAGGATGGCAGGATTTAGTGACGAATGGTGAAGATACACAGAAAGATAAAACATTTCTGTAAGTACGTAATTTTCAAATCTTCTGTCAACCTTCATCATTCATTACTATTATGGGTGACTACCGAGCCCCCCAAAGGGGGCCTGCACCTCCCTAAGGGACAGAGTCCCTTAGCCTCCAGTAGGAGAAATATTGGAGGAGAGAACCCTTGCAGGCCAGGGACTGGTCTGGGAGAAGCGGGATCTCTCCGGAGGAGACAGAGCGCCCCTGCAAATCCAGTCTCGCCCTATGGGTGAAAAGAAAAAATTACTCACCTTAATATTTATGTTTCTTCTAATTGAGTCTTGCTGTATTGACAATTGCAGTGATTCCCAACCTTTGAACTGCCCCGGAGAACAAACAGTTAACTTTCTAAGCAAGGCATAGAATACTGAGCTCGAGCTCGGTTGAAGTCTCTGTCTGGAGTGATTCAAACCTAAACCATCAGATTCTTACGAGCCCAACGAAATTAAAAATTCTATGTGGAAATTGTAAAAATTCTTACTAGCCAACTGGCTGAAAAGTTTTGGATTCCCAAGGAAGACTCAAGTCAGGAAACCCAAAAAACAAAAAAAAATCTACTATAAGTAACAATTGTAAATCAGCACCCAAACAAAAAGGAGGAGGGTGCAAGCAAAACACACCCCTGGGGTGCAACACTGCACCTACGCACCCACTTCCCAAAAACAGGTTCTGAGAGAGGAGGCAGAGAGGGAGGTCAGAATATAGCAAGACTCCATTAGAAGAAACAAACAATTACTAAGGTGAGTAATTTTTTTTTCAAACAACATGAAGTCTTGCTGTATTCTGACAATTGCAGACTACCAAGGAGAAGGGACAGAACCTACTTTGGGAATAGGCTCTGAAGTACTGCTGTGCTAAACTGAGCATCACTCCTAGCCTGAATATCCAGAGAGTAATGCTTGGTAAAGGTATGGACTGTTTTCCAGGTGGCTGCTTGACAAATTTCTGAGAGAGGGATATCCCTGACAGTTTTACCTCTTGTGGAAAGAGCCCTCAGGCCTGGGTGTGGAGTTTTTCATAGCAGAATTGTATACAAGAGACACTCCACCTGGAAATGGATCTTTTGGTGGCAGGTTTACCCTTTCCCACTTCTCCATCAGTGAGGAACAACTGGAGGGAATCAAACCTGCGACCCTTGGAACGCTCTAGGTAGTAACTAAGGGCTCTTTTGACATCCAAACTGTGTAGCCTCCTCTCTACTGAGGAAGAATGATCAGTGAAGAAAACAAGAAGAGACAAAGAGTGGTTTAAATGGAAGTCTCAAACCACTTTGGGCAAGAACCTTCTATTGGTTCTAACGACCACTTTATCCCTGTGAAATGAGAAAATCAGGTTCCACTGACAGGGCTTGCAATTCACCGATACGCCTGGCAGAGGTAATGGCTACCAGGAACACAGTTTTCCAAGTCAAGTACTTAAAGCTGTGCTGAAGACATAGGCTCAAAAGCAGGTTGCATACGTTCAGCAATGCAAACGTTCAAATCCCAGGCAGGGAAAGGGTCTAAAAGGAGGATTAGTGTGAAGCAATCCTTTAAAAAATGTACAGAACACAGGATGGAAAGATAGTGAGGAAGACTTCCCCACAGACAAAATCGCAGAAACAGATGACAAGTGTACTTTGAGAGTTGCTGGTCTGAGGCCTACGCCATTAAGATGGATCATATAATCCAGAACCGTGGGCAATCCAGCAGTGCCTGGAGACAGATGCTTCCCAGAACACCAAATGCTGAATCTTTCCCATTTGGAGTTGTAAGTCTTTCTGCAGGACGGCTTTCAAGAAGCCTTGAGGATATCCAGAATCCCGTGGGAAAGATGCACATTTGCAAACTCTAACTCAAAGAGTCATGCTTTGAGATTGAAAAACTGAAGACTGGGGTACCAAATCCTTTCCTGAGAGGTTGTTAACAGGTTGCAATTCCTGGGAAGAGACATGGGAAGATGGACTGCTAGGGACAGCAACAGGGGGTACCAGGGCTGTCTGACCCAATCTGGAACAATCATAATCACCTTGCAAGGTTGCAACCTTATTTTCACCAAAACTTTGAACAGCAGTGGGAACGGGTAAAGGCATACAGAAACTTCCCTATTCAGGATCAGGACGTCCTGAGGGAATGAGCACAAGACTGCAGGTCTGCAACAAAAGACAGGGAGTTGACGATTGTCTGGGGCTGCAAAGAGATCCATCTCTGGAGTGCCCCACCTTGAAAAAGTCACTTTCAACACTTGATGGTCCAGGGACCATTCGTGATGGCCCAGAGAGATCCTGCACAGTGCATCTGCTAGCACATTGTCCTTGCCTGGAAGGTGAACTGCCACAAGAGAGGTTTGCAGGGAATAAGCCAGGGACCACAACTTCATCACTTCTGTGCACAAAGCCATGGACTGAGTGCCTCCCTGCTTGTTGATGTACCACATAGTGGTGCTGTTCTGACTTGAACCACCTTGTTCTCTATTGACTGTGAGAACGCTTTTAAAGCCAGAAAAACTGCTCTGAGCTCTAGAAGATTAATGTGGAGAAGGGATTCTTGGGGGGGACAACAGCCCCTGGGCAGTAAGGGACCCCAGATGGGCTCCCCAGCCCAGGAGAGAAGCATCCGTGGTAAGGACCACTGAACAAGGCTGAGTAACAAAAGGAACACCCTGTCTTAAATTGTCCTGATCCTGCCATCACTGGAGGGCTTGGATCAAGGCCACAGTCACTCAGATCAGTTTCGCAAGGGAGTCCTTTCTCTCAGACCAGAAAGCTCTCAGGTGGAACTGAATATCCCTCATCTGGAATCTTGCCCCTTGGACCACTGCTGTTGAAGCTGCCATGTGGCGCAAGAGCTGGAGGAAATGCCTTGCTGGACGAGATACCCGAAGGCTGAAGGAAGAAGCTAGTTCTTAAGAACCCTTGCCCTTTCTAGAGGGAGAAAGGCTCTTGCTCTGAGTGTGTCCAGTTCTGACCCTATAAAGGTAAGAAGCTGGACTGGTTCGAGAACTGACTTGGGAAGGTTGAGATGAAATCCTAGAGAAGTGAGCACTTGCTGGGTCACTTGCAGGTGAGACTTGACTTGGTCTGGAGACTGACCCACTATTAACCAATCGTCCAGATATGGAAAAATGGAAATCTTTTGCCTTCTTAGAAAGGCAACTACTACTGCAAAGCACTTTGTGAAAACCCTTGGGGCTGAGGTTAGGCCAAAGGGCATTGCTCTGAACTGGTAGTGGCCTGAGGGCTACTTGAACTTGAGGTAATTTTCTGTGGGAGCACCTGATGGGAATGTTAAAGTAGGCATCACTGAGGTCCAGGGAGACTAGTCAGTCCCCTGGCCTTAGAGAGGGAAGGATAATTCCCAGAGTTATCTTATTGAAATTTGGTTTTAAAATATGTTTGTTTAGATATCTTAGGTCTAGGATGGGTCGCCACTCCCCTGTTTTTTTGGGTGTCATGAAGTACCTGGAGTAAAGTTCTTTGCTTCAGTGTAGGGTAGGTACTCTCTCTATAGCTCTTAAAGATAGAAGAGAAGAAACCTCTGCCTCTAGGGCAAGGGTTTCCAAGAGATTTGCTGGTGGAAAAGATCTGGCTCTCATCTTTAAAATTTTTTGAGGCTGAGAACCAGTCCCAGGCTTATTACTTCCAGGACCCACTTGTCTGATGTAATAGACATCCAGTCTTGGACAAAGTAAGTCAGCCTGCCCCCTACTGGAATACAAGAGTCGACCCAGGCAGGCCCATCAGGGTGTCTGCTTGGCAGTGGCTTTAGGCTGAGGAGTGGATGCAGCCCTGCTCATCCCCCTCCTGCCTCTCCCTCTGGAGAACCCCCCTCTGAGAAAAGGAAGAAGAGGCCTGCGCTTGGCAAAAAGACCTTTGAAAGGGCCTGCCCCGCCCCTAGACTGCTGCCTTTGAGGAGTTGCCTGCCTTTCCTTGGCCTGAGCACCCCTGTAAAAGGGCCTGTACTCATCCATTTTCTACATGTAATTCTCTATCTGCTCCCCAAAAAGAGAATTACCCACTACAGGAAAATCCACAGCCTTAGGCTGGGTGTCCTGCGAGAGGCTAGTACATCTGAGCCAAGCCATCCTCCGAAGAGCCAAAGATGTAGCCGTGACTCTTCATGACACATCATTAGTGTCCACAGCAGCATGAAACTGAACCTTAGATGCCTCAATCCCATCTGCAGCCACCGTCTCCAGCTCCTTGGCAAGCTGGGCGGGGGGGATGCCTGTTTAGCCAGTGCTAGTACAATATCCCACCTGGACTTCTGGTACCTGGCTGTATAGGCCATGTAATTCACCTGCCTGATTCCCAGATAAGATGCCATGTACTGCTTCTTTGCCATGGCATCAATCTTCCCGGAGTCCTTGTCAAGGGGGTGTGAAGCCAAGGGAATATTTGCCTTGCCACAGGCAGCAGCCTGCACTACCCCAAATGGCTGCATTTTTGATATAAGAAGTCCGTGTCTGAGCCTGAAAGTGTATACCTCTTGTCCATTCTTCTATCCACAGGAGGTATAGTCTTAGGAGGCTATGATTTTTAGTGTCCGTTTCCCAAAAGATTTATGGAGGAGAACAAACAGTCTCCTGGACTCTGAGATGTCTATCATTTCTACATAATCAGGCTCCTCTTGATCTTCCACAGCCCTCCTCCATAGGAAGCTGGAGGGTTTCAGCCATCTTTCTGTAAAACAAAGTGAAAAGGGGACTCAAAGCCTAGGAGGGGAACACCTGAAGGTCTGCCTGGGCAGATGTCCGCTTCCACAGGCACATCCAGACCTTCACTTGCATCATCATCCTCAAATTCCCCTTCCTCTTCAAATTCCGGTTCATAAAAATCTTCAAGGGTATACTCTCGAACCGGGGGAACCAACTGAACTGAACCCCTGCCAGAAGGGGCCGGATCAGCTGGAACAAGACAAAGCAATTTCACAATGTGAATCGCTCTGGCTATCTCTTCAGCAGTCGGAACATGAACCTCTGGATCCGAACTGGTCGATTTATCTTTCCATTTTCTTTTTGTTGGAACTGATCCCCTCGGAATCTGCTCTCCTTTTGCCCGAAGAAGTATTGCCCTGGTCAGAGGGCACCACTACTGTTTCAGTCGAAACCGAACCGGGCTGGGCTGGCCATCCGGGTCAGCGGACTTCTCGGCCTCCTTTTCCCTCAGTCTACCTAATCTCTTCTCACAGGTAGATTTGGGAAAGTTTTCACATATTTGACAGTCTGAATCGAGGTGGTCAAACCCCAGACAATAAACACAGGTGGTGTTGGGATTGGCCTTAGCAAAGACCTCCCCACACTCACAGCAGTGTTGAAACCCAGTGGGCCCATCTTTTTCTTGGGTTTCTCAGAGATGGGCAACCTAACCAAACTTACCTTTTTCCGGCAACCGCCAGGCAAGACTCCCTTATCGGTTCCTAACCGTGTCACGGGTATTGGAAAAAAAAATGGTTAAAAACACTGAGCCGAACCGAGCCGCACTTATACAAGTTCCACACAGAAAAACTGAACAATTCCTATCTAGTACTCAAGGCACCACAGACAGAGACTGAACAGACTATGTCGATACCTTTTTCGGTTTAAAAACCGACGAAAACTGAAAACTTTAACAGACTTTCGAACCGAGCTGAAGGAGAAATCTCCGGAGCGAGCGTTCAGTGAGGGAGAGTAAAGAATCTGATGGTTAGGTTTGAATCACTCCAGACAGAGACTTCAACAGAGCTCGAGCTCAGCCTTCTATGCCCTGCATAGAAAGTTAACTTTTTCTTCTCCGGGGCAGTTCAAAGGTTGAGAATCACTGCAATTGCCAGAATACAGTAAGACTTCATGCTGTTTGAAATCTTGCGTCTTTTCTGGAACCAGGAAGAAGTGGGAGTTGTATCCCATTCCTACCTGGTTTGATGGAACGGGCTCTATTCCCTCCTTTTGCAGAAGAGACTCAATTTCTTCCCTTAAGAGGGGAATGTGCGCCTCTGGATAATGAACCACCCCTGAAAGCTTGTTTGGGGTGTTTCTCGTGAAACTCCAGTGTGTGGCCATGTTAGATCAACTAAACGACAGAGTCTGTGGTGAATGCCCCCCACCTTGGCAGGTGACTGGCAAACATTCTGCTCACTGGCTCCCCAAACATAACAGGACTGGGGGCCTTGAGTCAAGAGGTGAATGGAGGGTTGGGGAGAGCTGCCCCAGGCTCTCAGCTTTGGCTGGAGGGGTTGCTGCTGCTGCTGAAGGTGCCCAATGCGTCGCCTGGCACCAGGTCATATACAGCCGTTTCATCTGCCACTAGGTCTGGCAACCAAATAGCTGTTTGGCCTCGGATCTAGGGTCGTAGCTGGTGTGAACAGATCTCAAAGCCTTCCTCTTATCCTTGAGGCTGGTAATAATATCCTGGGCAGCCCCCAAACAGGAAAGAACCCCTGTAGGGGGCATCTTGGATAGCCGAAAGGACACTGGGTGTCTAGCCCAACACTCTGAGCCAGGAAAATCTCCGGACACAGACAGCCATAGCGGTACCCCTGGCTGAGGAGTCCATCGCATCATAGGTGGCCCTCAGAGAGTGGCAACAGGCAACTTTGGCTGACCTAATAGTGTTAGCTAAAACAGACTTGGATGGGCTCCAACTGGTGTAACAGCTATTTCTGATACACCAACATGTGTGTCACATAGTAAAGGGCACACATAGCAAGAATGGAGGAAGAATAAAACTTTCTCCCAAACTGATCAAGCTGCATCAACTCCCTGTCAGGAGGGGAGGTGCTACAGTGCCAGGGCTTGGTGGATCCATCATGTGATGCTGTGATTGCTACAGAGTCAGCCTTAGAGTGGACACTGAGGTGATCCTTTCCCCTCATGTGTCCGGAAGGTCCTAGCCGCCTTCTTTGCCAAGACCAGAATGGAGGAAGGCATCATCCATATAGTGGAGGCCAAATCCTCATTAGGCTCTAGCTAAAGGGGTGTGAGAACAGGTGTAGTCCCCTGGATGTCCAAGTGCTCAGCAAGTCTCTAACGTTTGGGGTCCTGAGCATCTGATTGCCATTCACAGACCTCCACAATCTGTTTCAGGAGGTCTGCGAAAGAAGAGTCCTCCAGAGGGGGAGTCACAAACCTTGAAGCCAAGGAGTAAGACTCAGATTCTGAGTCCAAAGAGTCTGAAAGTCCACCGTCTCGGTGAAAGACCTCCAGATTCCTAGGATGAACACTACCCATCATCAGGGCCCATGAAGGAGCTTTTCTCAGACCAAACGCAGACCGGTGCGGTTCCAGTGGGGAAAGCAGACCTGGGAGTCTGATCTGGGCGTGGGGGTTTCTTGTCTGGTGCCAGCTGCCAGCTCCAAGACAAGCTGAGATTTGGCCTCGGACCACCAAGACTAGAGAATTGTCCTAAAATCCAACTGGGGTTGGTGACAAGGTGGCTGGACTCCGCAAGGATACCCAGTCATCGGGTATCCCAGCACGTGAAACCTGTGCGCCATGTAACCCGGTGAAGGGTATGAAGGAGAGTACCCCAATGTCGGGAAGCCTGACATCTGGTACCTGGGAACCTGATTAAAGGATGGGTAACCGGGCAGAGGGTAGCGCAACGGAGGCCCCGGGGCAGCTGCAAGGGCCAACGTGAGACCACGAGATCTTTTTCAGAAGATGGGCTTCAAGGGCCTGCTGGCGATGCTTCCGTGTGAGCTGGTTGAAGCTGGAACAGGTCTCACAATCCTTGAACTTGTGCTCCGAGTCTAAACATAAGAAGCAGTGGGAATGAGAGTCTGAGTGGTAGCTGTGCGCAGCAAGAATCACACTTATTTTATGCAACTTGATGGAAGATGGTGAAGACATGCACAATATATATGCGTATGTATATAATTTTTTTTTTTTTAAACAGAAAAAAAAATGGATACTTATCTCAAAAAGGCGGCTGAACTGCAGTGAAGATCTCCACAAGGTCAGATTGCTCAGGTCGACGGCGGGAAAGAACTGGAAGGCGGGCGTGGGGATAGCGCACTATACATTGTCATGCTGACATCCGTCACTTGACGTCAGGTGGGTGGTCACCCGACAGACACCGCTAGCTAAGGTTTCCGAGTGGTCCTGATGTCAGGGGGCGCTGTCCTCAGGTGATTACCTACTGCAAGCGCCCTCTGGAAGTCAGATCTTGCATCTCGGCGTAACTCAAAGTAGATGCATTAATAAGAAATAAATGCCTCTGTCAGTGCAGTGGTTGGATGTCCGCTTGCGACGCCGGCGACCCACGTTCAGGAATGGATCTGGGTCGTCGGAGGGCTGGCCGAGAGGAGAAGGATCGAGCGTCCCTGGACTGGGAGGGAGGAAAAATGAATAAGAGGCCTGGAATCAAGGGCCTTGTGAAAGCATCATCCATCAGCATCCCAGAATGTGGTAGATGGGCACAGAACAGCCTCAAACTGGCATTCTCCCAGAAGGCAAACAGATCTACCAAGGATGAGTCCACAGGAAGAATAGGTGGCTTACCACCATGTGATTCAGAGACCACTCGTGCAAAGTTTCTCCAGCCCAGGTGAGAGAATTTGCCAGCTGACTGTTCTACATCCTGTCATGAAGAGCCAGGAAAATTACATCCAGGCTGCACATCAGGGTCCAGGAATGGAGTGTGCCCCCCACCACACACACACACACACACACACACACACACACACAGAAAGGGAATGTGCCATTCTGTCTGTTGAGGTAAAACATGGACATGATCTTGCCCGTCTGGACCACAATGACCCAACCCCTAACTGGAACAGCAAATTCCGTCAGGGCCCAGCACACTGCACAGAGCAGCAGCAGTTTTATGTAGCGACTGAAGTTCCTGGGAAACCAAAACTTATTGACTGTGGTCTACCAGGTGTGATCCCCACCCTACTAGACACAAGTCAGTCTAAACGGGACAGTCTGCTCTGGGTGGACACACGGAATTCCTTCCTCCAGATGTTCCGGGGCAAGCCACCAATGTATAGCATTCCACATCAGCTAGGTCTCTGTGACTGACTGGTCTAAGTAGCCTAGGCACTAGGACCAATGACTGCCCAGTTCCCACTAAAGGTGGAGCATCCGCCAGCAGAACGAGTGGACCACAATGTTGCAGGATGCCATGCACCCCAGTACTGGTAGCAAATGCCAGGCAAGGAGATGGAGACTAAACTGAAGTGATCGGGCAAAGGGGGTAAGATCCTGTGCCCAGTCCACTGGGAGGCAGGTCTAGGCTGACAAGGGGACTAGTTCTGCACCTATGAACCTGATCACCTGCTTCGGCATCAGTTAGGATTTCTCCAGGTTAACTAACAGGTCCAAGTCTCGGCAGGACTGGAGAAATATCTGTGGATCATCAGCCAATCCTCCAAGTACGTGTACACTCAAGAATGCCAGGTGCTGCAGGTGGACTGCCGTGCATTTGGTGAAACCATGTGTGCAGAGGAGATACACAGCATGAAACAGCCTCAGCTTCACATTCTCCCTGGAGGCGAACAGATCCACCAGAGGGGTACCCCAGTGCGAGAACAGGTCTTGCACTACCTCCAGAAGGAGAGACCACCCATGAGAACCAGCGCCTATCTGGCTGAGGGCATCGGCCAGACTGTTGGAAGCTCCTGCCACATGGATGGCTAGGAGATCCGCCTCCAGGCCGATCATGAGACACCAAATGTGGAGAGCTTCCTTGCACAGAGGCAAGGAGAGCGTCCCACCCTGACGGTTGAGATAGTACATGGTCGTGTTGTCATCTATCTGTACCCGAACCACCTGACCCCGTACAAATGGAGCGAAGGCTGTGAGGGCTAGTCGAACTGCTCGAAGCTCCAGCAGGTTGATGTGGCATCGAGACTCCTGAGGGGACAAGAGGCTGTGGGCCCGCAGTTCCCCCAGATGGAAACCCCAACCCAAAGAGGCATCGGTTGTAAGAGTGACCATCTGCTCAGGGCGGACGAACAGGATACCCTCCTGCAGATGAGCTGGGATGAGCCATCACTGCAGGCCGTCCCACATCTTCTGGGTCACGGTCACCAGCTGGTCCAACGGACCGGAGTGCTGTGACCACTGGCGGGCCAGCCCCCACTGCAAGGAGCACATATGCCAGCAGGCGCAACGGATGGTGCGAATGCAGGCCACCATGAGGCAGAGAAATCGAAGGAAGTCCGGGGCAGTGCGCAATTGCCCAACCAGAAATGACTGGGCAAAGGAGGAAGGGACCTCTGCCCCGAAGAACTGAATCACCTGCGATGGTACGAGTTCCTATTTGGCCTCGTTGATCAGTAGGCCAATTTGAGAGCAGATCTGGAGGGCCAGATCTCTGGACCACTCCACCTCCAACCTGGAGGGGGCTGCTATCAGCCAGTCATTCAGGTAAGGGGTACACTCGGACCCCTCGGCGCCGCAGGAATGCTGTCACCACTGCCATGCATTTGGTAAAGACCCTGGGAGCTGGAGAAAGGCCGAAGGGCATGGCCCGGAACTTGTAGAGGGATCCCTCTGCTTTCAAGCGGAGGAATTGCCAATGTGACGGACAGATTGGTGCATGAAAGAACGCGTCCTGGAGATCCAGAGAGCAAAGCACATGCCTAGTTCCAAGGATGGTATGATCTGAGCCAGAGTGACCATCCTGAAGGTGTGCAGCCTTAGAAACTTGTGCAGATCGAGAATGGGGTGCCAGCCACCCGTCAGTTTTGGGACCAGGGAGTACATGGACACAAACCCTGGATTTGGAGGAGGATCCGCCACCTTGCTGATCACCTCCTTTTGGAGGAGCAGAGCTATGCTGGCTCGAAGAGCCGACAGTGAGGCTGCGGAACCAGTAGCCCCATAGAAACATAGAATTTGACGGCAGATATAGATCGCTTGGCGCACCCAGTCTGCCCATTTCCCTACCTGATGGATAAGCTGCAGATCCTAGTTAACTAGCAGCCTACTTCTTTCTACCCCCACCCCCTAGAATTCCCTTATGACTGTCCAATGCATGCTTGAATTCAACCACTGTTTTTGACTCCACAAGCTCCTCCGGAAGGCCGTTCCATGCATCCACAACCCTCTCTGTGAAAAAGTACTTCCTTACATTACCTGTGAGCCACCCCCAATCTTCAAATTGCGCCCTTGTTCTTGCACACCTCTTTTTTGAAAGATGCTACCCTCTTGGACTTAGTTGATTCCCTTGAGGTACTTCAGACGTTTCTATCATTCCCTCCTCTCTCTCCTTTTCCTCGAGGCTATACATATTAAGCCTAGCCTCGAGGAAGGGGAGATATGATAGAAACTTTTAAGTTCCTCAAGGAATCAAAGTCCAGAGGGTAGCATCTTTCAAAAAAAGGTGATGAAAAACTATTGAAAGAGATGTTATTTCAGAAAGGTAATGTGAAATATTTTTCACAGAGAAGGTATGTCTTTAATCTCGAAGGTAAGACAAACAGATGGTTGACATTGTATCAGGACAGTTATTGTCAATTCTAGAGGGTGGGGGTAGAAAGAAGTAGGCTGCGGGTTAACTAGGATCTCCAGCTTATCCATTAGGTAGGGAAATGGGAAGACTGGGTGGGCCAAGCGGTCCTTATCTGCCGTCAAATTCTACGTTTCTGTGTTTCCTTTAGTCTCTCTTCATATGTCTCCCGGTGCAGACCCTGCACCATTTTAGTTGCCCTCCTCTGGACAACTTCCATCCTGTCTATGTCCTTGAGGAGACTGGGTCTCCAGAACTGCACGCAGTACTCCAGATGGGGTCGCACCAGCTGTCTGCACAGAGGGATAACAACTTCCTTTTTTCTACTGCTGATGCCTCTCCCTATGCATCACTGTATCCCCCCAGCCCTCCTTACTGCCCACTCACATTGCTTGCCCACCTTTAAGACATCTGATATGACTATCCCCAGGTCTCTTTCCGTTTTTGTTGTTAGTATCTCACCCCCCATTGTATACTATTCCACTGGATTTTTGTTTCAGAGGTGCATTACCTTGCACTTCTTAGCATTGAATCAAAGCTGCCATACATTTGACCATTCCTCTATCCTTGCCAAGTCCCTTCTCATCCTTTCCACCCCACCTTGTGCATCAACTCCGTTGCAGATCTTTGTGACATCTGCAAAGAGACATACTTTTCCTTCCAGTCCCTCTGCAATGTCGCTTTTAAAGACATTGAAGAGAACCGGTCCTAATACTGAACCCTGCGGTACCCCACTAATAACCCTCCCCTTTCTTCAGAGTGGACTCCATTTACTATTACCTTCTGTGTCCTATTCTCCAGCCAATTTTTTACCCAGGCTATCATCTTGGGACCCACTCCCAGGTTGGCTAACTTGTATATTAATCTTTTGTGTGGGACTGTGTCAAATGCCTTGCTAAAGTCTAGGTAGGCCATGTCCACAGCCCCTCCCTGATCTACTGCTTTGGTCACCCAGTCAAAGAAATCTATTACTCAGTCAAAGAAACCTATTAGATTCATCTGGCATGACCTTCCCGCTGTGAATCCATGCTGCCTTGGGTCCTGTGCCCCTCTGGCATCTAGGTATTCGACAATTCTTTCCTTCAAAAGTGATTCCATCATTTTCCCTATCACTGAGGTTAAACTAACAGGTCTGTAGTTTCCTACTTCTGCCCTGCTCCCACTTTTGAGAAGGAGAATCACATCTGCCCTCTTCCAGTCCTCAGGTACCACCCCATCCTCCCATGATTTGTTAAAGAGGGTAGTCAGTGGTGTCACTAGTTCTACCCTTAGTTCTTTTAGAATTCTGGGATGAATCCCATCAGGCCCCATTGCTTTGTCCACCTTCAGTTTTAAGAGTTCTTTCAGAACCCTTTTTTCTGTAAATGGGCTGGTATCAACTTCTGCATCCAAAGTGTTTCTATTGTTTGTTTTAGGTACTTCCCCCTCTTCATTTGTAAATACTGAGCAAAAACATTTGTTTAGTATCTCTGCCTTTTCACCGTCACCCTCTGCCCACCCCCCTCCCCTTTTTTAATCCTCACTATCCCTGCCTTGGTCTTCCTTCGCTCCCTGATGTACCTAAAAAAAGGTTTTATTCCCCTTAACTGAGTTGGCCATCTTTTCCTCAGTTCGGGCCGTTGCTGTTCTGACTGCCTTCCCAGCTTCCTTTTGCTTTAACTGATACAATTCTCTGTCCTGCTCCTTCTGTGATTCCTTGTACTTTCTGAATGCTTTCTTTTTCTCTTGAACCTTCACTGCCACCTCCTTGGAGAACCATATTGGTTTCTTGCATCGTTTTGTTTATTTGCTTCACACAAAGGCTTGTTACCTCTGTGATGGCAGTTTTTATTATTCCCCATTGTTCTTCCACCCCTCCTTCCTGCCCATTTGCTAGTGCATTCCTTAGGCACGCACCCATTTTGGCAAAGTCAGCCTTCCTGAAGTCAGTACTTTTGCCTTTGTATGAGCTTGACTCTATTGCTGTGTTTATTGTGAACCATACTGTTCGATGGTCACTAGTTCCCAGATGGCTACCCACTTCTACATCTGTGATCCTCTCTCCATCTCCATTTGAGAGAACCAGGTCTAAGATTGCTCCCTCTCAAGTGGGTTCCAATACTAGTTGTCTAAGGCATACCCCCTGTAGGGCATCTAGAATAACCCCTCTTAGAAGTGGCTGCTGCAACTGCACTCCAGTTAACATCTGGCATATTCAGAAAACCCAACAGCAATGTCTCCCCTTTTTCTGCCATTCTAAGTAAACTGTCCATCATTTTCTTGTCCATTTCCTCCCCCCCGAGGGAGCTCACAAACCCTGTCGCGGATTGTGGTGCCATTGCCTGCCTCCAAATTGACCCACAGTGCTTCTCCTCCCTGTTTACCCTTTTGTTCTGTTTTGATTCCTTCCCTTATGTAGAGAGCTACTCCTCTTCCTCTTTTACCCTCCCTGTCCCTCCTGTAGATAGTGTATCATGGTATGTTAACGGCCCAGTCATGGTTCTGTGTGTACCATGTTTCTGTGACTGCCACGATATCCAGATGTTCCTCCTCCATCAAGGCCACTAATTCAGGAAGCTTGTTACCCAGACTACGGGCATCGGAACTCATTGCTCTCCATTTTTTGATGGCTTTACCTTCTGTAGCAGCAACCCCCACTGACCCTTCTACCTTGGTCATTTTCTCATTTAGTACCCTGTTTTGTAGGGGGAGGCTGGGATTTTCCTGCTGCTTATCAGTGCCTCCTCCCCTTTGACTAGTCTAAAAGCTTGCCAATGAAGCATTTAAACAGATTACCCAAAAGACTTGTTCCCTTCCTGGACAGATGTAGACCATCCTGCCAGTCTAGGCTGGTGTCCCTCCAGGTGGAACCCCAGTCCCCAGTGAAGCCAAACCCCTGTGCCCCACACCATTTTTTCAACCATTCGTTAAACTGCATGGTATAAAGTACCCTTGCCTCACGCATGCCACTGACAGGCAGCACCTCTGAGGAGGATACTGTGTGTGCTACTTGTCTTAGGCCCCTCCCCAACTCTACAAAGTCCTTCTGCACTGCTCTAATCTCATGATGAGCCAAGTCATTTGTCCCTAGGTGGATAATGACATCCAGCTTAGACTTCCGTGCAACTGTTCTCGTGATCCTAAGGATGCGCTTCCTGTCCCTCCAAGCCATGGCACCAGGCAGACACCTTACTGCAGTTTTCCCTGCTCCCCCAGTTCTATCCCCCTAATAACCAAGTCCCCCACTAGGAGCTGCTTCCCTTCCCTGTGGTGTCCTCTGCCTTCTTCCTGAGGGCCTCCCTTGTGACAGTTGTCTGCAACCTCCTTAGTCTCCCCTGCAAGTGCATCCGAAGGGGAACTATGCTCCCCCAGAATGATGTATGGACTGTGGAGTGGAATAACTGACTGGGTGTGCCTCTTTTCCACCACCATTACCCTTCCTGAGCCCACTGTGGTTCAACTGCTGTGCTTTCTTCGCAACCTCTGAGGTAGTGGTGGTGGCTCTGGTGCTCCTTGGATTTGGGAGGTTTCCTTACTACTGTCCAGTGCGGCCTGGGGGAAGGTTCCCTTACTACTGTCCGTTGTGGCCTGAAGACGGGCAACTTCCTCCCTCAAGGCAGAGAGTTGTCTGCAAACAGGGCAGCATCTCAGCCCCCAGGGGCAAGGACTCCATAGGGAGGGGTCCATTCGAATTCCAAAGGCAGATCCCTGCGACCACTTCCAGCACCCAATGGTCTGTGGTGACAGCAGACCAGGTGGCAAGGAAGTGGATGAGCCGTCTCCCCATGGGGGACCCAGGGGAGGAGTGAGGAGGCAGAGGGCGGCACCACTCAACCAATCACTGGGCAGGTATGGAGGAAGGGACGGCCGAGGAGCCGCCTGGACCTTTCCCTATAAGATTCCTGCTGGAGGAAGAAGCAGGCTTGGCCTTGGGTCACCAAGCATGAGCCTGCTGGCCTTGTTGCTGGTGCTGCTGGGCCAGATGTGCCGCAGGGGCGGAAAGGTGAAAGGACTTATGCTGTTGCTAGTGGTCTTTGTCCTTCTGGGCAGACGTGACAGAGTCCAAGGTGGCGCTGGACTTCTCGAACCTCTGGAGATAGCCCTCTAGCCCAGGCCCAAACAAGTCAGTGCCCAAGAAGGGGACATCTGCCAGCTTGTGCTGGGTATCCGCCCTGAAGATGGAGATCCGCAGCCAAGCTCTGAAGAGCATGGCTACTGCGGCCACTACTGACCGGGCACAATAGTCTCCAATGTCCAAGGCAGTCTAGAACTGTTGCTTGGCAACCACCCACCCTTCCCTGATCCCGCACCTGCTTGACCATCGTTTGAAGGTCAGCCGGGAGATGAGGAAGCACCTCATCCAGGGAGTCCATAAGGGCGTGTGAAAAGTGTGCTATCAGTAGAGCTGAGCTAGCCCATCAAAGACCTAGGGAGGACGCAGCATAAACTTTGCACCTGGTGTAGTCCAGCTTTTTGGACTCCTTGTCCGGGGGCTTCTCTACGTCCCTAGCATTACCGGAGCGCCGGAAGATGCTATCGGTTACCAGCCCTTCAGCAGAGGGGTGCTCCAAAAAACCGGAGAGGGAACCGGTGGGGACAGTGTACCTGCAAGTCATCCTGGCCGAAGGCTCAGGACAGGATGCAGGCCGCTGTCACAACTCCAAGGCCGGACCAATAATGGCCTTGGCCACAGGGAAGGCCTCCGTGGGGGAATCCTCTCAGTCCAAAATCTCCATGAGGGGATATCTGGCCCGTTTCTGCACTGGTTCGAGCTGCATCCCAGTAGACTCTGAGAGGAGCCGAAGAATACCCAGGAATGAGGATGGGCTCTCGTTCACCGACAGACCCCCAGAGGATTCCAGGTCGAGCGGCCTGGAATACAGGGGGGAAGAGTCAGACTCAGAGGAGTCCGTGTACAGCTGCCGAACACCTGAGCCACCCACCACTCGCCGAGGCCGCTCAGGGGTGAGGGTGACCAACAACCTGTGGGGCAAGCCCTGACCAAGAATCCTTAGACGGGGCCCCAGTTTTCAGTTGCAGGGGCAGAGGTTCCACTACAATGGGTGGAGCAGCCGGTTTCGGCCGAGCAATCGGTGCCGGAGTCTGCTCCTCGTCCAAGGAGCTGATGGTGAGAGGTTGCTTCGGCCATTCAGGCAACAGCCACTTAACTGCCGGGGAAGGCGACTGAGTCGACTTGTTGCTGGCCAATAAGAGCTGCTGCCACATCATGTCCTCATAGGGGCGACAACTTGTGCTGGAGCCTATCCCCCGAAGAGGACAATGAGGACGAGCAGCACTGCTGCTTTCCATGATGCCGAGACCGAGACCACCCATGTCGGCGGGACCTACCCGACAAGGAGGAGGACCGAGACAGTTAGGGTCGCTGATGGTGGCTCAAAGAGGGGGCGGGGGAAACCTGCTCATCCGCAGTTCAGGATCCGACCAGGGACTTCGGCTTGGGAGGCCGAGGCAAGTCTCCGGTAACCACCGGGGGTACCAGTGAAACAGGGTTATCGGCTTCTCCAGTCAACAGCCCATCCAACCGGTCAAGAAAAATCTCTACTGCATCGACAGGTGTCTCAGCCGGCTGACCTGACAGGGACACCGGAAAGCCAGTGGCCTAAGCCACAACCTTGACCGAAGTCAATAATAGACGCTCCGGGAAGCGAGATCTCTCCCACGAACATCGATGGTGGGACTTACCTTTTGGTTCCTTTTTCTTCAACCTACTGAACCGAGTCCCTGAGGGTCCTTCTTCTTTGGTGGAGATGGACTGACAAAGCTCCTTAAAGGAAGCAGTATAGGAGGAGCCCAAGGAGAGCAGGATAAATGCTGACGCCGAGGAAGAAGACGACGCAGCCTGGGCCACCTCCTCCTCAAGGGCGATTAACTGCTCTAGCTGCTCCGAAGAGCCCGCAGCCGCGGATACTGTCCAACAGGCCTCCTTCGACTTCACCGGTGTAAACACTTTTTCGGGGCGCCCCAGTTGAAGTTGGGCAGCTCAGTCTTCAAGAACCGAAGCCAAAAAAGTCTTCAAGATCACTAGTCTGCAGATCATGGGCAAGCCCCAGGCAGTAGATGCACGTGGCGTGCGGGTCGGTCCGAGGCATCTTCTGCTTGCAAGGGCACAGATGGAAGCCGGGAGTAGATTTCGAATCCATTGCAGACGAGAAGGAAGTAGAAGACTTAAGTCTTGTAAATTTTAAGATGATTTTCGGTAAACCCGAAGGTTTAGGATCCAGGCCTAAACTCACAAGAGTGCTAAGGAGGGAACCTGAGCTTCCAAGCAGTAAGGAAGATCTGGTGTAATGGGGCGGAGCCAGGGGTTTTACCACCCGAGTGGGTGGGAGGAGCCAGCTTGAAGACTTTCCGGCCCACCTTAAAGCAGCAAGGAACCTGCCAGACAGAGTGGATTGAACAACATATCCACATCCCTAGAACTTTATTTTATATAGTGCGATGCCTTTTTTTTTTCCCCTCTTCCTGTGTATTGAATTCCTTGTCTGTACAGATGCTCCAGGACCTCCTTGTGAATGAGCTTTTTCATGTGCCTTCCCAGGGCAATTTCTCATCCGTGTGAAATTTACTTTCCTGAAACTGTAGACCATGGTCCTAGAGTGGCTCAGCTCCTCCTTTACACTGATGTCTAACCAAACAGTTTTATTGTCACTTGACCCTAGATGACTCCAGACTTCAACCTCTGCAACCTTTCTACTGTTTGTTAGGATTCAGTTCAGGATAGCATCATCCCTCGTGAGGTCAACAACAAGTTGCTCTAGTCCAGCTCCTCTTAGTGTTCCTATAATGTCCATTTCTGGCTTAAGTGGCCGTGAATGGTTTCCAATCTACATGCGGTAAATTAAAATCTAGAACCAGGATCACTTCACCCTTGTAGGTCACGTTGGTTATGTTTTCTAGCAGGCTGTTATCTACTTCTGAGTCGGGTACTGGAGGCCTCCAACCAGTGTGATTGAGCCTTTACCTTCCTAAATCATAATTGACAGGATCACTGGCCGCATTTTCACTCCCTGGACCTCAGCCACTTTTGTGCCCTGCCTTTTGTACAATGCTACCCTCCCCCCTTTTTCCCCTTCCTGTCCCTTCCAAGAGATTAAAACCTGGAATGGCGATGTTCCATTCATTAAACCATGTTTCAGTTACGGCTATCCAATCAAGTTTCTTTTTTTTTTTTTTTATTTTTATTTAGTTGTTTAACCAGGTATAGCACACTAAACTGAAAGCTTTTTTACAGGAGCGACCTGGGAGCACAAGGAGGTTAAGTGACTTGCTCAGGGTCACACAGTATGCAAGTGGAAGCTGTGGGATTCAAACCCAGGTCTGGTCTGCTGGGTATCACCAGATTTGCAGCTCAGAGCCTTAGACCACTGCGCCATACTGCCTCAAAGTTTTGCATCTGCAGTGAAGGTCATTAGCTGCGCCATTTTATTTGGTAGACTATGTGCATTTAGTGCCATTGCCTTCCATGCCTGCCTTTTTGGTTTTGTTTCATTTTTGTATTTTGCTGGGTGTTTTTTGTTTGTAATGTGTGGAGATGTGACCTGAACACTGTTTTGTAGGTCCGGTTTAGCCACTGTCTCCTCATCCACTAGTTTAAACCCCCACAAAGACATCGAGTTTCTGACCGAGCATTCTAGCTCCTACCCTGGTGAGATGTAGGCTATCCCACCTAAAGAGTCTCCTGCCCCAAAAATCCTTCCAGTCCCTGATGTAGTGATTACCTTTTTCCAGGCACCAGTCTCATAGCCATGAATTTAGCTTGTTAATCTCCTTTCCCCTTACCCTGGCCTCGCTAATTGTAAGCTAGACAGCCGCCTCTGGAAGCAGCCTTGCAAAAGGATGTTTATCTCTACCAGGTATGGGGTACAAGGATTAAACTGTTAGTAATTTTTGAGACTTGAAGGCCTCTTCTACATGGTATCCAAATGGTTTGATGCCTCTAAAAGGGGCAGTCAAAACTGTTTGCTGCACACCTGTTGCAAACCCTGCCACTCTGAGTCAAAAATACCTTCTCATGCAAATACCCAAGCAGCTGCCCTGTCAGATGCATCTGAGACATATGCTGAGCGTAGCAGATGTTTTCCTACTTCAGCTCCAGCTTTTAGGCAATTCATTCTTAACAGTGACCGAGTTGCAGCTTTGGCAGCCTTCAAAAGACTATTCCGATACATGGCCATGTGAGATTGATGGTCTGAAAGAAAAAAATTACTCACCTTAGTAATTGCTTTTCTTCTCATGGAGTCTTGCTATATTAGGACTTATGCAGTTAGCCTCTGGCTCTGAACTGCCCCGGAGAGGAAACAGTTAACTCCAGAGTAATCTGGAGTTCCACAGCGCGAGGGCACTGTTCAAAGCTCTATCTGGCCAGTTTCAAATGAAACTGCCAGGTTCTTTACGAAGCTAAACTAATATAGCAAGTCTGTGTGGAAAAACTCTACACTAGCCATTGGCTACCTACCAGTAGTAGAACAACAAAAACACAACAACAATCACAGAATAATAACAATATTACATATTATTGTTAGAATCACCCCTGACAAGCACTAATAGGCCCCCTCTCCCAAAAGACTCAAGTCCAGGGAGGGGCCATCTACTAAACAAAAACAGAATCACCTAGTTCCCTAACCCAAATGAAGCAGAGACTAGGGAGAACAACATATGCAAACACAGTGCTTGCACTAACTTGCCAACCCCGTACCCAAGTAGGAGTTCTGAGAGGGGCAGGAGGGAGGGTTGTCCTAATATAGCAAGACTCCATGAGAAGAAAAGCAATTACTAAGGTGAGTAATTTTTTCTTCAAACACCATGAAGTCTTGCTTATATTAGGACTTCTGCAGATTATAGAGCAGTACCTCCATGGAGGAGGGCCAGAACCTACTTAGGGAATAGGCTCTGAAGCACAGCTGTGCCAAAACGAGCATCTCTCCTGGACTGGACATCCAGGGAATAATGCTTGGTAAGGTGTGGACTGTTTTCCAGGTAGCAGCTTGGCAAATTTCCAAAATGGGAATATCTCTAGCAACCGCTAGAGATGCAGCTGCTACCCTGGTGGAATGAGCCCTCAGTCCTGAGGAGGTTCTCTACCTAGTTTTTGGTAACAGAACTGGACACAAGAGACAATCCACCTTGCAATTGTCCTCAGTGGCAGGTCTCCCTTTGCCAACTTCTCCATAGGTAAGGAAGAGTTGGAGGGATTCGAACCTGTGACCCTTGGTGCGTTCCAAATAGTAGCTTAGGGCTCTTTTGACGTCCAGACTGTGCAATCTCCTCTCCCCTGAGGAGGAATGCTCAGTGAAAAATACTGGAAGAGAGATGGATTGGTTGAGATGAAAATCTGAAACCACTTTAGGTAAAAACTTTCTGTTAGTCCTGAGGACTACCTTATCTCTGTGAAAAAATAAAATCCTTTTCCACTGACAAGGCTTGTAATTCACTTATACGTCTAGCAGAAGTGATAGCCACTAGAAAAACAGTCTTCCAAGTTAAAACTTGAGATCTGCGAAGACAGAGGCTCAAAGGGGTTGCATTAGCTGAGCAATGCAAACATTCAGTCCCAGGCAGGAGCTGGTTCCGAAAAGGAGGGTTAGTGTGAAGTAACCCTTAAAAACTTGGAAACACAGGGTGAGAGGAGAGGAAACAGCTTCCCTGCAGATACAAAAACAGAAACAGCTGCCAGATGAACCTTCAAGGTAGCTGGTTTGAGGCCTAGGGAATTTAGATGGACCAAATAGTCCAATAAAATGGCCAAGTCAGCAGATTCTGGTACAATTTGTTTCTCAGAACACCAGAAGTAAAACCTCCTCCACTTAGACTTGTAAGTGGCCCTAGTGGAAGGCTTCCTAGAAGCCTTTAAAATATCCAGGACACCTTGAGAAAGGTGTAAATCAGCAAATTCTAGCTCCTCAAGAACCAGGCCTTGAGGTGGAGGGAATTGAGGTCCGGATACCACACTCTCCCCTGTGCACAGGTCAGCAGGTCGTGGGTCCTGGGCAAGCTCAGGGGAGGGTGGAATGTGAGGGACAGGAGAAGAGGCTACCAGGGCTGTCTGGCCCAGTCTGGAGCAATCAGAATCACTTTGCAGGGCTGAGTTCTGATTTTTACTAGTACCCTGAATAGGAGAGGGAAGGGGGGAAAGGCATACAAGAGCTTCCCTTTCCAATCCAACTGAAAGGCGTCCAGGGGGACTGATCCCAGCACTGGAGGCCTGCAACAAAACAAAGGAAGCTGGTGGTTGTCTGGGGCTGCGAAAAGATCTATCTGAGGGGTGCCCCATCTGGCAAAGACTGACCCCAGCACCAGAGGATTCAGGGCCCATTCGTGATGGCCCTGAGAAATCCTGATGAGGGCATCCGCCAGGACGTTGTCCTTCCCTGGAAGGTGAACCGCTATCAGGGAGGTGTTCAGGGAGTAAGCCAGAGACCACAACTTCATTGCTTCGGTGCACAAGGCTGAAGACCGAGTGCCCCCTTGCTTGTTGATGTACCACATTGTTGTGGTGTTGTCTGTCCTGACTTGAACTACCTTGTTCTGGACAGTAGCTGAAAAGCCTGGAGAGCTAAGAGAACTGCTCTGAGTTCCAAGAGATTGATGTGGAGCAGAGATTCCTGAGGGGACCACACTCCCTGAGTGGAAAGGTCGCCCAAGTGAGACCCCCACCCTAACAGGGAGGCATCCGTGGTGAGGGTGAGGGAATGAAGAACGGGTAAGAAGGGAACCCCCTGAGTTAAATTGCTTTGATCCTGCCACCACTGAAGGGCCAGGATCAGGGTTTTGGTCACTGGGACTAATTTGGTAAGGGGGTCCTTCCTTTGAGACCAGTAGGACCTCAAGTGGAACTGGATGTCCCTCATCTGAAATCTTGCTCCCTGCACGACAGCTGTGGAAGCAGCCATGTGCCCTAAGAGTTGCAGAAAGTGCCTAGCTGGTCGAGAGACCTGCAGGGTAAAGGAGGATGCCAGGGCAATGAGTCTGTCCACTCTTTCCGAGGGAAGAAATGCCCTGGCTGACTGTGTTCAATTCTGCACCTATGAAAGTTAGTACCTGAACTGGTTCCAGAACTGACTTTGGAAAATTCAAAGGAATCCCAGGGAAGTGAGAAGCTGCTGGGTGACTTGCAAATGGGATTTTACCTGATCTGGAGACTGACCTACTATGAGCCAGTCGTCCAGGTAGGGAAACACAGCAACCCCTTGCCTTCTTAAATGAGCCACTACCACAGTTAGACATTTTGTGAAAACCCTTGGAGCAGAGGTAAGGCCGAAGGGCATTGCTCTGAACTGGTAGTGGCCAGAGGGTAGTTTGAACCTGAGGTACTTTCGGTGAGAATGCCTGATCAAGATATGAAAACAGGCATCCTTGAGGTCCAGGGAAGCTAGCCAGTCCCCTGGCCTTAGGGAAGGCAAAAACATTGCCAGAGTTAACATTTTGAACTTTGGTTTCAAAGATGCTTGTTCAGGAACCTTAAATCTAGGATGGGCCGCCATTCTCCTGTCTTTTTTGGGATAAGGAAATATCTCAAGTACAGACCCTTGCCCTGATGGCAAGGAGGAACCTTCCACTGCTTTGCAGAGAAGAGAAGAAACCTCTGCTTCCAAAGCAAGGGCTTCTGAAGGATTTGCAGGTGGAAAATGTCTGGCTCTCATCTTTGGAAACTGTTTGAAACTGAGAACCAGACCTTGGCTTACCACCTCCAGAACCCATTTGTCCGAAGTTAGGGACAACCAGTTCTGGCTGAAATAAGCCAACCTGCCCCCACCGGTACAGGAGAATCGGCCCTGGGCACCCCGTCAGGGTGCCTGCTTGGCAGCAGCTTTAGGCCGAGGAGAGGGAGACGGTCTGCCTGTGCTCCGTCTACCTCTGCCTCTGAAAAAAACCCTCTGTGCAAAGCCTGAAGAGGCTTGAACTTGATAAAAAGGCCTGTGGTAAGGCCTGCCCCTACCCCTGGGGGCATGCCTTTGTGGAGTGGCATGCCTCTCCTTAGCTTGGGCACTTTTGTAGGTAGTTCTGTATTCATCCATCTTTTTCATGTAATTTTCTGTTTGATCCCCAAACAGAGAATTTCCTACTACAGGAAAATCTATAGCCTTTGACTGAGTATCTTGGGACAGATTAGTGCATCTGAGCCATGCCAACCTACGGAGAGCTACAGAAGTGGCCATGACCCTAGAGGAAACATCATTAACATCAACAGCAGTATGAAATTGAACTTTAGAGGCTTCAATGCCATCAGCAGCCACTTGTTCCAACTCACTAGCCAGCTGGCCCTGGGCCTGCTTGGCTAACTGCAATATAGTGTCCCATCTAGATTTCTGATATCTAGCCACATAAGCCATATAATTAGCCTGCCTGAGTCCCAGCGAGCTGCCATATATTGTTTTTAAGCCATGGCATCAATCTTCCTGGAATCTTTGTCAGGAGGATGTGAGGCCAGGAATATTAGCCTTGTCACAGGCTGCAGCTTTAACACCTACATGACTACACTGCTCAGTGAGGAAGTCTGTATCAGGGCCTGATAAAGTATACCTTCTGTCCATTTTTTTATCTACAGGAGGAACAGAATGAGGATTTTTAAAATCTTTGTTGTTTGCTTCCTAAATGACTTATGCAAAGGAATAGACAACCTTCTAGACTCTGGAATATCCATCATTTCTACATAATCAGGCTCCTCTTGCTCATCACAGCCTCCTCTAAAGGGAGCTGGAGGGTTTCTACACCTTTTATAAAACCTAAAATGAGAAGGGACTCAGACAGCAAGGGGAGATTCTAAGGGTCTGTCAGGAGAAATGTCCGGCTCAATGGGCACGTCCAGACCTTCCCAGTCACAAATACACTGATCAAATTCCTCCTCCCCCTCCTGTGGTTCATAAAAATCCTCAATACCATAATCCCGAACCACTGGACCTGAACGAGCCACCCTTTTTCCAACTGCAGGGGGTTCGACAAGTCCCTGAGACAAAGACTGAACAATCTGTATGGCTTTTGCTATCTCTGCAGCAGTTGGAGAGACAATTTTGGACTCCAGACCAGCTGATTTCTTTGTCTTTCTTACTGGGACTGGTTCCTCTGAACCAGCCTTTCTTTTGCCCGAGGAAGTCTCGCCCTGGTCAGAGGGCACTCCCTCTGGTCCAGTGGGTGCTGGACCGGGCTGGCCATCCGGGTCAGCGGACTTTTTGGCCTCTCGTTCCCTGAGCCGGCCCAATCTCTTTTCCAGGGTGGCTGCAGGGAAATTTTTACACACCTGGCAGTCTGACAGGAGGTGGTCAGCCCCCAGACAATAGACAAGTGGTGTGTGGGTCAGCCTTGGCAAAGGCTTCCCCACAGACATCACAGTGTTGAAACCCAGTGGGTCCGGTTTTTCCTTTGGGTTTCTCAGACATAATGCCAGCCTAACCAAAAAACTTGCCCTTTAAACGGCCGTGCCAGGCAAGACACCCTTATCGGTTCCTAACCGTGTCACGGGTATTTGAAAAAAACCAAGATTAGTCCAAGGTTTTTTTTTAGAACCGATAAGAACCGGGAACCGCACTTCTAAAAGCCCATTCAATGAATAAAATCGTTATTTAAAGCAAACCGATCAGTTCAGACTGAACCGATAATGAATTTCCACACAGACTTAAATACTTGTACTTACGATTTACCAGATAGAGCTTTTGACCGAAAACGCGGTAAAATAAACACTTTTGCCGGTTCAAATGAACCGAATAAACCCGAGAAATGAACCGAGCTGAAGAAGCTGATCTCCGGAGCGACTGTTCAGTGAAAGCGGAGTAAAGAATCTGGCAGTTTCATTTGAAACTGGCCAGATAGAGCTTTGAACAGCACCCTTGCGCTGTGGAACTCCAGATTACTCTGGAGTTAACTGTTTCCTCTCCGGGGCAGTTCAGAGCCAGAGGCTAACTGCATAAGTCCTAATAATAGCAAGACTTCATGGTGTTTGAATACGCATAATAAGGCAAAGGTGCATGTTCACGTCCCCATCACACCAAGCCTCTTGGGTTCCTCACACATGGTGGAAACTGAGCTTTACAGCAATTTCTCCAGTTTCAGAAACTAACAAGGAACAAGAGAAAAATGTATAAAAAAAAAAAACCCCAAAAAATACTAACAATTTCAAGAAATGGACAAAATTAAGTATATACGGCTTAGCCAAGAGGACTCTGACAACTGGTCTCTAAAGCAAAGAAAACAAAATTGGGGGGAAATGACAATGCAAGAGTTTGAATACAATTCTGAATTACATTCCATCTTCATGGGCATTACCTCAAGCCGAAGCTGGTGCATACCATCAGACATTGCGATTGGAATCACATTGTTAGAACTATTTAATATGCTATCATCTCATACATTTTTAACCTAGAACAATACTTTCATGTTTTAATATAGGACATTATGCTGTACCTCTTACCTTTTCTCCTCTTTGCTCATTCAGCATTTCAACTCTGCGACACAGCACATGAATGGGTTCTTTAAGACGTCCAGATCCAATGATATCTTCCAAGTACTCAAGCATACCTTCATCATGTTCCGTCTGACCTTTTGGTTTCATCATGGCAATCTGTTCAACCTCACCCTGCAAGAAATATTTAAAGGCATACATATAAACTTCAGTCCATTTTGTTCCCTTTCTGAGCACCCAAATGTTACATATTTTGTTCCCCTTTCTGAACACCCAAATGGTACCTATAACCTTAAATCTTTAATGGAGAACATAAATAATTATTAAAGAGTTACACCAGAAAAGCATGCTGAGCTGTGAGCAGCCCTTTCCAGATGCATCCTCGGTGAAATGGATAAGGAACTAATTGAAATAAGCTGTAAAACATGCACTAGATTATAAAATCAGATGCAAACAGATACTACTATGCAGGGAGTGATTTAATAGAAACTGCAAGTACTCTCCTGATTAGCCACCCGAGATCGACTTCTCAGCAATATCATCATCATCTACTGCAAGCCACACAAGTTACTTATTTTCAGTGAAGTAGACAGCACTCACACAACTGGTTGCTAGAGTCTCCCTCTACACACACACACACACCACACAAAAACATAAAGATACACTGCCCAGCAGTGACAGTCACAGTGATAACCCAGAGACACTGACGATGTCTGTTAGTATGAAGGTATATGCTTGATATGAGGCACTACTAGTCCAAATCCTCGCCCTGCCCTATTGCGATGACAGGACCTGGCACGCTGCGATTCCTCTTCTCTCACTCTTTGATCTTCCCCCACTAGTCGTACTGAATGACATACACAAGCAGTCATATTAAAGATAAAAAAAGAAAAATCACAGCTCAATCTCGCTCCTGGCTTAGACACACCATCACCTCTCCAGGTACCAACTGCAGCTTAGTGTCACGGCATTAATCAAGTCTGTGTGACTTAAAAAAAAAAAAACACAACAATGCATTCCTCACCTGTAACCGCAGCTCTTGGAGTGGTGTATGGTTCACATCCATATTGACAGTTCTTTAACAGCTGATTCACCAGAATATGTTTAAAGCAGGGCTCCCCCCACCAACCAAGCGGTATATCACTCTGCTCTACCCCGTGGCTTCAGATCTTATGCGCTAGAACCAGAGATCCATATGCCACTTGCCAGGGGAGAGTAGGTGGGTGGTGTGGATGTGAACTATATACCACTCCTCAATCTACAGTAACAGGTGAGTAACCTGTTTTTCTAGGGTCATGGATAACATTCACATACACACATTGGCAGACTTCCAACAGTTCTCCTGGAGAATAGGGCAAAGTGTGCATCCCTATTTCACGAATAGAGATTGGAGAACCATGGTACCAGAAGCAGCATCCTGTCGAGACTCAAAATCAATGCTATAATGGGGGATGAAGGTGTGTACTGACTTCCAGGTAGCAGCCTTGCAGATATCTTGAATAGGGATGTTCCTCAATGCAGGCACTGAGGCAGCAGTATGTCTGGTGGGATGACCCCAGAGCCCTATAAGAAGCTCCCTACCAGCCAACCTATAAGAAAAGATAATGCAGGAAGTGATTCAACTTTCAGTCACTAATCAGCTGCGGGCCTGCCAGGTACAGCCACACCATAGGTAAAGAGCTTGAACTCCAGCCATACACTCCTCATAGCAGTACAGCATCCGCCACAGGTCCAGAGAATGGAGCCTGCATTCCGCCTCCAAAGATGCAATGGTAAAATAAACCGGAAAGTCCATCATCTGGTTATGGTGGAACTCCAAGTCAAAATTTGGGGAGGAACTTCAGGTAGGATTTCTAGAACTAGGCTGCCCATGTGGAAGACTAGATAAGGTGGCTCCATCGAGAGTGCCTGGAGTTAACTAATCCTCCTGGCTGAAGTGATGGCCACCAAGAAGGGAGTTTTCCCTGACAGGTGTGACATTTCACACCTGTACACAGGCTCGAAAGGCTTGCCCATCAGCACTGCCAAGCGAAAGCAAGACCAATGGCGGTGGTGGCTCACACAAGGGCAAGCTGCACTCACCCAACATGAAATAATCAGGCAAAGGAAGCAAGATCAGATGCCCGGTCCGCTGTGGAGAAGGCTTTGTCCTGCAGGGAGTCTAGCCTCTCCCAATGAAGTGAATCATCTGCGAGGGGACCAGTTTAGACTTGGACGGCTTGACCAAGAGGCCAAAATCTTTGCAGGTCTGGAGAGCCAGGTACCTGGACAGCTCCACTTTGCATGGCCTGGCTATCAGACAGTCATCCAATAAGAGATGAAACCTGATGCCCTGGTGCCACAGGAAGGCTGCCATCACTATGATACACTTGACGACTGTGAAAGGGTTGCAGGACTCCGGAGACCCTTTGGTTCTGACACTAAGTCTGTTGCAACAGCAAAATTTTGCCTTTTTTTATCTGCCTTCCCTGCCTTTATTCCACATCGACAGGTAGGCCACCTGCCTGACGTCCTTGCTGTCTTTTCTCATAAAGTCTCCTTTTTGTGGCCTCTGTGAGCTCTGTAACCCCTTTATTGCCTCTCCGCAAGTTAAACCCGCAAGATAAACCCCCTGCGGGAAGGTGCGCACACTCTCACCTACACGACCGTACACACAAGGACCTTCTTCGTGCAAAACTTGTGTTAGCGAGTCCGCGGCTGCAAAAAGAACCTGGTTGCCATGGCTGCAAGAAAGAACCTGGTTGCTGCACAAACCCTGTAGAAACTGTAAAAAAGCATTGCAAATACAGGTTCCCCTTACCTTTCGCTTGCATGCATGGCTAATTTTTTTGCACTGAAAAAACAAAGGAAAAGACACACAGCCGTGCACGGGTCAGGCACAGGGCAGGATAGAAAAACAAAAAACAGTGGATAATGTACTGTTTCGGACAGGTTAATACAGCAGTCATAGTTAAAATTAATCCTGCTGCCAATGGCAATGTCATATTGCAAAATTAGGATATTTGTTTCTCCTTGTACAAAAGTACAGGCAAGCAGGAAATATGGTTATTTGAATGACTGCAGTGGGTGGTTCATTGAAGAGCTGTTAAGCGCTGCAGCCCTGCAAAAGCCCCCACGTTAGTTAAAATATGTCACTGCATGTTTGGTTTCATGGAATAAAGAAAGAAAAATGAATAGTTACGTTGCTCTCTGCTTAGTTAAACAATAGTGTACTTTTGAAGCCTTCTAATTAGGCTTACCTGTTTAATGTTTGCTGCTCGTACGAGTTAAGGTCTGATGCACTATTCTCTCGCTCAAAAGACCCCTTCAGCCTCTGCCTCGTCCACTATAGAACCAGCCTGCGGTATCTTTGTACTCTTTATAGACAGAGAATTTGAGGGAGGAGTCTATGTGCCATGGAAAATGCACAGAACACTTAATTCCTAATATAGTATTTGACCAACTCATTTGCTCCCGGTGGCCATTTTGGGTCAGATCCAGCAATGGATGGTTCCAATGCCATATGGCGTCTACGGGTACAAAGGAGGTTTTTAAACAAGATTTTAAGCCCTAATATGAATATGTTTAACATGCTAGTTGTAGAAGAATGTGTTGAAACAGAATTATCTGTGAAATAAGGAACTCTGTAGAAGAAGAAAAGAGGTGGGGCTTAACCACATCATCTGATCCTCTGGCACTATAAATGAAGGACTGATGCTGGTCCTAGTCAGTGAGCTGTAGGGTTCAGCAGGTAGCTATCCCAACCAAGACCCTAGTGGTTGAAATTTTTGTTGATGAAGCTGATTTATTTGAATCTATCCTCCATTTCTTTGTTGAATAGAGTTTGTTTCATAATTTAGTTTGTTCGTTTTGCTATATAAAAGCTAATTTTTGTTTTGTACCTTGGTGTCTGCGTTCTGAATCCCACATCCTCTTAAGATTCTGGATGCAGAGAGCGGACAAACGGCATTACCTGAAACCAACAGAGCACCCCTGCTGCATGGAACTGGAGGTACTACAAGAGGGACGCATGGACTACGTTGTGGAAGAACATGTCCTGGAGGTCAACGGAGAAGAACCAAATGCCCTACTCCACAGATGACAATTTCATTCAACATAACCATCCTGAACTTGCGCTTCCTTAGAAACTGGGTCAAATTCTGAAGATCCCAGTATGGGGCGCCAGCACACGCCACCCCAGACGAGGAAGTACGTGGACACATCCACTTACTTGCCTTGGCGTCTGGGACACGAGCTACTGCTTCTTTTGTGAGGAGCTCAGAAACATCCTTCCTAAGGGAAGATAGTGTGTCCTGTGACATCAAGGACTCCCTTGAAGCATGGGATCGGTAAGACTGAAGGGTCTCAAAATAGTCAATCTTACATCAGTGCTAGGAAAGCAAATGGAGACCCTGTTTAAACAAGACCTAATAGACTATTTGGATAAGCATAGCCTACAGGACGACAACACAGTTTCGTTAGACAGGTCATGCCAGACAAATCAGATTACTTTCTTTTAACGGGTATTGAGGGAAGGGGACAGTGGCCCACCTCTGTTCTGACTTCAGCAAAGCCTTTCAATCAGTAACACACAAACGCTTGCTGAAGAAGCTAGAGCAATAGTTCTTAAGACTTTGTCACAGTGAGCCTCCCCAAATCCATGGAAAAGATTTTGAGCCTCCCCCAAAAACTGAAATAATCTTGGGCCTCCCCAAAGAAATATAACATACTATACTTTGCGCAGTACAACTTGAATAAACTGAAACCCCTTTGAGCACTTGGCTCACATTCAGTTCTTTGTCTTATACAGACGTGGAACCTTTGAAAAAGAGCTCCTGTGCTCAAAGGTGTTATCTGAATAACAAATATTATTCAGCTTATTGTAACCCCCCAACAGGCCAGCCTACTTGCTCCACTATTTTCATTCTTGAACCATTGTTACCCTTGTTGCAGTACCTTCAAGGAGTCAGACTACTTTCTCTGTTTCCTCTCTATGAATTACCTTCCTGCATACTTTGCCTCTCCCCTCCTTCCCTGCTTCTAAGCAACTTCTCTGGGATTACTTTTCTCCTTCCTTCTACTGCTGTTAGCACTTGTGCTCAACCCTTATATTGGGCTGTTCTGCCATCAGTCTACAAATTGATCAATTACCAGCACTCATTATTAGTTTATTGTTCATATTTGTTTACACTATTGCTCACTGTGTATTTCTTTGTTTTGCAGTTACCTTTTGAAATGTATTCACTCCCTACCCTTCCCCGGTTACACCTGAAATGAGCCTTAGCTCATTCACCTTCCCTTGTCACCTATTAGTAAATAAACACGTACAATTCACCTACTATTATCCTCTTTCAGTTTGCTTCATCTCTTCACACAAAATATATAAAACTCAAAATTTAAATAGAGCACTTTTTCAGACTTGCTTGAGCCTCCCCTGGAACAGGTTGGGGACTCCCCAGGGAGGCTGGCCTCACCATTTGAGAACCCCCGAGCTAGAGGATCTGGGCATAGCAAGCTGCATCATTAAGTGGGTGGGAAACCGATTGGATGGAAGGAGGCAAAGGGTGGTGGTCAAAGGGGAGATTGTCAGAAGAGGGAAAACAGACAAGTGGAGTCCTGCAGGGCTCAGTCTTAGGCTCAATCCTGTTTAATGTGTTCATCAGCGACATTCAAGTATTTATCCAGGGAAAGATTGCACTGTTCATGGACAGCAAAATAAGGGACGGGTGAACAGCGAAGAAGCAGTGACAATCGTACAAAATGATTTGAAAAGGTTAGAACAATAGACTAATATCTGGCAGCTAAAACTGAACACCAAGAAATGTGAAGTGATACCCTCTAAGTTTCAAGGGTCAACACTCGTTTCGGCAAAGCTGCTCTAAGCTTCTCTTTACCCACATTGTGGAATGGTTTACAAAGGAACTTGAAGCTGAGCTGCCCTGTTAGCCTGAATATCTTCAAGGCGCTCTACGATTGCTACATAAAAGCACCTTGCAAATGTTTTCCTCACCGCTAGCCCACTAATTCTGCAACTCCCTCTTTCCATCTTGACGCTCACCATGTTTCTACCCCTGGTTCTCACTCTTTCCCTATTAACTCTTCCTGCTGCACCCACCCTTCCCTGTCCGCTCCAGCCTGGCTAAAGTCCCACCCCATCCATAGTTTTGTCCCAATTATCTACCCCTCCTCCGACATTATCATAATAAACACATACATGACAGCCATTGTCACTTTCTGTGGTTTTAACCCAATTTTTCCCCCATTCGTCGCTAATATATCCCTCCTCTTTACCTCTCTAACCTGCCACCCATACACGGCCCCTTTCCCCTATATATGTAGTTGCCGGCTGCCTCACTCAAAAGATCTCTGCTTATAACCTCTGTATGCCTATGGTTGATTGTACATCTGCTGACTTCAACTGTAAAATAATGCTTTTTTTATTTCAGCCTTGTACTGTGTATACTTTTTTTTCATTCTGTATTATTGCTTTATCTACACCTGCTTCTGTACTGTACTTTGATGTATTCATGACCAGGTCCACTTTGCAAATGAGCCTTGCTCAATGGTGCCTGCCTGGATAAATAAAGATTTTTATAAATTGATATTGACAGGAATAACCCTAGAACAACCTACTGGCTAAAGAGGGACAAACTCAGTGACTCAAAAGAGGAAAGGGATCTAGGAGTTATTAGCGGCACCCTTAAACAAACCAGCCAATGCAATGCAGCACATAACAGGGCCAACTAAATGTTGAGATGCATAGGGAGAGGATTTGACAGTAGGCACAGGGAGGTGATACTTGCACTGTACAAATCTGTGGTGAGACCCCATTAGGAATACTGCGCACAGTTTTGGACATCATACCTTAAGAAGCATAGGGAAAGGATAGAGACGATTCGAAGAAGGGCAACCAAAATGATACACGGGTTTTAGCGGCTGCTGTACGGGGGACAGCTGGAGGTGTTAAACATGTACTCACTTGAATCTACGAGAGAAGTGGGGATATGACAGAAACCTTTAAGTATATGAGTGGTTTAAATTCAGTATCCTACACTGAAATATTCACCAAGGCTCCCAACTCAATCATGAGGGAGCATGGATGGAAACTGAGGGGTGGGAGTTTCAGGAAGGATCATAGGAAGCACTATTTCTTGAAAAGGATTGTGGAGCAATGGAGCAAAATACCTGAAGAGGCTGTAGGAGCTTGGACCGCATCAGTATTCAAAGGGGTTAGAATAAGGAGAATGCTAGAATCAAATCCGCTAGGGAATCCACATGCTAGAACAAAAGATTACCTAGGATCTCGGTATCTCAAGGGCAGACTTGAAGGACCTTTGGTCTCCTGTTGTCACCTTTCTATGTTTCTAACCCTCTATAAACCAACAAGAACCCACCTGCCCATAGTAATGATGGAACAGTGAAGCCATTAGTGATGAAGTCAACCCTCCACCGTGAACAGAGTCACGGATTGCACCAAGCAGGTGAGCACCCCCTTTACCAGTCACTGGGCAGTTTTGGAGGGGACACCATCCGCTGAGGCCAGAAGGCACTACTTTTCCTACTATCGCCATCTTCTGCGCCACCAGCCGGAGGACTTAGCCTTGGGCATCAGGCTTGGAATTGCCCCGGCTGAGGCGGTTGCTTATAGGCTCTTTTTTTTGGGGTCTAAACCAAGGTGGCATTACACTTCTCAACCTTTTTGTTATGGAACATCTTAAGGACTCTTATACAAAAACACACTTCTCAAACCACTTGAGATGCCAACCATCACAGGATCAGAAGTCTATGCCAAAGAAGGGGACATCGGTCTCCTGGTGCTGGGTGTCAGTCATACAGGTGGAGATC